>CM057452.1:910082500-911332500 GCA_016271365.2 Neoceratodus forsteri | reverse complement strand
AAAATGTGACAAAAAGTACCAACTGGAGAGATCTGGTGCTGTGTTTTTATTCAGCCACCCAGATCATCAAGGCATTGTACAGCAGGCAGCCTGTGAGAAGGCCAAAACCCCCTTGTCTTCTCATCCACCTGAAAAAGATTCCAGAAAGGTGGACAGTGTGGCTAAGAGGGGGTACCTCTCAGCATCCCTTGCTATCAGGCAAGCCACTTACCAGGCATATGCTGCCCTTTACCAAAAGGCTCTATGGCAGTCTGGGGTGGATAATACAGAGGCAAATCCCTCCTTCCCTGTTTCAGATTTTACTAGAGACAGCTAAATTGGGTTTGGAGGCTTCCAAATACCGATTCCAGATGGCAGCTGACACGAATGACACTGCTGCCAGATGGATGGCTGGTACTATAGTTATGAGAAGGTTTGCCTAGCTGAGGGTTACCAGCCTCACCCAGGACACCCAAAACAAAGCAATGGATTACCCAGTTGAGGGCCATTCCCTTTTTGGTGCCCAAACTGAAGCCTACGTGAAGAAAGTAGACAAGTATAAAGCTACTTTCAGAAGTAATTCCACCAGGGACAAACCCTTTCCTTCCACTTCTTATTCTAGGGGAGGCAGGGGCAGGTCTTCTTTTAGAAGACCTTTCTTTCAGGTGCAAACTGCTCCTCAGCTACAGTACCAACCCCAGCAGATGGGTTTTTATAGGGCCAGGCGTAAAAGAGGCTCCTGCAGAGAGTCTCACTCTACCCAACCTCAACAACAACAAAAGCAGAGCCCCTGACTCTTCCCTTCAGACTGCCTCTCCACACCCTGTAGGGGGCAGACTTTCCCACTATTTCCAGGACTGGTCAAAAATCACATCAGACAGGTGGGTCCTGGAAATAGTGGGTCAGGGTCTCTCCCTTTGTTTCAAGTTCCTTCCCCCTCCAAGGGTAAAACATTTTGCATCAGTTCCTCCCTTACAAAGAAAACTGCTGGAACAGGAGGTAAAAATGTTATTACTGGCAAAAGCAGTCAAGCCTGTCCCACACAATCAAAGAGGGCAAGGGTTCTACTCCAGGTATTTCCTAACAACAAAAAAGACTGGAGAGTGGCGGCCTATACTAGACATCAGACATCTAAACAAGTGCTTGTTGAAACCCAAGTTCAAAATGGTTACAATGGCAATAATTCTGCCAATGCTACAGAAAGGGGACTGGCTAGTCTCTTTAGATTTAAAAGATGCATATTTTCACATCCTTGTCAGAGAATCACACAGAAGATATCTCAGGTTCACTCTCCCCTCAGGCCACTACCAGTTCTCAACACTTCCTTTCAGCCTTACCTCTACACCAAGGGTTTTCACCAGATGCATAGCAGTAGTAGTAGCACTTCTCAGAAAGCTGGGTGTCACAGTTTTCCCATATCTGGACAACTGGCTTATTGTAGGAAAATCCCAACAGCAAGTGTCGGAACACTTACTGCTAGCTCAAGGTGTTCTCTCCTCCCTGGGGTTTCTTCTAAATGACAAAAAGTCAGTTCTCACCCCAGTCCAAGTATTGCAGTTCATAAGGGCAGAACTCAATACAATTCTGGGAAAGGCTTTTCTACCCTTGGAAAGGGTAGAGGCTATCCAGCTTCTGGCAAGCTCATTCGTCCTGGGCAGGCCAAAACCAGCAACTCAGTTTCTACAGCTGTTACGCCACATGGCTTCAGCAACAAGCACAGTCATGGGTGCCAGATTCCAAATGAGGGACATTCAGTTTCACCTCGGGCCCATTGGTCCCAGAGGTGAGATCCACTTTCAAAACTAGTCCCTGTAATAAGAACTTTTATACAGGCCCTCCAGTGGTGGAGGGATCCAGACAACCTAAGGGAAGGGGTGACTTTCCAGCAGGAGCTCCCTCCTTAGTGCTCACAACAGATGCCTCCCTTCTAGGATGGGGTGCCCACCTAGGAGACCACACAGTTCACGGCTCCTGGAACAGTGCAGAGTCCCTTCTGTACATAAATCTCTTGGAGTTAAGAGCAGTTTACCTGGCCCTTCAGGCCTTCACTCATCTTGTAAAGGGAAAAGTGGTTCAAATCAGAACAGACAATACCACCACAATGTACTATATCAACAAACAAGGAGGGACAAGATCCACTCCACTGTGTACAGAAGTAATGAAAATATGGAGCCTAATTTACTCTCTAAATGCCTCCATACAAGCAATTCATCTGCCAGGAAAGGACAATACCCTGGCAGATGCTTTGAGCAAGATAAACCAGGCCCACCACAAATGGGCACTGAACAGGCAAGTGGTGCAGGTCCTATTCAGACGATGGGGAACCGCAGAAATGGATCTCTTTGCTTCCCACCAGGATCACCACTTACCCCTCTATTGCTGCAGGGCTGTAGTGAAAGGGACTGTTCCTGTGGATGCCCTGATTCTCCACTGGACAGGCAAGAACCTTTATGCCTTCTCTCCTTTTCCTCTGATTCTCAGAGTACTTCTCAAGCTCAGATCACAGCCAGCCTCGATGATTCTGATAGCCCCAGACTGGCCAAGACAGCCATGGTACTCCCTGTTGCTCTCAATGTCAGTGAGCAAACCGATCTACCTCCCTCAGAGGTACAATCTACTGACTTCCTTTCAAGGCAGGGTGGTGTATCCCAGTCTCAGGTCTCTCAGACTCAAAGCTTGGCTCTTGAGGACTTAGAGTATTCAGATTCCCAATACACCCAAACAGTTCTAGAAGTCCTTAAGAGTTACAGAAAACCTTCTATTAAGAAAACATATGCCTCAAGGGCATAATCCCAGCACAGGCCGGCATTCCAACCCTTCTAGATTATTTGTTTTATCTGCATTCCTTGGGATTGCAGCACTCAACTCTGAAGGTTCACCTGGCTTCAGTTTCGGCTCATCTCTCAGTAGGGAAAGATGTATCCCTGGCTTCGTATCCCATCTTTAGAAGGTTCTTTATGGGCCTTTTACATCTGTTTCCCCTCATAGGGAACCAGTGCCAGCTTGGGACCTCAACATTTGTATTGCCCAGCTTATGCTTCCGCCATTTAAACCCTTAGCTGCTGCAGAGCTCAAATGTCTTACCTGGAAAGTAGTTTTCCTAGTGGCACTTACCTCTGCTAGGAGGATAAGTGAGTTACAAGCCCTATGTGTGGAAAAGGACTATATTTCTTTCCACAATGATAAGGTAGTGTTGAGAACTAATAGAAAGTTCCTTCCCAAGCTAGTTTCTGACTTTCATCTGAACCAGTCCATTACCTTACCAGTGTTTTTTACTGCACACTGTAGCTCAGGTGAGCATAGGCTGCATAGCTTGGATGTGAAGAGAGCATTAAGCTATTTTATAGTTAATTCCAAGGATCATAGGCAGGACAGACAGCAACTGTTCCTTACCTATGGGGAAGTAGGTAAGGGATCTCCTGCTTCAAAGAGGACTATATCTCAGTGGATAGTCCAGTGTATTCAGTTCTGCTATTCAAAGGTGGGCAAGATCCCTCCTTCAGGTCTTCGGGCCTATTCCACAAGGGGCACAGCTGCCACCATTGCAGCTGCCAGAGAGGTCCTTCTGTTGGAGATTTGCAAAGCAGATACCTGGAGGTCAGTCCACACCTTTACTAAACATTACAGCCTGGATACTCAGGCCAGGAGTGATGCCAGTTTTGGCAAAGCTGTTTTGCAGAGTCTTTTTCCTAAGTAGATTCTTCCCACCTCCTAGTGGTACTGCTACATAGTCTGCAAAGAGTAATAATATTAGTGGATTCCTGGGGTTAAAAGAAAAAATTACTCACCTGTAGTAATCTCGTTTCTTCCCAGGGATCCACTAATATTATTACTCCCCGCCCCCGGTCCTCCCCTTAGAATCACAGAAAAATACTCTATACAGCTGAGATGCTTCTCAGTATGACTGGTATGCCACCTGCTGGCACATTTTGGTAATACTTAGCTGGTAGGTTCTTTTCTAAGGGTATATCTGGCTCAGAAAAGAGGACTCATCCTATTATTGTGTTTTTGTTGGCCCTTTCTTGGCCTATTACTTCTTTTTACATGGCCCTATTGGACATTAGCATTCTAATTGTTAATTGTTCTATATATTATGGCCTCTTTGCAGGCTTCACAGAAATCTGAGGTAGAATGCAGGCTGTTAGAATAGGGCAGTTTGAAAATGAATACACAAGCTAAACATTCCATAATTAGCGTATCATTCTATTTGGCTCCAGGGCAGTGCTGGCTTAAGGGAGAACTGCAAAGAGTAATAATATTAGTGGATTCCTGGGAAGAAACGAGATTACTATAGGTGAGTAATTTTTTCTTTTCAGTGCTATCATTTTTGGCTACCCTGTAAGGGTAGCGATGCAATAGCGAGGACGACGACTAGAAGGGGAGGGATAGGGAGGGATACGAAACAGCATTTAGGTAGGGGTGTGTGCCTGCTGCAGCCGAGCCAGCCCTGTGGTGTGGTGGTGAGGGTGGCTGGCTCTGGTGCAGTAGGCACTGGGTTTGGTACGGAGCAGGGGAAAGAATTTTGCTGCTGCTTGTGACTGCTTTTTTTTTCTATTCCCACGCTGGAGTGTTGCCCCCTCCTCGACATGCACCCCCCTGGAGCTGATAATCCAAAATCAGGGGGGTGCCCCTCCCCCACAAAAGCACAAAGTTTTTCCAGAAGTGTGATCGCCGAGAAGTGCATATCGCCGATTTGCTTTTCAGCGATATGCACTCGCCATAATAGCAATCGCTGTTATGACATGGAACTCAAGGGTAGAAGTCTATAATTCTGTTGTTGATTGCTGTTTTTAACAGGTCTAATAAATAGACAGAAGTATCATTCATGTCTTTCTGAAGTGCTTTGGAGTTTGTGATTGCTGGGCTCGGTGCATTGTACAGTGATTGCCATCGCCACTTTCAGACATATCATATGTTATTGTGCATGACAGTGTGCTTTCACTCTGTCAACATGCCATCTGATGTCAGAGGACCAAATGCTGAATTTGTAATTCTTTAGCCTGTTGCTAGGTGTCTTGTGATTCATTGCTCAGTTTGGCGTGGTTGCATAGACACTGGTGGCACAGAGTACACATTTAAGATGCAACACCTAATTACCAATGCACATCTGTGTCTGGTAGTCCTCATTTTTGTACTTTGTATAAGGTCACCCTTGCAATCTTTCTAACCTCCCTGCATCTAGCTACAGGTAGAATGCCAATCCAAAAATCAACAGCTACATTAAATAGCAATTGATTATTAAGCAATCTTCTTCGAGGATATCTCTTTCATCGGGCCACACCTATGGAACTATAAGCCACCAGGTGCTAGGACCACACAGAAACTTTGCAAGCAGTCAGCCAGGGGCTGCCCACAATGACATCAGACATCGGCTGATACATAAATGTGGGCAGCCCCTCCTCTCCTCAGTTCTTTTCCCGCCCATTGACCATACTCATCGGACCGCTGAAGGAAATGCTGCTGCAATAGCTGCCATTTTATTTCTTTTATTGGAAAAAAAACTTTTATAGTGATTTTCAACAACCTGTATGTTGTTGAAGGAACTGTCAACATTTTTCTGGTATAATGCCTGTGGTGAGAAGATCTACACCAGCGACTCCCATGATGTCTCTTTCTGCTGCCTAGGCCCAGACCACAACATAAAAGCCTGCGAAATTTGTTGTGCTTTTAATTCCACAACCAGGTAACACCATAAGGGGACCTTAGAAAAATACCTCCTTAAACAGAAGGTGACTGGTATGGAGCAGGAACTCCAGCAGAGGAGCACCGCCACATCTCCAGCCTCATCTACCAAGTCCAGGTCTTCTAAATCCTGGGACAAGGCATCAGCGAGTCACAAACATAAGCACCGGGAAAAGAAGGAGGCGTGAGCCTCCCTGATGCATTCCAGGCCATCCCTCCACGTAGAAACATAGAAGTTGACAGCAGATAAGGACTGCAAGACACAAGCAATGGCACAGAATCAAACAGTTAAAATAATTTACAATCCAGTAAGATTAGCAGGGAGGCACTAATGCAAAAAGTCTCTATTTTAGATGAGGCAGATATCATATCGTTAAAAGTAAAATCTTGGACAGTGTACCCAGTAACAAAGTTAATAAGAAGGGTACAGTAGAGATGGATAATTCAAGCAGATCCCTCTCATTATTTGGACTGAGGAGGTTCCCCAAAGAGACTAAGACAAAACTGAAAAAAATCATAAAAGATCTATCTGAGCAACTGTTAAACTGTCTTTTATCATAGGGATATTTATCTTCTGCCATTCGAATGGGGAAAGACCCTGATTGTGACCAGATTTTAATTACAGTAAAGTCCAGTGATATGTATAATATGATAATGAACAGTGTAAATATGTTAGACCAGATGGGCATCAGTATTGTTGAAGTTAAGAGTCAGTGCAACCATGAACTCTGAGAAACACTGCAATGAGATACCCCTATTCAATCTGAAGACCCATCGTGTTGCTGAACCAATTTTACATGTTCACCAAGCTGTCCATATTCAGCAGTCACAATTTAATATTCCTGTTAGCAACAGCTACGCTGATTTATCTTTTCAGGAGGGTTGACTAGATGTTAGCAAGCCTACCGATACCAATAACAGCATAGAATCTAATTACAAGTTTAACCTGCTTTCTCGGAATGTAGCAGAGTTAACAGCAACATATGCTAACTTGGAATGGTGTGAATTTATTAGAAAACATCACATTATATATTTGCAGGAGACCTGGCCTACACAGGATATGGATGTTTCTTTGAATGGCTTTTGTAGCTATCATGAGCCAGGTAGGAAAAACCTGAAATTAGATAGACCCTCTGGAGGCCCTGTTATTTGGGTCAGAATTGATAAAGAAATAATAGCCAGCTCTATTCTTAGTACACCTTATGCTCTGGCAGTTGAGTTTCAGGTTAAATCATTTAAATTTTGTCTAATCAATGTTTGTATTCCTCCACTAACTCTGAAATAACACAATATATCAGTATGGGAAGATCGGGACAATTTAATCTATAAAGTTCAGGAACAGTCAGGCTGTGATAATATTCTTCTCATCTGTGGGGATTTCCATGCTAGAATATGTCTTTTTGATGGCTATGTGAACAGCAATGTCCATAACTGGCTTAATTCTGAAGCCTCTAAGTTACCTATGACCTCCGCAGACCTCAACACTTACAAATCTGGTGGAACATTGATAGACATGTTGAGATTACATAATCTGGCTCCTATTAATGGCAAACCAAATGGTGATGCCTTAGGTAATTAAACACATTATAATTTGGTTCTTGACTTTTATATTTTGAAACAAATCTATGACAAGGTGGGATTCTTTCAAAGTCTTAAATAGAGGGGAAAGTGATCATTCCCATTTTATTCTGTCTTGGGTTGGCAGTGCTGATGAAGCTAATAAAATTCAACCAATAATTGCACTACAAAACTTTAAAATGAGGAATTTGACAAAAGTCAAGTGGGGCTTAGGGTGTGAAAAGAATGTAGGGTATTTTCTGCAAGAACTACTGCTCCTGATGTTGTCACAGTCATTGTCTATGGAATTCTTTACAGGATCCCAGAAGGCACTTACAGACTGCTATGCTAGGATCAGAAAATTCCATTATAAACCAGCCAACAAAACACAGAGCAAAATTACCCATCACGTGGTTTCGCCATGAATGTTGTAAGAAAAAAAAAGACTGTTACACGGCTAATAAGATCTATTAAAAACTCTAGGGATAAGAATAAATTCAAAAATCTGAATAAAACCAGGGAAGAATACAGAATATTCTTACAGGGTAAACAGTGGGACTTTCAACTAAAACAATGGCATCGAATGTTACAGATAACTAATAATAATGATCAGCAGTAATATTGGTTTCTGGTGGCGAAAGGCACAAACAGCAGTAAATTTGAACTTAGCACCTATATCCTTATGGAAAAATGAGTCAAACATTACTCAAATATGTTTTATGACCCTGAAATCCCTGAATTGATCCCTCACTGGGAAACCTCAGTGGACAGAGCCCAATTAAAATTATTTACCTCGGGTGAGTTACATTTAGCAATTGCCTCCTTAAAAGAGGGAAGGTGCCGGACCATGACCTGATACCCCCCGAGGTTTTTTCAGTTTGTTCGACTACTTGGACTAAAATTCTTTTGCCTTACTTTAATTAAAGCATACTAAAATGAATTATTCCCATAGCCTGGAAAGGGGCTACAGTCATTTCAATTTATAAAAAAAGGGTAAAAAAAGATCCCAAAATGTACAGACCAATCTCAGTTCTGGACATGACAGGGAAACTTTTTTCAAAACTCATTTTATCCAGACTACTTGAACAAATTAAGGAACTAGGTGGGCTCTTTAAGCTTCAGGCTGGCTTCCATCCTGATTATTGTACTACTGACAATTGTTTTGTACTTGTGCAACTATGAAAAATATATTTCTTTAAGAAACCAGAAGTCATAAATTGCATTTATCAATTTTAGTTTAGCTTTTGATACCATCTCTGGAGGCAAATAATGTATTAGAAAGGCATTAAACCAGACTTAATTAGCATTATAAGAGAGCTTTATTGAAATACCTTGGCTCAGGTCAGGGTAGGGAATAGTGGTCAATACTTAAGTAGGATGGTGATAAATGAGGGAGTAAGACAGGGCTGAGTATTAACACCTTTACGTTTCTGCATTTACACTGACACTCTGTTATTACACCTTACAGAAACTGCATCGGACTCACCATTAACAGGAAATACCTGCTGCCCAGCATTGGCATATGCTAGTGATTCGGCATTATTTTCACTTTCTTATTTCGGCCTACAGCGAAAGCTAGATTTACTTATAGCATAAGCGGAAAGACATAACTTAAGGATAAATGAAACAAAAAGTCAAATGCTTATTTTTGCTCTAAATTTCTAGAATTAAAATGGAAAATTGGTGATAAAAAAATCACTGCAGTAAGCTCTTATATTTACCTTAGCTTATCTTTTTCTAACAATGGCACCTGGATGAAACATATAAAAGAACTAACTTTGAAACTTAAACAAACTGCTGGTGCATTAACAAGATTTAATAAAAGTTATGGAAGTGAGTTGGCCTGTGGCACTGAGGGCTGAGGTGCTGGATGCTTACCTCGCACCACGCCGGTGACCCGGGTTCGGGAGCCAGCTCAGGTCATCAAGGTTGTCTGGGGAAGGAGAGAACTGAGCGTCCATAGGACTGCTGTCCTCTCCTGGTGAGGGTGGGGATGCGTATCCTCAGCAACTAGTGACTCAGAGTGGAGACTGGGGGCCCTGAAGCCAGAGAATGCTGAGAATTGGGTAGAGGCAGTGGCGGACATCCTGCGGGTGGGTGCGGGAGCACGCCCATCATGCGCTGACATCATTGCATGTCCACTCCTCTGGTGACACATGCAGAAAACCCTTCACGAGTGCACTGTGAAGCCCCCAACAGACTCCTGCTCCCTCCGGCCAAACAAAGCCCAGTGTAAGTCAGGGCAGGGGCTCAAGGGTGATGTTGGTCTCTCCCCTGTTCCCTGCCGGGGGGGCCCTCCATGGGGGGGGTAAGCCATGGTCCTCCCTGCAGCTGCAGCAGAGGCCAGTCAGGGAGTGATGAGGGTCAGTGTACAGGGTGGATGGGGGTCAGACGCCATCCCCACCACGAGTGGGGAGAATAAATAGAATTGAAAAAAGGTTATTCCCTTATTTTAAGCAATTGGGGCTAAATATTTTCCTCAAGCCCTCTATGAAACAGAGATATGGGATATAGATAAAATGGAAACCTTAGAAATTCCCCTGAACAAACTTTATAAAACAGCCCAAGGGGTTGGTAATTCAGCCCTAGCTTCCATACTGAGAGCAGAACTTGGAAGGACTAGGCTAAAAGCCCTGGCAGAGGTCAGAAAAATTAACTGTTGGATCAGAACGACTAGACTGGTTGCCCATAGACTGCCCTATAAGTGTTTAGTTGAAAAAAAAGCTGGCAGTCACTGGGTTGTAGACAATCAAAGTGGATGTGCAAGATTTTCTTGCTCCTCAGAGAGTATGGTCTTGAATTTCTGAGGGAATATGTTAAGATAGGAATACTGATCAGCCCAAAATATGAAGTATATATAACAAGCAAGGTTACAAATACTAACAAAGTGAAGGATATGGAAACAACATCCTCTCTCAGGGTTTCTCCGTGGCTTATAGATATTATCTAGATCTTTTAATAGACTGCTCCTATAGAAAACTGCATACTAAATATCGATTGGAACTCTTTCAAAGTAATCTATTAAAAGCTAGATATTTAAAAATGATTGAACCATCAGAGAAATTCTGTGCCTGTACAAGGTCAGAACCAGAGGATTTATACCATGCAATTTTTTGCTTGATTTTACTTCGAGAGGGTTCTTGCAGTAGGAAATAACCTTGAGGGCTGTGCCCCCTGGCATCAGGATTACACTGAAAATTTAGCAAGCAGTGTCTGATAGGAGACCGCCCACCCGACATCACATGACAGATGTCAGCATGACACTACATAGTGGATGGTCCCCACACCTGCCTTCCAGTTCTTTCCTACCGTCGACCTGTACACGTTGGACTTCACTGAGATTGTATGCTGCAATTCGATTGCCTTTCGGATGAGTATCCATTCTTTCTTTTTAATTTATCAGTATTTCTAGTTTTTGTGCATTTATTTATTTATTTATTTGCTTTTGTTAACCGGGTGGGCACACTAGACAGCCATGTGCCTATTTTCAGGTGCAGCCTGGGAGAGTTACAGGTCAGACTTCATACAGCAACAATTGAGAAAGCATTAGAAATACATGGGAAGGTCGTTACAAATAATTACTTCGTACATAAACAACAGGGAGCATAAGGAATACAGAGAAAGATAACAGGCAATTTAGTGCTGGTTCTAAAGCAAGGTAGGGATACATTGAGCAGTTGGGGAACAGAGAAGAGTGTAAAGAAATACACAGGCAGTTACAGGGCTAGCTCTAGGGCAAAGTTGGCACGCATTCATACATAACGATTAGGAGACAAGAAACATGACTAGATTTATAGGCAGTTCAGGCTGACTCAAGGACAAGGTTGGCATAGTGCGTTTAGAGTCAGATGAGACAGGCTAGATAAATTTCGGTGATGCACGGGGGCCATCCAGTCAGGTTGGCAAGGGGAAGGGGAGAAGGTCTACGTTGAGCAGGAGCAGGGGGAGGGAGGTTTCAGAAAGTTCCAAAGGGAGGCTTTAAAGCTTGGGTGGGAGGAGGAGGACCGAGTGAGCTCAGGTGGCAGTTCCAGAATTTGAGGGGCATATGTGGAGAGGCTGGGTCTCCCGCGAAGTGCGTGTTCTTGGAACCAGGCGTTCTTGAGTTGAAGTAGATCGCAGGAGGTAGGATGTGACACCAGGTTTGAGGGAAAGGTCAGAGCTGGGGGGGTGCTAGAACGGATGATGTTGTCGATGAAATTACCTAGAACGAAGGAGCGATGCTGCTCAGGGGGAAGCCACTCCAGGCGACTGTATAGGTCACAACGATGAGTGAGGAGAGGGGCAGAAAGCGCGAAGCGGCAGACATTGTTGTAGGCTGTGTCCCATTTTATGAGGCTGGATTTGGGAACAGGAGCAAAAGTTACTAGTCCGTAACAGAGAGATGGAAGGAGGACCCCCCTAGCTATGGCCAAACGGGCGGCAGGGGTAAGGCAGTTATTAGCGCGGTAGGCTAAGCCAAGCTTGCAATTAGTGGCTTTGCAAACATTGCGAATGTGAGAGGTGAGGTCCAACTGAGGATCTAAGGTGACACCCAGGTACTTAGCAGAGGCTACCGCCTCTGCAGGGCGCAGCCATCCACCCCATGGATCAGCAGGGGGCAGGGCAGGATTTTATTTTGCTTAGGACCCGAACAGCATGGATTTAGTTTTGTTGAGATTGAGGGTGAGCCTGTGGTCAGCCAGCCAAGTTTGGATGCATTCAAAGTCATGGTTAGATGTGAGTTTATTATGGAGATGTCCCTGGAGCTGGCCAGGAGGACGAGTCAACTCAAGGTGGTGTGGCCATGGGCAGTGCGGAGGGAAGGTCGTTGATAAATAAGCGAGAATAGGGTTGGACCGAGGACGGATTCTTGAGGGACCCCACAGCGGACGG
Source organism: Neoceratodus forsteri (assembly GCA_016271365.2). Taxonomy (NCBI): domain Eukaryota; kingdom Metazoa; phylum Chordata; order Ceratodontiformes; family Ceratodontidae; genus Neoceratodus; species Neoceratodus forsteri. Next base: position 911,320,410 of record CM057452.1, on the reverse strand, counting down.
GTGCGAGGTTGGAGGATGTCCGATTGAAGTAGGTGAATTGCTGACGGTTGGAGAGATAGTTAAGGAACCAGGCGTGGGCAGAGGGGGAGAACCCAAGGGATAGGAGTTTGGAGCCAAGGAGGGTGTGATCAACCCTGTCAAATGCTTTTGAGAGGTCCACAAAAATGGCTCCAGTGAGGCTGCCTTGGTCAGCACTTGCCCTGATCATAGAAGTGACTACAGCAAGGGCGGTGGACGTGCTATGCCCTTTCCTGTAGCCATGCTGGGCAGGAGAGAGGATGTTGTAGTCCTGGATGTATTGGGAGAGCTGGGAGCAATGGCTTCTCGAGGTTTACTTGTGGCGGACAGAATGGCAATGGGACGAGTGGTTGCCAGGATCGTTGGGGTTTCCTTGTTTGAAGACAGGAACAACCTTAGCCACTTTCCACAGGTCGGGAATGATCCCTGTGTGTATGAGGTATTGAATAAGTGCGAGAGCGGGCCTGGCAAGGAGGTGGGCCCCCAGTCTGAGGTAGTTTTGGTTCGAGGCAGTCGTGCCCGTGCCAGTGGGGGAGAGGCCAAAAGAAGCATCTGGGTCACCTTAGGAGACATGTCTCAGTTGGAAGAGGGGCGGAGGAGGAACCGGGAGGGGTGGACCATGGGGGTAGACAGGAGGGACTGGGGAAGGGAGGGGCAGTTCTGAAAACAGGGAGTTGAAGGTGTTTGCAATGGTGTGCGGGTTATTGCAGCTGACTCCACTAACTAGTAGGTCAGAGACCTGTGCCTTAGCAGACCCCAACAGTGTTTTAATGTTTTGCCAGAAACTCCTCGGGTTGCTGCTGGAGGAGGTAAGGCTGCTTTACAGAACTCGCTTTTGCAGGCGGATGGCTCTTTGCAGAGTTTCTGAGGTGCCTGTCGTCATCAGATCGTGATTATTTTGGGAGGCCTTGTGGGTCACCCAACACTTATCCCTGGCCTTCAAGAGGAGAATAGGCCCCATTTAGCCATTTGGTGGCGGTGCCCGAACCCTTCTCCTAGTGATGAGGGCATGTTTGTTCTGAAGGGGATAAGCTTTACGAGGAATAGATCCAAGGCCAGCGAGGTCATTGGATAGTGACCTCTGTCCAGTCAATAGCATGGAGGTCGGACAGAAAGTCATGGGTATTAAATTTGGAGTAGTCTCTCAGTTCAATCAATTTGCTAGGGACTTTTGGCTTAGAGATGCCCCAGACACAGTAGGTTGGGAGTGGTCAGAGATGGCATCCGGGGAGGGTGCCAGAGGACTGATATTGGCAGGCGGTTGGACAGAATCCAGTCAATAAGGGATCCTGAGTCCCCCGCTGCAAACCTTGTCGGTTTGGTTATAACTTGGGTGAGTGCAAGCCCGAGCAGAGGCTCGTACAAGTGGCGGTTGGTGCCCAACCAATTCAAGTTGAAGTCACCTATTAGAAGGGTTTCATTGGGACCCACTGTAGGGTCGATGCAGCCAAGCAGGAGGAGAGACCAGTCAGACCATCCTTGGGGGAATGTGAGGTGCACACTAGGTGAATTTTCTTTGTGTGACCAAGCAGGAGGAGAGCATGCAGAAACTTCGCATGCAGGAGGGATGGAAGATGAGTGGTCAATGGGGACAAGTTAAGGTGCACCTTGTAATAAAGAATCACCCGCCGCCTCTCTTACGTGCCAGGTCTGTCTTGCCTGATGAGGCTGTAGCCGGGAGGGTGCACTGGGCATCAGGTATGTGGGGCTTAAGCCAGGTCTCAGAGAGTCCCAGGATGTCAGGCTTGTAGTGGGCAACCCACACAGCGAGCTCAGTTAGGTTGCGTAGGAGGCTACGAACGTTCAGGTGAGCAATTTTAAGCCCTTTTAAGGAGAGCCAGGGGGAGGCATTGAGAGGAGAGGGAAGGGGGCAGGGTGTGTCGCCGTCATCTAACGTTGAGCATGAAAATAAGTGCACTTCCTGTTGTGCTCAACTCTCGCACACAGACTCCCATACTCTCTGCCTCTTCTACCTAGGCCCTGAGCACAAGGTCAAGGACTGTGAGGCCTGGTCTAGTTTCAACCAGACCACATGGAAGGAACACCAGCAGGCCCTCCAGGTTCACTTACTCAAGCAAAGAATAGCCTTGATGGAAAAAGAGCTTCAAAAACTCCGTAGCACTTCCTCCTCTCTTTCAGATTCCTCTAGGCACAAGAAGAAGAAGGAAAAAGAGAAACACTGGGACCAGGACAGTTCCTCTCCCACCCGCGGCTGCCCTCAGATGAACAGCAGTTTTCTTCCGGGAAATTGGCCACTGCAGCCAAGCCTGCCCCACCTCAAGAGCAGTCCTTGGACCCCCCACCGCCACTAGTAACACTGGCCACGGGTGTCTCAGCTACATCCGAGGCCTTTACCACTCTTAGGCCTCTTTCCACCATAGAAACATAGAAGTTGATGGCAGATAAGGGCCGCAAGGCCCATCCAGTCTGCCCATTTCTTTTTCTACCTTATGAATGTGCCATCGGCATTTGCTCTGTCAATGGCCTATCTATTCATACTCGTATGTATTGCTCCCTTATGCCTATTCCATGCCTGTTTGAAGCCCTGCATTGTATTCATATCCACCACTTCCTGAGGTAGGCCATTCCATGCATCCACTACCCTTTCTATGAAAAAGAACTTCCTCACATTACCCCTTAATCAGCCTCTATCTAATCTCATGCTGTGTCCTCTTGTCCTGCTATTTTTCTTATATTGAAACATGTTAGACTGTTTCACCTTGTTAATGCCCTTAAGGTGATTGAATGTTTCAATCATATCACCTCTCTCTCCCTCCTTTGCTCTAGGGTATAAGTATTGAGTTCCATTAATCTGTCCTCATATGTTTTCTGATGCATTCCCTACCATTTTGGTTGCCCTTCTCTGGACTGCCTCAATTTGGTTAATGTCTTTATGAAGGTGTGGCCTCCAGTACTGCATGCAGTACTCCAGATGGGGCCTAACCAGTGTCTTGTAAAGAGGGATTATTACTTCCCTCTTATGACTTGTGATAACCCTACTAATACACCCCAACATCCCCCTAGCCTTACCTACCGCTTTTGTGGTCTGCTTGGATGATTTCAGGGCATCTGTGATGATGATGATGCCCGAGTCTCTTTCTTCCCTTGTGACTGCCAGCAACTCCCCTCCCAACCCATAGGTGGATTCAGGGTTTCTTGCCCCAATGTGCAAGATCTTGCACTTCTTTGCGTTAAACCCCAGTTGCCACTCTTCCGACCATTTTGCCAGTTTATCCAGATCTCTTCTCATTCTGCCCACCCCATCTGGTTCATCTACTCTGTTGCAGATCTTGGTGTCATCTGCAAACAGACAAACCTTACCCTCCAGTCCATCTGCAATGTCACTGATGAAGATATTGAAGAGGATTGGCCCCAGGAATGATCTCTGAGGTACTCCACTTGTGACTTGCATCTCTTCTGACTGTATACCGTTTACCACCACTCTCTGATTTCTGCCAGTCAACCAGTTTGCCACCCAGTTGACCAACTTCTGACCCACCCCGAGCCTACCCAGCTTATTAATCAATCTTCTATGTGGAACAGTATTGAAAGTGTCGCTGAAGTCAAGGTAAGTGACATCAACTGGTCCCCCTTGGTCCACCACTCTGGTTACCCAGTCAAAGAAATCTATGAGATTAGTTTGACAGTACCTTCCTGTTGTAAACCCATGCTGTCTTGGATCCTGTGCTCCTATGGATTCCAGGTGTTGCACTGTCCTTCCCTTAAGGAGTGCCTCTATAATCTTGCCCACTACTGAGGTAAGACTGACTGGTCTGTAGTTCCCTGCCTCCTCCCTGCTACCACTCTTGTGGAGTGGGATCACATGAGCCCTTCTCCAGTCTTTTGAGACCTCTCCTGTGCTCAGAGACTCACTAAATTGTTTTGATAATGGCTCTGCTAGTTCCATCCTTAGCTCCTTTAGTATCCTGGTATGTATGGCATCAGGTACCATTGCCTTGTCCACCCTGATCTTATCAAGCTCTTGTAGGACCCTTCTTTTGTGAAGGGACTAGTGCACACCTCCTTCCCCCCTGTGTCCATGGTGCTGAGCTGTAGGCCTTGCCCTACTTTATCCTCAGTAAATACTGAGCAGAAGTATCTATTTAGGATAGATGCCTTTACATGGTCCTCCTCCTCACATGCCCCCTTATCCCCTTTGATCTTAGCAATACCCCCTCTGGACTTTCTCCTTTCACTAATGTATCTATAGAAAGTCTTGTCACCTTCTTTTACTGTTCGTGCTAGTGTTTCTTGGCTTGGGCTTTGCCTGCCTTACTGCCTTCCTGCTTCCCTAAGGAAGTTTGGTATGCCTCCCTATCTTCATGCCACTGTGTTCCCATATATTTTCTGAAGGCCACCCTTTTGGCTCTGACCTTTTCTGATACTGTTTTTGAGAACCAAAGTGGTTTCCTTCTTTTGCACTTCCTTTTCTCTCTAACACAATGGGATGTTGCTTCAAGTATTGCATCCTTAATACTTGCCCACTTTGCCTGTACCCCCTCACCTGTATTTTTTCTTGCCAGGGCTAGCTTAACTCTTTTGGCCATCTTATCAAAGTCAGCTCCTCAGAAGTCCCATAGTTTTGCCTTGGAATGGAATGATTTTGTTCTAGTGGCCAAATTGAACCATGCCATGTGATGGCCACTGGCCCCCAGGTGACCTTCTACCTGGAGATCTGTGATCCTTTCCCCGTTAGTCAGTACTTGATCTAGGATAGCCCTGTCTCTTGTAGGTTGTTGTACCAGTTGTTTGAGGCCCTCCCCCTGCAGAGAATCCACTATGTGTCTAGTTCTGGCTGATGTTCCTGCTGGTATTGACCAGTCTATATCTAGCATGTTGAAGTCTCCCATTATCAGAACCTCCTCCTTAGCTATCATGTTTTGTATATCTTCTAACAGTAATGTGTTTATGTCCTCCCCTGGTCTGGAGGCCTGTAGACAACTCCAGTTCATATGGCTGTCCCATTTCCTGTTTCCAGAGTGACCCACAGTTTTTCTGGCTCCTTATGTGTATTCTGAATTTCTGTAGCTTTGAAATTTTTATTAACATAAAGGAGAACTCCACCCTCCCTGTTTGCACCTCGGTCTCTTCTGAACAGTACATAGCCGAGTACTGATGTCTCCCAAGTGTGGTTACTGGTGAACCATGTCTCGCTAATGGCTACTATGTCCAGTTTAGCCTCTGCCATTATTGCCTGCAGGTCTGGGATCTTGTTTCCCAGACTGTGAGCATTTGTGTACATAATTTTCCATTGGCCAGATTTTTGTGTGTTGGTTGTTGGGCGAGGTGTGGCATTTCCCCTGTGTGTCATAAGGGGAGCTGGACCTTTTTCCTTACCTGGTGATGCAAATGAACTACAAACATGCTGAACTCCTGTTTGATCACTAGCTAAGGGGGGAGGGGTATTCTTCCCATTCGACGTATCAGGTGCTGCACCCCTCTCCCCATTTGCTAGTTTAAATATTCTGCAAATACATCAAACTTCTGCCCCAATGCACTGACTCTGTCCTAGTCAGATGCAGTCCATCAGATTTAAAGAACTTTCGCTCCCAAAACTGTTGCCAGTTACCTACAAATTTGTGTCCTTTTTCCTGGCGCCAGCCCTTGAGCCACATGTTTAGCTCCCCTATCTCCCCTTCTCTGACCTTCCGTCCATCTGCCCCCCTCTTCCAGACTGGCAGGATCTCAACGAAGGAGATGCCAGATGAAATGGATGATAGTGTGTCACCCAGCCTTGTCAGGTGTTCATTGGTCTCCACAACTGACCAGCTGGTGAGATCGTTAGTCCCTGTGTGTACCAGGACATCAGTGTTTTCTCCTGCTTCCTGTACAATTCTAGCAATGCAGTCAGTGTCTCTGCATGCTGATTTACATGGGAGACATCTGACCATTACCCCTGGCTGGAGATAGGTATCAACTCCCCGAATCATGGAGTCTCCTATGATCAGAAGTGTTGTGGATTTCCTTTTTGCCTTTTTTGTTTTGGTTCCTGTTTTGGGCGAGTTTTGTTGTACTAGCTCCTGTGCTGCAGTGTCCTGCTCTGCAGTGTCCTCTGCCCTTTTGTCTGATTTCAGAGATAGAGGCAGATACCTTTTTGTAGTTTTTATATGGTTTGTGGAGGTGATATGTTGGAGAGCACCGAGTGATGGGGCACCCGATTGCCCCTCCTAACCACCTGCCAACCTTCCGGACCGACTACCCTCTGTGGTCAAGGTGCTACTGTTGGATGTTGGGGAAATGGCAGGTGGTTCTTATAATATATTTCCTCCTGAATATTGAATTTGAGGCGCACAATCTCTGCCCATGCTGCCTGAAGCTGAGCCCTTAGATCTCCAATGGCGCAGCATGTAGCATAGTGTCCTAAATCCTCTATAACTGCCCTTTTGAAAAGTGTCCCGCAGTACCTGCAGTTAATAATATCCTTTCCAGATAAGTTGCTGGGTTTATAACCTGGTCAGAGTAATTAGAAAGAGGAAAATGAAAGCAAAAGTTTGATTTTGTGTTTTGTTTGTTTTTGTATAACTTGTTATAACAAGTTAAATTACTTGTGTCCCTGTAAATGAGGTCACTGTGTGGCTACCCCTCTGATCTACCCCTTCCTGCTTTTCTACAGGAACTGTCACGACTGTGCTACCCTATAAAAGGAGTGTAGTGTGGGGTGGTTGGGGATGGGGTGGGTGGCTGGGCCCTTCCCCTGCCAAAAAGGAAGAACCACGGATGAAAGAAACAAGGAGGTAAGAGCAGAAACAAGTAAGAGCAGAAACAGTCAGTCAACAACAAATGCAGTAGCCCTGAAAGCTTAGCCCAATGACAGATAAAACTATAAAGCCTGTAAAGCACCACCTGTAATAATTTCACAGAAGCTATACCCTGTAAGAAACACTTTGCTACAGAGAAAAATAAAGCAGTAACAGAAGCTATACCTTGCAAAAGACAATTTGAATCAGAAGATTACAGCAGTAATCTGTAAACACACACCTGTAGGCACACTTTGTAATAATGCAGCAGAAGGTATACCCAGCAGCAACATGAGTTAGAGAAAAATAAAGCAATAAAATGTTAGCAACAAACAGTAACAATCCCTGTGAATACAAAAGAAAATAACACAGTAAATCTGCCTAGCCTAAAGAAACCTTAATCCTTTTCCTTGCTCTGGTAAGGTTCTTTGCTCTGTCCTTACAAGCAACCTAGAAGAAAAGTGCTCAGGTGAAGGTAGGTGCCTTTGCCAGCAAACCTAGTCTTCCAGTGAGTCTAAAGTGTCTGGCGGGGCTGATAAGTTACTCGTCGGGTCCCTCGATGAGCACCCGGCCCAGGCTGTGTCATTGGGTTCCAGAAGATCTGGGGCCTACGTGGCATTGGTCGATAAGTCAGGCGTCGGCTCCTCCAATGTCTGCCTGACCACTATGGCCAATAAGTCAGGCATCAGTTCAACTGACATCCACCCGACTGACCTGGTGTTGGAGTCCGGCAAGAGCTCTGACAATTCCCAGTTGCCGGATTTGTCACAGCTCTCCCCTGTTGGGTCCCCCCACCAGGCCTCCCCCTCCTTCCCTGTGGAAGAGCTCCCTCCACCCTCCTCAGACCGAGAGGGGTGGGGGAGGGGGTCATCTGTCAGGTGGCACTTTTTCATGTTCAACTCGGGATCTAACATTGGAGGTCGCAACTAATCCTCTGGGGCTCCTGCCGCCATTTTTTTTCAAAGGAGACACCAACTCTGATGCCATGTCTGCCGCCAGCTGGCCTGACGTCTGACTGGGTCTTTCCAGGTCCATCGGGGTCATGTTTTGGGGCACCCCAGGGCCCCCCATCAGGGCCGCTGGCAACATGTTGTGTTACCCCGCCCCCCGTCGGGCCCTCCATCGGGATACCCAACTCCGCATTTCCCGATGTACACCTCATCGGGCTACCCTCCATCAGGATTCCAGATGCCAGGGAATTCACCTGCTTATTCCCCGCCTGGGTACCCATCTTACTCCTTTCATACGCTGGGCTACCTGACGCCGGGGTTTCCTGCAGGTTACCCACCAGTCTACCAGCCCCACCCATCTCAGCCTCCTCCTCCTTGGCTCAGATGGACTTTCGGGCTGTCCTCCAGTCATGGTGGTCTGATACAAAGGCCCAGCTCGTGTCTGACCTGGATAGCCTTCACTTGCCCTGGGAGGTCCCCCAGAGTCCCGTGTTCCAGCCACCAAGGCTGATTCCTACGCCTGACATGCATCATCTGACGCCAATCCTCAGAAAGCGCCTTCGACAGGGCAGGTATAGGACAAAGTGCCTCCTGACTCCCGGGAACCTTCTTGGCCAGACGTCCGGTCCTCTGACTCAGATCCAGACTCAGACTCCAACTCCTCTTCCTTGGCTGTGTCGGAATTCAAGACTCCTCCTAAGGAGGAACCTCAACCTAATGAGTCTCCTAAATCACCACCTGAGGGCCCCTCTTTCACAGACCTGCTCAAGAAAATAGCAGAAGTCTATGAACGGAAGTCCAATGCTCAGGACCCTAAGTGCCAAAGGCTATCAGAGCATTTGAACATGCAGGAGGCAGTTCCTTTCCTCACTCCCCCCTCCCCCCGGTTGGAACCACACGAGGACCTGGCATCCACCATCTGGATGATGCCTTCCTCAATACCGTCGGTATCAAAAAAGGCCCACCGGATCTACTGGACACCAGAGGGGAAGGACCACCTTAGTGTCCATCCCAAGGGTAGACTTTATGGTCATTGCAGTTGCACATGATCAAGCCTCCAACTGGAGACATATGAGTACCTCTCCTCCTGACAAGGAGTCGAGACAGCTGGACCAATTTAGGAGGGAGTTTTACTCCTCATCCACACTGGCTATGCGTGTCTTGAATTATGTAGCCCATATGCTGGTCTACCTAAAATCCCTTTTTAACCAGCTGGTGCTGGCCATTGAGGCACTGCCGGCCTCAAGAGTCTAAGTCCATTTAGTGGAGGGAGAGGCACATGGAAGTAGATGCTATGCAATGGTTAAACGACAAAGGCTGGTGCAGTCACATTCACACAAGTAGTTGAGTCCAAAACTGTATTCACTTCAATTCAAACTGTTTTTTCACCATTCCAAATGCAAGGTACAAACAAAGTGCAACAGTGCAAAAGCACTGCTGCTAGGACAAGCTTACCTTTCATCCTGCCTTCAGGGCTTTATCAGAGCGGATGAAGCCCTTGTCATTTAATCAGAGTCTAAGTTCGTTTTGGCAGACTCCATTAGGTTGGCAAAAGTGGCATGTAGGCATTCTTTTCGGGACAGCTATGATGCGGTGGACTCCTTGGCCAGGGGTGCAGCTATGGCAGTTAGCCTCAGGAGACTCTCCTGGTTAGCGGTGTCTGGGTTGGTGCAGGATGTTCAGGCGGCCATCCAGAATGCTCCTTTCAGGGGTTCAGTCCTCATTGGAGGCGATGCCCAAGACATCACCAATAGCCTGCAGGACTAGGTCGGTCCACACGATGTACCACCCAAAGTTTCAGGCTAAAAAGCCTTTTCATCACCAAGCCAAGAGGCATATTAAACAGCTGCTAACAGTCAGGTTTAAGCCCAAATGTCGAGCTCCATCTGCCACAGTCGCCCCTTCTGCAAGAGCCCAGAGAGCCTCCAATGCAGCTCTCTCTAACCCCCTCCCTTCGCTTGACTCGCAGTCTGCCTGGGCATGGTGTTTTTTGGCGAGACATACTATCTCTTTGTTGGACAGGGAGGTTTTTGTATGTCTTCCCTCTTTTTCCAGTCCTGCAGAGGGTGCTGCTCAAACTTCAAGCGGAGGGGGCCCACATGGTTCTGATTGCCGTTTTTGGCCACACTAAGTTTTATTTCCGCTTCTTCAGCAGCTCCCCTGCCCCTCTGCCATGATCTCTAGACTCAGGAGAAGGGCATGCTGGTCCATCCAGGGCTGAAATCCCTTCACCTTTACACATAGCACCTCAGGACATAGCTGTTTCACAATTCAGAGTTTCCACCAGAGTGGCACACATCCTGGTAGAGTCCAGAAAGCCTCCTACAAAGATGACATATGCCATGAAGTGGAAGCGTTTCTCCATTTGGGCCACTTCGGAAGGTTGGGATCCCTTTTCATGTCCCGTTCCACAAGTCATGGAGTATCTCTTGCACCTATATGACTTAGGCCTAAGCTACTCATCACTGAAAGTCCATCTGTCAGTTGTTTCTGCCAACCACACATTGGTGGAGGGTAAGGCAGTAGCTCAACTGGAGGTTTCCAAAACTTTCGTGAAAGGAATCCTCCACCCAAATCCCCTGGTGTACAGCCCAATGCAACCTTGGGACCTTAATTTTATTTTGGAAAAATTGACTCTGCCTCCGTTCAAACCAGCTGGTTCTAGTGATATGTGCCATTTGTCCTGGAAAGCGCTCTTTTTAGTGGCAATTACTTCTACTCAGAGGATTTCCTAGCTTCAGGCCCTGATGTGTAAGGAGCCTAATTTAATTTTTCATAGCGACCAGGTGGCTCTTTGTACCAACCCTCAATTCTTACCTAAAGTGGTTTCTGAATTTATGTTGAACCAGTCAATTCAACTACCTGTGTACTAACCCGAACATTCCAATTGGGGGGGAAGCGATTCTGCATACACTGGATACTCACGGAATCCTGCATTATTGTACTAACAGGACCAAGTCTATCTGGAAATTGGACCAACTTTTCATTTCTTTTGCACCAAAGAGAGAAGGTGCTGCAGTTTCTAAACAATGTTTATCCAAATGGTTGGCGAACTGCATTGTTTTCTGTTGCCAGAAGCATGGTAATGCACTCCCGGAGGAGGTTAAAGGGCATTCCACCAGAAGCATGGCTGCCTCTACTGCTTGTTTCAGGTATGTGTCAGCTGCTGACATCTATGCAGAGGCTACTTAGAGTTCCATCCACTTTTTCACAAAGCATTGCAGTCTGGACATTGCCTCTAGGCGCAAGGCAGGTTTTGGCCTAGCTGTACTCCAGGGTCTCCTGTCCTGATTGTTCAGCCTCTCTGTAGATTCATTCCTGCCTCCCATGTGTCAGTTTTTTCCTCTGATTCACACTGCTTGGGACTCAGTCCTCAAGGTTATTACCTACTGCAAGAGCCCTCTTGAAGTAAGATAGTACAGTTATGTAAGAACTTACCGTAACAGTAGATCTTTGAAAGAGGCTCTTGCAGTAGGTGACCTTTTTCTCTCCCTCCATCCCCCTAATTTTTTCTTTGTTGCTCTTTTTCATGAGCTCATTCTGGGCTCCAGGAGCCTCTTTTCCCATTCTCCTGTCACTCCTCCTTGGAGGTCTCCAGCAGGAGAACTAGAAAGTGGGCGTAGGAACTGTCCATTATATAGTGTCACGCTGTTGTCCATTACGTGAGAGGTGGGTGGTCCCCCATCAGACGCTGCTAGCTAAATTTTCCACATGGTCATGATGCCAAGGGTTGCAGTCCTCAAGGTTACTGCAAGAGCCTCTCTCGAAGATCTACTATTACGGTAAGTTTTTATGTAACTATACTTTCTTGGTACAACAGGCCTAGGCTATATCGGTTATATCCACTGTTGGAATCGATTCAAACCACAAACAAGGAGGTTCTGTTGAACACAATGTTTACAGTAGAAAATGATAAGATAATAAACAGGGTTGCTGGCTATCTAAATGCAATTTCCATAATCCGTCTGAAATATAGCACTAAGCAAATAATAGGCTATTTGGCTAGCATGTTAATAAAATTTAAAATCTGTGCTGTGAGGATAAGGTAGATGTTCGCTTTGTAGGTTCGAGTATTGATGTATTATAATGAAAGAACTTATCTGTAAGAACTTGAATTTTAGGTACTGTTCTCTCCTATGTACTGAGTACAGTTTTAAGATGGTTATAAATTATGGGAAAAACTGTATGCATATTTCTATGTATGTACGTATTTATTTATTTCTATGTTGATCTAATGTAATGGTCTTTGATCGAACAATAAAATGTGAACTATCAAGTATTATCTTATAAAATGTAAAAAAACAAAGTAACTACAAACACATCAAAATGCAATAAATAAAGTAGTTGTCTATTTATTATTGCCTGGATAAATAAAGATTTGATTGATTGATTAAACACCTGGGGCCAGATATTCAAAAATGGGCAAAGCGAAGCACAAAGGTTTGCACTGTGCTTGCCCATTGCCCATGACCCCAAGGATGCATATTCAGTTGTAAGTGCACCAGCACTATTCCCCATGGTGTCCAATACAAGGGACACACGCTCTCTGTCACTACATATGGTGGCTGGCTGACATTGTGAGAGGAGAGCTGTGCCAGTCACCATATGGGCTTCTGCAGCACAGGCGACACTGGTAGAATGGAGGGGAGGTGGCAGGGTGGGTTGGCCATTACCCGAGGTGCACGGGGGGAAGGGGCTGCTAGATGCCAGGGAAGAGTTATTCTAGTACAGGGATGGGGACTGGTGGGTAGGGGGTGCTACTAGACACCGAGGAATGTATGATTGAACACAAGGCCAGCGATTGGAGGGTGGTGGACCACACTGGACACCAGGGAGATTCTTTTCCTGTAATGGGATGGTGATTGGAGGGTTGGGGGGATACTGAACACCAGGGACATTCCTTGTACTGTAATGGGGTGGCAATCAGAGGGTAGGGGGACCTTTAGACACCAGGGACATTCTTTTCATCTAATGGGATAACAATCAGAGAGTGGGGGAGCCACTAGACACCAGGGAGATTATTTTCCTGTAATGGGATGTGATTGAAGGGTGGGTGGACCTCTAGGCACTATGGGCACTCTTTTCCTGTAATGGGATGGCTATCTGAGGGTGCTAGGGTGACCACTGGACACCAGGAACATTCTTTTCATCTACCAGGATGGTGATTGGAGGGTTGGGGGCCCACAGGACACCAGGGACATTTTTTTTCCTGTAACAGGATGGTAATCAGAGGGTGGGGAGAACACTGGACACCAGGGACATTCTTCTCCTGCAACAGGATGTCGATCAGAGAGTGGGGGAGCCACTGAACAACAGGGACATTCTTTTCATCTACTGGGATGGTGACCGGAGGGTGGGGGAAGGACTACTGGACACCATGGACATTCTTTTCCTGTAATGAGATGGTGATTGGAGGGTGGGGGCCACTAGGGACATTCTTTTCTTGTAACGGGATGGTGATTGGTGGGTGGGGGGACTACCGAACACCGGGGACATTCTTTTCATATATCTGTATGGCACTGGGAGGGTGGGCAGGACCACTGGACCCCAGGGACATTCTTTTCTTGTAAAGGGGATGACAGTTGGAGTGCAAAGGGACCACTAGGCACTAGGGACATTCCTTTCATCTACCAGGATGGTGATTGGAGGATGGGGGGACCACTAGGTATCAGGGAGGAGGTGTGCTCCTCCAACCACCAACATGGTTGTTGGCTGCAGTGCCCATGCTGGCGACTAGGGTTGACTAGACAAAGCTGGGCTTCTTCTTGGTGATAACTGTGCAGCAAGTTAACCTGTGCTATTCCTCATGTGCTAACGTGTTGAATATTACACTGCACCCACTGGCCACAACCACCAAAATGCCATTCTGCGTGGACTGTATTCCTCCCCCACCCATTCCCAAATGCATTTTAGCCACTGCTGATTACCACAAACATGTGGCCACTTTCAGTTATTTAAAAAATGAAACTGCTACTTTCCAGTAGTATCGGGTGGCATACATTACTGCAACCATGACTGCAACTAGAGCTTAAATTATTTAAGCTACAGGGCTGCAAAATGGCCAATGGTCTATAAATCCAAACAGTGTGTCTCCCAGAGATGAGCCAAACATGAACAAGTCTACCAAAACAAATGTGTGTGTGTGTCCAGAACACTCCATACAAGGACACAGCAGGCAACCCAGCACCATCTACTGGCACTCAGGGCCTTAATTCTCCTAATACTCTGATACAGTATTGCAGAATGGGTGAACTACTTTAGCATTTTTTAGCATTTTTAACTTCTTTTAATATTTTTTAAACATCTGTAGCTACTTTTATATTTTATTTTTAAAGAGCAACAATGCACTTCAGCATGTACTTTCTTAATGAAGATGTTCTAACTATTACAATTTACTACAGAATAAATTCTTTTCATTTTTAATGTTCTTTTCCAAGGTTTACAGCATATTTTGGTGGTCTAGCTAAAAAGTTTGCATGACAGACTCTCGGTGGAAGGGAAGTAAATGCAAATCTAAGCTTTCATTATTACTTCTTCGCATTGATATTGCATTGGGGAAAGGAAGAGTAGGAATTTGAAGAAGGTTGTGCAATGGCTACTTAAAGTCTGTTTTTGAGTGTGGATAGGAAGGATAGGAATATAAAAAGCAGTTGCTCAATATATCTAAACGTGTGCAACAAAGGAGGTAAGGGAAATAAAGAAAATGTTTTGCACTGATAGAGGAGGAGAGGAGACTTGGGGAGTGTTTGGTATCCTGCATCTGGAAGGGTGGGGGCAGCTGGTGGGCAACGACAGCAATGGGTAGGGTGGTAGGCTGCAACAACTGTGGTGCACCAGTCTTTCTAAATTGCCTGGAGTGTGGGAGGATGTTTAGTGTGCAGCCACGTGAAAAACTTAGAAAGGAGATTGAGGGTCTGCAGGAGGAACTAAAACAGGCAAGAGCAGATTGGGGGTGGTTTAGCCCAATACTGGAGGGAGGAAGAAGGGAGATGAGGGAGGGCGATGAAGCCAACAGTGGTGAGAGAGGGTCAGAAGAAGGAAGCAGAGACAAAGGGCCCAGGCCAGGAAGAACAATTGCCGGGAAACCAGGTCAGAGACAAAAGACAAATGGAAGGAGGAGATAGGGACTTGTGAGGGGAGGCGAAGAAGTGGCAAAAGTCATGGAGTGGAAAGGAGAGAACAGGTTACTATGAAGAGAGAGGGAGCGGGCATTTGTGAAGGGCCTTCAGAAAATAGTTGTGCACTGCTAGAGAGGAAGAAGGTGGAGGAGGGAAATGATGAAATTAGAGGAGTAATTGATAAATGCCTGGACAAAACTGGAGCGGGGGGAAGTTCTGCTGGGAGAATTGCAACAGGGGTAAAAGGGGGAAATAATGTGCAGGAGGAAGAAGAGGAGCTGGAAATGAGAGAGGGAGATGAATGGAAGCAAGCAGGGAGTAAGAGGGGTGGAATCTTAGTGCTGGGGGACTCAATACTAAGAGGAGTTAGGTGGGGTAGCAAGGGGGAGAGGCATAGTCGCATTTGGGTGGAGGCCATGCCAGGAATGACAGCGGAAAGGGTGGGACAGTCTGTTCTGAAATATGCTAGAAGGGGTAGGGACAAGCCTCATTTAATTATAAATCTTGGGACAAACGACCTGGCTGACAAGACAGTAGATACAGTCCAGAGGAGGTTTGAGGAACTAGCACAATTATGTGAGGGGCAGGAAGATCAGTAACTTTTTCAGAGATACTTTCCGTGCAAAGGACAACAAGAAAGCTGAGAATAGAGGAATTTAACGGATGGCTAAGAACCTGGTGTTGTGCTAAAGGGTATGGGCTGTTGTGGGGTGGGGAGGGACCTGGGAGGACAGTAGTCTCTATGCCAAGGACAGACTACACTTGAGTGAGGAGGGAAAGAAAGTGTTGAAACAGAGGATGGAGGAGTGCATAGAGGAAGTTGGGAATTTAAACTAGGAGTGGGGGGTGGCAGTTGGGGAAGAGATATGCAGAGACCACAGGTTGGGAAACCATATGAGCTTAACCCCCATAACAGTGACAAAGGACAAATGGCAAGTACTGTTGATGATGCTAGGAAAGGAGGGCAGGATGGGAGGGGGAGAAAAGGGTGGAAGGTGGTTACCCTTAATGCTAGGAGCCTTGGGAGGAAAACTGCAGAGTTACAGGTTCCCATGGCAGAGGGAGAGGTGGACATTGCAGCCATCACAGAAACATGGGCCACCCAGTACAATGACTGGGACCTGTCTGTACCAGGGTACAGGTTATTTTATAGGGACAGGGTGATTGGGAAGGGGGTGGCACTATATGTGAAGGAAGGACTGAAGTGTGTAAGGGAGGAAGGGGAGGAGGGTAGTACGGAGTCACTTTGGATGCAAATCCAGAATTCCAAGAATAGGATTCTTAGAATGGGAGTGGTGTACAGGCCACCATCTCAGACGGAGGAGTTAGACAGGGAACTAGCGGGACAGATCAGGAGGACCTGCGAGAAGGGTAGTGTGGTGATTGTGGGGGACTTCAACATGCCAGGAGTGGACTGGAGCACCCCAACAACCAGGAACAGAAGGGAGCAGATACTGCTGGATGCCTTCCAGGACAGCTTCCTGCTGCAAATGGTCAGTGAACCAACCAGGTTAGAAAATACCCTTGACCTTGTGCTGGCAAATGGGGACTTTGTGAGAGAACTTACAGCAGAGGAACCGCTGTCAGGAGTGACCACCGCTCAATATGGCTCACTGGATATGGGCAAGGAAGGAGTGGAATCTGGCACAATAGTGCTGGACTTCAGGAGGCCGACTTTGGGAGGATGGGGAAGTGGTAAAAGGGTACCTGGCCAGAATTCAATCTAGTATGGACACTAACCAGAGGTGGGAGCTCATAAAGCTGGGGATAGTGGAGGCAACAAAACCTGCTGCAAAGCCCAGAGCAAGAAGGCTAAGGCTAAGAAACCGATCTGGTTGAGCAAGGAGGTCATGGAAAAGGTAAGGAGGAAAAGAGCTGCCTTTAGGAAGTACAAGAAAACAGGGAGGGGGGAGGACAGGGAGGAGTACTTGACAGAATCGAAGGAGGTGACAAGGGCAGTAAGGGGAGCCAAAGCATCTACATAACTCAGGCTGGCACAAGCCATTAAGAAGGGGAGAAGGACTTCTTTAAGTACATCAGGGAGAAAAGGAGCTGTAAGGACCACATAGTAAGGATTAGGAAGGAGGGGGGTTGGGTGGAAGCAGGGTGCGATAAAGGCGGAAGCACTAAATGAGTACTTCTGCTCAGTATTTACTAAAGAGAAGAGGGGTGCACGCCAGGTGGGAGAAATGGCAGAAGCATGGGGGAGGTGGTGACAGATGGGGAAATCATGGAGAGCAGAGTTCAAGAGGGTTTGAAGGCACTGAGGGTGGACAGGCGCCAGGCCCAGATGGCATCCACCCCAGGGTACTGAAGGAGCTGGCAGAGGTCCTTGCAGGACCTTTGGCAGACCTATTTAATGCCTCACTACATTTGGGGTGTGTACCTCAGGACTGGAGGATGGCTCATGTGGTGCCCCTCCACAAGAGTGGCCCCAAGGATGAACCGGGAAACTACAGACCAGTGAGCCTCACATCCATCATGGGTAAGCCAATGGAGACTATCCTGAAGGAGAGGCTGGTGGCCCTCCTAGAAGCCAAAGGACTACAGGACAGCAGACAGCATGGCTTCATACGTGGCAGATCCTGCCAAACCAACCTGGTCGAGTTCTATGACTGGGTAACTAGGCAACTGGACAGGGCCATGCAGTGGATGTTCTGTATCTGACTCAGTAAGGCATTCGACTCAGTGCCACATGGAAAGCTGGGAAGGAAGTTAGTAGGACAGGCGAGAGTGCAAGCTGGTGAGATGGGTAGGAAACTGGCTGCAGGGAAGGCAACAAAGGGTGGTGGTGGGTGGGAGCTCTCACACCCAAGGGCAGTGACGAGCAGTGTTCCACAGGGCTCAGTGTTGGGACCAGTGTTGTTTGGAATATTCATTGCAGACATATCATGGGACATCAAGAGCAAGATCAGTCTGTTTGCTGATGATACCAAGGTAGGCGCGGTGGTGGATGACCTAGGGGGATGGCAGGGGTTGCAGGATGATCTGGCAAAGCTTGAAACCTGGTCAGACACCTGGCAACTGGGCTTTAATGCCAAAAAGTGCAAGGTGCTGCATTTTGGGATGAAGAACCCAAGGAGGTTACCAGCTAGGGGAGTGCAGCTAGCCCAGACAGAGGAGGAGAAGGATCTGGGTGCTCATGACAGGGTCAATGAACAACTCGGCACAATGTAGGAAGGCAGCTGCAAAGGCCAACAAAATGCTGGGTTGTAGTGCAAGGGGTATATCCTCGAGGAGGTGATTCTGCCACTGTATAGGTCATTAGTTAGACCACTCCTGGAGTACTGCGTGCAGTACTGGCGTCCGTATCTGAAGAGGGACATTAAGTTACTGGAGGGGGTGCAGCACAGAGAGACAAAGATGATCAAGGGGCTGTGGGGGACTTATCATACGAGAGGAGGTTGAAGGAGTTGAACATGTACTCACTGGAGGAGAGGAGAGACAGGGGTGACATGATTGAAACCTTTAAATACATGAAAAGAATAAACAAGATGGGTACAGAGGGGCTGTTCAAAGTAAGGAGGGAGGGACACCAGGGGCCATGATATGAGACTGGAGCGAGGAAGGTTCAGGAGGAGATGAGGAGACACTTTTAGAGGGTGGTGGCTGGGTGGAATCGTTACCTGCTGAAGTGGTATGCAGTAGAACAGTGGACTGCTTCAAACGAGGATGGGACAGGACAAGGGGGAGGGTTAATGAAGGGGAAGGGTGGAAGGGAAGGGCAGCTGCAGAATAAGGGGTGCTAGCTGCACATTTTAGCAGACTTGATAGACCTCTAGGCCTTTATCTGCTGGCAAATTTCGTATGTTCGTAAAAACATTTGCCGCTCCCGTTCATCTCACAGTGTCTTTGTTTATGACATCATAGTGCTCACTATAACAACAGACTGTTATGTCACAAACAGCAGCTGTGAGGTGAGCGGGGAAAGCTGCACACATTTTGAAAGACTCAGTAAGTAAGTACTGCTTTATCTGCAGTATTTTGTAGTTCAGCAAAAGGGAAAAGTTAAAAAAAAAAAACAGTAAAGTTAAATCATAATTGATAAAATCTTTTGGTTTTAAGCTTTTTGTTATAGTAGAAAGTTGCTCTGTAAAATGTACGTGTGGACCCATTTTATAAGTGCAGTAAGACACTCTGGGGGTGTGGGTTGTCTGATAAGGCACTTCCCAGGTGCTGAAGGCACTCAGTGTAGGTGCCTTGTGCCTCACGTTGCACTTGGGGCATGCGTTTGTCAGACAACAGCCCATTCCGCTTCATGTCTTATTGCTTACTTATTCAGAGCTGGATACCACAGGTTCAGATTTAGATTTTTTTAAACATTCATTCATTCATTGATGTCATATGATTGCCACTCATTGCCACTGAACTACTCTGTACATGCCTCTTCAGTCCATTAAGAAGACCACAGAGAGGATTTAGAAAGAGTAGCAGAGTGTGCCATATCTGAGTTTCAGCAGCAGGCATTTATTATTAATATAGTACCTTACTGTGTTTTATCTAATGAGGATTATTTTCTCATATGTTTTATCTAATACCAAAACCATTTTGCTCTCATGTGTTTCTTGGGCTTCATCACAGATTAATGGCACCTTTAAGATTGACACACCTCCAGTCCTTCTGGGATACAGTAAGGAGCGGAACCTTGGCAGTGAAAGGGGTTTTGATGCTGTTCGAAGTCTTAGTGAAGGATCCTATTTAACGCTGTTTATCACAAGTGAACCTCAACTAGTGCCTGGGGAATCAGTCAGAGAAAAGGTAATTTTTTGTTGCGTTTATTCCTTTTTACAAACCATGTTTATTTTATGTGCAAAAGTTGTAAGCCTTTTTCAGCCATTTAAACAATGAAAGCTGGAAATTTATATTTATGGTAACATCTAAAATACTTAAATTTTTTTTACTTGCTGCACTTGGCTGTTTTATGTTTTTGAACAATTTAGAAAAGAAGAGAAAGCAATATTTGATATTTATATAAAATACTTTTTCCAGAGTGTCAAGGGTGTGAGCTGTGACTCCTGAGTAGTGAAGTGAGCAGTAACACATGACAGGGCATGGGCTTATGGGGATTTTTAATGCATGGCTCAAGTGCGTTGTGAAGCATGAGGCTGCAGGTCGAATGTCCTCACAGCACCTGAGACATCCATTAAATCCTCATAACCCCATACCCTGGAGTGGGCTATTTCAAAAAAACGGAAAACCCACAGAAAGGCTTTTCCCATGTTTAAAGACCAAAACAGGTAATGTATCCTGCCACATTCAAAAATAGTCCCCAAGAAATGATGGGTGTCTCATTCTTCTTACGCATATAGAAATGTCACAAATACAGTACAGAGAGGATTTGTGACATTTCTTGTGCATAATATACTTTCTGAGATTTCACACAACCTGTATTGTCCTCTCTCCCCCCCATACACAGAGATGTACATTGTGGTCTGGTTTCTTTATTTTATTATTTTATACTGCCACAGCATTGCACTATGCTGCTGATACAGAGACGGACACAGAGAGATAGGACATTGCACCGAGACAGAGAGAGAGACAGACAGAGAGGAGATTGCACCAACTTTGCTTTATACTATGTCTCTTCCACTCCCTCTCTCTTGTTGGCCCCCCCCAATCAAGACTTCAAATGCTGTCTCTCACGCTCACTCTCTCAATCGCTAGGCTGCTTCAAAACAACACTGCTTGCTGCACTTGCTCTCTCCAGGTCGAATGAACTACACTGTCTATACTACACTCGCTGTTTGCCAGTCTCTACCTGACAGACAAAAAGTGTTTCTAACTCATTAACAACTCCCTGACGGTGTCTGCTGTGTGTCTCTGTCAGGAGCGCATTCGTCTTTGGAAAGCAGGTTTACAACACTTCCAGGGAGTTGCCCACTCAGTGATGCTGTGCAGGGTGGAGGACTGCTAATGAGCTTCAGCTTACTGTGTTTGTGTCCCATCTTGCAGAAAGTGTGAATTCTGTCTCTCGGTCCCACTGTGTCTGTCTCACTCGGTTGCCAAATCTGTGTGCAGGAAAGCATGACCTGAGGATCTTGGTGACAGTTGGGGGGGATACTGTGCTTTGTCTGGGGGGCAGAATCTGGGCATGGTATAGCACCAACCTGAGGACCTTGGGGGAATCTGGGCATGGAATACCAGTGCAGTGTATGGTGCAGCACTTCACGGGTGAAGGGCTTACTCTTCTGCCAGTGTGGATCGGGGTGGGGAACTTGCTCCAGCTGCCTCTGCTGCACAGCGGATAGCCACACAAACACACAGCAGGACAGTGTGCCCAACCTGCATCTACTGAAAACTTGGCACAGTGAGAGAGAGACACACCACACAGCAGTAACTGTTAATTAAATCTTCCACCTGCTCTAACTATGTGTCTTTCTCTGTCTCTTTTTTCTTCTGTCTCTCCCACTATCGGCGGTGTATTAGCAGCCGCACTGGGAACATGGCTTGGGGAAAGCAGTGATACCACTGGTGACAAATGATTGACTGGCACAGCTGACAACAGTACACCAGGGTCTTGCCAAAGTATGTTGCCCCTGGATCTCTCTTGGTTCTCCACATACAATAATGGCTTCTGGCATCACTTGAGTTTTACAAGTCAGGAACGAGTGCTGACAGCACTTGCCCTGTGCTTCTCCATGGAACTGTGCATTAAAAGGGGAATTTAATGCATGGCCATGCCAAGGGACTCCACCAGTGGGCTTGCACGGTTTTAGAAACCCATGTTATCAACTGATTTAATATGCAGATTTTAGCATGCACTTTAAAGAGCCACTGATGCCTCAGGAAGAACTTGGAAGAACATAATATTTGTACACGAAGCAGCTTATATTTCTCTTAGCTTTGTATTTATTATCTCCATTATTTATTACTGAGATCAGATACATGAAAACAGAAGAGTTGTTCCCTGAGGGCTCATCAGCTCCTATTGCTTTATCCCAACCTGGTGTCACAATACTCTGCTTGTGATATCCCAGTTATCCCCATAACAACAGACTGTGATTCACAATAGAGTATTATGTGTCAAGTAGGGAGTAAGTTATAGAGGCACATGAGCTCTAAGGGATAAAGATCCTGCTTCTGTGGGAATTTCATCAGTAAAAAGTATTGAAGAGGAGAAATCTATGAAAAATATGTGAAATACAAAATTGTGTCCAAGTATTATGTTTTCCAAGTTTTTTCAAAGGCATCAGCTGCTCTTTAATCTTATGGCGTTAGATGTCATAGACCCATTTAGGCAATGAAAAATTTTGTGCTGCTTTTATGCTACTACACTGCAACAAAATTAAGTCCTAAGGAACCAGATTTGTAGTATAGACCTGCTGAATTCAGGGTTCAAAACTGTTACTGGCTCACCTGACAAATGTTTGTAGATTTTGTATCGGACAAGTAAAATGTTCTGTAAACTAACTCTGACAACTGGTATAGAATGATGTATCATTTTGATAAATACACCAGTTGGCCAGTATAATGTCTGCATGGCCAAATGATTTTCCCCAAGTGCCAGCAAAAATTGGTTTTGAGCGCTGCAAGCTTGATGATCATCCAGTGCTTTGGCAAGCAGCATTGAACTTTTCAGGATGACTTGAAAGTACACATGATGGGTAGAGGTATGCTAAACACTCAGATCATTTTTGAATAGCTCTCTATTTTTTTTTTTTTTTGCTTTTGTTTCATTACTGTATTTATGCTCCTACTCTCTTTCTGGACCCCTTCTGGATAGCTCCCAGTAGCCCAGTCACCCACCATTCCTGGAACCTAACCCCAAGATACCCCCATGGCTTACCCCTCATGGTGAAGTTGAAAGGGCTTGCCAAGTCCCCCTGAAACAATCCAGTATGAGGTGCCTGAGCAATAGTGACAGGTGGAAGGCCTTCTGTTGTCTCACCCAGCAAGGTGTTTTCTCTTCTGGTTTTCTCCCCTGGGATGTCCAACATGCTATGACTCAGTATGTTTGTTGGTCTCCCTAGCCTTGCTGGGCCTCCCAACAGATGTGGCAGCCTGCTGGCGCTAGGTGTCAGGCATGCTTCATGAGACTTGTCCCTCTCTGCCATAAGAGGGGAACAGTCCCTTGGACGCTTGATCCTCCCACACCCCAATTGACTCCTGATGACCCCAGTTCACTCTAGAATGGGTTGCCTGTGTAGTGAGTGGTAGTGCTACTGCTACTGTACAGGGCCGGCATAGATGGTTCTCTTTAATAGTACTCCCCCCCTGCCCTCAGTCAGCCCTGTTCTACCTTGCTAACCCCCACCCCTGTCATCTACCATGTTATTGCATCCCTGCCACCTTTGCAGTACCTCATGCCCCCCCTCCCCCGCAGTGGGGCCTCCCGAGTTCCCTAGGCCCAATAGGAGTTTAGCTCAGATGCAGTAGTGGGTGGCCTAGTAGTCAACGCAGAGCCATTTTTTTCTTCTCCCTGGGCACCTCGAGGACTAGGACAATGCAGACAATGTGTGTACATTCTAGTCAAGAGGCACTCGCCCTCCGCCTTGCAGCTGCAGCCTGCACCTGCCAGCTGTGGTCACCCAGGTCACAATATCATGGAAGAGCTTGCAAACCTTTCTCCCCAGAGAAGGAGAATGTCCCGTGGGACTCTCAGTCCTCCCGTCCCCTCCCCAGCCAGCCTCTGACACCTCAGGCTTGCTTCCGAACCCAGGTCACTGGTGTCGCTAGCAGTAGCACTACCACTGCACCAGCAGGCTGGCCTATTTCGTGTTACAGCTAAACAGTCGCACTCTTGTTGTTTCAGTCACAGAGCAACACTGTCACACCATGGCTAGTATCCTATAGATTAGGATGTATTTCTTAGAGATTTCCTGTGTTGCACATCCTGCAGTCACTAATCTCCTCCTGAAGGGATCTGACGCCCTTCCATCTCTGAATATGCTTTTGACTAAGATGTGGAAAGTATCCCTCAAGCAAAGGAGTGACCTGCATCTGCAGTGCACTCTCCATCCCTCTCTCAAACTCTTAAAGTATTTTGTGAGCAATGCGTAATTGCCACTGTTGTTTAGTTTGGTTAAAAAATGAGGGCATTTGTACTGATCTGTCCTGACTCTAATGTACGTCCCAGTTTTTCAGGCAGCATTTTTATTTTTGTTAAAACATGCCAGTTTGAAAGAAGAAACAATGGTTTGGTCCTGTTTGCCACATTGTTGAACTTTTTGAATATTTTTAAACAGTACTGTATCTGTCATAGGAATATAGGCTTCAAGAGACAGAAAAAACAAGTGGTCCAGATGTGCTTGTGTACAGAGTAATGTTTAATTTTCATTATGATCCTGGCAATGAGGAGAGGAAATTCTGCCAGTGGTGTAAACCTATGGGAACTAAACACTCAGTGGATTTGCCTGTTCCTCCAAATTGTCAGAAAAAGAGCAGCTCAGACATTACATGGTGTTCACTGGATTTCATAGATAGTGGCATTTTTAGACCAAATGTTTTTGGGTTTTTTTGTTAATATTTTTATTAAGTTTGTGAACAGAATCACAAGAAAAGATATTCCACAGGAGAGTAGCGTGACATACAAGAATACAGTATTTGTAAGCCCCACATAAAAATAAGCTCTCTCCCCATTTGTTACCTCAAAGGGGGAAATAACATTATCATTATATGTTAATCACAATGATGATCCCAGAGCATGCAGCTTAAAAGGAAAAATCCACGAGCACCTCCGTGCCAGATTTAATTGTTCTGGCAGTGCTCCCGGTATCTATTATGTGTCCATATTTAGAGCTCTAATAGAAATATTCAAAAATCTGCATTAGAAGAACCACTTTTCAATTCTGAACTACAATATAATAGCACTTCCCATTTCACATCATCTATAACTTCCAAAGTATGTTACATGCACCCATCCTTTTTTTTGGCAGAGAAGTATTGAAACTTATAACAGGGAAACCAAACAAATACAAGGCCATATAATAATAAGTCCCAGTCTTCAAGAAATCCATGGCTAAACTGCCAAATATAACAACAGTCTGTCCTTTAGCCTTGTTCAACTTCTGGTCTCAGAAATGACCCAGTTTAATAATAATATAATAACTTTATTTAATATAGCACCTTTCATAATATCAAGGTGCTGCACAAATACATACACATTCAGTAAATTCTATAAATATCAATAAAATCACAGAAAATTGGGAAAGGCTTTGCTCCATAAAAAGGTCTTCAGTGCCTGCTTAAAGCTCCCCACTTTCCTGCACTCCCGTAGCTGATGTGGCAGACAATTCCAGAGGGTTGGGGCAGCAAACACAAAAGCACGAGCCCCGGATGACTTTAAACTAACCCTCAGAATCTCCAGCAACCCCTCATCAGCCGAGTGAAGTTGTCACACAGGGGTGTAGTGAATCAGAAGCTCTTTCAAGTAGTCAGGACCAAGTCCGTGTAGGGCTTTGTAGGTTAACAAACCTACCTTAAAGGTGATCCGCCACTGAACCGCAGCCAGTGCAGATCGTGCAGCACTGGGGGATATGGTCCTTCCGACAATTTCAGCGTCAATAAACGTACAGCAGCGTTCTGCACTAGCTGCAAGCGGCGGATATCAACCCCAGGAAGCCCTAAGTAAAGGGAGTTACAGTAGTCAAGGTGCGAGGTCACATAGGCGTGGACCAAAACAGGCATGTCGCTGGATGGAATAAGATGCTTGATCCTGGCAATGTTCCTAAGATGATAAAAGGCTAACTTGACAACTGCCGATACCTGTTGACGAAGGGTCAGCCCATCATCAAGTGCCACTCCCAGATCACGCACCCGTTCAGAGGTAAGGATCTGAGTGCCCCCGCAGAAATAAACCAGAGGGCAGGTCAGTCCTCAACCCCTCTGTCCTGCAACCCGGGTCCACCACCAAAACCTCAGTCTTTCCTCCGTTCAACTTTAACCCGTTGGAACTCATCCAGTTCTGGATTTCAACAAGTCATTTGTTAAATACCGAGATAGCACTAACCTGGTCGGGGGCAAAAAACAGGTAGAGCTGGGTATCATCAGCATAGTAGTGAAATCTCAGCCCATACCATCTTACAATGTCTCTGAGGGGCAGCATATACACTGCAAACAACATGGGAGACAGCACAGAGCCCTGGGGCACCCCACAAGGCAGAGAGAAAGACTCGGAGGAATATATTCCAGAGATGACTCTCTGAGTTCTACCGGTGAGGAAAGATGAAAACCATCTGAGCACTGTACTAGACAGCCCACAGATGGACCTCAGGTGCTCGAGCAAGACCCCATGGTCCACAGCGTCAAAAGCTGAGGAGAGATCAAGGAGTACCAAGATGGAACAGTTTCTCTGATCTCTCGCCATCAGTAGATCATTAAGCACCCGAACCAGAGCAGTCTCAGTACTGTGCCTCTTATGAAAACCCGATTGGAGAGGTTCGTATAAATTATGGATGGTTAAATGGTTCTCCAATTGAGTTGGCACAACTTTCTTGATAACCTTTCCCACAAAAGGAAGGTTTGAGATAGGTCTGTAGTTCACCAGAGTCTCCGGGTCCAGAGAAGCTTTCTTCAGAAGAGGTGTCACCACCACCTCCTTCATGGAGCTTGGAAACTCACCTTATTCCAAAGAGCACCAGATGATCTGAGCTAAGACCGGGCCTATGATATCACTACAACCCAAAATCAGGGAAGTAGGGCCCAGATCTAAACTACAGCACATGGGGTGCATCCCCTGGACAATCTTCATAATGTCAACGAACTCTGGCAGGTCAAAGGTACTCTAGGAAACACCAGACATAATGACCGAGCACCGACCAACAGCATCCCCCATAGAACGAGACTGATGGATCTCCTGCCTGATGTCGGCCACCTTATTCGCAAAGAAGCGAGCGATCTCATCACACTCCATACAGCGCTGGCAGATGGAAGCAGGCTGGGGGGTGAGAATGGGCGGAGGGCATGGAGAGAGGAGGCTGAATAGCACAGGACTGGAGGAGCAAGCAGGCACATTCCCCAAAATGCCACAAAACTGTGGCAAAACAACACAAAGAATCCTGATTTCCTAACACAGTCAAAGATAAAGTTGCAGTCTAAACTTAAAAACCTCCTAAAACATTAAAAAGATAAAACAACCCAAAATCCCAAAACCCGCAAAACAAAAGTGAAAACTAAAACAAAAACAATAACAGCATAAAATAAAATCCTCGGGAACCAGGAACTCTCACTAACTGGTACCCCAAAAACAACCCTTATCTAAATTTTACTAAATAAAGTAAAACTAATAAACTAAAGACCGAATAAAATAAACCCCCGGGCTACACATACTCTCATTATGGAAGCCAAGGGAGACTGAATGGTATTCTCACTACCATATATACTTGAGAAAAATAGTACAGAAATGAAATAACAAAACCTCAAAAGACAAAATTTACAAAAAAGTGTTTAAGGCAAAGTCACTGAATAAACATCTCCAATCCTAGGCACTCTCACTGCCAGAACTTCCAAAGGCAGAGGGATACTCCGTACGAAAATATGTTAATGATGGAAATGCACCGAACCAGGAACTTGACACATAACCCGTAGATAAGACCCCAGAAACACTCACTGATTCATATGGGGTTTAATATCATAGAACAGTCTGACCACCAAAGCAAGCACTAGAACAGCTTCAGGACTAACTTCCTTCCCAAACTAAAACCCGAAGGTAGAACCCTAGCCTACCACTGTACTACAGTGGTTGCTACGAAGCCCCAACGGAGCCCAACAATTTAGGTTCCCAGTGGTTCCCTAGAGGAAAAGGCCACCACCCACTGACTCCCCAGCGATGGAGGCCCAACCTCTGCACCACTAAAGTCCGCAGGGGCTGGGCTTCACCAATTAGGGCAATAATAGTAGGGAATTAGGCTCCAAAGTCCCCACATCCAGCTAAAATCCATGAAATAGTCCAAAAGACCACCACTTGGAGTCCAGTTTAGAAGGAATCTACCTTCATCGAAATCTGCAGTCCTTCCAAAAGTAACATAAGCAGAAACCATAAAAGCCAAAGATAAGGCCAGAACAAATTGTAAACCCCGGCCCACAGTACTTATGGTACCGAATAAAACAAAGTCCAGGATAGGGTAGGAAGATAATCCAAACAGTCTGGCAAGTCCAACATTCACAGCTTACACAAATCCCTCCCAAATAAAGTCAGAGATCACTGGGCCCACAAATATCCAATGAACAGAGAGTGAAATAAACTGTCCAGTATATATTCTAGGAGCGAATAAGTCCAACATTCGCACCGAGCGCCACACTCGTGCCAGGCAAAATGCGGATCATTCGACCAAGCTCCAGAAAAGATTGTTGCGGCATTGTTGCGGCATCGATACTCAGCTACAGTCAGGAAAGGGAGAGTGGCAGCCCACTTCACAACGATACAGGAATCTGCCTCCAAAAGCCCCAATCCAGGAATAAAAAGCCGACGGACTAGCGCCCACAAACACAAGCGGACTTAAAACCAAGCGACTGAAATGCCGCTATCAAAAAAAATTATAACGGAGCTTTTGAACAGGTTAAAACCATTTACTGCAACAAATCTCAGAGAGCAAGCAATAGCACGCCCAGCCCGGTGGCCATCTTCATTCTTTTTGGGGTCTCACAGCATGTAACTCGGGCAACCAATATATGTGTCTCTTTAAATTATAAAGCCAAACCCCGAGCCCCAGTTCCCATTAAACTCACAAAAACATCAGAGTCCCCAAAAAGTAAAGTCTCCCTCTGAGGACAAGTCTTCGTCAGCCACAGGCTCCGACTGCTTTTCCAGCAACTGAAGAAATGTTTCCGCGTCGCTAGGATCATTAAACTGGTAGGACTTTTCCCTCCATACAAGCATTAAACGAGCAGGAAACAGAAGCTGATGTGAGATCTCCATCTGCCGCAAGTGTCCTCGGATGCCATTGAATGCCCTCCTTCTCTGCCTGGTACAGTATAAAAGGTTGGGGAAAATATGTAAACTGTCGGCACCATATTTAAATGCTCTCCTTCTATGAGCAATTGCCAGCACTCTGTCTCGATTGCCTATATTCTGACACATTATCAACACAGTTCTTGGGGTCTGGATGTTGGTTCGAGGTCTGTGAGGAGAAATCCGATAAGCCCGCTCGATAGCTATCAAAGGCTCTGATTCACTTAGTCCCAGAATAGAGGGTAGCATGGTTCTCATAAACATTAGACAATCCTCCCCTTCAGCATGCTCCGATAATCCCAGCACACGGAGATTCCTCTTTCAGGCCTGATTCTCAACCATCTCTAACATTTGACGGAGAGATCCATTTTCTTTTATTAGCTCTGTGGTCACATCACACGCTTGCAGAATCAACCCCTCCTTCTTCTGTACAGTGTGTTCACATTTTTCCATTCTGGTCTCTAATGCAGAGACCCGAGGAGTGAGAGCGTCTAGTTTTCTGTCCATATCCCGCACTGAGTTCACCAGTTGGTTCAGCGTAGTCTGAATAGTATTCAGTGAGGCTCCCTCTGTACTCAGTTTCCATGCCTCCACATGTTCACTGGGCCTCTCGGCTCATGCCTGTACAGTCTTTTTGGGTGCAAAAAAGTCGAGCGCTACCACCATTTTTGCCCATAACTGCACCCCTAGAGTTCTATTGTTCCTGGTAGGGCAAAGTCAGCACAATAAATTTATTTTAAAAGTACCAATTAAGGGAAAATTAGTTCAGTGTGGTCAGAGTTCTGTATAGTTGCTGCTTCCTGTAAGCTGTTCAGGAACGTCCCCTCAGACCAAATGTTTTTAACGAAATCAGCTACTGGGGTGTCTTGGTCAAATCAAATTACCAGATTATCTGGTCCTATTCTTTTGGGTAAGGATACTGGAGCTATCTGTGGATAGTGATCCAGACTGGATACTGCACTTTCTAACAATAAGGATTCGTCCATAATCACACACATTGCATCATTATGGCCTGAGGAGTCGGAACCCAGGATGATCCATTTGGATTCAGTCCGCAACCATGTGACCAGCTCTTACACATGGTTCCTCCCAAATATCACATCTTTCTTTTTCACCAAAGAGATCGGTTGCACTTTGATCAGCTCCACGTACCTTTGCTTTTACATTTAGTTCACCACTTCTTCTTGGTTCTTACATGGTCTTCATTACAGTTCAGTTACAGAACTGCCCCCACACTGAGTTTAACTACTTTTATAGTTTTTTTTACCTTTTTTTCTCCATTTTCATGAATCAGTCCAGAAGGTCACCTCCAATGGTCATTGTCTCCCTGCAGTGGATCATTCTAGTGGGTTTAAAATCTGCCTTAAGAGCAACAAACCCATGCCATCTGCTGATAGGCACAGTGGGTATCTGGAGTGTCTAGCCCCAAACACACCAAAACATTTCCTAACTGCCTCATCTGCACCAAGATGTCCAAGAAGATTCAAGAATCTCATTCAGGTAAGTCTGTTCCTCTCGATTCTGGCCATAAAACCGCAGGGTGGTCCATCCAGTTTGATAATTCGACAACGCATCAACTCCAGTCCTCCAAGGACCAGGTTTCTCCCCCACCACACATACACAGACTGGGTAGAAAACATCATGGTTCTTGTACTATCCAAGCTTAGCAGCCAAAATATTACCCCCTATTAATGCTGTGTAACCCTCAATGCCATTCTCCCTCAAAAATCTATCTAGTCCTGCTTTGAAACCATTAGCAGTGCTAGCGTTCACTACCTCACTGAGTCTACTTGTTGTCCACCATGCGTGTGAAGTAATGTTTTTTATTGTTTCCCCTCATTCTGCTCCCCCATCTCAGATTGAGAGCATGCTCTCTGTTTCTGTTCGCACTCACCAACTCAAACATCAGTGTATACTCCACCCTGCCTATAGCCTTTATTATTTGGCAAACTGTGATTATGTCCCTTCTCAGCTTCATCTTTTCTAGGCTAAATAATAAGGGTATGTCATCTCTCCTTGTAGCTGTTGCCTCCTGGATTACTAATCACCTGGTTGTCCCTGTGCTGAACCCTCTCTGATTATTTAATGTCCTTCCTGTACTGTGGTGACCAGAACTGGATATAGTACTCCAGTGCCTCAGCAGGGAACGTGTCTCTTGGCTTGGAGAAGGTTGAGCCCATGGCTACCAGTTCTGATGCCAGCCATTGTTCTGCTCCTGGGTCCTGTTCTTCCTGACTAGGTTCGCCCATGTTTTTTGCAGTGTACATGCTGTCACTCTGAGATCTGATACGAAGGTACAGTTTGCAGTTTCGTTGTTATGCTGATGACACTCAGCTGTACCTTTTGTTTGCCCCTGGTGAGAAAACTGCAGTGGGAGTGCTAAATGACTGCCTTTCAGTGATCAGCGACTGGATGGCCTCTAACTGGTTCAGGTTAAACCCAGATAAGACTGAAGTGCTACTGGTGGACCAGAGCATCAGGGGGGCAACTGGCTTGAGTGGAGGTGTAGCTGGTTTAGATCTTGGGCCTACTCAGCTTACAGCAAGAGATAGGGTGAAGAATCT
The DNA here is from genome assembly GCA_016271365.2 of Neoceratodus forsteri. Lineage (NCBI taxonomy): Eukaryota > Metazoa > Chordata > Ceratodontiformes > Ceratodontidae > Neoceratodus > Neoceratodus forsteri. Next base: position 911,289,135 of record CM057452.1, on the reverse strand, counting down.
GGGTGTCGTTATGGAGCACAAGCTGACTATGAAGCATCAGGTGTCTGCTGTGGTCCGTAGTGGTTTCTTTTACTTTAGGAACATTTTTACAGTTACATTTTTATGTTTTATACTTACTCACTAGATGAGCAATACTGCCCATTTTCACAAGCGATAAGTTTAACAAAGTAACAAAGTGACATACAAAAAAAAAAAACAGTAAATACATACACATTCTAAAAAGCATAATAAAAAGCATACTTAAACTTAGTATACATTCTAAGTTGATTTACAGATACATTCGTTTGTGGTATCAAGGCAGAATTTCAATCTTATTTTGAAGGGTCGTACAGTAGAAGAACTGGAGATTTCTGTTGGAAGGGAACTGAAAAAAAAGGGAGTCCTATATAGAAGAGATTTTTGTCTTATCACCTTTTTGAAAAGTGGTAATTTAAAAACATATGTACTTTGTGATCTAGACCCAAGTATGTTGGTACTTCTTGGGAACAGAGCCTGTACTGAGATTGCGAGAAGGCCAATAGTCCTTTTAAATAACAGAATGCCCATTTTAATTTTAATCCTATTTTCCGGTGAGGGACAATTGTACATTTTTAATAGATCACAGCAATGCGTTCTAATGGATAGACTGGTCATGAACCTAAGGGTGGTATTGTTGGGCAACTTTTAATCTGTCCAGAATTCTCTCACTAGCAGCAGTATAAACAGAGAGTCCATAATCCAAAACACTCAAGAGAAAACTATGAGTAAGTATTTCCTAGACTCTGGAGTTAAAAAGGCTTTACTCTGTAAAGTAATCCTAATCCTTGGTGTATAGTATTTATTACATTATTAAGGTAGCCTGTGATATGGGCGACTGAATGTCGGCGACTGGTCATAAGGGCGACTGCACAATGCCGTCGACAATGTGGGCGACCTTGGATTTCACCACTTTCCCCAAGTTGTGCCCCCCCTAAGAGTAGGAATCCTAATTAAGGGGGGGGTGGGGGCGAAGTCCCCCACAAGGGGGGGGCGTGGTGATGCCCCTCCGCATTAAATAACATACTGTTTTTCAGTCACCTTTGTGGTTTTGTGCTCTTATGACCGGTCGCTGACATTCAGTCGCCCACATCACAGGCTACTTTAATATCTCAAACCATAAAAGCCAAAGATTGTGCAGTCGCCCTTATGACCAGTCGCAGACAATGTGGGTGACCTTGGATTTCACCACTTTCCCAGAGTTGCGCCCCCCCAGAGTAGGAAAACTAATTAAGGGGGGTGTGGGGGGTGAAGCCCCCCATGCGGGAGGGGCGTGCAGGGGGCGATACCCCTCTGCATTAAATAACATACTGTTTTTCATTCGCCCCTTGTGGTTTTGTGCCCTGATGACCAGTCGCTGACATTCAGTTGCCCTTGTCACATAGAACCCATTATTAATATAGATACATGGACAGTGTCGGCAGATAAGGGCCTATGGCCCACCCAGTCTGCCCATTTGAGCTTGTAAGTTCAGTTTGTTTTCCTAGAAGTCTGTTGCACCTTACCCCTGACCTCCAGAATTCCTTTATGTCTATCCCATGCATTCTTAAATCCCGTGATTGTTTCAGCCCCCACCACTTCCTCTGGCAGGGTGTTCCACTTGTCCACCACCCGTTCTGTAAAGAAATTCTTTCTCATGTTTCCTCTGAATCGTCCTCCCTCCAACTTCATCACATGCCCTCTAATCCTGGAACATCTTTTTCACTTAAAAATAGTGTTTTCCTGCACCCTGTTCCTCCCTGTAAGATACTTGTATGTCTCTATCATATCCCCTCTCTCCCTCCTCTCCTCCAGGGAGTACATGTTCAGTTCCTTCAATCTGTCTTCATAGGACTTGTGATGCAATCCATGCACCATCTTTGTTGCCCTCCTCTGAAACTTCTCTACCCTGTCTAAGTCCTTACGTAGGTATGGTCTCCAGAACTGTACACTGTACTCCAGGTGGGGCCTCACTAGTGTCTTGTATAGCGGAATTATGACCTCCCTTTTCCTGCTGGTGATGCCCCTGCCTATACATCCCAGCATCCTATTTGCTTTACCTGCTGCGTTGTCACACTGTTTCCCTACCTTGAGGTCATCAGAGATGATAACCCCAAGATCCCTTTCCTGCTTGGTGCATGCTATATCCTCACCCCCAACTGATATATTGTGCCAGGGTTTTTGTGTCCCATATGCATTATCTTGCACTTCTTTGCATTGAATTTCAACTGCCAAACCCTTGACCATTCTTCAGGTTTCTGCAGGTCACTTCTCATTCTGTCTACACCCTCTGGTGTGTCTACTCTGTTACAGAGCTTTGTGTCATCAGCGAACAGTGAAATTCTGCCTTCTAGGTTCTCTGCCATGTCACTGATGAAGATGTTGAATAGGACTGGTCCCAGCACTGATCCCTGTGGTACCCCACTGGTCACTCTTCCTCTGTGGAGTGACAGCCATTTACCACCACCTCTGTGTCCTGCCACTCAGCCAGTTACCTACCCAGCACACTACTGTCCTGCCCACACCCATATTCCCCAGTTTGTGTAATAGTCTTCTATGTGGCACAGTGTCAAAGGCCTTGCTGAAGTCCAGATAGGCCATGTCCACTGCCCTCCCTGATCCACCTCCCTAGTCACCCAGTCAAAAAATTCAACGAGGTTGGTCTGACATGACCTCCCCCTGGTGAAACCATGCTGCCTTGGGTCCTGTAGTCCATTGACAACCAGATGTTCCACCAATCTCTCCTTCAGTAGTGCTTCCATGATCTTCCCCACTACCGAGGTGAGGCTGACTGGTCTGTAGTTCCCTGCTTCCTCTTTGTTCCCACTTTTGTATAAGGGGACTACATCTGCTGTCCTCCAGTCTTTGGGTAATTCAGATGTGAGATTGGAATCTAAGGTGATCCCTAAGTATCTAAAACTTTTGACTAATTCAATGACCTCACCATTTGAATCAACAGTTGGAGAGACAGCCTCTGTCTTGTTTCTTGGACCTGTGAAAATCATAACTTTAGTTTTCTTAACATTTAAAATCATATATCTTGAGAGTAACCCATTTTGGAATAGATGAAAATCATTTTCTACAATCTCCATAGCATCCTTAGGTTGAACACCTATGCTGTAGGTTACTGCATCATCTGTATAGAGGATCGTGTAGGTTTTACTACAGATGTCAGGGCAGAATTCATAAAAAGGGAGAAAATGAGTGGGCCCAAAATTGAACCGTGAGTTACCCAGCATTTAATAATCTTGGGCTGTGAAATATTGCCTTCAAGTCTAGTTTTATGGGCTCTGTTGTTCGAATAATTGGAGTACTATGCGAGAAGGCGGTAGGGAGGGCTGGGGGGATACTGGGATGTATAGGGAGAGGTATCACCAGCAGAAAACAGGAAGTTGTTATCCCCCTGTACAGACAGTTGGTGAGACCCCATCTGGAGTACTACGTCCAGTTCTGGAGACCCCATCTCCGCAAGGACATAGACAGAATGGAGGCAGTTCAGAGGACAGCAACTAAAATGGTGCAGGGTCTGCAAGAGAAGCCATACGAGGAGAGACTAAAGGAGCTTAATATGTATACCCTTGAGGAAAGGAGGGAGAGGGGGGACATGATAGAAACGTTTAAGTACCTCAGCAGAATCAACAAAGTCCAAGAGGGTAGCATCTTTCAGAAAAAGAGATGTGCAAGAACAAGGGGACACAGTTTGAAGATAGAGGGGGGACGGCTCAGGGGCAATGTGAGGAAGTATTTTTTCACAGAGAGGGGTGGACGCATGGAACAGCCTTCCTGAGGAGGTTGTGGGGTCTAAAACTGTGGAAGAATTCAAGAATGCATGGGACAGACATAAGGCAATTTTTGTGGGGGGTAGGAAGAAATAGGCTGTTGGTTAAATAGGATCTGCAGCTTATCCTCTAGGTAGGGAAATGGGCAGACTAGGTGGGCCAAGCGGTCGTTATCTGCCGTCAAAGTCTATGTTTCTATGTAACACATCATAGGAGAAATGTAAGTAAAGAAGAGTACCTTGCAACAGATGGTAATCAACAAGATCAAAGGCCTTGGTGAGATCCACAAACACAACCACAACAGATTGCCCCCTATCTAGGGCACCCTGTATGCAGCTAGTGAACCCCACCAAAGCCATTTCCGTATTGTGTTTGGATTTGAAACCATGCTGAGATTTGGTAAGCAGACCAAACTTTTCAAGATAATTGGTTGTTTGATCAAAAATTATTTTTCTAGAATCTTTGTTAAAGGTGTTACTGTAATTGGACAATAATTTGAAACACATACTGCACTACCATTTTTAAAGATAGGTTTAATGATGGCCATTTTCCATTGATTGGAAAAAAAACTCCATGGCACAATGAGAAATTAAACAGGGTTTCCAAAGGCTGGGACAGAGTATCGATTCCTAATTTATTTACATTTTTTTCCCCCATGCACCAGGGGCAGGAACTCTACCCCGACCCATCTGCGAGCCCGACCACCGCCAGCCAACCCCAAGACCCCCCACAGTTTGTCCCCCGTGGCGGGACCAGGAAGGAAACTTCTCCCCCTCCCCAGAGTACAATCCAGATCTGGGGAGGTGGCACAGCGGACCTACCTGCGGGACCGGGGATGAGGCTTCATGAGGCCCCTGGTTGCCATTTTCCATTTTCTGGTGACCCCCCTCCCTCCCGAAGCATGACTGCACGTATGTGGGAGCATGCGCACGCCGCGCTTCCCGACTGCCTACCCTCCCAACCTGCGAAACCACCAGCCCCCACCAGAAGGTGGCCGACTGGTGGAATGTCAATCTCTCCCTCCCTCCCTCCCTCCCTGAGAGAGGAGAGCAATCCTCCGGATGCTCAATCCTCTCTCACCCCTCCAATCCCCATTGGCACGGGCTCGTTCCCGAACCCAGGTTACCGGCGTGGCACGAGGTGTGGTGTCCAGCACCTCAACCTCTAGTATCACCCGGCCACATCGATTCCTAACTTAATAAGTCTAAAATCAGTTCCATCATGGCCAATATAAGGCCTAGGGTCCTACCTCAACAAATATCTTTTAATTTGTTCAGATGTAACTTTTTTTAAATTAAATTTAGGATGCAAGTCATTTCCATCATGTTGTTGTTATTGTTGTTCATTCATTAAAGATGAAGCAGTGGAATTGATTCTGTACCTATCCAGATCTCCAAAGAAATTGTTAAACATCTCAGTTACTTGTAATGGATCACTAACCAAATGATTTCCATCCTGTAAATAAACACTGTAGCTGTATATTTGATTCCTCTTCCCATCAGATTATTTAAAGCCTGCCATGTTTTTTGTGGGGTTACCAAACAAATTGGTCTGTTCTGCCAAGCAATATTGCATTTTAGCTCTTCTAATTTCAGTTTTACACTTATTCCTCAGCATTGTATATTTCTGCAGTACTGCTGTTTCCCTGTTTATTTTATACGGTCTCCACATTTTGTCTCTTAAATTTCATTAATTTTAATATATCTTGGATTACCCATTTATTTTTGTTAATCCTAGTCCTCATTCTCTTTTTTGGTGGAACTCTGTCAACAATCTGATTAAAAAGATTATAAATGGTTTCAAGGAGTAAATCTCATCAAAGTGACACTGTCAGCTTTCTATACCAATTTTAAAGCCCTTGTAACAAATGTGCCAGCTGCAAGCACTTCCAGCATAAAATACACATATGGCCCTAATTGTGCAGCCAAGTGCAAAATCCCTACAATTTTTTGTAAAAATGCTATTTTCTGAGGTCTGGCCAAAATGTCAGCAGCACACCCCCACCAGCAGGAAAGGCACGGAGCCGCCAGTAAGCTCGTTCATGACTGAGCTAAATGTTGGTGGTTGCATATTGGAAAAAAGGTTGTAGCTTGTACAGTTTATGCTGTAGGATCCCCAAATATATTCCCATGCAAAAACGAGTGCTGTAACCGAGTTTATTTTGTGTGTAAAAGCTGATGCCTTAACTCTGGGCACTCACATTTAGAGTTGATACTAATGTGCATGCCTGGAGTTAAGGCTTCAGCTTTTACACACAAAATAAATCTGATTACAGTGCTCATTTTTGCATGGGAATATAATTGAAGTATTCTGCAGCATAAACTGCATGAGCTACAACCTTTTTCCAATATGCGACCACCAACAGTTAATTCATTCATGGATGAATCTACTGGAGGGTACATGCCTTTCCTGCTGGTGGGAGGCGCACTGCCGACATTTTGCCCAGACTGCAGAAAATAACATTTTATAAAAATCTTAGAGATTTTGCACTCAGGTACACAATTAGGGCCATATGTGTATTTTATGCTGGGAGTGCTTGCAGCCAACATGTTTGTTACAAAGACTTAAAAACTGGTATAGAAAGCTAACAGTGTCCCTTTAATTATCTCAGAGTTTAATCTTTTCAAATTTTTAGATTCTATATATGGGGGTGGATTTTTAGCTACTCTAGTTGACCACTCACAATAGACTGGACAGCGGTCACTAACTGCATCCAACAAAACACCAGAGTTAATGATCTTATTAATATGGGTAACCACTATCCAGTCCAATGTAGACCCCTTACTAGTTTCGTAATTATGTCTTGTAATGTCACCAATTATCTGCTAGACACCCAAATCCAAGAATAAGTCCCTCGCATCATTTTTTTGATCAATGGCCCAATCACAATTAAAGTCTCCCAACATTATCCATTATCTGTTTGCTGGCAAGCATTTTTTAACCATGGTTACCAAATCCAATCCAGGCCCAATACAGTATGTCCAGATGGAATATAAATGGAACTGATTGTTAAATGTTTATCCTGACCTAGAAGCAAATCAACAGAAATTAAGTCACAACCAGAGTTACCCATGGAATGATCCAGTGGAAAAGTTTTGAATTTCACATTAATGTAAATCATTGTGCCCCCACCCCTCTTTCCTATGCTATCATGCCTATACATATTGTATCCCATCAAAGAAATTTCAGAATCCCTAATTTTATTACATAACCAAGTTTCTGACAGAGTTATAATATCAAACTTGTTTTGTTCAACCCCAAGCAATAAATTGACTCCATTTAGCAAGTAAATTTATTATAATCTTATTGTAATAATTTCTTCTCGTTTAGAGATTAACCGTTCTGTATAAATCTTGTTATGTGAAACAAAATGGCCATAAGTTAAACAAATGATTATTTTCATCCTAAAAACTTTATCCTGCCAAAGTGGAATTAAAGAGCTAGGACCATTCTCCTGCTTTCTCAGGCTCTGAAGTATGATACAGTTTGAATCCCAGATTAGTCTGGCTTGAATGGCAGCATTTATTGCGACCTGGTCAGAATTTACTGAATTGTTTTGAAAGGATAAAAGACCACAGAAAATGAAATATAACAACATTATGAGGCTTAATCGAGCTATAAATACTCTCACTAATTGCTATTCCCCACCCTTCCCCAAAACAACGATGGATTAAAACGAAAAGGCCTGTAATGCTACATCTACAAACACTAAACACTATGTACTAAAAGCTTAAAATTGAAGAATTTACAAGAAGCTCAGCTAATACATTAATAAATCCCAGCAAATTTCTTTTCAGAGTGGCGCTTGCATCACTCACACTAGTCAGCGGCGCGGGCTTTTAAACTAGAGAGCCCAGCCTCCGAGTGACATGCCCAGTTGCCGGCTCGCATCACCTGGATCAAGCCCTTTCTTAGCCCTGATGACCTGTACTCCATGGTGCATGTCTTCATGACATCTAGGCTGGACTATTGTAATACTCTTTATCTTATGCTATCTGGAGGTTTGAAGTGCTGCTCACAGTTTGTGCAAAACGCTGTGGCCAGATTGATTTCTGGAATTTCTTGCTCTGAGCCTATCTGTCCGGTTCTATGGACATTGCACTGGCTGCCTGTGAGTGGTTCACCTCCTTCAGGATATGTTTGACAACATACAAAGTCCCACACAGTCTGGGTCTGGACTACCTAAAAGAGCTCCTGTATCCATATGCTCCTGGTCTCCCTCTCTGCTCTCCAGAGGAGGACCTGCTGAAGGTCCCCAGATCATGTTTGAAGTTGTCTGGGGATTGCGCCTTTGCTGTGGCTGCTTCACTTTTTTTGGAATCAACTCCTGCGAGAGCTCCAGGACGCCCCCCTCAGTTAAGAGCTTTAAAGAAGGATTGAAGCAATTTTTATTTATTAGAGCTTATCCAATGATTCCCTATGTGGCTTCTGTATTTGTGTAATTTATGTATTATATGTTACTGTTTATTACTTGTCATAATTGCATAATTATTTTGTTATATAAGGCACCCAGAGCCTGTGGGATTGGGCACCTAAGAAAGAAATATCCCACTCTACTACTATTTCTGTTCCACAGTTCCCAGGCTGTCCAAGAGGTAAACCAGCCATTCCTGATGTGGCTGGCCATGGGGAGGGGGCAGCAAAATGCAGCCCTCACAGCATCCCCCCCTGCAACTGGCTTTACTAGTGTCTCCAGTAGGTTTACCTGTAGGACCCTACCAGGTTCCATACACTCTTGTAGGACCTCCTGGTCAGCCTTTTGTGGTACCCTCCTCCCAGTTCTCAGGTGAACCCTGCTGGCTAGGATCCTTGTTCTGAGTCCAGGTCAGAATCCTAATTGGACATTACTCCTGCTGTTTCTGGGGCAGATGAAATCGGGGGTCAATCCCACATTTTACCCCAATGACATTTCATCCTACCAAGCCATAGTTGGTCCTGTGCCAAAGAACCTAGAGACTGCTTCCAGGATTCAGTGTCAGAAGGTGAATTCCAGATTTTGGACGTCCTGAGGAAAGCTTCCACTGGGAGGCTGCACTTGCCTATCATTCCTACCTTCCAGTCTCTGGCAAAAAATGTCTGGAAGAAACCTGTGCAAACATTTTCTGTGGACATATTGGCAGACAGGAGGTATGCTATCCCTGATTTTCTACAGGTGCAGCCTGCTGCTGAGAAGTCCTATTGTACTACTTCTGCCAATCCCATTGACAAAGACAACTGTAGGATTAATATATTGTTAAGAGGTTTTATTCCAATGCTTCCTTGCCCATAGACAGGCTATGTTCTTGGGTTATGCAAGCAAAAATCAGAAGAACCTCTGGTTCACTTGTCTGCCCTTAGAGGAAAACATTCCTGTGGACCTCCAAGAGTGGTTTCTGCTTAAAATGCAATACAGTATAGATGAGGGTGTTTCAAATAACAGTGGACATGAATGACACTACAGCTCAAGACATGATTACTTGGGTTGTGGGCCTGAAGATATGCTTGGCAAAGTGGCGCTAACTTTTCAAGAACAGCAATAGTGTGGGTCTGTGACCGCCTATTGAGGACAACCCATTTTGGGGCTGACGTGGAAACCTTCCTTCAGAAATGCAAGGAAGCTACAATGACCATTAGGTCCTTGATGGACTCTGGCAAACATTACACCTTCCAGGCTGGGAAAAGTCTTTCCTTCCAATCCCCACCCCCGGGGCTTCAGACAGCAACAAGCAAGAACCTACAGTTGGATAGTGACATTGCAAGACCCCAGCTGCCTCCACTTGCAATTTCTTGTCACCACAAAGTCAGAAAGGTGGTGGCCTATCTTGGATTTCAGGGCCCTGAAGAAATTTAGATGGTACACAAAATCCCAGAGTTTTTTAGGGAGATAATCCCTTCCCTCCAAGAAGATTGGTTCTGCTCACTTGACCTAAGGGACATGTATTTTTATATTTCAGTCAGATCCACCCACCAAAAATTCCTCCAGTTCAGACTGAGAGACAGAGCATATTGCATCAGTACTGACTTTTGCCTTTTGGACTATTCACTGTTCCCAAGGTTTTTGCCAAAGTTTCAACCACCAAAGATTCCTCCAGTTCAGACTGACAAACAGAGCATACTGCATCAGTACAGAGTCTCTTGCCTTTTGGACTCTTCACTGCTTCCAATGTTTTCATCAGATTTCTGGCTGTGGTTGCACGTCACCTCCATAGACAGGGTGGCAGTGTATTCATATCTTGATGATTGACTGATCAACGCCAGTATGCCAGAGACAGCTATGCAGGCCCAAGACCACACAGTGGACATGTTTCAGAAACTGTGATTTCACTTGAATCTAGAAAAGTCACTATTGACCCCATAGAAACTTAGAAGTTGACAGCAGATAAGGACCGCAAGGCCCATCCAGTCTGACCATATTTTCTACCTTATGAATGTGCCATAGGCCTTTACTCTGTCAATGGCCTATCTAATCATACTCATCTGTATTGCTCCCTTATGCCTGTTCCATGCCTGTTTGAAGCCCTGCACTGTATTCATATCCACAACTTCTGAGGCAGGCTGTTCCATGCATCCACCACCCTTTCTGTGAAAAAGAACTTCTTCACATTACCCCTTAATCGGCCTCCCTCTAATCTCATGCTGTGTCCTCTTGTCCTGCTGTTTTTCTTATATTGAAACATGTTAGACTCTTATACATTGTTAATGCCCTTAAGATGTTTGAATGTTTTGATCATATCACCTCTCTCCCTCCTTTGCTCTAGGGTATACATATTGAGCTCCATTAATCTGTCCTCATATGTTTTCTGATGCAGTCCCTGCACCATTTTGGTTGCCCTTCTCTGGACTGCCTCAATTTGGCTAATGTCATTGTGAAGGCGTGACCTCCAGTACTGCACGCAGTACTCCAGATGGGGCCTAACCAGTGTCTTGTAAAGAGGGATTATTACCTCCCTCTTCCGACTTGCACTAATACACCCCAACATCCCCCTAGTCTTACCTACTGCCTTAGTGGTCTGCTTGGATGATTTTAGGTCATCGTTGATGATGATGCCAGTGTCTCTTTCTTCCTTTGTGACTGCCAGCAACTCCCCTCCTAGCCTATAGGTGGCTTTAGGGTTTTTCTTCCCTATGTGCATGATCTTGCACTTCTTTGCATTAAACCCCAGTTGCCACTCTTCTGACCATTTAGCTAGTTTATCCAGATCTCTTCTCATTCTGCCCACCCCATCTGGATCATCTACTCTGTTGCTGATCTTGGTGTCATCTGCAAACAGACAAACCTTACCCTCCAGTCCATCTGCAATGTCACTGATGAAGATATTGAAGATGACTGGCCCCAGGACTGATCCCTGAGGTACCCCACTTGTGACTTGCATCTCTTCTGACTGTATACCACCATTCTCTGTTTTCTGCCCGCCAACCAGTTTGCCACCCAGTTGACCAATGTCTGACCCACCCAGCGCCTACCCAGCTTATTAATCAATCTTCTATGTGGAACAGTATCGAAAGCTTTGCTGAAGTCAAGGTAGGCAACATCAACTGCACCCCCTTGGTCCACCACTCTGGTTACCCAGTCAAAGAAATCTATGAGATTAGTTTGACAGGACCTTCCTTTTGTAAACCCATGCTGTCTTGGACCCTGTGCTCCTATGGATTCCAGGTGTTGCACTATCCTTTCCTTAAGGAGTGCCTCCATAATCTTGACCACTACTGAGGTAAGACTGACTGGTCTGTAGTTCCCTGCTACCACTCTTGTGGAGCGGGATCACATGAGCCCTTCTCCAGTCTTCTGGGACCTCTCCTGTGCTCAGAGACTCACTAAACAGTTCTACTAATGGCTCTTCTAGTTCCACCCTTAGCTCCTTTAGTACCCTGGGATGTATGCCATTAGGTCCCATTACCTTGTCCACCCTGAGCTTAGCGAGCTCTTGTAGGACCCTTTCTTTTGTGAATGGATTAGTGCACACCTCCCTCCCCCCCTGTGTCCATGATGCTGAGCTGTGGGCCCTGCCCTACCTTCTCTTCAGTAAATACTGAGCAGAAGTATCTATTTAGGATAGATGCTTTTACATGGTCTTCCTCCTCACATGCCCCCTTATCCCCTTTGATTTTAGAAATACCCCCTCTGGACTTTCTCCTTTCACTAATTTATCTATAGAAAGTCTTGTCACCTTCTTTTACTGTTTGTGCTAGTGTTTCCTTGGTTTGGGCCTTTGCCTGCCTTACTGCCTTCCCTGCCTCCCTTAGGGAAGTTTGGTACATAGCCTGGTACTGAAGTCTCCCAAGTGTGGTTACTGGTGAACCATGTCTCGCTAATGGCTATTATATCCAGTTTAGCCTCTGTCATTGTTGCCTGCAGGTCTGGGATCTTGTTTCCCAGACTGTGAGCATTTGTGTACATGATTTTCCATTGGCCAGGTTTCTGTGTGTTAGTCGTTAGGCGAGGTCCGGTATTTCCCCTGTGCGTCGTATGGGGAGCCAGACCTTTTTCCTTACCTGGTGATGCAAATGAACTGCAAACATGCTGAACTCCTGTTTGATCACTAGCTGAGGGGGGAAGGTGTTCTTCCCATTGGACGTATCGGGTGCTGCACCCCTCTCCCCATTTGCTAGTTTAAATATTCTGCAAAGACATCAAACTTCTGCCCCAATGCACTGACTCCCGCCTTAGTCAGATGCAGTCCATCAAATTTAAAGAACTTTCACTCCCAACATTGTTGCCAGTTACCTACAAATCTGTGTCCTTTCTCCTGGCACCAGCCCTTGAGCCACATGTTTAGCTCCACTATCTCCCCTTCTCTGACCATCCATCCAAGTGCTCCCCTCTCCCAGACTGGCAAGATCTCAGAGAAGGAGATGCTGGATGAAATGGATGACAGTTTGTCTCCCAGCCTGGTCAGGTGTTTCTTGGTCTCCACAACTGACCGGCTGGTGAGATCGTTAGTCCCTATGTGTACCAGGACATCGATGTTTTCTCCTACTTCCTGCACAATTTTAGCAATGTGGTCAGTGTCTCTCCATCCTAATGTACCTGGGAGACATCTGACCATCACCCCCAGCTGGACGTAGGTATCAACTCTCCGAATCATGGAGTCTCCTATGATCAGAAGTGTTTTGGATTTCCTTTTTGCTTTTTTTGTTTTGGTCCCTGTTTTGGGTGAGTTTTGTTGTGCTAGCTCCTGTGCTGCAGTATCCTGCTCTGCAGTGTCCTCTGCCCCTTTGTTTAATTTCGGAGATCGAGGCAGATACCTGTTTGTAGTTTTGAAATGGTTTGTGGAGGTGATACGTTGGAGAGCACTGAGTGATGGGGCAACCGATTTGCCCCTCCTAACCTCCTGCCAACCTCCCGGAACCAGCTACCCTCTGCAGTCGAGATGCTTCTGTTGGATTTTGGGGAAATGGCGGGGGGGTTCTTATAATATATTTCCTCCTGAATAAGCAATTTGAGGTGCGCAATCTCTGCCCATGCTGCCTGGAGCTGAGCCCTTACATCTCCAATGGTCCAGCATGTAGGACAGTATCCTAAATCCTGTATAACTGCCCTTTTGAAAAGTGTTCCATAGTACCTGCAGTTAATAATATCCATTCCAGATGAGTTGCTGAGTTTATAACCTGGTCAGAGTAATTAGGAGGAGGAAAATGAAAGCAAAAGTTTGATTTTGTGTTTTGTTTGTATTTGTATAACTTGTTATAACAAGTTAAATCACTTGTGCTCCTGTAAATGAGGTCACTGTGTGGATACCTCTCTGATCCTCCCCTTCCTGCTTTGCTACAGGAATGTCACAACTGTGCTACCCTATAAAAGTGTAGCGTGGGGTGGTTGGGGATGGGGGTGGGTGGTTGGGCTCTTCCCCTGCCGAAAAAGAACCACAGACGAAAGAAATAAGAATGTAAGAGCAGAAACAATCAACCAACCACAAATGATAAAAAGTCACAAAAATGTAAGCACCACCTGTAATAATTTCACAGAAGATATACCCTGCAAAAAACACTTTGCTACAGAGAAAAATAAAGCAGTAACAGAAGATATACCTTGCAAAAAAACAATTTGAATCAGAAGATTACAGCAGTAATCTGTAAGCACAAACCTGTAGGCACACCCTGTTATAATGCAGCAGAAAGTGCACCCTGCAACAACAATTTGAATCAGAGAAAAATAAAGCAGTACAATGTTAGCAACAAACAGTAACAGCCCCTATGAGTACAAAAGAAAATAACACACAGTAAATCCGTCTAGCCAAAAGAAGCCTAACTCTTTTTTGCTTGCCCTGATAAGGTTCCTTGCTCTGCCCTTACAAGCAACCTAGAAGAAAAGAGCTCACGTGAAGCAAGGTGCCTTTGCCAGCAAACCTAGTCTTCCACCTCCATCTCAGAACATCGCTTTTATCAGGTCGGAACTAGAGTCAGCCCTAGCCAGGGCTCTCCTAAGCTTGGATCGAGTCAGACCTGATGACCTTCACTGGGTCCTTTCAGGTGGATCAACAGCACACAGGGAAGGAGAGCTTCCAAGAATCAATCTTCACCACTGGGTCATACTCATGAGTCTAGGGCCAGAGGTACTATGACCCCACAGGAGCATATTTACTACAGGGAGGAAGCCAGTGTTGGCTACTGACATCTCCCGTGCATCTCATGTGGTGCCATGTGCACTAGACAATAACCATCAAGTCTTCCCCCAGATTTCGCCGGTGTTCGTGGAGCCAGAAGATGTCATACACTGACCCGCACTCCATGTGCATCTACTGCTTGGATGTCGACCATGACACCTCGAAGTGCGATTTTTGCCTTGCATTTCAACCTAACATCCTCAACAACCATCTCATACACCTTAAGTTGGGGAGGCCTGAAAAACGGAATCCTCTGGTGAAATCCAAGGAGGCCCAGTGGGCGGTTTCCGTGGCCGCGGGATCCGCCGAGCAATTGGAGCACATGCAAGCCTTCAAGGAGGAAGTGGCTCATTCCACGGAATCTTCCTCTCAGAGCTTCTTTATTCCACTCAACCTCAGCTCCACCTTCTCAGGTTCTTTCCGAGAGTTGTGCCAGTCTGTCCCGACTAAGGGTGACAGTCCTGCAGGCACCCACTCCTCTCAGTCCCATAAGCGGGAAAAGGACCCGGGATTGTCTTCATCTCTTCAAAGATGCTGTTGGGATTGGGAGAGATCTCGGTCCCAGGAACTGGCTGTTTTGACCTCGGTCGAAATTGCCTCTTTGGCCGCTGGCTTCTCAGCTTTGCCATCTGGCCAGTTGACCACAGTGTCGATAGATGATGTTGAGATAGTTCTAGACCCGATCGACCCTTTGTCACCGATTGCAGTCAACAACTCTCTCACTCGGACTCCGGTCCTTGCTTTCTCCAGCGAGGAGACCCAGCCTGCTGGGAATCCCATCGAGGAAGTGGTCCCTGACCACAGGAAAACATCAGTCCTGCCAGGGTCTCTCGATCGACCATGTCAGCCTGCCTGATCTCGATTGAGGTCCAGAACCCCCACTACTGACAGGCCGAGGAAGAACCATAAGCGCTCTAAGAAGAAGCGTCACCATCGGTCGTCCTCATCCTCCTCGGATGAGGAGAGGCTCCGGCAGAAACTCTGTCGGCGCTACGAGGACCTCATGTGGCAACAGGTGATTTTGACAGGACACAAGCCTACCCCGGCTCCTACCCCGGCCATCACTTGGCTCTCGCCTCCCAGGCCAAAGCCGCGATCAAGTCGCTTCCTCCGCCCGCGGAGCCGGCAAAACCTCCAGTTCGGCCTAAACCGGTCTCTCCACCAATTGTGGTGGAACCTCCGCCTAAGCAGCCTGTGGGAGGGGCTCCTTCTAAGGAAGCTAGACCAGGCACCGGGCTTCCCCAGCATCTCTTGGTCACGGTCACCCAGGACTGCCCTCGGCGGGTCAAAGGTGATCTGGGCGGGTGACCATTGTATCCAGATTCTTCGGATTCGGATGAGACCGGCCTCCATTCTCATCCAGGGGATGACAAATTGGGCGGTGGGATAGAGATGGAGGAAGGTCCTTCGTCCTTTCAGGGCATTCTTCACCTCATCTCTGAGTCTACAGGGATGCCCCTTGAGCCTATCCAGAAAAAGGCAGAGTACCCTCTCACGGACATCCTCAAGAGAGGGTATACCCTGACGGAAGCCTTTCTTGTTGCCAAAGCCATTGTTGGCCTGGCCTTAGAACTTTGGCAACACCCTGCCTCTTGTCCAGCTCCATCTGCCCCGCATGGCCCGCAAGTATGCGGTGCCCATGGGGTCCCTTGCAGGGTTCACAGAGCACCCTTCGGCCGAGAGCCTTGTGACCGCTTCTGTGTTCAGGTGCACTGGCAGTTCTGCCAATATTGACTGACTTCCCGAGAAGGAATCCAAATATTTGGATCACTTGGCTTGGAAGGTCTATGCGGCCTTGTCTTTAGCCGTCCGTCAGGCAAGCTCAAACGTCATCATGGCACACTTCCCCCATGCCCTCTTGGAGTCTTTGGATGAAGTCCTCCCACACCTCCCTGTGGACATGCAGACCACGGTCAAGCAAGTCCAGGACCAGGGCTGGGCTGTTGCCAAACAGCAGCTTCAGATGGCCCTGGATATTGGGGACTCTTGTGCCAGCTCATTGGCAGCCGCAGTTGCCTCTCACAGCAGGGCTTGGCTGAGGCTCTCCTCCTTCCCGGTGGATACTCAGCACAAACTAGCTGATGTGCCTTTCCTGGGCACCAATCTCTTCAACCCAGGTGTGGCTGGTCACCTTCAGCATATTGAGCAGTCCAGTGCCACCTTGTATGCCACTTCTGCTAAAGGTTCTTCTGGTAAGAAGCAGCAGCAGAAGAAGAAGAAGAAGCCTTTTCGGCACTCTTCCTCTGCAGCCCAGCAGCCCTCCTTCCAAGGGGGCCAACAGCAGCAGGCTCAAGCTTGGCACCCCCCGGCCCAAGCCTGGGCTCTCCCAGGTCCATAAAGGAGGCCGAGGTTCAGGTCCTGGATCCTCCTCCTCCAAGCCTGCTCATTGACGAGATGGGGGCTGCCTCCCCTACTCCCATCACGCCAGCTCTAGGTCCTGCCATGGGGGCCAGCTCTGCCACTTCCTTTCTGCCTGGTCCATTATCACCACAGACAGGTGGGTCTTGGAAGTGGTCAGCCAGGGACTGCCTCTGGAATTTGAGCAGTACCGTCCAAGCCAAGCCTGTGCCCCACGGGAGGAGAGGGTTTCCACCCACACTCAGTTGACTCTTCGAGACAACATTGCTCAGCTCCTCCTCAAGGAGGCAGTAGCTCCAGTGGCAGATCCTCCAGCAGACCCAGGCTTTGTCTCCAGGTACTTCCTAGTTCCTAAGCGGACCGGGGCTGGCGCCCCATTCTAGATCTGCACGACCTGAATCAGTATCTCAGGTCATGCACCTTTTGGATGGTCACTCTGTCCCAGATCATACCATCCTTGGCGCGAAACATGTGGTTCTGTTAACTGGATCTGCAGGACGTGTTCTTTCACATCCCAATCCATCCATCCATCTCACCAGCGGTTCCTCTGCTTCAGAGTCGAAGGGACCCTATACAAGTTCTGAGCCATGCCGTTCGGCCTTTTATTGGCCCCACTGGTCTTCAACAAATGCATAACAGTGGTGGCAGCCCATCTCAGGCATTGGGGGGTCAGAATTTACCCCTTCCTCGATGATTGGCTCTTAGCAGGTCTCACCCATCAGGAGGTGGAGAGGTCCAGGGATCTGGCCCTCCAGACCTGCTCTCAACTTGGCCTCCTGATCAATGAGGTCAACTCAGAACTTGTGCCATCTCAGGTAATGTACTTCATCGGTGCAGAGCTTGACTCTCATCAATCCAGAGCTGAGCTCCTGGCGGACAGGACAGAGGTTCTGTGCTCCTTTGCCCAATCATTTCTGGTTGGGCAATTGCACCCTGCCCGTGACTTTCTGGGTTACATGGCGGCACCTATGTGGTCCGTTGTGCCCGGTGGCACATGCACCCCCTCCAGTGGGAGCTGGCCACCCAGTGGACTCAGCACCACGGTCATTTCAACCAGCTGATCACTGTAACCCAGAAGATGTGGGACACTCTCCAATGATGGTCCACCCCAAACTGGTTGCAGGAAGGGATCCCATTTGTCCACCTCGAGCCGACAGCTGTCCTTACGACTGATGCCTCTCTCATGGACTGGGGAGCCCACATGGGAACAACAGGGCCCATGGATTCTGGACCCCTGAGGAGTCCCGTTATCACATCAACCTGTTGGAGCTCAGAGCAGTCAGACTGGCACTGTCAGCTTTCGCTCCTCAGCTCTGGGGTTAAGTGGTTCAAGTCCAGACGGACAGTACCACAACCATGTACTACCTCAACAAACAGGGTGGCATGCATTCCCTTCTGCTCTGCAGGGAAGCGCTCCACATCTGGACACTCGTGAGCCATCTGGAGGCACATCTCCTGGCCATCCATGTGGCAGGAGCTTCAAACCATCTGGCAGATGCTCTCAGCCACTTAGGCGAGACATCCCACAAATGGTGTCTCCATCCAGAAGTAGCTTACAGCCTGTTCTCCCACTGGGGCAAACTGATGATGGACCTGTTTGCCTCCATGGAAAACACCAAGCTGAGGCTGTATCATACCGCCCCTCAGCAGGGCTCGCTGCAGGGGGATGCCTTCTCAAGGCCGTAGACCCCAGGCCTCTTCTTCACTTTCTTTCCATTTTCCTTGACCCACAGGGTGCTCATCAAGGTGAGGAGGGACAAGATGAAGATGATTCTGGTAGCCCCCAGACTGGCTGTGCCAGTTCTGGTACCCAGCTCTCCTCAGCCTCAGCTGCAGGCCCCCGGAGTGGCTTCCAGCATGCCTGGACCTGATCTCTCTCAATCAGGGGAAGGTATACCATCCGGACCTTCAATCCCTGCACCTCACAGCCTGATACCTAAGCAGCTAGAGTTCTAGGCTTTGGGTCTTTCCGAGGATGTCCTTACTGTGGTTTTCCATTTGGTGTCAGGGCAAGGGCCTGGACCCTCTGTCCTGTCCAGTGGCTAACGTTTTGACTACCTTTGGTCTCTCTCCAAAGGGGGTCTTCGATCATCGACTCTTAGGGTGCACCTGGCAGCCATCTCTGCTTACCGAGTGTGGGCCGGTCAACTGACGTTGGCGCAGGAGACAGTGGTCAGATGCTTTTTCAAAGGCCGGGATCACATATCCCCTCCGGTGTGTGAACCTCCGCCTCCGTGGGATCTACTGCTGGTACTGTAAAGCTCATGGGCAAGCCATTCAAACCAATGCACAAGTGTGAGCTGTCACACTTGTCATGGAAGATGGCCTTCCTGGCGGCTATCATGTCTGCCAGAAGGACAGGGGAGCTCCAGGTGCTCTCGGTGGACTCCCCTTATCTGGTTTTCCACAGGGACAAGGTTGTCCTATGCCCCCACCCGAAATTCCTTCCGAAGGTGGTGTCAGAGTTTCACCTTAACTAGGTGTTAACTCTGGCGTTATACTATCCTGATTACACCTCGGAGGCCAAATACAGGCTCCATACCTTGGACCTGAGATGAACCCTCTCCTATTATAAGGAGAGGATGGCAGAAATTCAGGGAGAGGTTCGCCAGCTGTTTGTCACCTACGCTGAAGCTGCTTCTGGCAGACCTGCAGCAAAATGGACTATTGCAAGGTGGATTACACCTTGCATCAGTTTGTGCTATGAGTTGGTGGGCAAGGAGCCTTCCAGAGGGATAAGAGCTCATTCCACCTGCCATACTGCTGCATCGGTGGCTGCTTCCAGGGACATCCCCATACAGGAGATCAGTCGGGCTGCTATCTGGAAGACAGCAAACACCTTCATTACCCATATTACCACATCAACCTTGAGTCACGCCGGGATGCTGGTTTTGGGGCCTCAGTTCTCCAGTCTTTATTTCCCAAGTAAGTATTTCTGTGGGGGGGTGCACCTTGCCTCCCTCCTCCCGGAGAACTGCTAGGAGTCTGCCAAGAAGTGTGGATGAACAACATATCCATGATCCTAGAAAAACAGGTTACTCACCTGTAACAGTAGTTCTAGGAGTGGTATATGTTGTTCATCCACACGGACCCACCCGACCTCCCCAGCTGCGGATGCACAAAACGTGGCTTCCAGCGGGCTAAGATCTGGCATCATGGGGCGGTGCCAGGGGATATACCACCTAGGTGGGTGGGTGGGAGGAGCCAGCTTGAAGACCTTCCGGCGATTCTTAAAGGGGAAAGGCATATGCCAAGAAGTGTGGATGAACAATATATACCATTCCTAGAACTACTGTTACAGGTGAGTAACCTGTTTTTTCAGGGGAACACAATAAGTAAATTAGTAGCAGCATTATTAAAATAAAATAGCAGCAGTTCAACACATAAAACCAGTGTGAATTAGAACCCGAAGGCTTCACTGAAGAAATGTGCTTTCAGACCCCACTTAAAGGCCTCCAGTGAGGGGGCCTTACTCAAGGACCTTGGAAGCAAATTCCACAGGGCTGCCGGCCCGGTGGCACTGGGGTTGAGACGCTGGATGCCACACCTCATGCCATGCTGGCAACTCGGGTTCGGACGCAAGTCTGGGCTGTCAGGGGTCGGCGAGGGGGAGATAGGATTGAGCATCTAGAGGACTGCTTTCCTATCCCCAGGGAGGGATCTAGGGTGCCACTGCTCTGCAGCGGCCCTTGGTGATGACCAGGGGCACTGCCAGAGTCGGTGCAGTAGTTTGGAGTGTGGCAGACATCGACACGTACGTGCCATGACGTCATTGCACACTCGCACTCCTGGGGTTACTAGAAACATGGAAAATGGCAACACAGAACGCGGCAGCTTGATGGCTGCTACTCCATTGGCCAGCAGTACTGCAGAACAGGCACGTGCCAGTAGATTCTTGCCTGGTGCGGGGGCAATGGGGGGGTGCCCCTCTCAAAGGTATAGCTGCATATGCCAGCTGGGCGTGCAACTTCAGGGTCGGTGGTGGAATTGGAGCGGTGGCTGGAGTATGAAGGCAGGACAGTGACTGCAAGGGTAAAAATTGTGATATAATTAAAAAAAAAAAAAATTCCACAGGGCTGGTGCAGCCACCGCAAATGCACAATCTCCAGATGTGTTTTTAGCCAGACCCTGAGAATTGCTAGAAGGCATTCCTCGGAGGAGTGGAGAGGGTGCTGAGAGTGGCAAGGAGTTAGGAGATTGCTCAGATAGCTAAGAACTAGACAGTATGGGGCTTTATAGATGAGAAAACCTGCCTTGAAGGAGATTCTCCACTTCACTGGCAGCCAGTGCAAGTCACGCAACACTGGGGTCACATGACATGACCTCAGAAGGCCTGTCAGTGACCTGGCTGCCACATTCTGCACTAGCTACAGGCAACATAGGACCCATTCACTAACCCTGAGATAAAGATCATTACAGTAGTCAAGTCTGGATGCACAAATCCATGCACAAGTGAGGGCAGGTCTACCGGCGGGATTAAGGGCTTTGATCCAGGTGATATTCCTCAAGTGATAGAAACCACTCCAGATGACAGATGGCACCTGTGCCTCAAGTGGCAATCCATCACTGAGGATAACTCCCAGATTTTTCACCTTTGTGGTGGCCGCCAATGAGGTGAGGCCCAGCATCAAGCCAGAGCTCACGCCAGCAATCTCTGCTTCCCACCAGCGACCAGGCTCATTCGCTAGTACCTCCATTTTGTCTGGATTGTGCCTCAGCCAGCTAGAGTACATCCAGTCTTGGATCTCAGCTAGGCACACATTTAGTACCTCCATGGCACCAACAGTCCCAGGTTCAAAAGACATATACAGCTGGGTGTCATCTGCATAGCAGTGGAAACCCATGCTATAGTGTCAAATTATCTCACCCAGGGGCAACATATACACTGCAAACAACATGGGTGGGAGGGTTGAGCCCTGGGGAACTTCACATGGTAGGGGCCTCAGGTAAGATGAAAAAACTCCCCATTACTACCCAATGCATCCTGCCAGTGAGAAAGGACTCAAACCTGTTGATGACAGTAATGGTGAGTCCACAAAACCCCCAAGGTGATCCAGCAACACACCAAGGTCCACAGTGTCAAATGCAGAAGCAAGAGCTAGGAGAACGAAAATTCACTGTTCACCTCTGTCTCTAGCCCTGAGGAATCATTATACACCCAGACTAACACAATTTCAGTACTGTGCCTCCACCTCCACCTAAGTCCTGACTGAAGGGGCTCAAAAATGCTGAAAGCAGCGAGGTGGGCTTCAAATTGCAGTACCACGATTTTCTTAATAACCTTACCCCAAAAGGGCAGGTTAGAGATTGGTCTGTAATTTGCCAAGATGTCAGGGTCGACTAGATGCTTTTTTCAGAAGGGGGCCTAACCAGTGCCTCTTTCAAAGTGTTTTGGAACAGCCCCTCAGAAAGCAAGCATCGGACGATCTCAGCAAACATGGGACCAACACACTCCACACATCTTGCAAGGAGACATGTCGAGTCTGGCTCCACAGGCGATGTCAGTAGCCAATGTCATTTCCCTCCTTGTAGAATAAAGCTCCTGAAGGGTCCTAGTGCCTCCGGCCCTAAACCCATGAGTATGAATCAATGCTTAAGATATTCTGGAAGATCAAAAATTTTGATGAGTACATCATTTCCATCTTCTTTGAGGAGATCTCCTCCATTAGGCCACACCTTTGGAACTCTAGCCAGCAGCACTAACACCACATGGAAAATTTTGCTAGCTGGGGGCTGCCAACAGTGACATGCCACATCTGTGTCTATGTAAGTGTGAGTGGCCCCATCACTTCTCCATTCTTTTCCTGCTATCGATCATCCTCGTCGGACCTGCTGAAGGAAACGTCATCAACCTAGCTATTACTGTTTATTCTTTTGTTTTACTACATTGTTATTTCGTTGTCTCTGCATGGCACCTAAATTGAAAAAGCCTTTATTTTGGTATTGTAAGTGCAGAGAAAAATATACAGTGTAGACACATGCAGTCTGTGTGTGCTGTCAGGGCCTGTCTCACAACATGAGGACTTGTAAGATTTCCCAGAACTTCAGCCAGACTACAAGGCAATGCTATGGGAAAACTCTAGAAAATTTCCTCCTACAAAGTTTGAAAGCCATGGAAAAGGAACATGGCCCAAAGTCTGTGTTTCCCTTAAAACTGGTCGCAAAGCAGCCTCCAAAGTCAAAGGACCCGGACAGGGAATGGTCATTGTTATGGCCCTCCTTGTCATCCAGCCACAAGCATAAACATTGAGAGAAAGAACGATATGCTTTGCCAGTGAGGTCCCGGTCACCATTGAGATAAAGTAAATCTACTGCATCATCATCCACTCTAACGGCATTGACTACAGCCCCCTACCGTCGATGATACACCAAGGTCAAGGCATGGCTTGGGCACTGCCGTACCTACTGTGGATGGTAGAACACCATTGCCGTGAGCCAAAGCCCGTCTACACAAATAGTCCCAGCCCCTTTACAGGATATCATTGACTATCAGACTGTGCTGCTATCGTTCTCAGAAACAATCAGATGCATTCTGCCTGTACTACCAATACAGACAGTTATTCCACCTATGGGGTCTCCTGCTACTCAGCCCTCATTGACAACTTCTACTAGCATGCTGCAGATTCCTTCCTCTCAGCTGCCCCCGGCATCGCTGGTGCATTCTGTGGCTCCTGTCATCGATCTAGATGTTGACGAGAAAGTTGAATATAACCCTGACCTCATGGTTTTAGAGAAGGATGTACAGGCGGAATATGAGGGAGAACAACATGTTGCACCTCACTCTGGTTCTACCATTTTATCCTGCAGTGAGGGCCCGGTGGTCTATACCCCAAGATCTCCTTCTGAGGAGCCAACTTTTCAAGCCATGATGCAGCAAACACAGTCTGCCATGGGGTTTGCTGTGACAGAGGAAGATTCCACAAAAATAAATTTTATAAAAGTTTTGGAGGTGCCTTAAACACCCTCCATTACAGTTCTACCTATATGCCCTGCATTAGAAGATGCTACCTTCGCTGCATGGTATAGACCAAACTCACTGCCCACAGTCCCTAAAAAGGATGATAAACAGTATCCTACACTATCTGCTAAGTCTTGTTTTGGTAACCAGCCAGAAACTGACTCTTTAATCATCATGACTGCTCATGATTGGTCTAGGGCACCTAAACACATGAGTACTTTGCCTCCTGATAAAGAATCTAGGGGGCTGTAAGTGAAGAGCAAGCGTACATATGCCTCTGCCTCGCTGGACCTTAGGATTGCAAACTGCTAGGCCCACATGATAAAATATCAGAACAGTCTATAGAAAACTGATTATACTGTAGCCCAGGCTTTACCTGATGGTTTTGCCAAGAATGAGTTACTTAAAACATTATCTTCTGGTGTAGAGGTTGGCAAACAATTGCTACTCTCAGCTTATGATGTCTCTGCTTCTGCCAGAGCTGCTGCTTCAGGCATTTGCTTGAAGAGGTAGTCTTGGCTAAGAGTTGCTGGCTTTGCCAATGATGTGCAGTGAGCAGTTTTGAATGCTCCCTTTAGAAGAAAAAACTGTTTAGCTATGAAGCTGAATATGCCCTACATGGCCTTCAGACCTCAAAAATTACTCTAAAGTCTGTTAAGTCCCTGTATTCCACCCCTGCTAGGGTCGTGGGAGGGGCTCCTTTCATCAGCCTGCTGCCAGAGGTAGCTGTGCCTACCATCAGCAAGGCTACAGCAAGGGAAATGGACCCCTGTCAGGTACTCTTCCTCCAGGTGCCCATACAGAAGCACCCAAAGCAGTCAATATCTGTGGTACTGCCTCAACCACTTCCACATGACTCTGCTCTGGATACACCCCCACCTCTACCGTTACCTCCCGGGGTGGGTTGAGAGTGCAGAGACTCCCTGCATCTGAAACAGTGGTGGGAGATTACTACAGATGAGTGGGTCCTGGAGATAATTTCAAGAGGGCATGCTCTGGAGCTGTTAGAGACCCCTCCAGATCATCTTCTGCCTCCTTCCTGTTATCTTCCAGGCCATTTGCCCCTTCTGAAGGAAGACGCTCAGTCATTATTCCAAAAACATGTTATAGAACCAGTTCCTCCTCGACAGAGAAAGAAAGGGTTCTATTCCAGATTCTTCTTGGTCCCAAAATAGATAGGGGATCTGTGTCCTATGTTGAAACTCATGGATCTCAACTTTACCATCAAATACAAAAAGTTTAGAATGGTAACCCAGCAAGCTCTGATTTGCCTTGTGCAAACAGAGGACTGGCTTTGTTCTCTGGACATGAATGGTGTATAACTTTATGTCAAGATCAGGAACTCCAACAGGCAATACCTCTGCTTTGTGCTGGAAGGAGGACATTACCAGTTCAGAGTATTGCACTTTGGCTTGTCTTCTGCACCAGGAGTCTTTACCAAATGCTTGGCAGTAGTGGCAGCAGCCCTTTGCAGGGAAGGCCTGTATGTGTTCCCCTGTCTGGATGATTGGCTTCTGAATGTCAACTTCAGGGAAGCTATACTACATACTCTGTCTTGGACATGGCAGTTGTTCAAAGACTTGGGGTCACAGTAAATGTGCCAAAGTCTGCATTAATTCCTTGCCAAAGACTGCAGTACGCAGGGGCAGTCTTGGACACAGAGAAGGGTGTGCTTTCCTGCTACAGGACAGAGCAGACAATCTGATTGCCCAGGCACAATTGGTATATAGGGAGTCACTGTGTCTCTGCAAGAACAATGTCAATGTTCATGGGTCTTATGACTGCAGCCATAATGACTTTGTCACTTGCCCACCCCTGTATGAGAAACAGGGCTTGCAGTTGCACTAGTAAAATTTGAGTCAGTTTGACCCTCTGCTTCAAATGTTGGGATCAGACCAGAAAATCTTGGGGTCAGAAACGTCTGGAGTTGCCCCGGGTGAGGTTTTTAAGGCCCGCCTCAAGGCCTTCCTGTTTAATCAGGCCTTCCTGATCCTTAGGTATTAGTCCACCCTGAGCACCCAGCTTATTTGTTGAGTATCAGCTTTTAGATGTATATTTATTTATGCATACTGATATTTTATTGTTTTATAGTGTTTTATATTATTGTGTTGATAGTTTGTTCTTGTTGTTTGCCACCCAGAGCCTCCAGGATTGGGCGCCAGAAAAATATAATTTGCCTTGCCTTGCCTTACATTATCCGATACTTTTACTGCCAAGGATATCTGTGCAAACCTTTCAATATACTGGGTCAGTGCTGAAGCACTGCTTTTATTTTTGTGCTTCAGAATCCTCAAACATCTGTTTAGGGACTTCAGTAGGGGGTTAACGCAAGCCTTGGAGAATCCCTCAGTGGACACTCAGTGTCTAGTGGGATCAGTTGATAGATGAGCTGGACCAAAAAGGTTCTCATCATGCCTCCGCTTCACAGAGCATTGCTATGCAGGATGGATTGTGAAAAACCTATTAAAGGGCATTCCATTCCTTGTGCCAGTTCCTGTACAGATCCACACCACCAATGCTTTGGGCTCTAACTGTGGTGCTTATCTTGGCCCTTACCAGATGCAGGGGTTGTGGACCAAGGTGGAGGGCAAGCTGTGTATAAATGTCCTGGAAATGATTGCTGTCTTGTACAACCTCCAGGCATATCAGGAACATCTTTGCCCTGGTCCTATGTTAATCCAGATGGACAACAGTAGTGTGATTCATTACATCAACAAACAAAGGAGCACTCACCCCTATCCCCTATGCAAGGTAGCAATGAGAGTATGGTACTGGACTCTGTCCCATGGCCTATAGCTATTAGCCATGCATCTCCCAGGGCCCCTAAACATCTTGGCAGGTAGGCTAAGCACATCACAGTCCAGGATTCACAAATGGAAACTGCTGCTTTCCATGGTAAATGACTTCTTTGCAAGATGGGGTCATCCAGAGTTGGACCTTTTTGTGTCCCCACACAATGCAAAACTGCCGCATTTCTGCTTGCTCGCTCCAGGACCTGTTTTTTTTTTTTTTTTTTTGGGGAGAAGTGTGTTTTCCCTCTCTTGGAAAGGGAAATTCCCGTATGCATTTCTCCCAATTCCTCTAAGACAGAGGGGTCTGCTCAAGCTGCAGATGGAGAGTTCCACTCTCATCCTCCTTGCTCCATTATGGTCTTGCCAAATATGGTTCCCACTTCTGCAGCAGCAGGCTGTGAAATCTCTGGGCCCTCTACCTCTTTGTCTGTTGTTCAGGACAAGGGATCCCTGTTCCATCTGGACCTGAAGTCCCTACATCTGCATGCATGACTCCTGAAGACATATTCATTCATGTTTTTGGGTATCCCTATGGTTGCTGATGTACTGATTGTGGATAGAAAGCCTTCTCTCCGACATACGTATTTCTTGAAATGGAAGTAGTTCACTCTTTAGGCTGCTTCCAAGAGTTTGGACCCACTTATGTGTCTTGTAAATGCTGTCTTGGAATATTTGCTATCCTTGTTCCGTTTTCTTATTAATTTAACACTTCTATCTCAACCAGAGTCAGTGTCTGTTGAGATTAGGCAGACAGATACTTTATTAGAAGTAGAAGGGGTCTTATTTAGAGTTAAAAAAGAAAAGAAAGAAAGTCAGTGTGTGTTCTGTACTGGGAAGGGTACTTTATCAACTTACTTTGCTAAATCAGTAGGAGGAGAGAGAGCTTAATTGGGGGTGTGGCTTAGACAATATAAAAGCAGGTGACTCAAATTACAACTTCCTGTTGCTAGCCTTTTTTCTTACTAATTGCCCTCCATTCCACCCGTCCACCCACCCTAAGCCAGTTCTACTTTTATAGCCACTGGATTTGACTGAGAACAGAAACTTCCTGTTTGGCAGTAGGAAGGGAAGGATCGTAGAGAAACATTGGTTTTATCAACCCTAAAGGAAAAAAGTAGCTCACTCTCTCCCCCAGCTGCTGGTGGCCTGACACTGAACAAGGAAGAAGGAGGATACTGAAGAATATAGGAAGTTGCTGTCCCAGAACAGGAAGGGTGAGAGTTGTAAGGAGAAGAGAGAGTAAGCATACAGAGAAACCGGATAGGGGACACAAAATAAGACATGATAAGAGTGGTGCAGTGCAATGGCTGTGGGGCGGCAGTGTTCTGGGAGACATTCTGGAGGCTGCGATGCTGCCCTATTTGCAGGCACCTCTCTGGTCTGAGGGAGGAGGTTGCCCGCCTCCAGGCTGACCTGGCTAGGATTCGTGGAACCTCCTCCCCACTCAGGGACCACCAGGCCAATGCCACTACCTCAGAGGTTGCCAAGAAAGAGGAGGCTGGGCCAGGGTGGCTCAGGGAGGAGAGGGTGGTGAAACAGAGTTGCATCCTCCAGCTGTACCTCTCCACAATTCATATGCTCTTCTGGTGGATAGTGGTTCCTCTATGGAGGCACCTGCAGTGGAAACCAAGGAGGATGCTGGGAACCTTCACAAAGGAGACCCACAGGAGGGTGGCATGGGACCCCACAGGGGAAGGAAACAACTCCTGGTGGGGAACTCAATCATTAGGGGGGTAGAAATGGGGGAGGAAGGAGAGAGGGAGGTAAGGTGCCTGCCTGGCGCCATGGCTTAGAGGGACAGGAAGTGAATCCTCAGGATCGTGGGAGCAGCTGCACAAGGGAGGGAGCTGGATGTCATTGTCCGCCTAGGGACAAATGACCTGGCTAGGAATGGGATCAGAGTAGTGCAAGAGGAGTTTGTAGAGTTGGGGAAGGGCCTAAGACAAGTAGCGCATACGGTAACTTTCTCGGAGGTGCTGCCTGCCTATGGCAAGGGTAATGCTAGGGTACTCCTCACCAGGGAATTCAATGAATAGTTGAAAAACTGGAGTGGAGCTTCGGGTTTTGGCTTCATTGGGGACTGGGAGCTACCTAGAGGATGCAGACCTATACTGGTGCGATGGTCTGCATCTGTCCCGGGGACCAGGATCCTAGGTGAGAGGTTTAAATGCTTCATTGGCAAGCATTTAAACTAGTCAAGGGTGCGCACTGAAAAGGAGCAGGGAAGTCCCAGCCTCCCCCCACAAAACACAGTAATTAGTGAGGTAAACACCAAGGTAGAGAAGTCATTAGGGAGCCGGACAGAGGTAAATGTAAAAAAAGGCAAAAGCAGTAAGGACAGGAATGGGGCCATCTGTTTACTAGCCTTAACACTGCTGCCATTTTACAACCGTCTGCAATCTAGCCAAATAGTCAGCGCAGCCATGTCCCTATAGAACTGTTGTGTTGCAAGTCTCCACCCCATTTTCCCACAGTATAAATAAGAGTTACCTGCTTCCTCTCCACAGTCATTCCATGGATCCTGATCCCAGTTGGATGGACGGTCGCGAGGGCCTGGTGCAGACGCCCTCCGCCCCCCCGGAGCTGAACTGCTGCAGGTACGGCATCATGGGCACAGCATACAAGCGGAGAACTGTGGCGCAGTTCAAACCAGTGTGCTGCCCCGCCCCCACCACCACCCTTGGTCGACACTCACGTTTATAGGACGACTTAGCCAATAGGGACGTGGGACGTGGTGCATTTTGACCAATCAGCCCACTTCTCCACCTGCAGATTATATTCGTTGACCACTAGGGGGATTCTGCCTACCACCACTTATCTCTCTTCCTCTCATCCCATACACCAGTATGTCCCTTGTAGTGTTCTGTATACTCGCTTTGCTCCTCACTGTGCTGTCCCCCCCACTATCCTCATGTGAATCTCTCCAGCTCTATTGTAAGCACACATCTGCCAGAATGTCAGCCTCTCTCAGTAAATCCCCCACTGCCCTAGCATTCCCATCTGTTTTCCGCCACCACTAACTCACCTCGCACGCTGGACCACCCTATCGCCCCACCACACCCCCACCAACATCCACCCTCCTGCACACAGTGCAAGGTGGGCCTCTGTCCCAGCCATACCTGCCCTCAACTCCCTACCCATCCCCTGCACTGCCCCCCAAGATCCTTGCATCTGCCCAAGCACTTCTACCACAACTGCCGTAGTCCTCTTCTCCAACTCATCACCTTACTCCTCATGCTCTCTGGGAATGTCCACCCTAACCCCAGACCTGGACCTTCTACCCCCCCTTCACCCCCTACTGGGCATGGCCTCCGCATTGCCTCTATGAATATCTGCAGTCTCCCAAAGAAAACTGCTGCACTCCAGTGTTGGGTCTCCCAACACACGCCCGACATTCTTGCCATAGTGGAGACTTGGCTCTCCGCATTAACCCCCGACTCTGCTGTCTCCCTCCTCGGCTTCACCCTTTTTAGAGAAGATCATGTGGGTAGGCGTGGTGGCGGATGTGCAGTCTACCTGCATGACTCCCTCCTGGGCCACACACTACCTATCCCCAAGCTCGACCACGGTGCCCAAGCCATCACACTAAAAATCTCGCCTGACCCAGGCCGTGGCCCTCTTTACCTTACAACCACTTACATAACCCCACAGGCCCAAAGTCTAGCTATCCACTCTCTCACTGACTATCTCTCTAACCTGCCCCACAGAGCTGAACAGCTCATCCTAGGTGACCTCAGCATCAACTGGCTTGGCTCCACTGCAGCACACATTAAGGACAACTTCACGGCCCTTGACCTATCTCAGTTAGTCACTCATCCCACCAGATTCAACCAATCAAGTGGGTCCAGATCCCTCCTTGATATAGTACTCTCCAACCGCCCCCACAAAATCAAGTCTGTTAACGTCCTAGCCAACTCCCTTAGCGACCATTCCCCAATTCTCAGTTTCTGGTCCTCCCCCACGCTCAATCAAGCAGAACACACACATGCCAGCTTTACTCCACCTCGAACCTACTCACTTTTGAAGAGCGCCTGTAATATCACACATGTATACTGGCCAAAAAGACTCTACTTGGGCTCTCCCCCCCAGGAGTCACTACATCCCTTCAATGGGCCACCCACTCGGTCGTCACCCGAAATACAACCAAAGCCACCTTCCAGCTGCCGAGAGCTAGGACCTCGCTCGCACAAAGGTCTTTCCACTACAGAGCACCCTCCTGGTATAATTCCTTCCCCACTCACATCACTAACATCTCAAAAATCGGCCCCTTCAAAATCACTCTACGCAAACACCTCACTGACACTCGGAGCTGTAAATGCCCATAATAGGGCCTTACCGAGAGCTCCGCCTGAGCCAATCCGCAGACATAGACCCCCCCCCAGGTAACCACCACCTAGTACCCCTAGGGTTCTTATAGTATTACATATGTACTCATTTATTTAGAATAGCTTCTTGTAGTCTGTACACCACACACTGTAACCTGCATGCTCCACTGTGTCACTGAAATTGCTTAGCTTTGTATGCTCTTTTGTATCTCACCTGTATTGTTCCCCACTGTTTTGCTCCACCAATATGTTGTCTCCCGTCCCTGTGACAAGGTGCCTTTGTAAATGAGTCTTTGTTGTAAATCCGAATTATGAATAAATAAATAAATGAATAAAAGGGGTAAGGCCATCAGAAAGTGGAGGGTGATGAGTACCAATGCCCGTAGTCTGTGTAACAAACTCCCTGAACTAGTGGCCTTGATGGAAGAGGGTTGCCTGGATATTGTGGCAGTCACAGAAACATGGTACACAGAAAACCATGACTGGGATGTCAACATACCAGGATACACAATCTACAGGAGGGACAGGGAGGGTAAAAGAGGAGGAGGAGTAGCTCTCTATGTAAAGGAAGGGATCAAAGCAACAGAACTAAAGAGTAAACAGGGAGCAGATGAGGCACTCTGGGTCACCCTGGAGACAGGAAATGGCACCACAATCCGCATGGGGGTTGTATACAGACCCCCATCTCAGGAGAAGGGAATGGACAAGGAAATGATAGAAGGCATCTTTAGGATGGCAGAAAAAGGGGAGATATTGTTGATGGGGGACCTGAATATGCCAGATGTTAACTGGAGCACCTTTGCTGCAGGTACATCCAAGAGCATGGTCATTCTTGTTGCCCTACAAGGGGCATGCCTCAGACAGCTAGTATTGGAACCCACTCGGGATGGAGCAATCTTAGACCTGGTACTCTCAAATGGGGATGGAGAAGGAATCTCAGATTTAGAAGTGGGTAGCCATCTGGGAACAAGCGACCACCAAACAGTGTGGCTCACGATAAACACAGTCATACAGTCAAGCCATACAAAAGCAAGAGTATTGGACTTTAGGAAGGCTGACTTTGGGAAAATGAGAGAGTGCCTCAGAAAAGCCCTAGCAAACAGGCAAGAAGGAGGGGTGGAGGAACAATGGGGAGTAATCAAAACAGCCATCACAGAGGCAACAAGCCTTTGTGTAAAGCAAATCAACAAAACACAACAAAGGAGAAAACCGCTATGGTTCTTAAAAGAGGTGGCAGGGAAGGTTAAGGAGAAAAGGATAGCATTCAGGAAATATAAGGAAACACAGAAGGAGCAGGACAGAGAACTTTATCAGTTAAAGCAGATAGAGGCTGGGAAGGCAGTCAGAATAGCAAAGGCCCAAACCGAGGAAAGATAGCCAAGTCTATTAAGAAGGGGGATAAGACCTTTTATAGGTACATTAGGGAGCGAAGAAAGACCAAAGGAGGGATACTGAGGCTTAATAAAGGGGAGGGAATGTGGGTAGAGGGTGACAGTGAAAAAGCAGGGATACTGAATGAGTATTTCTGCTCAGTATTCACAAAGGAAGAGGAGGAGAAGGTACCTAAACCAAACAAGAGAAACACTCTGAAGACGGGGGTCGATAACAGTCCATTTACAGAAGAAAGGGTTCTGAAAGAACTAATAAAATTGAAGGTGGACAAAGCAATGGGGGCCTGATGGGATTCACCCAAGAATTCTAAAAGAACTAAGGGCAGAACTAGTGACACCGCTATCTACTCTTTTTAACAAATCATTGGAGGATGGGGTGGTACCTGAGGACTGGAGGAGGGTGAATGTGATTCCTCTTCACAAAAGAGGGAGCAGGACAGAGGCAGGAAACTACAGACCAGTTAGTTTGACCTCAGTGGTAGGGAAAATTATGGAATCACTTCTGAAGGAAAGAATTGTTGAGTACCTAGAGGTTAGTGGGGCACAGGGCACAAGGCAGCATGGATTCACGATGGGAAGGTCGTGTCATATGAATCTAATAGATTTCTTTGACTGGGTGACCAAAATAGTAGACCAAGGAGGGGCTGTGGACATGGCCTACCTAGATTTTAGCAAGGCATTTGATACAGTCCCACACAAAAGATTAATACACAAGTTAGCCAGCCTTGGAGTGGGTCCCAAGATGGTAGCCTGGATAAAAAATTGGCTAGACAACAGGACACAAAGGGTAGTAGTAAATGGAGTACACAGTGAAGAAAGGAGGGTTACTAGCGGGGTACCGCAGGGTTCAGTACTGGGACCGGTCTTTTTTAATGTCTTTATAAGTGACATTGCAGAGGAACTGTAAGGAAAAGTATGTCTCTTTGCAGATGACACAAAGATCTGCAACAGGGTAGATACACAAGATGGAGTGGAAAGGATGAGAAGGGACTTGGCAAGGTTGGAGGAATGGTCCAATGTATGGCAGCTCAGATTCAATGCAAAGAAGTGCAAGGTAATGCACCTGGGAAACAAAAACCCAGGGGAAGAGTACACAATGGGGGTGAGATACTGACAACAGTAAAAATGGAAAGGGACCTGGGGGTAATTATATCAGATGACCTAAAGGTGGGCAAGCAATGTGAGAAGGCAGTAAGGAAGGCTGGGATATACTGGGATGCATAGGAGAGGCATCAATAGTAGAAAACAGGAAGTTGTTATCCCTCTGTACAGACAGTTGGTGAGACCCCACCTGGAGTACTGTGTGCAGTTCTGGAGACCCCATCTCCACAAAGACACAGACAGAGTGGAGGCTGTCCAGAGGAGGGCAACCAAAATGGTGCAGGGTCTGCACCAGTAGACATACGAAGAAAGACTAAAGGAGCTTAATATGTATACCCTTGAGGAAAGAAGGGAGAGAGGGACGGATAGAAACTTTCAAGTACCTCAAGGAATCAATAAAGTCCAAGAGGGTAGCATCTTTCAGAAAAGAGATGTGCAAGAACAAGGGGCACAATTTGAAGATAGAGGGGGATGGCTCAGAGGTAATGTGAGGAAGTATTTTTTCATGGAGAGGGTTGTGGATGCATGGAACAGCCTCCCTGAGGAGGTCGTGGAGTCAAGAACAGTGGAGGAATTCAAGAATGCATGGGACAGACATAAGGCAGTCCTAGTGGGGTGTAGGAGGAAGTAAGCTGTTGGTTAACTCGGATCTGCAGCTTATCTGTTAGGTAGAAAAATGGGCAGACTAGTTGGGCCAAGCAGTCCTTATCTGCCATCAAATTCCATGTTTCTGTGTTGTCAGACTCTGGCCTACAGTATTCCTCATTTAAGGTGCATTTGGCCACTATATCGGCTTTCCATGCCCCTGTTGATGATCATATTGTTGCCCATATGTTTCTGAGAGGTATTCTCCATATGAAACGTCACATCCGTAATCCAGTCCCACCTAGGGACTTGAATTTTGTGCTTGAGAAACTGACATTGGCTTATGTTTCCTATCATGGAAAGCGTTATTTTTAGTTGTAATCACTTCTGCATGAAGGATTTCTGAGCTTCAGGCTCTAATGTGTGAACCTCCTTATTTGATTTTTCACAAAGATGTAGTGTCCTTGGATACGAATTCTAAGTTTCTACCAAAGGTGGTATCTGAATTTACACTGAATCAAAATTATACACCTTCCTGTTTATTACCCTGAGCATTCGAGTCAAGGTGAGGCATTGCTCCATATAGAATACTCAGATCTTCTTTGAGGATATCTCTTTCATCAGGCCACACCTTTGGAACATATAGCCATCAGGCAGTAGGACCACACAGAAACTTTTGCAAGCAGTACCACCAGGGGCCACCCATGATGACATCCAGCATCAATGTACGTATAAAAGTGGTCAGACCCTCCTCTCCATAGTTCTTTTCTTTCTGTCGATCATACTCACTGGACCACTACATGGGAACGCTGTCGGTTACAATGCTGCTCTTTCTTTATTTCTCATCAAAGAAGTAATCACTTTTTTAATGGTTGGTTGACAACCTGTATGTCATGAAAGGAGAAATCGAAACTGTTTTGTTATTGTGAGTGCAGTGATAAGATTTACACCAGCGACTCCCACGGCATCTACATCTGTTGTCTAGACCCTGACCACGATGTCGGACACTGTGATATCTGTATGGGCGTTAACTTTGTGACAAGGCAATGCTGCAGGAGCACTTTAGAGAAGCTTTTTACTTCAGAAAATGTGGTTACAATGGAAAAGCAGCTTAAGGAATAGGCTGCTTCGCAGCAACACCATGTGAAGTCTGTGTCGTCGGCCTCATAGACCACCTCCTGGTCATAGGAATCTAAGGATAAGTCCAGCAGCCGTTAACACAAGCACCAGGACAAGGATAGATTATCCCCGCTCCACTCCAAGTCTCCCCACAGGCCTCTAACAGGTAGTACATTCTTGCCGTCGTTAACTGCCCCAATGGCAACAACTTCTGCCCCCGACCATCAACCTGACACAAAGATCAGGGATAGGCGTAGATACTACTGGCCTTATACACCCCAGTGCATTGTCAACATCAATGATCTCACAGACTACACTGTCGACTCCTGCCGTCACACCTCTTTGCCAACCTGGTGCCAATGCTCAAGCGGTTCTCCTAACATCCTCTGAGATGTTACACCACCTGTTTTCTGGCCTGCCTAACAGTATGCCACTGTTGACAAGGATGCCAATGCCTCTCCCCTTGATGATGCCGGGTCCATCTATGCCAGAGCAGACTCCCTCACTGCAGCCACCGTCATCACCAACTTGCTTCCTCCTGCCCATCAATACTCTTGATGATGCGTATGCATGTAATCCAGACCTTATAATGCAGGAGGAGGAAGACATTGAGGAGCCAGCTGAGATTTCCTAAGAACAGGGTACCAGATCAACTATCTCGATCTGTAGTGAGGACTCAGTCATTGACACTCCCAGGTCACCTCCAGAAGACCCTTCCTTTCTTTCCATGATACAGCAATTACAAGCTGCCATGGGTTTGCCTTGGGAGGAACAGAACACCACAAAAAA
This sequence comes from Neoceratodus forsteri, assembly GCA_016271365.2. Classification (NCBI taxonomy): domain Eukaryota; kingdom Metazoa; phylum Chordata; order Ceratodontiformes; family Ceratodontidae; genus Neoceratodus; species Neoceratodus forsteri. The sequence continues at coordinate 911,253,361 of CM057452.1, read as the reverse complement.
GAATTTATTAGACTTTTTGGAGCTCCCTGAGTCTCTTACTACAGTTGTGCCTCCTCTTTGGAAATAGAAGTTGACGGCAGATCAGGACAGCAAGGCCCATCCAGTCCGCCCATTTTTTCTACCTTATGAATGTGCCATAGGCCTGTACTCTGTCAATGGCCTATCTATTCATACTCATCTTTACTGCTCCCTTATGCCTGTCCAATGCCTGTTTGAAACCCTGCACTGTATTCATATCCACCACTTCCTGAGGTAGGCTTTTCCATGCATCCACCACCCTTTCTGTAAAAAAAAGAACTTCCTCACATTCCCCCTTAATCAGCCTCCCTCTAATCTCATGCTGTGTCCTCTTGTCCTGCTATTTTTCTTATATTGAAACGTGTTAGACTCTTTCACCTTGTTAATGCCCTTAAGATATTTGAATGTTTCAGTTATATCACCTCTCTCCCTCCTTTGCTCTAGGGTATATATATAGAGCTCCGTTAATCTGTCCTTATATGTTTTCTGATGCAGCCCCTGCACCATTTTGGTTGCCCTTCTCTGGACTGCCTCAATTTGTTAATGTCCTTGTGCAGGAGCAGCCTCCAGTACTGCACACAGTACTCCAGATGGGACCTAACCAGTGTCTTGTAAAGAGGGATTATTACCTCCCTCTTACGACTTGTGATACCCCTACTAATGCACCCCAACATCCCTCTAACCTTACCTACTGCTTTAGTGGTCTGCTTGGATGATTTCGGGTCACCTTGATGATGATGCTTAAGTCTCTTTCTTCTCTTGTGATTGCCAGCAACTCCCCTCTCAACCAATAGGTGGCTTCAGGGTTTCTCATCCCTATGTGCATGATCTTGCACTTCTTTGCGTTAAACCCCAGTTGCACTCTTTCGACCATTTTGCTAGTTTATCCAGATCTCTTCTCATTCTGCCCACCTGGATCATCTACTCTGTTGCAGATCTTGGTGTCATCTGCAAACAGACAAACCTTACTCTCCAATCCATCTGCAATGTCACTGATGAAGATATTGAAGAGGACGGACCCCAGGACTGATCCCTGAGGTACCCCACTTGTGACTTGCATCTCTTCTGGCTGTCTTCTTTTTTTTTTTAGTTGTTTAACCAGGAGTAGCACACTAAGCTGAAAGCTTTTTTACAGGAGCAACCTGGGAGCACAGGGAAGTTAAGTGACTTGCTCAGGGTCACACAGTATGCAAGTGGAAGCTGTGGGATTCAAACCCAGGTCTGGTCTGTTGGATGTCACCAGATTTGCAGCTCAGAGCCTTAAACCACTGCGCTATACTGCCTCCCTTCTGTTATTTTATATTATTTAACACATATGTAATTTTATGCTGCTGTTGTTTTACTGCTTGTGCAGTGCCTTGGCATTTCAAAGGCACCATATAAATAAATCTGAATTGAATTGAATACCGTTTACCACCACTCTCTGTTTTCTGCCCGCCAACTAGTTTGCCACCCAGTTGACCAACGTCTGACCCAGCCCGAGCCTACCCAGCTTATTAATTAATCTTCTATGTGAAACAGTATAGAAAGCTTTGCTGAAGTCAAGGTAGGTGACATCAGCTGCTCCCCCTTAGTCCACCACTCTAGTTACCCAGTCAAAGAAATCTATGAGATTAGTTTGACAGGATCTTCCTGTTGTAAACCCATGCTGTCTTGGATCCCATGCTCCTATGGATTCAAGGCGTTGCACTATCCTTTCCTTAAGGAGTGCCTCCATAATCTTGCCCACTACTGAGGTAAGACTGACTGGTCTGCAGTTCCCTGCCTCCTCCATGCTACCACTCTTGTGGAGTGGGATCACATGAGCCCTTCTCATGTCTTCTGGGACCTCTCCTGTGCTTAGAGACTCACTAAACAGTTCTGATAATGACTCTGCTAGTTCCACCCTTAGCACCTTTAGTACCCTGGGAAGTATGCCATCAGGTCCCATTGCCTTGTCCACCCTGAGCTTAGCGAGCTCTTGTAGGACCCTTTCTTTTGTGAAGGGACTAGTGCACACCTCCCTCCCCCCTGTGCCCATCGTGCTGAGCTGTGGGCCCTGCCTTACCTTTTCCTCAGTAAATACTAAGCAGAAGTATCTATTTAGGATAGATGCTTTTCCTTGGTCCTCTTCCTCATACTCCTCCTTATCTCCTTTGATCTTAGCAGTACCCCTTCTGGACTGTCTCTTTTCACTAATGTATCTATAGAAAGTCTTGTCACCTTCTTTTACTGTTCATGCTAGTGTTTCCTCGGTTTGGGCCTTTGCCTGCCTTACTGCCTTCCTTGCTTCCCTTAGGGAAGTTTGGTATACCTCCCCTGCTTCGTCGCACTGCATTTCCTTATATTTCCTGAAGGCCAGCCTTTTGGCTCTGACCTTTTCTGCTGCTGTTCTTGAGAACCAGAGTGGTTTCCTTCTTCTTTTGCTCTTGCTTTTCTCTCTAACACAATGGGATGTTGCTTCAGTTATTGCATCCTTGATGCCTGACCACTTTGCCTGTACCCCCTCACCTGTATTTCTTCTTGCCAGGGCTAACTTAACTCTGTTGGCCATCTTATCAAAGTCAGCTCCTCTGAAGTCCCATATTTTTGCCTTGGAATGGAATGATTTAGTTCTAGTGGCCAAATTGAACCATACCATGTGATGGTCACTGGCCCCCAGGTGACCTTCTACCTGGAGATCTGTGATCCTTTCCCCGTTAGTCAGTACTAGATCTAGGATAGCCCTGTCTCTTGTGGGTTTTTCTACCAGTTGTTTGAGGCCCTCCCCCTACAGGGAATCCACTATGTGTCTAGTTCTGGCAGATGTTCCTGCTGGTATTGACCAATCTGTATCTGGCATGTTGAAGTCTCCCATTATCAGAACCGCCCCTTTAGCTGTCATGTTTTGTACATCTTCTAACAGTAATGTGTCTGTGTCCTCCCCCCTGGTCTGGAGGCCTGTAGACAACCCCAGTTTGTATGGCAGTCCCATTTCCTGTTTTCAGGGTGACCCACAGTTCTTCTGGCTCCTTATGTGTATTCTCACAGCACGAGTAACACACAAGAACGCGTTCTTGTGTGTTACTCGTGCTGTGTGGGTGCTTATTTTATTTCCTTGTATCTGGTGAACTGTCCTGAATAATAGCAGCACATATTTGCTGCTGCTCCTGTTCTTTAGTTTCATGCTTTATGTGTATTCTGAATTTCTGTAGCTTTGATATTTTCATAAAGGGACACTCCACCCCCCCCCCCTTTGTGAACCTCGGGCTCTTCTGAGCAGTACATAGCCGGACACTGAAGTCTCCCAAGTGTGGCTACTGGTGAACCATGTCTCACTAATGGCTACTAAGTCCAGTTTAGCCTCTATCATAGTTGCCTACAGGTCTGGGATCTTGTTCCCCAGACTGCAAGCATTTGTGTACATGATTTTCCATTGGCCAGGTTTCGATGTGTTAGTTGTTGGGCGAGGTCCGGCGTTTCCCCTGTGCATCGTATGGGGAGCCGGACCTTTTTCCTTACCTGGTGATGCAAATGAACTACAAACATGCTGACCTCCTGTTTGATCACTAGCTGAGGGGGAGCGGTGTTCTTCCCATTCGACGTATCGGATGCTGCACCCCTCTCCCCATTTGCTAGTTTAAATATTCTGCAAAGACATCAAACTTCTGCCCCAATGCATCAACTCCCTCCTTAGTCAGATGCAGTCCATCTAATTTAAAGTACTTTTGCTCTCCAAACTGTTGCCAGTTACCTACAAATTTGCGTCCTTTTTCCTGGCACCGGCTCTTGAGCCACATGTTTAGCTCCTCTGTCTCCCCTTCTCTGACCTTCCGTCCATCTGCCCCCCTCTCCCAGACTGACAGGATCTCAGAGAAGGAGATGCCGGATGAAATGGATGACATTTTGTCACCCAGCCTGGTCAGGTGTTCCTTGGTCTCCACAACTGACCGGCTGGCGAGATTGTTAGTCCCTATGTGTACCAGGATATCAATGTTTTCTCCTGCTTCCTACATGATTTTAGTAATGCAGTCAGTGTCTCTCCATGCTGATGTAGAGACATCTGACCGTTACCCCTGGCTGGAGGTAGGTATCAACTCCCCGAATCATGGAGTCTCCTATGATCAGAAGTGTTTTGGATTTCCTTTTTGCTTTTTTGTTTTGGTCCCTGTTTTGGGCGAGTTTTGTTCTGCTAGCTCCTGTGCTGCAGTGTCCTGCTCTGCAGTGTCATCTGCCCCTTTGTTTGATTTTGGACATAGAGGCAGATACCTGTTTGTAGTTTTGAAATGGTTTTTGGAGGTGATACGTTGGAGAGCACTGAGTGATGGGGCACCCGATTTGCCCCTCTTGATCACCTGCCAACCTCCCAGACCAACTACCCTCTGTGGTCGAGGTGCTTCTGTTGGATGTTAGGGAAATGGCAGGCGGTTCTTATAATATATTTCCTCCTGAATATGCGATTTGAGGCATGCAATCTCTGCCCATGCTGCCTGGAGCTGAGCCCTTACATCTCCAATGGTCCAGCCTGTAGGACAGTGTCCTAAATCCTGTATAACTGCCCTTTTGAAAAGTGTCCCACAGTACCTGCAGTTAATAATATTCATTCCAGATGAGTTGCTGGGGTTTATAACCTGGTCAGAGTAATTAGAAGTAGGAAAATGAAAGCAAAAATTTGATTCTGTGTTTTGTTTGTTTTTGTATAACTTGTCATAACAAGTTAAATTACTTATTCCCCTGTAAATTAGGTCACTGTGTGGATACTATTCTGATCCTCCCCTTCCTGCTTTGCTACAGGAAATGTCACAACTGTGCTACCCTATAAAAGGAGTGTAGCATGAGGTGGTTGGGGATGGGGTGGGTGGCTGGGCCCTTCCCCTGCCAAAAAAAAGAACCACGGATGAAAGAAACAAGGAGACAGGAACAGAAACAATCATCCAACAACAAATGCAGTAGCCCTGAAAGCTTAGCCTAATGATAGATAAAACTGTAAAACCTGTAAAGTACCACCTGTAATAATTTCACAGAAGATATACCCTGTAAAAAGCATTGCTACAGAGAAAAATAAAGCAGTAACAGAAAATATACCTTGCAAAAAACAATTTGAATCAGAAGATTACAGCAGTAATCTGTAAGCACAAACCTGTAGGCACACCCTGTAATAATGCAGCTGAAAGTACACCCTGCAACATCAATTTTAATCAGAGAAAAATAAAGTAGTAAAATGTTAGCAACAAACAGTAACAACCCCTGTGAGTGCAAAAGAAAATAACACACAGTAAATCTGACTAGCCAAAAGAAGCCTTAGTCTTTTTCCTTGCTCTGATAAGGTTCCTTGCTCTGTCCTTATAAGCAACCTAGAAGGAAAGAGCTCAGGTGAAGGTAGGTGCCTTTGCCAGCAAACCTAGTCTTCCACCAGCTTTGGAGGGTGCCACCTAATGCTGCTTGGCATAGGCCAGACAGCATCCCTGCAGTTCCCAGGAAGGCAGATAAATTGTATCTTGTCCCAGCAGGAAAACCTTTTTATGCCATGCAGCCTGAGGCAGATTCAGTAGTTATTACTGCAGCCCATGACAGGTCCAGGACACCCAAATACCTTAGCTCCCTCCCTCCCTCTTGAAATGGAGTCTAGGAAGCTAGATGTTCTGGACAGATGTACGTATGCCTCAGCATCTTTGGGACTGTGTGTTGCCAACTACCAGGTCCATATGATGAAATATCATAATTCCCTCTGACAAAGGCCAAGACTACTGCTCAGGCCTTATCTGACAGCTCTGAGAAGCAAGAATTGCTCAAACTTCTCACTGTAGGTGCTAATATGGGCAAACATCTACCTTGAGCAGTTTATAACTCTGATGTCTCTTCAAGAGCAGCTGCTTCAGGTATCTGCCTTAGGAGATACTCTTGACTTCGAATGCAGGGTTTGCTCCTGATGTCCAGCAGGCTATACTAAATGCTCCTTTTAAGGGCCCCAAATTCTTTGGCCCTGATGTGCAGGATAACTTAAGGGATCTCCAAGCATTGGGTAGAACCTCAAAATCTGTCCACTTTGTCTACCACACCCAACCTAGGGGTCGATTTCAGGGCTACTACTGTCCTGCAGCGGTTAGAGGCCAGCATCCCCCTACCAGACAGCAGGGTAAAGTAAAAGAAGTAGGATTACCAGCTCAAGCACACACTCCAGGTGCACACCTGGGCCCTCATGAGACACAGGGCGCCTGAACACCACTGGAATATACCTGACACATCAGTGTGCTAGAACTACATGCTGTCCTATACACCCTTCATGCAATCGTGCTATATTTGTCTCCAGGTCCTCTGTTAATACAGATGGGTAACACCACTGTGACGCATTACATCAACTAACAAGGGGGGACTCATTCCTACCCGCTTTGCAGAGAGGCCTTGAGACTGTGGTATTGGGCTCTGGCACATGACTTCACCCTCTCAACTGTCCATGTTCCAGGCATCTGAAACCAGAAGAACAGATAAGGGGAGTAAAGGAGTATTTTACTACAATTTTTGCATGATTTACTCCCACTTTCTAATTTTTGGTATTTGTTTCCCACCCTGTATATTTACAGTATGTTGATACATATGCGTAAAATCGACAGCAGCATTCAATGCTACTAGCCTAGCCTTGTATCCACATACTAAGAGACTCAGCAGTAAAGGTGAGGTCAGAAAACATCACAGGTATCAGTTGCATACATGCAGGAGACTCTTTGGGTGGTTGTGCACTGGATGGCAAGAAGAACAGTTGCAACACAAAATGTTAAAAATAGGGTCACCACACTACATGGCAGTGGGAAAGTTCCTCAAGACTCCTCACTGTTAACAGAGAAGGAAGATCAGTGGTTGCAGACACCAAGTGGAACCGAGACCTTTTTTAGAGATGGGGGGTCTGAGACAGGTCAATGCATGGTATTACTACCATGCAGACGAAAATACTACCAGCTGAAAGCAGCTAGCAGTAAATACTTCCCAGTCCTAAAAATTATCTGGAACCCTGTCTGAAACATACTGGCAGACAAGCTTAGTAGATCCCCATCAGTTATACACAAGTGGGAACTGCTGACCTCTGTGATAGAAGACCTCTTTGCAAAGTGGGGTCGATCAGACCTGGACCTCTTTGCATCTCCACACTGCACAAACTGCAGAGTTTTTTGCTTGCTCGTTCTAGGAAATGGAGTTTTCTCGTGAGACGTCTTGTCCCTCTTTTGGACCAGGAAGTTTCTTTATGCCTTCCCTCCCTTTCTTCTCATTCAAAATGTGCTCCTCAAACTGAAATGGGAGGGCAAGACACTAATACTCATTGCCCCCTTCTGACTTCAGTAGATTTGGTTTCCACTCCTGCAACAACTTACAGTAGAGCTGCCACTACCCTTGCCCCTCCACCACGGTCTCCTGACACAGAAGCGCGGCACTCTGGTTCATCCCGACCTGAAGTCCCTTCACCTTCACATATGGCTCCTGAAAACATAACCATTGCTCACTTTGGTGTCTCACAGAAAGTGGTGGATGTTCTTGTGGCTGCTAGGAAATTAGGAAACCCTCCTCCAGACATATTTATGCCCTCAAGTGGAAGCGGTTTACCACATGGGCCACTTCCTGCCATCAGGACCCTTTCACATGTCCAGTAAATCAAGATGTTGGAATATCTGATCACACTATTGGATGCAGGCCTTCAATACTCTAATATTAAAGTACATCTATTGGTGCTGGCCCTGTGGCACTGAGGGCTGAGGCGCTGGATGCCACACCTCATGCCACGCCGGCGACCCGGGTCTGGGAACGTGCCCGAGCCGCCTGGGGTCAGCAGGGAAGGGAAAGGATTGAGCATCTGGAGAACTGCTCTCCTTTCCCTGGGGTGGGATATGGGTTCCCGTCGCTCTGCAGCATCCCCCAATGGAGATCAGGCGCATTGTTAGGAGCGATGCACTGAGGGGACAAAGCACAGCAGATGTCGGCACGTTGCGCCTTAGACATCATTGTACTTCTGTGCCTCGAGGGGGTATAACCAGGAGGAGAAAATGGCAGCACTGTCTGAGCAGCTTGATGGCCGCAACTTCCTCGCCCGGTGGGATCCTGTCATTCAAGGTCGCACTCAGGTATTGGTTCCCGGCCTCTCGCAGGGGATTGGAGGTCCCCCTTTGAGGGTACGGCAGCATATGCCAGCCGGTGTGTGGGTGAGCCTGGGCCACTGTGGGAAGAGAAGTGGTGGCTGGATGATCGCAAGTCAGGCTGCAGGAGGGAAAAAGAAATAGGATAAAAAAAAAAAGTACATCTGTAGGCTATATCAGCCTTTCATGAACTTGTTAACAGATGTCCGCTTGTTCAACTGAAGGTGGCAGGGATGTTCCTCAGGGGCATTCTACACATAAAGCCCCCTTCACGAAATCTGGTGCCCCAAAGAAGGCTTTCATGTGTGAGCCTTCTTATTTGATTTTCCACAAAGACAGGGTGTCTTTGTGCACTAATCCTAAGGTTCTTCCTAAATTGGTAACTGAGTTTACTTTAAATCAAGCCGTCTACCTTTCAGTCTACTACCCAGTGCATGCCAATCCAGGGGAAGCATTGCTCCATACTTTAGATATACATAGGATCCTGATCCAGGTCCTCTCAACTTTTGGTTTTCTTCGCCCCTGGAAAAGAGGGTGCCCCTATTTGTAAACAATACCTATTCAAGTGACTAGCAAATTGTATCATATTTTTGTTACCGAAAGTACGGCAAGGGACATCCTGGTGCAGTTTATGGTCACTCCACTAGGGGGATGGCCACTTCTATTGCTTGTTTCAGAAATGTTTCTGCTGCTGAGATTTGAGCTGCTGCCACCTGGAGGACTGTCCACACCATCACTAAACATTACAGTTTGGACATCCACTCTCACAAAAGCACTGGCTTGTGTCTTGCTGTCCTGCAAGGCCTCCTTTCCTGATTCCACCACCCAACTGTTCGGTATTGCTTAAAGGATCCTGTCACTGCTATCTCCATAGCTGCTTTCTCAGGCCCTCTGCCTTGCTTGCCTGGCAGAGATCTACATTCTCTCCTGGTTCCCTCAAAGCCTGTCTTGCAAGTATGATCTCCGGTGGGGGAACTGAGGAGAGGAGGGGCTGCCCACTTCTATATGTATGCTGACACTAGACGTTGTTGTGGGCAGCCCCTGGCAGCACTGCTTGCAAAAGTTTTGTTGTGGTCCTACTGCTTGACAGCTTTATATTCCAAAGATGTGGCCTAATGAAACAGATTCTCTCGAAGATCTACTGTTATTGTAAGTTCATGTATAACTGTACTATACTATGTTACTCACACCAGGGACTGCAGAAAGTCATTTCAGCTTTTTGTTTCATTCATCCCTGGGAAAGAGGGCACCCTGTGTCTAAACAGTGCCTCTCTAAATGACTGGCGCATTGTATTATATTGTTATAGGACATACAGCAAGGAACTTCCTGGTGCTGTTCGTGATCACTTCACAAGGGATATGGCCACTTTTGTTGCCTGTTTCAAAAATGTTCCTGTTGTTGGCATTTGTGCTACAGCCACATGGAGCGCTGCCCACACCTTCAATAAATGCCACAGTCTGGACATAGTCTCTTATAGATGTGCTGGCTTTGGGCTTGCTGTACTGCAAAGTCTTCTGTCATGAATCTATATCAGACTGTACCATTCTCCCAGTTTTACTTGGAACTGCTTGGTGACCGTTCCAAAGATGTGGCCTAATGGAGGAGATATCCTTAAAGAAGATATAACAGTTACATAAAAACTGACTATAACAGTAGATCTTACTTCAAGATACAGCTCTTGCAGCAGGTTACACCAGGAGGACTGAAGCCGGCAGGCAGCAGGACCCCACAGAAAACTTCTAGCTAGCTATACTAAGCGGGGGACTGCCCCCGACATCAGCCCCGCCCCCCGATGTCAGATACATCATAAAAGGGGCAGTCCCCCAGCATTCCTTAGTTCTTTTCCCACCGTCAAGTTGTGCGTATCGGCTCCACGGACGCCTTTGAGCTGACGAACGACGACAAAAAGAATTTAAGACAATTCCTCGAGATTTCATCTCCTTTTTGACAAGTACATGTCTTCTTCCCCAACTCCTTCTCTAGAAGGACACCCTTCCAAGTGCACTTGCGGCAAACAGATCCCCTTCAAAGACAGGCACTCGGCCTGTGTGCGGTGCCTAGGCCCAGACCACGATATCCAGGCCTGCTCCATTTGTCAGCAGTTCAATAGTAGAACCAGGATCCACTGCCAGAAAGTGCTCCAGAGTTTTCTCCTGGAAGAAATACTTAAGGCCATGGAGAAAGATCCATCTCCTCGAAGGGAACCTTCGCATAAATCGGGTAAACACAAGGACAAGCACTGGGACAAGGATAGGACTCAATCCCCAAATCGGGCCTCAGACTCCTGGGCCAGCTCCAGCTCCATGTGGTCGGACCGCTCTCCATCCCGGGCCAAGTCTCAGCCCCCCCGGTCAAGGTCAGGGCTTCAGGGGGCTCTGGTTCACTGTCTTTACAGCCACTGTAAACCAAATCCAAGGATAGTCGTCCCTCAGGGTCGGCCGCCAGGTCAGAGGCTTCCAACCGCCACAGGCCTCAGTCCAAGTCGGTGACTACATCTAGCGCTGACGCTAAGGACCGACGCCGGGACACCAATCGCTCGGTCTCCCAGCCCAGGAGTTCAGACGTCCCTCAGCAGAAGACTTCAGAGCTTATGTCGCTAAAATGCATGACAGAGGTAAAGCAGGCACCAGAGCCATCGTCCACACAATGTCCCAAGAACCCGATGCCACCTCGGCCTCTGCCACCTGACACGGTCGCAGGGGGACATCAGAGGAGGATGCTGGTGCCCATGGCACCGATGACCAGACGTCGGGGATGCCAAAGATGTCAGTCTACCCGACGCCAGCCTACCAAAAGACCCGATGCCAGACCCGATGACCCCTCAGCCACTGACGCCTGATCCTAACGCCAGACAGACACCGGCGCCAGGCCCTTAGTCCGGTCTGAACATACAAGAAGTCAACGAGCTCTTCAGCTTTTGGTGGGACACCATTAAAAAAGATGTTGTACCCACAAAGCCCTCTGGTGAGGCACCACCCCCCATGGCACCTCCTATGGTACTGACACCTGACCCTCGAGACATTACTCCACAGCCTAGGGGTAGGTCCAAAGCCAGACACTCTAGGTCTCGGAGTCTGAAGAGGCCTCCGTGCTCCAGGACCCCTTCAAAATCCCCTAGTGACCACAGAAGAAAAGCCCCAATGAAGATCCCCCTCTTCGTCAGGTGACGACTCACACCCTGATTCTTCGGGCACCCCTTGGTCACTCTCTCCTTTTGAGCCTCCTTCTCCAGATCTCCACAACCTTCCTAGGTCACCACTGGAGGACCCATCATTCTCCGATATTATGCGCCACATTCCGGAGAACATGGCATGGGAGACAGAAGATTTAGACCTAGAACAACGACTGGCATGTTATTTGAGGCAAGAAGACCCCAAGCCTGTGGTGGTTGCACCCCTAGTGGACACTTTCCAGGATGCTACAATGGCTGCATGGAAGCATCCTCATTCAAGTCCAGCAGTTCTCAAGAAGGCCGACAGGCTTTATAGGGGCCCACGGGAGACTCCCTACCTATCTCAGCAACCCATGGCTGACTCGCTAGTCATCAAGGCTTTGCACAACCGCTCCCAGTGGCCCCAACACCTCAGCACACAGCCCCCAGACCAGGAATCCAAACAGTTGGACTCACTGGGTTGTCACATGTATGCCTCTGCTACATGCTCCCTCAGGTCCCTCAACTATTTGATGCACATGGTGCAATTTCAAAATGCACTGTGGAACTAGGGACAGGACCTATTGAAGGACTTCCCAGAAGGCGAGAAGAAGGAGGAATTCCTAAACCTCCTTCGCACGGGCTGTGACGTTGGGACCCAAGTCTTCCAGGCTATATACGACTCGGCAGACTCCACGGCAAAAGGTGCCTCAACAGGCATTTGGCTCCAGAGACACTTCTGGTTGAGGGTCCCTGGATTTACTCGAAACATCCAGAAAGGAATTATGGACGTCCCCTACAATAGAGCCATCTTGTTCGGAGAAGACTCTGAGAGGGTCATCACTAGACTTCAAGAAGCCGGGAAGGTGGTTAGAATGGTTCAGGCCATGTATAAATCCAAGCATGGTTTCTTTTGCAAACCACAGAACCATTTTCATGGCCGACAGAGCAGACAATGACCTCGGTCGGGCCAACAGCAACATAGGGGCAATTTTGGTCGCAAGAACCAACAGAGATTCTGCAGAGGTCAGGGCCAGAGAAACACTGAATCTACCCAACCTGCCTGAGCCACCACCGCCACAGCATGACTCCTTCCCAGCCTCTGCCCCAGCCCCCCCCCGGATCAGAGGAAAGAGAGGATCGGGTGTCGAGTCGCTTACCACATGTCAGGGTGGCAGAGGATCACCTCCGACTGGTGGGATCTGACTTCGAGGGTGGAGCCTTGCGGCAGGTAATACCATTAGGACTGAAGCCAGCAGGCATCAGGACCCCACAGAAAACTTGTAGCTAGCAGTCTGAGGCAGGGGACCGCCCCCGACGTTGCCTACGCCCAACGTCAGACGTAGTATGTAGGGGGCGGTCCCCTGGCACCATCACAGTTCTTTTCCCACCTTCAACCCATGTAGTTCAGCTCCTCGGATGCCTTCCATAGCAGTTGACAGTCAGTGAAAGACAGAAGTTTTTTTCATTCCTCAACATTTTCAACATCGCCTCATGTATGTCATCGCCCTCCCCATCACGGCGAAAAGCAAAGTGTGTGTGCGGGAAGCAGATCTCGGCCAAAGACAGCCACGTGGCCTGCCTCCTTTACCTAGGCCCAGAACACCGGCCCAACGCCTACACACATTGCCAGAAGTTTAACCAAAAGACACACGCCAGGAGGGCAAACGCACTCAAGACCTTTCTGCTCAAGAAGAAGCTTGCAGCCATGCAGCGGGGATCAGGAGCCAGCTCATCCTCTCCCACCAGGGATTCCCTACCAAAAAGAGAAGTCATCGGGGGGGAAGCATCATCACAGGGATAAGGATCGGGCCAGGCCTGAGTCCCACCCTAAGTCACCAGCCAAGCAGGCCTCATCTTCCTTGACCTCCAGTCAGAGGTCTGGTTTGGTTCCTGCCCAGTCGTCCGAACCTTCCCATATGTCTAAGTCCTCTCCCGCCTCTTCTCAGGGCAAACATCAGGAGTTGGCCACATCGGGACACCACAATTCCCTGGCCCATTGACCCCTCAAACCTTCAGGGTTGACCCAGGAAAGCCTGTCAAAGACTCAGGACAGGCCCGGTTCTTCGGACAAATGCAAGTTCAGAAGAACCCTCAGGTAGGCAGGAGGCCACCCGGGCTCGGACGCTGTCCCTCCTCCGGCTAAGGTGGCCCTTCCCCATATCAGCGCAAGCTAGCTGGTTGCCTACTCCGTCGTCCCGCTCCCCGATGCCTGACACGGGGCAGTCGCTGGAGATAGATCAGCCATCCGCCCCTCCTCTGAGGGACCAGATGCCTGACAGAGCCACGCTGGATGCCGGACCACAAGATGAAGGTGCTACCAGTTGTCGTCCCACTGACACCGGGATCCTGGACCAGATGCCTGCCCCCAAGGAACCTGAACCTCAGATGCCCGCACCTATAGACCCGATGCCCGGCCCCTTAAACCCGGCGCCAGGCCCTGCAGTCATCCTAGTGGCAGACATCGGGAGTCTCTTTACCACCTGGTGGAATACAGTAAAAGGGTATCTTCTGTATAGACCCCCAGACACTGTCCCTACTCTGCCACCCATGAGCATCCTTGTCCTGACTCTAAGGGGAAGAGAAGGAAAATGCCCTTCGTCTCTGTCTCCTTCTTCCCCTTCTGTCACGTCCTCCTCTGATGAGGGCGATGTTGAATCAGAGCCTTACTCAGATGGGGAATTTTGTCCTCCTTCCCTGGGACCTAAAGATTCCCCGTGGTCCCGCCGGATGACCCCTCTTTTTTGGACATCATGGGGCATATCCAGGCTATATACGAGTGGGACACGGAAGACTTGGATCCAGCGTGCAAGTGCCTGGCCTAGTTCCTCAGAGAGAAGGAACCCAAACCTTTGGTTATTCCCCCATTAATGGAACCGTTCCAGGACATGACCCGCCTGACCTGGCGTATCCCATCCTCCATACCCGTAGTCCCTCAAAAGGCGGACAGACTTTATAAGCCTCCAAGGTCCAAAGCTTTTCTAGCCGAACAACCAAAGGCCAACTCTTTGGTCCTCATGGCTGCTCACGGCAGAGGTTCCCAGCCAAAGCATTTGAGTTCCCAACCTCTGGACCCCATCTCTAAAAAGTTAGACAGTTGGGGCCGAAAAGACTTCTCCTCAGCCACTGGAGCCATCAGGTCCTTGAACTTCATGGCCCACATGATTACCTATCAATAGTCACTGTGGCAGAAGACATTGGACCTCATCAACTCTATGCCAGACTCCGACTTGAAGCAGGAAGTATTGGCATGTGCCCAGTCGGGACTAGACAATGACAAACGTGCCCTGAGGAGTTCTTATGATGCTATAGATATAGCCTCCAGTGCAGCCGCCTCAGGGGTCTGCATGAGGCGGCAGTCATGGCTTAGGCTCACGGGCTTCCAGCCGGATTTACAAGAGTCTATCCTGGATTCCCCCTTTCAGGGTCCCATTTTTTTTGGCCCAGAAGTTGAAGAGATGATCAAGCAACTCCAGGAGTCGAGGAAAGCGGTGGCCGATGTGAACCAGATGTATAAATCCCAGCCTCAGGAACCCTGCTGACACCCTTTTCATAAAGGACAAGGGCAGGGACAGGGGAGCAAAGAGTCCCATGGCAAAGGGGTTCAAGAGGCGGGGTCACCCTGCCTCTCAAGGTTCCCAGGGCCCCAAGCAGCCCAAAATGCCCAGGGCCCTACCACCCCCTCAGCCTGACTCCCTCTGTCACCCTCTTCCCTTCAGGGAAAGGCAGAACAAGAAGATAGGAGGGTGGTTTGCGCTTTACCCACTCTAATGGCCCAGTATCACGGTGGACCAATGGGTGCTGGACACCATTTGAAAAGGGTATGCAAGAGAGTTTATCTCTATCCCACTGGATAACCCACCCCCCACTCCAGCCTGTTGTCCACCAGCACACAGTCTCCTTCTAGAAGCGGAGATCCAACAGCTCCTAGAAAAAAGAGCCATCCAAAGGGTCCCACAGGCCCAAAAGGAAAGGGTTATTACTCCTGCTTCTTCCTTGTCCCAAAGAAAATGGGAGACCTTCATCCTATTCTAGATTTAAGCCAGCTCAGTCTCGGTAAAATACCAGAGATTCTGGATGGTCACTCTGGCAGGGCTCTTCCCCTTGATCCATCAAGGGGACTGGCTGTGCTCCCTAGATCTGCAAGACACCTACATGCATATCAGAGTCCTGAAGTCTCACAGAAGGGTTCTACGCTTCAGCTTCCAGGATCAGCACTACCAATTCAGGGTACTCCCCTTCAGACTTTCATCCACTCCCAGGGTCTTCACCAAGTGTCTAGTGGTGGTAGCAGCGGCCGTCCGAAGGCGAGGCCTCTTTGTCTACCCTTACCTGGACGATTGGCTTCTCTCCACTCAGTCAGAGGAGAAGCTTCTAATCTCCTTACGAGAGACACGGGTCTATTTTCCTCCCTGGGAATCACAGTAAACTGGCCAAAATCACATCCTTGGCCGACATAAAGGCTGCAACTCATAGGGGCTATTCTGGACACCGAGCAGGGGAGAGCTTTCCTGCCCCAGACAGAGCAGACCGCCTTCGGGATCTGGCCAGCAGGCTCCAGAAGGCCTCCTCTTCCTCCACCCGAGTTGTTCTCCAACTCCTAGGCCATAAGTACCCTTAGCTAGACTACATATGTGGACCCTCCAATGGCATCTCAGGGTCCAGTGGGACCAATCTGTGGATGATCTGGATCTTCGAATCCGGATTTCTCGTGCGGTACACCACTCTCTCGAATGGTAGCTCCGTCACAACAGTCTAGCGGGCGGGGTCCCATTCCAGAGCCCCACCCCTCTTCAGACTTTAACCACAGATACTTCTCTGTCCAGTTGGGGGGCTCATTTAGGGAATCACAGGACCTGGGGGTCTTGGTCTGCCATAGAGAGCTCTCTGCATATAAATGTTCTGAAAATGAGAGCCATGCTGAATGCACTTATCATTTTCTGAGACCAGTTCTCGACGGGTCCACTCCTGGTGCAGATAGACAACACACCAGTGGTCTTCTATATCAACAAGCAAGGGGGACTCATTCATACCCCCTTTGCAGAGAAGCCATGAGAGTGTGGGATTGGGCAGTAGAACACCAACTGGATCTCATCGCAGTTCATGTGCCAGGGGTCCAGAACGTTCTCGGCAACAGTCTAATCCGCTCTACCTCTCTGAATCACGAGTGGGAATTGCTCCAAGAAGTCACAGACGACCTGTTCGGTTGCTGGGGCCGTCCAGAGTTGGACCTCTTTGTGTCCCATTGCAACGCCAAACTGCAGAATACGTGCTCGCTCGCTCCAGGGCCTGGTGTTTTCTGGTGAGATGCATTGTCCCTCTCTTGGACAGGGAAGTTCCTGTACACCTTCCCTCCTTTTCCCCTCATTCAGAGAGTACTGCTCAAGTTGCAGTCAGAGGGGGCCAGAATGATTCTGGTGGCCCCTCTATGGCCTCACCAGATCTGGTATCCGTTGCTCCAGCAACTGTCTCTGGAACCTCCAATACAGTTGCCACTCTCCACCCACTTGCTCTTACAAGAGCAGGGGACACTCGTTCATCTTGCTCTTCACTCTCTTCACCTGCACACATGGATCCTGCAATCCTAGTGGAAAAGAGGCTAGGAGTGTCAAGCAGGGTGGCTGAGATCTTGGTGGCAGCGAGGAAGCCTTCCACCAGGGCCACCTACGCTCTGAAATGGAACGCTTCTGTCTTTGGGCTATGACCCATGCCCTAGATCCACTGGGTTGTCCAGCCAGGCACGTGCTAGAATATCTGTGTCACCTTCTGGACTTAGGACTGAGCTATTTGTCCATTAAGGTGCACATGTGTGCTGTTTCCACATATCATGATCCCTTCAGAGATAGAACTCTGGCACAGCTCAACGTCTGTAAGACATTTGTAAGAGGGGTCTTACATATCAGACCTCCCAGGAGAGACAACGTTCTTCCTTGGAACTTACTTTTCATCCTGGAGAAATGCACTCTTCCCCCCTTCGAGCCAGTAACTTCCTGCAAGCTACGCTTCCTCTCATGGAAGACCCTCCTTTTGGTAGCCATCACGTCCGCTCGAAGGGTTTCCGGGCTCCAGGCCTTGATGTGTAAGGAACCTTACATAGTCTTACACAGGGACAGCGTGACCTGGTGCACGAACCCTAAGTTCTTGACGAAGGTGGTGTCCGTGCTGATTCTTAATCAGAACATCAACCTTCCAGTTTATTATCCGAAATTCGTCAATCAAGGTGAAGCGCTGTTGCACACCTTGGATGTTCACAAGATTTTGAGGTATTACCTCGACAGGACCCGCTCCTCCTGACAGTCAGACCAGTTGTTCATCTCATTCACCAAACAAATGCTAGGGGCTCCTGTTTCCAAACAGTCACTAGCCCGTTGGCTGGTGCAATGTATTACTTTCTGCTACCAGCATCATAATAAACCACTTCCAGGAACAGTCAGGGGCCACTCTGCCAGAGCAGTGGCCTCTTCCTTCGCAGCACTCAAAAATGTCTCTTCGGCAGATATTTGTGCTACAGCTACATGGAGTTCAGTCCACACTTTCATCAGACATTACAGCCTGAACATTGCATGCAGAAGGAGAGCAGGTTTCAGACTAGCAGTCCTGCAGGGCCTACTCTCTTAAGTGCCTTTTTTCAGCTTCAGCTGTTTTCAGCATCTCTCCCTACCACCCTATCAGACCTGAGTCTATCCTTGGGTACTGCTTGGGACTCAGTCCTAAAGGTATTACCTGTTGCAAGAGCTCCACCCTTGAAGTCAGATAGTACAGTTACAGTACGTAAGAACTTACCGTAACAGTAGATCTTCGGGAGGAGCTCTTGCAGCAGGTGGCATTTCCACCCTCCATCTCCCAGGATTGTAATTTGCTTTTTATGTCACCAGAATATGGTGGGGACTTCCTGCTTGGTTCTCCAATTTGGTTTCTAGCCAGGTCTCCAGCAGGAGCACTGAGATGGCGCCCGGGGATCTCCCCCTATATTCCACATCTGACGTTGGACATAGCCAACGTCGGGGGTGGTCCCCTGACCCAGACTGCTAGCTACAAGTTTTCTGTGGGGTCCTGACACCTGCCACTTCAGTCCTAATGGTATTACCTGCTGCAAGAGCTCCTTTCGAAGATCTGCTGTTACGGTAAGTTCTTACGTAACCATACTTTCTTCAGCTTATCAGTCGAGGACACTCTATAGAGCTCCTCGACCACCCACCATCAGGACTTCCTCTGCATTCCCATTATTTGGGACAGCATGCCTTGCTTATCCAGCAGGAGATCTCGGCATTCCTTTCCAAGGACGCCATCGAGGTTGTACCGAGGAACTAGAGAGAAAGAGGATACTATTCCCACTTCTTCCTGGTTCCAAAGAAAACTGGGGAATTACGCCCGATCCTAGACCTCAGCAACCTAAACATCTGTCTGATGTACAAACACTTTTGCATGGTTACCCAACCGGGATTCATTCCCATGCTCAAGCAAGGCACATGGCTAGCGTCTCTGGACATGCAGGACGCAGATCTTCATCTTCCCATAACTCGGTTGTACAGGAAATTCCTGCACTTTGACTTTTTGGGACACCATTACCAGTTCCGAGCACTTCCGTTTGGCCTGTCCTCAGTGCCATGTGTCTTTACCAAGTGCATGGCAGTCGTAGCAGCAGCCCTTGGGAGACAAAACCATTATGTCTTCCCCTATTTGGATGACTGGCTCCTGATAACCTCCTCCCCAGAGGCATTGAAGAAGGTCATTCATGACACCTGCTCCCTATTTTAGTCTCTAGGGATCACCATCAACTGAGAGAAGTCATCTCTCACTCCCTCGCAGAGACTACAATTCATCGGCACGGTTCGGGATACCCGTCGAGGGAGAGCTTTCCTGCCCGCGGACAGAGCAGAATGCATCAGGTCACTGATAAGGAATATCACGGCAAAAAATCAGGTCTCCGCTTGGACCATACTTTGCCTGCTCGGACATATGGTGGCCATGATCCCCCATGCTCACCTCCACATGAGTTACTCCGTGGATGCTGAGAACCCAATGGGACCAGAGGCAGGATCATTGAGACCAGCCGATCAGACTCACATGGCCGGTCATTAAAGCCTTACAGTGGTGGCTGATCCTGGAACATCTTTCCGTGGGAGTCCCCTTCATGGCGCCAGTGCCATCTCTGACCCTCACCATCAATGCTGGGGAGCTCATCTGAGAGACACCAGAACCCAGGGAACCTGGTCTCCCCTGGAGACTCACCTTCATATCAATGTCCTGGAGATGAGGGCAGTTCTGTATGCCTTACAGTCAGAGATTCCACCAGATCATGTGTTGGTCCAAATGGACAACACCTCGGTGATGTATTACATCAACAAACAAAGAGGCACTCACTCCTACCTCCTTTGCAAGAGGCAAAGCGGGTGTGGGAATGGGCATTACAGCACAACACCACACTCATCGCATTGCACATTCCCAGTGTGGACAACACTGTCGCAGACCTTCTGCTGAGCCAGTCGAAGGCCAGGGCTCATGAATGGGAACTGATATAAGAGGTCACAGAGGACCTGTTCCAATGATGGGGGACACCAAACGTTGACTTATTCGCATCCCCATACAACGTAAAACTGCCCAATTTCTGCTCGCTAGATCCAAGGCCTGGTATTTTCTGGTGAAATGCGTTGTCCCTCTCCTGGATGGGCAGGTTCCTCTATGCTTTTCTGCCCTTCCCTTTGATCCAGAGGGTTCTTCTCAAGTGATTTGAATGGGTGTCAATGATCTTGGTAGCGCCCTTTTGGCCCAGACAGATCTGGTTTCCGCTGCTTCACCAGCTGGCTCAGGAGCCTCCCTTACCCTTACCGGTCAGCTCTCATTTGCTGTCCCAGGAGGCCAGCTCCCTAGTCCATCTGAACCTCAAATCCCTGAACCTGCACGCCTGGCTCTTAAAGACATAGACATTCTTAGGCACAGGGTCTCGCAAGGCATTGCCACTATCCTAGTGGCAGCTAGGAAACCTTTCATTCACGCCATGTATGCTCTGAAATGGCAGAAATTTTGTTTATGGGCTCAGGTCTGTGATATCAATCCTCTTCAATGCCCTGAGAAGTCCATTTTAGACTACCTCCTGTCCCTTTTCCAGTCGGGATTGTCATATTCCTTTCTGAAGGTACACCTCTGTGCCATATCATTATACCACACACTGGTTGGTCAGCGCTTATTAGCCCAATTAGAGGCTTCCCGAGCTTTTCTGCATGGTGTCTAACATCTCAGACCCCCGATTAAAGATCCAATTCCTCCTTAAGACCTTCTTTTCATTTTAGAGCAGCTTACGCTGCCTCCCTTTGAACCAGCCGCAGACTGCGAGCTTTGCCTTCTCTCCTGGAAGGTGTTATTTTTAGTTACCGTTACTTCGGCATGGAGGATTTCTGAGCTTCAGGTGCTCATGTGTAAAGAGCCTTACTTGATTTTCCATAAGGACAGGATGTCCTTAAGGACCAATCGTAAGTTCCTTCCCTAGGTGGTTTCAGCCTTAACCTTAAACCAGAACATTTGTCTTCCGGTATACCTCCCCAGCTACATGAACAGAGGGGAAGCACTCTTGCACACTCTAGATGTGCATAGGATTTTGAGGTTCTACTTGGCCAGAACCTGTTCGCACAGACAATCTGATCAACTGTTTTTATCCTTCGCTCGAAAGATGTTGGGTGCAGCAGTATCAAAACACACTCTTTCCAAGTGGCTTGTTAACTGCATTGTCTTCTGTTACCAGAAATGCAATAAACCCTTGCTGGGACTGGTAAAGGGCCATTCTACAAGGGGGGTGGCTACCTCCTTCGCTGCCTTGAAATATGTAGTGACATCCTCCATTTGTGTGGCCGCTACTTGGACTTCAGTGCACACTTTCGTGAGACACTACGGTTTGGACATCGCCTCCAGGCGTAGAGCGGGCTTTGGCCTGGCCGTCCTCCAGGAACTTTTGTCCTGAGAGGTTCCTTTCTTCCTCGATCTCTCCTCTCCTCTCCTCCCCTCCTCCCAACTGGGTTAGCATTACACCCTTACTGCTTGGGAATCGGTCCTTATGGTGTAATCTGCTGCAAGAGCTGTATCTCGAAGTAAGATAGTACAGTTGCGTAAGAACTTACCGTAACAACAGATCTTCGAGAACAGCTCTTACAGCAGGTAGTTTCCCTGCCACCTTCCCCTCAGGAGGTTTGGTTCTATTTCATTGTATCTCCGATGCATCAGAATTATTAGTCTTCCTCTGGAAGCGGATCCTCAGTCTCCCCTTCTGAATCACATCTTTGCAGCGGAAGAACTGAGGTATGCTGGGGGACCGCCCTTTCTATGATGTATCTGACGTCGAGGGCAGTCTCCCGCTTGGTATAGCTAGCTAGAAGTTTTCCGTGGGGTCCTTCTGCCTGCCGGCTTCAGTCCTTATGGTGTAACCTGCTGCAAGAGTTGTTCTCGAAGATCTACTGTTATGGTGAGTTCTTACGTAACTGTACTGTCTTCAAGAGAATATCCTCCATTGAGCCATGCCATCCTTCCACCTTCTGCTTTGGTGGGGCATACATCAGATGCTCTGCATAAAACCTACTTCATGTATCCTGTATCCAGCCCCATGCCTGTCTTTGTATGCCTGTTGCTGGTCTCATCTCTCAGTTCCTCACAGTTGGAGGTGCTCTGAGGCTAATCTCTGGCGGGGAACTGACACAGACATGGTATGTCATTATGGGCGGCCCCTGGCTAGCTAAAGTTTCCATGTGGTCCTAGCGCTGATGGCTGTAGTTCCAAAGGTGTGGCCTAATGGAGGAGATTCTCTCAAAGAGACACTGTTATGGTAAGTTCTCATGCAACTGTTCTTTCTCTTGTCTCCTCAATTTAATGGCTTTGAAAACATTTGTAGTCCCTTGAGATCTACTTCACATGAGGCCAGTTCACTAGTACCTCAAGGAATCTGATCTCAGACAAGCAATCACATAGATTGCAAGGTAGAGGTGACCCCAAAGCTGCTGGAAGCCTACCTTAGTGCTAGGTGGAGCAGAATCTCAGTGCAGGGATCCTTTTTTTTAATCCCTTGTCCTGCAGTCCACCTAACCTCAGATGCCTCACTGACAGGATGTGAACCCATCTCGGCCAGGAGGTGATGCACGGGACTTGGTCCAGAAAGGAAACCTACTTGCATATCAAAGTCCTGGAGCTACAGGTGATTCACCTAGCTCTTCAGGTATTTAATCCATGCAAGGCAGGGTTATTTTTAGGCGCCCTTTCCTATAGGCTCAGGGTGCCATACAAAGAAACACATCAATGATAAATACAGGAAATAAACAAACAAGCAATGAATGAATGCATGAATAAATAGCTTCAATAAATACATCAAAACTAACTTGCAGTACACTCAAATGTAAAATCATGTCAGGCAGTATACTAATTGAAGCAGATGGAACTGTAGGGACCCTTTGAAAGCCTCCACTTAGCTGGCAGAATGGATGCGAAGTAGCAAAGCATTTCACAGAATAGACTCAGCCAACACACTTTGTCCTTGGACAGCTTCAGCCTTGACCGTGGCACTATCAGCAAGCCAGCATCAGTGGAGCAGAGAGGGCGGACAGAGGTATGCATGGTCAGGATATCTTTCAGGTAACTAGGTCCTATACTGTGTAGGGCTTTGTATACAGACAAGCCTATCTTGAAGCTGATGCAGCACAAAATAGCCACTGCAGATTGCGCAGCACCGGTGTGATGTGATCCCTACAAGATGTACTGGAGATCAGTAAGGCAGCCATGTTCTGGAGCAGCTGCAGGAGGCACATCAGATGTCTAGATAACCCTAGAGAGAAAGCGTTACTTGGTGTGATGAAAACATGGACTGTCATAACCAGGTCCCAGGTGCCAGATATGGTTTAATCCAAGAACAGTTAGGAAGACGGAAAAAGCCCCTACAGACAACTGCTGACACCCGGTGTTTGACTGTCTGCTTACAGTCCATAGTGATGTCCACATTTGTAACAGTATCCACAGCTCCAATGGTGGCACCATTAAGAGACAGTAACAAGGCATCACTCCTTATCATTGCCAACCCATGAGAATGAGTTCGATAATCATCACTTCATTGTTGCATGAGTTGAGCCTTAACCAGTTGGAGGCCATCCAGTCATTGATTTCTTGTCAATAGTGACACAGCATGGGGCAAGCATCCATCTTCTTGGGTGAACACAAGCTGGGTATCATCTGCATAGCAGTGAAACTCCTGACCATACTCTCTAATGATCTCACCCATTAGCAGCATGTACACGGCAAACAGATGTGTGGGAAAAACAGGCACCAGGCCCAGTCATCAGTGAGAGAAACAATGTTCACGATGCAGAAGCTGGGGTTTATCCTGAACCTGGATAAATCCAGCTTGGAGCCCAAACAAAATCTGCACTACATAGAAGCAGAACAGAACACAGTTCAGGGAAGGGCATTCCTCCCACAGGAATGAGCACTAACATTGATCCTAGATGCAGCATCTTTTCAAGCAGGAAGAAAGAGGACCACAGAGGATTTTTTTCAGATTGCCGGCCTCATGTCAACTACAACCTCAGTGGTACCCTGACCAAGGCAGCAGATGAGGTCATTCCAGTGGTATCTAAAAGAATATTGGAAGATAGGAAGTTGCTGTCCCAGAACAGGAAGGGTGAGAGTTGTAAGGAGAGGAGAGAATAAGCATCCAGAGAAATAGTAGAGAGGACACAAAATAAGACATGATAGGAGTGGTGCAGTGCAATGGCTGTGGGGAGGCAGTGTTCCGGGAGACATTCTGGAGGCTGCGATGCTGCCCTATTTGCAGGCACCTCTCTGGTCTGAGAGAGGAGGTTGCCCGTCTCCAGGCTGACCTGGCTAGGATTCGTGAAACCTCCTCCCCCACCCAGGGACCACCAGGGCCAATGCCACTACCTCAAAGGTTGCCAAGAAAGAGGAGAGGCTGGACCAGGGTGGGCTCAAGAAGGGAGAGGGTGGTGGAACAGAGTTGCATCCCTCCAGCTGTACCTCTCCACAATTCATTCGCTCTTCTGGTGGATAGTGGTTCCTCTATGGAGGCACCTGCAGTGGAGACCAAGGAGGATGCTGGGAACCTTCACAAAGAAGACCCACAGAAGGGTGGCATGGGACCCCACAGGAAGAACAACTCCTGGTGGGGACTCAATCATTAGGGGTAGAATTGGGGAGGAAGGGAGGGAGGAAGGTGCTCCTCGGCGCCACGGCTTGGAGACAGGAAGCGAATCCTCAGGATCACTGGAGGAGCTGCATGAGGGAGGGAGCTGGATGTCATTGTCCACCTGGGGACAAATGACCTGGCTAGGAATGGGATCAGAGCAGTGCAAGAGGAGTTTGAAGAGTTGGGAAGGGGCTTTAGACAAGTAGCGCATACGGTAACCTTCTTGGAGGTGCTGTCTGTCTATGGTAAGGGAGATGCTAGGGCACTTCTCACCAGGGAATTCAATGAGTGGTTGAAAAACTGGTGTGGAGCTCAGGGTTTTGGCTTCATTGGGGACTGGGGAGCCACCTGGAGGGATGCAGACCTATACTGGTGCGATGGTCTGCATCTGTCCTGGGGGGAACCAGGATCCTAGGTGAGAGTTTTAAATGCTTCATTGGCAAGCATTTAAAACTAGCCAAGGGGAGGCACTGAAAAGGAGCAGGAAATCCGAGCTTCCCCACAAAACATGGTGATTAGTGAGGTAAACACCAAGGATCAGAAGTTATTAGGAGAAGCAGATTTAAATGTAAAAAAGGCAAAGGCAGGGACAGAAATGGGGCTAAAAGGGGTAAGGCTATCAAAAGTGGAGGGTGATGAGTACCAATGCCTGTAGTCTGTGTAACAAGCTCCCTGAACTAGTGGCCTTGATGGAAGAGGGTTGCCTGGATATTGTGGCAGTCACAGAAACATGGTACACGAGAACCATAACTGGGATGTCAACATACCAGGATACACAATCTACAGGAGGGACAGGGAGGGTAAAGAGGAGGAGGAGTAGCTCTATGTAAAGGAAGGATCAAAGCAACAGAACTAAAGAGTAAACAGGGAGCAGATGAGGCACTTTGGGTCACCCTGGAGACAGGAAATGGCACCACAATCTGCATGGGGTTGTATACAGACCCCCATCTCAGGAGGAATGGACAAGGAAATGATAGAAGGCTTCCTTAGAATGGCAGAAAAAGGGGAGATATTGTTGATGGGGGACCTGAATATGCCAGATGTTAACTGGAGCACCTTTGCTGCAGGCACATCCAAGAGCAGGGTCATTCTTGATGCCCTACAGTGGGCATGCCTCAGACAGCTAGTATTGGAACCCACTCGGGATGGAGCAATCTTAGACCTGGTACTCTCAAATGGGGATGGAGAAAGAATCTCAGATTTAGAAGTGGGTAGCCATCTGGGAACAAGCGACCACCAGTGTGGTTCATGATAAACACAGCCATACAATCAAGCATTACAAAAGCAAGAGTACTGGACTTTAGGAGGGCTGACTTTAGGAAAATGAGAGAGTGCCTCAGAAAAGCACTAGCAAACAGGCAAGAAGGAGGGGTGGAGGAACAATGGGGAGTGATCAAAACAGCCATCACAGAGGCAACAAGCCTTTGTGTAAAGCAAATCAATAAAACACAACGAAGGAAAAAAATGCTATGGTTCTCAAAAGAGGTGGCAGGGAAGGTTAAGGAGAAAAGGACAGCATTCAGGAAATATAAGGAAACACAGAAGGAGCAGGACAGAGAACTTTATCAGTTAAAGCAGAAAGAGGCTGGGAAGGCAGTCAGAATAGCAAAGGCCCAAACCGAGGAAAGGATAGCCAATTCTGTTAAGAAGGGGGATAAGACCTTTTATAGGTACATTAGGGAGCGAAGAAAGACCAAAGGAGGGAGGGTGACAGTGAAAAAGCTGGGATACTGAACGAATATTTCTGCTCAGTATTCACAAAGGAAGAGGAGGGGGAGTTACCTAAACCAAACAAGAGAAACACTCTGAAGACAGGGGTCGATACCAGTCCATTTACAGAAGAAAGGGTTCTGAAAGAACTAATAAAATTGAAGGTGGACAAAGCAATGGGGCCTTATGGGATTCACCCAAAATTCTAAAAGAACTAAGGGTAGAACTAGTGACACCTGACTACTCTCTTTAACAAATCATGGGAGGATGGGGTGGTACCCGAGGACTGGAGGAGGGCAGATGTGATTCCTCTTCACAAAAGTGGGAGCAGGACAGAGGCAGGAAACTACAGACCAGTTAGTTTGACCTCAGTGGTAGGGAAAATGATGGAATCACTTCTGAAGGAAAGAATTGTTGAGTACCTAGAGGCCAGTGGGGCACAGGACCCAAGGCAGCATGGATTCACGATGGGAAGGTCATGTCAGATGAATCTAATAGATTTCTTTGACTGGGTGACCAAAGTAGTAGACCAGGGAGGGGCTGTGGACATGGCCTACCTAGATATTAGCAAGGCATTTGATACAGTCCCACACAAAAGATTAATTCACAAGATAGCCAGCCTTGGAGTGGGTCCCCAGGTGGTAGCCTGGATAAAAAATTGGCTAGACAACAGGACGCAAAGGGTAGTAGTAAATGGAGTACACAGTGAAGAAAGGAGGGTTACTAGCGGGGTACCGCAGGGTTCAGTACTGGGACCGCCCTTTTAATGTCTTTATAAGTGACATTGCAGAGGAACTGGAAGGAAAGTATGTCTCTTTGCAGATGACACAAAGATCTGCAACAGGGTTGATACACAAGATGGAGTGGAAAGGATGAGAAGGGACTTGGCAAGGTTGGAGGAATGGTCAAATGTATGGCAGCTCAGATTCAATGCAAAGAAGTGCAAGGTAATGCACATGGGAAACAAAAACCCAGGGGAAGCATACACAATGGGGGGTGAGATACTGACAACAATAAAAATAGAAAGGGACCTGGGGGTAATTATATCAGATGACCTAAAGGTGGGCAAGCAATGTGAGAAGGCAGTAAGGAAGGCTGGGGTATACTGGGATGCATAGGAAGAGGCATCAATAGTAGAAAACAGGAAGTTGTTATCCCTCTGTACAGACAGTTGGTGAGACCCCATCTGGAGTACTGTGTGCAGTTCTGGAGACCCCATCTCCGCAAAGACATAGACAGAGTGGAGGCTGTCCAGAGGAGGGCAACAAAAATGGTGCAGGTCTGCACAGGAAGACATATGAAGAAAGACTAAAGGAGCTTAATATGTATACCCTTGAGGAAAAGAAGGGAGAGAGGGACATGATAGAAACTTTCAAGTACCTCAAGGGAATTAACAAAGTCCAAGAGGGTAGCATCTTCCAGAAAAAGAGATGTGCAAGAACAAGGAGGCACAATTTGAAGATAGAAGGGGACAGCTCAGAGGTAATGTGAGGAAGTATTTTTTCACAGAGAGGGTTGTGGATGCATGGAACAGCCTCTCTGAGGAGGTCGTGGAGTCAAGAACAGTGGGGGACTTCAAGAATGCATGAGACAGGCATAAGGCAGTCCTAGTGGGGGGTAGGAGGAAGTAAGCTGTTGGTTAACTAGGATCTGCAGCTTATCTGTTAGGTAGGAAAATGGGCAGACTAGGTGGGCCAAGCGTTCCTTATCTGCCGTCAAATTCTATGTTTCTATGTTTCTATTGGTCACAGTTAAGTCAGCCTCTAACTACTCTGATGCCAGTTCACAAAAGGCTGTTAGACTCCCTCAAGTTCTGGTGGCAGGTGCAGCAGATTCAACCAGATACAGTAGGTCAAAATGGTGCCTATTGAGCAGCCACTTACCAGATGTGCTAATCGATTATACATAGAGCCAGATTTTCAAAGGCCAGAGAATGACGCAGGGTGGTTGTATCAAAAGCGACTGACGCAAGGAGCAGGATGTGTCAAACTGTGAGTCAGTTCTGATTTTCAAGTGGTGTTTGCATCAAAAACAGATCTACGTGCACCAGACTGACTTGCACCACAAAACAATGACTGTGCCATGTTGGAAGGGTTGCCTGCATGACCAAAATGATGCACCATTCCCTTATTTGGGATTTTCAAGGAATGCGAGTCCTGTCCTTGTGCCTAAGATGCATGTCACTGTTAGACCAGCCAGAGCTGGTCTAAGGGACCCGGATCGCACCTGGAAACGAGCCTCTGCTCAGTGTGCCTTTCCCAGTTAACAAATTTTAAATAAATAAATAAAGGGACACTGGGGCATATAAAGTGGCTCACAGCAGGTGGTCACCTGACTACACTACTTTTAAGGGCCACTATTCCCCTGCAGGATTAGTTTAGAACATTTTGAGGGCTTAGTCTTGGCCATTTCATCTGCTGTATCTTTTGACTTGGCTTGCATCATTCTCATCCTTTGCGTCATTTTTGACTCAGCTTGCACCATTTTTTGACTCGACTTGCATCATTTTTTTGACTCAACTTATGCCATTTTGTGACTCAGTTTGCACCATTTTTTTGACTCAAGCTTGTGTCATTTTCATTCCTTGAGTCTTTTTCTTTTTTTACTCAACTTGCACCATTTTTGGTGCAGCTTGCATCATTCTCATTCCTTGCATCATTTTGTTGATGCAGTGGACCTTTTACATCAGTTTGGAGGGCTTTGCCACAGAGAACGCTTTTCTAGCAAAATATGGTGCACAATATTTAGTGCATCTAGATCTGATGCAAGCTGGTTGTTTGATGCTGGTTGCATGGATCTAAGGGCCCTTTGAAAATCCAGTCTATAATGTCTAGCTTATGAAAGCAGGAGTTTGAGCACAGTAAAAAAAAATCCCCAAAATCAAAAATCGGGAGTGTAGATCAGGTGCCACCTCCCAATGGGCTGCTACCCCTGTCTGCTGCCCTAGATGCAGGTTGAGGGGCCTGGGTTCTGGTTTGAATGGATAAAGGGGCTCAGTACCAACAATGGAACTATTTGCACAGTGCCTCCACACAGTGTGTTCGTGGATTTGATGACAAACTAGCACAACCCTCTGGGATGTTGTACCTACCCACTGCCCCAACCAGTGGTCCCACACATGGATTAATGTAAACCGCTTTGCTTAGCATTCAACGGTACTGTTAATGGTGAGTGCTAATAATATGCTCATGGCAACCACATTTACCAACAGGGTTTGGACTCCTGGAATACACTCTGTGTACCTGTAAAGAATGATTTTCAACAATAACAATGCACCTCATTCACTTCCCACAATAACTGGCTTTTGGTAATAATATGCTCATGGACCTGTGTAACATTCAAACAATAAATCTGCTTTATTTGGGGAAGCTGAACAAAGGGAAGGGGAATGTAAATTAAGGTTAAATTTAAAGCAATTCTTTCATTTCTGACAACACATTCATATACCACAGCTAGCAATCTGGACTGTCCAGTTAACACAGGGTCAAAGTATCAACATGGCCGCTGACTGAGTAAAATGTAAACAGTCCCAAATCTTAAAGTTCCTGTTAAGTACAACAGTCAAAATTTAGCAATAAACATTTACAGCATTCAGTAGAGCCTCATCTGTACGGGTAAGTGACTGTACAATGGAGATTGTAGGAGTGCTGTCTGGCCAGTTGTGAGCTCCGTTTCACTCAGACCCAACACAGGCTATACACTATATACACAGGGCTGAGCCTCTTAAAGCTATAGCACAATGGCATTGATCCGCACATTTGCGAAGGAACCAGGAATACAGCAATTAAACATTTGGGTTTGTATTTTTACCACTGGAATTAGCCAGGTTCAAAAAGCAGAACACAAACTGGATTCTTTCCCAGGCATAGGGCAACACAGTGCCCAGGGAGATGACCCAAGGTAAGCCCACCATCTTGTGTGGGGGAAGGGGTGTTACCGGGAGGATAAAAGATTAGATAAAAAAATCAGCTTGCTTTGGAAAGGAATAAGTTCCTGTATTGAAAATGAATCCTACTTTGGTAGCCAGGACCTTGATCAAATTACTGACACAAGTCTGCCTAGAAAGGAGGGGGTACAAACAAACCCCTATATACTTGTAGGAGTTCATTACCTCAAGAGTTTTGTCAGACAGCCTAGAAATAATTAAGTTATAGCCAGTAGACTGCCTATGAAACTTAATATGTAGAACAAAAAGTATAAGTTTAGTCTTAGGTTCCTTCATTAAAATTATTACTCCCCTACTATAGGTTGATAAATAGTCACTAGACCAAAACTAGCTGAACCCTGCCAGCAGAACCACATCCTGATCGATGTCGGAGCTGAGGAGCCCCGCCTGGGGGGGGAGGGACTGGGAGCCGACAGCTGATGGGGTATGTTCCAATGGATGCTGGAATGTTGGGGCTTTGGTGTCCGGGGAATGGGGGCCTGCAGAAGGGGAAAAAAAGAGCAACTCGAAAAAGATATGTCACCATTTTAAAAGTAGTCAGTCAGCTGCTGCACACTGTATTATTAATTAATTTATTTATTTAAAAGATTTGGCAAGAAAGGCCCAGTGAGCTATATAGCTCATGTCCAGGTGTGCCTTAGGGAAAGGATTCTCTCTCTCCGGTGTGAGGACATTTCTCATGTAGCTAAGAATGCTGAGATATTATTTGCATTTTAAAGAGTTAGGGTACTGCCTGAAATTAATAGTAACTTTCAGAAGTAGTCAGCTATCACTTCTTATAGCTGAAGTATATTTTTCTACTATGTTTTGCTAATTATATGATTGTCTGCCTGACAGTACTCAGTGTGATGTGTGGAACAGCACTGCACTAGGAGGCTAACATAGTCTGTTCTATTCCTCCCTATGCATCATCAACCTTGTGACTTCACTGACTGTGGCAGCAACAGTAACCAAGAAGAACTGACCTCCTGCTGCTTGATTGGCAACTTGGGGCACAGGTTACCAATCAGGCAGCAGGGCTTGTGATGCAACGATGAGTGAAGTCACATGTTGATGACGTAATAGGAGGAATAGAACTAGAAATGTCTTCTTCCAGGTCGAGCACTGCTTTTCACATCACTCGCTATACTGTTAAGCAGAAAACCCATCTAATAAGTACATAGAAAAGAAAAACATTTCAGAAATATAAAGTAACAAGGAACTATTTTTAAAAATGACTACTATTTTCTGCCTGTTATTTTTTTGCGCTGCTGGCTCTTTAAATCTCAGGGTCCGAGACCATCTTCTGTAAAGGCACATTTGTCTGCAATATTTGCATACAGGTCCCAGACCACAGCAGAGTCCCTGTCTGCACATGTTGTTTTCAAGAGTATCTTTAAGGGTCTATCCAATAAGTATCCTCCTGTGAGGATACCCATTCCGGCATGGAACCTAAATCTGGTCCTTTTCCAGTTAATATCCCTTGCGTTTGAACACTCGAAAGACCCTAGTGACAGTGGTCCTAAAATGATAAAAAGAATTGCAAGGAGACCAACTTCTAAAAGACTGGATGGATGACTAGAAAACTGCAAAAATAGTAACAGTCTCAACTCAGCAAAGATATCATTATTCACCACTGCTAGTGAACATGGCCAGAGTTACAGCTTTGAATTTCAAATTGCTCATCTAAGCGTAATACTGCATCATTTCAGACAACAATAATATGGATCTTCTGCAAAGTAGGAGCACCTTTCTTTAATATAAAAATATTGTATGGCAAAGAAATCTCAAAAGTCGTGCATGCATGAGCAGATAGGTCGGGGGCATCATGTTAGAACGAGCACGTTGAGAACGTACAAAGCTGAAAGGACGTGGATCATTGGTGGAGCTATCAGTAACAAGCACAGACCACTAAAAATATACCTTTTTACAAATATTTAACAAAACAAAATACATTTGGCAGATTGAGGCCAAATTCTTACTTGAGAACACATCAATTGTAGGTGTCACACTGGTCCCACATGGCTAAAAAAAGTCTGCAAAAGCTGACAGTGTCCTTTTCAAATTTAACATTTTTAAATGGGAGCAGTCTGCATACAGGGCCCCACACCCACGTGTGGAGCTGGTCCTAATGTGCACTTCGTGTGCAAAAACATTTTATAGTATATAGTGGAATGCTGTTATACATGAAATTCCATGGCTGGAATATGCTTGTTCTTTTTTTCCAAGTGTTTAACCAGGTGAGACACACTAAGCTGAAAGCTTGTTTACAGGTGCAACCTGGGAGCACAGAGAAGTTAAGTGATTTGCTCAGGGTTACACGGTATGCAAGTAGGGGCTGTGGGATTCAAACCCAGGTCTCCAGATTTGCAACTCAGAGCCTTAAACCACTGCGCTATACTGCCTCCCCTGTTCTGCTGCAGTAGTGATGTCATTATGTTGTTCTGCTGCAGTAGTGATGTCACTACTGCAGCAGAACCACTTGGAATGCTGGCACATTGTTACTTTCCTCTATTTAATTCTGTGGTGACAGTATTCTAGAACCTCTAGAGACTCACTAGTCAGTTTCATTATGAAAACGAGAAAAGAAAAACACAATGCACGCATTTCACATAATACTACTATACACTATAAAAAAATACAGGATGAGCAACTTTATGCACAACCTGTGTGTTCTGTCACCTCGGGGGTTCTGATTCTCATGGACCTCTCGAGCTTCGCTCTCAAGGTCAGTGGGAATCAGAACCCCTCTGTAGCAAAACACACTGGTTGTGCATAGTTGCCCATCCAGTATTCTCTATATAGTGTGTGGTGGAACGTTGTTGTGGGTGGAAATCCATCCCTTCAACAATGTTGTTGTGCTGCAGTAGCTACGTCATGGTAGCTGTTATGCTGTACTAGCTACGTAGCTACTGCAGCATAACAACATGGAATGCGCTTGCGCATGCACGTTACACTAACCTCACCCTGAAAGGAAGCGACCACGGCAGTGATAGTGGGAGCGGAACAGAGCGGCACAGAGAAAGAAAATGAGAAAGTAAGGATACTGCAGCACAAATACTGTATTAAAGGATTGTTTTACTGTAGATAGTGGCCCATACACTATAAAAGACAATGTATGGGTCACTGTCCGTAACAACCATGAGTAGACATCTCGAAGTTGCCATGATGACAAAAATACCTGCTGCAAGAGCTCCACCCTCGAAGTTAGATAGTACAGTTACGTAAGAACTTACCGTAACAGCAGATCTTCGAGAGGAGTTCTTGCAGCAGGTGGCTTTCCCACCCTCCATCCCCCAGATACACGAGTTTTGCACCTGTACTAGGTTGGAGAGTTCCTGCTCAGTTCTCCAATACTGTGTTAGCCGGGTCTCTGGCAGGAGAACTGAGATGGCGCCGGGGGACCGCCCCCTTTACACCATGCCAGACGTCGGGCGGAGTCAACGTCGGGGGCGGTTCCCCACCTCAGACTGCTAACTACAAGTTTTCCATGGGGTCCTACCACCTGACGGCATTAGTCCTAATGGTATTACCTGCTGCAAGAGCTCCTCTCAAAGATCTACTGTTACGGTAAGTTCTTACGTAACTGTACTTTACATATTTGGGACCTGTGCTGGAATAACACATCACATGGGCATGTGATTATATTTGACCAACCACATGTCTTGGTTTCTCTTACCTTATTTTATAAACAGCTGTACAGTCTACTTTTGGATACAGGTCTAAATTGAATTCTAGACTATTCCTGTGTCTGCTTATTGTCTTGAAACTTGAATCATTTGCATTCTTGGTTTCCATATTAGCTTTCTTTTTCTTTTTTAATTTAAAGCGTTCATGATTTTTCTCTCTTTTTCTATATTGCTTCTCTTTGCTGACTTTCTAGATGAGCGAGATGCTAAAGAAGGTATCATTTTTAATGAATCTACTCTAAAACTGTTAACAGAGTTTAAAAACAGAAATGCAAGTGTTGCAGTAGTTGATCAGAATTATCGCAATAGAGCAGTGGAAATGGAAAAGAAGGTATTTTAGAAAGATGAGGGCAATAATTACTTTTCATTTGCCATAAGCATGCAGTAGATGGAACAAAAAGCTTATGTTATAAAGTTTTCACTAACAGTGCTTTCTTTCCTTATATGTCACTATTCCAGTCACAGTCACATCTGATTGGGCACCACTCAGTCTGGTCGCCGCCTCTGAACCCCAGAGAGGCCCTTACCTGACCCATGTGTACCCCCTCCTCATAGTGGGGCCTTTGGAGATGGCACCGCTTTCCAGAACTTGAATTTGGTGGCAGAGAGTGGGGACTCATTCTGTGTAACGGACAGACAGTGTGGGGCCCTGAGCTAACCAAAGAGTCATCCTGCCAGTCCGAGGGATCTTCCCTGGGTGACCACCACCAAAATGACAGCTGTGAACATGTGGCACACCACACTGCAAAGCCTCCATGACTCTCCGCCACTCCACTGCTAACCCCAGCTGGCTTGCTGCAACTGTTGGTCCCCAGATGGCGCTGTTGATATGGCAAGCTAATAATTTCTCACCCCAAGAAGGCAATCAGACCTTCTCCCCCCACCAGCCTTTCAGCACCCTGGACGCGTTCCCAAACCTGGGTCACCGGCATCTTGGGCAGCAATGCTGCTGCTGCACCAATGAGCTGACTTCTTTTCCCCTTACAGATCATTCCTGAAAAGTCTGCATGGTCAGAAATTAGTTTATTTTTTTTATTTTCATTGTGTATTTCAGATGCCCTCTTTCTGTTTCATAAACAGAAAGAGAGGAATGCCTTATATTATGTTCCACCTTGTTCCTGGAATAAAATCCAGCAGGATTAAAGAAATTCTAATTTGGTCCCATTTAGCATGTGTACATATTTCAGAGCGCCTCTGGACCAAAGTTTTCAGATCAGAAAGAGGATGTCTTTCAAGAATCAGTCTTCTCCCTGGATTCCCACTAATGGGTCTGAGGTGGAGGTGTTAGGACTCCATGGAAGTCAGAACTTTTCTGGTGGGAGCCGGTGGCACAAGTATGTCCCACACACATGTCACCGCACATGCCTTCAGGTATACAGCAGCACCAGCCTCCAGCCACCCTAGTCTCTTGTTTACCACCATCGAGTGCACTACAGTATCATTGCTCTCCTCGTCTGGGCCAGAACTTCACCATCTATATGACGAAAGCATTCAGTTCTTTAGTTTATTTTAAAAATACACTAAAGTTTGCTACTTTTGTGTCAGCTTAGTTTACACACACACATGCAACACACAAAGTTAACAGTTTGTCTCAGCCCTACCCTACTGAAACAGTTGAAAACGATGGAAGGCAGGGAGACTGAATAGTCTGTCTGTCATAATTCCACTGTACAGGACATTAGTGAGGCCGCACCTGGAGTACAGTGTCCAGATCTGGAGGCTTTACCTACGTAAGGATATAGACTGGATGGAGACAGTTCAGAGGAGGGCAACCAAGATGGTACAGGGTTCACATCACAAGTCCTACAAGGACAGGCTGAAGGATTTGAATATGTACTCCCTGGAGGAGAGGAGGGAGAAGGGGGATATGATAGAGATATACAAGTACCTCACTGGGAAGAACAAGGTGCAGGAAAACATTATTTTTCAGAGGAAGAGATGTTCCAGGACTAGGGATCATGGGATGAAATTGGAGGGAGGGAAGGAGGTTCAGAGGTTCAGTACTGGGACCAATCCTTTTTTAATGTCTTTATAAGTGACATTGCAGAGGGACTGGAAGGAAAAGTATGCCTCTTTGCAGATGACACAAAGATCTGCAGCAGGGTTGATACATGGGGGGGGGTGGAAAGGATGAGAAGGGAACTGGCAAGGTTGGAGGAATGGTCAGAAGTATGGCAGCTTAGATTCAATGCAAGGAAGTGCAAAGTAATGCACCTTGGAAACAAAACCCAGGGAAAAGCACGCAATGTGGGGGATACTAACAACAACAAAAATGGAAAGGGACCTGGGGGTAGTCATATCAGGTGACCTAAAGGTAAGCAAGCAATGTGAGAAGGCAGTATGGAGGGCTGGGGGGATACTGGGATGTATAGGGAGAGGCATCACCAGTAGAAAACCGGAAGTTGTTATCCCTCTGTACAGACAGTTGGTGAGACCCCATCTCAAGTACTGTGTGCAGTTCTGGAGACCCCATCTCCGCAAGGACATAGACAGGATGGAGGCAGTCCAGAAGGAGGGCAACTATAATGGTGCAGGGTCTGCACCAGAAGTCATACAAAGAGTGACTAAAGGAGATTAATATGTATACCCTCGAGGAAAAGAGGGAGAGGGGGGACAGGAGTTGCTTGTACTCTCCTTTAGTCACTCTTTGTATGACTTCTGAGTCAGGCCATGATTCTGCCTACCTACTTAACCAGTTTTCAGAATGAGAGAGAGGACTATCCACTCCCTGGATGTGAAGGGGTCCTTATGTTTTACCTGGACAGAACCAAGGAAAGCCAAAGCAGCTCTTTGTCTCTTTTGACCCAAATTGAAAGGGACTACTGGTCACAATCAGTGCATTTCCTCTTGGGATTGTGCATTGCCTTTACCACTGCTATACTATGACAAACGTAAAGCTAGAGGGTAAAGTGCATGCCCATCCACCAAAGTGGTAGAAACTTCTTTGGCACAGATACACTCGGTGCCTATTCCAGAGATCTGCAGGGCTGAAACTTGGAGCACATTGCACACTTTTGTCAAGCACTGTGCCCTGGATGTCCTTCCAGGCAACATGCCTCCTTTGCCAGGACCATTTGGAATGGTTCATTATCCTGCGTGAGTCCTGCGCTCCAGCCTCCCTAGCCCAGCGGACTTTTCCTGAGCTTGGTACTCTGACCCATAATTTGGAATCTATAGAGAATATTGATTCTTGGAAGATATAAAAATTACATCCTTACTGTAACTGTTCATTTTCCTGAATATCTTCTCCATAGATTACCACAACTGCCCACCATCCCCTGGACTCACTCCAGTATTATGTTATGGTCTTCACCTCTTTTTCTTAGTTTGGGTTGTGAAGCTAATGTGTTTCTGGTTTGGTGGTCCTTCTTACACAGGCCACCAGGGCTATATTATGTCCATAGGTTAAGTGCATAGATTACTCATTAGGTTCATGCTGCTCACCTCCTCGGTAAAAGAGTACCAAGGCAGTTGTGGGCTCATGTTGCTGTAAACCAGCGAGTGTGAAAAGTGACACATTAGGGGCCTACTGGCACTACCAAATCCCACCAGAAAAGTTCTAGCAGCCATGGGGTCCCATTGCCTCTGGCTCAGATCCATAAGTGGTAATCTCGGGAAAAGACACAGTATTCGGGAAGATCAATAGTTACGGTAAGTACATAACTTTCATTTAAACTGATTGTTGGGCCCTTTGTCTTTTATAAGCAATAGGTAGAGTACAGTACCTCTTTAAGGGGGAAGTAAACATTGTTGCTGGGTCATTGTTATTCTGAAAGCCCATGAAAAGATCTTTCAGATGATGTATTGGGCTTACCTATAGATATCAAGGGCCCAGAGATATAAATACATAAAGGAAAACATGCACGAGAACAAGGGGACATGCAGTGAAGCCAGAAGGGGGTAAATTCAAGAGAGGTGTGAGGATATATTTCTTCAATGAAAGAGTGGTGGATGCCTGGTACAGTCTTCCAATGAATGTGGTGGGGGTGAAAACATTGGTGGGTTTTGAGAATGCATGGGATAGGCATAAGGGAATCTTAGTGTAATACAGGGGTTGGAGGGAGCCGGAGCTCAGGTAGGGTCTGCAGTAACAGTATAGGCAGGGAAAAAATGGATCAGCTGGGTGGGACGAGCGGTCCTTATCTGCTGTAAAATGAACTTCTATGGTTCTGTGTAAATCTTCCATAAATTAAATCAAGGTAGCAGCCATTTTATGGAATCTTGAAATATAAAGCGATGTCACTGAGTGGCAGGCTATAAATTAACAATATACAACTTGCTCCAGTCCTCCGTGATGTTGCTTTCTTTCTCAGGATTCCATAGAATTCTTGTTGCCATATTGGTTCTTGTAACACAAGAGCCACACAAATAGATGATTTCGATCAATCAGTCAATCAATCAATCAAACTTTATTTAACCAGGCAACAACACCATTGAGCAAGCTCATTTTCACAGTGGTCCTGGACAAAAAAAACAATACAATACATAGTCACAATTGCAGAGGCTCGGAAGCAACCGCATAATACAGGTAAAGGTCGATACAGATCAACTTAAGTTTAACATAGGGTCACACAGTTACAATTCGAAATGAGGTCTCATAGGAGAGAAGAGATGATAATCCAAGGCTAGCTCTGCTAAATGGAGGCTAGTACCTTCAAAAAAATAACAAGGAGGGGAAGAATGATTATTAGTGTGCTAGGAAGGAGGGAAAAGGATGCAGAAGAACAAGAATGGAGGAGAAAAGCTAGTAAGTGCTGGGTTTCCCATGAGAGGGATGTGAGTTGAGTGACATTCTGTTACGTTAGAATCGTGGAGGAACCAGAAGCTAAGGACTCAAGGATGCCTAAAGCAACTGCAAGTTTCCCTCAGATATTCAGATATCAGAGCTTTGAATGTGAATAGGCTTGGGAGTGAGTAGAGCTTTAGTGAGCTTTACATAGTGTTCCATAAAGACGGGAGTGAAAAATTGATTGCAGACGTGCCATAGGTAGTATTCGCTCTAGGTATCTGGAAACAAAGTGTGGTGTAGTGTCTCAAGCCATAGAATCCATTGGCATGCTTAAAAAAACTTGAGGTGTATGCGGGAAGTTTGTCAGATAGTACTCTAAAAAGCCAAAGGAGAGCATTTATTTTTCTCCTTATTGAGAGTGAGGGCCATCCCGACTTTTGGTACAGGAGGCAGTGGTGTGTGCAAAGAGGTAGGTTAAAGATGAATCTTAAGGCTTGGTGGTAAAGAGTGTCAAGTTTATTTAGTACTAATGAGGGGCAGTGATTGTAGACGAAGTCGGCATAATCCAGTATGGGTAGGAATGTGGATTGTACTAGTCTCTTTCTAGCTTCTACGGTAAGCAGGTGTTTAATACACTAGAATAAGCCTAGTCTTAGCTTTTTTGAGACTTTGTTTAAATGGCACAGAAAGTTAAGCTTGTTGTCCAGCCAGAACCCTAGATATTTGAAGGTATCAACTATTTCAAGGGGTTGGCCCAAAAGCATGAGTATCTTGTGGATATGTGTAGGTCCAGAGACTGCCTTTGGTGAGAGAATCATGGCTTTAGTCATTTTGGCATTGAGTAGAAGTTTGTGTTCGATAAGGTTATGTTGAAGAGTGATAAAGTCTCGCTGTAAGTCCTCATATGCCGAGTGCAGTGAAGAATTTGAAGTGTAGAGTCCGGTATCGTCAGCAAGTAAGTGCACATCAGCTGCACATAGATGGGAGTCCAGGTTATTGATGTAGATTGCAAATAAGATAGGGCCCAGTATGGAGCCTTGTGGGACTCCTCGCAGAAGAGATTTTTGTGGAGACAGGTCACCTGCAGATTTGACTTGTTGTAACCTATTAGTGAGGTAGCTGGTGAACCAGTTAATGGTAGGATTATCAAGACCGATATTGCTTAGTGAAGTGAGCAGGATGTTGTGATCCATGGTATCAAAAGCCTTACTGAGATCGAGGAAAAGGGCAAACACATGTTTCTTAGAGTCCAGGGCAATTTGCCAATCAGTGGTTACTTTTGCAAGGGCAGATAATGTATTTTGTTTGGCCCTAAACCCGGACTGTGCAGGGTTTAGCAGTTTCTGCAAATCCAAGTGTTCTCTAATTTGGCTGTTGACAATTTTTTCCAGTAATTTTGAAAGGGTGGATAGTATGGAAATGGGCCAATAATTGTTCAGGTCGCACGGGTCCCCTGACTTGAATAGAGGTAAGATGTAGGCAGTTTTCCACGACAGCGGCAGCTCGCCCTGCTTCAGGGATCCATTCACATATCTGAATGTGTAGTACGGTATGGGCTGCATGCCCATTGGCTCACGCTGTGGACCAGTGGGTGTACAGCCCTACCGACGGTGTCAGTTGGTGGGCAGGCAGGCGGTGGTGCTTCCGCCTACCGCTGACCGGGGAGAAGGGCAGTGGGATCAGTGGGGCGGGTGGGGAGGGGGTCCACCGGACCACTAGGGATGATGGGTTTTTCTAATTCTACTTCAGCCCACGATCGGGCAGACGGGTCCACTGGACCACCAGGGATAATAGGAATTTTATTTAATTCACTAAAGCCCGCGGTCGGGTGGGCAGCGGTCCACTGGACCACCAGGGATATTAGGAATCTTATTTTATTCTACTTCAGCCTGCGATTGGGTGGGCAGCGGTCCACTGGACCACCAGGGATAATAGGGATCTTATTTTATCTTACTTCAGCCCACGATTGGGTGAGCAGCAGTCCACTGGACCACCAGGAATAATAGGGATTTTATTTTATCCTACTTCAGCCCGCGATTGGGCAGGCAGCGTTCCAGTGGACCACCAGGGATAGCGGTTTCTGTTATTTGGATTCAGCCCACGATCGGGCTGTGGGGCACAGTGCTGCACTGCAGGGGGCATTGGTCCCAGACGGCTGCTGCCTGGCAGGGTGCCATGCGTAAGTCATCGGGGATCGGCGCACCTGCATGCAAATGGGGCCATAATGACATGCAAATGGCCCCATGTCGCCTTGCATACATTATGGCCCCATTTGCATGTCAACTTTTGAATATCGCGGTTGCTGTGCCTTGCGCAATGGAATTTGCACTAGTGCATCCCCATGCTCCACCCTGGCCAATGGTGCTGGCGCAGTGCCACTGCACCATGTGCACTGCGAGTGGCCAGGATGCAATATTCAACGCTGCTGAGCCATGGCGCAGTTCCGTTGAATATAGCCCAGTCCATGCCCCTGCGCAGCCAAATTGAGCTGCACCTGGGCTTGCGCCACAGCCTGGCGCAGTTTGAATATCTGGGCCTTCGACTCTATGTCACTGTATTTCCTGACAATCAAAGCTGTGTTCTTTAATAGCAGTATGATCACCTAGAAGAGCTATTGAATTTCTAGCTGTAGCATGCAGGGAACCCTTCTTGGTTTTCACAGTGACAGGACAGTGCTCAGGACCATGCTTTCTTTACTCCTAAGGTTTGCTCACAGTTTCACTTGTCCCAGGAAATTGCTAAACCCTACTTCTGCCTAACTCTGCACACATGCAGGAAAAGGTACTGCAGACTCAACATCCATAGGGCTGTCAAGAACAGCTGCATTTTATTTTTTATTTATTATCTGGAGTGAGTTTCCAGGTAATCCACAAGCTGCTTCCTTACAACTTTTAAAACTTGTTTATATTGAGTTGACCTTCCTCTGTATGTATTTGTATTGCTCTCTTGAAATTATACCTGTCGGTTATACTTGTTGTACTCTCCCAGGTCGTGCCTGAAAATAGTCAATTGTTGGCTAGTGCGCTTACCTGGTTAACAAAAACTAAATTAATAAATACATTTTTTTAAACTTGTTTGCAAGAGTAAGGGGATAATGAGAGCAAATGGCATTTAATTATTTATTTTTTCAGAGTAACAGTCTTACCTTTTAGGACCTAGTTGAAGGTTTGTGGACATTAAAGGGTGGTAATTAGGGACTAATGAAGTTGCTTGTGAATTTTGAGTGCGATTTGCCCAAATTCCAAACCCCACTGCCTGAAATGATTCTAACTGTGCACTGGTGGTGATTTAACTTACACGTTTTGGAACTTATTTAGACAATCGAGATCTCCAACCCATTTTATAATAATGTCTAACATTTGCACCATTATTTTGTTAGTTTGACACTCAGGAGGATGAAAAACTACTCC
This sequence comes from Neoceratodus forsteri, assembly GCA_016271365.2. Taxonomy (NCBI): domain Eukaryota; kingdom Metazoa; phylum Chordata; order Ceratodontiformes; family Ceratodontidae; genus Neoceratodus; species Neoceratodus forsteri. The sequence goes on along the minus strand of CM057452.1, from coordinate 911,211,479 downwards.
AGGCAACAGAGAAGTTCCAAAGAGAAGCTGCACTTAAGTTTCCAAACCGCCAATGCCTCACTACTGTGATTGACATCAATGGAAAAACCGTTTTTATAACCAGATACATTAAACCACTGAACCCTCCCCAGGAGCTACTTGATGTTCACCCAAATAATCCCCAAGCAACTGCTGTAAGTAATTTTTTATTTTACTTTTCAAATTTTAAGTTTATTTAGTTTTAAGATGCAGTTAATTAGACCAAATGTTCTGACTCCCATCTGAATAAAGCATTTGTCCAGTATCCAGAAAAATATTTTAAAATATAATATTTAGCAACAGTTCAGCTTATATTTAATTTCCTGTAGTTATTTCCCTACATTCTTTATTACCAAGGATATTTGCATAACAACAGGATCTATGCAGCTCAGACTTCATCTTGTCCTCATGCTTTTCCCTCAGTTGATGTCATAATCTGTGACTTCATAATCATTTCCATAGCAACAGATTGGGATGTCACAAACACTGGATTATAACTTCAGCAAAGGAGGAGAGCGAGGAGGGTAAGATAAAGTCTTAGAAACAAAGGTCATGTTTTCTTGAAAATGTCCTCAGAAATAAAGAATGCGGTTAGATGAATACAGAAAACTAATGAAATACAAGCTGAATTGTGTCTGAATATTATATTTAAAAAGTCTTCCTAGAGACTGGAAAATGTTTTAATTCTGCTGATGGGATACCTCTCAGAGTCAGACAAGGAAGGGCCAGTTCAAGAGCCATGTAGGAAATTGACAGGGTGGACTATTAGAAACGAAAATCTTTAATGACTTAAGGTGCTGGGATATCTAGTCACAGTCTTTAGTTCAAATTCAAGTTTATTTAATTAGGAAAGCGCCATTGAGCAAGCTCATTTACATGGAGGTCCTGCCACCTAGTGGTCATTATTAGTACTGTGCAGTTTTTGCTTCTTGCCTGTGAAATTGGCATATTCTGCATTCACTGTGTAACCCCCTTATCAAATGGAGGTTACTAAAAAGGTTCCTGAATCTAAAGGGTTAAACTCCTAGCTGTCAGAGGTGGCCATCTAATAGAGGCTGGGAGGGTTCAGCCACAGGAAATGGGGGAGGAATTTACAAAGTAACTATAGGAAAACAGGAAAGTTGTAGTTAGTTCTAGTCTTTGGGTTGAGACCAGCCTCTGGAGTACTGGACCGGAGATAGCTGCTGGGCCTGGAGTAGTGCCAGTGTTTAAGGTCCAGGATGTGGTACTGCTGCACTGTTGGGATCGGTCCCCAGAGGGTCAGAGTAAACAAGCCAGCAGAGCAGGGTCAGACTGTGGTACAGTGTGTCAGTCTGGAAAGCTGATACTGGGGGCCATCCTGGAACATCATTATGGGGCCCCAGGGGTGGCCACACACATCAGCATTTCAGTTAAATTTGGTGCACTGGTAGTGTATGTGTTGTACATGTACTTCTAGCGGAAGTGTGGAAACTGTTCCCGGAGAAGGGGATCCTGCTGGAATTTTAAAGCACCCTGGTAGATGAGCTGAGTCAAACAATAGCAGATCTTCACATGTTGTCACTAGCACCAGACATCGTGAGATTGCTATTCAATGAGTGGGGCACTCCAGATGTGTACCTTTTTGCTTCCTCACACAATGCCAGACTGCCTCAGTTCTGCTCCTGAAATACAGGACCTTGAGTTTTTTTGTTAAGATACATTCAAACTGCCATGGCACAGTCTGTTTCTGTATGTGTTCCCTCTAATTCTTCTCATTCAGAGAGTGCTGTTCAAGCTGAAGGCACAGGAGGGCAAGATGATCACAGTGGCACCCTGTGGCCTTGGCAGATATGGTTTCCTCTGTTGAATCGACTGTCAATCGGTAATCCAAGGATTCTACCACTCTGAATGGACTTATTGACCCAAGCTCAGGGCAAGCTAGTCAGCCTCAAGCCATCCAGTTATCCTTTCATTTTTTGGCCTACTTCCTAAATAGATAGAAGTGACCAGGTTTAAAGTGCATCAGAGGGTCTCTGAAATATGTCTTGGCTGCACGTAATCCATCCACAGGGAAGATGTACACAATCAAGTTGAAACACTTTTCCATCTGATGTTCCAAAACCTCCCTGGACCCTTTTAAGTGTCCACCTGAAAGGGTTTTGGAGTATTTATTGGACCTTTCTGATGATGGCCTGCAGTGTTCTACAGTTAAGGCCCATCTATGTTCTCAGGGTTTTAAATAATTGATCAGCAGTTTTTTTCCTGGGACAATACTAACTGTATAGAAAGTATTTATATAGGTTTTCTAAAAGTGTTATGTTTGTTAAACAGAATGAGGCAAGTGCTATGCATTTTTGCAATGTTTTAGCACTTTTATGAGCAAAATGCTAATCAATTTTTAGAGTTAAATAAAACCCTGGTTCTATATCAGCATACTGCAAACCTGTAGGCACCCTCTTTTTGGCACAGCTTCCACTTCTTAAGAGGTTCCTTGTGAGCATCCTGCACAGAAGGCCCCCCATTTGGAAGCTGATGGCTGCCTGGCACCTCAATCTAGTCCTGGAGGGCACAACATGAAGCTAGAGGGGGGTAGATTCAGAAGCAACACACACAAGTTCTTCTTCACTGACAGAGTGGTTGAACCATGGAACTGCCTCCCACAGGAGGCAGTGGAAGAAAAAATGGTGGAAACCTTTTAAGAAAGCGTGGGATAGATACAAGGGCACCGTAACACTGAAAAGCAGTTAAGGGAAGGGGTAGGATCATGGGCAGACTAGATGGGCCGCATGACCCCCTTCTGCCATCACTTTCTATGTTTCTCACTTGCAAGCCATTCCAGCCTTTTGCTACCTGTGACATGAAATATCTAACTTAAAAAGAATTTCTGGTAGCCATCACCTCTGTGTAGAGAGTGTCTGAAATCCGTGCTTTGGTCACAGATCCTCTGTATACTGTTTTTCATAAAGACAAGGTAGTGCTCCATACACACCCTGTTTCTACCCAAAGTGATGTTGGAGTTCCATCTGAATAGGTCTCTGATTCTGCCTACCTACTTTGCCAACTTCCAGAATGAGGGATAAATGACACTTCACTCATTGGATATAAAAAGGGTCCTTAGATTTTACCTGGACAGGACTAAGGACTACAGACAGGTGGACCAGCTCTTTGTTTCTTTTGACCCCAATCAAAAGGAACAGCCTGGCCGGCCAGGTGGCACTGAGGGTTGAGGCGCTGGATGCCACACCTCGCACCACGCTGGCGACCCAGGTTCGAGAGCGAGCCCGGGCTGTCGGGGTTCGGCAGGGGAGGGAGAGGATTGAGCATCCAGAGTACAGCTCTCCTCTCCCGGGAGGGAGGGGGGTCTGCACTTGGCACTTGACTGGCCTCTGTTGGAGGCCAGTGGCATGGTAAACGCAGAGCAGACGTAGAGGAATGGGGAGTAGTGATGCCCGCAGTGATGCCTTGGTGTAGGGTGTGTGCCACTCTCCCACACAGAAAAACAGAAAAAAATGCCTGCAGTTCCCAGGAAGAAGGAGCGCCTGGAGCGTGTCTCCAATATGCCCTCGCCTGCCCAACTACCTCTGGTCTGATGAAATATGAGTATCAGGGTGCTTGCCCGCTCCTCCTCAGCCCCACTTGAGGGGGGGGGAGCCACAGCTACGTGGGGACAAGAGAGGTGAGTCTGTGTAAGGCGAGTGAGGCAGGAGGATGACTCCTTGCCCGGTCCCGAAGGTAGTCTGGACTCAGAATGTAGGGGGGACAAAAGTGATTAAAAAAAAAAAAGGAACAGCCTGTCACAATCAGGTGCATTTCAGCCTGGATTGTGAACTGCCTTTGCCACTGCTATGCCATAGTAAAGGTAAAACTAGTGGACAAGGTGCATTCCCAATTTACCAGAGCAGTAGCCACTTCCTTAGCAGAAATACACTAGTGCCAATTGCAGAGATTTGCAGGGTTACAACTTGGAATACAGTGCATATCTTTACCAAGCACTGTGCCCTGGATATCCATGCCAGTCAGCATGCCACCTTTGGCAGTTCTGAATGGATTACTTTCCTAAAGTGAGTCATGAGCTCCAGCCTCTTTTATCTGAGAGACTTTCTCTGAGTTTGGTACGCAGTGGGAATCTAGAAAGATGACTGATTCATGAAAGATATGAAAGTTATGTACATAAAGTAACTGTTGATCATACTGAATATCTGCTTCATAGATTACCACACCCATCCACCATCCCCCTGACTCACTCCAGTATTGTTATGTTATGGGCTTCACCCCTTTGTACTTGGTTTGGGCTGTGAAGACACTGTTACTGGGTCCTTCTTACATGGGCTCCAAGGGTTATCTTATGCCCTTAGGTTAAGTGCATAGGTTACTCTTTAGGTTTATGCTGCTCACTTCCTCAGTCAAAAAGGTACTGAGGTGGTTGGGGGCCGGTGCCGTTGTATACCAGCAGGAATGTGTTGTGCCATGCATGCAAGACCTACTCGTGTCAATAAAATCACTGGAAATTTTCTGACTCTCGTGGGGGTCCTACAGTAGTGCCTCTGGCTTAGACCCATTAGTGTGGTAATCAACGTAGAATGATATTAAAGAAGAGCAATAGCTACGAAAAGTAAGTAATTGGAGAAGATGTTCAGGAAGATCAACAAATATGGAATGTAACTTTATTTCTGTTACTATTAGTATTCAGCTCACATCCACACGACCCACCCAGCCTCCACTGGCAAGGCTTGCTTCAGACTCCTGTTTCAGCATGCAGAACATAGTGTAATGGGGGCGGAGCTGAGGACCATATGTTTGTGTGGTAGGAGGAGTGATGCTTGAAGACTCTTCAGGTGTCTGAGCATGGATGTGAACTGAATACTAACAGCAGAACTATGGTTACAAGTAAGTACCCTTTATTTATCTTCTTCCTCAACAAGAGGGTGGAGTGCACCCCATCCTCTATGCAAGAAAGCAACGAAAATGGCAGTGTGGAGTCTGCAGAACAGTCTGCTGATCCAGAACACGTGTGGACCAGGAGTGGAAAATGTTCTGGCAGACATTCTCATTCGAACAGTGACAGATCCACATGAGTGGTCTGTGAGCCACTGATAGACCATTTTGCGTCTTACTGCAATGTAAATGGTCTGTGAGCCACAGACAGACCATTCTGCATTCTACCACAGTGTAAAACTGCTACTTTACTGCTCAGAAATCTAGAGCATGGAGCTTTCCATGTGGATGTGCTATGCCTGTAGTGGACAGGTCAATTTCTCTACCCCTTTCCTCCCTCCCTTTGGTCCAGAATGTTCTCCTCAAACTGGAGGCCAACTGCAATCAAATAATCCTGACAGTGCTATGCTGGCCTCTGCAGATATGATACTCACTGTTTTGTCACATTTCAGTTCAAGGGGAACCTCCAGTTGGGATCCAACCTGCTAAGTCAATTTCAGGATCAGCTAATGTATCCAAACCTTTGATCACTACATCTTCAAGCTTGGCTTGTAGAAATTAACAGGCTTGGAGTCTCTGAGTGAGTCTCTAAGGTATTGCTCATGACAAGGAAACCTGCCACCAGAAAAGCATATGGTGCCAAGTGAAACTACCTGGTGTTTCAAGATACTGCTAGTCCCTTGCACCTGTCCTCCTGACCAGGTTCTAGAGCATCTCTTGGACATTTATGAAATTGGCCTACAGTATTTGTCATTTAGAGTAAACTTGTCAGCCATTTCAGCATATCATGAGCTAGTGAGTGGACTTCCAGTGGCTCTGTTGCCCCTCTTCAGGAGATTCCTCATGGTGTACTTTGTTTGAGACCTCCAGTTAAAAAGCCTTTGGATGACTTAGATCTGTCTAGTTCTGGTAAAGCTTACTCATAAACATTTTGAGCCAGTTGCCACTTGTGAGCTGAATGACCTCACGTGGAAAACTGTTTTCACCTCAGTTCACAGTATCGGATTTGCAAGCCTTAGTGACTGGCCCTTCTTACACAGTGTTTCAAACAGTATATTAGGATAAGGTTACATACAAAATGCCAGCGGAAAGCCTGAAGGTCTGTCAAGTCTGCTTATTGTGGTGCTCATGTGCTTTTGCTACATATTGCTCCACCCCCATAACCCTTATATTCCCCTTGACTCTATCCCACCCTCTTTTAGATCCCCAGCTGAACTGTGATTTACTGCCCCTTCTAGCAGTGCATTCCATCCTGCCACCACCCTCTCAGTAAAGAGGTGCCTTCTGGTACCCCCTCCCCCCACTAATTTGTAATTGTGTTCCCAGGAGTTTTTGTTCTCACTTCAGCCAAAAAGATCCCTTATGAAAACCTTGTTAATGCCATTAAGATATTTAAAGGTCACAGTCGTATCCCCCCCCCTTCTCTGTTCCAGCAAGTACATGTTCAGATTTACCAGCCTCTGTTCATATGATACATCTTTTTGGCCCTGTATCATCTTAGTAGCCCTTCTCTGCACCACCTCCATCTGATTTATGTTCTTCTTGATGTAGGGGCTACAGCAGTGCACACTGTACTCCAGATATGATGCACCATGGACCTGTACAGTGATAGAATGTCCTCCTGCTGGTGAACCCCCTTGATGTACAACCCAGCACTCTGATCAACTTCCCCACCGCCTTTGTGTATTGCATTGATGGCTTCAGGTTGTTTGTGATTGCTATTCCCAGGTCTTTCTCCTCTGAGACTGTGACCTTCACCCCAAGTCTGTACACGGTCCTGGGTTTCTTGCTCCCTATGTGCATTACCTGGCACTTTTTAGCATTAAAACACAGTTGCCAGATTCCAGACCACTTCTCTAACCTCGCAAAGTCCTCCCTTAAGACCCTTATGCTCTTCTCTATGTCCACCCTCCCACAGAGCTAGGTATTGTCCATGAAAAGACATATCTTGCCTTTGATGTTGTCCCCAATGTCATTAATGAACACATTGAATGGTACCGGACCAAGCACTGAAACCTGTATGACCCTGCTAGTAACTTCTCTCATCCCTGAGCGATTCTCCCTTACCACCACTGATTGCATTCTACCAACTGGCCAGTTTGCCACCTACCTGGTTAATTTCTCCCCTGTCCCCATGTCTTCCAGCTTTTTGATCAACCTCTTGCTGTGGGACTGAGTCCAATGCCTTGCTGAAGTCCAAGTATAGTGTTTCCACCCCCTAGCTTGTGTTCACTACCCTAGTGACCCAATCGAAGAAGCTGGTCATAATTGTTTGGCATGAACTCACTGCCATAAACCTGTGCTGCTGATTATCCTAGAGCCCGTTTGCCTCCAGGATCTCAACCAACCTTTCCTTTAGGATGGTTTCCATAAGCTTGCCAACAATTCATGTCAAGTTGATAGGTTTATGGTTCCCTGGTTCATCTCTTAGTCCATTCTTATGCAGTGGCACCACATCAGCTGTCCTCCACTCCTGCAGAACTACCCATATCCAGAAAGCAGTTGAACTGGCCAACTATGGGCGCTGCAAGGACTGCCGCCAGTTTTCTTAGCACCCTCAGGTGCATGCCATTTGGCCATGGGGACTTGTCCACCTTGAGGTCCTTGAGCCTTCTGAGGACTTTGTCCTCTGTTATTACTTCCTCTCTCTTCTCCATCACCTAGCCCCTTATCCCTATTTTCCCTGTGGAAGTGGCCCATCCTTCTCTAGGTTTCTATGCTTGTATTTAGTACTTCTGCCATTTCCATTTTCCTCCACCCACTCTGTCCCCTTCTCAGCTTCACTGTGTCCTCTTTTGTTGTTATTTTCTCCCGAATACATCAGAAGAAGGTCTTGTCACCGTCTTGGACCCCATCAGCTGTTCTAAGTTCCATCTCAACGTTGACCTACTTTACCACCCTACAAGTTGATTTTAGCTGTCCTAAATATTCAGCACTGTCCTCTTCCCTCTGGATCTTCTTATATTTCCTGTTTGAAGCCCCTTTCTCTCTCTCTCACTGCTCTGCCCACATCCTCTGTAAACCACAGCAGCTTCGTCTTCTTCCACTTTTTCTCTTGTGCATAAGGCAGGTTGCAGTGACATCCTGGTCTCCCCTCCCTTATTACAGCCCACCTTTCTCCCACAAGTATGTTTGCCCTGAGCTCTCACAGTCTTTCCCCTAGCATTGTCCTCATGTGTACAAAATCTGCCTTTTCGAAGTCAAGAACACATGTTTTCGTGTTCAGCACTTCATGTCCCATAGCCCCCTGAAACCACACAGACTGATGATTGCTCCCTGTATACACCCTAAATTCATGCTTATGGTGGTGTTGGAGTTTCACATTAACCAGTCCTTGTTGCTGCCAACCTTCTTCCCCAGACCTCATAATCCAGAGGAAGTGATGAGCCACTCTCTCGATGTCAGAAGAAACCTCAACTCCTACCTCAATGCAATTGAAGAGCACAACCATCGCAGCCATTTGTCTCCTTCAGTCCAAACTATAAAGTAATTTCAGTTTACAAACAGCGTCTGCCCTGCTAGATTGGCAGTTGCATTCAGAACTGCTACTTTCTAGCAGGGAAGCAATTGCAAGGTTCTATCAGAGCTCACTCTGCTAGGACTGTGACCATATTAGTGGCTTTGTTCAAAATTAAGCCTTATGACAGAGATATACAGGACCCTGATGCCCTGGAGTAGTGTTCACACCATCATGAAACACTGTGCCCAGGATGCCCAGTCTAGAAATAAGCTGGTTTGGGGTTGACTGTACTACAGGGTTTGTCCTCTCTGTGATTCTTGTGGTCTTCCCTGGTCTGGGGATCCATGCTGATAGTTATTCGAGCAAAGAATGTGGCCCTTTGGAGGAGACTGGCTCTAGAAAGATACGAAAATTACTTACCGTAACTCTTAATCTTTGGTATATCCCCCTCCATAAGCCCACACTTACCCACCCACTATCCCCTGGAGTCACTAATCTTAGTGTGTGTGTGTGTGTGTGTGTGTGTGTGTGTGTGTGTGTGTGTACTTTTGTTTGTTTGTTATGCCGGCCCCCAGCATATGTATGGGCTGCAAAGATAAGCTGTATTTTTATATCCCTTCTTAATGGAGCATGTGGGCCTTTCCATGTTTTGCTAAATTTATTCTAAAAAATGTGTTATTGATGGCTTTTCACTCTCCTGTTCCATAAAAAAATGGTATTGAGGTGGCTGAGGCCAGTGCCAGTTTATATGTTGCCAGCGTGCGCATGGCACTGTACATTGTTGCCTTCAGTGTTATCGCCAACACCTAAAGTTCTGGTTCCCATAAGGTCCTAATGCCTCCTTCCCTAAAGCTAAAGAGTGTGGCTGTATTGAGGAAATACTGTAGAAAATCAAGAGTCACAGAAAGTAACTTTCCTTTTTTTCCAGTTTAGCAATGTCTGTATAGTTTCACAGTGTTTTTATTTATCTTCCTTATTTTTATATTTCATATTACCTTTTTTCTCTCCCTTCCCCTTTATGCATTCTAAGATACATTTGTATGACAGACACTTCAAAATAAAATCATATTGTATATAGTAGCAGTAGCACGTTTGTGGAAATCTAACAAAGGAGTGAAGGCTAAATGACATTTCATGCATTCTCTTTTGTTTCTCATTTGCTGCTAAAATGTTGCTGCCTGTAAAGAATGACATTTGAAAAGCAGCATAAATGCATTTTCTGTTTTACAGGAGTTAGTGGCTCGCTATGTTTCTCTGATTCCTTCTTTGCCTGACAGTGTATCATTTGCTGGAATCTGTGACTTGTGGAGCACCTCAGATGTAAGTATTGACTTCTGTATGCCTTGAGAGACGGAGAAAAAACAGCACTTGATTTATCAAACAATAAGATTTATTACTGGGGCATACAAATTGACACCTGTGTGTGTACAAATATATGTATAAATACACCATACCAGTAATAAAAGGAGTGAATATGTTTATCTCAACTCCTATTATTAGGATGAAGGGGGTGGCAGCAGGGGAGGAGAGCTAGTCCTGTAAAGGCAATGGGAATATGGGACATCACATACATATAATAGCAAATTTACAGGGCAGACTGGATAGACTTCAGGTCTCTTTCTGAAGGTTCCTATGTATAGAAACATAGAATTTGATGGCATATAAGGACCACTTGGACTACCCAGTCTGCCCATTTTTCCCCACCTTCAGTGTCACCATAGACCCTACTTGATCGCTGGCTTTCTCTCCCTTCCCTTCCTTTCCACTAAGATTCCCTTATGCCTGTTCCATGCATTCTTGAACCCCACCACTGTTTCTGCCCCCACCACCTCTGCTAGAAGACTGTTCCAGGCATCCACTACTGTTTCTATGCAGCAGTACTTCCTCACATATCTCCTGAATCTACCCCCCAAGCTTCATAGCATGCCCCTTTGCTTGAGCATTTTTTTTAATGCTTCCCTCTTGTATATTACTTACCTCCATGTGGTATTTAAAGGTCTCTGTCATATCCCTCCTATCCTCCAGGGTGTATGTTTTGAGGTCCTTTAGTCTCTTCTCATAGGGCTTCACAAGCAGACCCTGCACCATTTTGGTTGCCCTCCTCTGGACAGTCTCTACTCTATTTTCTTTCGGAGATGTGTTCTCCAGAACTGGACACGGTACTGTAGCTGGAGTCTCACCAGTGATCTTTACAGAGGAAACACCACCTCCCTCTTTCTGCTGGTGCACACCAGCATCCCACAAGCCCTCCCAACTGCCTTGTTGCACTGCCTGGCCACCTTTAGTTCATCAGATATGATTACTTCCAGGTCTGTTTCCTGTTCAATGGTCATCACTACCTCGGCTTCTGCACCCTAAGTGCATGATTTTGCACTTTTCTGCATTGACCAGTCTTCGAGTTTTCTCAGGTCTCTGCTCAGTCCACCCCCCCACCCCAAATGTTCACCCTATTACAGATTTTGATGTCATCTGCAAAGAAGCAGACCTTCTCTTCCTGCTCCTCTGCAGTGTTACTTATAAAGACATTAAAGAGGACCAGTCCCAGCGCTGATCCCTGAGACACCCCGCTGGCCATACCTAAGCTGCCCAACTTCTGTACAAGTTTCTTATGTGGAACTATGTCATAAGCCTTGTTGAAATCTAGGTAGGCCATATCCACAGCTCCACCTGATCTAATTCCCTAGTTACCCAGTCAAAGAAATCTATCTGATTCATTTGACATGACCTCACCCCCATAAATCTATGCTGTCTCCTGTCTTGTAACCCACTGGATTTAAGATATTCCAGAATCTTTTTCCTTCAGCAGTGATTCCATTAACTTTAGAAACATAGAAGTTGATGGCAAATAAGGACCGCAAAGCCCATCCAGTCTGCCTATTTCTTTTTCTACCTTATGAATGTGCCATCGGCCTTTGCTCTGTCAATGGCCTATCTATTCTACGCATCTGTATTGCTCTCTTATGCCTATCCCATGCCTGTTTGAAGCCCTACACTGTATTCATATCCACCACTTCCTGAGGTAGGCCGTTCTGTGCATCCACCACCCTTTCTGTGAAAAAGAATTTCCTCACATTACCCCTTAATCAGCCTCCCTCTAATCTCATGCTGTGTCCTCTTGTCCTGCTATTTCTCTTATATTGAAACATGTTAGACTCTTTCACCTTGTTAATGCCCTTAAGGTGTTTGAATGTTTCAATCATATCACCTCTCTCCCTCCTTTGCTCTAGGGTATACATATTGAGCTCCATTAATCTTGTCCTCATATGTTTTCTGATGCAGTCCCTGCATCATTTTTGTTGCCCTTCTCTGGACTGCCTCAATTTGGTTAATGTCCTTGTGTAGGTGTGGCCTCCAGTACTGCACGCAGTACTCCAGATGGGGCCTAGCCAGTGTCTTGTAAAGAGGGATTATTATCTTCCTCTTCTGACTTGTGATACCCCTACTAATACACCCCCAACATCCCACTAGCCTTACCTACTGCTTTAGTGGTCTGCTTGGATGATTTCAGGTCATTGGTGGTGATGATGCCCAAGTCTCTTTCTTCCCTTGTGACTGCCAGCAACTCCCCTCCCAGCCTATAGGTGGCTTCAGGGTTTCTCTTCCCTATGTGCATGATCTTGCACTTCTTTGCATTAAACCCCAGTTGCCACTCTTTGACCATTTTGCTAGTTTATCCAGATCTCTTCTCATTCTGCCCACCCCATCTGGATCATCTACTCTGTTGCAGATCTTGGTGTCATCTGCAAACAGACAAATCTTACCTTCCAGTCCATCTGCAGTGTCACTGATGAAGATATTGAAGAGGACTGGCCCCAGGACTGATCCCTGAGGTACCCCACTTGTGACTTGCATCTCTTCTGACTGTATACTATTTACCACCACTCTCTGTTTTCTTTCCCACCACCATTGTCAGGCTGACTGACCTATAGTTGCTAGCCTCCTCCCTGGCATCACTTTTGTGAAATGGGACTACATCTGTCCTCCTCCAGTCCTCCAGAACCACTCCTGTTTCCAGTGAATTGTTAAATAGAACTGTCAGAGGTGCAGCTAGTACCTCCCTGAGCTCCCTGAGTGCCTTGGGATGCACCCCATCTGGCCCCATCGCTTTGTCCACTTTCAGATTTTTAAGTCCATTCAGGACTGTCTCCTCTGAAAAATGACTACTGTCCATCTCCCTCCAAAGCTCCTGTTACTTTTTTGTGCCCTCCATTCCCCTGTGAATACTCAACAAAAGTATTTGTTCAGGATTTCTGCCTTTTTCTGGTCCTCCTCTGCACAGTCTCCCCGTCCCATCTTAACCATACTGTCCCTCCCCGATCGTCCTGTTTTCACTTGCATACCTGAAAAACATCTTTTCCCCTTTTGTTACTGCCTGGGCTATTCGCTCCTCATTTTGCACCTTTGTGCTCCTTACTGCTTTCCTTGCTTACCATTGTTTCCCCGATACACCTCCCTATCCTCCTCCTTCTGTGTCTTCTTATACCTTCTGAATACTACCCTTTTAGCCTTTACCTTTACAACTACTTTTTTTGAAACCCATAGAAGTCTCTTTTTCCACTTGCATTTGCTCACTTGCTTGGTGCAGAGGTTTGTTGCCTTCACTATGCCCCTCCTTTAGCTTTACCCACTGTTCCTCCACACCACTCGGGTCATCCCTGAGGCATTCACTGACTTCTTTATCTATATATATGTTATTCTATACCATTTGTTTCTAAAATATATAGCTTAAGCAGCTTCTGGTATTTCTGTAGATAAGGATGCTATCAGCAGCATCTGCACTGACTACTGCCATTCTTTGTGAAGATCAGTGGCACAGTAGAATACATGGAAAAATGTCCTTTAGCCTGGTGACCATTCTAGACATAACCTCCATCATGGTTGCAGCCCCAGCTGTGGCAACACCACGTTATTGAGAGCTATGTGAGACTTCTCTTCAAAACATCTAAAAGTAGATCCACAGTAATCTCTACAGTAGCACCAGGGAGCTGGGTCAGAGACAGACTACATGTTTCATACAACCCAGAATCCATATTGATAAATCACACATACACAGTAAGGATTGTGCTCCCCTGCAGTATCAGTTGATTCATCTAGCAGCATGCGAAAACAGGGACAGCATTTCAAATTCGTAATCATGTTACCGTCAGTCACAGAAGCAATTGCTGATTGGAAATCTCTAATGGAAGAATGGAGACTAGTCGGTGTGTGAATCAACTTTCATGGTTGTTTTGAGGTCTTCAAGGCCATGTGCGGTGGATGTACATTCGGTTTATCTCTGGGACAACCATGTTTGGGAGACTCAGTTTTGCAGCAAAGTACACATTTTTTTAGAAAGATCCAAAAGTCTAAATAGCTGCAATCTAGCTGGAAGGGGTTCACAACGGACAGGGTGTCAAGCCCCAATTAGTGCACAAAATTCAAAGTTAGTTGCGCTCTGCACAAAAAGAAGCAACAAAGCATTCTCAACAATTGTTGTAATTTATTAATCCACCGCTGTGGGAGCCCTTAACGTCGCGGCATGAGTGCCTTCAAGGGGGCATGGCTAGGGGCTTCCACAGTGGTGGATTAGTAAATTACAACAATTGCTGAGAATACCTTGTTGCTTCTTTTCGTGCAGAGCACAACTAACTTTGAATTTTGTACACATTTTTTAGAGCAGCTATCATTGCTGCCTCTGATTTTTCACTGCATTAATCTGCCCTTGCTATAATGCTTTTGCCAAGCTGGCCCAGTGGCGCTGAGGGTTGAGGTGCTGGATGCCACACCTCGCGCCATGCCAGTGACCCAGGTTCGGGAGCGAGCCCGGATCCTCGGGGGTCGGCAGGAGGAAGCGATCAGCGTCTGGAGGACAGCTCGCTTCCCGGGAGGTTAGGCACAACGCTCGCTCAAGGAGCGACTTCTGGTAGTGGCTGGGGGTATCCAATAGCAGCGGTGTGACACAGCACCTGGGGGTGGGGCCGTGGCAGTACGTTGTCATGTCAAGCCAGGCTCCACAGGGGGACTCCTAAGCCTGTAAAACCCCTCCTTCCTCTGTCCACACTCCTGACGTCGAGCTCTGCCCCTCTGCTGGTCCCACCTCTCTGACCCGGTGGCTCAATACTTGAGAAAGAGCACCCTGGGCGGGGGCGACCCTTCCCCAGAGGGCAGACCCGGGGGATGCCCGGTGCTGGAGAGAAGCTGTAGGGGAATCCGGGTCACACAGGGAGGTAGAGACATCAGGACCGGAGGTCGCTGGAGAGAGTTTGGCAAAGCGGTAGGTGCATAAATAAAGTTAGAAAAAAAAATAATGCATTTGCCAATACTTAATCTTCTTTGGCTGAAGTATGGCCTTTTGATGATTTATGCTTCATGGTATTTACTGTTTTCAAGACTGAGCAGCCTGTTGTGAATGAATTTGTTAATTCACATCTAAACAAATTTGGCAGTACATCATTCGTTCTTTTGCTTTGCACATTAGCCACAGTCAGTCACATTTCCAGACTGATCTGTTTAGTCTGTGCTGATCAATACCAGGGGCCAGCTATTCAAAAGTTAACGCAGTCGTTAAGTGGTGTTTGTCCACACTAACCGGGTTTTGCACCTGATTTGTGGGTGAGGTCTATATTCAGAGACTTCCACAGTGCGGGAAAAACTTGTTAGCACCCAAGCGCTAACATACCGATGCACCCATGCAAATGAGGGGATCCCCTTGCATGTAGGAGCTGTGGCAAATTCAGAGGTTTGCACAGGTGGTAAATGCCACCCAAACGGATGCTAGTTACTGCCTTTGCAAACCTAGTCTTAACAGGATGCAAGGCCCTGGTGGTGGGATGCTGTTACTGCAGCCACCACTCCCCCACCCCCTGAATCCTGTTCTAGTGAAACAGTGGATGCCCTAGTGTCTAGTGGCACAGCCCACCCTCCAATCACACACCCTGGTAGTTAACACGTTCTCCCTATTGTCTAGTGGCAGTCCCATCCTCTGATCTCCTGCCCCAGTAGTTAACATGTCCTCCCTGGTGTCTAGTGGCACCCCCCACCCTCTGATCACCCCCCCCCAGGCTGGTGTCATGGTGTCTTGTTTGTATATGTAGTCTCCAAAGAAGTGAGTACACCATAGGATAAAATTGAGTGCTTCACTTGAAGAAAAAAATGCAAAATATAGCTCACAATAGGCAAAATCCTCATAAGTCCATATTAGTCCATTTATACAAATAATTCAAGTTACTTCTCCTTCAAATACCAAAATTAATGCTGCATGCTGCATCGAGAACCAAAAGTGCAGAGACAATGGAACAAATCACCTCTGATGAAGTGACGCCTTAATCACGAAGTGCTGGGTGATTTGTTCCACTGTCTATCCATCCACTGTCTGACCTATGAGGATTTTGTCTGTTATAAGCTATATTTTGCACTTTTTACAACATAATGAAGCACTCAGTTTTATCCTATGGTATATATGCCCACAGTTCTTTGGAGGTTAAGTTGGAATATGTTTTGAGTGTGAGCAACCCTTGATTTGAGTACTGATGGTGATTTTTCTTTAATTTGAAGGAGGTGGCCAATTTGGAATGCATACACACTCCCTGGTGTCTAGTGGTACCCCCATGCACCCATCCCTGAAATGCTAAGGTAGTCCCTGGGATCCAGTGGTTCTCCCCGAACGCCAGTTGCCAACTGGACTGGCAAACGATGGTGGTTCAGTGCCCCCCCCCGCACTGCTCATATCCAGCATGCCATCCAACTAACCCACTTGTACATGTGAAGGTGGTGCAGTGTGGGGAGCCCAATAATGATGATTGGCGCAGCCCTCCTCTCAACTCCTTGGCCATCCGCCACATGGGATGACAGAGGTATGCCAAAATTTGTCCAGACTCCCTACTCTGCCCGTCATCTCCACCTTAGATGGCTCCCCTCTAGAAGTGGCTCAATCCTTCAAGTACTGTACTTCGGAGTGTGGTTTGACAGCAAGCTTGATTTCTCTGCCCACATTGATGCCATCCATGCCAAGTTCCCCCTAAACTTAGTTCCTTGTACCGCAATAAAGATTGTTTATCTTTGCAAGTCCACAGACAGCTTGTTACCAAAATGGTGCTCCCAGTCTTCGACTATGTGGACGTGGTCTGTGGCACTGCCCCTTCACCTCCCTGGCCTGACAGGATGCTCTCTGCAACTCCTTGAGCTGCTTGCTTTGCTGCCAGTTTCCCTCCTCCCCCCACATTCATTGTTGCTCAGTTCTCACATCTCCAGATCTACTGTACCTCCTTCATATCTAAACACAGGTTTGGGTTCCTTCCCCTCTTACCTTTTATCACTCCTCTCCCTCATCCCAACTGTTTCCTGTTCCCTCATCTCCTAGGATCCTTGCACCTTTGCCATTCCTTATCCCCTCTCCTCAGCTGGTCAATCAGCCTTTTGCTGTCACCTTTCCACACTTTGGAACTGGCTCCCCAAATCCATCTGTTCCCTGTGCTTCACTGCCTCCTTAGGCTCCATCAGGTGCCATCCCTTCCTCCCTGCTCCCTTTTTCCCTCTCCCTGACATTTTACCTGCAGTTGCTATCTTAGCCCTGTGTAGGCGGGGGCTAATAATTGTTGTTTTCTTTGCCTAGCTTATTCTTGCTGCACTTACACCTGTACTTATCATGTTATTCTGATTGTGCTTTATTGTAACTGTGAACTGTGTCTGTGCTATGTATTTTGTGTTGCCTGTCCCCTTACACTGGGTCACACCCAGAAATGAGCCCCAGCTCAGTGTGCCTTTCCCAGTCACCAATTTTCAAATAAGTAAATATTTGTGTAACCCCCAGGGGGCACTATCCCAAGGGCTACTACCCCTGCCTGACTTGCCGCTAACAGGTTGAGGGGCCTGGATCCGATGGCGGGTGCGTCCACCCAGAGGTCAGGGTTAAGACAGTCTGTTATGACTTGGTCACAGCCCTCTGGGTCACTGCAACCCCCCTTTCTTCCCACTAGAGGCCCACACAGGTCAATCCCAGTACCCTGGCAATATACACTTACCCTCAGGCTTGGTTCAATCAGCTGGCTCTGGGGACCCCCTGTAAAGTAAGATGCAATTAGACAATAACCACCTGCACAGTGACTCAACATAGACACACAGGTCAGTCAGTATACCTTTGCAAAACAACCAATCTGATTTATTTAGGGGGAGATAACAGGGACTGGGGGGAATCAGGTCAATTAGCTTACCACTCTAGTACTATATATATATATATATATATATATATATATATATATATGTGTCTAGGGCACTGTGCACAGGCCTAACCTATAAGTCACTGTCTCCGGGTACCCAGGCAATAGAAGGCTAGCCTCTCGATGCAGCTGGTTGGGGCCCTGACACAGAAAACAAGCATTGGATTCCTAAGAGGATTAAGTAGAGCCAGCAGGCTCAGTTCGTGTAGCCAGTAAAGTAGCCAGACAAATCTAGCCCTCACTATGAACATCTGACAGGGAGCTACCCTGATTTAGTACTCAACTCCAGACAGAAGAGCGTTCTCACACCACTTGCAGGCCGGGGCCTGGGATTCAGGCACTTCTCCACACATTTATATGAAGAGCAGAGGGGTACCATACCAGGCAGCTGTTGTATAATCCCGATCGCTTTCACTACCGAACACCGGGCCAAATGACGCAGCTTCACTTGTCCTGACAGACCGAGTGCGATTGAAGCAGATTCTCCAGTCCTCTACAGGGTAAGCCTGGTAGGTAGCTGCACTTTTGCACAGCCTCCTCTGACCACTGCCCAGCGGATTTAGTCCGAAACAGCTGGCATTCAATCCGCCGATATCTGGCCTTCCACATGCGCTTCCCGCGCGAAAGCTCAACAACGCAGGAGCCCAGAGCTCCTTCCTCTCTCACAACCACAACGACTCTGCCCCTTGGCACCTTGGGCAAGGACTCTTAGTTCAGGCACCACCCAATCCCATAGGTGGGCTGCAGATGCCAGTCACTTAATTCAGCCCCCCATTGGTGCAAAAAGGCGCTGTAACCCAGAACTTCATGTCCCAGAATTACTGACTGGTATCCCCTATGGCCAGCCGGCTCCAAAATGAGTCCTGATTCCGGTTGGCTCAAATGGTCTCCATTTTAGTGTCCTCCCTTTTCCAATTGGCCCATCGCTGAAGTCCAGGTCCAAAATGGAGGGGCCAGACACACGGAGTCCCAGCTGCAATGAAAAGCAAGTTAAACAAACTGTAACCTCACTAACACTCTAAATGATTACAGCCAAACAGTTACATCTGTCAGATGGGCTCCCACTGCACTTCCAGCGACTGCAGAATGGAGCGATTTCACTGCAGCTCAGGCGGGATTCGAGCAGGGAAACACCAATCCCCCCCCCCCATACAACTTGCTGGAGCCTGTGAGCAGGCAGCTCCTAAAGAGACAGTTCTGGAGGCTTTAAAAGCACTCACAACGGCCACATTTTGGCGGCATTGTGCCGAACACCAGTTAGACAAGAAGCTATTAAACAGCTCCGGGAAGGCTTTTAGGAACCCCCATTTGTAGGGGGGGGGTTACACCCTTCCTGGCCTGGAAAGAACTTGGCGTCTGTGTCTAGTAGTTACCCTTAAATCACTTTAAGGCAAGATAGTTTAAACTGACAGAACATCAGACCTTTAGTTACATACATTGGTACTGTAATACACAGTTTACTATTGGGTATACATCATTACACATACAGGCCACCTTTTTCTTTTATAAATCAGGTCATTACTTCCTGCCCATGACACTTGGATAGAGGAAGCCCTTCCCTATCAGCTAGGTGTAGGCTAAATGGGGCAAGGGCACCATACTCAGAGGGCGATACTAACAGTTGAGAATCATTTCCCAGGGTCAATTTAGGCAAGGAGCTCACGGACACGTGCACCCCTTTATGGACCACATGCAGAGGCAGATCCACAGGCTGACCCAGGGACTCATAACTCAACCTCACTATAGGCCGTACTTCTCAGCCAGTCCATCTAGGAGTTTCGGATAAACTCTCTGCGGGTTCTGACACCCCCTCAGCCCCACTGGGATGGGTCGGGGAAACCATTACAGGAGAAGGGGACCCAGAGTCCATAGTACCTTCAGGGCCTAGTTCTACAATTTCTGAGTTCGCAGCATTTGGGTCAGAGGGGGAAATGTCTGGTACTGGCAAGGAACCATCAGGGCACTCAAAATATTCTTCAGGTTCTAGCATATCACTAGCTTGCTCCCCCACATCACTTCCTTCTTCTGAAAAGTCAGATAGCTCAGCCAGGCCAGACAGTTCAGCCAGGCTCAAGGATCCCACCTCTTCGGCTTCGATGCCTCTCACTTCATCCTCTGGGAGCATTGGCTCCAGAGGCAAAGCTGGGGGCTCAGACAGTCCAGGAAGCCCAACTTCGTCCCCAGAGTTAATTAGGGTGTTGCCCCTAAACAGTTGGCTCAGTTCATAAGAGGGGTAGTACTCAATATTATTCTCACTGTCCTCAAACACAGACTGTTGATCAACTTTGTCAGAGGGGGGTGGAGAAAACCTCTTTAGTTTGATTTCTGAGGAGTCAACTAATCTTGGTTTTTTCTTGACAGCAGCTCTGGTGTTAGGCCCGGGGTGGGGGCATTGGGAGGTTCAGTTTCTATCAAAATTTGTCCGATTGGCAGCAGATGATTCCTCTGTATAGTCTTCACATCCTTTGAACTGTTTTCAGGCCACACTTTATATGCAGGTAAATCTTCCAATCTTCCCACAACAATATGGGGGAGGTGATGCCATCTGTCTGCAATCTTATGTTTGCCATGCAGTCCCAAATTCCTCAATAGCACTCTGTCTCCTTCTCTCAATTCCATTGCTTTCACCTTTTTATCATACCGTTCCTTATTGGCCAGGTTTCGCTTAGCAGCCATGGTCTGGGCTAGTTGGTAGGCATGATTGAGTTGGGCTTTCAACTTTTGCACATACTGTAAATGATTAGCCGCCTGAACCCCATCAGCAGAAACTCCGAAACAAACATCTACTGGCAATCTGGCTTCCCTTCCAAACATCAGTCTATATGGGGAAAATCCAGTGGCATCACTTTTAGTGCAGTTATAGGCATGTACCAAGGTGCTGATCTGCTGGCTCCATCTAGGTTGTCTTTAGAGTGCAGTGTGCCCAACATATCAAGCAAGGTGCGGTTGAACCTTTCAGGTTGGGGATCGCCCTGGGGATGGTACGGGGTGATTCTTGACTTCTGTACCCCCCACAAGGATAGCATTTCTTTAATCAGACAGCTTTCAAAATCTCTCTCCTGATCGGAATGAATTCGCTGTGGGACCCCATAGTGAACAAAGAAATTCTCAACAAGTACTTTAGCCACCGTGGTTGCTTTCTGATCTTTAGTAGGAAAAGCCTGTGCATACTGGATGAAATGATCAGTAACTACCAATATATTGCTGATGTTCTTCAGATCTGGTTCTAGACTCAGGAAATCAATGCAAACCAGTTCCATAGGGGCACTAGTGGGGATGTTGACCAGGGGAGCAGCCCTCTGAGGCAGGGCCTTTCTTTGTAAGCATCGGCCACAGGTCCTGATATACTGCTCCACATCAGCAGTCGTTTTGGGCCAATAAAATGGGGACCGCACTAAGTCAAGGGTTTGGTCTATGCCGAGATGTCCCATGTGATTATGTAGGGACCTCAACACCAGTTGTTGCTTGACTACTCGCCCCTCTTCGCCCACAGTCTCCCTGTACAATAGTCTGTTAATCAGTTTCAACTTTGGTCCTTCTTTGTACAACAGTGCAGTTCTCAGGTCAGTGGAATGCAATCTTGACACATCTCTCCCTCCCTACAGAGCTTCCAAGACGGGGTTTATCATGCGATCTCGGGATTGAGTCCATTGGAGGCTATCATTATTGAATTGAGGCAGCGCACTAGTGTCTAATGCAGAAAAATGACAGTAAGCAGCAGGTAAGCAGTTCTCAGATGGCCCCAAGCAGTCCACCATGCAGTCCGCAGCATCAGGAGACACCTGTTCCTCCCTGTCAAATTTTTGGCAAAGGGCTCTTATGTCAGGTTCTGATAACCGAACCCAATCAACTCTGGACACGGGCCTCCGGGAGAGGGCATCAGCATCTATATGGTTCAGGCCTGCTCTATATTCAACAGCGTAGTTATAGGTTGACAACGCGGAGAGCCACCTATGGCCAGTGGCATCCAGCTTAGCTGAAGTCTGCACATATGTCAGGGGATTGTTATTAGTCTTCACCAGTATCTTAGCACCATATAAGTAGTCATGAAATTGATCAACAATGGCCCACTTCATAGCCAGGAACTCCAGTTTGTGCACTGGGTAGTTCTTTTCTGAAGGAGTCAAGCTTCTGCTGGCAAAAGCTACAGGTGTTAGACCGTTCGGGTGCTCCTGATACAGTACGGCCCCCAATCCTTGCAGACTGGCATCAGTATGAAGAATATACGGTTTGGCAGGGTTAGCATAGGCCAGCACTGGGGCATGAGTAAGTTGATATATAATGTCATGGAAAGCTTCCTGACAATCAGCAGTCCAGCAGGTGCCAAACGCATCATTTGGATGGAAATAATTTCTTCCAGTCTCAGATGGTACAGTTTTCTTATACTTTTTATGGGTGGGGGGATATCCCTGTGTAAGGTTAAGCAGAGGGTGGATCACCCGAGAATAGTCTTCAATAAATCGTCTGTAATACACACAAAACCCCAGGAACCATTGCAACTCCTTCAAATTCTTTGGTTGAGGCCAAGTAGTCAAAGCTTCCACTTTGCTGGGGTCAGTCTCTATGCCTTCAGTGGATACTATGTGCCCCACATATTTTACGGAGGTTTGAAAGAATTGGCACTGATCTATAGATAATTTGAGACCAAAATCTTCCAGTCGATCCAGGACTTTGAACAACCTGCTTTCATGTTCTTACAAGGAGCTGCCAAACACTATGACATCATCTAGGTAAACCAAACATTCGAGCAAATTCATGTCCCCCACAGCACACTCCATCAAACGCTGGAAAGTAGCAGGGGCACCTGAAATTCCTTGGGGCATCTGCATAAACTCATAGAAGCCTAGTGGGCAAATGAAAGCAGTCTTTTCTCGATCCTCCGGAGTCATCGGGATCTGGTAGTACCCACTTCGGAAGTCTAATACAGAGAACCATTTACTGCCATTTAGACAGTCCAAGGCATCCTCGATGCGTGGCATGGTATACTGGTCTGGTATGGTTCACCGGTTTAGAGTATGGTAATCCACACACATCCAGACAGCTCCATTCTTTTTTCTCACTACCACAGTAGGTGAGGTGTAGGGGCTCCTGGACTCTTGTAACACCCCAGCTGCAAGCATCTCTTGCAGGTGTCGCCTTACATCATCTATATCAGCAGGGGCTAGGCGTCGAGATCGCTCACGGAAAGATCGCTCATCCTGTAGCCGGATGTGATGCTCAGCCCCTTGCGCACATCCTACATCCCATTCCTTCAAGGAAAACACATGTTCCCTCTGGGCAAGCCTTTCACTGATCCTTTTCTTCCACTCTGCTGGTAGTGGGGAATCACCGAAATCAAACAGCTCGGGGGTCACTCAGTCACTTCTCCCAGGAGTCTTGTTGTGGGGCAGAACAGCAGTATCGGCACAGTGCACCATGGCCAGGGTGCAACCCCGTTTCACTCTGATCTCTCGATCAGATACATTATGCACTTGAACCATTACTCTCCTGGCAAAGGCATGGGCTCTAGCAGGTAAGATACTGGGTTTAACCAGCAACCCCCATGGCAACTTTCCCTCACCTGGTGCATCCAGCATCAATATCTTATTCTTAACATCCTTTTTAATTCGGACTTCCCCCTGCAAAACGCACTGGGCATTTGGGGCTAGTAATAATGGTTCTGGATTCTTCTTCCAGACGACACCCACCGGGCCTTTGGGTTCCGCCTGGCCAGCCTTTCTCTGTGTCTCGTAGGCCTTCTGAATCAAGGCGGTATTCTGAGAGCTCACCCAATCCTGGACATCTGTTTTTCAGAGCACAGCTGCGCTAAGTGACCAATCATGTGAGCATTGGTTCCAATTAACAAGGGCACCCCATCATATAGTCCAGTGGGAGGACACACTAGTGCCAAGGTTTCCACCTGTTCAGCCACCCCAGCCACAGAAGTAGGAAAAGACAACCAGATCCAGATATACCCAGAATAAGGGTAGGCCTTATCGCTCAGCCCCCAAACATGTAGTCCATCCAAAGGTTTCAGAGGCACCTCAGGCAAGTGTTTCCGATACCAGTCCTGGAACATAATGGTCACCTGGGAGCCACTGTCCAACACAGCCCGGGTGGGTACTCCATTCACTCTCATGGTGGTCTCCATTGAGGGCCCCACCACATCAGACCATTCGGGGGCATAGCTTTGAAGGTTGCTTGGGCATTGGCTCTGGTCACAAAACTCTTCCTAGGAGGCCCTCCCGGAGGTCTGGTATGGGCCTTGCGATGCCAGGCGACTAGCCTGCTGTTGACCCTCTTTAAATTCTCTGGTAACCGGCACTCAGTCTGAAAGTGTCCATCCTCCCCACAATGGTAACAGAACTTAGTATGTTGGGAGGGAGATATCTCGCCTGCTGGGGGGCGTCATGGGTTCTGGAGGGCTCCTCTTGGCTAGGTCGTTTATTTCTAGATAACTCAGGTCCCCAAACTTAACAGGGTGGGCAGCAGTTTGCTTCAAGTCCCTCACCAGTTCTCGTAAATCTCTA
Organism: Neoceratodus forsteri; assembly: GCA_016271365.2. Classification (NCBI taxonomy): domain Eukaryota; kingdom Metazoa; phylum Chordata; order Ceratodontiformes; family Ceratodontidae; genus Neoceratodus; species Neoceratodus forsteri. Next base: position 911,187,402 of record CM057452.1, on the reverse strand, counting down.
ATCTCGGCCCACAAATCACTTTCTACCTGGTGATAAGAGGAAACAGCATGCACCCCCACTCCTCCTGGGGCCTCTGGGGGCACTGGAAAAGCATCAGACCCCTGGTTCAGTCCTCTCGAGGGGTGGGTCTCATCTGGTTCACTGGACTCAGGGGTCTGGCATAGATTCACAATTCCCACATAGGGTTCCCACCCTTCTTCATCATTCTCTCCTTCTCGAATCTCCCTCATCAATTGACAGTATTCGGGGCAGGGGGCAGCCTGTCGGTCATGTAATTTGAGTTTTAACAATATCATACTGGAAAACCTAGCAGATTTCAAAATATGATCCAGCCAGACCTGGTTCAAGGCTGTGGCAGTTACCTCCCATTTTCGATAAGCTTTTTGCAATGCCCTTTCCACCCTGGTGACAAAGGTGGACAATTTCTCATTCCTCCATTGTTTGGCAGACTTGAACTTCCATAATTAGTCTTCCCCAGTTTCTGTACTTCCAAACACCCCCTCTAAGGCAGAAAGGTACTCTACTGCAGTGGCTTCGGGGCTAGTAGCCCACAAGAAATGAATGGCTTCTAAAGCTGGGCCCCTCAGGCTCTCCATCAGTCTCTTTCGTTTCTCCCCCTCAGAGCACTGCCATTCTTGGACTAGAGGGGTAGCATAGTCCATCCAAGCCTCCAAATCATCTTCCCCCGGGGGTACAGGCACAGTACCAGAAAAAAGTTGTAGTCTACGATAGGAATCTAGCTGTATGGGGGGACAACTAGGGGAGGTGAAGCCAGAATAGAACTCTTGGGGGGCCCGGGAGAGGTACCTGGGGAGGCTTAGGGGGTGGGTTCACTAGAAAGGTCCAACACCTGCAGTAACTCCTGGGTAGTCCTCCCTTCCACAGCTAGCAATTTAAGCAGTTTATCTTTAAAGCTATTAGTCTTGGGGGACCCCCCTTGGGAGATTGACCCACTCCGGATGTGAATAACCCTCCACCCCTGTTGGGCACTTTCAGGGTAAATCACTGGGGGTACCCTCTCGGGGTATATAACTATACTGCATAAGAGTAGCACCTGCAAGGTCTGGTCGAGTAGATCAGCCATATGCCCCTTCACCTCTACCTTGCCTAAACATTTAACACACTCCACTGCAGAAACAAGGTCAGCGTTCTTTGTCCCCAGAGGTACATCCAGTAGTAACACAATTTTCTGGGAATCCATCTCTTTGGCTTCACCCCACCCCGTCAATTTATGCACCATCGTCTTAACAGGGTCCAACTTAATCTTAGCCATGATATCCCCCTCCAGTTTTTTCTTTAGTTTGGCCATGTTGAGGTACTTCGTCTACTCGGCCACTAGGGGACGCTAATCCCAGCAGTGCCTCCAAAATGTAACCCCCAGGGAGCACTATCCCAAGGGCTACTACCCCTGCCTGACTTGCCACTAACAGGTTGAGGAGCCTGGATCTGATGGCGGGTGCCTCCACCCAGAGGTCAGGGTTAAGACAGTCTGTTATGACTTGGTCACAGCCCTCTGGGTCACTGCAACCCCCCTTTCTTCCATCTAGTGGCCCACACAGGTCAATCCCAGTACCCTGGCAATATACACTTACCCTCAGGCTTGGTTCAATCTGCTGGCTCTGGGGACCCCCTGTAAAGTAAGATGCAGTTAGACAATAACCATCTGTACAGTGACTCAACATAGACACACAGGTCAGTCAGTATACCTTTGCAAAACAACCAATCTGATTTATTTAGGAGGAGATAACAGGGACTGGGGGGAATCAGGTTAATTAGCTTACCACTCTAATATATATATCTATATTCCTAGGGCACTGTGCACAGGCCTAACCTATAAGTCACTGTCTCCGGGTACCCAGGCAATAGAAGGCTAGCCTCTCGATGCAGCTGCTTGGGGCCCTGACTCAGAAAACAAGCATTGGATTCCTAAGAGGATTAAGTAGAGCCAGCAGGCTCAGTTCGTGTAGCCAGTAAAGTAGCCAGACAACTCTAGCCCTCACTATGAACATCTGACAGGGAGCTACCCTGATTTAGTACTTACAACTCCAGACAGAAGAGTGCTCTCACACCACTTGCAGGCCGGAGCCTGGGATTCAGGCACTTCTCCACACATTTATATGAAGAGCAGAGGGGTACCATACCAGGCAGCTGCTGTATAATCCCGATCACTTTCACTACCGAACACCGGGCCAAACGACGCAGCTTCACTTGTCCTGACAGACCGAGCGCGATTGAAGCAGATTCTCCAGTCCTCTACAGGGTGAACCTGGTAGGTAGCTGCGCTTCTGCACAGCCTCCTCTGACCGCTGCCTAGCGGATTTAGTCCGAAACGGCTGGCGTTCAATCCGCCGAAATCTGGCCTTCCACACGCACTTCCCGCACGAAAGTTCAACAACACAGGAGCCCAGAGCTCCTTCCTCGCTCACAACCACAATGACTCTGCCCCTTGGCAGTTTGGGCAAGGACTCTTAGTTCAGGTGCCACCCAATCCCATAGGTGGGCTGCAGATGCCAGTCACTTAATTCGGCCCCCCATTGGTGCAAAAAGGTGCCGCAGCCCAGAACTTCATGTCCCAGAATTACTGACTGTATTCCCTATGGCCAGCCGGCTCCAAAATGAGTCCTGATTCTGGTTGTCTCAAATGGTCTCCATTTTAGTGTCCCCCCCTTTTCCAATTGGCCCATCGCCGAAGTCCAGGTCCAAAATGGAGGGGCCAAAACACACAGAGTCCCAGCTGCAATGAAAAGCAAGTTAAACAAACTGTAATCTCACTAACTCTAAATGATTACAGCCAAACAGTTACATCTGTCAGATGGGCTCCCGCTGAGCTTCCAGTGACTGCAGAATGGAGTGATTTCACTGCAGCTCAGGTGGGATTCGAGCAGGAAAACACCAATCCCCCCCATACAACCCGCTGGAGCCTGCGAGCAGGCAGCTCTTAAAGAGACAGTTCTGGAGGCTTTAAAAGCACTCACAATGGCCGCATTTTGGTGGCATTGTGCCGAACACCAGTTAGACAACGAGCTATTAAACAGCTCCGGGAAGGCTTTTAGGAACCCCCATTTGTAGGGGGGGTTACATTTGAATGAAAATTATTTTTTTGGTTTTTTTGTGTCTCAGGGTAAACATGCTCAGGTTTGAGTGTAGCATGGTCACATTAGCAAACAGATGCGAGTTCAGCCAAGTGCCCCCAAGGACTTCCCAGTCCCCACTTTTTATTTACTTTATTTGTTTGTTTATTCATTTATTAATGTTATTTCAGGCTGTGTTATGCAGATCTTCTTTGGGGGTATCTCAGTCATCAGGTCACACCATAGGAACTTCACCAACAGGGAAGCAGGATCCACATGGAAGGTTTTCAGCAGTACCTCTGGTACCGCCTACGCCAATGTCACCAACCCTAAAAATGCATGAGCAGCCCGCTCCCTCCTCAGTTCTTTCCCATGGAGACCAGGGAGCAAATCCATGCCATGGGGGACCAGGGTGAGAAAAAGGCCAAAATAAAAGGCTGGATAGCCAGTAAGCCAGTTCTGAGAAGAGCACCCCATAAGAGGTGGATGGTGGGAGAAAAGGCAGACCTTATGACTGAGATCCCCTCGAAGATCTACTGTTACAGTGAGTTCTTACGTAACTAGTCTGTCTTCTTTGGGGGTATCTGTTATCAGGTCATACCGTAGGAATGAGTCCCAAGCAGTTACAGGTGCAGCAAGACAATCTGGGAGCCTGCGACTGTGAGCTGAACCTTGAGTCCTCCCGAACTGCCTGTTGTTCTCACACTGACAATGTATGCTTCAGTGTGCAGAGTATTAAGGGCTCCCCTGTTGAAACTAGATTGGCTCCCTGACACTGTCAATTATGGATGGCCCATCCTAACTGGAACATGAATAACAGGTGTCACCTGATAGGTCAGAACTGACAGGAGCCTTTGGTCTCGTCATCTACAGTGGCAGTTCGCCATGTGACTGTACTGGAAGGAGTGGCTGACCACAGACTCAGATGTACTGTAAGTGGTGGGTAAGTGTATGAGCACTCATGATGGCCAGGAGTAGTGGAGCATTTTGTGTATGTGCAGTTCAAGTGCGGTGGCCTAATGAAGTTCTCAGGAGAACTGGAGTAGTCAAGTGTTGCACATATGTGTGAGTCAGTGTGGATACTTCATGCAGAACTGTGAGGGTTTTTCTTTTCCCCTTATCACCAACAAGCAGTGTCAGTAGAAAAAAAAATCCCCATTTAACAAAAAAAAAGATAATCATCATTTGCACAAATGCCGAGCACCAGTGCGACCCCCGCTGGTAGTTGCTAAATGCAACATTGTACCCTTGAGGTGCCCTGACTCAACCCAATTCTACTTGGCAATACCCTGTGAGTGGTTCTGTACTTAAATAGCAAGTTTGCCTCAGCCTGATGAGAAGATAGCTCCTCTGATTGGTTAAATCCCTATTTAATTTGGCAGGAAAGGAGGTGTCAGTTGCTTTGCTGGTTCAGTTTTCAATTCCTCTGGTCCTGAGAGTTTTTTCTCATTCTCTCACTCTTATCTTATTTTCCATAGCTTCAGGGTCCCTTGGCTGTTACAAGTCGGAAGCAGAGGGAGTAAGTAAGGCATAAGTTAAGTTTTGGGCCACCTGAACATATTAGAGTCCCTTTTCCAATGTCCTCCAGGTGGTCACAGTGTGTATAATCAGAGACCCAGGGTTGCTTGCTCCCTGCCCTCCTACAGCCTGACAGTTTGCCTTTTCCCTATTAAAAAAACCAAACAAAAAAAAAACAAAAACAGTGAGAGACAACATACCTTCTCACTGTCTCGTAATATGTTGAGAGTGTGACACCTTCTTGGGCTGTTCTGTCCCAGAATGTTATCTAGTGCATTGCATATACCTCTTGGCTGCCTCATTAGAAAGGGGGTCCTATTCTCTTTGCTCAGTCAGAACTTGCACTGCACCTGAAGGGCTGCTGCCCTTTGTCTACCCTTTCATAGCATCTAGGTTAGCAAGCCTTGTGCTAGAAAGTGGGCTACTGTTGCAGTTTGATATTCTTATGCCCTGGCTCATTTACTCAACCACTAGCCCCTTATAGGAACCAAGAAGATGCCTACATTCCGATATTATCAGAGGTGGGTATGCCCTCAGACATTCTGTACTCTCTGGTTGATGGTCAGTTTTTATTTAGTTCTTTGTTTTTTATTCTGTATCCTTTTTTTCTGATCCTTTGGGCTATCTTGCCACAAGCCTTAGCTTGTTTTCTCCCACTCTTTGCTTTCTTTCTGGAAAACAGACCCGAGGTAAGTTTGGGATCTGGCAACAGTTATTGATAGGCACATGGCACCATGAGGTGTCTCACAGACACTGTAGCCAGTAGCCATTGCTGGCACCTTAACCAAAAAGATTTGCTCCCATGGGGTCCTAGTACCTTCAGCCCTGTGACCTTTAAGTGGTATTCCATGGAGAAGATATTGTGGAAGATCACCAGTTACATAACTTTTATTTTATATTTTTCAATGGGCAAAGTTACATGAGGACCACCTTTTGAAACCAGTTTTCCCTCTGATTTGTTAGAGTCTGGATCATTCAGTTTGGGTCACAGAGCCATGACAGAAGTCTCTGTTGTGGTGGGTAATAAGAGGCAAATTCCTTTCCTGTTCTACCAGTCTTTATGTCAAGTGTCAATTGTGAAAGATGCTTTTATCCTGGGTGTTTTTTTTTTTTTGGGGGGGGGGCTTGCTGACATAGAATATAGATCCAGCATGTGTATGTGATGAGCACAATAAACCTGCAAATGCAAGCCATCCTCTATGAACACTGCATTTCTGTTGTTTTTTTTTATAGTATAGGCAAAGGTCTTCACTTGAAGGTACAAATAAGCAACCAGTGTGTAATGTTCTGTCTAAACAAGTAGGGAGAAACTTGGCACATTGAGACTAAGTACAACTGTGCAGTCCATCAACTTCACCTCAAGTTCTAAGAATACTACCATGGAGGTCCTGTTCCAACCTCAGCCTAACCGTTCGTTAGCCCAGTCAGCATTCTAGTGCAGGGCTGTATCCAGATTATATGATAGTCATTTCCAGCTAACAGGTTACTTCTGAGAATGCTTAGTCTCCTGCTGTGTTCAGTTTAGATCTTGGGACAGGCCGGTAGTGCTGCATCAGAACATAAGGATCATGGCAGGGCATAGGAGCACTGAAGTTTGCCAAGGAGACCCAGTCCATTGTGGACCTTGTGTGTTGCAATCAAAACCTTAAAGTTGAACCTCCACCATGCAGGCAACCAGTGCAGTTCTTGGAGCTCAAGTATTATGTGCTCCGACATCTGACTGGACTTTGTAACTAAACCGAGAGTTTTCCACTTGAGCTCAGACACAAGTCTGTCATAGTAGTATGAAAGTCTGTTTCTGATAAAATAATTTGGTCATCCCATGATAGTCACTATTATAAATAACAGAGACTTTGGGTTTCTAATTTGCAGCAATTTCTGGATCTGCTGGCAGGTGATGAAGAGGAACATGCAGTTCTCTTGTGTAATTATTTCCTGGCTATGGGCAAAAAAGCATGGCTGGTAATAGGAAATGCTGTCCCTGAGGTAAGGCTACATTTTCTATCATATTTTAACCCCATGTTGAGAAACAATTATTTTTTTTCCATTCTTTTTGCCTCCAGTGCCTCTATGGAGCTCATTCCCCACACCGCACGCCAGCCCACCATGCCCAGGCTTTACCCCCCCGGGCAGGGCTGCCGGGAAGGCACTCCCCAACAGTTAATGCAGGTGAGCCCTGGCTTAACCCCCAGGGTGGGGCCATGGGAGCAGGAACCCCCCCCCAAAGCAGGTACTAGTGGCAGCGGGAGTGGCGGCAGAGTGGGGCATCATGGCTGGGAACCGGAGATTTTTTTTTTGTAATTGTACCCCTGCTGGGGGGGGCATGCAATGATGCCAGTGTCTGTCCTGCCTCCCACGCAAGCAGGCACCAGCTATTTCTGGCAGTCCCCCCAGCCTCCGCCAGAGGTCGCCACCAAGCCAGATACTCCCCCTCCTCCCCCCAGAGAAAGAAAGCCGGCCTTGGGATGCTCTATCCTTCTCCACCCACCCGGCCCTCCAGTTCCTGGGTCTGTTCCAAAACCCAGGACGTTGGCATTGCAAGCGGTCGCCTTGCCACTGCGCTGGCAGGCCGGCCATTGAACAAAATTTTTTTTTTACTTTCTGTTATTAGAGCCCCAACAGAAGCCCAGATTTGCATAGATAAATACACAATCCCATTGACATAGGCACAGGATTTTTATAGAAAAATGAGATAACAACATATAGTCATTACATGTGTATATGCTTCGGCATATGCTGTACTGCTTGAGATGAAAAACATATAGTTATTACAAGTACATACACTTCAGCATATGCTATACTGCTTTATTAGGGATGGAGAGTCCCCCCCCCCCGTGGTTCAAGCAAAGCATTTAATCAGATTTTTATTTGATATAGTGCATGTCTCATTGTGAATCAATGCATCTTCACAAATTGAACACTATTACTTAAAATACACACAGCACAATACATAATTAAAACATATCAATTCAGCAATCTAAAACATTAATCAGAATCCAAAAACACTTGTCTAAATAAATACGTTTTTAGCTCCCATTTGAAGACCGCTATTTTGGGACTGTCTCGAATATATCAGGGCAGAGAGTTCCATAGGATGGGTGCTGCACAAGAAAAAGGCCAAGTACCCGATGTCCTTAAAGAAAACTTCAGAACCTCTAACAGTCCCACATCAGAGGTGTGAAGAGAGCAGGCAGGGCGGTAGGGACACAGGAAATTTTGCAGGTAGCCAGGCCCCTGACTGTGTAGGGTCTTGTAGGTCAGCAAACCAACCTTGAAAAGAGATCTGCCACCTCACCAGCAGCCAGTACAGATAGCACAGCACAGGTGTAATATGACATGACCTAGATAGGCCAGTCAACAACCTGGTTACCACATTTTGCACTAGCTGCAGGTGGTACAGATCTCCCCACGGTAGCCCTAGGTATAGGGCATTGCAGTAATCAAAGCGAGAGGTCACAAAAGCATGGACCAGTGCCGGCAGATCACCAGGGGAAACCAGGTGCTTAATCCTGGCGATGTTTCTCAGATGGTAAAAAGAGATCTGGAACATGGCAGATACCTGTGACTTAAGTGTCAAGCCGCAGTCCATGACAATGCCAAGATTCTTCGCCCGGTCAGAGGTAAGCAGCTGGGAGTCCTGAAGCCTAAGCCCTGAGACTTGCCCTGACTGCACCCTCCCCACCTGGTGACCAGGTTCCAGCACCAGTACCTCAGTCTTGTCTGGATTCAACTTCAACCAGTTGGCCCTCATCCAGTCTTGGATTTCGGCGAGACAGTTGTTAAATACAGAGATCATCTCCTACTGCTCAGGTGCAAAAGACAGGTAAAGCTGAGTATCATCTGCATAGCAGTGAAAACGTAGGCCATACCATCTTGTAATGTCTCCTAGCGGTAGCATATACACTGCAAACAACATGGGGAACAAGACAGAGCCCCATGGGACCCCACATAGCAGGGGCACAGGTGCTGAGGAAGAAATCCCCAATACCACCCATTGTGGCTTGCCAATGAGGAAAGATTTAAACCAGTTGAGGACTGTACATTCCAGTCCACAACAAACCCGTAGGCACTCTGTCAGTACCCCATGGTCCACAGTGTCAAATGCCACTGAGAGATCGAGGAGAATCAAGATGGAACATCTCCCCCAATCCCTCGCCACCAGGAGATCATTCAGCACCCGAACCAGGGCAGTCTTGTTACTATGCCTCTTCCTGAATCCTGACTGGAGAGGATTGTAGATGTCAAGAGATGTTAAACAAGTCTCTAGTTGCAAGGCCACCACTTTCTCAATAACCTTACCTAGAAAAGCCTCAAGCTCCAAGCTATCTGCCTGTGGAGGAGGAAGAAGAATATTATGTGCATATGGAGGAAGGTGACCCCATGGAGTTAGAGGGCACACGTGAGCAAGATTTTGAATCCTGCTCAAAGGCAAATTGATAACTACTCATCGTTTTTCCTTATTTGTCAGACAGATGGTTGATACCCTCAGAGTTCCACCACTAGAAACAGAGGAGGATGAAAAACTGGGAGTAGCTCCACCAAGAAGGATGCCACTTTCCGTACATAAACCATTTAAAAAGGCATAGCAAAAATCATGGCTGCATCCACTTCATTGCAGTCATCGACAAAAAAATTGAGAGACTATCAGGTGGACAAGCAGGGAGTGGAATACCTGTATGCCCATCCTGGTGGTCATCATGGAGTAGTCCAGGCTGCTGCTTGTGAGAGGGGAAAAAAAGTCACTCCGTCTGTGCAGCCCCCTTGAAAAAGACTCTAATAAATTGGATACTGTGGCAAAAAAAATGTATATACAACAGTCTCCCTGCATATCAGGCAGGCAGCTTATTCATAGAAACATAGACGGTGACAGCAGATAAGGACCATGTGGCCCACCTAGTCTGCCTCTTTTCCCTACCTAATATAATACCGCAGACCCTTGTTGATCTGCAGCTTACCCTTTCTTCCCTATTGGGAGAGTACTCTTTATGTCTATCCCATGCATTCTTGAATTCCCCTACCATTTTTGCCCCTATCACCTCCGCAGGGAGGCTCTTTCAAGCATCCACTACTCTTTCTGTGAAAAAATACTTCCTATGTTGCCCCTGAGCCTAAACACCTCTTGCCTCATATCATGCCCCCTTACTCTTGTACACCTTCTTTTCTGAAAGATGTTACCCTCCTATACCTTGTTTATACCCCTGAGGTACTTGAATGTGTCTGTTATATCCCCCTCTCTCTCTCCTCTGCTCCAGGGAATATATATTGAGATCCTCCAGTCTTTCCTCATATAATTTTTGGTGCAGTCCTTGCACCATTTTTGTTGCCCTTCTCTGGACTGCCTCTATTTTATCTATGTCCTCCTGGAGATGTGGCCTCCAGAACTGGATACAGTGCTCCAGATGAGTTCTCACTAGTGATCGGTACAGTGGCATAACCACCTCTTTTTTTTTTCTGCTGGTGATACCTCTCCCTATGCACTCTAGCATCCCACTGGCTCTCCCCACAGCCTTCTCACATTGTTTGGTTACCTTTAGATCATCAGATACGATTACCGCAGGTCTCTTTCTTGATTGGTGGCCGTCAGTACCTCTCCTCCATCTTATACTCCTCCCTTGGATTTCTGTACCCCAAATGCATTATTTTGCTCTCCTTTGCATTGAATCCTGGCTGCCACACTTCTCGACCACTACTCAAGCATGTTTAGGTCCTGTTTCATTTTTTCCACCCCAGGAGTGTCGATCCTGTTGCAGTTCTTAGTGTCATCTGCAAAGAGGCATACTTTCCCTTCCTGACCCTCTGCAATGTCACTTATGAAGACATTAAAGAGGACTGGCCCCAGCATGGATCCCTGTGGCACCCCGCTGGTCAACCCCTCTCCTCAGATTAAACGCCATTTACCACCACCCTCTGTGTCCTGTTACTCAATCAGTTTCTGACCCAGTTTACCACCTTGGGGCCCATTCCCAGGCTGCCCAATTTATTTACCAAACTTCTATTTGGGACAATGTCAAAGGCCTTGCTGAAATCTAAGTAGGCCAAATCCATAGCCCCTCCCTGATCTACCTTCCTGGTACCCAGTCAAAGAAATCAACCAGATTTGGTTGACAAGACCTTCCCACTGTGAATCCAGGATGCCTTAGATTCTGTGCTCCACTGGATTCAAAAAGTATCACAATCCTTTCCTTTAGCAGTGGCTCCATTAATTTTCCCACCACCAAGGTCAGGCTGACTGGCCTGTTGTTACCAGCCTTCTCCCTGTTCCCACTTTTGTGGAGAGGGACTACATTTGCCCTCCTCCAGTCCCCTGGAACCACCCCTGTCTCTATCAGTTTGTTGAATAGGGCTGTTTGTGGTGCTGACAGCACCTAAGTTTTTTTAATATTCTGGGATGTATCCATCCGGCCCCAGAGCCTTGTCCCCTTTCAGATTCTCGAGTCCCTTTAGGACTCTTTCCTCTGTAAATGGGATGGTGTCCACCTCTCTCCCATTGGTGCTCCTGTCACCTAATAGTGATCCTTCTCCTTCCACTTCTTCTGTGAATACCGAACAAAAAATTTGTTCTAGGATCATGGATATGTTGTTCTAGCCACACTGGTTGGCATGTCCCTTTCCCTTTAAATCTTACCGGATGATCTAAAAGCTGGCTCCTCCCACCCACCCGGGTGGTATAAGCCTCGGCTCCGCCCTTTTACATCAGATCTTTCTTTCCGCTGGAAGATTTAGGTTACCTCCTTACTGCTCCCGTGTTGAGTAGGCCCTGGCGCTTAATCCTTCAGCTAGTTTACCGAAAATCAAACTCGTTAGAGTTTCTCCGCGTAATTTCACGATAGCAACCGTAATGAAGGACAAGTCCTCGCCCAGTTCCTGCCAGTGTCCCTGCGGGCAGAAGATGTCCTGTACTGACCCGCATGCCACATGCATCTACTGCCTGGGCCATGCGAATGACCCCCAGGCCTGCGATTCTTGTTGCGCCTTTCATCCTACAGTTTTGGATGATCGCCATGTACATTTGCAGCTTGGACGTCCAGAAAAAAGGCAGCCGCCGGTCAAATCTAAAGATGTCCATCGTGTGGTTTCTGCAGCTGCAGGATCCGCTGAACAATTGGAGCAGATGAAGGCCTTCAAGAAGGAGGTGTCTCATGCCGCCGAACAAACCTCTTCAGTCTCGGTTTTTGTCCAGCTCAATCTGGGCACTTCCATCTCCTGATCCTTCAAGGAGATGTGCCATTCAAACACCAGGAAATCTTACTGTATTCTGACTTATGCAGTGTGCTCTCACCATAGGACTGCCCCAGAGCCGAAATGGTTAATAGAACCTATGCAAATTATGGAATGCTAGGCTCAAGCTCGGTTTTCAAATCACTGCCCCTGGTAAACAACTCTAAACTGTCAGGTTCTTTACTCCGTTTGCCTCAGTAAGACGTCTCTGGAGAGCTCTCCTTCATCGCTTAAAAAATCTTTATTTTCTTGTTTATTTTACTAGTAAAATTATTTTATTTGATATTCTTTTCACTGTCCTTGGTTTTCAGGTAATATTTGTTAGATTTTTAGAGTTTAGGGTAAGTAGTTGTTTTTTCTTCCCGGTTCCTTAGCCAGGAGAAAACCGACACATCCCTATGTTAATTTTGTCATTTATTTGTAATTTTAGTTAAAACTCTGTTCCGACTCGGTATAGTCAGTTAGATAGTGGAAATTTTACTGGGGTAACTCCTAGTTCAGTGGGTCAATTTCAACCGGGATAACTCCTGGTCTTGTTATTATTTAAAAACCCAGGGTAACTCCTAGTACCTGTGTTTAGGTTTAACAACCGAGAAAAAAAAAAAGAAGAATTCTTTATTTTTCCTTCTGGCATCCGGGTTATGTCACAGAAACCAAAAAAGAGAACAGGACCCACTGGTTTCCAGCACTGTACCGAGTACGGGGAACTGTTTGCTAAAGCAGATCCTCATTTGGTGTGCTTATTCTGTCTGGGGTCTGACCACTTGCAGGCAGATGTTGAAATCTGCTCTAATTTTCCTCAGTCTACTCTTGACAGGAGATTGAAAAGACTGAAAGAAAAAATGGCTGAAAAGGCTGTTAACCCAGCCGCTGAGCAACCAGATGAACCGGAGGGGCTGCCCTGTGACAGGGGCGATAGCTTTGCAAAAAAACAAACCACTGAAAAGGCTGCTAAACCAGCCATTGCAGTAAAAAAGAAGAGGGAGGAAAAGCACCAGGAACCGCAACCGAAACAAACCGCGGTTCCTTCTGTTGAAGAGATCGCTAACGTGATCAGAATAATTCAGTCTCTACAGTCCCCGGTTCCAGTTGGGAAGCAACCGGTTACCCAAACTCCCGGTTCACATTCAACCCACAGTTTAACCGACCAAGGTGGGGATCTCCTTGGGGATGATGATTTTGGGATGGAGCCTGATGATGATGAAGATGAGGATTATGGGGAACCTATTGATCCTGACATTCCCCTGATCCTCACAGGCCAGAATCCCCTGATAAAGGAACTGAGGATTTTACCTCATATTTTGCTTTCATGAAGCAAGTGGCTCAGTTGCTCGACCTCCTATCAAAGGAAGATATAGAGGATGAGGAGGAAGAGGACAATGAAGAAATGATGGATGTCCTACCATCAAAGTGGTTGTTCCTCCCTCTTTACAAATCCTTAAGAAAGCAGACCATGAAGGTGCTGCAAAACCCTGCTTCTTTTCCACCCACAGACAGGAAGGCTGACAAAAAGTATTGGGTAGCCAAGACTGGGGCTGATTTTCTTTTTGGGCATCCCAGTCATGAAGGAGTGGTACAGGCTGCAGCTTGTGACAAAGCTGGCATCCCTCTGGCCTCCCACCCCCCAGAAAAAGATTCTAGGAGGGTGGATTCCATCATAAAGAAAATTTATTTAGGATCTTCCCTGGCTATAAGACAAGCTACATATATGGCCTGTATAGCCAGGTACCAAAAGAACATGTGGTCCACAGTCCTGGAGATTGCCAAGGCAGCCCCTCCTCCCATGGCTGCTGACCTGGAGGAAGCTGCAAAAAGGGGCACTGAAGCCTCTAAAACACAATTAGGATGACAGTGGGTGTTAATGACACTGCATCCAGACAAATGGCATCTTCTGTATTCTTGAGGAGGTTTGCCTGGCTCAGGACTACAAATCTGACTCAAGATACTCAACAAGGCAATGGATTTCCCTTGTGACCCGGTGTCTCTCTTTGGGGAACAAACAGAGGCATATAGGAAAACAATGGACGAATACAAGGCTGCCTACAAAAGTGCAGCAGCTATGGAGAGCAGCTGCCAACCCCCAAAAGCACCATGCAAAGGGCAGAAGAGGTAGAACTCCTTACAGGCCTTTCTTTCAGCCTCAAGTTTTTCCCCAGTACCAGTCCAGGGGATACTTCAGGGGTAGGGGTAGGAGGGATAATGGCCGCTTTAGCCCCTCTGTTCAGTCCAAGCAGACTCCCTGAGGGGACTGCTAGGGTCACCTCCCCAGTCCCAGTAGGGGGCAGGCTGGTCCATTACTTCCAGGAGTGGAAAAACATCACCACAGACAAGTGGGTCCTGGAAGTAGTGAGCCAGGGACTTGTTCTCAGCTTCAAGGCCATGCCAAAGCTGAGGTCAAGAGCCTTCAAATCCTCCTCCCCCTTAGAAACAGCCCTGCTGGAGAAGGAAGTTTCAAATCTACTACTGTTAAATGCAGTGGAATCAGTCCCTCTTTCCCAAAGAGGGAAGGGATTGTATTCCAGGTACTTCTCACAACAAAGAAAACAGGGGAGTGGCGACCCATCCTGGACCTCAGATACCTAAACAAGCATCTGACAAAACCAAAATTCAAGATGGTCACCCTGGCTACCATACTCCCTAGCCTAAGGCAGGGGGATTGGTTAGCATCCTTAGATCTCAGAGACACCTACTTTTACATTCCAATCAGAGGGTCACACAGAAAGTACCTCAGATTCAGACTGCCTTCCGGTCATTCCCAATTCAGGGCAATCCCTTTCAGACTGACATCTGCTCCAAGGGTGTTTACAAAGTGTCTGGTTGTGGTAGTGGCATACCTGAGGCGTCAAGGGGTGGCAGTGTTCCCCTACCTAGATGACTGGCTCATAGTAGGCCAGTCACAACAGCAAGTGAGGGAGGCTCTGTCAATAACACAAAACAGTCACTCCTCTCTCGGGTTCTTAGTGAACCACAAAAAGTCTGTACTAGAACCAGTTCAGCTACTAAAATTCATAGGTTCAGAACTGGACACAAAGAAGGGAATGGCTTACCTACCCCAAGACAGGGAGGACAACCTTATCCAGATAGCCAGTTCCTTCACACTTCATGTCTCCAGGCCAGCAAGACACTTCCTACAGTTGTTAGGCCACATGGCAGCCTCCACAGCTACCGTGTTAGGCTCCAGGTTCCAGATGAGAGACATCCAATTACACCTAAGGGAACACTGGTCCAAAAAGAGGGATTCTCTTGCAAAACTAGTCCCAGTGGCAGCCACTCTTCTTCAAGCCCTGCAGTGGTGGCAGGAAAGGAGCAACCTCAGACAAGGAGTACCCTTTCTGTAACAGGCCCCTTCTCTGGTGGTAACCACAGATGCATCCTTGCTGGGGTGGGGAACACATCTGGGGGACCACACTCCTCACAGTTTATGGACAAAGCAGGAATCTCTCCTGCATATCAACTTGTTGGAACTCAGGGCAGTTCTTTTGGCTCTTCAGTCATTTACCATTCAGATCAGAGGGAAGGTAATACAGGTCAGAACAGACAACACAACCACCATGTACTACATAAACAAACAAGGGGACACAAGATCAACCCCTCTGTGCACAGAGGCAATGAAAATTTGGACCTTGGCATACTCCCTAAACGTATTCCTCTCAGCTGTCCACCTGCCAAGAAAGGACAATGTCTTGGCGGATGCTCTCAGCAGAATAAACCAGAACCACCACGAGGGATCACTGAACAAACAGGTCTTACAGACCATTTTTAGGAAATGGGGCTCCCTAGAAGTGGATCTGTTTGCAGCCCCAGACAATCACCAGCTCCCTCAGTATTACTGCAGGCCCCCTTTCAAGGGTACAATTCCTCTGGATGCACTTTTGCTGGACTGGACAGGAAGGTTCCTGTATGCTTTGCCTCCCTTTCCTCTGTTACTGAAAGTACTAATCAAACTCAGGCTTCAACCAGCTTTAATGATCCTGATTGAGCTAGAAAACCTTGGTACTCCATGCTCCTATCATTGTCAGTAACCAAGCCAATCAGTCTCCCCAGGAGTTACAACCTACTGTCATCCTCACAGGGCAGGATCATGTACCCCAATCTGTTGTCCCTCAGACTCAAAGCATGGCTCTTGAGGACTTTAAGAGTATGCAAACTTGCATCTCTCAGAGGGAGTTCTGGATATACTGAGAGTCTCCAGGAAGCCTTCGACCAA
The DNA here is from genome assembly GCA_016271365.2 of Neoceratodus forsteri. NCBI lineage: Eukaryota > Metazoa > Chordata > Ceratodontiformes > Ceratodontidae > Neoceratodus > Neoceratodus forsteri. The sequence goes on along the minus strand of CM057452.1, from coordinate 911,171,388 downwards.
GAAAACTTGCGCCTCTAAATGGAAAAGATTTTCTGTTTGGTGTCAGGGTAAGGGCTTGGACCACAACCAGGCTGGTCTCTCTATAGTATATGGCCCATTTGCATTCCACAGGTTTGACTATTTCCACCTTGAGAGTGCACCTGACAGCTGTCTCAGCTTATTTATCAGCAGGTAAGGCATCTTTCTTGGCTTCAAGACCAGTGTTCAAGACATTTTTTAAGAGGTTACTACATTTACATCCACCACGCAGGGAACCTACCCCCATGTGGAATCTGAATATCTGCATTGCGCAGCTTATGCAGCCCCCTTTTGAGCCCATGTTCACAGCAGGCCTCAAATATGTGACTTGGAAAACAGTGTTTCTGGTAGCCACTACTTCTGCCAGAAGGATCAGTGAGCTCCGGGCATTATCTACAGAGCCTGGTTACATCACTGTCCATAGAAACAAGGTAATCCTTAGTACTAACAGAACATTTCTGCCCAAGGTGGTATCAGAGTTCCACCTCAACCAGTCTGTTACTTTGCCAGTCTTCTTTACAGATCATGCCACCTCAGGTGAGCGCAGGTTGCACAGCCTAGATGTAAAGAGGGCACTCCGCTATTATCTTGACCACACAAGGGGTCATAGACAGGATCAGACCCAACTCTTCCTTACTTATGGAGAGTTGGGAAAAGGGAAGCCTGCCACAAAACAATCTATTGCAAGATGGAGTGTGGCTTGTATTCAGTTTTGCTATAGCAAGGTGGGTAAGCAACCACCTGCAGGCCTCAGTGCCCATTCAACTAGGGGTACTGCAGCTTCTGTGGCAGCAGCTAGAGATATCCCCCTAGTGGACATTTGCAAAGCTGCAACCTGGAAGACCATTCATACATTCACCAAACATTATTGTTTGGATATCCAGGCCTGAGGAGATTCCAGGTTTGGCACAGCAGTCCTGCAGAGCCTGTTTCTTAAATAGGTGATAGACCCATCTCCAAAGGCACTGCTTGGTAATCTGCATAAGTCAGAATACAGTAAGATTTCCTGGTGTTTGAAGAAAAAATTACTCACCTTAGTAATCTTGTTTCTTCTAAGGGAATCTTACTGTATTCTGAGCTCCTTCCGTTCCTCCCCTACTCAAAACCTATGGTCACTGCACTACAGCTGTGGTAGAGTTGTTGCAAACCTGGGAGTATGGATGATCTTGTTTTTGGGCATCTGTGGCTTGAGTCTTACTGATGCCACTTGGCAAGTTTTCAGAAGGAAGAATAATTGCTTAAGATTTTCCTTTTAATTTATATGGGAGGGTTGTTGTTACTTTCTTATTGTTATTACTATTATTATAATATTATCCAGAAATTGCTTAGTTCATGCTTTGTAAGAATCTGACGGTTTAGAATTGTTTACCAGGGACAGTGATTTGAAAACCGAGCTCGAGCCTAGCATTCCATAATTTGCATAGGTTCTATTAACCATTACAGCTCTGGGGCAGTCCTATGGTGAGACCATACTGCGCAAGTCAGAATACAGTAAGATTCCCTTGGGAGAAACAAGATTACTAAGGTGAGTAATTTTTTCATCTCTCCCAACGAAAGGAGAGAGCCCATCCGGTTCGAACACCTCCCGGTCCTGCAAGAACGACAGAGGGTCGAGAGAAGATTCTTCGCATCATCGTCGCTCTTGGGATAGAGAGAGATCTTGATCCCAGGAGTCTTTCATCTCAACTTCGGTCGAAATTGCGACCTCAGCCACTGGCTTTACGGTACCCCCATCAGGCCAGTTGACTCAGACGCAGGATGATGATCAGGTCAAAATTGTAATCGACCCTGTTGACCCATTGTCGACTGATGAGGGCTGACAATTCTCTATTTAGGACTCTGGTCCTGCCCACCAAGAAGGAGACCCAGTCCGCTGGGACTCCACCCATGGTCACTATCCCTGACCTGGAGGAGCCATGGTTCTCCCTGGCCCCTTCTGAGCACCCCTGTCAGTCTCCCTGATGGTCTAGGTTGAGGTCTCGGACACCCTCAACTGACAAACCAAGGAAGTCACACAAGCGGCACCCCAAGAAGAAGTGACACCGCCATTCGTCTTCATTCTCCTCGGATGAGGAGAGGCTTCGACGCAAGTTGCGTTGTCACTACGAGGACCTTATGTGGCAACAGCTCATGCTGTCCAGTCCGAAGTCGACCCCAGCTTCTACTACGGCCATCACTTGGCTGTCTCCTTCTAGGCCGATGCCGACTCCCTTGGAGCCAGTCAACACTGCCCTTCCACCCATGAAGCCGGTGAAGACCATCCCGGCTCGGCCAAAGCCGGCCTCTCCACCTATCCTGTTGGAACCTCCACCTAAAAAGCCTCCTTCAGGGGCTTCTACCAAGGAGTCTCGGCCCATTCAAGGCCTCCCGCGCAGGCTGTCTGTCACCTTCACTCCCGACTGTCTGCGGCGGGTCGAAAGTGACTCTGGTGGTCAGTTGCTCTATCCAGACTTAGGGTCTGAGGATTCGGACCTGAATTCACATCCGTGTGACGAAGATTCCATCAGTCTGTCGATGGAGGAAGGTCCCACGTCTTTCCTGGACATCCTCCATCTCATCTCCGAATCAACAGGGATGCCTTTGGAGCCTGTTGAAAAACGGGCCGAATACCCCCTGATTGATATCCTCAGGAAAGGGGATTCTCTGTCTGAGGCCTTCCCAGTGGCTGAAGCCATAGTTGACCTGGCCTTGGAGCTTTGGCAGCAACCATCCTCCTGCTCTGTGCCTTCGATTCGTATGGCCCACAAGTATGCAGTTCCCATCGGCTCCCCTTCGTGGTTTACACAGCATCCCTCGGCTGAGGGATTGGTGACCAAGTCTGTGTTTCAGCGCTCGGGCAACTCAGGAGATAAGGATAGGCCTCCAGACAAAAAGGTCCAAAAAATTGGAACATTCAGCCAGAAAGGTATATGCTGCCTCCTCACTTGGTCTCCGCCAGGCGGGTTTGGCTGTCATTATGGCACACTTCTCCCATGCCCTCTTGGGCTCCCTGGATGAGGTACTTCCTCATCTTCCCATGGACCTTCAGATCACGGTCAAGCATGTCCCTGACCAGGGCTGGGCTGTTGCCAAACAGCAACTCCAGACGGCCCTGGACATCGGGAATTCTTGTGCCCATTCAGTAGCAGCCACTATGCACTGCAGAGCCTGGCTGAGGATCTCGACCTTTACGGGAGACACCCAGCACAAACTGGTGGATGTTCCCTTCCTGTGTACCAGCTTGTTTGTTCCAGGAGTCAATGGTCACCTCCAGCATATCAAGAAGTCCAGTGCCACCTTGGACTCTGTTACTTCCACCCAGAAAGAACACCAGGGTTCTAAGAAACAGCAGAAGAAGAAGCCCTTTCGGCCTTCTGCCCCTGTGGCCAAGCAGCCCCAGTATCAATCTGGGCAGCAGCAGCAGGCTCAAACTTGATGCCCTCGGCCCAAGTCGGGGCTTCGGTGAACCATAAGCCTGGAGGGAAAGGTCCTGGTGGCACCTCTGCCAGCCTGTCATCCTCCAAGCCTGCGCAGTGACGGGATGGGGGTGGTCACCCCATGCCCGTCACGACCACTCTGGGTTCTCCCGTGGGGGGCCAGCTCCACTACTTCCTTTCCACCTGGTCCGCTGACTCAACGGACAGGTGGGTCTTGGAAGTGGTCAGCCAGGGTCTGCCTCTGGAATTCAAGCAGTACCCTCCAAGCCAAGCCCGCACCCACTGGAGGAAAAGGTATGCGCCCATACTCGGTCGGCTCTCAGAGACAACATTGCCCAACTCCTCCACAAGGAGGTAGTGGTCAGAGTCGCGGATCCCCCTGTCAACCCAGGGTTTGTTTCCAGGTACTTCCTGGTTCCGAAATGGATGGGTGGCTGGTGCCCCATTCTAGATCTGCATGATCTGAATCAGTTTCTCTGGTCTTGCACCTTTTGGATGGTAACTCTGTCCCAGATCATACCATCTCTCGAACAGAGCATGTGGTTCTGCTCACTGGAGATCTACAGGATGTGTTCTTCCACGTCCCAATCTGTCCGTCCCACTGAAGATTCCTCCACTTCAGAGTGGAGGGAACCCTGTACGAGTTCCAAGCCATGCTGTTTGGCCTGTCATCAGCCCCCAGGGTCTTCACCAAATGCATAGCAGTAGTGGCGGCCCATCTTCGGCATCGAGGGGTCAGAGTGTACCCTTATCTCGACAACTGACTAATAGTGGGTCCCTCCAGACTGGAGGTGGAGAGGTCCAGGGATCTGGCCCTCCATACCTGCCTTAGCCTTGGCCTCCTGGTCAATGAGGCCAAGTCGGAACTCGTGTCCTCGCAGGTGATTTGCTTCATCAGGGTAGAGCTTGACTCTTGCTGAGCCAGAGCCAGGCTCCCGGTGGACAGGGCGGAGGTTCTCTCCTCCTTTGCCCAATCATTTCTGTTGGGCAATTGTGCCCTGCCCGGGACTTCCTGCGACTTCTTCTGGGTTACATGGTGGCCTGCACCTCTGTGGTCTGACAGGCCCGGTGGCATATGCACCCCCTTCAATGGGAGTTGGTCTGCCAGTGGTCTCAGCAACATGGTCATTTTGAACAGCTGGTCCCTGTGACTCAGAAGATGTCGGACCCCCTCCAGTGGTGGACTGTGCTGGAACATCTGCAGGGAGGGATCCTGTTTGTCCACCCCAAGCTGACGGTTGTCCTGATGACCGATGCCTCTCTCACGGGCTGAGGTGCCCACATGGGGAATCACAGAGTCCGTGGGCTCTGGACCCCCGAGGATTCACGATGTTACATCAATCTGCTGGAGCTCTGAGCAGTTCGGCTGGTGCTGACTGCATTCGTTCTGGTCCTTCGGGGTCAGGTGGTCCAAGCCCAGATGGACAACACCACGACCATGTACTACCTCAACAAACAGGGCAGCACACACTCCTGGCTTCTGTGCAGAGAAGCTCCCCACATCTGGACCCTCGTGAGCTGACTGGGAGGCAGATCTCCTAGCCATCCATGTGGCAGGAGCCCCGAATCAGTTAGTGGATGCCCTCAGCTGTGTAGATGAGGTGTCCCATGAGTGGTCTCTCCATCCAGAGGTAGTTCACAGCCTTTTCTCCCAGTGGGGCAACCCTCGGGTAGATCTGTTCACCTCCAAGGAGAACACAAAGCTGAGGCTGTTCCATGCCCACCCCCCCTCAACAGGGCTCACTGCAGGTGGATGAGTTTTCGAGGCCATGGACCCCAGGCCTCTTCTATGCCTTCCCTCCACTTCCTTTGGTCCACAAGGTGCTCCTCAAGGTCAGGAGAGACAAGGCACAAGTGACCCTGGTAGCCCCAGACTGGCCTCATCAGATTTGGTATCCAGATCTCCTCAGCCTCAACATCAGGCTCCCGAGGCATCTTCTACCACACCTGGACCTGGTCTCCATCAATCAGGGGAAGGTACTCCACCCGGGACCTTCAATCCCTGCACCTGACAGCCAGGTTCCTGAGTGGCTAGAGTTCCAGGCTTTGGGTCTCTCAGATGATGTACTCAGTGGAGTTAAGGCATCTAGGAAGGAGTCAGCCAGGAAGTGCTGTGCCTTCAAATGGAAGAGATTCTCCATTTGGTGTCAGGGCAAGGGCCTGGACCCTTTGTACTGTCCAGTGGCTAGCATCCTCAGCTACCTTTGGTCTTTCTCCAAAGGAGGTCTTCGGTCTACGACCATTAAGGTGCACCTGGCAGCCATCTCTGCTTACTGGGCATGGGCCGGTCAGCAGACGGTGGTATAGGAGAAGGTGATCTGGCATTTCTTTAAAGGCCTCGACCACATTTCCCCTCTGGTGTGTGAACCACCACCTCCATGGGATCTACTGCTGGTACTGGCAAAGCTCATGGGCAAGCCATTTGAACCGATGCACAGGTGTGAGATGTCACACCTGTCATGGAAGACCACCTTCTTGGTGGTTAGCACATCAGCCAGAAGGACTGGGGAGCTACAGATGCTTTCTGTCGAGTCTCCCTATCTGGTCTTCCACAGGGACAAGATTGTCCTGCACCCCAACCCGAAGTTCCTTCCGAAGGTTGTGTCAGAGTTTCACCCGAACTAGGTGTTGACTTTGCCGGTGTATTACCCCAACTACACCTCGAAGGCTGAGTACAGGCTCTATATTTTGGACCTGAGATGAGCGCTCTCTTATTATAAGGAGTGAACAACTGAAGTTTGGGGAGAGGTTCGCCAGCTGTTTGTCACCTATGCTGAAGTCACACCTGGCAGACCTGCAGCAAAGCAGATGATTAGCAGATGGATTACATCCTGCATTGATCTCTGCTACTGGTTGGTGGGCAAGGAGCCTCCCAGTGGGATAAGAGCTCATTCCACCCGCCATACTGCTGCATCGGTGGCTGCTTCTAGGGACATCCTTATCCAGGATATCTGCAGGGCTGCTACTTGGAAGTCAGCAAACACCTTCATTACCCACTACCACATCGACCTAGAGTCACGCTGGGATGTTGGTTTTGGGGCCTCAGTTCTCCAATCTCTGTTCCCTAAGTAGGGGGTGTGCGCCTTGCCTCCCTCCTCCCAGAGAACTGCTAGGAGTCTGCCAACCAGTGTTGATAGAACAACATATCCACAATCCTAGAAAAACAGGTTACTCACCTGTAACAGTAGTTCTAGGAGTGGTATATGTTGTTCGTCCACACTAACCCACCCAACCTCCCCAGCTTCGACGCACAACCTCTGCTTCCAGCAGGCAAGATCTGGGGTCAAGGGGCAGAGCCGAGGCTTATACCACCTGGATGAGTGGGAGGAGCCAGCTTTTAGACCATCCGGCAAGATTTAAAGGGAAAGGGATATGTCAACCAGTGTGGATGAATAACATATACCACTCCTAAAACTACTGTTACAGGTGAGTAACCTGTTTTTCAGGATTGTTGCTTTTTCTAGGTCCCCCATCCGCACACACCCCTTCATCCCTTTTTAACCTCACAATCCCACTCCTAGTCTTTTTTCTTTCACTAATGTACCTGAAAAAGGTCTTGTCTCCATTCTTAATTGCCTGGGCTATTTTTACCTCCATTGTTCCTTTGAGATTGTGACTGCTTTCCCTGCCTCTCTCTGCTGTTCCAGATACAGTTCCCTGTCTTCCCCTCTCTCTGTTTCCTTGTACCTCCTAAAAGCTAGCCTTTTCTCTCTTACCTTTCCGTCCACATCTTTTGAGAACCATAGTGTTTTTTCTTTCTTTTTGTTTTGCTTAGTTGCCTAAAACAAAGGCTTGTTGCCTCTGCTATGGCTCCCTTAAGGTTAGCCCATTGTTTCTCTACATCCCCCTTCCCCTTCTTCTTCCCCTGCCAGAGCTTCCTTGAGACATTCCCCCATTTTTGCAAAGTTGACCCTCTGAAATCCAGGACTCTTGCTTTCGTATGGTTTGACTCCTCCACTGTTCTCCCACGCCGTACAATGATCACTGGACCCCAGGTGGCTACCCACCATTACGTCAGTGACTCTGTCCCCATTAGTGAGTACCAGGTTCAATATTGCTCTTTCTTTGGTGGGTTCTGCCACAAGCTGCTTGAGGCACGCTCCCTGCAGGACATCCAAGATGCCTCTGCTCCTGGCTGTGGCTGCAGCCTGGGTGCTCCAATCACCTCAGGCAAATTGAAGTCTCCCACCAGCAGCACTTCACCTTTGGCTGTCATTTTGTGGAAGGCTTCCACTAGTACCCAGTCCATCTACTCCTGTTGTGCTGTAGGTCTGAAGATCACACCAATGCAAATGGCAGTGCCATTTCCTGTCTCCAGGGTGACCCACAGTGCTTTTGCTCCCTCCTGCATTCCCTGAACCTCAGTTGCTTTAATTCCCTCCCTGACATAGATAGCCACCCCTCCACCCTTTTTCCCAACCTGTCTTTTCTAAATAGAGTGTGACCTGGTATGGCTATACCCCATTCATGATTCCCTGTGTATCATGTCTCGGTAACAGCAACAATGTCCAGGTCCACCTCTGCCGTCAAGGCCACTAGGTCCAGGATTTTATTTCCCAGGCTGTGGGCATTCATGCACGTGGCCTTCCAAGTTTTGCAACTTCCTCTTCTAGTAGATACCCGCCATCCCCATGTCTTCTTTCCCTTCCCCATCTGTTTTTATTCTCATTCTTCCTTGTCGCTATTATTCTACCCATCTCAGTTTTAGGTTTTAGTGTCGATTTCCCAACCCTAGGGTCCTCCCTACTGACTGCTTCATCCTGTTGGGGGGGCAGCTAGCTTCTTCCTGCCTACTTTCGCCTCGCCGCTTGACTAGTTTAAATGCTTACCAATGAAGCATTTAAACCTCTCACCGAGGATCTTGGTTCCCCCTCGAATAGATGCAGTCCATCCCACTTGAATAGGCCTACATCCCTCCAGGTGGGACCCCAGTCCTCAATGAAGCCGAAGACCTCTGCTCTGCACCAGTCCTTCAACCATGCATTGAATCTCATGGTGCAGAGTGTCTTGTCCTCCCCCTTGTTGTTGACCGGTATCACCTCCAAAAAGGTTACAGTGCATGCCACTTGTCTGAGACCCCCCCCCCCAGCTCCCTGAAGTCCTTCTTCACTACCCTAACCTCATCACCAGCCAGATCATTAGTCCCCAGGTGGACAATGATGTCTGGCTCTCCCTCCCATCCTGTTGCCCCAGCGATCCTCTGGATACGCTTTCCATCCCTCCAAGCCGTGGTGCCAGGTAGACACTTAACCTCCCTCTCTCCCACTCCATTCACCCCCAAGTCTACCCCCCCAACAATAGAATTCCCCCACCAGGAGTTGCTTCCTCCTTCTCTGGGGTCCTCTGCCCCCCTGGGGTCTCCACCATGGATATACTATGGTATCCCTAAACTCAGTAACCTGAGTCTCGGGATACTGACCCCACTGGTCCGAAACCCAGCCTGCCGAATCAAACAGATGCCTGAAAATACAATTACGGGCATCTGATTGAATAACCATTAGGCATATCGGGAGCTTTCACCCCCCCAACCCCCCATGTGGGGGGCTCTGTCTTTCCCACACCCCCAGACCAAAATATCTAACTCTGAGGAGCGGACCTCGGAGTTAGAAATAAAAGTGTTTTCGGGGGGTGGGTAGGACCACTAAAATATATGCCACCTGTAGCACAGCTAGAACCCATGCCTACACAGCAAGCTGGCCAAGCTGCCGTGGTGTAGTCCGAAACACCAGCGGGGCAGCTTGGCCAGTCTTCTAATTTTTCCTCCCTTTGAATGCTGGGGACAGGGGTAAGGTAGCAAGCCGTCACATCTGCTACCTTACCCCTGTCAGTGTCCCTCAGGATCCATCATGCTAGGATGCTCACTGTCCGGATACTGAACCTGTCAGGCAGTACTTCCCAGGCAGGTCAGTGTCGGGATAGTGAGCCTCAGTACTTCATAATGGTACCTCCACCATGAAGAACCCCCACATCCTCCTTAGTCTGCACTATGGGTGCCTCCTTAGGACAGTTCCACCCTGCCAGCACAGCACAGGACTTGTGAAGTGGAACCGTGGGTGGGATATGCCTCTGCCCAATGCCTCACATTCCTGTGCCTACCGTAGTCCAGCTGTTCCTCTGCCTAGGCAACCTTTGAGGCAGCAGAGGTGGATTCGGTGGTTGCTGGACAAAGGAGGAGGTCCCCCTAGTCCTAACCAACTCAGCCTGGAGACAAGCAATCTCTTCCCTCAGCCCAGAAAGATGCTTGCAGAAGGGACAGCACTGCATCCTCCACAACTTCTCACAGAAAACTGCCACCCCACAGCCACTGCTCTGCACCACTCCCATCATATCTTATTTGTTTCAGCACATATAGTACAGCACAGTACCTGAAAGAACTTTGAAGCACAATCCTGGCACTGGCAGAAAGCGCAGATGATGGTTTAGCATAGGACCTGATTGCCACAGCAAGATCTACCCTCGATACCACACAATATCATTTCCACACTGCGGTGAACACTAATCACACTGCTGCCTGAGTTTTGGCTCATGCAATGTTATTAAGAAGGTTTTCCTGGCTAAGGACTACCATCCTTTCCTAGGATATTCAAAACAAGGCCGTGGATTTCTCCTTTGAGGGAGATTCATTAATTTGTTACAAAATAGAGGCCTACATGAAAAAAGTGGATGAATACAAAAGCACTTTTTTTTAAACCTTATATTTTATTATTTTATAGTGAAGTACATCAATATACTTTCCATATAACAGACAGTCCTGTTTGGTACAATTACCAATGGGGTAGAATGCCCCTTAATCATAGTTAATAAAACATATTTTTCATGCATCCCTTATATTTTGATACAGCATCAGGGGGAATAACAAGCATCATGTTAAGCAATCTAAAGTTCTGAAAAGTTGCCATGATGGAGTCCATGAGCAGCATGGCTAAGCCCGAAAAGGTAATGTCCAACATGAGGTCCAAATACGAACTATCCCTCTAGGGGAAACGTATTGCCATGCACTGTTCCTAAATTTAAAACTTTAATGTTTGCATCTACAGGTATATATCAAAGTCAGCCTTCTAAACTGTGATCTCACGCCCAATTCCCTGTACTCTCCTTCAAAACCATTCAGGCGGAAAGGCACACCTTATGAAGACTTTCAAAAGTGGAACATTAATCAAAAACTCCTGTAATACTGAACATATTAAATCTATGATGAAACCCATACCTAAACAATATAGCCCCCATTACAAAAGGGGAGCTCGCTTAAACTTAAACATGCTCAAACAAATACAGCTGTAGAAAGCTTTTAAATTTGGTGTTTAGGAATTATTAGGTCAATACATCTTGTTATAATGATTAAAGATTTGTAATTTTGAGATTTAAATTAAAAGTACGTCCCTCACTCCGTGGAGTCTCCCACAATGTCCTCATCCTCCGAGTCGGCCCTGGTCTGCGTAGCTCGAATCTTTTCAGCCCACTTGCCGGCCTCCGCTGGATCCGAAAATGCCCAGACTTTACTTTGATGGACGATCCTTAAATGAGCAGGAAAAACTATGGAGTGGGTGATACCATGATCTTTCAGCACACGAACTCCATCAAATTTCTTTCTTCATTGTCTCGTTGTGTAGCTTATATCAGGGAACAGGTGCACCGTTTGGCCATCAAAAGAAAGAGGGCCATTCCGTCTGGCTAGGGATAGGATATGATCTCTTTCTCCAATTCTTGCAGTCACCACCAGGAGAGTTCGAGGTGGGCTGTCGGCCTCTAGTCTCCTTCGTGGTGTGATTCTGTATGCCTTCTGGAAACAGAAGGCCTCCTGATCTTCTTCTGCAAGTAGATTTTCTGGCAGCCATTCTTTAATAAACATCTTGGGATGGTCTGCCTCAACACCCTCCAGTAAGCCCAATACTCTAATATTTGCTGCTCTAGTTTGGTTTTCTAGTGTTTCGAGTCGTGCTCAAAAATGTTGCGCCTCTTTAACCACTGACGCAGAAGCACCAGTTGATGTTGACATCTGTTTTTTAACTTCGAGCATTTCGACTTTCAAGCAGTCTATTGTGGTTTCCACCACTGTAACCTTGTTTGTAAAAGTGTTCATCTTCTGATTTAGGTCAGAGACCATTGATATTAATCCCTGCATTTTGATGCCTAGGGATTGCATCATTTCAACCCCCGAGTAATGACGTGAAGTGCCTTCAGCGGGTCCAGTAGAAGTTGTAGGCGAACCCGCTGTATCTTGTTTGCGTTTGGGTTGATTGGTACCTCCTCGGTCTCGACGTGGATTACCCATTTGTAACTTTGATGTTACTTTGTCTCCTGGGGGCTTCTTTGGATCTTTTGTGTAGAAATAAGTGGTTTTAAAAATATACTCTAGGGAAATCTGTCAGAGCTCCTATAAAGCGTATCTTATCAGCTCGGGCTCCACAGTGCCCCCCTCAATACAAAACCACTTTTAAAAGTAACAATGAGAAGGATAAGGCCTTTACCTCCTACTGGTCATACAGAAGGGGAGGCAGAGGCAGGGGATACTTTTCAAGAGCCTATGTCTCGTACACCTTCTATGAGTACCAGTCACAAAGAGGTTACTATAGGGGAAGGGGAGAAAGGACTTCCAGGTGTAGTGCAACTAGTGCTGCAGCTCTAGCGCCTAAGCCCCAGCCAAAACAAAACCCCTGACAGTTTTGCCCAGGTCACCCAGCCATTGCCAGTGGGAGGAAGACTAGCACTCTACTTCCCGGAATGGGTAAACATTACCAAAGACAAGTGGGTACTGGAAGTAGTGGGCCGGCCAGTGATTGTGTCTGCAGTTCAAACACTTTTCAAACCTTCAGAAACACAGACATTTTCCAGCTCATTCTCCCACAGGAAAAAGTCTATTGGAAGTGAAAAAAAAAAAAAAACTGTTAATATCAAAAGATATAGAAAAAGTCCCTGATCCCAGTGGGCAGGGGCCTAGTCTCAAGATACTTCCTGACCCACAAGAAAAATGTTAAGTGAAGATCCATTTTAGGCCTCAGCTTTCTGAACAAGCATTTGGAAAAAAAGGAAAATTCAAGATGGTCACATTAAGGACAGTGATACCATCTTTGCAGAAAGATCATTTGCTGGGATCCCTGGATATGAAAGATGCCTATTTCATATACCAGTCAGACAGTCTCTGGGAAAATACCACATTCTGTTAGTTCGTCTTCATGGTGCTGAGAGACAGAATGATCAGATAAACTCAGATTATCAGGTTAAAAAACACATTTACTGTGAAAAACTATATAAAACAACAAACAGGACTTCAGAGCAGATGCTCCCACTTGCCTAACATTTGGTACATCCTCTGTGTGCTTTTTCAAAGGCTGAAGTCATAGATAGGTAGCCTGCTTAAATACAAAAAGCTTTTAAAGTGACCATACAGAATTAATTTAAAAAAATCACTAAATTCCTGATATGTAACATATCTAAAACACATAGATCCATTGCAAATAAATACATTTTTTTTAATTAATTCTATTAAACATTGATCTTCCTGGACAAAAAAGTCTTCACCACTCATTCACACTAATGGGACTACGCTGGAGGCACTAGGATGCAGTGGGAGCCAAAAATATTCTGGGCGGCCAGGAGCCCAGGTAGCCACACGAAGCGGCACCCCTCGAGCTCAGCTCAAGGCCAGATAGGCTACCTCGCATTGACCCTCCAACCGCCTCAGTTCCTTTTTTTTCCGCCATCGAGTGCGCTTCAGTGTCGACGTCGCTCGACAGACAGGAGTCAAAACTTCACGTCTATATGACAGCAGCTATAGTCTTCAGTTTTGATTTGTTTTATTAGTTTTATTATTTCTTCATCAGTTTAAATTAAATAAGTAAAATTTCTTAAATAAATTTTTCATCAGAAGAAGTCTTCAGCCTTTCTTCGACGGAGTTGACCATGAACGGGGCAGGTGATGGTAGGGAGACTTCGCATGAAAGTTGTATTGTCAGCAGGACTGGGTCTGGTCTGCTGCCCTCTACGGGGGTCTGACTACAGGCAGTCCAGTGCTCCAGGGGGATGAGCGGTCTTCCCGAAAGCACAAAAAGAAGTGGTCCCATTTTCAATCCTCGTCAAGGGCTTGGCACCATTTGGCTTCGAGTTCTTCTTTGGCCTCCCAGTCGAAAAAGAAACTGCACCGCTCGAGGTCGCCTTCTGGTACGTCTGTGCGTTGATTGTCGGTTGCTGGCAACACGGACCAGACTCCATCCCTTCCGGGGTCTTCTCCAGCTTCTGTTTCTGGTGACAGGCATCCTCGACTCTGGAGTCACTCCCCACCCCCTGTGGGGTCCTCCGGTGAGCAGTTTCACCACTGGGCCGCTCTTATGGAGCAATGGGTTTGGTGGTTGTCCTGTCTGCCCTAGCCAACAAGTCTGTCACCGGGGTCTTCAGGCCTCTTGGTTTTGTATCTGTGGGCAGGGCAGTTGGGGCTTCCTGTTTGCGTGGTGCCTCCTTCGGTGCTGTCAACACCACACTCTAGTGTTTATCCCCCTAATACGGCTGTGGCGCAGGGGTCTACACTAGTGCCTTTACCTCCTGCTGAATTTCTTTGCCTTTCCTCAGCAAATCAAGGGTTGAGAACCTCTGGCTCAGTGCCATGGGCTCCTCCAGCACCAGTACCACGCTCAGCGCCACATCCTGTGCCGGCACCACCTGTGTTTTCAGCGTCACCTGCTGTTACGGTGCCAGGAGCGCCTGCAGTGCCACATGCAACACCGGGGTTTTCGACTCCGATTCATAGTACTCCTCCTCCTTCCTTTCCTCCTTTTCCTATCTATACAGTCCCTTTGGGACTAGTAGGAGATGATATTGAGCCTGATCCTGATCTTCGATTGGTGGACGACTTTGACAACGATTCTTCCCTAGGAGCAGCGAATAAACCTACTCTTACAGCAGAGCCTCTGGTAGAGGACCTTTCTTTTAAGTCTCTGTTTAGAAACAAGAATCTCTCTCTCTCTCAATCTCTCTCTCTGTCTCTCTCTCTGTCTCTCTGTCTCTCTCCAGACTTTGGAGATTGATCCTGGGAAGTTGCTACATCTGCAGTACCTGCACGTTACGGACATTCCAGTGGAATTGACTCCCCCCATGCAACCCTCTTTTGAGACTCTCTCGCAGATGGTGTGGGATCATCCAGTGCTTATTCCCTCTGTGGCTAAGTCCATAGACAGGAAATATGCCCCTCCCAAGGATCGACCCATGCTGGCCTCGCAAGCCTTTGCTGATGCCTTAGTTGTCCTGGCAGAGAATGACAAAGCAATTCTTACGCAAGAATCTACTGCACGTCCGATAAACAAAGAATCTCGCAAAATTGACACTTTGGGAAAGCAAGTCTTTGGTGCTTCCTCCCTGGGCATGCGCATTGCTAGCTACCAGGGCTACTTCTCTCAATATGAGTATACCCTCTGGCATTCGCTTAAGGCCACTGTAAAAGCTCTCCCAGATTCGGAAGTTAACACAGAGCTTCTTCAAATCATTACTAGAGGCATTGAATCCAATAATCAATAGCTCAGAGCTGCCATGGATGCCGTTGACACTGCCTCCAGAGCAGCAGCGGCCGGTATATGCACCCGACGCCACTCTTGGTTGCGCACGTCGAGATTCACAAATGATGCCCAGCAGAGAGTTATGGCTTTGCCCTTTGATGGTACATACCTGTTTGGTCCTCAGATCAAGCAGGCACTAGAGGCCAATAGAAAACTAGAACAGCTATCAAAACGTCCGGACTGCCATCCGCAGCCCCGCAAGGGGGCGGGAACCGGCATCAGTTTCACAACTGTCAGTTCTTTTGTGGTAAAGGCAGAGGAGGCTTTAACAGAAACCAAACCCCTCAGCCACAAAAGAAAATCCAGCAGAAGGCACAGGACCCCAAAGTGCCTAGTGCCAACTTCTGAGATCCCAGCCCAAATCCCACCTCAGCTGTCCGAGGCGGACTCTTCCTCGGCAGTAGGAGGGCGTCTGACTGTTTTACGACTAGTGGGAAGTCAATCACATCAGACAAATGGGTGCTCAGAATAATCTACGAGGGGTACTGTCTAAATCTTTCGGAAATCCCTCCGGATCATCCACCCAAATAACAGCCCAAGCTGTTTGTCTCTCAATCACACCTTCTTGCTTCCGAGATTCAAGGCCTTCTAAACAACAGGGCAGTAGAGATAGTCCTGCTGGATCAGCGGAACACAGGTTTCTACTCCCATTACTTCATAGTTCCAAAGAAAACAGGTGACATGCACCCTATTCTTGACCTCAGAAAGTTAAACAAATTCCTTTACAAAGAAAAGTTCAAGATGATATCACTCTGTACACTTTTACCTCTGATTCATCAAAACGATTGGCTAACCTCCCTGGACATGTAGGATGCCTACCAACATGTTCTCATTCACCCAAACCACCACAAATACCTCAGATTTGTAGCGTTAGGTCAACACTACCAGTTCAGAGTCCTGCCCTTTGGGCTATCCTCGGCGCCTCGAGTTTTTACAAAGTGCTTTGCAGTTCTTGCAGTGCATCTGAGGAAACTCAGGTGTTCCCATATCTGGACGATTGGCTTCTTGCAAGTCCCTCCAGGCATGAGACTCAGGAAGCCGTGGCTATGGCTTCAAAACTCCTAACGTCTGTGGGAGTCCTGCTAAATTTGGGAAAGTCGTAGCTACAGCCCTCCCAATGGCTCATCTTCATAGGAGCCCTTCTGGATATCTCCAGCATGAAAGCCTTTCTTCTGGAGGACAGAAGGAACAACATCCTTCAGATGGCCCATTTTATCAGAGAGAATGACTCGGTTCGAGCTCTCTCTCTTGATGCAGCGGATACGGGGTCTCATGGCATCCTCAGTCTTCACTGTGCCTCTGGCTCATTTTCACATGAGGACTACTCAGTGGATGCTCAGTACTCAGTGGTCACCAACCAAGCACCACAGTCCTTCTACATCAAGGTGACAGATCCTCTGAAACGGTCACTCACCTGATGAATTCAGGTCAACAACCTTCTGCAAGGTTATCCCTTCGCCCCTCTAGAATCCCAGATCTCCATTACCACGGATGCGTCCCTCCTGGGATGGGGAGCTCACTGCCAGGATCTCCACACCCAGGGTTGATAGAGTCAGGATGAGTCTCTGTTTCACATAAATGTTTTAGAAATGAGAGCTGTCCTGTACGTAGTCCAGGCCTTGAAGCACGTACTCTGTCACAAGATCATTCTCCTTCAAATGGACAACAAAGCAGTGATGTACTACATCAACAAGCAGGGCGGAGCACACTCTTACCCCTTATGCAGGGAAATGTTGAGAGTGTGGGAATAGCGCCTGGAACACAAAGCTCTGATCCAGGCGGTCTACCTGCCAGGAGTGCAGAACAATCTGGTGGATTGTCTCAGCAGAATGGAGACCGACACTCACAAGTGGTCTCTTGACACAAACATCGTGCAATCACTCTTCGAAGAGTAGGGAACTCCAGACCTGGACCTTTTTGTGTCCCCACTCAATGCAAAACTGCCCGTCTTCTGCTCCAGGAATCTGGGACCTGGCGTTTTTTGTCAGTATCCATTCAGATTGCAGTGGACAAGACACTTTCTGTATGCATTTCCTCCTCTTCCCCTAGTTCAGAGGGTGCTGCTCAAACTAGAGGCACAGGGGGGCAGAATGATCCTCATCACCCCATTCTGGCCTCATCAGATCTGGTTTCCATTAATTAACAGATTATCAGAAACTTCTCCAAGACAGCTTCCACTTCTTATGAACCTGCTGACCCAGGGCCCTGTGGTCCATCCCAACCTGAAGTCCCTTCACCTCCATGCCTGGCACCTGAAGAGACAGAGGTGAACGGGTTTAACATCTCATGTAGGATCTCAGATATGCTATTAGCTGCACACAAGCCAGCTACTTGAAAAACTTACACGGCTAAGTGGAAGCGGTTCTCCATCTGGTGTACAAAATCCTCCTGGAATCCTTTCTCCTGCCCACCAAACAAGGTCCTAGAGTAGCTTCTAGATATTTCAAGTACAAGCCTGCATTACTGTACCGTGAAGGCTCACCTTTGTGCAATCTCAGCATACCATGAGCCTGTACACTCCATGTCTCTGGCTCAGTTACCTGTGGTCATGCGGTTTCTTAAGGAAATTATTCTGCATACTAGGCCACTGTTCAGATGACTGGTAGCTGCCTGGGATATTAACCTTGTGCTAGATATGCTCACACACAAGCCTTTCAAGCCCCTAGCTACTTGTGAGCTGAAGGTTCTGACATGGAAGACTGCCTTCCTGGTAGCCATCACTTCCGTTCACAGAGTGTCTGAAATGCATGCTTTAGTCACAGACCCTCCATATACTGTATTTCATAAAGACAAAGTGGTTCTTAGGACCCACCCTAAGTTTCTCCCCAAGGTCTTCTCAGAATTCCATCTGAAGAAGAATGGGAGGTACCTAAACCAAACAAGAGAGAAACTCTGAATAGGGGGGTCGATACCAGTCCATTCACAGAAGAAAGGGTTTTAAAAGAACTCTTGAAACTGAGGGTGGACAAAGCAATGGGGCCTGATGGGATTCACCCAAGAATTCTAAAAGAACTAAGGGTGGAACTAGTAACACCACTGACTACTTTCTTTAACAAATCATGGAAGGATGGGGTGGTACCTGAGGACTGGAGGAGGGCAAATGTGATTCCACGTCACAAAAGTGGGAGCAGGGCAGAGGCAGGAAACTACAGACCAGTTAGTTTGACTTCAGTGATAGGGAAAATGATGGAATCACTTGTGAAGGAAAGAACTGTTGAGTACCTAGAGGCCAGTGGGGCACAGGACCCAAGGCAGCATGGATTCACAGCAGGAATGTCATGTCAGATAAACCTAATAGATTTCTTTGACTGGGTGACCAAAGTAATAGACCAGGGAGGGGCTGTGGATATGGCCTACCTAGATTTTAGCAACGCATTTGGCACAGTCTCACACAAAAGATTAATATACAAGTTAGCCAGCCTTGGAGTGTGTCCCAAGGTGGTAGCCTGGATAAAAAACTGGCTGGACAACAGGACACAAAGGATAATAGTAAACGGAATCCACAGTGAATAAAGGAGGGTAACTAGTGGGGTACTGCAGGGTTCGGTACTGGGACCGCTTCTCTTTAATGTCTTTATAAGTGACATTGGAGAGCACCTGGAAGGAAAAGTATGTCTCTTGGCAGATGACACAAAGATCTGCAACAGGATTGATACACAAGGTGGGGTGGAAAGAATGAAAAGGGACTTGGCAAGGTTGGAGGAATGGTCAAATATGTGGCAGCTCAGATTCAATGCAAAGAAGTGCAAGGTAATGCATCTGGGAAAAAAACCTCAGGGAAGAGTACACAATGGGGTGAGTTAATAACAACAAAAATCGAAAGAGACCTAGGAGTAATTATATCAGATGACCTAAAGGTGGGCAAGCAATGTGAGAAGGCAGTGAGGATGGCTGGGGGGATACTGGGATGCACAGGGAGAGGCATCAACAGTAGAAAACAGGAAGTTGTTATCGCTCTGTACAGACAGTTAGTGAGACCCCATCTGGAGTACTGAGTGCAGTTCTGGAGACCCCATCTCCGCAAAGACATAGACAATAGTGGAGGCTGTTCAGAGGAGGGCAACCAAAATGGTGAATGGTCTGCACCAGAAGACATACGAGGAGAGACTAAAGCAGCTTAATATGTATACCCTTGAGGAAAGGAGGGAGAGGGGGGACATGATAGAAACTTTCAAGTATCTCAAGGGAATTTAACAAAGTACAAGAGGGTAGTATCTTTCAGAAGAAGAGATGTGCAAGAACAAGGGGGCTCAATTTGAAGATAGAGGGGGGACAGCTCAGAGGTAATGTTAGAAAGTATTTTTTCAGAAAGAGGGTTGTGGATGCATGGAACAGCCTTCCTGAGGAAGTTGTGGAGTCAGGAACAGTGGGAGAATTCAAGAAAGCATGGGACAGGCATAAGGCAATTCTAGTGGGGGGTAGGAGGAAGTAAGCTGTTGATTAACTAGAATCTGCAGCTTATCCATCAGATAGGGAAATGGGCAGACTAAGTGGGCCAAGCGGTCCTTATCTGCTGTCAGATTCTATGTTTCTATGAATCAGCCCTTGGTTCTTCCATCCTACTTCATTAACCTCTAGAATGAGGAGGAGTGTACCCTGCATTCTCTGGATGTGAAGAGAGCTTTGAGGTTCTATTTAGACAGAACTAAAGAAATCCGCACAGGAAAACAGCTATTTGCTTCCTTCAGCAGAGCCCGGATGGGTCAGCCTGTTGCTATCAGATGCATTTCTGCATGGCTAGTGGCATGCCTTCGCCAGTGCTACTCCATGGCACAGGTCAAGCTGAAAGACAGAGTATACGCTCATTCTGTAGAGCAGTTGAGGCATCTCTGACAGAAATCCGGAACATGCCTATTGCAGACATCTGCAATGCGGCCACTTGGAGCTCAGTGCACACTTTCGTAAAGCACTACGCTTTGGATGTCCATGCCAGACAGCATCAGTCTTTTGGCAGGACAATCCTTAATGGACTTCTGTCCTAAGTGAGCTCCTCTCTCCAGCTGCCGGTCTCGACGGGGATTATTTTAGCTTGGTACTCTCCCATTAGTGTGAATGAGTGGTGGAGACTTTATGTCCAAGAAGATATGGAAATTATGTCCCTACCATAATTCTTGATCTTCTTGGATGAAGTCTCCACCACTCATTCACATGCCCACCTACCATCCCCCGAGCTCACTCATCTTGTTCTGGTTTTCACCCACTCGTTGTTGGGCTGTGAAAACTCTGTTGAGTTGACCCTTCTTACATGAGTCATTTCGGACTATCTTATGTCCGACATAGGTGAGTTTCACTAGGTTAGTTTACGCTGCACCTCCTTGATAAAAAGGTACCGAGGTATCGGCCCGGTGGCACTGAGGGTTGAGGCGCTGGATGCCACACTTCGCACCACGCCGGCAACCCGGGTTCGGGAACGAGCCCGAGTCATTGGGGGTTGGCAGGGGAGGACTAGGATTGAGCATCCGCAGACTGCTGTCCTAGTCATGGGGTGAGCTAGGGACATTCACTGCACTGTAGTGGCCTCTGGGACGCCCTGAGGTACTACCAGCATCGGTGTAAGTGTGGGGGAGCACGGCAGACGTCGGCACGTTATGCATGGACGTCATTGCACGTCCTCACTCCAATGGGGAACCAAAATCAGAGGAAAAATGGTCTGGGCTCAACCATGCAGCCTGATGGCCGTGCTCTGCGCTGCCCAGAGGACTTGTGAGGAGTCCTGTCGGGGAGGATTCCGAGGCTGTCCTGGCTGGGAGAGGCATGGGGGGGCCTCCAGCAGGATGACAAGATGGCCGTCCCAGATCCTCCTGGGTGCGGTTAGTGCCACCCAGCGCTCCAAACAGGCAGAGCCGGTGACTGGATGCCCCACTCCAGACACGCCGCAGCAAGGTGACAAATACAGTGGTGATAAAAAAAAAAAAAAAAAAAAAGGTACTGAGGTGGTTGAAGGGTCGACACCATGTTGGCCTATACAGCACGAGCCAAGCGGTGCTGCTTCCTCGCGGCCCTACCTGGGCACCGGCCCTCCAGAAGATTTTTGGCTCCCGCTGGGTCCTAGTGCCTCCAGTGTAGTCCCATTAGTATGAATGAGTGATGGAGACTTTGTCCAAGAAGATCAAGAATTACGGTAGGTACATTATTTCCATTTCTTTCCTGCAGTTTTCTACCTATCACTTCTCATCAATTATCCCAATACCATCATAATAATAATAAGAAAAGGGGACAAGGGGGAAAAATAATTGATTAATGATTTGTGGTACTTACTGTTAATAATCTGTGGATTTTTCTGTAAGTAAAGCTCTTCCCCCTTCCTTCCCCATCCCTTTCTTTTTCCTCCCTTTCCTTCCCCCACTTCCCTCTTTTGTCCTCCTTTCTTATTATTATTATTATAGTTGTGGTTCCATGGGTCAGATTTCAAATGAGAGACACCCAGTACTACATAAGGGACAACTGGTTCCAATGATGGGATCCACTTTCAAAACTAGTGTCAGTGACAAAAGCACTAGTGAGATCATTACAGTGGTGGAAGGAAGAAAGCAACCTTGGACAGGGCATTCCCTTCCTTCCGCAATCACCAAGTATTCTTACTATAGATGCCTCACTCCTGGAGTGGGGAGCCCACCTGCAGAACCTCACGGAGAGTGGTACATGGAGCCCACAGGAGTCACTAGAACACATAAACTTCCTGGAGCTCAGAGCAGTACTGCTAGCAATGCAGTCATTCTCCTCCCAGCTATAGGGCCACTCTGTCCAAATCAGAACAGACAACTCCACAATAATGTATTACATAAACAAGCAGAGAGGGACAAGATCGTCAAAACTGTGTACAGAGGCAATGCCTTGGCGATTCTCTAAGCAGAATCAGCCAGGAGAATCATGAATGAGCCTTAATCCAGCAGGTTCTGGACACTGTTCAGAAGGTGGGACACTCCCAGCATAGACCTGTTTGAATCTTGGGAGAACTACCATCCCCCAGTTTCATTGCAGACCACCAGCCAGAGGAGCAGTCCCAGAGGACACCGTGGTACTACATAGAAACATAGAAAAATAGAATTTGATGGCAGATAAGGACCGCTTGGCCCACCCAGTCTGCCCATTTCCCTGCCTACTGGATAAGCTGCAGATCCTAGTTAACCCGCAGCCTACTTCTTCCTACCCCCAACCCCTAGAATTGCCTTATGACTGTCCCATGCATGCTTGAATTCCACCACTGTTTTTGACTCCTCAACCTCCTCCGGAAGGCTGTTCCATGCATCCACAACCCTCTTGTGAAAAAACATTCTTAAATTACCTCTGAGCCGCCTCACCCCATCTTCAAATTGTGCCCCTTGTTCTTGCACACCTCTTTTTGAAAGATGCTACCTTCGACTTTGTTGATTCCCTTGAGGTACTTGAAAGTGTCTATCATGTCCCCTCTCCTCCTTTCCTCGAGGCTATACATATTAAACTCCTTAAGTCTCTCTTCATATGTCTTCCGGTGCAGACCCTGCACCATTTTAGTTGCCCTCCTCTGGACAGCTTCCATCCTGTCTTTGTCTTTGCGAAGACTGGGTCTCCAGAACTGCACACAGTACTCCAGATGGGGTCTGACCAGCTATCTGTACAGAGGGATAATAACTTCCTGTTTTCTACTGGTGATGCCTCTCCCTATGCATCCCAGTATTCCCCCAGCCCTCCTTGCTGCCCTCTCACATTGCTTGCCCACCTTTAGGTCATCTGATATGACTACCCCCAGGTCCCTTTCCATTTTTGTTGTTGTTAGTATCTCACCCCCATTGTGTACTCTTCCCCTGGGTTTTTGTTTCCCAGGTGCATTACCTTAGACTTCTTTGCATTGAATCTGAGCTGCCACATATTTGACCATTCCTCCAACCTTGCCAAGTCCCTTTTCATCCTTTCCACCCCACCTTGTGCATCAACTCTGTTGCAGATCTTTGTGTCATCTGCAAAGAGACATACTTTTCCTTCCAGTCCCTCTGTAATGTCGCTTATAAAGACATTGAAGAGGACCGGTCCTAATACTGAACCCTGCGGTACCCCACTAGTAACCCCTCTTTCTTCAGAGTGGACTCCATTTACTATTATTCTCTTGTGTCCTATTCTCCAGCCAATTTTTTACCCAGGCTGTCATCTTGGGACCCACTCCCAGGCTAGCTAACTTGTATATTAATCTTTTGTGTGGGACTGTGTCAAATGCCTTGCTAAGGTCTAGGTAGGCCATGTCCACAGCCCCTCCTGATCTACTACTTTGGTCACCCAGTCAAAGAAATCTATCAGATTTGTCTGGCATGACCTTCCTGCTGTGAATCCATGCTGCCTTGGGTCCTGTGCCCCTCTGGCCTCTAGATACTCGACAATTCTTTCCTTCAGAAGTGATTCCATCATCTTCCCTACCACTGAGGTTAAACTAACAGGTCTGTAGTT
The DNA here is from genome assembly GCA_016271365.2 of Neoceratodus forsteri. NCBI lineage: Eukaryota > Metazoa > Chordata > Ceratodontiformes > Ceratodontidae > Neoceratodus > Neoceratodus forsteri. Next base: position 911,147,993 of record CM057452.1, on the reverse strand, counting down.
TCCTGCTTCTGCCTTGCTCCCACTTTTGTGAAGGGGAATCACATCTGCCCTCCTCCAGTCCTCGGGTACCACCCCATCCTCCCATGATTTGTTAAACAGGGTAGTCAGTGGTGTCACTAATTCTACCCTTAGTTCTTTTAGAATTCTGGGATGAATCCCATCAGGCCCCATTGCTTTGTCCACCTTCAGTTTTAAGAGTTCTTTCAGAACCCTTTCTTCTGTAAATGGGCTGGTATCAACTACTGTATCCAGAGTGTTTCTACTGTTTGTTTTAGGTACCTCCCCTCTTCCTTTGTAAATACTGAGCAAAATATTTGTTTAGTATCTCTGCTCTTTCACAGTCACCCTCTGCCCACCCTCCCCTTTATTAAGCCTCACTATCCCTCCTTGGTCTTCCTTCGCTCCCTGATGTACCTATAAAAGGTTTTATCCCCCTTCTTAACTGAGTTGGCTATCTTTTCCTCGGTTTGGGCCTTTGCTGTTCTGACTGCCTTCCCAGCTTCCTTTTGCTTTAACTGATACAGTTCTCTGTCCTGCTCCTTCTGTGATTCCTTGTACTTCCTGAAAGCTTTCTTTTTCCTTGAACCTTCACTGCCACTTCCTTTGAGAACCATAGTGGTTTCTTACATCGTTTAGTTTTGTTTATTTGCTTCACACAGAGGCTTGTTACCTCTGTGATGGCAGTTTTTATTATTTCCCATTGTTCTTCCACCTCTCCTTCCTGCCCATTTGCTATTGCATTCCTTAGACACTCACCCATTTTGGCAAAGTCAGCCCTCCTAAAGTCCAGTACCTTTGCCTTTGTATGGCTTGACTCTATTGCTGTGTTTATCTAGAACCATACTGTTCGATGGTCGCTAGTTCCCAGATGGCTACCCACTTTACATCTGTGATCCTCTCTTCATCTCCATTTGAGAGAACCAGGTCTAAGATTGCTCCTCTCGAGTGGGCTCCAATATTAGTTGTCTAAGGCATGCCCCTGTAGGGCATCTAGAATAACCCACTCTTCAAAGTGGCTGCTGCAACTGCACTCCAGTTAACATCTGGCATATTCAGATCACCCATCAGCAATATCTCCCTTTTTCTGCCATACTAAGTATACTTTCTATCATTTCCTTGTCCATTTCTCCCCTGAGAAGGGGTCTGTATACAACCCTCAGCGGATTGTGGTGCTATTGCCAGTCTCCAAATTTACCCACAGTGCTTTCTCCTCCCTGTTTTCCCTTTTTGTTCTGTTGCTTTGATTCCTTCCCTTATGTAAAGAGCTACTCCTCCTCCTCCTCTTTACCCTCTCTGTCCCTCCTGTAGATAGTGTATCCTGGTATGTTTCGTCTCAGTCATGTTTCTGTGACTGCCACGATATCCAGATGTTCCTCCTCCATCAAGGCCACTAATTCAGGAAGCTTGTTACTCAGACTATGGGCATTGGTATTCATTGCTTTCCATTTCTTGATGGCTTTACCTTCTGTTGCAGCATCCCCCACTGACCTTTCTACCTCTGTCTTTTTCTCATTTAGTACCCTGTTTTGTAGGGAGAGGCTGGGATTTTCCTGCTGCTTATCAGTGCCTCCCCCCTTGACTAGTTTAAAAGCTTGCCAATGACGCATTTAAACCTATTGCTCAAAACACTTGTTCCCTTCCTGGACAGATGCAGACCATCCTGCCAGTATAGGCTGGTGTCCCTCCAGGTGGAACCCCAGTCCCCAATGAAGCCAAACCCCTGCTCCACACCATTTTTTCAACCATTCATTAAACTGCATGGTGCAAAGTACCCTTGCCTCACTCATGCCATTGACAGGCAGCACCTCTGAGAAGGATACTGTGTGTGCTACTTGTCTTAGGCCCCTCCCCAGTCCTACAAAGTCCTTCTGCACTGCTCTAATCTCATGTTGAGCCAAGTCATTTGTCCCTAGGTGGACAATGACGTCCAGCTCAGACTCCCGTGCAGCTGTTCTCGTGATTCTGAGGATGCGCTTCCTGTCCCTCCAAGCCATGGCACCAGGCAGGCACCTTACTTCAGTTTTCCCTGCTCCCCCCAGTTCTAGCTCCTAATAATTGAGTCCCCCACCAGGAGCTGCTTCCTTTCCTTGTGGTGTCCTCTGCCTCCTTCCTGTGGGCCTTCCTTGTGACAGGTGTCCTCAGCCTCCTTAATCTCCTCTGTGGGTACATCCATAGGGGAGCTGTGCTCCCCCAGAATGGTGTATGGATTGTGGAGTGGAACAACTGACTGGGTGTGCCTCTGTTCCACCATCCTCACCCTCCCTGAGCCCACTGTGGTCCAACTGCTGTGCTTTCTTTGCAACCTCTGAGGTAGTGGTACTGGACTGGACAGGGAATTTCTGTATGCCTTCCCACCATTTCCACTAATTCAGAAAGTACTCCTGAAACTCAGGAGGGAACCTGCAACAATGATCGTGGTAGCTCCTGGTTGCATCCAACAAGAATCCAATCAGCTTGTCACTCAGTCACAGTCTGTTGACTTTGTCCCAGGGGTGAATAACATTTCTGAACCCCAAGACTTTGTCTGAGGGCATGGTTCTTGAAGAGTAAGAATTTTCCAGATTGAATCTCTCCGAAGAAGTCCTGAAGGTGTTCAGGGTTTCAAGGAAACCTGCTACCACAGAAGCATATTCCTCTAAATGGCAAAGGTTTTCTAACTGGTGTGCCCCCAGAAAAATAAACCCAGAAAAGGCAGGGTTACCTGTAATTCTGTAACACCTAGTACACCTACATTCGCTAGGCCTCTATCCTTCAACTTTAAAGGTGTATTTAGCAGCAGTATCAGCATACATATCAGCTGGCAAGGAAAAGTCTTTGGCCTTACAATCTTTTTCAAAAGGGTAAGGCCTAAGCCACTTATACCCACCAGTGAGGGACCCTGTCCCACCCTGGGAGCTCAGCATATGCCTATGTATGCCACATGGAAAACCATATTCAGCACCCTCCACAAGGGGTCCCTCTGCCTCTGTAACATCCTCAAGGGGTTTCTCACTTGTACAGCACCTTCCTGAAAAAACAGTACACGTCTTCATCATCATCATCTTTATTTTTAATGCGCCTTTCAAATTCCAAGGCACAGTACAAATTAAAACAGTTTCAAACAATGCTGCACAACAATAACAAATATACAGTACAATATAATTCAAAACTGTTTTCCACATCACTGTATGCCATGCCCCATAAATAGGTCTTTAATGCCTGTTTGAAAAACACTATTCTTTGGACATACAGTCCAGAAGGGATGCCAGCTTTGGAACTGCTGTCTTGCAGAACCTTTTTCCTAACTAGGTTCTGGACTCAGCCTCTCAAGATACTTCTACTGAGCCTGCATAAAGTGTAAACATTAAAGAGAACTAATTCTGGTGACATTCAAATTCCCACCAAATCAGAGGATGCTCCCTTACCTCTGTTGGAGCACCTTTGCAGAAATAATCAGCTTTTTAAATTATGCCCCAGAGGGATAGGAAGGGATTGTAAATTGCCCTTGAGAGGCTAGCTGTGTGATCTTTTTCACTTTCCTGTTGCTCCCCATGTCGCGTTTTATGACATGACAATAGGGAGAGTGCCTGGTGTGTGCTCCATTGACGTATATGGAGCATGATTTTAAACTATAGTTTTGGGTCGTTTAGGTGTTCATTTGGTAAAAATCAGAGGTGTGGTTCAATTGGCGAGAGTCTTGTTAGTTGAACCATGGCTCCAGTTTTACCAAATGGCCACTTAAACAGCCAAAAACTGTACTTTAAAATCATGCTCCATACACTTCAATGGAGTGTGCCCCCACTCGTAGATTATGCATCAAACACACCAGAGCATGGGGCATGGCCAGCAACAGGGAAGTGGAAAGGGATCATGCTGCTAGCCCCTTGGGGGAAATTTACGAGCCCTTCCCTTCCTTCTGGGGTATCATTTAAAAAGCTAATTTTTCTGCAGAGGAGCTCCCGCAGAGGTAAATGAGCTTCCTCTGATTTCGGTACAGCACTGAGAAAAGTGCTCTTTAAGTGAGTGATTCCTGGGGTTAGAAGAAAAAATTACTCGCCATAGTAATGTTTCTTCTTAAGAGAACCACTCACTATGGTTACACTCCCTAACCTTCCTCCCCTTCCAGAATCTGTTACTTTTTTAAGTGAGATTGCTTGAACATTTCTTTTGCAGTTCTTACAGTTATAAGCTTGTTATTGTTTATATGGTGAAATTTCACAAGGCTGCTTCAATTTGTTTGGTATTCTAAAAATTCAATAACATTTGTCTAAAAAAAATTTGGTAGCCTTTTAGTTAGTTTCACTAGCTGCTGCTACACTCTGACTTGGAAACAGATCTGAGCAATGGCCAGAGTGGAGCATGGATGCAGAGTATGAACCTACATTCCAAATTCTAAAATTTGCATAGGTTCTATCTCTAGGGCATCACACTCGGCCAAGATGACTGCATAATGTGTAAACACAGTGAGTGATCCATTAAGAAACAGGATTATTATGGCAAGTAATTGTGTTCTTTTGAGCTAGGAGTGATAGTTTCATATTTTTACCTTGTGAATGGGCTTTGTTTTGATGTAATTATGAATATTAGTCTGGAGCGATATTTGTGGCACAACACACCCAGGCTATGTTGGACAGACCCCATGTTAAGTGGCTAGAAGAAGTGGATCCCTCATATTAGGGAAATTGTGTTGCCTATAATTTGCAGTGAGCTGGGCCTTCTCCAGCTTGAGGCAACACTTCACATTATTTGCTGTATGGGAGAGAGAGAGGGCAGAGCATCTGACAGCCATTGCTGGGCAGTCATTTTACTTGCAGTGATTAATGCAGTTGACCACAGGTGAGGGGCTGCTGGACCCAGTAGGCTGTGTTTGTGCTCATCTCCCAGTAGAAACTCCAATGGAGGAGACTTGGAGAGTGTTACCTGTAGGACTTGCTCCATAATGTTATGAACCTCATGGCAAAACCTACTAATTTTGTGGTGCCATGTCAAGAAAGGTTCCTTCGTCAGGTCTACATTTGGGGCAAACTTTAGATCATTCAGGATTCCTGCTATGGACTCTAACCGGGGTATAGTAGGTGTGATATATAAAATTAATTTGGATTTGCCTTAATTTGTCACTTTTTGAACAATTATTAAAGTAAGAGACTACTTGCTCTCATATGCTTTCAGTGATGGTCATGCCGAGGTGTGTCCCCCATTTGGAAAGTACACTGTTTAAGGGGCAGGGCATTCTACCCCAAAGAATTTTATAGTAAACGGAGAGGGGTTTCATCAGTGGCTGAGGGGCATGAAGTTTCTCCTCCAGTGAGGGTGCAGGAATTAAGGATAGGGGTGTTGCTCCATCTCCACCCATCGGGGCACTGCTGAGCAATTGCCTGATCCTCAGGTATGTAAACAGACCCCCAGGAGGTAAACAGGCCTGTACATCTGATCCAGCACAGGCTGAGAATGAAGAAGTACAGTGCTTCACTGTCTTGGGCATCCTTAATGTACTGCAGTCATCTCAACCAGGTACCATGTCATAATCCCATGGCACAATATGTTTAGGGCACCCGGAGTGAGCATACCAGCGAGGTGGTTTGTAGGAAAAGCACACGTAAACCTATCTTTTCTCTGTACTATATGATTTCATGATAAAATAACTATCAACCTTAGCTTTAAAAAAATGAATTATGTTTTGGAAAAAAAATTCTGATCTACTAAGTACATTAAAACCCTGTACATACTTCATGTTTCCCCATTTAACATCTTGTGGTTTTGTTTCAGGGTCAGACGACGTATGTGTTGACTTATGAGCAGAACCAGTATGTGATCTGGAACCCTAGCAGTGGACGTTTCTATAGCCAGTTTGATACATTCTGCCCCTTGCAAAGTGCGAGTTGCCTGGTTAATGCTGAAAATGTAAGTTTTGTTGTGTTCTCTTCTTTCTAAGGTAAAGGGACATTAAGTTTGCCTGAATCTTTTGCATTTTCTAACCAAAACAACAACTGGTTAATAATAGGCTCATTCCTGGGTTTCTTGATTTAATGTTTACTGACATACAGTATACTTTCTAGCTTGAGTTAGGCAGAAACTGTGCTTGCCTTAGAATACTGATTTAAGGAATAAAACAATTTACAATGTTGCCGGAAAAGGGAGGATACTCCCACTCATGACTCTCCTTTTCTTAGAAAGGCCTCTGCCAGATCATTAGGTCCCCAGAACGGGACAGCACCTATGGACATATAAAAGGCAAGGAAGGCAGGGAGGCAGACTTGGAGGAAGGGAGGGATAGTGACAGGAAGGATACTACAGATTATTTATTTATTTATTGAATTTTCTTGACCAGGTAGAATCACTGAGGCTAGAAGTCCCTTTTTCCGGGGTGACGGATACAAATGGTGACCAGCTGGAATTGAACCAAATTAAGCTGTTGGTGGTATTTTTAGTGAATGGGGGAAATTTGGCCAGGACACCAGGGAAATTCCTCTACTCTGTTTCCTGGAAGCAGAGGGGTCCCATTTTCATGTGGGACCAAGATGGCTGCCGCTGGACATGCTGTGGAGGACATGGAGGTGTTGGAGGCAGTGGAGCTGGTCTCTTCCCCTGTCTCTGTTCTGAGAGAGACCCCATCTTCTATGCCTATTGTGCTGCAATCTACTGAATATGGTTCTTCTGTGCCTTTGGATACTTCCCCTGCTGCTGTTGTGGATTCTTGTGTGCAGTGTTTGCCTGTGGATCCTTCATTTATTCCTCAAACTGTGCTACAACGTCTTCTAGCCCTGCTACTATGGATATCGTGAGTCTTCTCCTCCTGTTTCTATGGATGTAGATATGTTACTTAAAATCAAGGAACAGCGTTATTTCACTGCAAGACAGCGTTTGTTGCTTTAAGCCTCAGTCTGGTTTTGTACCTGCTGCTACTGACTCACCGTCTGGGAAAGATTGTTTTACTGTCTCTTCACCGATTCTGACACTTCGAATTCTTTTGCCTGTTGCTCACGGACCCTCCTCACTCCCTACCGCCTGTACTGACTGCACCTCTTGCTCAGCTTTCTCCAGAAATTTCTTCTGTACAGGTGCCTGCTTCTGCTCTCCCTGATGCCTTGCACACGACGGACTGGTCTGTTGAGTCGGCCCTGGAAGCGGCTGGATGGGAGAAGGATCCTACCGTTGGGACTTGGCGTTCTGGTTCTTCCCCGATCTGTACTAGGCCACCTGACAAACTGCTGGCCTCTCCTGTTTTGAAAGACTCTGCTGCTTCTCTTGATCTTCCTTTGCCAACTGAACTTCTTCTGACTCAGAACCCGACTTTGCAATTTGGTCCTGCTTCCTCGACGCCTCAAGAACAACGGACTCTTCGGGACCCTGTGTCTCGTCCAGTTCCTGCTACTTCTACTGCTTCGTCCCCTAAAACTTATGCTGCATGCTTTCAACCCCCTGTACATCAAGCTAACAGACACAACGCTATTCGGCTGCATTATTTGGGGGGCTTACCTGACTTTCCTGACCGATTTTTTGTAGGTCGCAATCTTTTGAAGGATTCTATGCAATTTGCTGCTTTTGAGATTCATGCCTTAATTCATGTTTCTTCAGAGTCTCATTTTGATATTAGTTTTAAAACTATCACTGGTTTAGAAAAGTTTTGGAGAAAATATCAGGAGCTTAAAACTTCTCCTTTATGGTCACCGTTTAATGCCATTCCCTTAACTAAACCTACTCAGAAAACTGTTACTATATTGTTTCGTAACAAAGATGTCAGTCTTAATGATATTACTGTCTGGTTAAAGCAAAGATGTACTGTCCTTTCTGACCCAGAGGCTATCTTTGATTCTGAGAACATCTGGACGGGTGGGTGGAGAGCGAGGGTTATGCTTCGCACTTCAGAGGTTGGAATACAGCATCTCCCGAACAGCTTTATGCTTGGGAAAGACAGGGGAGTTCTTTTTTAACCCGGCCAGCCTAAAGCTTGCTACAGATGTGGCTCTCAGAATCATATCAGTAGTGTCTGTGACAAGATTAAATGCTCTGTTTGTGGTAACATTGGCCATGCAGGTTCCCAATGTGTGGATGAACCTCTTATGCCCTTTGTGACGTAATTGGGGTACACTTTCCAGACTTGTACTTGGGCAGCTCACAACTCCCCGACTCTTGCTGATGGGGAAGAACAACGCTGATTATTACTGTCGCACAACGCCTCGCTTATCTGACACTCTTTCTAGACCTCAACACGCACTCCCTCCCTCACCCTGTTGTACCTGCTGTTGACCCCTCTTCTACTTTACTACGAGCGGTGTGCTCCTGTTTGGAACCACAGACCTCTACTACAGCTCTCCTCCCCTTCCTCTGATCTTGCTATTTCTACCTGGAAGAGGTCCCTATTCCTGTCTTGCCTAGTATTTCTGGGTCTTCCATGGACCCCCCCCCCGAACCTTTTGTTAGAGTTACACAAGGATCTAAGAAGGGGACTTCTCCCTCTTCTAAGGCCCTGAAATCCTCTACTGTGATTCATATGAATAAATTTGAGGTTTTACGCCACCCTCAGGACAACACGGACTCTGATACGTCCTCTGTTCTTTCCTCCCACCCTGATGTGACTACGGACACTAAAGTACCCATTGATAATATTGGTTCTCAAAAAAGGAAAGCTAAGGCAAAACTGAAACATAGGGAAGGTACCCCTAGGAAAGGTAGGTTAAGGTGACTTTTGTGTTTTTGTTTTCACTTTCCCGTTTCATGTCTTCTGCTTTCTCAGTGCATACTGTTAATGTTAACAGTATAAAGAAGCATGCTAAGAGAGATGCAGTTTTTTCCTTTTTATCTGGTTTGACAGCTGGTCTCATCTTTTTGCAAGATGTACGTTTCCATGCTCTTCCAGAAATTTCCAGGGCCACTCATGCCTGGACCTCTGGGCTCTCTTTTTGGTCCTTTGGACAGGACTCTTGTTCTGGTTTGGGTATTTTATTTAGTATACCTGATGTTACTGTTGTTGAACTGTTGGATGTCTACCCGGGTCGGCTTCTGTTGTTGGATATTTTGATTTCTTCTGTCCCTTTCCGGATTATTAATATTTACGGCCCTCAATTGAAATCCCACAGAATTGAACTACTGAAACTGATTCAACCCTATTTATACACATCAATGCATGTGATTTTTGGGGGTGATTTCAACTGTGGGTTATCCACTAAAGATAAGTCTTCTACTTCAAAGACTACTAAGTTGTTTTGTGACACGAATTTTCTGAAACAATTGCTCCATTCCACAGGTTTACAGGTTGCATATTTATCTTTTACGGGTCGGCATACTCCTACTTTTCACAAAGGCCCCCTTGCAACCCATATTAATTTTTTTTTTTATTTCTTCCCACCTTCAACTTTCAGATGCTGTAATTCAAGTTGCAGAATTTTCGGATCATAATTTATTATCTATTTCTTTAGGCCTTCCTTGACATCCGTTTGGCCTGGCATTTGGAAACTGGATGCTTCCTGTTATCTGATTCACGTTTGTTAAGTCACTTAACTGAGTATATTCATAATCGAAAGACTGTATTTTTTTTATATGATGCCCCTGGGATTGGTGGCGGGATATGAAATCTGGACTCGAACTTTATTTAAAATTTTAGTAAACATCATCATGATTCATTGTATTTCCTTTATCCACTAACAACAGCGACTTACAAAATTACTTACTTTATCTCATGAAACTGGCCATGATTTTTCCACCCAAATAAGTACTCTTAAGAAGCTCATGATGGATTATCACCTTCGAAGGCTACTTCTGTTCAGCATCAACTGGCGTTTGGGACCTCTGGTACCGTGAGCATGAAATGTCCATATGCTTCTATTCGCTGAACAGTAGAGAGTAAAACCTTTACTACGCTGTTTGATGACAGTTTCACCGAGCTCACTGATATTTTGGATATCAGGCACCGTGTTACCTGTTATACACAAAACTGTTTGGTCCCATGCCCCCACCATCTGCATCCATAATGGACTGCTTTTTTCCTTTACAACTTCCTGATGTACCTTCTTCTGTTGTAGATCTGTTAGGTACTGAGATACAAGCATGAAATTGAAGCAGTAATCAAGTCTTTACGTCCAAGAGTGACACCGGGCCTGGATGGTCTCTCCAGTGAGCTGTATAAATTGTTTTCTGCTGACCTGAGTTCTGAATTGGCTACAGTTTATAATTCTATTCTACAGTGCGAACATCTTCCTTTAGACTTTAACATGGGTTGTTTATTTTACTTACATAAAAAAGGGGATAGAAGATTGCTCTCCAATTGGAGACCTTTGTGCCTCTTAAATACTGATTTTAAAATATTGACCAAAATTTTGGCCCTCAGACTTTCTAAATTGGCCATATATGTGATTTCTACCACACAATCTTGCAGTGTCCTTGGGAGATGTATTCAGGACCATCTAATTTTACTTAGAGAAATGATTGAACGTGGAAATTCTAATGTTTTACATGGTTTCATATTCTCACTGGACCAACGGCAGGCTTTTGATTCTGTACGTCATGATTTTTTATGGTCTACTCTTCGATATTATAAAGTACCTGATTATACCCTGACTAGACTCCGGTTGCTATATCGGTCTGCAACTGTTGTCCCACTGGTCAATGGATGGAAGGGCCCTATGCTTCCTCTACACAGAGGGGTTAGACAGGGCTGTCCCCTTAGTCCCACTTTTATATGTGTGTTTTTGGATCACTTACTTGCGTTCTATTAATTCGGCCCCAACAATTATGCCCTTCCCTCAGCCCCATATTCCGTGTTGGCCTAACCACAGATGATATGAGTCTCATGGTGGCTAATGTTGCCTCCGGCATTCTGCATTATGGCATTGTTCCAAGTTTGGGGCTGTTTCTGGCGTGGCCTTAATCTTGATAAATGTGTAGGCCGTAGATTAGGTTCCCTTTGTAGACGTAGTCTTCTGTTGACATTAGACTTTGTGATGACCCTATTAGGATTTTGGGCATTTTATACGGTACTGGTCCTTTAGATGTCCTTAACTGGACTCCCAAATTAGATTATGCTCAGACTATGGTTTGCGTTGGAATTCATGGCAGATGAGTAAGAAAAAAGGATTTACATGATTAAAACCTTTCTGCTTCCCTTTTTCTCTTTCTGGCTTATATTTTCCTCCCGCAATTTGAAACCAGATTGCTTAGTCTCTTTTTTCAAGCCCTATGGGGTAGCTGCCTGAACTCCATTAAACGCAGATCACCTATCTCCTATTCGGGATGGAGGCCTAGCTATGGTCCAACCTGGGGTTTTATACTAGTTTTTCTTGTTTTATAATATTGACCCCTGCTGGTTAACCAAGATCGAGGTTAGGAACCTTGGTTTCTTGAATCCTGTGGTCCTTGGTTTCATAAATGGGAACTTAACAAATTGTGGTTTAACACATTCCCCAGATTTCTGCTTATGTTAGGGATAGTTTTTTTCATTTGAAACACTGGCAGATTACTAGCCATATGCTAATAACTGTCTCCAGAAAATCATTGTATAAGTATTTAGTGGATCGTGTATGTTTGGAGATTTTTGTTTTTCCCAAATGTCCTACGCAACATCTCCCTGCTTTGCTCACTTTACTTCATAATTCTAGGGTTCCCCAAAAGATGTGGGACTTGCATTGGCTTAGCTGCCATGAACGTATCAACGTCAAATGTAACCATAAACATAAATCACTACAGGACAGATTTTGTTCCAGACCTGAATGTCAGCAACAAGAAGAAACTATTTCACACCTTTTTTTTTCATGTACATTTATTGTTTCTTTTTGGATTCTGTTAGCTGCCAGATGGCGTGAACCCTTGTTTGCTCTCATTACTTCTGACAACTTGATGTATGGTTTTTTCCCCCCTCACTTGGTCTCATTGGAATATTAATACGTTAAATTTGATTTTTGTAATAATCAGATGGCATGTGTGGAATGCTCGTTGTCTGTTTTATTTACAGAATCAGGATGTGCCTCTTCTTACCATTATTCGAAGGATCGAACATGTTTGAAGGCCATATATTTTTCAGAGGCAGAGCATTTGCCATCTGCCTCTTTGTTGGAATTATGGACATTATTACCTTGGATAACTGATTCTGATTTTCCTGTTACTTAATTATGTTGTGTTTTATATTCTTCTCTGTATCATTTTCGTTTTTCTTTTTCTGTTCAGTTGATGTTCAATAAAAACTTCCCCTACTGTTTTCGAGAAGTGCCACGGGACCTTTAACGTCCATCTGAACAGGCAGATGGGACCTCGGTTTTGAAGGATTGGGGGACAGGCCGGGGCTTCAAATTGTGAAATGGGGGTGTGGAGACTCAAAAGGGGAGGGTGGAGGCATAGTCATGGTACTAGGGGATTCCATAGTAACAAGGAAGGAGTGGCCACTGGGGAAAAAGTGATCCATACAAAAGAAGTGTAGTTTGCCTACCATGTATAACAGCTGAAAAAAAATATATATATATACACTCGATACTTGGGGGAGGGAGGTAAATCACATGTGATCGTCCACCTGGCTACAAATAACCTGGCAGGATGCAGTATGGAGGTAGTTCAGGCCAAGTTCAGTGTTCGAGGTTAAAACTCAGGTAGAAGGTAAAATCAGTTGCCTTCTTCTGTTGCCAGTGCCCTGAGTTAATAGGATTAGGAGGCTGAGAATCGTGGACTTCAATAACTGGCTGAAAGAGTTGAGTAGTGAGGAAGGCTTTAGCTACATAAGGGACTGGGGAAGAGTCTCAGAGGAGAAAACCATGTACTTATCAGAAGGCTACACCTATGTGGCGGGTGCTTATTGACAGACTGGGGGAGTACATAGGGCAAACTTTAAACTGAGGTGGGAACTACTGTGGGACAGAGGACCATAAGTTTTCCCATGAAGGGCCAGGCAGCCCCCCCCCCCCAAAGTTACGGATGAATTGGGTGAGACAGCCTCAGGATGTAATTGTGTGGAAGGGGGAAGGGAGGCAGGGCAAAAAGGGGGAGTCGAGTGAGAAGCGCTAGTGGTCTGGCACAAGGGAATTTGGGTCAGCGGTCAAGGGATAAATGAACTAGCAAGAAGGAGAAAGGGGGTAGTTTTAAATCAACACTAGGGACCTAGGGAACAAGATGGATGACCTACAGGCCGTGCTCATGGAGAATCATTTGCATCTGGTTTTAATCACCAATTTCTGGGCATCCCTGAACCATGACTGGAATATGCTCTTAAGCATTTAAGGGAGGCAGTATAGCGCAGTGGTTTAAGGCTTAAGGCTCTGAGCTGCAAATCTGGTGACATCCAACAGACCAGACCTGGGTTTGAATCCCACAGCTTCCACTTGCATACTGTGTGACCCTGAGCAAGTCACTCAACTTCCCTGTGCTCCCACGTTGCTCCTGTAAAAAAACTTTCAGCTTAGTGTGCTACTCCTGGCTAAACAACTAAAAAAAAAAAAAAATCTCCATCCCAGGGTTCAGACTCTACATGAAGGCTAGAGCATGGAGAAGCAGAGGAAGGGTGGCGCTGTATGTCAGGGAAGGGATTACGGCCATGGTGGAGGACATGGGGGTAGGTACAGAGACATTCTTGGTAGAGGCCCAAATAGAGGCAGGGAGAAAGATTAGGTTGTGGGGTAGGTTACAGGCCTCTGAATCAGAGCAAAGGCACAGACCAGGAGTTTGGAAGGGAGAACAGGAAGGCTGCACTGCAGGGGGAGGTGGTAATTGTGGAGGACTTCAACGTATTGGAAGTAGATTGGAGTATCCCTAAAACCAGGAGCAGCAGAAGCCAGTTGCTCCTGGATGTAGTCCAGTATGACTTCCTAACCCAGGGAGTGAGTGAACCAACTAGGGATCGGGCAATCTTGGCCCTAGTACTAGCAAACTGCAGCTATGTCGGGAAAATGAGCATAGCGGAACCCTGGGAAGCTGGTTTCAGCTCGATATGGAGGAAGTAGATTCTGAACACCGAGACACATGTTCTGGATTTCAAAAGGGCAGACTTTTCCAAAAATGTGGGAGCACCTCAGAATGTACCAGGCCAAACTTGGTGGGGAGAGGCAGGTAGACGAAAGATAGTCCATTATTAGGGAAGGCATCCAGGAAGCTACCAACATCTGTCTGAAGCAAAAAAGTAAGATAAACGAGCACAGAAAACCCCTCTGGTACAGAGGGAAGGCTGTAGCCACCAACACCTGTATGAAGCAAAAACATAAAATGAATGAGCACAGAAAAAACTCTGGTACAGAGGGGACATTGTAAGTGCTGTAAAGGAAAAAAGGGCTTCCTTCAAAAGATACAGGAAAACCCAGTAAACAGAGTGGACTACTTAGACAAATTCAGGACAGCTAGTAGGAAGGTTAGAAAGGCCAAAGCAGGAGCTGAACTGAGAATATCAGAGAGGGTCAAGGATGGTGGTAAGATCTTTTTTTTGTTACATCTAAGAAAAGTGAAGGAAGAAGGAAGGAAGGTAAGGTATTGTCAGAGACAAGGGACAGGGTGGGTAGAGGACAGCAGAGGAAAGGCAGGAGTATTTAATAGAGACTTCTCAGTATTCACAAAGCGGAAGGATGGACCGATACCATAGGGTAGGAAATGCAAGGGGGGGGGCAGATGAGTGAGGAGCCAACCATGGCTGACAGGGTCTTCAAAGGATTAATGGCCCTTAAGGAGGAACAGATATTAAACACAGGCAGATGGCACTGTATTATACAGAAAGTATTACAAACAACTGCAAGTGTTTACATACCTTAAAATTTTACTTTTAATCCTGTGCTCTGTTCACTTTCCATTTTGTGTTGCATTGGACCCCTCAACCCATTCACTGAACTGGAAGTGACACCACCAACATCCTTTAATGACAGATCTTATTTTGAGATTCATTCTTGCAGTAGGTAACACCTTTAGGACTGAACCCTGCATGTGCTAGGACCCCAAGGGAAACTTCTAGCTAGCAGTATTCAGTGGGAGACAGGGTATGTCGGCCCGCCCATGACATCACATATGATCACTGTAGGCATTCGGGGAGGCCAGCCATTAGGGCACCAAATTTGGTCATGCCCCTCACCGGGTCCGTCCCCCGAGTTGGTATCTATAGTTAGGGTATGAGGGTACAGCCCACCCTGCCAAGGGGTGCCTCGCAGTGCTCAGTGGTCGGCGACATTGCCAATTGGTGCCCTAATGACACGGCACTGTAACGCTGGTGAGTTCCGAGGGTGGAACCATGTATGGTATAAAAGGGGCAGTCCCCCAGCCCATCTCCAGTTCTTTTCCTGTTGTCGACCACGCAGTCGGACCTCTGTGGATGTCTTCAGCTAGCTGACCGACATTTTCATGGCATTAACCTGCATTTTGCTATTTTACCCCAAATCCCATGATTTCCTAAATGGTTTTTCTTGCTTGTTGTCTTCTTCTCCATCCTTCTCACTTGAGAGTGCAGTCCAAGTGTGCATGCAGCAAGCAGTTTCCTCACAAGGACAACCATTCAGCCTGTCTCTTCTGCCTAGGCCTGGACCACAACATTGAGGCCTGCCAGCATTGCCAAGACTTTAACCAATGCACATAGCTCCGTCACCAGAAGACCCTCAAAGCTTTCCTGCTTTCCAAGAAGCTATCTGAGAAGGAGCTTCACTGCAAGAGTTCTTCATCCTCTGGGGCCTCCACATCCTCTTCTTCTCACAGAGATGAAATCGAGCAATAAACACAAGCATTGGGAAAAACACAAGGAGAGATCCCGGGCAGAAGATCGCTCACGGTCTCCGACTATGTCAGTGACCGCATCAGGCTAGTCCCCCTGTGGGGTGGGCGTCCTCCTCCACCGTGGCTGCCCATTCACCCTCCAGGCTCCCAGTGACCAAACCTCTCTCCCTTATTTCCATAGTGGGAAGGTTCTTTGGGGTGTGGGAAATCCTCCCCCGCCTCTCAGCCTCTTAAGCTTAGGCCCATCGTTCCTATGGGCTGTAAGCCAAGTGGCTCGGCTGGTGGTTCCTCGAGCGGCAAGCCTTTGCCTGTTGCTGTCCCAGCCAGGGCGTCTGCCGAGTCTGTCCTGACATTAGGGGCCGACGCTACCAGGCAACACCCAGGACCATCACCATCCACCTCTGGCAAAGAAGGGCATCCATCCCACTCAGGAGCTAGTTCCCCTATTCAGGCAAAACCACCCAGGCAGCTGCCAGTTGAGTCCCTAGCCCAGCCTCAGCCTATGCCAGTTCCCTCAATGCCGGTCTCCTCAATGCTTCTTCGGGTGACCCTGTCACCATTAAATGATTCAAAGTCACCAGTGGGGCCTAACATCCCTCCTTAGCCGACACTTGAAGGTCCGACACCCGATGACCTTGTGCCGGATCCTGTTCGTCCCATGCCAGAGGATCCTGCTCCTCTGAGTCCGATGCCAGGTAACCCAGATCAGCCTCCACCGATGACTGGGTTACCACAACCTGATGACCAGACACTGGGGCAATCTAAGCCTAAACCCCCAACCCCAGACACACCAGTTTTGCTGCAAGATCCTCCACAGGTCCTAAACGACCTCTTTGCAGCCTGGTGGGCTTACTTTAAGGATAAAGAGGCTCCCAAGGCACCTCCTCAGCCAACCCCCCAGGGACCACCTCCAGACAAGCATCCAGTCCGCCCACCCACTCTTTCTAGGAGGTCTATGCTGCTGCCGGATACAAGTGACCCCCCCTCAGGGTCAGCCATGTAAGCACCCTCGCTCGCCCTCCCCCTCCCCAGACTCAGAGGATCAGATGGCTACTCCCTCTCTTCTTCTGAGAGGATTCAGATCTGCCGTCAGAGCTGGAGGGAGACAGGGACACCCCTCACTTCCCACACGATGATCCTTTATTCATGTATGTGATGTATCACATCCAGCAACTGAATGGATAGGACACAAGAGTTGGACCCAGAACATAAACGTTTTGTCACTTTTTCAGGGAAAAAGGACACCTTGCCCATGGTTGTCCCTCCTGTGGTTGAGTCCCATAAGGATGCCAACAAGATGGCTTTGAAGCGCCCCTTTTCTACACCACAGTCTCCAAGAAATCCGACCGGCTATATACCATACCCAGAGAAGACCCCTTCTATGGGGAGCAATCAAAGGCGGACTCGGCCATGATTAACGTGACCTACAACCAGTCCAGATGCCCCAAGCACCTCAGTACGCAACCACCAGATAAAGACTCTAAACAGTTTGACTATCTGGCCAGGAATGTATACTCCTCGGCCACATGTGCCATACATTCTCAAAAGTTCCTTGCCCACATGGTTCAATACCAGAATGTCTTGGGGGACAAGGCAGTGGAGGTTGCCCAGGCCATGCCAAACTGCCCAGAGAGGGCAGAGCTGATGGCTATTCTTAAGTCAGGCTCAGACATCGGGAATCATGTCCTGAGGGCATCCTGTGATACGGTGGATTTGGCAGGTAGGGCCACTGCCTCTGCAGTCTGTATCCACTGGCATTCCTGGCTGAGAGTATCCGAGTTCGCCCCAGACATCCAATCCAAGATTATGGATGCCCCCTTTAGAGGGCCGGTCCTGTTCGGTGATGATTCCCAGAACATAATCACCCATTTACAGGAGTCTGGGAAAGCCATTCAATCTATGTAGCCAATGTACAAATTGCAACCTAAGCAGCATTCTAAGCACTCCATTCATAGGAGTGCTAGACAACAACCCAGAGAACAGCAACAGAGAGCTGACTTTAAGCGAAAGACCTCCACCCCTGCCGCGAGAGGTTCAGCCCCTCTGAGTCCCCAACCTTCCAGACCGTGCTGCCTCTCCCCGACTCTTCGGCCTGACTCATTGCGTGACCCCCCTCCCCTGGCCGAGGCCTTAGGGGAGGTGATGGGGGGTTGGTTTTCCTTGCACATAGAAGGGTGGCATTGGATACATAGATACATAGATACATAGACAGTGTCGGCAGATAAGGGCCTATGGCCCACCCAGTCTGCCCATTTGAGCTTGTAAGTTCAGTTTATGTTTTCCTAGAAGTCTGTTGTCCCTTACCCCTGACCTCCAGAATTCCTTTATGTCTATCCCATGCATTCTTAAATCCCGTGATTGTTTCAGCCCCCACCACTTCCTCTGGCAGGGTGTTCCACTTGTCCACCACCCATTCTGTGAAGAAATTCTTCCTCATGTTTCCTCTGAATCGTCCTTCATCCTATGCCCTCTAGTCCTGGAACATCTTTTTCGCTTAAAAATAGTGTATTCCTGCACCCTGTTCCTCCCTGTAAGATACTTGTATGTCTCTATCATATCCCCTCTCTCCCTCCTCTCCTCCAGGGAGTACATGTTCATTTCCTTCAACCTGTCTTCATAGGACTTGTGATGCAATCCATGTACCATCTTTGTTGCCCTCCTCTGAACCTTCTCTACCCTGTCTATGTCCTTACGTAGGTATGGTCTCCAGAACTGTACACTGTACTCCAGGTGGGGCCTCACTAGTGCCTTGTATAGCGAAATTATGACCTCCTTTTTCCTGCTGGTGATGCCCCTGCCTATACATCCCAGCATCCTATTTGCTTTACCTGCTGCCTTGTCACACTGTTTCTACCTTGAGGTCATCAGAGATGATAACCCCAAGATCCCTTTCCTGCTCGGTGCATGCTATATCCTCACCCCCCCAACTGATATATTGTGCCAGGGTTTTTGTGCCTCATATGCATTATCTTGCACTTCCTTGCATTGAATTTCAACTGCCAAACCCCTGACCATTCTTCAAGTTTATGCAGGTCCCTTCTCATTCTGTCTACACCCTCTGGTGTGTCTACTCTATTACAGAGCTTTGTGTCATCAGCAAACAGTGAAATTCTGCCTTCTAGGTCCTGCAAATGTCACTGATGAGAGATGTTGAATAGGGACCGGTCCCAGCACTGATCCTGTGGTTCCCCACTGGTCACTCTTCCCTCTGTGGGTGACAGCCATTTACCACCACCCCCTCTGTGTCCTGCCACCCAGCCAGTTACCTACCCACCACACTACTGTCCTGCCCACACCATATTCCCCAGTTTATGTAATAGTCTTCTATGTGGCACAGTGTCAAAGGCCTTGCTGAAGTCCAGATAGGCCATGTCCACTGCCCTCCCTGATCCACCTCCCTAGTCACCCAGTCAAAAATTCAACGAGGTTGGTCTGACACTGACCTCCCCTGGTGAAACCATGCTGCCTTGGGTCCTGTGGTCCATTGACAACCAGATGTTCCAGAAATCTCTCCTTCAGTAGTGCTTCCATGATCTTCCCCACTACCCAGGTGAGGCTGACTGGTCTGTAGTTCCCTGCTTCCTCTTTGTTCCCACTTTTGTATAAGGGACTACATCTCTGTCCTCCAGTCTTTGGGTACCTCCCTGTTTCCAGTGATTGGCTAAACAGGATAGCCAGTTCAGCCACCACCTCTCTTAGTTCTTTAAGGACCCTGGGGTGCACCCCATCTGGCCCCATTGCTTTATCAACTCTTATTACTTCCAGTTCCTTCAGGACCCTTTCTCATGTAAAGGGACTTGTGTCCATTTCTGCACCATTCTCACCCATTGTACTCCCTTCAGACCCATTACCCTCCTCTTCCTCAGTAAAGACTGAGCAGAAATACCTGTTCAATATGTCAGCTTTACTGTTGTCATCCTCCACGCGGCCCCCCATCCTCCCCCTTCAGTCTCACTATCCCTCCCTTTGTCTTTCTTTTTTCACTTATGTACCTGTAAAGGTTTTGTCCCCTACCCACGGATTTTGCAATGTGTTCTTCTGTCTGAGCTTTGGCTTCCTTACTGACCTCCCTGCCTCCCTTTGCTTCTCCTGTTAGTTCTCCTCTACTCTTCTGCCTGTGTCTTTTTGTATTGCCTGAATGCAATCTTTTGCCTTTCACTTTCTTTGCTACCTCTTTGGAAACCATAATGGTCTCCTCTTCCTTTTCCTCTTGCTAACCTGCTTAATGCATAATTCTGTTGTTCTTGTAATCCCATTTTAAATACGCCCACTGTTCCTCAACCCTAATTCCTGTCCCATTCCCTTAATGCCTCTTTCAGGTATCTCCCCATTTTCCCAAAGTCTGCCCCCTAAAATCCAGGATACATGTTTTTGTGGTTTGGTTCTGCTCTTCTGTGATTTCAAACCACAATGACTGGTGGTCACTGTTCCCCAGGTGCTCCCCACTGTTACCCCATCACACTACCCCTGTTTGTGAGCACAAGGTCCAGTATTGCCTTCTGCCGAGTTGGTTCCATGACCAGTTGCTTGAGGAAGGCACCCTGAAGGGAGTCCAGGATAAATCTACTCCTAGGTGATGCTGCTGGGATGCTCCAGTCCACGTCTGGAATATTGAAGTCTCCAACCAGTACTACCTCACCCTTGTCTGCCATCCTTTGGATGGCTAGCATCAGCTCCCTATCTGTTTCTTCTTCCTGGGCTGGTGGTCTGTAGACCACACCTGTGCGGATGGCTGTCCCATTTTCCTTTCCAGCTTAACCCACAGTATCTCTCCCCCATTTTGTTCCTCCTGGATCTCTGTGGCCCTTATGTCATTTTTCACATACAGTGCCACTCCTCCTCCCTTCCTGCCTGCTCTGTCTCTTCTGAATATGTTGTAGCCAGGTATGACCATCTCCCAGTCGTGGTTATCATTACACCAGGTTTCAGTGATGGCCACAATGTCCAGGTCTGACTGCACCATGACAGCCTCCAGATCTTCCATCTTATTGCTAAGGCTCCTGGCATTTGCACACATGGCTTTCCATGACTTGACCTCCCTAGACTGTTGCTGTTGTTCTACTCCAGCCCCTTCCTTGGTTGTCCTTTATCCCTGGTTCTCCTTGCTGTCTGCCCTTCTGCTGAATTTTGCCCTTTCTGCCTATCCACCTCTTGGGCACTAATCTCCATCTTTGCACACTGCTTTGCAGAGATAGCCCTCCTCTGGTTCACTGGTTCCACTGCTAGCTGGGGGTGAGCAAGTAGGTACCCTCCTTGCTGGCCTGCCACCCCCTTGCTAGTTTAAATGCTTGTCAATGTAGCATTTAAACTTATCATTGAGTCTTGGATTCCCTCAGGATGGATGCAGGCCATCAGGCTTGAACAAACCTCCATCCTCAGGTGGGTCCCCAGTCACCAATGAATCAAACCCTTCCTCACAGCACCAGTTCTTCAACCATGAGTTAAAGTTCCTGGTGCATGCACTCTATGCTCTCCTTGCCTCTCTGGGAAGTACTTCTGAGAAAGTGACAGAGTAGCTACTTGCTTGAGACCCCTCCCAATTTCCTAAACTCTTCCTGAACTTCCTTTGGCTCCCCATTTGCCAGGTCATTAGTACCTAGGTGGATAATGACATCCAGCTCACCTCCATCTTGCCTTCCCAGTGATCCCCAGGATCTTCCTTCCATCCCTCCATGCCATGGCACCTGGTGAGCACCTCACCTCCCTGTCCTCCCCTCCTGTGTTCCTAGCTGGATCTCTCTTATGATGGAGTCCCCACCAGGATTCTTCCTCCTCCTCTGGGGTCCACTGCTTTCCCCTGAGGTCATCTCCTTGGCTAACCTCCACATCCTTTCCTTCCACTTCTCGGGTACCTCTATTTGGTTGTCCTCGTTTGCCAGTGTGGCATATGGGTTCTTGAGTGGAATAGGTTCTGGGATGTGCCTCTGCCTGACTGCTCTAACCCTCCTGAGCCCACTGTCATCCAAGTGCTCCTCGTTCTCAGCATCCTTTGAGGCAGTTGCATTGGACTGGTGGTCTCTGGATGGGGTGATGGTACTCCTGACCCAGTTTACTTCCGCTCTGAGTCTGGCTACCTCATCCCGCAGTCCAGAGAGATGCATGCAGATAGGGCAGCACCTCAGTGTCCAGAAGGTCTGCCTGAATATGGCTACCCCATAGCCACTGCATTGTACCACTCCCCACATTATACTGCAATTATACTGCTATTCCACTACTTGTCTGCTACTGAAGATCTCCTAGTTCCCTTTTTATTAATTTACTGTCCTAAAAATCCTGCCACTGATCCTCAGATAATTTTCTTAAAACAAAAAAAAATAAAAGAAACCAATAAATAAATAAATGAGTCAAAACACTTCTTGTGCTGAGGGTGGGCTTCTTCCCCCTTATGCCACTCCTACTTCACACCCCTTACTATACCCTGTGTTTAGCTCCTGTCAATCAGATTTAACAGGGCATATAATTAAGAGTTGGGGGAAGGGGGGGGCAAAAATTTGCAGCAATTAAAGACAGCACAGAATTACACCACCACTACGTTTTAAATTTTCAACAGCCCAAAAACAATTCTAAGTAAAGACAACAAAGAAAGTATAGTGTCACTAAAAGCCCACAATCTAAGTTTAAAAGAAAAATAGTAATTACTGGTTACTCTAAAGCACTGAATTGAATATGTTTCCTTCCTTTCCCTTCTGGCTTCTTCTGAGAAATAAAACTCACTTGCTACCTTAACTCTGACTAAGCCCCACCTCCAGTTATCACGTAGCTGAGGTCAGAGGCCAGACAATTAACACCCCTCACCCAACTACAGGGCAGTCAGACAAGCCAAGATAAAATTTGCAGCAATTAAAGACAGCACAGAATTACACCACCACTACGTTTTAAATTTTCAACAGCCCAAAAACAATTCTAAGTAAAGACAACGAAGAAAGTACAGTGTCACTAAAAGCCCACAATCTAAGTTTAAAAGAAAAATAGCAATTACCAGTTACTCTAAAGCACTGAATTGAATATGTTTCCTTCCTTCCCCTTCTGGCTTCTTCTGAGAAAACCACAGATCGGTGGGTTCTGCAGCTTATCGAGAGAGGGCACACTCTTAAGTTCACCAAGGTTCCTTCAGACAACCCTCCAATTCCATCCCATTACACTCAGACCCACAGTGCTCTCATCGCAGAAGAAATCTAGGCTCTCCTACAGAAGGGAGCCATACAGCCTGTCCCTCCAGCACAACAGGGGAAAGGGTTTTACTCCCATTTCTTCCTGGTGCCAAAGAAAACTGGGGATCTGTGCCTGGTCCTAGACCTCAGCCACATGAATCAGTATATCAAGTACAAAAAGTTCAGGATGGTCACTCCGTTAGGTCTGCTTCCTCTACTTCATCAAGGGGATTGGTTTTGCTCCCTGAACATGCAGGACGCATACCTCCAGACTCTGACTTTCCAACCACACAGGCGGTTCTTTCACTTTCACTTCCAGGGACGCCACTATCAGTTCAGGGCTCTGCCCTTCGGTCTGTCCTCAGTCCCCAGAGTGTTCACCAAATGCCTCGCAGTAGTGGCTGCCGCTTTCAGAAAGCAGGGGCATTATGTCTTCCCCTACCTAGATAACTGACTCCTAACTACTTTCACCGGGACCGGCTACTGAGCACCATGTAGGCCACCTTTCATCCGTTTCAGGACCTGGGGGTCACCTTGAACCTTCTCAAGTCCTCCCTTTGGCCAAGTCAATGGCTGCAATACAAAGGAGCAATTTTGGACATGGCCCAAGGAAAAGCCTTTCTTCCCCAAGACAGAGCAGAGCACCTCCAGATACATGCTTGATAACTCTCCTCCGCCAGCCAAGTCTAGGCCAGGGCTGTCTTCAGACTTTTGGGGTACATGGCAGCCGCCATAGCCACAGTCCCTCTGGCCAGTCTGTACATGAGAGTGATCCAGTGGAACCTGAGAATTCAATGGGATCAATGGTCAGATGTTTTGGACCAACCAGTCTTGGTGTCCAACCCAGTCAAGCAACCCCTGACATGGTGGTTGAATTTCTCCAACCTTTCCAGAGGAGTTTGTCTCTGGAATGAACCTCCCAGACAGATCCTGACCATCCGTATGCATCAGGTGATGGCTGGGGAGCTCATCTGGGAGATCGCCAGACCCAAGGATCTTGGAACGAGCAAGAGTTTCATCTCCATATCAACATTCTGGAGATGAGGGCAGTCTTGTATGCCTTTCAGCCTTTCAGACAGTTCTGCTACCTGTGCCCCTGTTGATAGAAACTGACAACATGTCAGTGGTATTTTATATCAACAAGCAGGGGGGACTCAATCCTATCCCCTATGCAGGCAAGCAATGCAAATGTGGACATGGGCTGTGGACCATCACTTGGACTTATCAGCAGTACATGTTCCAGGCATCCAAAACACCCTGGCTGACAGCCTAAGTCAGTCTCGGTCCAGGGCACACAAGTGGGAGCTTCATCCCTCAGTGGCAGAAAATCTTTTCGACAGATGAGGTAATCGAGAACTGGATCTGTTTGCCTCCCCATCCAACGCAAAACTGCCCAATTTCTGCTCGCTAGATCTAGGGCCTGGTGTTTTCTGGCAAGACGTGTTGTCCCCCTCCTGGACAGGGAGGTTCCTTTATGCATTCCCACCCTACCCTGTACTGCAGAGGGTCCTCCTTAAGCTGCAGGCAGAGGGGGCAGACATGATTTTAGTGGCGCCCTTCTGGCCACGCCAGATTTGGTTCCCACTGCTTCAGCAGTTAGCTGTGTAGCCTCAGGTTTCCCCTGCCACTTCGATCAGACTTGCTCTCCCAGGAACAGGGAATTCTGGTTCATCCGAATCTCAGATCTCTGCATCGCCATGCATAGCTCCTGCAGACCTAGCCATCTGAAGATTTGGAGTGTCACCTAGAATAGCAGATGTCCTAGTGGCACCCAGAAAACCCTCCACTAGAGCAACCTACACTATGAAATGGAAGCGGTTCTGTGTCTGGGCCACTGCCATGCATCTAGACCCTTTCTGTGGCCAGGTGAATTTGGTTTTGAAGTATCTCCTCTCATTATCTGACGCAGGACTCAGCTACTCGCCATTCAAGGTGCACTTGTCTGCCCTTTTGGCCTACCATGTGGCTATTGCAGGCAAGGCCATTGACCAGCTGGACCTTCCCCATACCTTTCTATGGGGCATTCTACACTTGAAGTCTCCCATCGGGGATCCTGTCTTGCCATGGGTTGCCATGGGACCTTTTGTTTGTCCTAGAAAAGCTCACATTGCCTCCCTTTGAACCAGCTGCAAGTTGCAGGCTGTGCTTTCTGTCATGGAAAGCATTATTTTTAGTTGCCATTACTTCTGTTTGAAGGATTTCTGAGCTTCAGGCCCTGATATGTAAGGAGTGTTATTTAGTGTTTCACAAGGACAGGGTATCCTTGAGAACCAATTCTAAGTTTCTTCCAAAGGTGGTGTTGGAGTTTACTTTGAATCAGGACATCCACCTTCTGGTTGTCACAAACCCACTCCTGGGGGCCAGGTCCACTGAGCTCACAGTGTCCACCCCTAAGTGCAGTATGTGATGGGGGGGGAATCGGAATACCCTCCAAGTGTCCTCCTAGAGTGCTCGCCGAGTTCATAACTGAACACCCGCCACGAGGTCCTAGGGCTCCCTCCCTATTTTGGGTAAGGGCGAAATACTGGGGGAGGGAAGGAAACCCAGGCGTTATGACCTCTTCGGGATTTGCCCACATAAACCTGACTGTGTCCTCTCCCATGGGGCATGCAGCACCTAGTTACCCCCTTACAGACTCTCCCCGAGACCTGTGTATCTCCCTTACTTAAGGCACCCAGATCCCCTTTTCCAGGATCCTAGTCTTGGCAGCGAATGGTAGTGCTTTAGTAAATTACAGGCTGGTCTCAGAATTGACTAAACCTTTTACTTCTACACACACAGACAAAAATCACTCACAGGCAGTTTTAAAAGTAAAAATGCTTGCTCTTTCCCAAACTTTGAGGGAATCATCATGATTAATATTTCAGGTGTCCTTCCACAGCCCAACTTTCTGGCACTTATAAAAAAAATTGGAGTAGCTTTCTGACACCGTCTTAAACTATTTTCCCTTTGATCTTAAAGTTTTTATGACAGGGCCAGCTTCTCCCAACTCCTGAGATTTTATTACACCTGTTTCCTTATATAATTAGCTAACCAGGGACTTCCATCCCTTTGACATGGACTCTTAGTTTCCAGGCTAATCAACCTGTTCTCAGTTCACAGAGGAATGTCAAATATTTTGCAAGACCTTCTGTCTTTCCTGTGACCTTTTCAGTGAACTATGTATCCCTCTGTCAAAGCTCATTCTCTTGGCTTGTTTGGGAATTTTAAACATAACCAAAATCCTCTGCACATAACCCTTTTAAAGCATAAGCAGAAAAAATATACAAAAAAGTATTGTATGCAATATTCCAGCAGTTGGCAAACTAGCCACACTGGTATATTACCCAGAGTACACCCAACCATGGGGAGACATTGCTACGTACTCTGGATGTTCACAGGGTGCTTCATTATTATTTGGAGTGCACCCAACCTACTCAGAAATCTGATCACTTGTTTGTTTCTTTCACCCCTGAATGGTAGGGACTCCCATTTCTAAACAATGTTTATCCAAATGGTTGGTTAATTCCATTGTGTTTTGCTACAATAAGTATGACAAACCTTTACCAGGGTCAGTTAAGAGTCGCTCTTCCAGGGTGTGGCTGCTTCTTTTGCCTCATTGAGAAATGTGTCAGCTGTTGACATTTGTGCAGCTGCCACTTGGAGTTCTGTCCACACCTTTGTGAAACACTGTATTCTCGACATTATTTCTCGCCAAAGAGTGGGTTTTGGACTTTCAGTCCTTCAGGGCTTCCTGCCCTAATTTCTTTGGGAGACTTCCACCTCCACCCTTCTGACCCAGGTCGCTCGCTACTGCTTGAGACTTAGTCCTAAAGATGTTATCTGCTGCAAAAGCAAATCTCAAAGTAAGATAGAACAGTTACGTAAAAACTTACCGTAACAGTACATCTTTGAGAGGAGCTCTTGCAGCAGGTACTATATTTCCCTCCCGCCTTTCCCCCGGTAACTACTACTTCTTCACAGGTACCTTCGTTCCTCGGTTCTCTCTTTTTCATCTACTTGCCGGGTCTCCAGCGGGAGAACTGGAGATGAGCTGAGGGGACGCCCTTTTTTTATACCATCACATTGATGTGAGGCGAATCAATGTAGTGGGTGGGCCCCGTGGTCTGCTAGCTAGAAGTTTTCCATGGGGTCCTGGCACCTGACGGCTTCATTCCTAAGGGTGTTACCTGCTGCAAGAGCTCCTCTCAAAGATCTGCTGTTATGGTAAGTTCTTACGTAACTGTACTTTCCTGCAGTAGGAAGTTACCTCCCAGACAACTAACCCCTAGACCCCACTTCCCTCTCCCCAGCTGCTTGTATAAAACGTTATTGCTTTGTTTGTTTTTTAATTTCCAAAACTAGCCCCCCCCCACACCTGTGTGAACTCGGTCGGCTACAACCTTTCTCCACCCTTGCAAACTGTCAGTGTCTCCGGCCAGGTCTCCATTCATTATTTCAACTCCATGCCCAAACCACCCGCTAGCCTCCATTGACCTCCTCCCCCACCCCAATATGTAAAGCTACCAACAGTCCCTATTTTCCCAGGACAGTCCCTATTTTAAACAGCATATCCCAGTGTCCTCACAAGTTTTGCAAAATGTCACTTTTATCCTGGTTTTTGCTTACTTGTCCCAGTTTTGTCCTTTTTTTTTTTTTTTTCTGCTGACAGCTAATTCGTGAGTGACAGTTATTTCAGCACCACTGTGGCGCTGCTTGAGCTGGACAGCAGTTTGCAGCTTCAACCCCTGTGCCTGTGTTGCACTGCAAGCATGTCAGTGGGAGCACAGTAAAGCATGTTCCTTCCTGTTAGATTAGACTGGGTAGTAGTGCAAACAAGCGCATGTGGACATCTGCCTGCCAGCAGCTGAGAAGGACTCCAGACATAGAAGAGACCGGCAGCAGTAAACTAAGGTACCCGAACCTGATCAGCCGTAGGGAAGTGTGTGAAAACAATCTGGTGTGGTGGTGAGAGTCACTGAAGTGAAGTTTGCTCAGCAAATGAGGTGAGTGTAAGCGGGTTGGATGGGACTGTCAGGAGGAGCAGTACATGCAGCTCGAATTCCTGATCACAGTTTAACGCAGGTTTGCTTCTAAAAACTTTCTGTACATCATGATTTGGAACTTGCTGCAGCAGAATGATGTATTGTTTTAATCTGGATGTTTGCTACTGGTGTTACCGTGGGGTGGCATGGCCAGAGCAAGCAGCAAAATGTAACTGATTGTGTGCAGCATTGTCTGCGGCAGTGCCCATGGGAGTGACACGGTGGGGTGGGGTGGGGGGCATGGTCAGGATGGACCGTCCCAGTTTTAGGCCTCGGAAAGTTGGTAGCTTTACCAATATAGAGAACTCACTGACATTCATGCCAGAGTCGGTAACAGAGCAGACCGTCCCATGGCAGAGCAGCTCTCTTGTCTTCATTCTCAAATGCCTGAATAAAATAATGGCAGCCTCCAATACTAACACATGACTGGACGCCAATCATTTGTTAGTATCAGAGGATCTCATCCTTTCATACAAGCATTTAGAAACGAAGGCGAGTGAACTGCTAAGCCACGGGACAGTCTGCTCTGTACCTGACCCTAGCACGAATGTCAGTGATTTTTCCTTATTGGGGGATGAGGAGGAGGGCAGTGGGGGCTAATGTGGGGGTTGAAATGATGAGTGGAGACCTGGCTGGAAATTATAGAATTTTGCCAGGGTAGGGGAGGTGATAGCTGACTGAGTTCTCATGGAAGGGGTGGGTAGAGGTTGCTGGTTTTAGGAAAAATGAAAACAGAAAAAAAGCATTTTTTACATGAGGTGCTGGGGAAGAGAAGTGGGGACTAGTGGATGAGTTGGGTGGGGGAGGGTAGTAAATGAACAATTTTAAAGTTGTTAGAAATGTGGAGGAGGTGGCAGCCAGCTAGAGATGACTTGCTGTAATATGCACCCTGACACAGCATCAGTGATGTTACTTCTGGAGAAGTACTTCCGAAATGGAAGCCTAGTACTGCTTCAGATAAGGTGGAAAAAGTTGAATGTATTTTATTTGTTATGCCTGAGACCTGAAACTCAGTAGAAGGAACATTCATGTGGGGTTTGTAGAGCACGCAAACCCGCTCCACTGCGAAAGTGTGTGCCTGGTAAAAGGGTCCAAGGAGATTGCAATAAAACCGGCACCACTCAGTCTGTCTATACAAAAAGGTTATTGAAATAAATAGTTTCACCACACTCACACAACACAGCTGGCGGAAATGATCCCCCACTGGTTTCATATCTGCTGCATCATCAGGAGGATAACCAGATGATTCACACACCCATGCTTAAAAACAATTTTCTTAAAGTCACGGTAGCATGCTAAACCATTCATGAATTGAGTATGCTAGTTCTCAGTTGCTTGCTGTTATAATAAACATACAATTTTCTATCGAAAATATATACCACTAGCACCAGTTAATACCTTATACTATAAATAATATCTAAAGGATCATATCTACACATAAATATTACCAAAAATAGTGTATGTGACTATATACAAATGAAATTAAAATCAGCACAGACTTGTGTGGGGGTTGTACCAATTGATTCATAGGGACACAATTAGAAACATAATATGTGTCAGCAGAAGAGGACTGGTAGACTCATCTAAGTCTGCCCTGTTTTTCCTGCTTAACCCCACCCCACTTGAAAATTGGTGACTGTTCCCCTTTAAGGAAGATAACGTTTCTGAGCTAGATGATATGCAACCAAGGGTACAGAGGGAGCTGGCAGTAGTTCTGGCAGCCCTACTGACTGGCCTGTCCAGTAGCTCCGCAGACACAAGCGTGATACTATGAAAGTTGAGAACTGTGGACATAATGCCCTTCCATAAGAGCAGGGTGAAGGAAGAGCCACAGAAGTAAAAGTCTGTAAGCTTGACATCAGTCATTGGCAAGCTGATGGAACCACTCTTAAGGAAAAATTGTTTGAGTTTCTTGTTTTGCTATACAGGTTTTTCTTCCTGGATTTTAACTCATCTTAGGGATACACCCTGTTCACCAGGCTATAACCTGATCAGTCCAAATACGGCCATCGTTGAGACAGCTACCAGGCTTTTCTCCTGTGTTTCTTTCCCTCCTATCTCACTTAGCAGCAGTGATTAAAGTGAGGGGGAACTAGGGAGGACTAGTCCCACCACGGCCCCTCAGTGTCCTTCTCAGGGGGAACTCATTTGCGCCCCCCCCCAGCAGCCGTTTTTCCCATAAATTCACTAACTTTTTTTTTTTTTTACTCACTCGCTCTATCCTCGTCGTCTGTCTCTTTAAGAAGGAACACTCTAGCTGCCGGTCCACTTGCAGTTGGGAGAAATGGAGAGGAGGAGACTGATAATGTAATGAATAGTCTGATCCTCCTCCTCTCCCTGTCCCCACCTGCTGACATTGTTGCTCAATGTGCGGAGGATGGGGAGAGGAGGAGAATCAGAATATTCTTTACATTATCAGTCTCCGTTTGTTCCTTCCAGTCTCCGCCTGGCTATTTGTAGTTAACTGACTCCTTCGCCTTGCTGTCAGCTGTTGGTGACCACAATCAAGCAAGCCTGTCCTGCGGTGGAGCTGTACCCAGGGTATCTTCTTGCCAGGCTGGCAGTGAAGCGTGAGGTGGGCAGTGCTTGGCGACATAGTGGCTATTAGTGGGACTGGACAGGAGTGTACAGTTGTGAGGAAGCGCCCGAGCTGGATTAGTTGTTACCAAAGTGGTGCTGCCACCAGTCTCGGAGGGGGGCACGGTGGGCTCCTTAATCCTGCCTCCCGCTGATAGCACCATTCTGCCCCTCACTCTGTCCATTGCATTGCAGTCAGTGCACACCAGTCAGGTGACTAATATTTTGAGTGTCACCTGACGGCGCAGCAATTGGTGTGTGCACTGCTTGAGAGGTGGGTGGTGGGGTGGGCTCAGGGATGCTGAAATTTGTGGGCGTCTCTTCACCAGTCAACTGCACCTGTGCAGATGATCAAATGCACATGTGCAGCAGCGCAGTTGATCGGTGTGTGTTGGCATTGCGGCAAGCAGGAAGAGGCGAGAGAGGAGCATTTTACTGTGTGTGTTGAAAAGAAAATTAAAATAAATATATATACTTTGGCACCGGTGTAATTGTGTGTGGGGGACAATAAGCACACAAAAAAATACAGATTCCTTCGTTTTGAGCCTTGCCCTTGGCTCAAACAAGACATATCTTTGTTGTGTGTTGTGTAGTTAGGGAGTGAGGGAATCTGGTGGTGGTGACGCACTTAGGCCATATTGGTGGGCCAGGGCTGCTGGGGTTAGCTGTCTCACTGGTTTTGAGAGGTTGGTGGTTGAATCATCTATCTGAGTGACCAGCCAGCAAAAGTGAGGGCAGCAGGGGAGGGGAGTACCTAGAGGGGGGAATGATTTAGGAAGAGAATAGAGAACGAAAAGAATTGGAAAAAAAAAACAAGGCAAACAGGCTGACAGCTGTTTTATAAGGGCATATACTAGGTGTATTCCTAATCTGTAAGTTTTTATATTTATCTATTTTCTGGGTTCTTCTGTGGCTGTTTGGTTAATAAAAAAAAAATGCCAACATAAAAAGCTTACATTTACATTTTAGAGGGTGCTGAGCTGTTTTGTCAGAGTCAGACTGACTGAGCCCTGAGGGGTTGGTTACAAGTTGGGTGGGTTGTGCACTCTCTCAACAAGTGAACCAGGACTAGTGATACTATAGGGAAAGTGGCTAGGGGGTATTTGTTGAAGGTATTTAGTAGAAGAAAATAAAATTTAAAAAAGGGGCAGCCTTAAGAGTGGCTAGTGTCACCTGCTTGCTCAAGCCTCTCAGCAGGGGATACTGAGGTGAAGGGGGATTTTCTCAAGCCTTTGAGTGAGCCTGAGGAGGGAGTGGGGGACAGAAAAACCTTTATTATAAAAAAAAGGCCCTTGCAGGAATATTTCTTGTGGTGAAAAAAAATACAGACACAAACTCAGATAACAGAGTTGTGTTGAGCACTGCAGCATCTGTTGGGCTCTCAGCAAGTGGTGGTGACCCTTAGGCTTTCATTGACTGAGGGGGGGCAAAATTATTAAAAACAAACGTGTATAAAAAAAAAATACAAAACAAATAACCAAACAGGTCTGCCAGTGTCGCTTGCTTGAGTGGGCTCTCGGCAACTGCTGGAGGGACAATAGAGCAGAGGAGGAGGGGGGGGGTGAATTTGACTTGCCTTTCACTGAGAAGGGACAGAAAAACTTTTATTAAAAAAAATAACAAAAAAACAGCCCCTTACAAGAATATTTCTTGTAGAAAAAAAGACAGTGTTGTCTTGAGGGACGCAATATCTGTTGGGCTGTCAGGAAGTGGTGGTGACCCTTAAGGTTTCACTGAGGCAAGGGGACAGAATAATTCAGAAAAAAAAAAACTTTTAGGGGGGCGATCTTGTGGGGAAAGAAATACAAAACAGATAAAAGGCCTGCCAGTGTCACCTGCCTTTGTGGGCTCTCAGCAAGTGCTGGAGGGGCCAAGCAAGAGGTGGATTATGATTCATAGGTTTGAGTTTCAGGTCCATTAGCTGCTAGAGCCATTTATGGTCCTGTCACTAATCAGTGGGTACATTTCCAATTTCTATTCTCCCATATATCTCAGTGAGGGGACAGAAATAGTTAAGAAAACAAAAATAAACCTTTGCGGGATCTTTTGAAACCAATACAGATTACAGAAACAAAAGGTCAGATGACAGAACTGTCTTGAGGGCCGCAGTGTTGGCTGGCTAGGCTCTCTGCTAGTGCTGGAGAGGGCCGAGTGAAGGATTTTGGTGACTGTTACAGTGAGGGGAAAGAAAGGAATCGAAGAAACAAAAACACACACACCAAAAAAAAAAAGGTTTTCTGGGATCACTTGTGGGAGAAAGAAAGTAAACTAAACAAAACAAAAAAAACAAACAAAACTAAAGTGTCAGTTTGGCTCTCTACAAGATTGAGTGCTGGATGGGGGAGTAGCTAGTTTAACCAGGGTAGAGAAGAAAACTTCTGACCTTTATCACTGTCTTTTTATTTCTGTAACTCAATGTTAAAAGGGCATCTTTACAGCTATGTCTATGAAGAGAAAACTGTCAGGTGCAGAGCTTCGCAAGGCCAGAATACAACAATTAATGGAACAGTTTGCACATAGTACGAGGTCAATATCTGATTTCTTCAAAACTGAAACTTCACTCCTCTCAGTTAAGCAGCATCCTAGACTGTGTGAGTCACTATCAGGGGACCAGCATGAGACAATTATTGAACAACCCAAATTGCCCTCCTCTGAGGACAGTGATAGAAGAACTGCTCTTCTGGAAGTGCTGCAACAACCCTCTGGTGAGCAACAAAACATGGCAGATGTAGTACTATGTGCGTCACCAATGCAGTCATCATCATCCACGTCCACTAAACATACTGAAAGCACTGAATGTCTGACCGCAGAGGCTGATTCATCATCTGTGACCAGCCATTTGCCTGACTGTTGAACAGCTGATCAGGGTGAGTATTTCAAGAATGCACACAAGTGGTTGTTTATCTTCAACAAGAAAGTCGGCTGCTCAACCTGCAAGGAAGCAAACCTGATTTCTGATGTCACATTTGTCAAGGAATGGGCTGCTGGTGAAATCTCACCATATGGCACAGACAAAGCGAGACAGCTACTCTCACTGTGAAAGAAAGTTTCAAAACATGAGAAGTTACTAGGACATCAAAATGCTGATGAACTCTTAAAGAAATGTGATGAAAATGTTATTGAGAAGGCTGCTGAAAGGTTGACAAATGAACATAGAAACATAGAATGTGATGGCAGATAAGGACCGCTTGGCCCACCCAGTCTGCCCATTTCCCTACCTAATGGATAAGCTGCAGATCCTAGTTAACCAAAAGCCTACTTCCTCCTACCCCCACCCCCTTGAATTGTCTTATGACTGTCCCATGCATTCTTGAATTCCACCACTGTTTTTGACTACACAACCTCCTCAGAAAGGCTGTTACATGCA
Source organism: Neoceratodus forsteri (assembly GCA_016271365.2). Lineage (NCBI taxonomy): Eukaryota > Metazoa > Chordata > Ceratodontiformes > Ceratodontidae > Neoceratodus > Neoceratodus forsteri. Next base: position 911,114,238 of record CM057452.1, on the reverse strand, counting down.
TCTACAACCCTTTCTGTGAAAAAATACTTCCTCACATTACCTCTGAGCCGTCCTCCCTCTACCTTCAAATTGTGCCCCCTTGTTCTTGCACACCTCTTTTTCTGAAAGATGCTACCCTCTTGGACTTAGTTGATTCCCTTGAGGTACTTGAAAGTTCCTCTCATGTCCCCCCTCTCCCTCCTTTCCTCGAGGGTATACATATTAATCTCCTTAAGTCTCTCTTCATATGTCTTCTGTTGCAGACCCTGCACCATTTTAGTTGCCCTCCTCTGGACTGCCTCCATCCTGTCTATGTCTTTGTGGAGACTGGGTCTCCAGAACTGCACACAGTACTCCACATGGGGTCTCACCAGCTGTCTGTACAGAGGGGTAACAACTTCCTGTTTTCTACTGGTGATGTCTCCCTATACATCCCAGTATCTCCCCAACCTTCCTTACTGCCTTCTACATTGCTTGCCCACCTTTAGGTTATCTGATATGACTGCCCCCAGGTCCCTTTCCGTTTTTGTTGTTGTTAGTATCTCACCCCCCATTGTGTACTCTTCCTCTGGGATTTTGTTTCCCAGGTGCTTTACTTTGCACTTCTTAGCATTGAATCTAAGCTGCCATACATTTGACCATTCCTCCAACCTTGCCAAGTTCCTTCTCATCCTTTCCACCCCACCTTGTGTATCAACTCTGTTACAGATCTTTGTGTCATCTGCAAAGAGACATACATTTCCTTCTAGTCCCTCTGCAGTGTCACTAATAAAGACATTGAAGAGGACCGGTCCTAGTACTGAACCCTGCAGTACCCCACTAGTAACCCCCTTTCTTCAGAGTGGACTCCGTTTACTATTACTCTATGTGTCCTGTTCTCCACCCAGTTCTTTACCCAGGCTACCATCTTGGGACCCACTCCCAGGCTGGCTAACTTGTATATTAATCTTTTGTGTGGGACTGTGTCAAATGCCTTGCTAAAGTATAGGTAGGCCATATCCACAGCCCCTCCCTGATCTGCTACTTTGGTCACCCAGTCAAAGAAATCTATTAGATTCGTCGGACATGACCTTCCCACTGTGAATCCATGCTGCCTTGGGTCCTGTGCCCCTCTGGCCTCTAGGTAGTCAACAGTTCTTTCCTTCAGAAGTGAGTCCATCATTTTCCCCATCACTGAGGTTAAACTAACAGGTCTATAGTTTCCTGCTTCTGCCTTGCTCCCACTTTTGTGAAGGGGAATAACATCTGCCCTCCTCCAGTCTTCAGGTACCACCCCATCCTCCCATGATTTGTTAAAGAGGGTAGTCAGTGTTGTCACTTGTTCTACCCTTAGTTCTTTTAGAATTCTGGAATGAATCCCACCAGCCCCCATTGTTTAGTTCAGTTTTAAGAGTTCTTTCAGAACTCTTTCTTCTGTGAACGGGCTGGTAACCCCCATATCCAGAGTGTTTCTGTTGTTTGGTTTAGGTACCTCCCCCTCTTCATTTGTGAATACTGAGCAAAAATATTTTTTAGTATCTCTGCCTTTTCACAGTCACCCTCCCACCACCCCCCTTTATTATACCTCACTATCCCTCCCTTGGTCTTCGCTCTCTGATGTACTTACAAAAGGTTTTATCCCCCTGCTTAACTGAGTTGGCTTTATTTTCCTCGGTTTGGGCCTTTGTTGTTCTGACTGCCTTCCCTGCTTCCTTTTGCTGTAACTGATACAGTTCTCTGTCCTGCTCCTTCTGTGATTTCTTGTACTCCCTGAATGCTTTCTTTTCTCCCTAACCTTCCCTGCCACCTCCTTTGAGAACCATAGTGGTTTCTTGCGTCATTTTGTTTTGTTTATTTGCTTCACACAAAGGCTTGTTGCCTCTGTGATGGCAGTTTTGATTATTCCCCATTGTTCTTCCACCCCTCCTTCCTGCCCATTTGCTAGTGTATTCCTTAGGCACTCACCCATTTTGTCAAAGTCAGCCCTCTTAAAGTCCAGTACCTTTGCCTTTGTATGGCTTGACTCTATTGCTGTGTTTATCGTGAACCATACTGTTCGATGGTCACTAGTTCCCAGATGGCTACTCAATTCTAAACCTGTGATCCTCTCTCCATCTCCATTTGAGAGTACCAGGTCTAAGATTGTTCCCTCACGAGTGGGTTCCAATACTAGTTGTCTAAGGCATCTGGAAGCTACTGCACAAGTCATGAGAACAGTATATTATGTAGGCAAGGAGAACCGCCCATTTACTGACCATTCAAAACTACTTGAGCTCCAAACACTAAACGGAGTTTCTGTTGGCTCATATCTGCAGTCTGATGTAACCTGTTCTGAAATGATTTACACAATTTCAGAGGAAATGAAGAGTAAACTAATGAGATACATAGTACGATCAGATGCCCCAAATCAGTTCTGGTTGATGAAAGTACAGTGGTCAGCAGCAGATCGACTTTGATCATTTACATACTTGCACACGTGGAAAAGGAGTCCACTCACGTTATGTTTTTCCTTCAACTGGTAGAGTTGTCTGACACTACTGCACACGGAATTCATGATGCACTGTTATCCTCATTGTCATGATACGGCTTGGGAGAGGCAGAACTGAGGACAATGTGGGTGTGTCTCGCATGTGATGGTGCGAGTGTGATGCTCAGTAAGAGAGGGGGCCTTGGAGCATTGCTACACCTCAAATATCCAAATCTATGTGTGTGGCACTGCCTCAATCACAGATTGGAACTTTCAGTTGCTGATGCCGTTGATTGCTGCAATACTGTGAATCACTTCAAGATATTTCTAGATAAATTGTACTAATTTTACAGCTGTTTACCTAAGAATGCACAAGAATTACAACTAACTGCTGAGGCTCTCTCCACTCAAGTGGCTAAACTTGGAAGGTTTTTGTCGACCCGGTGGGTTGCTAGTAGCTACCGTGCCGTTTATGCTGTATGGAAGTCCTTCGATGCACTAAGTAAACACTTGAAATCAGTCTGTGACAATGCTAACAGAAGCTCTGACAATAAGCAGCTCTGTTGTGGTATGCTGAGCAAGATGACATGCACTACCTTAATCCTCAACATGGGCATAATGGTGGATGCTCTTGATGAATTACGGTTCTTGTCAGAATGTACAGAATCAGGGCATGACAGTGTCTGATGCTGACAGATACATTAAATGTTGCATACAGGTATTCAACAAGATGAAGGATCGGCCTGGCACATACACAACAGAAGCTGAAACTGCAGTTGAACGCAAAGAGTTCCATGGTGTCTTGTTGGTAGAGGATAGATGGGGCAATGCCATTTCTCGTCAACAGCTCTACCAGGCCTTGATAGACATGATGGCAACAAGACTGACATCAGAGCAAGTATTAGTAAAGTGTGTTGCTACTCTCCAGCCTGAGTCATGGCCTGAGGATATAGAGGTTGGCTTTGGAGAAGTGGAGTTACGGACACTGGTTAATAGATTTGGGCACCTAGTGCAACTCCCTGAATAGAATGGTGTAAGGAGTGACTCTGATGACTTCGTATCATTCAGAGATCACAGGAAAGGACAGTCCCTATGCAAGTTGCTGTCTATAATTAACACAATCCCTATGAGCACAGAGGACTGCGAGAGAGGTTTCAGCACAATGAACATTATTGCCAGCCCAATGTGTAACAGACTTACTGTTGAGCATCTGTCTAACTTGATGTTTAATGAATTTGATGCCATCAAATTTGCCAAACCGTGGCTAAGAACACACTGATCAGCCATACACCAGTGCAAGAGGGACAGAGAATCCACCAGTGATCCACATGTCTGCCTGTTTAAATACATGATGCAATAGTATACCCTGACTGCCTTTACCGAGAGAGACTTGCAAAGTATCAGTATTTTATGCACTGTCACAGTCTCACACACACACACACACACACACACACACACACACATATCCAGCCTACTTCAAGATAGAAGTTGCGTCATGGGACGCTGTCTGAATCGTGTTGGAGTTTCTCTAAAGCGTGCTTTTTTAAGAAAAAAATATCTTACAGGAAGAAAACATACAGGAGATGGAGTGACTTTATTTTACCATTAATCATGCAAAAAACTTTGCTGTTTACTTTACCCCTTCATTCTGCTGCCTTTCAGTAGATTGGTATAAATCTGCTTAACTGCCTGGTAAAAGCCACCAAAATGCACCGTTTTACATACATTTTCAAAAACTTTTCTGGGGGGAATGCCCCTCAGGCTCCCCTACAGATGCTAGGATTTTATGCCCCCCAAAACTTTCTGGTTGCATCATGACACACTCACTTTGTCATGCTGCACTGGTACCCTTCTTACTTTTACCTGTACTTAAAAATATATAAACAATACAAGACGAACACTTGCAGGAGAGTGAGTAGTGACTTTTTTTTACTATTAATCACAAAATGCTGTTTACTTTACCTCAGCATTCTGTTGCCTTTCTGTAGGCTAATGCTGCTGAAAGGCAGCAGAATGCAGGGGTAAGGTAAACAGAAATTATTTTTTTATCATTAATAGTAAAAATAAATCTCTCACTCCCCGCAAATACCTATCTTGTATTCATATATTTGTTAAAGTACAGGTAAAAGTAAGAAAAGTACCATCAATCCAGCTTGACAGGAGAGTGTGTCATAATGCAATTATAAAGTTTTGAAGGGCATAAAACTTAACATCTGAAGAGGTCAAGCATGTACCCCCCGAAAACTGTTTGAAAACTGATGTCAAATGGTGCATTGTGGTGACTTTTAGCAGGTGGATAATTAAGCAGATTCTTATTAGCCTACTGAAGGGCAGCAGAATGCTGAGGTAAAGTAAACAACAATTTGTATGAGTAATAATAGTAAAAAAGTCACTCCCTCTCTTGCAAGCTTTCGTCTTGTAATTGTTCATATATTGCTTTAAAATACAGAAAAAAGTAAGATGGGTACCAGTCAGTCCAGCATGACAGGGTGTCATGGTGCAACCATAAAGTTGTGAGAGGGCATAAAATCTTAACATATGTCCCCCAGAAATCTTTTTGAAAATTGATGTAAAATGGTGTATTTTGGTGTCTTAGCGGGTTGTTAAGCAGATTCATCATACAGGCAGGTTAGTATGAATCTGCTTAACCACCCCTGTTAAAAGCCAACAAAAGGCACAATGTTACATCAATTTATAAAAACTTTTCTGGGGGCCATGCTCCCCGGGGCCCCCGCTACAAATTTTAGGATTTTATGCTCCCTCAAAGCTTTCTAATCGCATCAGGACACCCTCACCCTGTCATGCTGGACTGGTTCCCTTATTACTTTTACCTGTACTTTAACAAACATACATGAACAATGCAAGACGAAAACTTGGAGGAGATGGACTGACTCTTTTTTTTACTATTAATTATACAAAAAACATTGCTGTTTACTTTTCCTCACCATTCTACTATCAGTAGGCTGGTAATATCTGGTATGAATCTGTTTAACCGCCTGTTAAAAGCCACCAAAATTAGTCTTTTTGTATCTGTTTTTAAAAATGTGCTTGGGGGGGGCATGCCCCCGGACCTCCCTAGAGAGATTATGATTTTGTACTTCTGGTGCCCCATGCCTATAGAGTTTCCCCTGTTCTAAATGTCTGCTTTAACCACTGCTTAGCAGGGTCTGTGCCTCTGTCAACTTCACATAGCCACAGCTTCTCCTGTGGCAGGAGCAAGCTCCCAGACTCAACCGCAGGGGTCGCTGTGCTGACGGAACTTGCCCCCCAGCTGAGATGCACTGCTGATGGCAACTGTCTCAGCATTGACCTGACTTCTGAAGCCACTGTGGTACCCACTTCCAAACACAGGTTGTCGGTACAGCAGAGAAGTTTGCTGCTGCTGGGCCATCGGGGTTGGTTGAGTTTCTTGAGGCAGATGGGCTCCAAGATGACACAGCATAGGTGTGCAGCAGAGAGGTCATGCCAAATGAACTTGAGTCATTCTTTCAACTAGGTCACAAAGACAGTGGGGAAGAGCCATGCAGTAGACATACTTTACCTGGCTTTCAGGAAGGCCTTTAACTTGGTCCTGTGACAGGGCTGAATAAGACCCAGGTCAATTTGTTGTGCAGAAAGGGTTAAAAGCAAGGACCTGTTCTATGCTCTCCTTTTCTGTCTCTTGTCTGTCTGATTGTGCAATCAGATTTTCTTGTGAGACCTAGGAACTGATCACTCTGACGGTCTTGCAATCCCCCCCGCTATCTCCCTGACTTCACTTGCTGTTTCTGTCTTTTCTTCCCCTTGCTTATCTGTGATTATAAAAATATATGCAGATCTTTATGTGAAACTGGAATCCCTTAGTTTGAAAATGTATATAGTTATATTGTTGAAATGTTTGCAAAAAGCTATTTGGAACTTAGGGGGTTAACTTTGACGTGCAGTTTGACCTCCACAAACTGTTTTGCAAAGTTGTCAACAGGAGATTAGTTCTAGGACACACTGCTCTATTTTGTTGCTCCTACAAGGAAAGAAACTGACAAAGATCTGATACATTTTGTGAGAAACAGGATGTCTCTCAATGAGCTCAAGATGCAGAAGTTAATTGCCAGGCAAAAATATATTATAATTAGAGCAGCAACGTTTGTTAGAGACAGAGAGAGAGAGAGAGAGAGAGAGATTGAAATGAGATATCCTCAGATAAAGGACTTTGTTTTACTTGTTTATACTGCCTTTGTAAATGGCTATCCTGAACAATTTTATTTTTTTATTTCATTGTTACATAAAATAATAAATCACAACTTGTGAATTTTGCAATTGTTCCTGGTTTTCCTATGCTTCTTGGCCTATGCCTCAATGACAGATGGTGGTAGTAGCAGGATTTACACCATGCAAATTCTAAGCCAGAAGTTTTGTGCATGGGTATTAAACTGGTACCAGCGAGCATAGAAGAAAGGCATGGATGCTGTAACAGCAAGTCCAGGAGTGATTACCAGAAGAATGGCAGCCAAACTAACAGAGACAAAAGACCAACTTGAGACTGTACAGCAGGCACCAGTGATGGAAGAAGGGGCAGGGACAGAACCTGAAATGCTGTCTGCCTTCTTCAAATTGTGGGCTTTACAACAAAGAGAGACAGAGAAGCAGAGAAAAAAAGAGATGTAGCAACAGGAGCAGCAGAGAAGAGAAAAGATGCAGTGACAGGAGCAGCAATGGCTAGATGCTTTGTAAGCTATCAGAGCTGGAGGATCTGGCACGGGTCCACCAGAGCAACAAAACACAGACAACTTAAAAGACATTAGCTTTACAAAGTTGTGTCCTTTGGATGATAGCGAAGCATACCTGACAACTTTTGAAAGGGTTGCCAGAGCCTGCCAGTGGCCAAAGCAGCAGTGGGCAATCAGGCTGGTACCTTACCTGACAGGTAAAACCCAACTTGCCTACAGTAGTATAGACACTGAACTGTCAGAAAACTATGACCTTGTGAAAAGAGAAATCCTGAAAAGATGTGACATTTCAAGAGAGACCTACAGGCAAAAATGTTGGTCCCTAAAGTACCACTCAGTCAACAACCCTCAAGAAGCCTTCACCTGACTCAGAGAACTCCATATTAAATGGCTCCAACCAGAGAGCAAAACAGTCCCACAGATCATCAGCACATTTGCAGTGGAGCAATTCATCAGCATCCTTCCTACAGATGTGCAGCTTTTGGGTAAAAGAACACTGATCAGAAAATGGGGAACAGGCTAATCTTCTTTGGGGATATCTCAGTCATCAGCTAACACCGTAGGAACCTTCGCTGTCGGTGAAGGAGAATCCACATGGAAGATTTTCAGTAGTACAACTGGGGCCGCCCATGCCATCAACATCCATTGATGTCACCAACTCCATAAATGCGTGAGTGGCCCCACTCCCTCCATAAGTTCTTTCCCGCCATTGAGTTGCTCACATGGGTCTCCACGGAAGCTCCATTGCAGTATTCACGCCTTTTTTTGACTACAGCTTTTCTACCTTTAACTTTAATTTTTAGAATCTCTTTTTCCAAAGAGATTCCTTCAGTTTATTTATACCAAGACTTAACCCTTCATCTTCTCTCTTCCGTTGCTGCAGCTGCAGAAAGAAGATTGCCTCCACAGATGAACATTCTCTTCTCTTTGTTTCTGCTGTCTTGGGTCTGACCACAAAGTCTCTGACTGTGAGCTCTGCCAGAAGTTTAACCAAACAACTGTCAGACAATGCAGAAAGCTCTCAAAAATTTCCTGCTGGATCAACAGATAGCCAGTTCCAGGCAGGGGTCCTCCGGGGTCCCAACCTCCCAGTCACAGACTGGTTCTTCAAGCTTCAAGTACTCAGGGGGAAAGTCACAAAAAAGACTGAGATCACAACCACACTGCCCAGCATCGATCTTGTTCCCCCTCAGTCTCTCCTCCTTATGGGGGATCTTCATTGGCTGGGGCTGCACTGATGAAGAAGTCTGCTGTCCAGGTCTTTGTGTCTATCAGATTCGTAATGACAGCACCCCCGCTGGATTCTCCGGTTGGCCCACCATTGACCTCCAGTTGGTGGGCCCCTCCTTTGTCGACAGTGGGCTTGACGACTCTCCCATTGAGGCCTGCCCCTTCTCACTCCAGGGCAACAGGCTTTTCAGGTTCACAGGACCTACCAATCGGGTCATCGACACAAGTGGCATCCATCCCCCCTCCATCGACGAACACCATTGACTTAAATGAAATCCTGACAAAATTCACTTTGGTGATTGTTCAGGTACTTGGGCCCTCCTTGCTGATGCTGTCGATGACAGGTTTTCATCTACGCCTTCTCGTGGACCCCAGGAAGCTCCCTGTGGGTCTTTGGTGGTGCACCCAACACCAGACTCAGATATTGAAGAGGTTGACGTCGAGGAGGATTACCACCCAGACCTCATTCTTCCCAAAGATGAGGAGCAAGAAGAGGAAGAGATCCTGCTTTCTGACAAGTCTACAGCTTCTTCTGTCAGTGAGAACTCTGTGACGCATACTCCCAGGTCTCCTCTTGAGGATCCCACATTTTTCAATGTGATGAAGCAGCTGTCCTCAGTCATGGGCTTCCACACTGAGGAAGAGGATGCCACCAGAAAAGAACTGGTGGATTTCATGGAGATTCCAGAATCTCCTCCAAAGATCATTCCTCCAGTGCTGCCAGCCTTGAGGAATGCAGCCACAGCAGCCTGGCACAGACCAGATATGATGCCAGCTATGCACTGCAGGACAGACAAACTTCATCACAGCACCCAGGGTCTTCCCTGCCTGAAACAGATTCAGTGGTCATCAAGGCAGCTCATGACCAGTCTAAGGCACCTAGGCACCTTAGTTCCCTTCCCCCAGACAGAGAGTCTCATAGAATTGACCTCTGGGGTAAAATGGTTTATGCCTCCTCTATTCTAGGTCTGAGGATTGCAAACTATCTGCCGCACATGATAAAATACCAGAATGCCAATTGGAAGAAGGTCAAGACTGCCGCCTAGGCCCTTCTGGAGGCACACAGAAGCAGGAACTGTTTCAGTGCCTCCAAGCTGCAGAGGATGTTAGCAAACATCTCCTCTGAGCCCTGTATGACATGGCTGACACAGTTGCCAGGACAGCTGCAATGAGCATATGCCTATGCAGACTCTCCTGGCTCAGGGTATCCGGTTTTGCAGCTGATGTGCAGCAAAAAGTGCTTAATGCCCCCTTCAATGGCACCAAGCTGTTTGGCCCTGATGTCTGAGACTTCATTAATGATCTGCAAGCTTCGGGCAGGGACCTCAAGTCTGTCCACTCCCTCTACCACACTCAGCCAAAGGGTAGAGGATGGCCTCCTTTTCGTAAAATGAACAACAGGCCTGGACAGCTCTCCATCCCCAGGGAACACACAGAGCCCAGGCTCCCTTGCCCACCCCCTCTGGTGCTGGAGCGATGGCCAAGCGCCCTAAAAGTAAGTGTAACCCCTAGATGGCGCTATCCCAGGGGCTACTACCCCTGCCTGATTTGCCACTAACAGGTTGAGGGGCCTGGATCCAATGGCGGGTGCCTCCACCCAGAGGTCAGGGTTTGCAATAGTTAAACTAACTTGGTCACAGCCCTCTGGGACACTGCAACCCCCTTTCTTCCCACTAGTGGCCCACACAATATATCAGAATTACCTTCACAGTATACACTTACCCCCAAGTCTGGTTCCGCACTGGGACCTCCTGTGAAATGAGATACAGTGCAACAATCACAGTACAGTACTTTAACATAGACAGATACCTCAGGCAGTATAACTTTGCTGAAACAAGCAGCTCTGATTTATTTAGGGGGATATAACAAGGACAGAAATCAGGTTAATTGGCTTATCACTCTAATAATCTACCTATGGCTCTGTGCAAAGGCCTATCCCTATCAGTTACTGTCCTGGGTACCCCAGCCCAGTGGCTGATCCAAACCGTGGCAGCTGGTAGGGGCCCTTTCACACAGAGAAAGGAGAATTAAACAGTCAGCAGTACAGTAATTTCATTTGGATTTAATGTGGCAATTCAACAGGAGCGACCTGAATTAGTACTCACGACCTCCAAATAAGATAGGGTCCTTCAATGTCAGCAGGGCTCACTTGAGGTACACAAACCTCTTCACACATCCATATAAAAGCACTATACCAGGCAGGCTGCATCTGTATCCCGATCGCAATTACTGCACAATACCGGGAGAACACACAGCAGATTCAGTTCCTGACAGACCGAGTGCAATTTTCAGCAATTTCTCCAGTCTTCTACAGGGTGAGCCTGGTTTCTACTCTTCAGAGATCCTTTGATTCTTTTCACAGGACGATTCAGTCCTAACAAGCTGTTACACAAGCTGCAGACCGGAACTCTGGGCCTTACACACGTTTTTGACTAAACTGCACACTGAAAAGCACAGTGCTCCTTCCTTCTTCACTGCCAAAGCTCAACTGAAACTCCAACCGACAAAACCGGCACTTCCTTTGAGTTCCTCCCAGTTCTTGACTGGATTGGCTGTCACTCACAATAGACTGCTGCTGTTGGTCCAAAAGGCACTGAAGTCTAAACTACATCTCCCAGAGTCACTGCCCATACAATCCTCTTGTGGCTGGCTCAGATTATGAGTCCACGTTCTGATTCGTCCAAGGCACCATTTTAGAGCTAGCTTACCCCACACTGATTGGTCCAGTTCAGCAGTTCAAAACTAGAATGGGAACTAGCAGACACAGTTCTGACTGCAAAGAAAGCAGGTTAGACAAACTGTAATTTCATTATTACTCTAAATAATTTCTGGCAAACAGTTACATCTTTCAGATAGGTTCCTTTGCACTCCTAGTGACTGCAAAATGAAGTGAATTGGCAGCAGCTCGAGTGGTACTAGAGAAGCACACAGTCCCCCATACAAACTAATTATGTCTGCAAGCAGACAGCTCTTAAAGAGACAGTACCAGAGGCTCTAAAAACACTCACTGATAAATGGCTTAAATGCCAAACACCATTCAGGCTTGGAGCATTCAAGCAAGCTCCTGGAAGTCTTTTGGGAACCCCCATTTGCAGGGGGGTTACATAAGGGACCAGCCCCAGCAGCTGGTTCCACCTCTGCTTAACTCATTGTCGGACTCCCCCTCCTCTGGTCCCAGACCAGGGGGGTAAAAAGGGAGGAGGGGTAGTTCTTTACGTCAGGGAAAGTAGAAAAGCAACTGAGGTACAGAGATTGTGGGGGGGGAGTGGAAGCCCCATGAGTCACCCTAGAAATGGGCAATGGCACCGCTGTTCGCATGAGAGTGATATATATATCTTCAAGCACAAGGGGAAGAGATGAAAAAGCTTCCATAAGATGGTGACTAAAGGGGAACTTCTGCTAGCAGGTGACTTTAATCTGCCAGATGTCGACTGGGGCACTCCAGCCACAGCCACAGCCCGGAGCAAGGACATGCTGGATGCCCTGTAAGGGGCTTGCCTCAGGCAGCTAGTGCTGGAGCCCACCAATGAGTGTGCTATTTTGGACCTGGTACTCACCAACAGGGGCAGAATTGCAGATGTCATGGTGGTGTGGGGGGAGGAGCACCTTGGGGTCCAGTGACCATCGTACAGTGTGGTTCAAAATAGGTGCAGCGGCAGAGTCAAGCCACATGAAAGTGTGGTTCCTGGACTTCAGGAGGGCATACTTTGCAAAGTTGGGGATATGTCTCAGGAAAGTCCTAGCAGGGAGGGAGGACTGGGGAGTGGGGGGCAGGGGGTTGAGGAACAGTGAACCCATCTGAAAGGAGCCATAGTGGAGGAAACAAGCCTTTGCATTAGACAAAGAAACAAAGGTAAGAGAAAAAGAAAACCATTGTGGTTCTCAAAGGAAGTGGCTGGGAATGTAAGAGCAAAAAAGTTGACTTTCAAGAAGTGCAATGAAACACAGGAGGACAGGGTAGTGTATCTGGACAAGCAGAGGGAAGCAGGGAGGGCAGTCAGGATTGCAAAGGGACAATCAGAGAACAAATTGCCCCAACAGTAAAGAAAGGCGACAAGACGTTTTGTAGGTACGTTATTGAAAGGAGGAAAGCAAGGGGTGGGATCATAAGGCTTAAGGGGGAAGACTGGGAGTATGTGGAAGCTGGAAGGGGACTTAGAAAAAGCATTAATCCTGAACAAATAGAATCACAGAAACATAGATAGCGATGGCAGAAAAAGACCAGAGGTCCATCTAGTCTGCCCAAGTTCCCTATAATCCCTGGAACCTACTGCTCCTCCAGAGTACTAATCCTCCCCTTCCTCTCTATTCTCCTTCTCCTTGGTCCTGTCAGCCTCAGTAAAGTACAGTTACGTAAGAACTTACCATAACAGTAGATCTTTGAGAGGAGCTCTTGTAGCAGGCAATAACCATAAGGACTAAGCTGCCAGGTGTCAGGACCCCACAGAAAACTTCTATCTAGCAGTCTTCAGTGGGGGACCGCCCTTGACATTAGTCCGCCCCAACGTCATCCAATGGTTATAAAAGGGGCAGTCCCCAGCCCCACCTCAGTTCTTTCGCCAGAGACCCAGAGCTTAGGAGGAAAGGAGAATTGAGGAAATTCGAGATATAAATGAGAGAAAAGGGAATACCAGGGGGAAAGAGGGAGGGAAAGCCGCGCCTGCTGCAAGATCTCCTCTCAAAGATCTACTGTTATGGTAAGTTCTTACGTAACTGTACCATCTTACTTTGAGTTGGAGCTCTTGCAGCAAGCAATAACCATAAGGACTGAGTCCTAAGCAGTCAAGGAGAAGAGACTGACAGGCACGGGTGGAGGCTAAAGGAAACCGGAAGCCTTCAGGACAGCAGGCCTTGGAGGACAGCCAGGCCAAAACCAGTTCTGCGTCTGGAAGCAATGTCCAAACTGTAGTGCTTTACGAAGGTGTGAACAGAACTCCAGATGGCTGCTGCACAGATGTCTGCTGTGGAAACATTCTTTGAGGAGGCAAAGGAGGTAGCCATACCCCTGGTAGAGCGACCTTTTACTGGACCTGGTAAAAGCTCATCGTACCTACGATAACAGAAAATGATGCAGTTAACTAACCACTTAGACAGAGTCTGTTAGTAACAGGAGCTCCTACAGATCTAGGAGCAAAAGAAACAAACAGCTGATCGGTCTGTCTTAAAGGACTGGTGCACTGGAGGTAGAAACGAAGCATCCTGTGGATGTCCAGAGTATGGAGCAAAGCCTCCCCTCTGTTCGAATACTCTGGATAATAAACCGGAAGATGGATGTCCTGATTCAGGATGAACTCAGATACCACCTTCAGCAGAAACTTAGATTTAGTTTGCAAGGACATCCTGTCCTTGTGAAAAACCAAATAAGGCTCCTTACACATCAGAGCTAGAAGCTCGGAAATCCTTAGAGCAGAAGTAACTGCAAATAAAAATAATGCTTTCCACAACAGAAAGCGTAGCTCACATTCCACGGCCAGTTCAAAGGGATCCCAGGGAGGGACAGGGTCCTGAAAGGGAGGTTTCAGGGGAAGGATGCCCTGCAAAAATGTGCGGGACAAATCCAACTGGGCAGTGGTCTTGCCCTCTACTGGTGCATGGCACGCAGAAATGGCAGAGAGGTGCACCTTTTTTTTTTTTCTTTTTTTTTTTTTGTCAGGTCTCTTTACTCCTGTCACTGGCTACTAGGGCCCCATTCAGGCGAGACCCACCCGAGTAGCTCCACAGCCCTGCCTAAATCCTTCCCGGTGAGAAATCGGGGACAGAGTCCTCTCCTACTGGACTCCAGAGCAGAGAGGACTGGAGAGAGTCATCCAGGAAGGGACTGGCAGTGGGCGTGTAAGCTACCCCCTCCCCCGGGTCCACCATCATCCTCCTAGCGGCCCGGGATTTTTCACCTTCCTTCTGTTGTGTTTCCCCCAAGTTGTGAACATGCAATGATGTCACTGCACAGAGGGGATGCACCTGTCCCCTCCTGCAGACGTTCGCTTTCTGCCTCTCCCGATGCAAGTCCCCACCTAGTTTGTATTGCTCCAGTCTCCACCTGGAGCTACTACAGGGTGGGGTAACACTGGAGCCCACCCCAGGAGAGGAGAGGAGAGCAACCCTCTGGATGTTCAATCCTCTCCTCCCCCTACTGACCCCTGGCGCCTGGGTCTGCTCCCGAACCCGGGTCACCATCATGGCACGAGGTGTGGCATCCAGCACCTCAACCCTCAGCACCAATGGGCTGGCAGAGAGGTTCACCTTGATAGAGGAGTAACTCAGATCGGAGTCTGATAGAGAGAGGAGATACTCTAAAATGGGAGTTCACGGGACATGTGAAAGGATTGAGGTGGTGAGCAGAGGCCCAGAGGCAGAACCACTTCCACTTCATGGCATAAGTGGACCTTGTGGAAGGCTTTCTAGTGGCCACAAGGACATCAGCTACTCTACGAGAGACCCCAAATCTGGCAACTGCTAAGTCTGCAGGAGCCATGCATGCAGGTGCAGGGATTGAGGTCTGGATGGACTACTAGAGAGCCCTGGTGCAGTGAGAGCAGGTGCGAGTTCAGAGGCAGGGAAACTGGAGGTTCTGTTGCCAACTGCTGTAGTAGCAGGAACCAGATCTGACAAGGCCAGTAAGGAGCAATGAGGATCATCTCCGCTCCCTCCACCTGCAGCCTGTAGAGGACCCTCTGGAGTGAAGGGAAAGGAGGAAAGGCACAGAGAAACCTCCCTGTCCAACAGAGGGACAACATGTCTCACCAGAAAACACCAGGCCCTGGATCTAGTGAGCAGAAATTGGGCAGTTTGGTGTTGAATGGGGATGCAAAAAGGTCCAACTCTGGTCATCCCCATCTGTCGAACAGTTGCTCTGCGACTGACTGGAGTAGTTCCCATTCATGGGCTTTGGACTGAGACCTACTTAGGCTGTCGGCCAAGATGTTTTGGGTGCCTGGAACATGGATGGCGGTGAGCTCTAGGTGATTCTTCCGGGCCCAGTACCAGACCCTCATGGCCTCCCTGCAGAGGGGATAAGAGTGAGTTCCCCCCTGCTTGTTGATGTAAAAGACCACTGACATATTGTCTGTCTAGACTAGAAGAGGGCCTAAATGAAGGTCCATCTGGAATGCCTGAAGGGCGAAGAGGACCGCTCACATCTCTAGAACATTGCTATGCAGAGTCTGCTCTATAGAGGACCAGGTCCCCTGGGTTTTCTGATCTGCTAAGTGAGCACCCCAGCCCAGCCCTGAGACATCCCTTGTTAGAGTCTGCCACAGGGACTCCTGTCCGAAGGGGACCCCTATGAAGAGGTTGGTAAGGTCCATCCACCAATTCAGGACCCTGCGAACTGGGTCAGAAACCGAGACCAGTTGTTGCAGGTTATCTGAGCGTTGGTCCCACTGCACCCTGAGTGTCCACCGGGGAACACTCATGTGCAGGCCAGTCAGGGGAACGGTTAGTATGGTGGCCACCATGTGACCTAGCATTCATAGGGATGCCCTGGCTGATATCTGCTGGGACAAAGGCACCATCCGGGCCTGGGACAGAAGGTGATCTGCTCTGTCTGATGGTAGAAAGGCCTTTCCCTGTTCTGTGTCCAAGATTGCTCTGATGTATTGGAGCCTTTGACTGGGCCATATGGATGACTTTGGCAGGTTCAAAGTGATCCCCAGTTCTCTGAAGAGAGTAGAGGTGTCTGCAAGAGTTCCTAGTAGCTGAGCCCTCATAGGTGCTGTCAGAAGTTGGTTGTCTAGGTAGGGAAAGATGTAATGGTCTCTCCTCCTGAGTGCCACAGTCACCACCACTAGGCACTTGGTAAAGACTCTTGGAGCTGAGGACAGGCCAAATGACAGGGCCCAGAACTGGTAATGGTGCCCTGAAAGAGGAAGTGCAGGTACCTTCTGTGTGGCTGGAACACTAGGATGTGCAGGTACATATCCTGCGTGTTCAGAGAGCAGAGCCAGTTCCCTTGGTGAAGAAGAGGGGAAATAACCCAGGCAGGGTGATGATTCTGAATCTCTTGTACTCAATGAATTCATTCAGATGGCTGAGGTCTAGAATGGGGTGAAGATCCCCAGTCTTTTTGGGCACCAGGAAGAAATGGGAATAAAATCCCTTTCCCCTCTGTCTTGCAGGAACTGGCTCTATGGCCCGCTTCTGAAGAAGTGCCTGAATTTCCTCTTCAACCTATCATGGGCTGCAGTAATGACCATAGAATCGGCCACTGGATGTCCACAAGTAAAGGCTCATCCCAAGGTGCTCTATAGAGCCTATCCAATTTTTTCAACACTGCTAGAGAAGATGAGGGATGCTTCCAAGTTAACCTAATGACGTCCTGTAAGATATCCACCAGCAGGGGTACCACCAAGGGTTTTGGTTCCTTCTGGTGCAGGTACCTGGTGAGCCTACGTCATTTAGGATCCAGGTCTTTTGTCTCCCAGCCGTTAATGGCCTTGATTTGCCTCATGACGTCCATGAATGATGGATTGTGAGGAGGGGATCTGGGGTGTTCCGGCTGTCTGGAATGGGGGGATGACCACTGGGCTCAGAGGAGGATGAAGATGAGCTACAGCTCGAATCCTCCGAATCAGAGGGAGAGGAAGAGGACTCATGCCGACGTCTGCTAGTGGAGTGGCGCTGACATTGGCCTGATGGCCAAGAGGATGGATGTCTATGCCTACAGCCCTTGTGCTTGGACCAGCCCCTTCATCTGCCATCAGTGCATGGGGAAGGACCTTTAGGCTGAGGGGTAGGCTCCCTGGGTTCCTGTTCAGGTACAACCATGACTGGTTCGGAAGGCCTGGGGGGGTAGGTCACCCTTGATTTTGTTACAGAATAACTGGAAGAGGTCCTTAACCTTGCTGAGAGGGATCTGAAGACCCGAAGGGCCAGCGGGCACCTGGGGCTGTGGATCGGCAGGTGTCAGTGTAGCTGGTGTTGGCGCACCTGTTGTCGGACGTCTGGGCATCTTGGTCCTTAGGAGCAGGGACCGCGGGCATCTGATCCCCGTCATTGGTGTGGGGGAGGTATGCATATCCATCAGTTGTGCTGGAAATGCCAGCAATGATGGAGGGGTCGCCAGGTTTGACGCCTGATTGCCCAACATCAGAGAGGTGGATGTTTGTTAGTGATGATCCAGGGACATGCCCAATGCTGGCTTAGCAGGAGCCCATGGGGTCGACACTGTGGAGCAGGGCAGAGGTGCCACAGAGGCCACAGATGCAGGCACATGCTCCTGGCGTCAGTGGCCGCTGTCCGAAGATGCAGAGGCCACAGCCAACACCGGGGCAAGACAGACGACGGGTACCAACCCACTGCCCAAAGAGGGGTTGACCCCGCTACCTGAGGAAGAACCCATGGATTTAGGTAGGGCCTTTACCTTCAGGTGCTGCAGGGCCGAGACTGAAGTCCCGAATCCTGTCTGACCTCTGCCTTATGTCAGTACCAGGGTGAGAGGTTTGTCCGCCAGCTGCCTGGAGGAGAGGAAGGCAAGCTGAATGGGACAGTCTGACCCCCAATGGGAGGAGGAGGAACCGGAGGTGGTCTTCTTCTTGTGGGGATACTGAGAATGGGAGCTTGTCCAGGTCTTCTCCCTGTCTTTGTCTCAGGACTTGTGACTCCCTGAAGTCTTCTTCTCCTCCCAGTGAGTTGTGGACAACATTGAGGTCCCCGAAATGGAGGAGAAGGAAGAAGAAGGACGTTTCCCCAAAGATTGCTTCTGCATGGCGGCGAATTGCTTCTCGAAGGTGGGCTTTAAGGGCCTTCTGGCATGAAGCCTAGTCCTTTGGTTAAAGCTCTGGCAGTGCAGGCAGCCCTCTGTGTCATGGTTCATACCCAGGCAGAAATGACAGGCCGCATGGCTATCTTTTTATGGTAGCTGCTTGCCACATGCACATTTAGACTTTTGCCACTCAGCAGAGAAGGTTGGTGATAAAGACATGCAGAGAAAAGGAGAAAATTATCACTAATTTAGGAAAATATAAAGAAGCACGGGTAAATACGTAATGGCAGTCAACTGTAGCAGGAGGCGTCCATGGAGCCGATGTGAATGGGTTGACAGCAGGAAAAGAACTGAGGTGGGGCTGGGCACCCCTTTTTTACTACTGGCTGATGTCGGGGGCAGTCCCCGAAGAAGACTGCTAGCTAGACGTTTTCCATGGGGTCCTGGCGCCTGGTGGTTAGTCCTTATGATTATTGCCTGCTGCAAGAGCTCCAACTTGAAGTAAGATCCACTATTCCCTTCATTATGTTCCAACCCTGCTTGAATCCTCTACTGTTTTTTCACCCACCACTTCAGCCGACAGACTGGTCCAAGTCTCCATCACCCTTTCTGTAAAGTAGTACTTCCTCACATCTCTCTTGAACCTACCTCCTGTTAATTTCCATTGATGTCCACGTGACCACGAATTGATATTCAGGCTAAATAGTTCCTCACAGTTCACTTTAATTCCTTTAAGGAACTTGACGGTCTCTATCATATCTCCCCCTCTCCCTTCTGGTCTCCAGTTCAGTTTGTTCAGTGTTCGCAGAAGAGGGGGAAGGTGAGGGACCACAGTTAAGTGACAGGAGCAATAAGGGCATGGAGGGGGACACCAGTCCATTTACAGAGGAGAGAGTTTTAAAGGAACTAGCAAAACTGAAAGTGGACAAAGCAATGGGACCAGATGGATACATCCTAGAATATTAAAGTTGTTTAGGGAGGTGCTGGCAGCAGCACTGGCAACCCAGTTCAGTAAATCACTGGAAACAGGATTGGTTCTAGAGAACTGGAGGAGAGCTAATGTAGCCCCTCTACACAAAAGTGGGAGCAGGGAGGAGGCTGGAAACTATAGACCAAGTCAGTCTAACCTCAGTGGTGGGGAAAATAATGGAATCACTGCTAAAAGAAAGGATTGTGGAACATCTTGAATCCAGCAGAGCACAGGATCCAAGACAGCATGAATTCACAGTGGGAATGTCATGGCAAACAAATCTGATAGATTTCTTTGACTGGGTGACCAGGGAAGTGGTGGATGTAGCCTACCTGGATTTCAGCAAGGCCTTCGACACCATTCCACATAAAAGTCTTGTAAGCAAGTTAAGCAGCCTGGGAATGGGCCCCAATGTGGTAAACTGGGTTAGAATCTAGTTGAGGGATAGAACACAGAGGGTAGTGGTAAGTTGAGCTCATTCTAAGAAAAGGAGGGTAACCAGCGGGGTGCCACAGGGGTCAGTTCTGGGGCCAGTCCTATTCAATGTCTTCATAAGTGACATTGCAGAGGGCCTGGAAGGAAAGGTATGCCTATTTCCAGACGATACTAAGATCTGCAATAGGGTAGACGCTCCATGAGGGGTGGAAAAAATGAGGAGGCACTTAAGTAAACTTGAATGGTCAATGTGTGGCAGCTAAGATTCAGTGCAAAAAAAGTGCAAAATCATGCCTGGGGCACAGGAACCCAAGGGAGGCTTACATGATGGGGGAAAGATACTGACGGCAACCAAACAGGAGAGCGATCTGGGGGTAATCATATCAGATGATCTAAAGGTGGCCAAACAATGTGCTAAGGCTGTGGAGAGAGCCAATGGGGTATTGAGGTGCATAGGGAGAGGTGTCATCAGCAGAAGAAAGGAGGTGGTGATGCCTCTATATAAATCATCAGTGAGACCTCCTCTGGATTACTGTGTCTGGAGGTGACATCTACGTAAAGACATAGACAGGGTAGAGGCAGTTCAGAGAAGGGCAACAAAAATGGTGCAGGGCCTGCACCAAAAGTCATATGGGGAGAGACTGGAGGACCCCAGTTTGTACACCCTGGAGGAGAGGAGAGAGAGGGGGGATATGATAGAGACCTTCAGATATCTCAAGGGCATAAATAAGGTACTGGAGGGTAGCATCTTTCAGAAAAAGAGATGTTCTAGAACAAGGAGTCATGACATGAGGCTAGAAGGGGGTAGACTAAGGGGTAATGTGAGGAAGTATTTCTTCACAGAAAGCGTGGTGGATGCATGGAACAACCTCCCAGCAGAGGTGGTGGGGGAAAATTCAGTAGGGGAATTCAAAAATGCTTGGGATTTGCATAGGGGTACCCTAGCGATAGGTAGGAGAACAAAGTCAGAGATCAAGTACGGTCTTTGGTTTTTGCAGCAGGTGGGGAATACAGGCAGACT
Organism: Neoceratodus forsteri; assembly: GCA_016271365.2. Taxonomy (NCBI): domain Eukaryota; kingdom Metazoa; phylum Chordata; order Ceratodontiformes; family Ceratodontidae; genus Neoceratodus; species Neoceratodus forsteri. The sequence goes on along the minus strand of CM057452.1, from coordinate 911,093,751 downwards.
AGGTGGACCTGGCAGTCCTTATTTGCCATCAAATTCTATGTCTCCATGTATCTATATGTATTAACTCCCATTGACAACATGGAGTGATACAGAAAAGAGAAATTCCTTTGTTAGCAGACAATTCTGGATAAGCAGCTATAATCATATACAATTCAACTTTGCTGAAATCCAAAGTCCTTAGATATTTCGGACAGTGTTCTTCAGTAGGGGTCAGGGACGCCAGGGAGAAGCGCCATTGACAACGCCAGAGCTAATAGAAAAGGCAATTATGGTTAGTATGAAGGAATTTCTCCTTTAAAATATTGAAACTCTCCAACTCTCATTGACTTTGAGTTATTCAAACGGTTATCCCCATTTAAAGAAACACTGTCTTATGAAAAAAAAACTTTGGCACAATGTGAAAATAATTGATGATACATATAGTATTTCATGGAAAGAAGTAGAAAGTCTTTTACCACCACTGTTTCAAGTTTAAGTATATACTTTTCCATTTTTCACTGTTACTTGCATTATTTATTTTTCTTGATATATGTCCTCTGACTTTAAACATTTTTTATTATTAAACTGTGTAACAGAAACATGAAATAGAAATGCGTACATTGTATTTTGATTATTGGAAATTGGTATAAATGAAATTATTAAAAACAAAAACACATAACCGTGGAAGCAAGTTCACAATTGACATAAGCCTACAATCCAATGTGACTTCAAGTCTATATCTGAAAATCTTAATAGACAAAAAATATGAGAAATGTATTTATTTCAGATTTTTCATCCAGAAATGTGCACGCTGACCTGCAGGCAACACATTTCTGGTGGGGGTTGGGGAAGGAGTACATGGAGCAGAGACATATAACCAAGTTCGATGTAGTAAAAAGTAATAACTAAAGTACTGAAAAATGTTTTGCAGATTTGGTTCAATGTTCAGCTGTACGACGCTCCTATGAGAATTACTTTTGATGTCAGCAAATCCAATCTCTGGAAGTCTTTCTTTACAAGAAGCTTTCCCTATCCAGGCCTTTCAAGTGTTCAGGTACAACTGCGTTTATTATTTGTTGGAAGCATTGGTTGTTTACCTTGGTCTTCCCCCACCCCAAACAAAACCAGTTTTCTTTTTTTGAGTCAGTCGGTTTTACGTGTATGCCCACTATTTGAGCTGTAGAGGAATGCTAGGACCCAGTGGAAAATTGTTTTCAAAGTAAGTAATGCAGACGTCCCTATGAAGTGCTCCAGTTCTTCTCTCTCAGTAGCGGAGGGTGTTGCAACAATTCAGACTTGTCTAAGAAGACAACTGAAGTATTTTTATTGTCTGTTGTAGGCAATTTGTTGCACCATTATTTGGTTGTTATTAAATGGGCACTCTAATTCCTAAAATCTGATTGGTTCTTACCAGTGCATCAAATCTTAAAAACAAGTTCTAAGAAGTAGGACCACAGTACTAACAACAAATAAATCTGAGTGCCATTAGAACGTTTACTTTTCAAATGCTGCCATTTTTTCTGGTATAGTAGTAAGAGAAACTTTTAGCCAAAGAGACACCAGGAACTAGAAGGTCTCTAATTGTAGATGCCCCACCCCCTCCCACATCTGCTTAGAAACTGGAATAGGAGATAGTGTGGTTGGGAGGGTACCCATTGACATTGTTGAGCATTTGGTCAGGCACTTTGTTATCTCACACTGTGGGAAAAACAGCACTGGTAATTAACTGGTTGCTGGTCTCCAACCCCGAAGGTTTTGTTTTGATAGTGTGGTAGTTTTTTTTTTCCCAAAAACATTTTTTTCTTTGTAGGTTATCACTAGTAATCAAATGGTCCCACTAGCTAGCCCAGGGACTAGCTGTTGTGAGAAACTGCTCACAAATGCACAATACTGACCTGCTGCTCTGCCTTTTGGATGGTGACGCAGGACTATGCGTAATACAGAAGAAAAAGGTACAGTTTACTACCCTAGGATACATTCCTTTCAGCACTGGTTTCTGCCAGTGGGGATCAGTAAATGGGCCCTCTATGAAAGTTCTGTCATTGTGATGCCGCCACTTCAAGTCCCTGCCCGCTCTTGACTGCAGTTCCCACTCACTCCTGTTGCGCTGCCGATCGTGCTGCCACAGGTTCCAGTTTAATTAATAAAAAAAGAAAGTTGAAAAGGAAGACAGTTCTCTCTCTCTGTCCATTGCAGCCCCAAAAAAAAATAAAACTCCACAGCAATGCACAGGGTACAGGTGTAGTGAAATGTACTATTGATGCCACTAAAGGACACATTTTCTACAGCACATGTTCAGTGATGTCATTACCAACTTCAGTTTATTGTGTAGGGATAGATTCCATTGAGCACACTCATTCACAAGGAGGTCCCTGATACAAAGTATTAAACATCACAGACAGTACAAGGATACATCATACCCATACAGCAGATATATCATGGTACATAGAGTAGATTGGTTGTAACAAATACGTAAAGGCAAAAGCATCACATGGCAGTAAGTTTACCACTACCTAATAAAAATCATCACAGACAATCAATACAAGCAGTACATAATAGAAAAACAGCAGGGATATCACGGTACATAGAATAGGTTGATTATAGCAATATATAGAGATAAATTAGAAGCATCACTTAACAGTAAGTTTACCACATCCAAAAAATATGGGCGATAACTTGGGTAGAGAAGGAAGGAAGGAGTATGCACAGGAATCTACAAAGACAATAGGCAGAAGAACTACTTTATCATAAATTTCCATAAGCAAATATGTTTATTCTACATAAAAACAGGATTCTTCTGACTGAAAAAAAAGAGAAATGTTGCTCATTTTGTAAGTGAAATAAGACACTCCGGGGTGTGCATGAAACAGATTTTACCATATATCCAGGGGCTGGCCTCGTGCCTCACTACACCCCTGGGCATTTGGTAATATCTGTTCATGCACACCCTGTCATGCCTTATTGCTTACTTATATAGTTATCTGTGTGTTCTAAAAACACTTATTAAATGGCAGGGTAAAATCCAGTAATCTGATTGGCTCTTATTTATGTGTACAATACGGTTTACACATGGTTAAAAAAATGGACTGCTCAGCAGTGAAGAGTCTGCAACACAGATCAGTGGGCATTTGGAACACAGGCATTTCAGTTAGCCCCCTACTGCCAGAACTGATCTTCCACCACAAACATGGCTGCTACCTTTACACTGTAAAAAAACTTCAACTGGGCCCCAAAAATAAAACTACCTTAAATAAAAAATTAAATGCTGTGTTCCTGATTATCACACTCTCCTTACATACCTAAACAAATTTTAATATATGGATGTTCAATTTAATAGGTCTGTAAAGCATACAAAAGAAAAATCCGGTAATACCCTCAAAGGTTTAGTGATAATACTACTGTCAATCACTGGTAATAGCATTGTCAATCACTTTTAATAGTATAGTTTTGTGCTGATAATACGATCGTTGCAAGCTTCAGAAACTATATCTTCTGCCCCACGTCCTAAGAGTGCCTCCTCATTGGCCACTTTTCCTCTGTGGGCGGGCAGAACAGTTTAAAAAACATGGCGGTCGTTCTGTCGCTTAGCAAGGGCGAACTTGGTTCTCCGGTGTTATTTTCTTTTCCCCGATCAGCAAATTAAAATATTTGGTTGATCCCACCGTTCCAGTGGTGAAGAGCAGGTACGATCTCATTTAAAAAAAAAAAAAAAGAGGCAGGTGCCGGCAACCGTCAGGAGCGAGCAGACAGCTGAAGACACAGCGCAAGATAGTGCGGCGGTTCACCATAACCCACACTCCTTAACTGAACTGGTGAACCGCCTGTCTGAAAAGACCCCAAAACGCACTCGGATCCATATATTAAAAAAAATGAAGTATGGTTCCGTGTGTATTACCGGTCAGTAATATCATCTCGCGGTTCTGGACATGTTGGAACCTCTCGATGGTATTACTGACCGGTAATACACGTGGAACCATACATTATTCTCTATATAAACAATAGGTATTGTTTATAGTTTTCACTACAGCTATTTCTTTGCTGACAGCGAAAAATCTCCCCTCTATCGTTGCCTGCTTATCAGGGAACTCTCTTCCTCTTGCCCTGGCAGTGAGATAACTGAGTCTCTGGCTGTAACAAAGCCCTTTGTTGTCTGTTTGTACAGTGTGTTGGGAGAGAAACATTCTGCCAGTGGAACTGAGCAGAATTTTGAATCCATGTATTCCATGATAAACATTCTATATCTTGAATGTGGAGAACAACAGAGGGGAAAAAAACAGGAAGAAGAAAGCAGGCAATAATACAATGACATCATCAATGACATCACTTGCAGTGGGTGGAAGGACTATTTTATCACAAATGCACACAAGTAAATCTATTTTTTCTACATGTAACCCCTAGGTGGCGCTATCCCAAGGGCTACTACCCCTGCCTGCTTAACTACTAACAGGTTGAGGGACCTAGGTCCAATGGCGAGTGCCTCCACCCAGAGGTCAGGATTTGTAGTAGCTAAACTAACTTGGTCACGGCCCTCTGGGACACTGTAACCCCCCTTTCTTCCCACTAGTGGCCCACACAATGCATCAGAAATATCTTCATAATATGCACTTACCCCCAGGACTGGCTCTGTCGACTGGACTCTGGGGACCCCCTGTAAAACAAGATGATACAGTGCAAAAGTCACAGTACAATACTTTAACATAAACGAATATCTCATTCAGTGTAACTTTGCTGAAACAAACAGATCTGATTTATTTAAGGAGCTGTAACAAGGACAGGGGGAAATCAGGTTAATTAACATACTAACATACTATTTGCCAGCAGATTAGGCCTTACGGTCTATCGAGTCTGCTCGAACCTAGATCCTTAGTTGGGTGCCGAGACCCTCCCATCCCTTGTTCTCCAGAAACCCCTATCATCCATCCCACCCCCCGGGACAGGCCATCATCTGATACATCCACTTTCTGTGTCTGTCCCACCCTCTCTTGAAGCCCTCCACTGTGGATCTCTGAACCAGCTCACCAGGCAGTGCATTCCAAGGGTCCACCACCCTCTCGGTGAAAAACCTCCTCCTCTTTTCCCCCCTCACCCTTCCACCTTCCAACTTCAAACCATGCCCTCTGGTGATACCTCCCTGCTTTAGTCTAAAGATCCCCTCCATGTTTACCCTATTTATTCCCTTGAGGTACTTGAAGACCTCAATCATGTCCCCCCTGTCTCTCCTCTCCTCCAATGAAAACAGGCAGAGCTCCTCAAGTCTGTCCTCATAAGTCAAATCCCCTAGCCCTCGTATCATCTTTGTTGCCCTCCTCTGTACCCTCTCCAGGAGCTGTATGTCCCTCTTCAAGTGTGGTCTCCAGTACTGTACACAGTACTCAAGGTGTGGTCTAACCAGTCCATTGTACAGCAGCAGAATCACTTCCTTGCTCCTAGAGGTGATCCCCCTTACAATGCATCCCAACATCCTGTTTGCCTTGCTAGCTGCTCTCCTGCACTGCTCAGAGTTATTCATACATGTTCCACCATGACCCCTAGGTCTTTTTCCCCTATTGAGGCCTCCAGCGCCTCCCCTCCCAGGGTGTACCTGTGTTTAGGGTTTCCCAGACCAAGATGCAACACCTTGCACTTGGTGATATTGAAATTTAATTTCCATGTGTGAGCCCAGCTTTCCAGGGTGTCCAGGTCCCCTTGCAGGGCCAACCTCCCCTCTTCTCCCTCAACTACTGCTCCCATCTTGGAGTCATCCACGAAGAGACTCATTTCACACCCTATACCCTCCCTGATGTCCGATATGCATTAAACAGGATCGGACCCAGGACCGAGCCCTGCGGTACCCCACTACCAACCTCTCTAGGGTTCGAGAGCTCCCCACAGACCACTACTCTCTGAGTGTGTCCAGCTAGCCAGTTTTCAATCCATCTGACCATCAAAGGGCCTACTCCTAACCCCATCAGTTTCTCCACCAGACCATTGTGGGGACAGAGTCAAGCATGCTTGCTGAAGTCCAAGAATAATACATCCACAGGCTACCCCTGTCCAGTTCTGATGTTACCCATTCATAGAACTCACAAGGTTGGTTTGACATGATCCCTGGCACAAACCCATGTTGCCGACTATCCAGACCTCCACCTCCTCCAAGTACACCCCCAATCGTTCCTTTAGTATACTCTCCATTAATTTTCCCACCACCGAGGTCAAACTGATGGGTCTATAGTTACCTGGTACTTCCCTTGACCCCCCTTTATGGATTGGTACCACATGTGCCTCTCGCCAATCACTAGGTACCCTCCCTGTCTCAAGTGACCTGCTGAAAAGCTCCGCCAGGGGTGCAGCCAGTATGTCCGCCAGTTCCCATAGTACTCTGGGATGAATGCCATCCGGCCCTGGAGATTTGTTTTTCTTTAGGGCCTTGAGGGCTAACCACACCCTTTTGGTGGAGATAGCATCATCCGTCCCCTCCCCCTTACTGGTCTTTTTATCCTTATCCAGATGTGACACCCCTGGGGTACCTTTCCCTTCCTCTCGCTCCATTTCTGTTGCTCCCCTGATCCCACTCCCTGCTGCTTCTATCCCCTTCATGCCTTGCTTTGTAGATATCCCATCCCCCTCCCTAGCTGAACACAGAGGCAAAGTACTTGTTAAATACCTCTGCCTGGTCCCTCGCCTCTTCCACCCACCCTCCTTCTGATCTCAATCTGCTGAGATGGCCCTTAGTTTTTCTCCGCTCCCCAATGTACCGGAAGAACCCCTTTTTCCCTCCATGTATCCCCTGTGCCAGCCGCTGCTCTTTACTGGACTTTGCTCCCCTCACCATACGGGTGACTTTTCTAGATGCAAGCTGGTACATTTCCTTATCCCTATCCCCTCTTGTTGTTTTATATTTTTTGTAGGCCGCCTTCTTTTCTCTGACTGCTACCTGTACCTCACTGGACCACCAGCATGGTTTATGTGACCTTGCTCCTTACATTTCAACTTAGCGCAGATCCTGACTGCCTCATGAAGTCCCGTTTTATGACCTCCCATCTCCTTTCCACACTTGTCGTTGAGGTAATCCTTCAAGTGATCCTTGAGAATATTTCCCATGCCCATAAAGTCTGCCCCCTGAAGTCCACTGCCAGTGTCCTAGATCACCCCACTCCCCATGCTTATTTGAAACCAGACAGTATTGTGGTCACTCCCAGTCAGGGGTCCTGTACAACTATGTCCCTTACCAGATCCCCATCTGCCAGAACCACATCCAGGACATGCCCCTCCCTTGTGGGCTCCATCACATGCTGTGTTAGAACACATCCTGGAAGCCATCTAGCAGCCTCTGCTCCTTGGCCACCCTAGAGGACATGGTTCCCCAGTTTGTACCTGGCATATGAGGTCCCCCATCAACACCCTCCTTCCCCTTTTGGACCACACTGGGCAATGATGTTGTCCAGCAAACCATCCTCTAGAACATCACTCATCCCGGGGGCCTATATGCTACTCCCAGCTTGACCTTATCTCCTGCTGGGGATCGTAAGGTGACCCATAAGGCCTCCACGTTTCCCTCTGCCTCTTCTACCATAGTAATTTCTATATCATCTCTAATGAACATAGCCACTCCACCCCCTCTGACCTCCTTTCTATCCTTCCTAAGCATAGTGTACCCCTGTACATTTAGGTCCCAGTCATGGTTTTTGTTGGCCCATGTCTCCGTGACCGCCGCCACATCCACCCCCTCGAACAGCATGGCCTGGAACTCCGGCAACTTGTTTCCCAAGCTCCTGGCATTTACTAACACCAACCCCCACCCCTTATCCCTGATCCTCTTTGTCGAACCCCACCCAGATTCCTTATACTTCCATCCTCCCCTGCTCCTCCTGAAACCTCCACCTCCAGTCTGTTTCCCCCTCCCCTCTTGGGCAGATGGCTACTCCCTCATCTGGAGGAGGGCTCTGGTCAGCCCTCCCTCATCCCTCCCCCCTTACAAGTTTAAACCCCACCTTTCTTGTATGTAGTCAGCCATCCCTGTTTAGGACTTCCTTCCCTAATGGGGCAAGATGAAACCTGTCCTTGGCATATAGTCCCTTATCCTCCCAAACTCCATTCCAGTTCCCTAACACCCCAACCCATTCTCTTCACCCCACTTCCTGAGCCAGTCATTAACCTCTGTAAGCTTCTTTTTTGTCCACTAGGGCCTTTGGTACTGGCAATATCTCTGAAAAATGTTGCATCCATTATCCGACAGACTCTGGCAAGTTCTTGGAACCTTGCTTGGATTTCCAAAATGCTATTTCCTCTAGATCATTAGTTCCCAAATGCACCAGGAAATCCGGTTTCCTCCACAATCCCTAACCATTTCATACACCATGAACTTTGCTCTGTGCACTGTCAGCCCAGAGATACTCACTACCTTCACCTGGCTATGGCATCCACCCCTGTCCCTCCCACTGGATACCCCTAATCATCGAGTCTCCAGTAACAGAACCTTAACACCTCCATCATCCTTATGGTTACCTCCACTATGCCCTCTCAGCCCCTTCCCCCTTTATTCATGATCTCAATTTCATGGGAGTCTTCCTGCCTTATTAGAGACCCCTTGTCACCCTCCCTTTCTGCCTCCCTTGCTATTTTGCCCACTTAACTCAAACCCCTCTGAATAGGTGTCCCTTTAACCCTCTCTTATCTGAACCATTTATCCTGGCCCTGATGGTTTCCCTTCCCCACCACCATCCTCCCCTTGTAATAGTACCCTGCCTCCAGAGGCTCTCTGTGGGTCCCCTTTAGCTAGGGCCCCATCCTTGGTACTGACCTCCCTGCTGAAGGGGGGCTCCTCTCCCACCTCCTTGTCTCCCAGTTTCTCTCCAATCATGCTCTCCTCCCTCATGTCTGGAATATGTTGCATCTCCCCCATTTGCTTAACATATATGTTTCCTCTTCTCCCTCTGGGACTATGTCTATCCTTTCCATAGCTGGTCTGTGATGCCCTATGGGTATCCGACTCCCTCCCCCCGGCCTCTGTATAAGTTTCCTCATTTCCACCAACCCCTTCCTCCCCCTCTAGGTTGCTTAGTAGCTCAAATTTATTGTGACAGTCTATGTCAGCCTCCATCAAGTAACCCGAGTTTCCCCTGACTGCATCTCTAAACTGACCCTCTTCTTCCTCTCTTGCACTGTTCACCTTGGAGCTCCTTCCCACAGTCTGCTGTTTTAGGCTTCCACACAACAGCCCTTCTGACTCTTTTCCCAGTCTCTTTGTATTCAGAATGTTCACCGTCGCTTTCCCTTAGCATCAACTTCCTATCTAAGGGTCCTCTGTCCCTAATATCCCCTCCTGCTTGCTGTAACATAACGTCCTGTAATTTCAGGCGTTGCCCCAGCCTCCCCTCAGCCCCACCCTTCTGCTGCCCATATCCACACCCTTATCCTTGACACCCCCAGCTCCCCCAGCTTACTCCTTAACCAATATACCTCACTCCTGATACAAGATAGCTGTCTACAGAGTGGGCAGCCTCCCTCTCTCCAGGCCCAATTTAGAATTATGCCATCCCACAGCCTGTGCAGCCTACAACCCTTCCGAAGATGCCGCCATGGTGGAATATAGCCACCCTGATTATCCCTCTGTTTATAATAGCACACCCCTTTTCTCAGTCCCTTTCCCTGAGTACAGTTTCTCTCTATACTGACTGTAGTTATTACAAACCCAATTTCAGCCCCACCAATAACGTTCCCAAGTCTCACAAACACATACAGTCCAGTGTGTGTTCGGTCCCACTAACAGTGTGTGTAAGCAGACATCAGGTACCACACGATGTCACAGGCCCACCAGCTCCTGTTGCTTCAATTTCAGTCCCAAACAGAAATACTAGCCCTTCAATCCCAACCCCCAGTGGCTTTTCAGTATTTAAGAAGGCATACAAAACAGGGTGGGTGAGAGGGCTCTTACCAAACACCAGGCAAACAACACTTTTAAATTTCCCTCTAAATATCCCTGCCAAACAGCTATCCCCAAGCCACCAAAGTTACAATGTAACAGTTCTATTTCAAGGTAATAATTTTTACCACATAAAACTAATTTCACTTACAAACTATTCAAATATTTCAGTTAAAACAGAATATAACTCCAGCTCTCTTTCCTCCTGCCTGCTGCTTAAGCTCCCAAGTGAACAATGAAAGCCAAGTTAATTCCTGTTTAGAGACAAGGTAATTGCAGCTAATGTCCCTTCCCCAAACACCAGGCAAACAACACTTTTAAATTTCCCTCTAAATATCCCTGCCAAACAGCTATCCCCAAGCCACCAAAGCTACAATGTAACAGTTCTAATTCAAGGTAATAATTTTTACCACATAAAACTAATTTCACTTACAAACTATTCAAATATTTCAGTTAAAACAGAATATAACTCCAGCTCTCTTTCCTCCTGCCTGCTGCTTAAGCTCCCAAGTGAACAATGAAAGCCAAGTTAATTCCTGTTTAGAGACAAGGTAATTGCAGCTAATGTCCCTTCCTCCCAAACACCAGGCAAACAACACTTTTAAATTTCCCTCTAAATATCCCTGCCAAACAGCTATCCCCAAGCCACCAAAGTTACAATGTAACAGTTCTAATTCAAGGTAATAATTTTTACCACATAAAACTAATTTCACTTACAAACTATTCAAATATTTCAGTTAAAACAGAATATAACTCCAGCTCTCTTTCCTCCTGCCTGCTGCTTAAGCTCCCAAGTGAACAATGAATTAGGTTAAACACATTAATAATCACAGTACTGTGCACATATTCAGAGTCCCAAATTGTCACTTTCACTGGGTACCCAGGATATGGGGGGCTAGCCAGGATTGGTGCAGCTGGTCAGGGCCCTGTGATGGAAAAAACACTTGCACAATACCCAAATTGTAATCCGGAGCCGGTTGGCTCAGTTCATAAAGAAATGAAAAAACAACAATTAGATGACACACTTGCAATTCGATAAACAGATGGCAGGGAGCTACCTTGCTTTGTACTCACAAACTCAATGCTGGGAACTGAATGGAAGGCAGATTGTCCTGGATTGCCAGGAGGAGCAGACCATGTGGACAAGGTCCTTGTGACTGGACCCCACAGCAGTTCAGAGCAAATGGATGTAGTCTGGATTAAGCTGGGGTTTACTTCCAGCTTCAGGAACTCAATTCACTGTACAGGGGATTTGAAATGTGATTCCCCACAAGCACTACACACATTTATATGTAAAAGGAAAGTACTATACCAGGCAAGCTGCTTCTCTATCCCGATCGCAATTACTGCACAATACCCGGGAGAACACACAGCAGCTTCAGTTCCTGACAGACCAAGCGCGATTCAGCAATTTCTCCAGTCTTCTACAGGGTGAGCCTGGTTTCCTCACTTCTGATGCTTCTTTCTCCTTACAACTCTGATTCAGTCCACTGGCACTCACAAACAGTTGTAGACCGAACTTCAGGGCCCCACACGAGCTTCCCGCGCGAAAACTCAGCTGCGCAGGAGCCCAGAGCTCCTTCCCTCTTCCCTCTTCACAGTCACAACTCATCTGATCTTTCCAGTAGACAGAGCCGGGCATTTCCTTTGAGTTCCTCCCAGTTCAGCTGGCTGGTTTGGATGTCACTCACAGTAAACTCCCCCTGTTGGTGGAAAAAAGGTGCCGAAGTCCTAACTACCATTTCCAGAAGCATTGGCCATATAGTACATAGGTGGCTGGCTCCACAATGAGAGTCCAAGTTCTGATTTGCCAGCAGCAGGCTCCATTTCAAAGGTCCCCCCAAACTGATTGGTCCAGTTCAGCAGTTCAAAACTAGAATGGGGGACTAGGCAAACACAGTTCTGACTGCAAAGAAAAGCAGGTTAGACAAACTGTATTTTGTTATTACTCTAAATGATGTCTGGCAAACAGTTACATCTTTGAAAAGTGTTCACTCTGCCCACTTGGTAGACGGCAGAAACGGAGGCGTTGGCAGCAGCTCGAGTGGGACTCAAGCAGGAAACACACAGACCCCCATCCAAATTAATTATGTCTGCAAGCAGACAGCTCTTAAAGAGACAGTACCAGAGGCTCTAAAAGCACTCACAGATAAACGGCTTAGACGCCGAACACCATCCACGCTTGGAGCATTCAAGCAAGCTCCTGGAAGACTTTTGGGAACCCCCATTTGCAGGGGGGTTACATACATATAAACATGCTTTCCCAATAGTCAAAAGTAAAAAAAAAAAAAAAAAAAGGAACCAATTTTATAACGCAATAAGGCACTCGGGTGTGTGTAAACCATATTTTATAGCACGGCCAGCAGCTGAAGTCACTCGGCCTTTGGCCTCATGCCTTACTACACCCCTGGCCGTGCTGTAAAATATGGTTTACACACACCTCTTTGTGCCTTATTGCTTACGAGCCCAATAATGATGTCATACAAAACTGAATCATTTCCACTCTGAGATGTTGGCTTAGAGTTTAGAATGGTGCTGTGGAATCAGAACTCCATTCAAATGTTGCTATGTGGTAATGCTTCCTCTGCTGTTTTAATGTCAGATTTGTTTTCTCCGCTGAAAAGAACAGTCACCTTGGAGCCCTCTCTAATTCCATCAGCTAAGTCTTTTATTATTTTCTTATTTAAAAATCTCCTAGCATTTTTTCCCCTATTTAATTCTCGATATTTGTGTTAGGCTATTTTATTAAATTTGTGATATTTAGCAGTATTATCCAGTTTCCAGAACTAGATAATAGTCTTACTTGGTGGTTCCTGCTTTAATAACCACTTATTTGACACTTTTTTTATTTTATTTATTTAAGTTTCAGAAAATACCTTTGAGCCAGAGGCTCATTTGCAGAGGTTCCACATCAGAAAAAATAGTAAACAGTTACAATAGATTGATAACACTTGGCCATTACATTGTGCGCGAGGAGCCAGGTACAGACATGAGGTTACAAAAATGCAAGAACACTGGAGTGTAAAACAACATAGCAAGACGTTATTAAAGCAGTTCTTTTGTCTAAGTGCTGCATGGGGTAGCTTGGCAGACATGCCAAGACAAGAGGGGTAGAGGGTAAGGAAAGGGAGCCATCTAGTAGGGATTAGAGGATGGAAGGGGTGAGGATCATGGAGGGATAGGGGGAGGTAGTAGGAAGGAGGGTAGGTAGAAGGGAGATAGTAAGATGGAGGTAGTAGAATGGAAGGTAAGTAGAGGGAAGGTAGGAGGATGGAGTGTGAGTAGAGGGGAGGTAGGGTAGGGGAGAGGGCATGGTCCAGAGATTAGGGGCAGGGGGTGAGTACTTAGTGGTTTGTGATTTTGTAAACTAAGAACCAGCAATTGTTTTTGAGCTTTATTCAGTCCATTGGTGTGACGTAAAAGCCCAAGAAAAGGACAGGGCCTGCAGGATTTAAAAATTGTGAATCCTGTCACAAGATCATGGTGAAGATAGACTGCCATCATCTGTGTTTTAATTTTTTGGGCTCTGAGCATGACTTGTTTAAACTGAAATTGTGTAAACATTTTGAGAGTCCTAGTCTGCTGTTGAGTCCGCTAACAGCTCTCCTAAAAGAAATATGGAGGGAAGTACATCAGTTGGTGGAAGGCATCCATCTTTAAGTGCCTATCCTCAAAGCAGATCTGAGGCAACAGAATAGCAGCAGTCTGTGATCAGAGAGACAGAAAAGCTGCCAAGCCATCATCCAACTCAGGGAAAGAGCACAGGGTGTCCAATAGGAGGAACCCTGGTGCTAAGGATGGCAAAAAGAAAAAAAACTGAAGATGCTCTGGTGCCGTCAACACCAACTAAGCAAAAAATAAAAAGAAAGGCATTGGACTGTATCTGCCCCCCAAAAGGGACCAGGAGCCAGCAACAGAACACAGAATTGTGCCCTCAGCAGAGGACATTACAACAATGTGGCAGTTTTTCCAGGCCTCTAAAGCCATGGGAAACAAACCTTGCCACTATTACTGCCCTCCCCAGCCTCAGGCACTTTTTAACCTATGCTGGGGCGGAGGATGAAGAGGAACCAGAGACAACCCCTGATCATGACTTTGGTTCCTCATCCAGAGTCGGTGAGAATTTTACTTCATATTTCTCTTTGTGAGGCATATGGTTGAGACTCTGCCACTGAGACTGAGGAGGCTATAGAACAGGCAGAATTTATGAGGATGCTGGAACTGACCTCACAGCACCCATTCACAAATCCCTAAAAAAAGCCACTAGCAAGATTTTGGAGCATGCAAATTCAGCTCCTGGCATTGGCTAAAAAGTGGAAAAGAACTATCAAGTAGAAAAACGGTGTAGAATTCTTATATTCTTACGTTTTAGTAGAAAGCTTTTAGTTTTATCTGAATATATTTGATTTTAAATTTTTGGGATGTTTTATTGTGAAGCGCTCTGAGCCCCTGGATAGGGCGCTGTATAAAAAAAAATTGCCTTGCCTGATCATGAGGGAGTTATGCAGGCAGCTGCTTGTGAAAAATCTGACGTGTCTCTAGCTTCCATGCCTCCAGAAAAGGATTCCAGAAGACTGGATTATATGGCAAGGAAAGTGTACACTTCCACCACCGTGCAGTTAAGGCAGGCTGCTTACATGGCATACACTGCACAGTACCATTAAGTAATCTGGAGTACAGTGTAAGCCCTAAGTGAAAAGGTGAGAGGCGAATTTGGCAGTGATAATAACAAAGGCTATGGACTTCCTATCCGAAAGGGTCCCTTCCTCCTTGGGGATAACATAGAAGTCTACATGAAAAAGATTGATGAAAAAAAGAAAAAATACTCACAGTAGCAATGTTGTTTCTTGGGAGCCCTCAGTAATATTCACAATGTGCAATCATTACCCAGGAATGAACAACCCTGGGGATTTGGAACCATATGCTAATTACGTAACTTTAGATCGATGTTCGAACTCTCCTGTGTGGTCACGCTGCACCCTTTCTTATGTCAGATTTATTTCTAGAGCTAGGGTGAGCTGTGGCCACTAAAACTAAATGACTACCACAAATATTGTTAGAAATGCCCCACCCCCCGCAGACTCAGCTACAATGAACTGGTCCAGGAATTCTACAGAGGAGGCCTTTACCCTCAGCTACAAGAAACTGGTCCAGGAATTCTACAGAGGAGGCCTTTACCTGCCAGACATCCACCTTAAAAGAATGGCAGAAGCCATACACCAGCCACCTTCAGCAATGGCACACATTAACGCGCCCAGCCCTTCTCCCCAAATGGTTAGCCTGTGAGGAACCCCTACTGGCCAACCCCTTCCCAAATGCAGTGTGCATGGGGGAACTCAGAAACCACCCCACACTCCAATATTCCTGCAAATCATGTTAGCACACTGCCAAACTCACTAAGTGGTTCCCATCCACCTCCCCACATCAATCTGTATGGTTGAATGACCACATCTACATTGGGGGCCACACCATCTTCTTGAAAGAATGGCACAGTAAAGGATTCAGGACCTTTCAGCACCTACTTGATAATACCAATGGGTTTCTAATGTCCTTCTCCCAGCTGAGGGAGCAATTTGATATCGCCAAGCAACACCACTGGAGATATCTCCAGCTGCACCATACCCTCACTTCCCTGCTAGGCCCCAGCCTTGAAGGATGTGCCCCATCAGACCTTGATACCTTGCTGTAACCTCCCTCCCAGACAGATGCTAGAGCAGGATCGATTTACAGACACCTCCTAAAACTAGCCCCCAGATCCTATGCTCCCTGTTCGCTCATAATGGAGTAGAGATCTGGGAGAAGAAATCTCTCCACAACAATGGGACCAGTGTTGGAGAGTCCTTACAAAGGTGGTTAAGGACTAAGAACCACTTCACACAACTAAAGATCCTACAGTTCTGGCACAGCATACCAGCCAGTCTCCACAATTGGAGAATCTCCCCAGTGGACAGTTGTTGAAGATGTCTGGAGTACCATGGAATGCTCACGCATTTTTTGGGCCTGCTCCAAACTGCAGCATTTGTAGAACATGGTTCAGTCAGGCTACCAAAAACTTACGGCCACAACACTCACACTCACACCCACACTAGTGGTGCTTGGCCTTAACTTAACCGAGCCCCAGGAGACTCCTAGTACACCCAAAGAAAACACCAACAGGTGGGTCATAGGAGCTCTTATCACAGTCAAGAGGGTCCTACTTTGTCACTGGAGAGACCAGACGGCCCCAGACCCAAAGAAATAGTTAGCAGAGCAGGGGAAGACTGCTTGTTTTGAGCAAGTGCATTACAGCAAGATGGGCAAAGAGGAGGAATTCTTAGCAACCTGAGGGAGATACCTGCACTCCAACTTCTGTAAAATCCCTAAGGGACATTTCCTCCTCTGTTTGCTATGATCTCACAGTTAAATTCTTAGCTTCTTACTTCTAATGACCCTCCCCTCCCCTGGGATCTCCGCCATCTGGTAGCAGGATCTTTATCCAAGTCCTGGTAGGCAGTTGCACTCCCCAACCAGGAAACGCTGGATACTGAAGACAGTGAACCCTTCCCATTACCCTTCAAGGTGGTCTCACCCTCAGATCCCCACTTCCACTAACCCCCTCCTTTTTTGAGAGTTCCTCAGACTTACAGTACCTGGTAGCAGAGAAAGGACTAGACAGTCATTACACTAAGTAATTACCCCTGACCAGTCTCACTGGGACTGTCTTTAGTTATGAGTGTGTGAATCCTTAGAGTTGTATCTCTGGGGAATTTTCTCCAGCTTGTTTTTTTTACCAGTTATCTCAATACTGTTGCAATAATTTTTTTTTTCTTCTATTATTTGTTTTTGCTCCTGGGAGCCGGGCAGGCAGCTCTGGTTCCTCCCTCGGTGGGACTCAATCTCCAGCTCTCCATTCTCTACCCCACTTACCCTGATATCCCCCATGGGTTTCCCCCCGTGATAGGGCTGAGGCGAAGGGGCACCAACCTTCTCCAACCCCTGGAGCGAAATCCAGATGCTCAGGGAGCCAGGACAGGCACAGGAGAGCCATCACAGAGCCTGCCAGCTCCATTTTCCACCACTTTTTCTCTCTGCCACCTCCCCACCGACAGCATACATCAGCAACATGCCTCCAGATTCGCATCTCCTCTGGCCACGAGGTGTGGCGTGCAGCGCCTCAACCCTCAGCACCACCGGGCCAGCTCCCTGTTGCAATATTTAATGATTGTTACTGCAAAAAGACAAACTAATAAACACTTTTATTACAAAAAAAAAATTTCCCCAAAAAATGTTTGAAAAATGTTTAAAACACGGCAGAACAACATTTGGCTGTCTGGAAAAAGAATTTTATTCGGGCCACTGAGCAACAATTGTAAAGGCACTGTAACAAGTAGAAAAATAACTGATTTCTTGTCTGAACCTATTACCTGGTTCTGGAAGAGAAGGCAGGGTAAGGGATTGTGAATATTACTGATGGATTTGTCAAGAAGAAACAACATTACCGCAGAGAGTATTTTTCTTTTAACCCCAGGAATCCAACAGTATATATTCACAATGGCCCCTATGAATTAAGGAGCAGGTTGCCAATGCGCCGTGGATCTGCTGCGCATAGGCAACCCTATGACTGAATGCTGCAAACCAGGAGTCTCGCAGACCCCTGCGTGCAGTCACGGAAGGGATGAGTGTCCCTTCTGCACTGGATTCCCTTGTTTGTTGCACAGCTGTCTGGGGCATACCCACACATTGCGCCATTCACGAAGGTGTGGAGTGCCAGGCAAAGGAGGTGCAGGATACAGCAATGGAGACCCTGCTGTATCTTTTGCACCCCCCCCAATGTCACCTGATAGCTGCAGTGGGACAGGGAGTCCCCCCCCCCCCCACCATATTGCTCCAGTCTACTGGGCTGACAGGGAAGGGCTGGGGCATCCACAGGCACTCGCCTGCATTCTTTGAAAAAGGCAGACCGATGCTACCTAGACTCCTGCCATGCAGAGCAAGGGATCCACTTCGGCACCCAGGATATCCATCCAATTGGATGCCCGCCTGTGTCCAATCAATCAATCAAAATCTTTATTTATTCAGGCGAACGTCATTGAGCATAGCTCATTTACAAGATGGACCTGAGTGGTCATAACAACATAAGGTTACAAATTTTACACAAAAACATGGTACAGAATGAACACAAATACAATGATTTATGAATGAGACAGATATACAAATATTTACATATATACAAGGCAAAATGACAATAAACCTAAATCATATTATAAGGAAAGAAACAGACAGTATAACAGGGATAAAGCTCGGGTAGTTGGACTTGGGTGGGCATTTTTGTATGAAGTAGGTTGGAGAACAAGCTAGAAGAACGATAGAGAAATAGGGGGTAGCATAAAAGGGGTGGGGAAGGAGGGGTGTGTGAGAGGACTAGGCCTTATGGAAGCAGTTGCATGATTCTGGGAATAGACTAGTGTACAGTTTTTGAAGGATGTTGAAGGAATGAGGGTATCAATTTCAGGGTCTTTTGAAGAGAATTCCAGATAAGTGCTAGGAATAGCTGATTGCAGCCTTCCATACCGGGTGCAGGTGATAGGAATCTTCAGCATGATGAGTTTATTGATCCTTAGGGTATAAGGCCTGATGTGATCCGGCTGAAACAGTCTGAGATGTAGGAAGGGAGTTTGTTTGTCAGAGCTTTGTAGATCCAGACAGCAGCATTTTGGTTTCTTCTATGTTGTAGGGATATCCAACTGACTGCATTGTAGAGAGCAATGATGGGTGCTGGTGGGAAGATCTGTAATGAATCTAATAGCTCTATGATACAAGGTGTCTAATTTATTTAAATGGGAGAGGAGCAGTGGCCATAGAGAAGTCAGCATAGTCAATGAGGGATAGGAATGATGCCAGGATTAGCCTTTGTTTGGAATCTCTGGTCAGGTAGTGTTTGATCCTATAAAATAGGCCAAGTCTTTGTCTAAGCTTTTCAGGAGCTCTTCAATGTGGCTAGTGTAGTCAAGTTTATTGTCAATCCAGACTCCAAGATATTTGAATTTGTCCACGTATTCCAGATTTTCACCAAGGATGGTAGATAATTGTGGGAGGGTGAATGATGGGACAGTGGAAGAGCAGCTCTTGGTGGCAAAGAACATAGCTTCGTTTTCTTGGCATTTAGTAGTAATTTCTTTTCTAATAGGTTGTGCTGTAGGAGGGAGAACTCAGACTGTAAAAGCTCACAGGCTTTTGATGGTGAGGGATTACTGACATATAGTACAGTATCATCTGCAAAAAGGTGAATATTAGATTGTGAGAGATTGGAGTCAATATTGTTGATGTAAATGGCAAAGAGGATGGGGCCCAGGATGGAGCCTTGTGGTACACCTCTTAGGAGTGGTTTAGAGGTGGATAGGTCACCTTCATTTTTTACCAGTTGTAGTCTTCCGGAGAGATAGCATCTGGACCATTTAAGAGAGAGAGTGAGTCAAGGCCTATGGAGTTCAGAGAGGAGATTAGTAGTTCATGGTCCACAGTGTCAAAGGCTTTGCTTAGATCCAGGAACACAGCACAGGTGTTATTCTTTTTGTCTAAGGCAGTCTGCCAGTCATTTGTAACTTTTGCTAAGGCAGAGATGGTGCTGTGCATAGATCTAAACCCAGATTGAGCTGGGTTAAGGAGATTGTTGGTATCAAGGTAGGCACTTAACTGAAAGTTTACTAACTTTTCAAGCATCTTGGACAGTACTGGTAAGATGGAAATGGGCCTACAGTTGTTGAGGTCCATGGGATCACCTGCCTTAAGTAGTGGAAACACTTGAGCTGTCTTCCATATTGAGGATAGAACCAGTGGCATGCCCGCCCGTACTCCCGTGCAGCAGTGCGGGAGGAACGAATCAGAACAGGCACCCTGCAGAGGCACATGGTTGTGCATACCATGCACCCTGCACCTGTCTGCAGGTGCAGAGCTATGCGGGCTAGGTGTGCACGAATCATGCATACCTGGCCCACAGTAGTGCATAGCCCCCAGTGTTCAGACTCTATATCAGTACCTTGGGAGCTGGGTCCAGAACCTATTTAGGTAAAAGGCTATGCAAGACAGCAGTGCCAAAGCTTGCATCTCTCCTAGACTGTATGTCCAGACAGTAATATTTTGTGAAGGTGTGTACTGTCTTCTAGGTGACTGCTTTACAAATATCTTGTAGGGGGATACCCCTTGATGCTGCCACAGAGGCAAAGATGCCTCTTGTAACGTGTGCCCTAAGCCCTCTGGGTGGCAATTTACCAGTTTTATCATAACAGAACTGTATGCAGGAAACTATCCAGTGAGAAATTGTTCTCCTGGATACTGGTTTACCTTTTCCTACTTCATCATAAGTGGTAAACAGCTGAGTGTTACTGGACCTAGGGCCTGATATTAGAAATGGGCAAAAGTGGAGTGCACAGGTTTGCAGTCTGCTTGCCCTAGCCCACAATCCCACGGGCACAATATCCAGTCAGGTAGCACACCAGCGCTATCCAACTGAATATAGGACCATGTCCGGGCAGCACAAAGTTGAGTAGCACTACCCTGATATGGATCTGGGTTGTATGCAGCCCATATGAAATGCACGGAACTGGTGCGTCCCATGACTTGTTAGTGCCAAGAGCCCCGGCATGATATTCAGCTGGCAACATGCAAATGAGTCCATTGGGCATGCAAGGCACTAAGGGGACATATGCATGCTCATTATGGGCTTATTTGCTTGTCAAGCGGCGGCAGGTTTGCACCTCTGTGGCCGCCCCCACTGCATTAAAGTACATATTCCCTGGTGTCCAGTGGCACCCCCACCCTCTGATCACCGTCCTCATAGTAAAGTACATATTCCCTTGTGTCCAGTGGCAGCCCCTGCCCACCTATCCTTGTCCCTGTTAAGACTCCTGCAATCCCTGGTGTCCAGTGGCACCCCCAACCTCTGATCACCATCCCCGTAAAATGGTAATATTTCCAGGTATCTGGTGGCACCCCCCAACCTCTGATCCCTGTCCCCATTAAGAACACATCAGTCCCTGGTGTCCAGTGGCAGCCCTGTCCTCCGATCCCCATTAAGTAAAACCCATTCACTGGTGTCTAGTGTCACTTGACGTGGAACCTTTGTAAACGAGCAGCTAGCTCAAAGGTTATTTTCTGAAGAACTAAAATGAATAAATAAATAAATAGTGGCACCTCCAATCACTGTCCTCATAACATTGTAATATACCCTGGCATCTATTGGCACCCCCACCCACCAATCCCCATGTCCTTATAAGCGTAAGCAGTCCCTGTCATCTAGCGTGCCCCGCACACTCCTGACACTGAGCAAATCACCCTGCCACCCCCCTTTACCATTTTTATGGTGCTGTGGATCCAATATGGTGACCAGCACAGCCCTCCTTTCACCACCGCAGCTGGCTGTTGTATGGACTGACAGGTAGTGTGCATCCTCTGTACTGTAAAAGGGTGTGCACGTACTCTTAGTAAGTAACCCAGAAAACTCTAGCTCTTTAAGAACCATGCCCTGGGCCTGAAGTGTAGAGTTCTCAGGTTTAGGAATGCTTTCCTGCCAAGACAGTGTCAGCAGACTGCATCTCAGTGGCAGATTGATAGGAAGCTTATTGGAGAGGGACAGGAGCATGGAGTACTAGGTCTGTCTGACCCAGTCTGGTGCTATGAGAATCATTGTTGCTGACTACCTTCTCATCTTTATGAGCACTTTTGGTAAGAGTGCTCATGGAAGGAAGGCATATAGATACTTCCCTGACCAGCCCAGAACTAGTGCATCTTCTAGAACTGAACCCAGCACTGAGAGTCTGCAACAAAAGAGTGGGAGCTGAATGTTCTTCCAGGAAGAAAACAGATCTGTTTCTGGTGTACCCCAGCATCTGAACACTGATGCCAGCACCTGCTGGTTCAGAGTCCACTAGTGGTTTCCCTGGCTGATCCTGCTTAGGGAGTCTGCCTGTGCATTGCCTTTCTCTGGAAGGTGTACTGCGGATAGCTGTACTCCCAGGTAGTACACTAATTCCAGATCTTCATGGCTTCTGTGCATAACTTTGAAGATCTTTTTCCTCCCTGATTGTTTATGTAATACATTGCTGTGGTGTTATCTGTTTATATCTGGACAGACTGACCCTGGATCATAGAGAAAAATGCCTGCAATGCCAGGTAAACTGCCCTGAGCTCCAGGAGGGTGATATGCTCCTGAATCTCTCTTGTGCTCCAGCTGCCACTTACAGTGAGGTCCTCCAGTTGGGCCCACCAACCTAGGAGGGAAGCATCTGTTGTGAAGATAGCTGTGGGAGATTGCTGGAGAAAGAGAATTCCCTCTCTGAGGATGTCATCTTCTTTCCACCAGTCAAGTGCCCTTAGCAAGTTTTTTGTGGCAGGCACCAGTTTAGACAGAGAAGCCCATCTCTGAGGCCAGCGATCACTTAAATGATACTGGATGTCGCTCATCTGAAACATGGCCCCTGGTACCACTGCAGTGGATGAGGCCATGTGTCCCAGCAACTGTAGAAAAATCCCTTGCAGGTGCTGACTGACCTACCTGGAAGGAGTTTGCAGTTGAAATTAGGTTTTGCTATCCTTGCTTGTGTAAGAAAGGCATTCCCTTGCAGGGTATCCAGTTCTGCACAATGAAGTCCAGAACCTGAACTGGTTCTGTTTGCGACTTCTGAGGATCTATAAGAAAGTCAAGGTCCTCTAGTATGCTTTTTGTCAGCTGTATAGAGGTCTTTTCTTCCTGTTGTGTTTTTCCTGAAACCAGCCAGTCGTCCAGGTAGGGAAAAATCACCACACCTTGCCTTCTCAGATGCGCTACCACCACAGCTAGGCATTTTGTGAAGATTCTTGGTGCTGAGGTGAGGCCGAAGGGAAGGGATGTGGACTGGTACTGGCAGTTCCCTAGTCTGAACCTGAGGTACCTTCATGACTGGGTCTGACTGGTATGTGAAAGTAGGCATCTTACAGATCCAGTGACCCCAGCCAATCTCCTACCTACAAAGATGGTATCACTGTGCCCAGTGTGACCATTTTGAATCTCTTTCTTTCTTTATATGTTTGTTCAGATATCTCAGGTCTAAAATTGGTTGCCACTACGCATTTTTCTTGTGGGTCAGGTAGTATCTGGAGAAAAGGCCCTTGCACCATTGTGTGGCAGGTACTCTCTCTGCTGCTTGAACTTGCAGTAATTTCTTTACTTCCATCTCCAATAGGATTTTTCTTTCTGTTGGTGTGCGAAACTGAAAAATCTTAGAGTTCTGTAATTTTGGAAATGTTTCGACCTACAGGGACAAACCTTGGCCCGCTACTTCCAGGATCCACTTGTCTGTGGTAATGTGTGACCATTCCGGGAAGTAGTGAGCCCCACACACACACACACACCTGGTATTGGATGGGAGACCTAAGCAGAATTGTCAGGGGTTTTGTTTCTGCTGGGACTTAGGTATTGGAATTGCAGCTGCATGCCTGGTGCCCCTTTTTCCCCACTCCATGGTAACCTCTTTGTGGTAGGTACTCATGGGGGCATAAGGTTGTGAGTAGTAGTCCCGACCCCTACCTCCCCTTCCATAATGCCTGTAGAACATGGAGTTCCTTTTCTTTCTCAAATATTGCTCTTGCAGGTGATTTTGTGCTTGTCCACCTTTTTCATGTAAGCCTCTGTTTTGTTACCAGATATGGAGTTTCCCTCAAAGGGAAAATCCAGAGCTTTTTTCTGTGTGTCCTGGTAGAGATTTGTAGTTCTGAGCTGGAGACAGTATAGCATAGTGGTTAAGGGCACTGAACTGCAAACCTGGAGACCTGAGTTTGAATCCCATCAGCTTCCACTTGCATACTGTGTGACCCTAAGCAAGTCACTTAACTTCCTTGTGCTCCCAGATTGCAGCTGGAAACAAGATCTGCTTAGTGTACCTTTGCTGGTTAAATAATTGGGCTGGCAGTATAGCCTAGAAAAGCTAGAGTAACAAGCTGTTAATGAGCTTGGTAAATCCAGCAGACCTGGGTTTGATCCTCACATCCTCCGCTTGCATACTGTGTGACTCTGAGCAAGTCAATTAACCACTCCGGTGCTCCCAGCACCATGGAATGCTCACGCACATCATTTGGGCCTGCCCCAAACTGCAGCATTTGTAGAACATGGTTCAGTTAGTCTGCCGAAAACTTACAGCCTCAACACTCACTCTCACACCCATGGTAGTGGTGCTTGGCCTTAACTTAACTGAGCCCTGGGAGGCTCCTAGTACACCCAAAGAAAACACCAACAGGTGGGTCATAGGAGCTGTTATCATGATCAAGAGGATCCTATTTCGTTACTGGAGAGACCAGACAGCCTCAGACCCAAAGAAATGGTTAGCCACTGAAAACAGGCACTTGTGCCTAGTGGGCCTTACCTGGTTACCAAATAAATAAATAAATAAGCCAGGCAAATCTTCTTTAGGACAATGCATGGGCCAAAACCCTTGAAACAGTGTAATTTCTGTCCACTGCCATATGGAACTGGTACTTTGTGGCATCCATGGCTGATCTAGCTGTGTCAGCCATGTCCTGTGCTAAATGGAGGGTGGGGGGGGGATTGTTTAACCAGGAAAGGCACACTAAGCCAGATCTTGTTTCCAGATGTGACCTGGGAGCACAAAGACGTTAAGCGACTTGCTCAGCATCACACAGTATGCAAGTGGGGCTGATGGGATTCAAACCCAGGTCTTTAGGGTTGCAGCTCAATGCTCTTAACCACTACGCTATACTGCGCCTCCTGATCATCAGTTGCTTTTTTGCTCAGTGCTAGCATAGAGTTTTAGAGTGCTTTCTGGTACTGAGCTGTGTAAGTCAAGTAAGCTGCCAGCCTGAACAGCAGGGAGGCTGATGTACACACTTTTTTGGCCATGCTATCCAGTTTCCTGCAGTCTTTCTCAGTAGGCTGGGAGGAGAAGGACACTTTGGCCTTGTCACAAGTGGCAGTCTAGACCACCCATTGTGATCAGGGAGGGAGTACAGGTGCCCCATCTGTCCATCTAAACGGTCAAAGTAGTAGACCAGGGAGGGGCTGTGGGCATGGCCTACCTAGACTTTAGCAAGGCATTTGACATAGTCCCACACAAAAGATTAATAAACAGATTAGCCATCCTGGGAGTGGGTCCCAGGGTGGTAGCCTGGGTAAAACATTGACTGGATGACAGGACACAGAAGGTAATATTAAACGGAGTCCACTCTGAAGAAAGGGGGGTTACTAGTGGGGTACCACAGGGTTCAGTACTGGGTCCAGTCCTTTTTAATGTCTTTGTAAGTGACATTGCAGATGGACTGGAAGAAAAAGTATGCCTCTTTGCAGATGACACAAAGATCTGCAACAGAGTTGATACACAAGGGGGCATGGAAAGGATGAGAAGGGACTGAGCAAGGTTGGAGAAATGGTCAGAAGTATGGCAGCTTGGATTCAATGCAAAGAAGTGCTAAATAATGCACCTGGGAAACACAAACCGAGGGGAAGAATATACGGGGGGGGGAGGGGATAGTAACAACAACAAAAATGGAAAGGGACCTGGGGGTAACCTTAAGGTTGGCAAGCAATGTGAGAAGGCAGTAGGGAGGGCTGGGGGGATACTGGGATGTATAGGGAGAGGCATCACCAGCAGAAAACAGGAAGTTGTTATCCCTCTGTACAGACAGTTGGTGAGACCCCATCTAGAGTACTGCGTCCAGTTTTGGAGACCCCATCTCAGCAAGGACATAGACAGGATGGAGGCAGTCCAGAGGAGGGCAACTAAAATGGTGCAGGGTCTGCAAGAGAAGCCATATGAGGAGAGACTAAAGAAGCTTAATATGTATACCCTTGAGGACTTGAGGAGTGGGGGGACATGATAGAAACTTTTAAGTAAGGCAAGGCAAGGCAAAATTTATTTAAAAGATGCCCAATCCCGGAGGCTCTGGGTGCCGTACAAAATAAATAAAACAGCATCAAAATAAAATAAAACATCACAAATTTTTAAACAAAATAAAGAATAAAATAAATAACTCGGCAAATAATATCAGGTTCTTACTACAGTTCATGATTTTATCCCACAAAAGCTTGGGAAAATAGGAGGGCCTTCAGGCGAGCCTTAAATATATCTACAGTGGGAGCTCCCCTGACCTCAGCTGACAAAGAATTCCAGAGAACGGTAGCTGCGACACTGAAAGCTCTGTCGCCAGCAGATTTTAGCCTCGTTGTAGGAATGGCCAGGAGGCCCCCACTAGAAGAACGGAGAGGGCGGCTAGAGAGAGAGCAGGTACCAGACGGTCCAACAGATAACCAGGGCCCTGCCTGTGTAGGGCCTTATATGTGAGAAGACCCACCTTAAAGAGGATTCTCCACCTGACTGGCAACCAGTGCAATCCACGCAGTACCGGTGTTATGTGGCAAAATGTATGCTGCCCAGTAAGTCACCGGGCAGTTGCGTTTTGCACCAGCTGCAGCCTGCGGAGAGATCCCCCTGTGACCCCGAGGTACAGCGCATTGCAGTAGTCAAGCCTAGATGTGACTAAGGCATGTATCAAGGTAGGGAGGTCCAGAGGCGGAACAAGGGGCTTAATCCTGGCAATATTTCTGAGATGGAAAAAACAGGAATGAACCGTGGAGGATATTTGTGCCTCCATAGTTAAATTCCTGTCCAAAATCACTCCAAGATTTCGCACCCAAGAGGAGGCCTTCAGTGACACAGCTCCTAGAGCAAGTCCAGTTGCTGTGTCAGAGGCCATCCTATCACGCACTCTGTTCGACTCCACTACCAATACCTCCGTCTTATCAGGGTTCAGTCTCAACCAGCTGGAGGCCATCCAGTCATTGATCTCCGCCAGGCAGATGTTTAGTACATCCACTGCGTTGGATGTTCCTGGGGCAAAGGACAGGTATAGCTGGGTATCATTGGCATAACAATGGAAACCCAAGCTGTACTTCCTAATGATCCCCCCCAGGGGCAGCATATACACTGCGAACAACATTGGGGCCAGTACCGATCCTTGAGGAACTCCACAAGAAAGGAGGCTGGATATAGATGACAAATTCCCCATCACAACCCGTTGCCTCCTGTTGGTGAAAAAGGACTCAAACCAGCAGATGACAGTATCGGTGAGTCCGCAGAGCTCCCTAAGGTGGTCAAGCAATACACAGTGGTCCACAGTGTCAAATGCAGAAGAGAGATCAAGGAGAACAAGAAGTGTCTATCCCCCCCGATCTCTTGCCCTGAGGAGGTCATTCTGCACCTGAACAAACACAGTTTCTGTACTATGCCTAGCCTGAAATCCCAACTGGAAGGGTTCATACAACTCATGAGTCACGAGGTGCTCTTCCAACTGAAGCGCCACCACCTTCGCCAAAAAGGGAAGGTTGGATATAGGATGGTAATTTGCCCTGACCTCCGGGTCCAAAGATTGTTTCTTTAAGAGGGGTCTCACTAGTGCCTCCTTCAAGGCATCTGGAAAGACCCCTTCAGATAAGGAGCACCGAACAATCAGGGCAAACACTGGGCCTACAGAGTCAACACATCTCATTAAGAAACGTGTCGGCACCGAGTCCAGCTCACAAAAGGTGTGCTTCAGATTGACTGCCACCTCAATGACCTCACTAACCTCCACTGGTCTAAACTCCCCCCAACTAGACGGAGTGCATTCAGAACATGTAAGGCGACCACTGCCAGCTATGGCTGAAGAAGCCACCTGCCGGATCGTGGACACTCTGTCCGAGAAGAACATAGCAAAGTCTTCACACTGTGTATTAGAAAAACCTTCCCAGGCTGCAGACAAGCAGGATGGAGTAGCCTGTCTACAGCTCGGAAAAGCATAGCTGGTCAGTTCTTCCCAGCAGCAATCTCCCTGGACAGGAACGCTGCCTTCTTACGGTTAATTGCTTCCTGGTATGCACTATAATGCATACGCAGGACCAGTTTGTCCGCCTCCAAGCCGGACATCCTCCAGCAGCACTCTAACCTCCGACCCATCCTCTTCATCACCCTGTGATCTCCATCAAACTATGGGGACCTCAGGTATGAAGTTCTTGGTCATACCTCAGTGGAATCCACAAAGTCCAAGAGGGTAGCATCTTTCAGAAAAAGAGATGTGCAAGAACAAGAGGACACAATTTGAAGATAGAGGTGGGACAGCTCAGGGGCAATGTGATGAAATATTTTTCACAGAGTGGGTGGTGGATGTATGGAACCACCTTCCTGAGAAGATTGTGAGGTCTAAAACTGTGGGAGAATTCAAGAATGCATGGAAGAGACATAAGGCAATTCTTGTGGGGGGTAGGAAGAAATAGGCTGTTGGTTAACTAGGATCTGCAGCTTATCCAGTAGGTAGGGAAATGGGCAGACTAGGTGAGCCAAGCGGTCTTTATCTGCCATCAAAGTCTATGTTTCTATGTATGTTTCACTTGATATTTCTTCTCAATTTTCTTGTCAATGGTAGCAGTTGAGGTAAATGCTGACATGACATTGTTGATGGCTTTTTTGAGGGATTTGTGAATGGGAAGAAGCAATTTCGTAGGGGAATAGTCCCATCATATCCAAGAACTCCACTTCCTCTTCATCTTTCTCAGTTTTATGGAAGGAGATGCTGATGATGTTCACCATATGCCTTACAAAGTAATAATGAGATGTATAGTTCTCTTAAGGCCTACGAGAAGAGCAAACCAAATTCTTGCTCAGGAGAACCATCTCATTCCAGACATTCTCCTTCCTCCTCTTCAGAATACATTTCAACTTCCTACTCCATAGGCATTGTGAATGAAACCGGTGCCTGGGAGGAGTGAGGGCAGGCATATTAGTGAGATTTCCCATATTGTGGAAAGCCTGGAAAAATTGCCATGCCTTTGTCATGCCCTCTGCTAAGGAAATTTATTTTATGTCAACTGCCAGCTCCTTTCCTTTTTCAGGAGGAGGGACAGAGACATGCTTTAGTGTTTTGTTTTTTCTTAGCAGGTACCATTTCTGGTGTCTGCTCAAAGGCTGTTTTACTTTTGCTGGAGTCCAGGTTCCCCCTTTCAAACACCCTGGTTTCTGTACCATCTTTAGCAGCTTTATATTTCTTTTTGTCCCCTTTGACTGGGACTGCTACTTACTTTGAGGGACTGGGCCCTCATCAACATAGAAACATAGAGGTTGATGGCAGATAAGGACCGCAAGGCCCATCCAGTCTGCCCATTTATTTTTCCACCTTATCAATGTGCCATCGGCCTTTGCTCTGTCAATAGCCTGTCTATTCATACTCATCTGTATTGCACCCTTATGCCTATCCCATGCCTGTTTGAAGCCCAGCACTGTATTCATATCCACTACTTCCTGAGACAGATTGAGAAGCCACAAGATCCTCTCTTCTTAGCCCTTTTCTTTTGTGTTTGTCAGAGAGGGGATACTGTGTACCAGGGAGGAGGAAATGAGGGGAGGCCAGAAGCCATATGGGTATTGCTCCAAAGCCCTAAAGATAAGAAGTTCAGGGTGGGGTGGTGTACAAGCCACCCTCACAGAGCGAGGAGGTGGATAGGGAGCTGGGGGAGCAAATCAGGAAGGTCAGTGGCAAAGGGCATACAGTTATAGTGGGAGACTTCAACCTACCTGGGGTTGACTGTCAGACAGTAACTACAGCACATGCCAGGGAACAGGTGCTGCTGGAGGCTATCCAAGACAGCTACCTAGTGCAAGGGGTGATGGATCATACTAGGGAGGGGAACATGCTGGACTTGGTGCTAACAAATGGGGATCAAGTCCAGGTTGTGGTAGTACAGGACCCTCTAGCAGGAAGCGACCACCGCTCAGTGTGGTTCCTCCTCAACACAGGGAGGGAGTCAGCTAAGACCAGGACAAGAGTGTTGGACTTCAGGAAGGCAGATTTTGCCAGAATGGGCAGCATCCTAGAGTGGTATTTAGCTAAAATTAACCCAGTGATGGATGTTGAACAGAAGTGGGCAATCATTAGGAAGGGGCTGATTGAGGCCACGAACACGTGTGCCAGATCTCAGAGTAAGCAGTCCAGGTACAAAAACCTAGCTGGCTCAGCAAGAAAGTGGAGGGGACGGTGAGGGAAAAATAATTGTCCTTCATTAAGTTCAAAAAATCGGGGCGAGAGGAGGATAGAGAGGTGTTCACAAAGGCATCTAGGGAAGTGACTAGGTCAGTCAGGGCAGCAAAGGAGCTGAAGTTGGCTCAGGGATTAGAGAGGGGGGAAAAAGGGTTCTTTAAATACATAAGGGAGAAGATGAGTTGTAAGGATGACATTGTTAAAATCAAAAGAGAGGGGGGTGGGTGGAACAAGGGGAAGATCAGACAGAGGCACTCAAAGAGTATTTCTGTTTAGTGTTCACGAAAGAAGGGGATGGCCCAATACCGAAGGGGAAAGGGGGCAAAGGTGGGGGGGGCAGAGATAACAGATGGGGTCATTCAAGAGGATAGCATTCTGAAGGGCCTTAAAGTCTTGTGGATGGACAAGGCACCTGGACCGGACAGTGTACACCCAAGGGTCCTGAAGGAACTGGCAGAGGTGTTGGAAGGCCATCTGACAGACCTGATCAACTCCTCTTTGGAGACGGGGAATGTACCCAGGTACTGAAGGATGGCTCACATGATGCCCCTTCACAAGACTGGACTCAAGGCCCAACCGGGCAACTACAGACTGGTGAGCTTGACTTCTATAGTGGGGAAGTTGATGGAGACCATTTGGAAGGAAAGATTGATAACCGTTCTTGATAGCAATGGTCTGCAGGATGAGAGACAACATGGGTTTGTCACGGGAAGATCTTGCCAAACTAACCTGATCGACTTCTTCAACTGGGTCACTAGGGCGATTGACAAAGGCCATGCTGTGGATGTCCTGTATCTGGACTTCAGCAAGGCTTTCTACTCGGTGCCGCACAGGAGGTTAATGAGCAAGCTGAGGGACATGGGGGTGGGGTAAAACTGGTGGGGTGGGTGGAGAGCTGGCTGCAGGGCAGACAACAGAGGATAGTTGTAGGTGGGGAGACATCCAAGCCACGGCCAATAACGAATGGGATACCACAGGGCTCGGTGCTGGGCCTGTTTTGTTCAATGTCTTTATTGGAGACATTGCAGAGGGGGGCCAAAATAAGATCAGCCTGTTTGCAGATGACACTAAGATTTGTGCAAAAGTGGACAATGAGGAAGGGAGGCAGTCACTCAGAGAGCATCTAGCTAAAGTCGAACACTGGTCTAGGGAGTGGCAGTTGGGATTTAACACTGAGAAGTGCAAGGTCATGCACTTTGGAGCCAAAAATCCCAGGAACAGCTACTGGCTGGGGGAAGTGCAGGTAACATCTTCAGAGGAGGAAAGGGACCTGGGGATAATAGTTACAGGGGACATGGAGGTATTGGCACAGTGCAGGAAGGTGGCAGCAAGGGTGAAAAGGATGCTGGGGTGCATTGCCAGAGGGATCATCTCTAGAAAGGGGGAGGTCATCCTGCCATTGTATAGATCACTGGTGAGACCACACTTGGAGCACTGCGTACAGTACTGGTGCCCATACCTCAAAAAGGATGGGAGATTACTGGAGGGGATGCAGCGTAGGGCTGCAAAAATGATCATGGGACTAGGGGAGTTGCCGTATGAGGAAAGGTTGAAGGAGCTCAACATGTACTCGCTGGAAGAGAGAAGGGAAAGAGGGGACATGACGGAGACCTTTAAGTACTTGAAAAGCATAAACAAAGTCAGGGAGGGAGGAGTGTTCTGCTTAAAGGGGGGGAAGGGTCACTAGGGGGCACAGTCTGAAGTTGGAAGGGTGAAGGTTTAGGAGGGAGATGAGGAGGCACTACTTCACAGAGAGAATGGTGGTGGGTTGGAACGCACTGCCGGAGGAGTTAATCACTCAAAGGATAGTGAATAGCTTTAAGTGGGGTTGGGATTGAGTCAAGGGCAGGGTTAGTACAGACAAGAACACAAAGGGGGAAGGACTGGGAAAGAGGAGGAAGGGAAGGGTTTAGGTGGGGGCAGCTGTAGTGATATGAAACTAAGAGCTGCACAATTGGGCAGACTTGATAGACCTGTAGGACTTTTTCGGATGGCAATTTCGTATGTTCGTAAAGCAAAATATTTTAAAGAGATCACAATTCAGAAAATTGTGATCTGGACTCAGACACCTTATTAAACAACACTCCTGGCAATCTGCCATTGCCAGGAGCTGAAAACAAATAGTACAGTTTTTAAAGCTTGTAGGTCCTGTCTTATTTTAGGTCTGTCATTCATGCCAAACACTAAAAACCGCAAGAGAAATGTTATTGGTTCCCAATGTAAAAGTAACATTTGAAGCAAGCCCAATGAATAGTAAAACAGCAAGGATTTGATAAACAAAAAAAATGCAGTTCGGTTCCTTAAACAAGAACCAAAATGTAAAATTTCACCTCAGAAGAGGACAAATTTACTAAACTGACATCTCGGTTTCCTTTGAAATTGGAACCAAGCAGTAATCGATGAAAGCAGTTACACAAAAAGGCTTTTAAAAGCAAATTTAGTTAGACTTATCCAAGTTGTTGCTCTAAAAACTAGACCACTCTGATCTGAACTGTCATGCACCTTTAGCATGAGACTCTGGGGGTAGCTACTATACCAAGATGTAACCAAGTTAGTTTTTTCGGGGGGGTCCTAGATATAAGAGTAGCCAGCCAACATTGATGTTGCTGTCTTGGGGGATGGGGGGAGAATGAGGAACCTTCTGATATGACTCGCATGTTCCTCATCGCTTTGTGCTCCCCAAACCCATGGTGGATAAGATGCATGACAGTTCAGAGGCAGAGTGGTCTAGTGTTTCCGAGCAACAACATGGTAACCAGGAATCACAGGTTTAAACCCAGCTAGAGACAAATACGCATTTTGTGACCTTGGGCAGGTCACTTATTCTCTTAGTGCTTCAGTTCACTATGCTGTGGAATTGGATAGAAAAGAAAGATCCCACTGGAACAGAGATGCTGCATCTCAGCAGGGTTATTCTGGGTAAATAAATTGGAATAAAAAAAGTTAATCATGCACCTCCACTTCCAACACCAAGGCTGATGTACAGATAGAACAGACTACACTCACAAGATGGTTTCAAAGCAGCAGAGCTGTGCTTTTTTGCAGTATCAGTCATTTCAGGTCTAGCCTGGAACAGAGAGGCACTCTCAGATCTTGCAGTTATGATTGGGGGACACAGAAAACAGTGATGAAATGGCCAACAGTCAAGGTATCCAACATTTCATTAAGTGATGAGACTCTGACTTTCATTCTTCCACTTCTTTGTACCCAGGCTCAGTTCTGCATGCCAGCCCATCAGCGCAGTGGTTGCAGTACTGTTCACGACATCAGCAACCTGCCCATCGGCATTAGAGTCAATGGCTCAGTAGGTTGCATATCACCCTGTGGGGCCAAAAGATTGGAAGGTTGTGGGTACTAGTTCCACACCAGGAACTTAGGCTAATACCCAATAGTGACACTCTTCTGCAATACTAGGGGCACTGGACTGTCAAGGTGCCTTCCTCTGGATGAAATGTGCAATAGTGGTCTCTTCTACCTATTTCTGGTGGCTGCTCAGCTGAAAGTTAAAGATCCTATGGCACTTGTAATTAAACAATAATGCACGACAGGGTGTGGTATATCATGACGCCTTGGGTGTGTGCGGCCTTGTGCCTCATGCACCCAAGAAGTGACGATATCCCATGATATTCCACACCCTGGAGTGCATTATTCCTAATATGAACTGGATTACATAATTGATATAAATTAAAAAAAATCAAATATTTTACAAAAATGTATTTCTAAGGGGTAGTGCAGGAGTACTATTTCAGAAAATAGTTCCATTTGGGTTGTGGTCAGCAGGTAGTGCTGTTGTAGGAGCTGGTAGTAGGTAGTATAGGGATGTCTCCCTATGTTTTCTCCTTATGTGTTCTGCCAGTGCCCCCTCCCCCCCCAACACACACCTTGCTTCCATGGTCTGTTCCTCTGTTAAGAGTATGTGCGCTGTTTTTTTTGTTTGTTTGTTTGATTGATTTAATGAGAAACTGCCTACCGACGTGTACTGCCGTTGTTTTGCTCAGAAACTAACTACCCACATGCACCTCAAGGTACATTTTTTGATGCAGTTTCTCTGTTCCTAATATTTAATGGGTTTTTTTTTTTTTTCCCCCAGATCTTGCTGTGGAGTGCCCACAGGTGACATGCTTTGTCAACAGGCAGTGTGCTATCGTTCTGTGACTGGCAGTGAGGCGTGAGTCAGGAGTGAGTTTATGCTAAGTAGCGTGTGGTGGTTGAAGTTTGTTTGAAGAGACGCTTAAGCCACAACTCGCTCCGTCCTGTGCAATAGAGTCTCTGGCTGCATTAGTGTATGACCAGCAGATTGAGGCAGTAATCATATAGAAGCGGTGGTGCAAAGGAAACTGTAGAGCAGTATGTGAAAGTAAGAGCTATGCCATGGGAGTGTTAGTGAGGAGCTGACAGCATACTGAAGAGAAAGAGCTGCAAAAAAAGTTAGTTGTAATGCTGTTGTTCATTTTGTTAGTAGTGAGTTATCGGGTCTCTTTTTTTTTTTTTGTTTAGTTATTTAACCAGGTGTGACACACTAAGCTAAAAGCTTTTTTACAGGCGCAACCTGGGAGCACAGGGAAGTCAAGTGACTTGCTCAAGGTCACACAGTATGCAAGTGGAAGCTGTGGGATTCAAACCCAGGGCTGGTCGGCTGGATGTCACCAGATTTGCAGCTCAGAGCCTTAAACCACTGCGCCATACTTCCTCTTTAGGAAAACTATGTGTAGTTTTGTGTCTGGCGTCAGGGTTTAAGTGTTGCAGTGGGCAGCAGTTACTGTGTCCCATTTTGAATGTTTTTGAACTTTGCAGTTTGGGAGAGATGCGGAGACTCCTTTGCTTTTTTTTTTCTTTTAAACAGGTGCGGGGGGTAGTGACAGACAGATGCTGACTCATTTTTTAAACCTGGATATTTTGTGCTACTTCTACCAACCTGTAAGCTGCTGACAGAGGAATTTCTTGTGAGTGAGGAGGCTGGTGGCTAGAGGCTTTTTGAAGCCGTGAATATGTAGTCCGATATCATCATGGCTTCAAACACCTCTCGGTCAATCAGGTTCCTCTGTTTTCGGCAGCCAGTTTGTACTAAAAATGTTCACTGGTTACCCCTCATCAGTAAAATAGGTCTTTGTAAGCCCCGCCAAGGATACACCTGCAAACAAGCTGTCACAGATCAGTCTGTCTTTCCTGGTCAATATTTACAAATAAATCAATCTCCTGTTGTTGTGCAGCAGAAGATGGGAAGATTTAAGACTCCATATTACTGTTAGTCCTTCATACATTCTTTAAGTAGGAATTTTTGAGGATATCTCTTCCATTGAGCCACACTTTTGGAATTGTATGTCCCTGGCGCTAGGACCACTCGGAAACATTTGCCAGCTGTGGCTGCCTATTTCGACACATGTCGGCACCACATGTATAACATAGGTGGCCCCTCCTCATTTCTTTCTCTGTTTCCATTGTCAGCTAGCCAGATTCATGAGGAACATAGTCATTTTCAATCACCTTTTTTTTTAAAATACATTGTTGAATGCTGTCATTGATTGCAGTGAAAAAACAAGAGGCACTGTTTCGCATTTGACAGTGCAGTACGAAAATGTACGAGGGCAACACTCACTCCATGTGTGTCAGTTGCCTAGGTCTCACGTGTGACACAAAACCACGTTCCGTCTGTGAGGAGTTTAACTAGGCCACACACAGATGCTGGCAAAAAGTTCTTAAAGATTTCCTGTGGAGACGAAGGCTTCCTAGCTTGCAAAGTCAGCTTCTGGTTTTGGTCCTGTTCTGCTGTCCCCTTCTTCGGTGTCAGTTCCTGTTACATCCCACTGTTTTGATAGGTCAGCAGTTTCACCGCTTTCATGCTCTGTTGTTTCGAAGTCGAAGGACAAGTGCATAAATCATCATCAACAGAGCAGCATCACACCAAACATTCAAAGGAAATGTCTGTTTCTCCCTCATGTTCACAGTTTACATAATGTTTGGATACAGGGATAAGTCTTTGACTACTTCAGTGGTCTCTGTTGACCCTTCCCTGACCATAATTACAGCATCTAGGTCAAGGTCTGGCTCTGGCTCACCCGTTGAAGGCAGAGGAGGAAAACATGTCTAAGCAGGCTCTGTATACATTTTTGGAGATGCCCTCTAGCCCTTCGGTGGTGGTTCTTCCCATGCAAGAAGCACTGGAGGATGCCACTATGGCTGCATGGTACAGACCTGGCAGCCTGCCTGCTGTGCCTCATAAGGCTGACAAAATGTACCCGTCTCCTTTTACTAAGCCTCGTTATGCTTCACAGCCTGAGATGGGCTCTGTAATGATAATGGCTGCCCTTGATCGCTCATTAGGTTCATGCTGCTCACCTCCTCGGTAAAAAAGGTACTGAGGCGGCTGGGGGTTGGTGCCACTGTATTCCTGTGGGTACATGTGGTGAGAATTATAAATATGGAGAGATGGGGCCATCCACATTATACAGGTGGCATTGACATGGGTGGTCCCAGCTAGCAAAAGATTCTGAGTAGTCCTGAAGTCAACGGCTTACAGTTCCAAAGTGGTGGCTCAATAAAGGAGATTCTTGTGAAGATCTACTGTTAAGGTAAGTAATAAACTTTAATTGATGGGAAAATCCAAAAATTGAGTTTTTGTCTATTGGATTTCAATTTCTGTCATTCTTTCTTGGCAGCCTGATGAATTACGTTATCGTCGCACAGACAAATCAGCTGCTGTGGAACTTCAGGACAGGTAATTCTAAATTACTCTTTGAAAATGCTTCCCAGTCTGACTTCAGTTTGGTGAAGGAGGGGGATGAAACACTTTTAAAACAACCCAATTTTAATTTAGGATTGAAAAGATTCTGAAAGAGAAAATTATGGAATGGAGGCCGAGGCATCCTACACGCTGGAACCGATACTGTACTTCCACGCTTCGTAATTTCCTGCCTCTGCTTGAGCAGAATCAAGGAAAGGATGTGGAAGATGACCACCAAGCAGAACTGCAGAAGCAGCTTGGAGATTACAGGGTAAAGTATTTATTAGACCCTAATTTAATAAGCTGTATAAAATAAAATTATTCAGCAGTAGCCTTCCAAAATTAAAACCCCATCTTAGCAGCACAATGACAGATTCAAAAGCAACTAGAAATTTAATTTGAGATCAGGCATTGTTACTTTTGAAATCTGAAGCACTTTTCCCTTTTTTTTTTTGTGCTTCACCTCATGCCTTACTTCCTGTGCTGTTATCTAACAGTAATCCACACCATCTCATACTTCATTGCTTAAGATGGCATGTGTGGAATGGTACTCTGCCTGGAGGCTGACATATCTAGTGCTATTCCTCTTCATATCTTAATACAGTAATTCCAGAATGTTCTAAGGCCATTGACCAAGATGAGTTTTCTTTCAGGATTTTGAACTTAGGAACTTTACCTACTGCTGTGTGCTTGGCGAACTGACCGTATGATTTACATGCAGAAATCATTACTGGCCTCACCTGCTGCTGTATATTATAATACATTCTTTTTTGCTCCACATTGTCAGTGGGTTATCATTACTGAAGGATATAAATGCACCACAACCAGGGATCCCTGGCACAGCTATAGCTTTAAGAAGCTGTGACTGCAGGTTGGAATGTTGGGGTCCTCTGTGCTCTGAGACTTCAAGTTTCTCTAGCTGTATGTGCCAGTAACAGGGGTTGCAGCATTGAGTAAAAGCTCTTCACAGTAAGTATTCCCAATATTGTTTTTGTTGTTGGTTTTTTTTTTTTTTTTTTGTGAGAAAATTATTGTAACACTGATAGACAGGAGTTACGTGTGTATACAGGGAGCATTCCTTCCATTATAAGATGTGCCAGTGTTAAAATCATCTCAGTATAACCCTACTGTACATTACAGCTTTCACGGTCTGAATACCGTTGCTGCTGCCTGGTGCTTGTCCTGTCCAGTCTTGTCCCTGCCACCCTGCACCGGTGACAGCCTCCCCCTGGACCTACCTAGTCTCAAGTTCCACCAAGGATTCCCCCCTGTGGCAGGGCCCCCCCGAGACACTCATCCAGATGGACCATGTGGCAGCCCGGGTCAAGGACTGGTGGGCTGGGCTGCACAAAGGCCCTTCCACCATTTTCTCTCCATTCCCAGCCCCTGCCACAGCCCAATGTGAGTGTGCGGAGACATGCACGCACCACATAGCCATGACTCCTACCTTTCTGTGCCACCCGTGCCTGCACTACCAGCAGGCCACCATCTGTTGGCAGTCAAAGGTCAGACTAACAAGTACCCCAGCCCACCCCGCCATGGATAGGAGAGCAGTCCATCAGACGCTTGATCCTTTCCCATCCTGGCTGGCCCCAGCAACCCTTGGTCATTTCCAAACATGGGCCACTGGCATGGCACAAGAATCACCGTTCAATGACTCAGCCCTCCACCCCACCGGGCTGGTTTATTTATTTATTTATTATTTTGCTATATCTGGGGTCTTTTTTTTTCTATGCCTGGTGCCTTAGGTACAGTAAGTGAGGTCTCTTCTTGTTCTGCTTGTTTCATCTCTCCTTTCCATTATAAGGTATTTGTTCTGACATTGTTTCATATTCTATTATAAACAAAAAAAGGAAATTTAGATGGAAGCAGGTTTTGGGGTTGATTTTGTTCATTAAGGAAGCAGTATAGCGCAGTGGTTTAAGGCTCTGAGCTGCAAATCTGGAGACCTGGGTTTGAATCCCACAGCCCTCACTTGCATACTGTGTGACTCTGAGCAAGTCACTTAACTTCCCTGTGCTCCCAGGTCGCACCTGTAAACAAGCTTTCAGCTTAGTGTGCTACTCCTGCCCCTTTCCATAGGATGCATCTGGGAATTAGCTGTTTCTAGGATTGTGGATATGTTGTTCTGTCCACACTGATTGGCATGTCCGTTCCCTTTAAGAATCTTGCCAGAAGGTCTGAAAGCTGGCTCCTCCCACCCTCCCAGGTGGTAAATCCCTTGGCTCCTCCCCTTAATGCCAGATCTTCCTTTCCACTGGAAGATTCAGGTTCCCTTCTTATCGCTCACGCGTTACAGTAGGCCCTGGTGAACAAATCTTCGGATTTACCGAAAATCAAACTCGTTCGAGTTTCTCCACATCACTTCGAGATTATGATCGCAATGGAGGACAAGTCCTCGCCCAGTTTCCATCGCTGCCCACGCGGGCAAAAAATGTCTCGGACCGACCCGCATGCCTCGTGCGTCTGTTGCCTGGGTCATGCCCATGACACCCAGGCCTGTGATTTTTGTCGCACATTCCACCCCAATGTCTTGGATGATCGTCTCGCATGACTTTAGTTGGGCAGACCAGAGAAACGGAACCTGCCGGTCAAATCAAAAGAGGCCTGTTGGGTGGTTTCCATGGCAGCAGGGTCCGCTGAAGAACTGGAACAGATGAAGGCCTTCGAAGAGGGGGTGGTGCGGGCCGTTGATCGGTCCTCTTCCTTGTCGGTCTTTGTCCTGCTCAATTTGGGCTCCACCTTTTCAGGCTCCTTTAAGGAGATGTCCCAGTCTCTCCCCACCAAAGGGGAGAGTCCTTCAGGCGCACATGTTTCGTTCCCGTAAAAAGGACAAGGAGTTGAAAGAAAGTTCGTCTCATCGACGACGTTCTTGGGATCATGAGAGATCTCAGTCTCAGGAATCTGCTGTTTTGACTTCGGTCGAGATTGCGGCCTCGGCCGCTGGCTTCATGGTACCCCCATCAGGCCAGCTGGCTCAGACGTGGGATGACGACCCGGTCAAGATTGTGCTTGACCCTGTTGACCCATCGTCACTTGAGGCAGACAATTCCTTATTCAGGACTCTGGTCCTGACCGGACCCGCTGAAGAGGAGACCCAGCCCACTGGGATCCTCTTTACAGTCTCGGTCCCTGACCTGGAAGAGCCGCGGTTTTCCCTGGCTCCTTCTGAGTGACCTCATCGGTCCCCCCAATGGTCTAAGTTGAGGTCTCGGACTCCTTTGACTGATAGACTAAAGAAAACACACAAGTGCTCCAAGAAGCGGCACTGCCATTCTTCCTCATCCTCCTCAGAAGAGGAGAGGATTCGACACAGGCTGCGTTGACGCTACGAGGTCTTGATGTGGCAGCAGTTGATTATGGCCGGCCTGGTCAACTCCGGCTTCCACCCCAGCCATCACTTGGCTGTCACCCTCCAGGCCGACACCAACTCCACAGGAGC
The DNA here is from genome assembly GCA_016271365.2 of Neoceratodus forsteri. Lineage (NCBI taxonomy): Eukaryota > Metazoa > Chordata > Ceratodontiformes > Ceratodontidae > Neoceratodus > Neoceratodus forsteri. The sequence goes on along the minus strand of CM057452.1, from coordinate 911,053,680 downwards.
CAGTCAGTACCGCCCCTGCAGAGGTGGTTAAGACCCTCCTGGCTTGGCCGAAACCAGCCTCTCCACCGATTCAGGTGGAACCGCCACCTAAAAAGCCTGCCTCTGGGGCTCCTTCCTAGGAGTCTCGGCTCAACAAGGGCCTTCTGCATAGGTTGTCTGTCACCCTCACTCCAGGCCATCCCAGGCAAGTCAAAGGAGACACAGGAGGCCGGCCGATCTTCCTGGACTCCTCGGAGTCCGAGGACTCCTATTTGCTTTCCCGTCCCTCGGACAAAGAATCTGGAGGCTTTCAATGGAGGAAGGTCCCATGTACTTCATGGGCATCCTCCTTCTCATCTCCGAATCTAGGGGGATGACTTTGAAGCCCGTTCAGAAGTGGGCCGAATATCCCCTCACTGATATCCTCAAATGAGGGGATTCTCTGACAGAGGCCTTCCCTGTGGCTGAGGCGATTGTTGGCCGGCCTTGGAGCTGTGGCAGCACCCAGCCTCCTACCCTGCACCCTCAGCCCGGATGGCCTGCAAATACACGGTTCCCATTGGCTCCCTCTCGGGATTTATAGATCACCCCTCGGCCGAGGGGCTGGTGACCGAATCTGTGTTTCGGTGCTCGGGTAATTCAGGAGACGCTGATTGATTCCCCCGGACAAAGAGTCCAAGAAACTGGACCATTCAGCCCGGAAAGTCTATGCTGCTTCTTCACTTGGCCTTCATCAGGCAAGCTCAGCCGTCATCGTGGCACATTTTTCTCATGCCCTCTTGGGCTCTCTGGATGAGGTTCTTCCTCATCTCCCCGCAGACCTCCAGACCATGGTCAAGCAGGTCTGTGACCAGGGTTGGGCAGTTGCCAAACAGCAACTCCATATGGCTCTGGACACTGGGGACTCTTGCACCCGCTTGATGGCGGCTGTGGTTGTCATGCGCCATAGGGCCAGGCTGAGAGTCTCGACCTTCACAGCGGACACTGAGCACAAGTTGATGGAAGTTCCCTTCCTGAGTACCGATTGTTTCAGTCCAGCGGATGGTCACCTCCAGCACATAGAAATGTCCAGTGCTACCTTGGACTCTGTGACTTCTGCTCAGAAGGAATTCCAGGGTTCCAAAAAGCAGAAGAGAAAGCACTTTCGGCCTTCTGCCCCTGCGGCTAAGCAACCCCACTTTCAATCGGGGCAGCAACAGCAGCAGGCTCAACCTTGGCCCCCTCGACCCAAGTCAGGGTCCTCGGCAGCCCATAAGCCTGGAGGGAAAGCTCCCAGTGGTCCTCCAAGCCTGCACAATAATGGGATGGGGGTCACCAACCCGATACCCGTCACACCCACTCTGGGCCCTCCCATGGGAGACCGGCTCCGCCATTTCCTTTCCACCTGGTTCGCTGTCTCAATGGACAGGTGGGTCTTGGAAGTGGTCGGCCAGGGACTGCCTCTGAAGTTTGAGCAATACCCGCCAAGCTGGGCCCACACCCCATGGGAGGAAATGGTTTCCATGCTCACTCAGTCAGCTCTCCAAGATGACATCACCCAACTCTTCTTCAAGGAGGCCAGAGTCGCTGATCCCCCTGTTAACCCAGGGTTCATTTCCAGGTACTTTCTGGTCCCGAAACGGATGTGGGGCTGGCGCCCCATTCTAGATCTGCACGATCTGAACCAATTTCTCAGGTCTCGCACATTCAGGATGGTAACTCTGTCTCAGATCATACCATCTCTTGAGCAGAACATGTGGTTCTGCTCACTGGATCTGCAGGATGTGTTCTTTCATGTCCTGATCCATCCGTCACACCAGAGGTTCCTCCACTTCCCAGCACAGTAAGCTGTCTTTGAGTTGCAAGCCATGCCATTTGGCCTGTCATCAGACCCCTGGGTCTTCACCAAATGCATTGTAGTGGTGGCGGTCCATCTTCGGCATTGGGGGGTCAGCGTGTACCCCTGTCTTGATGATTGGCTCATAGCGGGTTCCTCCAAACAGGAGGTGGAGTGATCAAGGGATCTGGCTCTTCAGACGTGCATTGAGCTTGGTCTTCTAATCAATGAGACCAAGTCAGAATGCGTGCCTTCGCAGGTGACCTGCTTTATCATGCCAGAGCCAGGCTCCTGGTGAACAGGGTGGAGTTTCTCTCCTCCTTTGCCCGATCATTTCTGGTTGGGCACTTGCACCCTGCCCGGGACTTCCTGCACCTCCTGGGTTACATGGCGGCCTGCACTTCCGTGGTCTTAGGGCCAGGTGGCATATGCGCCCTTTCAATGGGAGCTGGCCAGCCAGTGGACTCAGTGACATAGTTACTTCGACCAGCTGGTCACTGTGACCCAGAAGATGTGGGACGCTCTTCAGTGGTGGACCTTCCTAGAACATCTGCAGGAGGGGATCCCATTTGTCCGCCCTGAGCTGATGGTCATTCTAATGACCGATGCTTGTCTCACAGGCTGAGGTTCCCACATGGGGAATCATAGAGTCCATGGGCTCTGGACCCCTGAGGAATCCCGATGTCATATCAACCTGCTAGAGGTCCGAGCAGTTTGGCTGGCACTGGCTGCATCCGCTCTGTTCCTTCGGGGTCAGGTGGTTCAGGTCCAGACATACAACTCCACAACCATGTACTACCTCAACAAACAGGGCGGCACGCACTCCCGGCCTCTGTGCAGGTAAGCGCTCCGTGTCTGGTCCCTTGTGAGTCGACTGGAGGCAGATCTCCTAGCCATCCATGTGGCAGGAGCCTCGAATCAGTTGGTGGACGCCCTCAGCTGTGTGGGCGAGGCATTCCATGAGTGGTCCCTCCACCTAGAGGTAGTTCACCTTCTGTTCTCCGTGTGGAACATCCCTCAGGTGGACCTGTTCACCTCCAGGAAGAACACAAAGCTGAGTCTGTTTCATGCCCACCCCCCTCAGCAGGGCTCGCTGCAGGGGGATGCCTTCTCAAGGCCATGGACCCCAGGCCTCTTCTATGCCTTCTCTCCACTTTACTTGGTTCACAGGGTGTTCCTCAAGGCTAGGAGGGATAAGGCACAAGTGATCCTGGTAGCCCCAGACTGGCCTCGCCAGTTCTGGTATCCAGATCTCCTCAGCCTCAGCACCAGGCTCCCGAGGTGTTTTCCAGCACGCCCAGACCTGCTCTTGATCAGTCAGGGGAATGTATTCCATCCAGACCTTCAATCCCTGCATTTGATACCCTGGTTCCTCAGTGGCTAGAGTTCCAGGCTTTTGGTCTCACTGATGATGTCCTCAATGTTGTTGAAGCATCCAGGAAGGAATCAACCAGGAGGTGCTATGTCTTCAAATGGAAGAGATTCTCCATTTGGTGTCAGGGCAAGGGCCTGGGCCCTTCATCCTGTCCAGTGGCTAGCATTCTCAACCATCTTTGGTCTCTCTCCAAAGGGGGTCTTCAATCTATGACCCTTAAGGTGCACCTGGCAGCCATCTCTGCCTACCGGGTGCAGGCAGGCAGGCCAGCAGACGGTGGCACAGGAGAAGGTGGTCTAGTGTTTCTTTAAAGGCCTTGACAACATTTCCCCTCCAGTGCGTGAACCACCACCACCTTGGGATCTACTGCTGGTACTGGTAAAGCTCATGGGCAAGTCATTTGAACCAGTGCACAGGTGCGAGATGTCACACCTGTCGTGAAAGACTACCTTCTTGGTGGCTATCACGTCAGCCAGGACTGAGGAGCTCCAGGCACTCTCTGTTGAGTCTCCCTATCTGGTCTTCCACAGGGACAAGGTTGTCCTACACCCCAACCCGAAGTTCCTTCCAAAGGTGGTGTCAGAGTTACCCTAAATCAGGTGTTGACTCTGCCAGTGTACTACCCCAGTTACACCTCGGAGGCCAAGTACAGGCTCCATACTTTGGACCTGAGATGTGCGCTGTCTTATTACAAGGAGTGTATGGCTGAAGTTCAGGGAGAGGTTTGTCAGCTGTTTGTCACCTATGCTGAAGCCACACCTGGCAGACCTGCAGCGAAGTGGATGATTGACAGATGGATAACATCCTGAATTGATCTCTGCTACCGGTTGGTGGGCAAAGAGCCTCCCGTAGGGATAAGAGCTCATTCCACCCGCCATACTGCTGCGTCGGTGGATGCTTCTAGGGATGTCCCTATACAGGATATCTGCAGGGCTGCTACATGGAAGTCAGAAAACACCTTCATTTCCCACTACCACATCGATCTTGAGTAACACCGGGATGCTGGTTTTGGGGCCTCAGTTCTCCAATCTCTGTTCCCTAAATAGGGTGTGTGTGTCTTGCCTCCCTCCTCCCAGAGAAATGCTGGGAGTCTGCCAATCAGTGTGGATAGAACAACATATCCATGATCCTAGAAAAACAGGTTACTCACTTGTAACAGTAGTTTTAGGAGTGGTATATGTTGTTCATTCACACGAACCCCTCCCGACCTCCCTGGCTTCGACGCACAACCCCCTGCTTCCAATGGGCAAGATCTGGCATCAAGGGGCAGAGCCAAGGGATATACCACCCCAGTGGGTGGGAGGAGCCAGCTTTCAGACCTTCCAGCAAGATTCTTAAAGGGAAAGGATATGCCAATCAGTGTGGATGAACAACATATACCACTCCTAGAACTACTGTTACCGGTGAGTAACCTGTTTTTTTCTGCCCAGTATGCTTTTCCTGGTCACAAATTTTAAACGAAAAAATATAAAGACCTCATCAACTTTGCGACTTAACTCAATGTGACAACAGTAGTGCATGATCTGGCAGAAGGAGAGTTACAATTCTTGGTCAGGTTTGATGTTGCATTCAGTGAGGTCAAAATGCCAGTGAAGTACTAAGGGAAACAGAGCTAGATATGTCATATTCCCTGTAGAGGTACTGCTCTGCATATTAGACATAGATTGTTTAGAAAATCATAAGCAACAAATAAAAAAGTACTTCAGATAGATAGATCGATCGATCTACCTACTTTTAAAAATTAATAAAATGTGGGGGTACTAGCATTTGAAGAGGAATATATAAAATAAATTAAGTCCCAGGATATCCACCGAGTACCAGGGTTTATGCTTTGTGTTGGAGAAAATAATATATGGTAAAAGAGAAAATATTTCATAGACAGATAGATAAATTAAATCTGTCTACTTTTAAAATGAATAGTATGGGGGTACTAGCATTTGAAGAGGAATGTATAAAAGCAATTAAGTCCCAGGATTTCCACCAAGCACCTTGGTTAATGCTTTGCATCAGAGAATATTTTTTTAAAGATTTCACTTGCCACTCCAGCAAAATGCCTAGATTCTAGAAACATCCAAGGGTCAGCATATTTATTTTTCCTGGTAGCATAGTAATCCTTGTATGCATTGTGTATTCATTGCTGTGTACTGTCATGGATCCAGCATCAGACTGGGAACTCTGTAGCACCAAGGGGGTGGATTACTTATAAAATGTCATGCTAATGGATCATATGAAGATGGTAATGAGACCTCGGGGAACTGCAGATTGTTCTCTGCACCTGAGGCAGTTTATGACCCAGTTTGCACCTTTGCTCTGTTCTCTACATCTGAGGCAGTTTATGACGCAGTCTGCATTTTAGCTCAGTATATACCACAAATGTGCAGTCTGATACCTGAGGTATTAATGGCACTTAGCATTTGCAAATGGTCGTAGACTTTATAGGCATGTTTATACATACCGTGCTTTGATGCGCTTCCATCAGCACCACTTGAAATGCTGCTGCCCATAGTTTACAAGCAGCCTATGGATCACTGCAGGATCAGTTCCAATGTTGGACTGCACTTCCTGCTTTGTGATTTTATTTCGGCCTGGATCGGGGGTTGGCTCAGTACCCAGCTTTATATATGCATATGTTAAAAGGCATGTTTACTTTATCAATTCTCTAGTTCCTTTACCCAATCAAAAGAGAGGTGCTATACAGAGATGGAGTGACTCAGAGTAAGTTCAGGATAAATTCAAGCCATCAACTCTAATATCAGCTACTCGCACAGACGTTTAAGAAATCACATTCGGTGGTTTATCCTCAAGCCATCATGTTTGATTTTATTATGTAAGTTTTCATCTAAATGATCTTGAATGTTTCATCTAAATGATCTTGAATAGCTTATGGCCTTGTAGAATAAAAAATGATTCTGCTTTTTTGTTACCAGTCCTCTCTTTAGGGTGATGGATGATGTTGGCTCAGGGTATCACAGGCTGCATTGTTGCAGGCGGTGCAGCATGTTTACACTCTAGCAAAAAAATGCCTGTACAGCTCCCCACCAAAACACCATTTGCTCCACACTGCAATGGAGCAACCCACAATGCTCTGCAGGTTGTTTACACTACTGGATTTGCACCGGTACAACTCATCTGTGCTGCTTCCACCGGTGCAGATCAGGGATGGTAAATGCACCTTAAAATGCAATCTGCTTTTGTAGTATCTTTTCACTTTTATACAGTCCTTCCTGCATTGCAACTGTGTTATGTAGAGGGAGCTGTATAGAGTTCCTGTGGCATGATCGCACAGTTGCCACTTTGCATTTTGTGACTGTGTATGGGACCCCAGATTTTATGGACTGAAACCTGTTGGGATCATGTTGCGATCCAGCCCCATTCATTGCCAAGAGGTAAAATGTGCTATGTTCAGAAACAGCAGTATGTGATGGGGTATTTGACTTTATTTTTTTACCTTTTTTCGCATTCATCCATTTAAGGGTCCCTGATCTTCCAAGACTCTATCTTCACCATTGATTCATATTTATGGATCTAGGGCCAGAGGTACTAGGACTCTATGAGAGCTTTTCTCTACAGGAAGGCAGCTGATGTTGGCTTTTGATGTCGCCCGCACACCTTACATGGTGCCATCGTGCTAGCCAATGATTGTTGGTTCCCTCACAAACCTCAGTTCTGTTCTTTCCGCCATTGAGTGCACACTGTGGGAGTGACAGCACCTTAGTTCAATCATCGTTGACAGAATTTTTTCTGCATCACTGCTGAAAAGTCTTTCTGTCCATGGTGTCGCCTTTGTTTTATTATTTTCTGCAATGGTGACAGACTGTCGTTATGTCTGCTGGGCCTGCCTTGGCCTGATTTATGATATGTATTTGTGCGATGTCTGCTTCTCTATGTACCACCACACCCTAGAGATTTAGGCATTGAAGTGGGATCACCCAATCCCCACTGTCAAAGGCAGGCAGTGCATGAGTGATGTCAAATCCAGGTCTCTGGGCCCTTCTCCTGGGCCCTTTCCCAGTGCCTTTGGCACTGAGGAAATACAGTATCCTCCTTGACCTCACCTTGCCGAGGAGTCGGAGGCCCTGGGTATGGGTCTGGTAGACAGCTGTGTAGAGGCGGCTGGCAGAGCACCCTCCCATCTGTCTGTCCTGGATAGCAAACATCCCCAGCGTGAGGCCAAAGTTATGCATTTGGTCTACACCGGTGGACTCCTCAGTGTCATGGCCTAATGCTGCCCAGGCTCCTGACACTGTCCGTGGTATCAATAAGGGGGGTGGTGCCAGTCATGCCCCCTCTTGGTACAGTTCACAGTACCAGGAGAGGGACCAGTAGCGGGGCCATGCAGCATCCAGTCACTGAGGTGGAGGTGGTAATCTCTGCCCTGAGCAATCCAGGGAGGAGGTCGATACCACCCCTTGTGACAGATGAGGGTACCGTCCTGGTGTCAGTTCTGGGCCTGACACTGGGTGTGTTGCCCACGATGGTGCCACCTCTAAGTTTGTCTCCAGTTCTGGTGCCATTCATAACACTGGGCAGTCCCCGATGCTGCCCGCAGTGTCGGGTGGGGATAGACCTGGGGATGGCATTGGAACTTGCACTGGGCCTGGCACTGAGGATGGTGCTGGCTATGGAGCTGGAGGAGAATTTGTGTCTAGGCCAGTCCCCATGGTGCCAGAGGTGGCATCTGCTTGAAGTCGGAGGACAAGTGGAGCCTGGAGTTCTTTCTGGAACCGCAGGCTAAGCCTGCCACTGGCGAGAACCAGAGCTTCCCTGAGGGAACAGAAAGGTTCCTCTCTCCTCACCTGGGGATCTCCCCGATGGGCACCGACCTGGTTGTTCCTCTTCTGTAGATCAACCTTGTTTGGACAGTTTTGCCAAGCCCCTCACCTCCTCCACCACACTCAGGTGAGGTCCACTGAGCATTTCCATAGTCCAGGTGTAGGCTCTAGAGCTTCTGACCCATTTCCCTCCTGGGCCTGTACCTCCTCTGGCTTGTTTCCCTACCAGGCCCATACCTCCTCTGGCTACTGTTTCCTTCCAGGACCCATACCTCCTGTGCCTTAGTTTCCAGGGACCTGGAACCAGCATGGAAGTGCAGTTGGTGTCTTGTACCAGTACCACAGAAATGCCGTCTGAGTCCAGTTCCACCCCGGCCTCCTGGCATCACCCATTTCCATGTCCAGCACCTCCTCTCTGTCATCATCATCCTCTGAGGGCACAGAATCTTCCCTTCACTTGTCCTCAGCCTTTGAGCACTCCCTGTACCAGAGATTCCTGGCAGACCTGTTGCAGGCACTGGGCATTGACACTATTGCCACACACAATACCCTGTCCTTGTATCCGGGACTCCTAGGAGCTTTCAGCGATGCCAACTGAGGAGTGTTCTAGAACAGCATGGAGACATCCCTTCACTCTCCCTCCAGCCCTAAGGGACATCTACCAGCAGTACTGTGCACTTGTGGGCTCTGTAGGTACAGCGCCTCACCCTACTTCGGGGATTCAGGTTATGCAGACCCCAGCAATGTGTCATCATCCAGTGAATGACCAGCCTCCTGAAGCTGACTCTGCTCAGACAGACGTTTGGTGCAGGAAGGCATTTTCCTCGGCTCGCATCACAATGTGCATTGCATCACATCAGGCACACTTGGCAGCTTACAGCAAGTGCCTGTGGGTACACCTAGGACAGATCTTAGCTGCCATGCCTCATTCGAGTTAGTTGAATAAACCACCTGCTTTTCCACCAAGAGCCTGGCATTGGTGAGGCACCAGACAATGGCATCGTACAGTGCCAATGAGGTGGCCTCCAGGCTGGTGGGAACCAGAGTCTGCATTCAATGAATGGTGTGGCATTGCCTCTCTCTCGACTGGCACCTATGGCTCGGTGAAAGAAGCTTAACTCCCAGTTCCAAGGGGCTCACTTCTTTCCCCGTTGGGTCATAAGGGAGCTATTGGGTCGCTCTCCTGCTCATCCATCTGACTCGGACTGAGATCGGGTCTCGCCTGACCTACAAGGAGCTCCCACCTTCAAATGTTCTCCCACACACAGAGGGCTAAGCATACATGTTACCCTTTGGGTTAGCCAGCTCCTCCCTTTTTGTGAAGCTTAGTACTTGGACCTATAAGAATGAATCATTGGTGAAAACAGATTCTTGGAAGATATGAAAATAATGTACTCATTGTAACTGTTGATCTTCCAGAATATCTTCACCATTAATTCAGACACCTGCCCACTATCCCCCACTCAGCTGACAGCCAGGGCCTCTAGTAGCTCACCCTGTGGGTGGTGGCAGCAGACCTTCTAACTGTCTACTCTGCCATGGTCCTGTGGTGGCAGCCCCTGTTGTATAACAAAAAAAAAAGGGGTCCTGGTCACTCTGGTGCCACTCTCACCCCCCCAAAAAAACACTTGGGAATGGGGTTCACTTGTGGCTACTGACCCCCCCAAAAAATGCTTCCATTTTTTACATGGAGTGGGTACGTGGCCCCTTCCCTCTGTCCTTCCTTAGCCTCCTCCTCCCTGCCCAAGGTATATCCCTTTTAGGGTACATCCCTGTTAGTTGCTATATGTGACATGTGCCTTGGGCACCATCTGATCGAAGTCCACTGAATACATGTTCTGCCTGTGTAAAAGTGCAATGCACTTGCTTGGATCAGTGTACTGGCTTCACACAAGGTACATCCCTGTGGTTACAGGGAGAAGCAGGGTATTTTCTTCTTTCATTTTGTAATTTCAGTTGCTATCCCTTGTCACTTCTCGGATCTTTGAGCTTCACCCACTCTGCCTAGAGCATGCCAGAGGAAATAATCTCATCTCGCCTCCCTAGGACTGGTAGTCCAGCAACTCCTATGCTCTTCATCCTTACTTTTCTCCCATCTGTCTTAGAGAAAAGAGGGTTATGGGTTTACTCTTGAGTTTACCCAAGTTCTGTCCATCAGCAAGGAGTTATTACTTTTGGTAGTCCAGATGTCATTTTCCATTGTTTGCCATCTCATTTTCAAGGGGGTCCCAAGTCTTCCCCATTTGTTACTTCTGCCAAAGTAATTTGGTCAAGTCTGTTGCCCTTTCTTTTTACCTATCACTATTAACACTGTTTGGCTAGTAGGGGGCTCTGGCTCATTTTAGTTCCACTACCCTTGTGCCACCTGGTAGGCCCAGTCCTTAGGCTCTAAGTTGGTAGTCGGGTTCTAATTGGTTATTTATTTTATTTCCTATATCCTTTTACTAACACTTTGGGCTAGAAAGTATCTAGTCCTATTTTTTATTTTCTCTCCACTTGGTTTCCCTCCTGGCGAACAGAACTGAGGTGCGTGAGGGAGCCAACAACTGTTATTGCTTAGTTTGTATGGCACCATGTGAGGTGTGCTGGTGACATGAGTAGCTGACATTGGCTCTCTCCCTGTAGAAACAGCTCCCATGGGGTCCTAGTGCCTCTGGCCCCAGACCCATACATCTGAATCAATAGTGAAGATATTGTGGAGGATCAACAATTATGGTGCGTATGTAATTTTCATTTTTTTCTGTTACCCCCCCCCCATCCAGAGGTACAAGGCCGAGAGTGGGCTGAACACAGTGTGCATTAGTGACTCTGCTCCAGCTAATCAGTGCCTCATTCCCTTCCTGACTGCACTCCGCCTCACCGCCACCCAAGGACACCCAGGTGGCGGTCACACAGCAGTAATAGGAACCATCCCTTCCTGAAAGAGGAGAGTGTCCTATGGGATGCTCAGTGCTCCTTCCAGCAGCCGGCCCTCTGATGACTTGGGCTTATTCCCGAACCCAGGTCGCCATCGTCATGAGCAGTAGCACTACTGATGCATTGACGGACCAGCTACACTAGCACACATTTTTCTTTATTCACCTAGCGATATATCTACCAGTGAATCTTAAAGATCATGTGCAAAGGTTTCTGCATATTATTAATACAGCTTGAATTCAATTCCCTGTGTCATGATTAAAGTTTCCTGAAAATTTCATGCTATTTAGTTTTGTGATTTTCTTTAAATCAGCATTTGTTAACTTGCTCGCAGCGGCTGAAAACAGTGGAGTTATTTCTGTCCTCTCTCAGTCAGGCTTGGAGAGCAATGACATCATTGTGGAATACTGTAGCTTGCTGCTTCACATTCCCAATCACAGCAGGCTGTAGAGTTAATGGTTTGCTCACCAGGTTTCTTATAAACTCAGTCTGAGGTTTGTGTTTAGATAGATTAGCTTAAAATGTATCATTCTCTTCTTATAAAAGTTGATAATTTGAGTTTCAGTGCTGAATTGAAGTAATGGAAATCTTTCTCTGTGAGATCAGCTTGTCTGTATCACAGCTCTCCATTCTTTGTCATCAAAACTCTGAATTTTTCTAACTATACAACACAGGTTTGTTTAATGAATATAAAATTAATCTAAATTTTGTTCATTCATATAAATAGTTTGTCTTTGATGTAGCCTGCATAAATACATTCATGTAAGGACTTTTTTTTGATGTCAGATTGACAAACAGGTGCCTGTCACACTCTGCTATTTCAAGCACATGTACTGTCTAAACTCACACATTTCAGTTCTTTGGTGGTTTCTCTGTGAAAATACATCATGTATGTGTATAAATAAAAACACTATATGGCATCCCAATGCACCATGTCTCTTCCCCACCGTTGAGGCAGCTGAACTCTGCTGCCACCTGTCCCCTGCCCCACAAGCGACCTGCCTTCTGCTCCATATTCAAGACTGCTGCACTCTGCTGCCCACTGTTTTCTCCCATGCAGTCAGGGATTGTGTACCCTACTGCCTCCATCCCCTGCCTAAAGAATTAGGGTTGGTGCACCCTGCTGCCCCCTGTCCAAACAGTTGAGGTTGCTGCACCCTGCTGACCTCTCTCCCCCACCCCCACAGTCCAGGATGCTGCACCTGTTCCTGTCTCCACAGTCAGGGTGCTGTGCTCTAAGTCCTAGAGTCCCATGTGCCTCTGCCTCCACAGTAAGGCCAGCTGAACAATGCTATCCTGGGTCACCTGAGGTGGGGCTTTTGCTGTACCCTGCTTCCCACTTCCATTGCCCCAAGTGGGCAGGGCTACTGCACCATGCACTCCCCATCTCACAGTTAGGGCTGTTGCACCCTGATGCCCCCCGTTTCCATCCCCACAGTTGAGGCTTCTGCATCATGCTGTCCTCTGTCCCCTGTCACCACAGCCAGAGCTGCTGCACCTTGCTGTCTACACAGTTGGGGTTGCTGTGGTCTGCTGTGCTCTAGAGTCCCACACCTCTGCAGTTAGGGCTGCTGCACTATGCTGCCACTTGCCACAAAGTCGGGACATTTGCTGCACCCTGGTGCATGCCTCCACAGTTGAGGTAGTTGCACCCTCCTGCCCCTCTGTTACCAGAGTCAGATCCTTTGCTACACCCTGCTTCCCATATCCCTTGTCCCAAACAGGCATGGCTGTATGGCTGCTGCACCCTGTCCCTCATTTTGGACTTCTGTACCCTGATGCCACACCTATCTTCTACCCGAACAGTCGGGGCTGCTGCACCCTGCTGCCCTCTGTGTCCACCCCCACAATCATGGCCATGGCACCCTGTTGCCCCCTGTTCCTGTCTTCACAGTCAGGGCTGTTCTGCTGTCTTACACCCTAGAGTCCCATGCCCCCTGTCTCCAAAGTTGGGTCTGCTGAAGCCTGCTACGCACTTCCATTGCCCCAAAATGGGCTGGGCTGCTGCACCGTGTGCACCCTGTGCCACAGTCAGGGCTGCTGTACCCTGATGTCCACCTGTGTCCTGCCCAACATTCAAGGCTTCTACACCATGCTGTCCTCTGACACCACTGTGCCCGGCTGCACCCTGCTACAGGAACATGGGGCAGAAGGGTGCCATGACTGTGGGGGGGGGGAGAGGGCAGCAGGGTGCAGCAGCCCTGGCTGTTCGGCCAGAAGATAGGGGTGTCATCAGGGCACAGCAGCCCAAACTGTGGGACAGGATACAGCAGCCATACCTGCTTGTGACAAGGGATGTGGGCAGCAGGATGTAGCAAAGGACCTGACTCAGGTGGCAGGGGGAAGCAGGGTGCAACTGCCTCAACTGTAGAGGCACACAACAGGGTGCAGCAAATGCCATGACTCTTGTGGCAAGTGGAAGCATGGTGCAGCAGCCCTAACTGTGGAGGCAGGGGGCTGTAGGTCACAGCAGGCCACAGCACCCCAAACTGTGTAGACAGGAGCAGGGTACAGCAGCCCTGTCTGTGGGGACAGAGGACAGCATGGTGCTGAAGCCTCGACTGTGGAGCAGGACATGGGGGGCATCAAGGTGAAACAGCCCTGACTGTGAGACGGTGTGCATGGTGCAGCAACCCAGCCCATTTGGGGCAATGGACATTGGTAGCAGGGTGCAGCACAAGCCCCACCTCAGGTGGCCATGTGTAGTATGGTGCAGCAGCCCCAACTGTGGAGGCAGGGGAACCTAGAACTCTAGGGCTTAGCAGAGCACAGCAGTCCTGACTGTGGAGACAGGAACAGGGAGCAACAGGTGCAGCGTCCCTGACTGGGGGGGGCCAGCAGGGTGCAGCAACCCCAACTGTTTGGGCAGGGTGCAGCAGGCCTGGTTCTTTAGGCAGGGGATGGAGGCAGCAGGGTATGCAATCCCTGAGTATTTTAACTCTGAGCATTTTAAGATTTAAAATTTTACTTACATTTGTATTTATTACTTGCTCAACAAGTGCCACTTGGAGTGAACATTTTCAGCAGTGAAGTTGGGACTGTATGCAAGTGTTTATTTGAAAAGTGTATAACATTGTACTTTATTTGTTAGCATTATTGACTTGTTATTTAGTTAGGACTGTTGATAGGATTTAAATCCCATTAGCATAATTTTATATTTATTGTAATCCTGAAATAATGTAACATTGTAAAACATAACATATTAGAGTTTTAATGTATTATCGAGACCTCTTTTAATAACATTGTCTTCTCTGGGCATATTATTTGTGTTATAACTATCTGTGCATTTAATATTTTAGAAGGATGCATACAAAGAATATCCTTAACAGAAAATAATGGGCTCCACAGTGGGGAGGAATTCTATCAGATTAAAAATGGGGATATTGTGATTTGTAATGGCATAAATGAATTGGGTCTACTAAAAAAGTGGGATATATTAAAACTAGGGTTTATTGTTTGGAATTTAAAGGTTGATATCTATTCCTTAACATTCCACTTGCATAACATCTTGTTGGTAGGGAATGTAGAGACAAACCAAGAGCTGGATGATACAAGTACTTCTGCTTTCAATTTACACAATTGGCTTAAGATGGGTGACTTAGAAATAGCTCACCTAAATGTTTGTAGTATATTACCAAAGAAATACAAGCCTGAGACATGGACTTGTGAGTGTGTGTGTATATATATATATATATATATATATATATATATATATATATATATACACACACACACACACACACACACACACCAGATATTTTAGCTATTAGTGAATCCTGGCTAACTAATAAAATAGTGAACAACTTGGTGCAGTTAGATGGGTATTACTTTTTCAGAAGAGACTGTATAAACAAACAGACTCTAGCCAGAGCCGATAGGGTTGTGAAAAGCTACCAAATGACCAAAGTTATTTTCTTGTTGGTGCCATATAGTGCTGTTTAGTCACAATCATCAAAAACTTGCATGCTGCTAATTCAGTCCTCTTGAATTTATTTAGTCAGAGTATGTTCTGCTGTGTGAGTGTGTGTGCCCATAGGAATGAGATAGCTAACACAGGCTGCAAACTGCACTGACTGGAATGTGACACTGTAGTCTGACTTTCAGAGGTTCAGTACATTCCAGACAACATATAATGAGTTAACCCTAGTTTGCTAAAAGAAATAGAATAAATCTATTAGACTGAGCTGAACAGATGATAGAAACAGCAGTTTAGAAAGTTATTTTTTTTTTGTTAATACCCTGAGAAGTTCTGAGGTACAATACAGTAGCATCCCCCCTCCCTTCAGATGCCTTTAACATAGAGCAGCAAATAGCAAAAATCAGAGGAGAGTGCACTGTTTTGCAGCTGTGGAGGAATACTTCCAAATGTCCAAAAAGGGAGTTCCACGATAAGCCATTTTAGAGCTACAGTCTGATCCCAATAGAGCTGTAGGCTCTGCCCACAGCCCTAAAAAGGAGGTGGATTAGTAATTTATATAAAATAACATATCAAAGCAGACGTTATTGAGTTTACCATATCCATTCCAGGTTGTGAAAGTCTGTTTTTGGAGGTTATACTGAGAAATAAGAAAAACATGATAGTTGGCTGTGTTTATAATCCCCCAAAAGTTAAGCTACCAGGACCTGAAGAATTGATCCAAGTTGTAAGTAAATTTAAAAATAAGGAGGTAATTATATCGGGAGATATACATTTAAATTGGGCAGGGTCAGCTGTTATCAAATATAAAAATATTTTACATGGAGCTAATTTGATTCAAGTAATAAGTGAAGCCACTAGAGTAAACAGACAAAGAGGGACAGGTTCACAAATTGATTGGGTTCTAGTAAATGTTGAAAAGAATGTTAGAACTGCTGGTAATTTACCTGATTCAATTAGTGACCATCAACCTATATACTGTGTGTGGAGTAATAAAAGATTCAAAGCTCAAGGGAAAATCACTAATGCAAGATTGATCAATGAGACATTTCTGGCCAAAATTATAACCGCTTTTAGTAATATAGATTGGCATGTACTGGATAATCATATTGATGTTAAATGAGCTGTTTAATTGTTTCCTACAAATTTATAATAGCGTAATAGATTCATAAACACCCCTTAAGAAAAAAAGAGTATGGGATGAAATAAATAGTTGCCTAACTAGGGGATTGATGGAGGCTGTACATAACAGAGAAGCTGCTTGGCAGAAATAAAAAAACAAATAAGTTAGAAAACTGGAATCTTTATGGGGAATATAGAAACAACTATAAGAAACAAAAAAAGCAAAAGCAGATTATTGCAAAAAGGAATAATAAACTAATTTTTGTAACAAAAGTTTTTGGAAAGAATTAAATAATTTAGGATATTGGTTCACTTCAATGTGGAGACCTAATTTTAGAGAACAGTGTAAATACTGCAAACTGCTTAAATGAATTTTTTTTACTAATTTAAAAAGGTATTCTGAAAGCTTTGAAAAACACAAGTGTTTCGAGTTTCAGCAATGTATAGACAGACCGAAATTCTATTTTAAAAAGATAACTACAAATAAAGTTTACAGACATTTAATCAGATTGCATGTATAAAAAGGGCTTGGGTTAGATGGAGTCGAGTGTAGATTTTTGAGGGCATTTGCCTCAGAGCTATCCTTGCCATTGCAAAAAAATTTCAGTAAATCATTGTGCTCACAACCAGTACTGGATTTCTGGAAAAAAGCTTGTGTAGTACCACTTTTTAAAACTGCTTCAAAAATAGAAGTGACTAATTATAGACCAGTTACCATTCTGTGTGCTGGGAAAAATGTAAGAGCAATTGTTACACTCGCTACTTAGGGATTACATAGAGAAATATAAAGTATTAACAAATGTACAACATGGTTTCAGGAGGGGTGCAGCACTTCGACTGCTTTGGTCAGGTTCACAAATGATGTGTACACAAATATGGAGTGATGTGTACACAAATATGGAGGGAGAGTTGTTTACTGGTGCTGTGTTTGTGGACCTGACCAAGGCATTTGACCTTGTGGATCACCACCTCCAGTTGTATAAACTTAACAAGCTGGGTTTTAGTACTCCAGCTGTGAACTGTTTCTCAAGTTACCTGGCAAATAGAGAATACCTTCCATTTAATTGCTAGAGTTGTAAATGGGGCCCTATCAGACAAATGAGTTGTAATACATGGTGTACCACAGGGGTCCATTCATGGACCCCTATTGTTCACACTGTTTATCAATGACTTACCAGAAAACTGTGGTCTGTCTAATATAATATTATATGCCAATGATGCAGTTTTATATACAGCAGATAAAGACACAGGTGCTTTGAATAAAAAAGTATCTTTTAATTTTGAAAAATTATCTAATTGGTTCACATGTAATAAACTACTGATGAACAAAATTTATGACATTTTGTACTGCACAAAAAGCAAGCAGAAGTTCAGGTAAATTGGTTGTTAAACTTGCAAATGGGAGTAATGTAGAAGAGGTAACCTTAGACTCACATTTGACATTTGAAGAAGTCTATCATGTTTGACAGGCTCTCACCCTGACAACCCCATGCTGCCTGTTGTCCTGGAGACCATTCACCTCAAGGAAGGACACCAGCCTTTTCTTAAGAATGAGCTCCATCAACTTGCCCACTGTAAGAGGTTAGGCTGACCGACCTGTAGTTACCCGACTCATCCCTGGGACCTCTCTTGTGGAGTGGTACACCATGTGCTATCCTCCAGTCCTGTGGTACACTCCTCTTTTCCAGCAAGTTGTTAAACCGGTCCATCGGAGTACTGCTAGTATCTCCGCCATCTCTCTCAGGACTCTCGGATGTACTCCATCTTGTCCAGGAGCCTTGCCCACCCTTAGTTCCCTCAGTCCTCTTAAGACCCTCTCAACCCCAATCTCTCCATTATATTCCACCCCGCCCTTAGGGTCACCCCCAACCAACCCCTGTGGCATGGGCCCATCCTGTTTACTGGTGAAGACAGAGCAGAAGTACTCATTTAGTGCCTCCACCTGATCCTCACCCTTTTCTGTCCACATTCCTTCCCTCTTTATCCTCACAATCCCATCCCTTCTGGATCTCCTCTCCTTAATGTAACGGAAGAAGTTATTTTTCCTGTCCTTACTCCCATGCGTCAGTCTCAGTTCTTTCGCAGCCTTGGCTGCCCAGACCTTTTTCCCTGCCTCCCTAGTTTTCACTGCATAAACCTCTCTGTATTCCTCCCTCAAGGTCCACTTGTACCTCAGGAAGGCAACCCTCTTTTTCTTCACTTTACCTGCTAAACCAGCTAGGTCTCTTGGCCTTAGAGTTCTTTTTATGAGCTTTTGCACACGTGCCCATAGCCTCAGTTAGTCCCCTCTTGATGACAGACCATTTCTGATCTGCATCCATCTCCAGTCTGAACATGACCATGTGCCCCTTTAGTATGTTTCCCATTTTATTGATGTCCACCTTCCTGAAGTCCACTACTCTAGTTTTGGTCTTGGCTATTGCCTTCCCCATGCTGATATAAAACCAGACTGTGCAGTGGTCAATGCCTGCAAGGGGATATCACACTTCTACCTGCTCCCCATCTGATAACACTAGGTCTAGTATGGCCCCTGCCCTAGTTGGCTCTGTAACACCCTGTGACAGGAAACACTCCTGAATAGCATCCAGGAGGAGCTGCTCTCTTTGACAGGAGGTAGCTTGGGTACTCCAGTCTATTCCAGGTAGATTAAGGTCTCCAACTATAACAGTGTTGCCCTTACCTCCTACTTTCCTGATCTGGTCCACTAGCTCCATGTCCGATTCTGTGCTCTGTGAGGGTGGTCTGTACACCACCCCAAATGAATCCTTCCCCCACTGGAACTTTGTAGCATTACTCATAGGGCTTCTGCCGAACCCTCCTCCCCCTCCTCCCTAGTGCACAGTATCCCTTCCCTTATGTACAGTGCAACTCCACCTCCTCCCCTCTGTCCTTCCTGCAATCTCAAGGTCCCAGTCATGGTACTGATTTGCCCATGTTTCCGTGATGGCAGGTATGTCAACCTCCCCTGCTGCCATCACCGCCTGCAGGTCTGCTGCCTTGTTGGCCAGACTCCTAGCATTTAAGGTCACTACCTTCCAGCATGCCCCCTTTCCCTCTCTGCTTCCTGCCATACTTTGGTGTCCTTCCTCCTCCCCTGCCCCTACTATCCTCTCTCCATGCCTCCCCACTACCGTTTGAATTTCCACTAGGTGGGGAGGCCCTGAGGCACCCCCTCTCTTGGTGCTCAGTGCCTTGCCCTCTGCTGCGTCCCCCCTTCTTCAGTTTATATTCAGCTGTTCTGTTAAGTATCTCTCCAGTTTCTCCTTCAGGACCCATGTGCCTTTCTTATTTAGGTGTAGCCTGTCTGGTGCATATAGGTCCCTGCGCTCCCAGGTCCTGCCCCAACCTCCCATCAGCCCGTACCAGTTTGCCTAGCACCATCTCCCAAGCCATCTGTTAAACTCCTCTATCCTCACCTTTCTAACAGTGCTGACCCTCTGAACTGACAGTACCTCTGAGAAAGCTTCCTAGACGAAGGACATCCCTAATCATGCTGATGTCCTTGCATTCCCAGTGTTCCCATTTGACTGACCCCTTATTCACAATAATGGCAGGGTTATCCTATATGGGAGAAAGGGCAAGGTGTGCAAAGGTGAGGCCCAGCTGCCTTTGCATGTATTTCCAGGCACTCATAGAGTGGCCACTGGTGGAGTGTGATCTTGGAAACTGGGTGTGCAGCAAATAGAGACACGTAGCAAGTGGAACACCAGTGATCTGAGTGGCTTTGATGTCTAGCCACATAGGTGGTTTCTGATCTGGTAGTACCAGCATGTCTGGGCTGTCCTAAAAGCCCAAGAGTAAGCCTTGAACCATGGTAGCCCCCATCCCCCTTTGATCCAGTGAGTTCTGAGTTTCATCCTGCTGTAGTGAGGTTGCTTTCCTTCCCAGATGAAATGTCCTAACATTTTGTCGATTTGCTCAGACAATTTGTTTGGGATGCGTACAGGTACGTGAGCAAGAAGGTAGAAGATTTTAGGAGTGGTGAATGAAAATTACATACCATAATTCTTGATCTTCCAAGATATCTTGGAATGGTCAGGGGTTTGGCAGTCGAAATTCAATGCAAAGAAGTGCAAGATAATGCATATGGGGCACAAAAACCCTGCCACAATATATCAGTTGGAGGGGGGTGAGGATATAGCATGCACCAAGCAGAAAAGGGATCTTGGGGTTATCATCTCTGATGACCTCAAGGTAGGGAAACAGTGTGACAAGGCAGCAGGTAAAGCAAATAGGATGCTGGGATGCATAGGCAGGGGCGTCATCAGCGGGAAAAGGGAGGTCATAATTCCACTATACAAGAAACTAGTGAGGCCCCACCTGGAGTACAGTGTACAGTTCTGGAGACCTTACTTACGTAAGGACATAGACAGGGTACAGAAGGTTCAGAGGAGGGCAACAAAGATGGTACATGAATTGCATCACAAGTCCTATGAGAACAGGTTGAAGGAATTGAATATGTACTCCCTGGAGGAGAGGAGGGAGAGAGGGGATATGATAGAGACATACAAGTATCTTACAGGGAGGAACAGGGTGCAGGAATACACTATTTTTAAGTGAAAAATATGTTCCAGGACTAGAGGGCATGGGATGAAGTTGGAGGGAGGACGATTCACAGGAAACATGAAGAAGAATTTCTTCACAGAACAGGTGGTGGACAAGTGGAACACCCTGCCAGAGGAAGTGGTGGGGGCTGAAACAATCACGGGATTTAAGAATGCATGGGACAGACATAAAGGAATTCTGGAGGTCAGGGTCAAGGGGCAACAGACTTCTAGGAAAACATAAAGTAAACTTACAAGCTCAAATGGGCAGACTGGGTGGGCCGTAGGCCCTTATCTGCCGACACTGTCTATGTATCTATGTATCTTCACCATTCATTATTGGTGGGTTCAAGCTGGAGGCGCTGGACCCTGTGAGAGCGTGTAGCTTTAAGAAATTTTGAGGAGGAGAGCCGACATCAGGGTGGCACTGCCCTTGAGCGCGACGTGGCATGTGGCACTCATGGATTAGCCAGTAACTGACGCTGACTCCCCTGACTCCTTGGTTCTGCTCACCAGAGCGGAAGAATAGAGAAAGGGAAAGGGTGGAGCAAGGGATAGTAAAAGGAAAGGATGTAAACAAAAAAATGTTAATGCCGACTACAGGAGGGAGGGAAAAAAGACCCTAAGTTGATTCTGAGCAAGGATGACCAACACCCCTGGGCAGGCCAAGAGAGAAAGAGTGGAGATACAGTAGAGAAAGAGAGAGAGAGAGAGAGAGAGAGGAACAGAGTTCCAAGTTCTAATCAAGGAGGGGATTGCAGCCCCTTTGCTAAATTAGACAGAGAACTTTCCCATGCAGGAAAACTTTTTCTGCTCAGCGAGAAAGAATAGAAAAGCAGGATTAAGTTAGCATACAGGGCAAAGAATGGCAGAAGCAGGCTTGCTCTGGAAGCCCCTAAGACAGGGAGTGACTAGGGATTGAAGACAGAGCTGACCATCTGCCAGGGAGAAGAACATCTGTTCTCACTTCTTTACCTTTTTTTTTTTTTGGAAAAGCTCTGCCAGAGGGCAGGGAAAAAGGATCCCTTCAAAGAGTTCCTCTCCATCTCTCCCCCTGTTAAGGGGTGAGGAGATCACCCCTGAGGCAGAACTCCCATGGACTTAGAGTCACACCTAGCCCAAAAGGAAAAGAAAAATGACAATGTGCGATCAAGAAGCCCTCGCACCACTAAGAAAAATGGCAAGGGGAGGGATACGCCTATACTCTTTAAATAGAGAAAATAGAAGGGCATTCCTGGAAGGCAGGTCCATGGGGTTTCCACCCAGATCGGTAACCGAGGTCTGTAGAAAACCAAGAGAGGAGGAGGAAGGTGAGACTATGTCCAGGATAACACCACCGGAAGTGATGAAGACACTGGATAGAAAAAGACCCCCCCAGGAGTCGGAAGCCAGGGTGAGCTACTCGAGGCGTGCAGAGAGGCAAGCACTGAGAACCATTTGACCCAAGGGCTGAAAACTGCCACAGCAAAACAAGGATGCTGGTTCCAGTTGAGGTATTGGAATAAGTATATGCCCTTAACTACCAAATGACAGGATTCCTGACACAGGCAAGCTGATCCCTGGGGGTCTAATTTTGGAAAGGCAAGAGTCCCTGTTAGCCTTCCCCCCTGAAGCAACTCCAAGGACCTCAAGGAGAAGGGTAGAGTGCTCCAGAGGTACCAAAAGATCCCTGAGAAGGGGGAAGACCAACAAGGAGGCGACACTGCCCAGGATCTGGTCACAAGGTGGGCAGAAAGCAGTAATAAATGGTGAACGTATTTTGGAAGATCAAGAATTATGGTGAGTACATAATTTTCATATCTTCCAGAGATCAGTCTTCACCATTCATTACTGGCAGGTGAGTATCATGCCGCCCAAAGGGGCTTTGGCACCTCTCAGAGGGAAGACCAGATCTTGCTTCAAGCTAGAGCTCTTGCAGCAGGTAATAACAGATTAGACTATGCCACCAGGCACTACGACCCCACGGAAAAGTTCTAGCTAGCAGTCCAAGGCGGGGGACAACCCCCGACGTCGGCTCCGCCCATGTCATCAGCCGTTGTGTAAAGGGGGTGGTCCCCAGGTGTCACCTCAGTTCCTTTCCTGCCATTGACCCAGCATTTCGGCTCCATAGACGCCTCCTACTCCCATCGACCACCATCTTTTTCGACGCTCCACGCAGTTCAACTCTCGAGTATTCGATTGCCTCTTTTTATATCTACTGAGCCTTCTACTTCTACACCATGGCAGAAGGCTAAGTGTGCATGCGGCAAGCAAATTCCAGCAAAAGATGGCCATTCGGCCTGTCTCTTGTGATTGGGGCTTGAGCACAAGATTGACGACTGCCCGCACTGCCACAGCTTCAGTCAGCACACTCTCATCTGCCGCCTG
This sequence comes from Neoceratodus forsteri, assembly GCA_016271365.2. NCBI lineage: Eukaryota > Metazoa > Chordata > Ceratodontiformes > Ceratodontidae > Neoceratodus > Neoceratodus forsteri. The sequence goes on along the minus strand of CM057452.1, from coordinate 911,030,873 downwards.
AAGACCCTGAAGGCCTACCTCTTGGAGCAACAAGTGGCCGCTATGCAGAAGTCACATTCTGGACACAGCTCCTCCTCATCCTCCACTCACGACGCTTCTCCCAAGGAGGAAAAGCACTCAGGGAAGCACCACAAGAAGGATAGGGAGAAATCCAGGTTAGACTCGCGGTTCCTCTCCCCGCACAAAGATAAGGCTTCCTTCTCCAACCGGACATCAGACTCTGCCCGTTGGTCATTAGCCCTTTTGGGGGCTTCATCTCCAAGACCTCCCACCATTTCCCAGGCATCAGGCAGGAGCTCAGGCATGGGCCTTCTCAGGCCCCATCCTCTATCTCTCTGGCCATCACACCCCACAAACAGTCATTAAGGTCTAAGGCCCAGGACCTGGCCACTTCTTCTTTCATGGTGGGAGTCCGGTTGGCTCTCCCGCTGTCAAGACCTCGTCCTCCAGCTCATCAACTAAGCCTAATGACCAAGGGATGTGCCCAGGTGTCGACTCCACAAACACAGCACCCAAGACACCTGACCTGTCGTCTCCAGTGAAGCTAGACTGATGACAGATCCCCATGATGTCTGCCACCACAGCTGTGGTGCCAGACAACACTCCAGACTCCGAGTTGCTGTCTGCGCCCCAAGGGCCCCCACCAGAGGACCTGATGGCACCTGACCTGACATCGGCACCTACAGACATCCTGACAACTGGTCCTGATGACCAGACTCCAGCTGATCCCTGATGCCAAGGCCTAGGAAAACAACCAGGTGCCAGCGGATGGAACCAGCGACCCTCAGTCACCGGAGCCTTCCCCAATGACAGACTGGCCATCGGCCCCTTTAGGACCAATTGGAGGTAAGCCAGAGCAGCCATTAGGCTCAATGATCCCCCTGGCTGAGGTCAGGGCATTGTTCATCAGCTGGTGGAACACTATCTAAGGGGACCTCCTTCACAAGCCAGAGCTGAAGGAAGCACCAGGGGCTGTCTCCCCCACCATAACTGGCACCTCCCCCCAGATCACCGTTACCACCCCTGACACCGGCCAGATCAACTCCAGGTGGCTAAGACCATGGCTACGATGGACATTGGAGCCTTAGATGTCATTCCCCTTCACGCTCTTTATCACGTAGTTTCAGAGAATGTAGCTCCCACGGCCGGAGTAGGTCAAGGGGCACCACTCCTGGTGTCACAGCAAGTCTACTGACCATCAGTCAGAGCACTACAGGAGCTACAGTATGCCTCATCCACCTGTACCATTAGGTCCTTAAACTTTATGGCTCATATGGTCATGTACCAGAAGTGTCTGTGGCAAAAAGCTATGGACATCGCCAAGATCCAGCCAGACTTGCAAAACAAGGCAGAGCTCTTGGCAGTGTTGCAGTCTGGTTCAGGTGTGGGCAAACTTATTCTCCACAGCTCTTATGATGCGGCATTCTCTGCAGCCTGGGTGGCTGCCTCAGGTCTGTGCCTAAGGCAGTGTCATCAAGGTACAGGTCAGGAAGCAGAAAACCAGCAGCAGTTGTAGAATTCACCAAAAATATTAGCAGTAACATAAAAAAATAAAATTGTTCAGTATAACTATTTATAAAGGTAAAAAAAAAAGGAAAAGTCTATCTGAGATTTTCTTCAGTCTGTGTCCATCTTCTCTTCTAGCAGTTGTAGCTCAGCTCTCTTATAAGTCCTTGCAAACCCCATTCTTAACAAGCATCCTGTTCTTGTAAGTATCAGGCATGTGCAGCTAGAACACAATGTCCCAGAAATGAGGCCCCTTTTCCACAGCTCCTGCAAAAGGCTTAAAAAATTACACTCAGGTAATTTCTTGAGTTTCTAATAGCTTTTTGCAATAATTTCAAGCTGTAATTACAGTATATACTGTACATTTCAACAGTAATGCTATATATTTTCTAAACAAAAGGATCCCAATATCAGTTACATTTTCACATAATGATTTGTATGTATTTTTATATTAGCAGTTATGCAAGGGAGAACAAGACGAACAGCAAGGGAAGGTTGACAGACAGTGAGAGGCAAATAATTGTGAGACTGTTGGGGTGATCAAATCCTGGGTTTCTCAGGAAAGGAATAGGACAGAACAGATCCTTGCATTTAACACTTTCTCCATAACAACTAGGACAGGGTCCTAGTCAACCCTGTCACATACACCCCCCTCCTTAAGAGGGAATCTGTTTTATTAAACAGGTTTCCAAAACCTTTTATTAATTCTCTACTAACATTTGCTGCTTTCAGAAATTAAGCACATGTGCAGTACCAGTTTTTTTTTATAACAGTACAGCAAACAGTAAAGTTCAAACCCATATATTTGTTTTTCAATCTGCAGAACCCATATCTTGACAGAAAATCAGCATTGCTATTCTCTTTACCAGATGTGTGTGTCACCTTGAATTTAAATGGCTGCAGTGCCAGGTAACCACCTTGTGATTCTGGAATTTTTGTCTTTCATTTGGTTTAGCCAACAGAGAGGACTCTGATTTGTTACAAGAACAAAGTCAGTTTCTAGCAAATAAAACTTAAGGGACTCCGACTCCATGGCCCACTTTGCTGCTAAACATTCCTTTTCAGTGGTGGAGTACCTTGTCTCTCTGTCATGCAACTTCCTACTTATGTACAGAATAGGATGTTCCATCCCATCTATATTTTGACTCAGGACTGCACCTAGGCCTACCTCTGATGCATCTGTTTGTAGCAAAAATGTTTTTTCAGAGTCTGGACTTCTTAAAACAGGAGCTGAACATAATGCAGCCTTAATGGCTTGAAAGGCTTCATCACACTCTGAGGTCCATTTCACATTATTTGGGTACCATTTTTTAGTGAGTTCAGTGAGGGGTGTAGCTAACTCAGCAAATTTGGGAACAAATCTCTGATAATAACCAGTCAGCCCTAAAAATGACCTGACATGTTTCTTTGTTTTAGGGACAGGGCTGTTAGCTACAGCTTCTATTTTAGAAATTTCTGGCTTAACATCTCCATTTCCCAACCCATAGCCCAAATATCTGGTTTCCTGTATGCCCAATGCACATTTGGTAGGATTAATAGTCAGACCTGCATTTTGATAGCTTGGATAACTGCTCGTAGGTGTTCCAGGTGGCTTTTCCAGTCTGGAATGTACACCACAACATCATCTTTACTCTTGTCACCACAGCTGCGGAAACATCAGGATTTACTCCTTCTTTGATTAGCTCAGTAAATCCTGGAAAGTCATTTCCAATAACCCCAGGTACAGGTTGTCACAAACGAACTCAGCAGGTCAGACCCTCTGCTCCCACAGTGCCAACCTCAGAGCGCAGTAATGTGAACAGGTAACAGACAGGGTAACCCTCCTGTCTGCCTTTGTGTCCGAATCACCTTTAGTCTCAAGTTCTGGGGGAATTCAAACTGTGAACCTTATGCTAGCGTACACAATGTACAGGCTCAGATGCATACCCTCTTCGGGATTGTGGTACAATCTTTCACCAGGGGCACCAAGCCAGGCTTCCAAAATGAACCCTTAAAACTCTGTAAAAGACCTTAGGTATATTCTTACCTTTTCCCAGTTTAGTAACACCATAAAGCTCTCCAGAACAGCTGTCAATCCATAGGAGCACAGGATCCAAGACAGCATGGGTTTACAACAGGAAGGTCCTGTCAAACTAATCTCATAGATTTCTTTGACTGGGTAACCAAAGTGGTGGACCAAGGGGGAACAGTTGATGTCGCCTACCTTGACTTCAGCAAAGCTTTCAGTACTGTTCCACATAGATGATTGATTAATAAGCTGGGTAGGTTATGGGGGGTCAGAAGTTGGTAACTGGGTGGCAAACTGGTTGATGGGCAGAAAACAGAGACTGGTGGTAAATGGTATACAGTCAGTAGAGATGCAAGTCACAAGTGGGGTACCTCAGGTATCAGTCCTGGGACCAGTCCTCTTCAATATCTTCATCAGTGACATTGCAGATGGACTGGAGGGTAAGGTTTGTCTGTTTGCAGATGACACCAAGATCTGCAACAGGGCAGATGATCCAGATGGGGTGGGCAGAATGAGAAGAGATCTGGATAAACTGGCAAAGTGGTCAGAAGAGTGGCAAATGGGGTTTAATGCAAAGAAGTGTAAGATCATGCACATAGGGAAGAGAAACCCTGAAGCCACCTATAGGTTGGAAGGGGAGTTGCTGACAATAACAAGGGAAAAAAGAGACTTGGGCATCATCATCACAGATGGCCTGAAATCATCCAAGCAGACCACTAAAGCAGTAGTTAAGGCTAGAGGGATGTTGGGGTGTATTAGTAGGGGTATCGCAAGTCTTAAGAGGGAGGTAATAATCCCTCTTTACAAAACACTGGTTAGGCCCCATATGGAGTACTGTGTGCCATACTGGAGGCCAACAAATATAGAAACAGTCCAGAGAAGGGCAACCAAAATGGTGCAGGGACTGCATCAGAAAACATATGAGGACAGATTAACCGAGCTCAATATGTATACCCTAGAGGCAAGGCAAAATTTATTTAAAAAGATGCCCAATCCCAGAAGCTAGAAAAACAAAAAAGAAGAATATAAACATATAAATATAAACATATAAACATAGACTTTGATGACAGATAAGGACCACTTGGCCCACCTAGTCTGCCCATTTCCCTACCTAACAGGATAAGCTGTAGATCCTAGTTAACCAACAGCTTATTTCTTCCTACTCCCCCGCAAGAATTGCCTTATGTCTGTCCCATGCATGTCTTGAACTTTCCCACAGTTTTAGACCCCACAACCTCCTCAGAAAGGCTGTTCCATGTGTCCACCACCCTCTCTTTGAAAATATACTTCCTTACATTGCCCCTAAGCTATCTCCCCCATCTTCAAATTGAGTCCCCTTGTTCTTGCACATCTCTTTTTCTGAAAGATGCTACCCTCTTGGACGTTGTTTATTCCACTGAGGTACTTAAAAGTTTCTATCATGTCCCCCCCTGTCCTTTTCCTCAAGGGTTTACATATTAAGCTCTTTTAGTCTCTCCTCGTATGGCTTCTCTTGCAGACCCTGCACCATTTTAGTTGCCCTCCTCTGGACTGCCTCCATCCTGTCTATGTCCTTGCGGATATGGGGTCTCCAGATGTGGTCTCACCAACTGTCTGTACAGAGGGATAACAACTTCCTGTTTTCTGCTGGTGATGCCTCTCCCTATACATTCCAGTATCCCCACAGCCCTCCCTACCGCCTTCTCACATTGCTTGCTAACCTTAAGGTCATCTGATATGATTACCCCCAGGTCCCTTTCCAGTTTTGTTGTTGTTACTACCCCCAAATTGTGTAATCTTCCCCTGGGCTTTTGTTTCCCAGGTGCATTATTTTGCATTGAATCCAAGCTGCCATACTTCTGACCATTCCTCCAACCTTGCCTAGTCCCTTCTCATCCTTTCCATGCCTCCTTGTGCATCAATCCTGTTGCAGATCTTTGTATCATCTGCAAAGAGGCATACTTTTCCTTCCAGTCCCTATGCAATGTCACTTACAAAGACAGTAAAAAGGACTGGACCCAGAACTGAACCCTGCAGTACCCCACTAGTAACCCCTCTTTCTTCAGAGTGGATTCCATTTACAATTACCTTCTGTGTCCTGTTGTCCAGCCAATGTTTTACCCAGGCTACCACCCTGGGAAACACTCCCAGGCTAGTTAATTTGATGATTAATCTTTTGTGTGGGACTGTGTCAAATGCCTTGCTAAAGTGTAGGTAAGCCATGTCCATAGCCCCTCCCTGGTCTACTGCTTTGGTCACCCCATCAAAGAAATCAATTAGATTTGTCTGACATGACCTTTCCGCTGTGAACCCATGCTGCCTTGGCCTTGGTCCTGTGCTCCACTTTCCTCTAGGTAGTCAACAATTCTTTCCTTCAGAAGTGATTCCATCACTTTCCCTACCACAGAGGTCAAACTGACAGGTCTGTAGTTTCCTGCCTCTGTCTTGCTCCCACTTTTGTGAAGGGGAATCACATCCCCCTTCCTCCAGTCCTTAGGTACCACACCATCCTCCCATGATTTGTTAAAAAGGGTAGTCAGTGGTGTCACTAGTTCTCCCCTTAATTCTTTTAGAATTCTGGGGTGAATTCCGTCAGGCCCCATTGCCTTGTCCACCTTCAGTTTTAGGAGTTCTTTCAGAACCCTTTCTTCTGTGAAAGGACTGACCCTATCCAGAGTGCTTCTGTTAATTGGATTAGGCACCTCCCCCTCCTCCTCCTCTTTTTCACTGTCCCTCTCTGCCCACCCACCGTCCTTTCTATTCAGCCTCACTATCCCTCCCTTTGTCTTTCTACGCTCCCTGATGTACCTGTAAAAGGTTTTATCCCCCTTCTTAACCGAGTTGGCTATCTTTTCCTCAGTTTTGGCCTTCGCTATTCTGACTTGCCTCCCTGCTTCCTTCTGCCTTAACTGGTACAGTTCTCTGTCCTGCTCCTTCTGTGTTTCCTTATACTTCCTAAATGCTATCTTTTTCTCCCTGACCTTCCCCTCCTCCTCTTTTGAGAACCATAGTGGCTTTTTCTTTCATTGTGATTTATTTGCGTCACACAAAGGCTTGTTGCCTCTGTGATGGCAGTTTTGATGTTTCCCCATTGTTGCTCTGCCCCTCCTTCTAGCCTGTTTGCTAGTGCATTTCTAAGGCATGCTCCCATCTTGCCAAAGTCAGCCCTCCTGAAGTTCAGTACTCTCACCTTTGTATGGCTTGACTCTGTAGCTGAGTTTATTGTGAACCACACTGTTTGTTGGTCACTTGTTCCCAGATGGCTACCCACTTCTAGATCGGAGATCCTCTCACTGTCCCCATTTGAGAGTACGAGGTTTAAGATTGCTCCCTCATGAGTGGGTTCCAAAACTAGCTGTCTGAGGCATGCCACCTGTAGGGCATCGAGAATGGCCCTGCTTTTGGATGTGGCTGCAGCAAAGGTGCTTCAGTTAATATCTAGCATATTCAGGTCCCCCATCAACAGTATCTCCCCTTTCTCTGCCATCCTAAAGATGACTTCTGTCATATTCTTGTCCATTCCCTCTCCCTGACATATGGGTCTGTATACAACCTCTGTGCAGATTGTGGTGCCATTTCCAATCTCTAAGGTGACCCACAGTGCCTCCTCTCCTCCCTGTTTACTCTTTTGTTCCATTGCTTTTATCCCTTCCCTTACATAGAGAGCTACTCCTCCCCCTCTTCTACCTTCCCTGTCTCTCCTGTAGGTTGTGTACCCTGGTATGTTAACATCCCAGTCATGGTTCTCTGTGTACCATGTTTCTGTGACTGCTACGATATCCAGGCATTCCTTCTTCCATCAAGGCCACAAGTTCAGGGAGCTTGTTGCCCAGACTATGGGCATTGGTACTCATTACCATCCATTTCTTGATGGCCTTACCCCTTTTTGCCCCATCCCTGTCCTTATTGCCTGTTTCCTTTTCTCCATTTACCGCTGCCCTTCTCCCTATCGAAATCTCTGTCTTGGTATTTGCCTCACTTACTACCCTGATTTTTTTTGGGGGGGAGGGGCTAGGATTTCTCTGCTCCTTTCCAGTGCCTTCCCCCTTGGCTAGTTTAAATGCTTGCCAATGAAGCATTTAAACCTATCACCTAGAATCCTGGTTTCCCCTCCTGGACAGATGCAGACCATCACGCCAGTATAGGCCTACATCACTCCAGGTGGACCCCCAGTCCCCAATGAAGCCAAATCCTTGAGCTCTGCACCAGGTTTTTCAACCACTGGTTGAATCTCATGGTGTGGAGCACCCTAGCCTCATCCATGCCATAGACAGGCAGCACCTCCGAGAAGGTTACCATGCAAGCTACTTGTCTAAGGCCCTTCCCCAACTCCACAAACTCTTCCTGCACTGCTCTGATCCCTTTCTCAGCCAGGTCATTTGTCCCTAGATGGACAATGACATCCAGCTCCCTCCCCCATGCAGCTGCTCCAGTGATCTTGAGGATTCGCTCCCTGTCCCTCCAAGCCATGGCGCCAGGCAGGCACCTTACCTCCCTCTCCCCTTCCTCCCCCAGTTCTACCCTCCTAACAATGGAGTCCCCCACCAGGAGTTGTTTCCTTCCCCTGTGGGGTCCCATGCCACCCTCCTGTAGGCCTCCTTTGTGGAGGTTCCCAGCATCCTCCTTGGTTTCCAGTGCGGGTGCCTCCATAGAGGAACCACACTTTGCCAGAACAGCATATGAATTGTGGAGAGGCACAACTGGAGGGATGCGCTTCTGTTCCATCACTCTCACCCTCCCTGAGCCCACTGTGGTCCAACCGCTTCTCTTTCTTGGCAACCTCTGAGGCAACGGCAGTGGCCCTGGTGATCCCTGGGTGGGAGAGGAAGTTCCCCAACTCCTGGCCAACTCAGCCTGGATATGAGCAACCTCCTCCCTCAGCCCAGAGAGGTGCCTGCAGATGGGAAAACACTGCATTCTCCACAACATCTCCCAGAAGACTGCTGCTCCACAGCCACTGCACTGCACCACTCTCATCATGCCTTATTTCTGGCCCCTTCACTGTTGTTTGGAATCCTTATTCTTTCCTCTGTTTTTTTTTTCTCTCCCTACTTACTTCCTCTGTGCCCTTTAAGGTCCTGATCTTCCTGTTCTGAGACAAGAAGTTCCTTTATTTCTCAGTAGTCTCCTTACTTGCTCAGAGTCAGACCTCCAGCAGCTGGGGGGATGGAGAGTTACTCTTTCTAGGATGGTGAGTCTTTTGTGGATCTGTGATCACTCACTTCCTGCTTCCAAACAGGAAATTCCTGTTGTCAGTCAAATCCTGTGCCTATGAAAGTAGAACTGGCTTAGGGTGGGGAGCTGGAGGGTAGGGAAGGAGGGCAATATAGTCCCAGAAGAGAAGTATAGTTATAACAGCAGCTCCTTCTTCCTGTTCTCTGGCAGAAGCTATCTAGGGCAGTTTTTAAATCTGGCTTTAACCTGGCTTTCTTCTAGCTAAGACACTCCCCCTACTTCACAGCTCTTTCTACCCTTAAGTTAATTGCACAGATGATAAATAAACTCCAGATAGAAACACTTCCCATAAATAATAAACTGAAGCATCAAAATACTAATAGCTGTAATCAGGTCTAAAAAAGAACAACTTGGTCCAGAAAGGCATGAGCGAATAGGAGGGCCTTAGGGTGGGCCTTGAATACCTCCAGAGTAGGGGCCCCCCTTAACCCCCTAGAGACAGCAATTCCACAGAACGGGCAGTGACACCAATGCTCTGTCGCCCAGCTGATTCAACCTCGGCCCTGGGAATCGCTAGGGGCCCCCCACAGGAGGAATGGAGAGGGCGAACTGAGAGAATAGGTGCAAGAAGGTCTAACAGATAACAAGGGCCCTGACCATGTAGGGTCTTATAGGTGAGAAGACCCACCTTGAAGAGGATCCTCCATCTAATGAGCAGCCAGTGCAGCTCACGCAACACCGGTGTAGTGTGGCAAAACGTTTGCTGCCCAGTAGGTAACTGGGCAGCTGTATTCTGCACTAACTGCAGTCTGTGGAGAGATCCTCCTGCGACCCCGAGGCACAGCACATTACAGTAGTCAAGCCTTGATGTAACTAAGGCATGCATCAAAGTGGGGAGGTCCAGAGGCGGAACGAGGTTATTTATCCTGGTGACATTTCTAAAATGGAAAAAGCAGGAGTGGACGGTGGAAGATATCTGCGCCTCCATCGTCAAACTCCTATCTAGAATGACACCAAGATTTCGCACCCTAGAGAAGGCCTTCAATATAACAGATCCCAGAACAAGTCCAGTTTCTGAACAGAGACCATCCTATCACGCACTCTGTTCAACTTCACCACCAATACTTCCATCTTATCGGGGTTCAGCCGCAACCAGCTGGAGGCCATCCAATTGTTGATCTCAGCAAGGCAGTTGTTTAGCACATCCACCGCATTGGATGTACCTGGGGCAAAGGATAAGTATAGCTGGGTATCATCAGCATAGCAATGAGAGCAAGGGAGGGAGAGAGGTGATATGATCGAAACATTCAAACATCTTTAGGGCATTAATAAGGTGAAATAGTATAACATGTTTCAATAGAAGAAAAATAGCAGGACAAGAGGACACAGCATGAGATTAGAGGGAGGCTGATTAAGGTTTAATGTGAGGAAGTTCTTTTTCACAGAAAGAGTGGTGGATGCATGGAACGGCCTACCTCAGAAAGTGGATATGAATACAGTGCAGGGCTTCAGACAGGCATAGGATAGGCATAAGGGAGCAATAAAGATGAGTATGAATAGATGGGCCATTGACATAGTACAGGCCTATGGCACATTCATAAGGTAGAAAAAAATGGGCAGACAAAATGGACCTTGCAGTCCTTATCTGCCGTCAACTTCTATGTTTCTATATGTTAAAAAAAAAAGAAAAAGTCCATCTGAGTTTTTCTTCAATCTCTGTGTCCATCTTCTCTTCTAGCACTTGCAGCTCAGCTCTCTAAGTCCTTCCAACCCCCATTCTTAACAAGCATCTGGTTCTTGTAAGTATCAGGCATGTGCAGCTAGAGCACAATGTCCCAGCAATGAGGCCCCTTTTCCACAGTTCCTGCAAAAGGCTTAAAAATTTGCACTCGGGTAACTTCTTGAGTTTGTAAAAGCTTTTTGCAATAATCCCAAACTGTAATTATATACATTTCAACAGTAACGCTATATATTTTCTAAACAAAGGATCCCAATATCAGTTACATTTCCACAAAATGATGTGTATATATTTTTATATCAGCAGATGTACAAGGGAGAAAAAGACAAACAGCAAGGGAAGGTTGACAGACAGTGAGAGGCAAATAATTGAGAGACTGTCGGGTGATCAAATCCTAGGTCTCATGGGAAAATTTGGTTGTGCAACCAGACAGACAAGAGACAGGAAAGGAATAGAACAGAACAGATCCTTGCATTTAACACGTTCTCCATAACAACTAGAACAGGGTACTAGTCCACCCCGTCACAGGCGTCACTCCTGGCTAAGGGTGTCCGGCTTTCAGCAGGACCTTCCGGAGACCATTATGGACCAGCCCTTCCAGTCCCTGTTCTTTTTGGGGAAGCAGCCAAAAAGATTATTCAAGGCCTCCAAGATTCAGGCAAGGTGGTGTCGGAGGTTCACAAGATGTACAAATCTGAACCCTACCCTCCTAGGCATAGGCCCTTTTGAAGGCAGCAAGGGCAGTAATCAAAGAAACAGCCACATAGGGGAGGGTTTGAGAGGAAGACACCCTCTCAAGCAACAGGCTGTCAGGGACAGAGCAGCACACTGCCAAGCAGCCCACAGCCCCCCTCCCTATCCCTTAAGTTCTGCCTCTGCCTGACTCCTTGTCCACCCCCCCCAGCAGAGCTGTCAGAAGAGGCAGTGTGGGGGGGTTCTCCCTTTACCTTGCAGGATGGTCCAGTATCACCACAGACCAATGGGTACTGCAGCTCATAGAAAAGGGTTATGCTCTGGAGTTTTCGACGTTACCACCGGACAACCCACCAGTCCTGTTGAGCTGCTCCTCCTCCCACACAGGTCTCATCTGGGTGGAAATCCATACCCTCCTGTCCAAGCGAGCCATCCAAATAGTGCCAGAACCCCAAAGGGGCAAGGGGTACTACTCTCGCATCTTCCTGGTTCTGAAGAAGACGTAGGACCTTCGTCTCATCCTAGACCTCAGTCAGCTGAACCTCTTTATAGAGTACAAAAGGTTGAGGATGGTGACACTTCAGGGGCTTCTTTCCTTGCTACACCATGGAGACTGGCTCTGCTCCCTGGGCATGCAGGATGCTTACATGCACATAAAAATACTGCTGTCTCACAGGAGATATCTCAGGTTCACGTTCGAAGGCCAGCACTACCAGTTCAGGGCCCTGCCTTTCCGCCTATCTTTGGCACCTTGGGTGTTCACCAAGTGCCTAGCGGTGGTGGCGACAGCTCTCAGGAGGCAGGGGCATTACATTTACCCCTACCTAGATGACTGGTTACTGTCAGCCTCATCCAGAGAACAACTCTGATGCACACTGAGGTACACGTTCAGCATGTTTTGGAATTTTGGGATCATGTTGAATGTCTCAAAGTCCACACCATGACCATCCCAGAGGCTCCAGTTTATGGGAGCCATCTTGGACATGGTTCCGGGGAGAATCTTTCTCCCACCATACAGGGAAGACCGACTTCAGGCACTGGATCAGAGGTTAATCTCCACAAACCAGGTTCCAGCCACGACGGTCCTCCAGCTCCTGGGGCACATGGCCATTGCTATAGTGACTGTACCTCTTGCACATCTCCACATGAGGACCCTCCAGTGGAACCTCAGAGTGCAGTGGGATCAGCGCAGTGACAATCTCGACCAGGGAGTCAGGGTCTCAAAGGCTGTGTACCAAACCCTATCATGGTGGTTGACCTCCTCCCGGTTATTGATGGGGGCTCCATTCAGCAACCCTCTCCTCAACAAGTTGTCACCACAGATGCATCCAGCTTGGGATGGGGTGTCCACTTTAGGAACCACCAGATCAGGGGGTCATGGACTCGGGCAGAATGTTCTCTCCACCTAAATGTACTGGAAATGAGAACAGTGCTTTATGCCTTACAGATGTTTCAGAGCGAACTCCTTCCACGCCCCACTTTAATCCAGACAGACAACATGTCAGTGGTGTTCTACATCAGCAAGCAAGAGGGAACACATTCTTACCCCCATTGCAGAGAGGCCATGAGGGTCTGGTACTGGGTGATAGACCACGAACTGGAACTTCTGGCAGTACACATTCCAGGCCTTCAAAACACACTCGTGGACAGCCTCAGTCGCTCGCAATTCCAAGCCCAAGAATAAGAGTTGCTACAGGACATAGCAGATGACCTTTTCAAGAGATGGGGCACTCCAGAGTTGGACCTCTTTGCATCCCCACTCAACACCAAACTGCCAAGTTTTTGCTCGGCAGAGCCAGGGCATGGTGTTTTTTGGCGAGACGTGTCATCCCTCTCCTGGACCGGGAAGTTCCTCTATGCCTTCCCTCCCTTTTCCCATCTGCAACGAGTTCTGCTAAAGTTACAGTCGGAACCACCAACTTTGATTTTGGTAGCACCATTTGGCCCAGACAGATCTGGTTCCCGCTTCTGCAACAGCTGGCGGTAGAACCACCAGTTCCTCTTCTGCTATCTTCTCACTTGCTATATCAGGAGCAAGGCTCTCTACTACAGCCCAACAACAAGTCTCTGCATCTCCACGAATGGCTCCTGCAGACTTAGTCAGGAGCAGGTTCGGGGTGTCCGAGGGAGTTGCGGAAGTATTGGTGGCAGCTAGGAAACCGTCTACTAGGACCACTTATACCATGAAGTGGAAGCGGTTCAGCCTATGGGCTGCTGATCACGACCTGGATCCATTTCTGTGTGAGGTAAATTGGGTTCTGGAGTACCTGTCATCTCTGACTTGGGCCTTAGCTATTCCTCCACAAAGGTACACCTTTCAGCTATTTCAGCCTATTACGTAGCGGTGGATGACAAGAACTTGGCCCAGCTTGACCTATTGCATACCTTCCTGTGACATATCCTGCATATTAAGCCTCCTATACAGGATCCTGTCCCTCCATGGGATTTGTTGTTCATGTTAGAAAAGTTGACGTTGCCCCCCCCCCCCTTGAACCAGCCACGAGTTGTGAGCTTTGCTTTCTCTCTTGGAAAGCAATATTTTTAGTTGCTGTCACCTCAGCCCAGAGGATCTCTGAGCTTCAGGCTCTCATGTGTAAAGAGCTATACTTGGTTTTTCACAGGGACAGGGTGTCCCTTCATACAAATCCTAAGTTTCTCCCAAAGATGGTATCTGAAATGATGCTCAATCAAGACATCAACCTACCAGTTTATTACCCGGAGTACTCCAATAAAGGGGAGGCATTGTTGCATACCTTAGATGTACATAGAATCCTTTGGTATTATATTGACCACACTTGGTCCATCAGGAAATCTGACCAGTTGTTTGTTTCTTTTGCCCAAAGGATGTCAGGCTCACCAGTCACTAAGCAGACCTTGTCAAAGTGGCTGGTCAACTGCATTGTTTTCTGCCATGAGAAGCATGGAAAACTCCTGCTGGGGCCTGTGAGACACCAGTCAACTAGAGGGATCTCTGCCTCATTTGCTTCACTCCAAAACGTGTCTGCAGTGGACCTCTGTGCTGCAGGCACCTGGAGTTCGGGGCACACCTTTATTCGGCATTACAGTTTGGACATTACTTCCAGATGGAGGGCAGGCTTTGGCCTTGCTGTCCTCCAAGGGCTTCTCTCCTGATCACCCAGGGACTTTACTTCTGTTCCACTGCCCATCTGACTTGGTGATATCCCAGTACGACTTGGGACTCAGTCCTATCTGTTATGACCTGCTGCAAGAGTTCTATGTTGAAGTAAGATAGTACAGTTACATAAGAACTTACCGTAACAATAGATCTTCGAGAAGAGCTCTTGCAGCAGATATGCTTTCCCTTCCTCCTTCCCCCCGTGTTTTTTCACTGGTTATCCCTTCAGGGATGACAAAGCCTTCTCGGTTTATCCCATCCTTTAAGCTAGCCAGGTCTCCAGCGGGTGAACTGAGGTGGCGCCGGGGACCTCCCCCTTTATACAGTGGCTAATGTCATGGGTGGAGCTGATGTCAGGGGTGGTCCCCCACATTGGACTGCTGGCTAGAACTTTTCTGTGGGTCCTAGTGCTTGGCAGCATAGTCCTATCTATTATTACCTGCTGCAAGAGCTCTTCTTGAAGATCTACTGTTACGGTCAGTTATTATGTAACTGTACTTTTCCTCAGCCTCTTGTGGGTGAAAACACAAGAGGAGGGTCCTTCACTGGCCTTGCAAGGCCCAAGATTGGTCAGGGGCAGATGGAGGCTCCTGAAGCTCAGAAGACGGAGGATGCCCTGAAAGTTCTGGCCTGGTCCTGCAGAAAAAGAAAAGGCCCCCCCCCCCGAAAAGCGAGGCAATCACCCTATGCCAGGCCAAGGGTGATAAATGGGACACATGAAGCCTTGCTGTCCGCCTAATGCAGACTGATATTCCTACCAACCTGGATGCTACCATGTTGGTGTCATAAGATATCCTCGCCTGGTGTCTCACTAGCTCCAGGCCCCTCTTAGAGATGGTGATTGCTCATCTGGTTGTGTTGCAATCAGTCGTGGTCACCAGGATCTGCCCCAGTGTAGCCCACAAGTGCCTTGCATAGGCAGCCTCATGTGCCTGATGAGCAGAAATTGAAAGAAGGAGATGCGCTGAGGAGAAAACCCTCCTTCCCCAGCAGTCAAACTCCACAGAGTCAAACTGTGGTGGACAGTCTCGAAGAGGGCGATGCCCAGCAGGGATATCCAGCTACTCCAAACCCAAGGAGGGGATGGGGCATAGCTCCTGGAGACCCAGGGAGTGCCTAATACCTGTGCTGGCAGTCCTGTGGGGCTGGAACAGAGGCAGAAGGAGACTGCCAGACACTGTGCAACTCATCCAGGAAGGGTTGAGGCTATGGAGGGATCACCATGGATTCTGCGCTGTACTCCCCAAGGAAGGACAGCGTCACATGTGCAGGATTGTGACCTACAAATTGGAGAAGTTGAAGCTCCTCCAACATCATCGAGAGGAACCGCAGATAGTAAAATCAGCATCTGAAGAAATATGTAAGGAGGTGTCCTCTTCCTCACAGGAGAAAGCCAAAGAGTAGAGGAGTTTTCTGCAGGGGAAAGTGGTACCCAGGAAGGAATTGCAAAAATGACCTCATTAACAGACCTAAGATAGATAGGGAATGCAGCTACCATTGCCTGTACTATTCCCATGTTAAGGGGCCCAGAGGACCAGAGAGCCACAGAAGAGGGGGGGAGGAGGAGGAAGAGGCAGAGGAGAAGAAGGAAGGGAGGAGTGGTCACAAGAAACCAAAGGCCCTGCCAGGGCTGCGGGAGTGTGCAGGGGATCCCTCCAAAAAGAGGGGGCTGCACTGTCCGGCCATCGAAGACCGCTCAACCTGTAAGGAGCAGACTGGGTGGTGCCCTTGAGGGGAAACCTTGGTGAGGAGACTGAAGCCTTACAGGCCCTATCCCCACCAACCACAGATTCTTATCCACCAGGAGAGGAAGGGGGGGCCTGAGTCAGCACTCCAGCTCTGCGCCAAGTGCCATGCTAGCAGGCCGAGATGCTGGACTAGACATTTCCAACCTAGGCCCAGAAGAAAGGGACCTGCCCCTCGATAAAGGCCCTCTCAAAGCAGCCATCCAAAGGGAAGGAGGGAGAACCCAACACCCAGATAAGTGCCATTTCCTCCCCAGCACCTGGCCTGGCACCAACAGCTGAAACAACACTGGAATCTGTGTCAGAAACAGCTGCGTTGCCTGACCTGGCATCATGCCACAACCTGATGCCAGCCAGCAACCCGGCATCAGCCACTGACCCAGCACCAGACATGGTGCCACCCTCAGAACCAGCACCAGATGCCGTGGCACCCTCCAGCCCGGCACTGGACGTGGTGCTGGAAACGACCACGACACAGTGAGCAGCATCAAGAGACCCGGGGTGGCACTGCATGGGGCACTGGAAATAGGGGGTGGCTGTGAAGAAAGCCTCGGACTGGGCCTGGAGAGTGACCAGAGCTCCAGGGAGCATGATTTGCAATCGGGGTCAACCTGATCCTTGTCCAACAAGATCAGGGAGACCAGTAGAAAAGCAGCACCGGACACCCTACAACTCCCGGCACAGGGAACGGTGTTGGAAGGAGACCCAGAGACACCAATAGCGCTGCACCACTCACTGACACCGGAAGCAGTGTCAGAAGCCGAGACAGCACCAGTCTGAATCACTGAGGGTGCCGCTGAAGTAGGCCCCGTGTATAGTGAAGGCCTCAACACCAGGTCTGTCCAGTCCTATGAAGGTGTGCTGGACTGTGAGGATTGCTCAGTTGGCCCTCCCCCCCGGAGAAGGCCGACTGTCGACCCGACCCCTTTTGCAGGTTGCTGGTCTCAGCGAGACCTGAGTCAATGGAAGCCTGTTCTCCCTCAGAACGTGTAGTACTGAGAAGAGGCCCAGGGAAAGGGCCTAGCGACCTGACCTTGGCATCATGTGTGCGAAGTCGACCTCTGAAAGTTGGGAGTCCCTCCCCAGTTTCACACGCAGATAACTAACATGTAGTAATCCATTGAAAAACAGGCGGTGCATACATCCATGTCATGGCGGGGACCCAGGCAGCAAAAACACAGATCATGTGGGTCCGTAACAATCATAGAGTTGCCACAGGGGCACCAATGCATAGGGACAACTCCCACAATACAAAACTGTTTCTTAGGCCCCGAACTGGACATGATCGGAGGCAGAAAAATAAAATTAAGTGGAAAACACTCAATGCTGAACTATAATTAAATAAACTAAGTAAAATAAACCTGAAGCCGGTAACAATGAAGGACTGACAGTGTCGAGCAAGCGGCAGATGAACAGATCCTTCTGGAGTCTTCTTCTGCAGGTGCTCCCATGAAGTCATGCTACCTTGACAGCGGGAAAAGCAGAACTGAGAAGGCAGTGGAGTCGGCGTCAGTTACTTGCCAACCCATGAGTTCCACGTTGCATTTGAGGGTGACGCTGTAAATAAAGAAACTATACCACACTGATGACAGTAAGGTAGTAAAAGCACAAGGTTCGTGGTTAGAGGTCCCCGGTAATCCAATAAAGCCTCCTGACACCAGATGTTGTTTTAAATCAGTTGCAATTTATTAATACCCAAATAAGCCCTAACAATTTTACCTCTGACATGATCAATTCTAAACAGCTGATGGCTTGTTACCACCAGGGCTGCAGGTGTTCAGAAAGAGTGAAGCAAACTTGCTCCCTCTTTCTGGGTGCCCAGCATCTATGGCTATTCCTCTGGAACACACTGGACATGACATTAGGTCCTATATTTATACTCAAATTGTTTACATCAAAATGCATAGTGGACATTTCCAAAACCTACAACAGCACATTTTAGCCTAGACACTATGTCATTCAATAAAACCATGATTCAAAGATTTGGAAGTACATTGGCCAAGAAAGACCTTGGTTATAAGATACATTTGACACTTTGTTGAGACAGGGGAGTTTGTTTATCAGCATCCTTGGATGGAAAAACAGGTGGTTAGGGAATGTTACATTCATTACAAATAACTTTGTCTTGGGAAACAGGAAACACATGAGGGGATGTGACTATTTTAAAATAGCTTGCTACAAATGTAAATGTAGCCTTGTACCAGCAGACAGTGGCCAAAACAAGGATATAATTATTCCTTATCAACTCTCTGTTGTACATTTATTTTTAAACACAAGAAATCATGAAATGAGGAACTGTTTTAACCAAGGCTAAACTGCAATCAGTTGAAGTAGCTGGACCTTGTCTTGGCTACAACCTTGGGTTAAAAGACAGATTTTGTACAAAATATCTCTGTTTAAGCAGAGCAAACTAATTTTGCTTTTAAAACATCTGTTCCTAAACACTACTTATGCTCTTCACCTACCTTTCTACAATTATTTAAAGGGCCTCAACACCTTTTGAACCCAGGCACCCACATAAATGTGGTGGTATTATGTAGTTATCTGCTAGCCACTTGTACCTTTCACTAGCCACTCCACGAGCCCTGCAAGCGTTTTTACACCTTTTCTATGTTCTCAACATTTTGGTTAGCCAACTATATATAAATGTTGTTTATTAATAAACTTGTATAGAACCTTGCCTATTATCATTTTCAACAGCTCCAGCTCTCATTAGTCCTTCTGAAGCGCCACCCCAACGTTGGCTCCCCTCCTCAAATTTCTTAAAGCTGCATGCTTCCATGGGGTCCAGCGACTCTGGCTTGAAGCCACCAGTAATGATTGGTAAGACTGATATCTGGAAGATCCATTTTTATGGTTTTAATTTTCCCAGCCATGGAAAGTGCAAGGGTTTCAATCTGTGGCACTCAGTTCTAAACTCTGCTAAAGTTTGTCACACATCTTGGAGATGTGTGAGGGGTTATCTTGATGCCAGTGTAGGTTAGTGTTTCCTGGACCCTACCGTAACCCAAGGGGTTGTATCATATTGTCCATGCATTAAGGATTCAGGGGTAGTATTTCAGTCTTGGACCTGTTGCTCTTGAGGCCTGAAATGTTGGAAAAAGAGGAGAGAATGAGAGAGAGAGTGAGGAGGTGGGAGGTAGAGCTAGGAGTCTGACTAGTCAGCACTAGCATTTTGTCAGTATATAGCAGTATTTTATATTGTTTTCCATTCATTTTGATCCCTTGGATCTAGGGGTAGGCTCTGATGGCTACTGCTTTCAGCTCTGTGGCCAATACAAACAGTAGTGGAGACAGTGGGTAACTTTGGTGCATTTCTTTACCAAGGGGGAGAGGGTCCGAGGTGGTGGCACTGGTAATTACCCTTGCCAGGGGGTTGGAGTATATAGTCTGCACCTTGTTGAGGAAGTGAAGCCCAAATTTCATGTGTCTGAGCACTGCTTATAGGTACCCCCATGCCACTGAATCAAATGCTTTTTCAAAGTCTATGGCAATGGTGGCCAATGGGGTGGGGGTAACTCTCGCCAGGTAGGTCAGGTGGAACAGCGTACGGAGATGATCAGAGCTAACCCTCCCATGGATAAAACCCACCTGTGACAGCCTGGCAGTATATATGACAGCAATAGGGCCACGATTTTGGCAAATATTTTATCTACCGTGATGAGGGAGATGGGTCTGTAACTAGAGGGGTCTGTGAGATCCTTGCCTTTCTTCAGGAGAACCGTGATATTCACCATCCTCATGGGCTGAGGGAATACAACTGTGGAAGATGACTCCTGGTAGAGCTTGTGTAGTATAGGGGAGATTGTGTGTGTAAGAAGCTGAAGAAACTTGGTTGGAGACCATCCCCATATGCCTTTCAAGGAGTTAGTGATTTTAATACTGCCTCAGTCTCTGCTAATGAGAGTGGGGCCTCTAGGGTTTGCACTTGCTGTGCAGAGTGTTTTGGAAGCTGAAGTGGTATAATGAAATCCTCCACCTATACAGCATCTAGAGTAATGGTAGAGCTATACAGAGACTTGTAGAAGTGTCTCATTATGTGACTGATATGTGCTTCTTGGGTACAGAGCATCCCGGAGGGATCTCTGAGCCCTGTAAAATATCACTCTGCTTGTTGTTTTTTCAGGTGACAGACCAGTACTCTGCCATACCCCCAATACTTATGACGGAGCCTCGAAAGGGCTAGTTCTGCTTTTCTGGCTAAGAGTGAATCTGTTTCCATACAGACACTGAGGATCTCCGCATGTAGTGAAGGGTTATGAGTACTTCTTGGTAGGGCCTTAAATTGCATTTCTTTCTGTTGCAACTCTGATTCCATTTACATAGAAACATAGACTTTGACGGCAGATAAGGACCACTTGGCCCACCCAGTCTGCCCATTTCCCTACCTACTGGATAAGCTGCAGATTCTAGTTAATCAACAGCCTACTTCCTGCAACCCCCCACTATAATTGCCTTATGTCTGTCCCATGCATGTTTGAATTCCCCCACTGTTTTAGACCCAATGACCTCATCAGGAAGGCAGTTCCATGTATCCACACCACTCTCTCCATGAAAAAAAATGTCCTCACATTACCACTGAGCCGTCCCCCCTCTATCTTTAAATTGTGCCCCTTGTTCTTACATCTCTTTTTCTGAAAGATGCTACCTTCCTGGACTTTGTTGATTCCCTTGAGGTACTTGAAAGTTTCTATCATGTCCCCCCTGTCCTTGCATGAGATATGATTCCCTCTCTTTCCTACAGCAGGCCAAACAGCTAATTATATGTCCGCTCATTGTGGCCTTAAAGGCCTCCCAGTAGGTGCTCATGGAGGTCTACCTGTTGTCGTTGATACAGAAGTATTCTATAGCATCTTCCTGTATCCAGTCTTTGAAATGCAGGTCATGCATCAAGAACAGGTTGAGCCTCCATGAGAAGGACCTCTGGGAAAGTGGGCCCCAAAAAATATCTAGCTGCAGTGATGCACAGTCCGATATGACAAGGTGTTGGATAGTGGTAACTGACACCATAGGAAGGAAGGACTGGGATGCTAGCCACATATCCAGCCTGTTGTAGAGCTGGTGGGCAGCCGAGCAGCATGAGTAATTGCATGTCCTTGGATTACACAGCTGCCAGACATCAGAGAGTGCCTGGTCAGCCATCCAAAGCTTGACTGCTTGTGCTGCTTTTGTGTGGGGTTCTATCATACCAGGTTACACTCTGCTCAGGAGGGACAGAGTGCACAGGAAAGGGAATGGCGTGGCCCTTTATGTGAGAGACAACATAAAGACCACAGAAATTCAAGAACAGGGAAGGGAGGAAATGCTGTGGGTCACACTGGAAAGAAGAAAGGGGGCAGCTATCCACACAGGAGTGATCCACAGACCTCCATCACAGGGGAATGAGGTGGATAAGGAAATGCTGCTGGCAATCCACAGGATGGCACACAGGGGAGAGGAGTTGCTGGTAGGATACTTCAATATACATTTAGTATTCAATATGGATTGAAGCCTCCCTGCACCAGCAGCAGCCCATGTGCAGGTACATTTTGGACTCTCTACGGGGGGCATTCCTTAAGCAACTGTGTGACAGGGTCGAATAAGGTCCTGCCCCATTTATTATACAGAAAGAGTTTAAATGCAAGGGTCGGGGGCACTGCTGAGCAGCCTGGCAGGAAGCAGCAATTAGACTGAGCTCATGGAAGAAATATGGCTTAAAACTAAATAAACTAAGTTTTTCTGCTTCAAATCCCTTTGCTGAAACATGATTGGAGAGCTGTGAGCATAGACTTACTTAAAACAGTGTTAAAATGGGCAAGAATAAAGGAGCGGTGGCTGCAGCAGGCGATTTCTTTACTCCGAGGCAGCAGAATCGAGAGGAGAGGCCTGTGCAGCATGGCGCAGCATCGGATTTGGCTCCCGAACCAGCGGAGAAAGCTTCACTGACTAACATCCTGTCTACTTTACATCAGTTGGTTAAATCAGTTCAGGAACTTGACAAGAAGTTCGACACCCTTACACCTCAGGTATCTGCTTTAGAGTCTCATATGGACCAATGTGAAGTGACTACCCAACCTTCTGAGATGTCAGTGTTAAAAACTGCCGATGCTACTACGAAACTGATGAGAGAATTTGCTTCTCTGACAACGTCTGGAGACAGTTGAAAATAAGGTGATGGAAAAGAACTTGAGAATCCTTGGCCTCTCAGAAGGGGCTGAAGGCGATGATCCTCTAGCCTTTGCTACAGCAATCCTACCAGCTATCCTGGGCCTTGAAGAGTCTGATCCCCCTCTACACATAGAAAAAGCTTACCGCATCACCCCCCGCCATGCAGCAACTGACTATACGGCCTAACTAACTTTTCTCATCATCTGTACGGGTATCAGGGACAGGGATCAGGCTTTGGCAGTAGCTAGATGCACCAGGTCCTTAAAATATGGGGAAGACACTCTGCAAATGTTCCCGGACCTCTCCTACAGCACCTGGCAATGGCACAAAGCCTTTGATGGGCTCAGGGAACAGCTGAGACCAAAGAAAACCCCCCATCAATTATTGCCACCAGCTAAACTTCGCATTGTTTGGAAGGGGAAACAGTACCTGTTTAATGAAGTGCAGGATGCCGAGAGACTGATTTGTCAGCTGGAATCAGAGACTGCTGAAGGAACAGAGGATGACTTCTCGAATGCGGATTAAAGCGCTTGGCAGGCCTGGAATGTACGACGCGACTTTGTGGAGACTGAAGACATATGTCTTTTCTGGCTGCTGTGTGACTTGCCTAAGTTCTCCAGTATCAGGACAGGGTTAATCGGGGTAGATATAACACTCTACAGTTACAAACTTTGGACGTTTGAAACTTTATATAGCTCTGCTGTTAATGTGTCCTGCCTGTTTCCTTTTTTTTCTTTTGGACAGCACTCCTGTTGATAAGCTAGATCGCTGGGTTAGGACTCACTGTTTTTATGTAAGCACCATTACAGTGCTTTTCTCCTACAGTTTTACAAGATACATAACTATGAGCTTAGCTGAGGCCTAACATATAAAAATGCCTAGCTATTTCTTTTTATGGTTGTGATAATTTTCTAGATTTTTCTTCCTGGGAGTTTGGGGAATCTAAGCTTTCTTTAGAATTTTATTACAGGCTATAGTACTGGGGGATTCAAGTCGACTATTATAGTCAAAATGATAAAAGGGATTCTGGTATATTATTCATCCTTGACATACTAACATACTAAAATGCCAGCAGAATAGGCCTAACGGTCTTTCGTGTCTGCTCGTTTGGTCAGCCTCCACCCTGGGTGCTGACCTTGCTGCCCCCCTCGCCTCCTCTGACTTCTCCCTTCCCAGTTCCGGATATTCTTGCTGCATTGGATTTTGCTTCCAGAACCCTTCCCCTGTACCTGTCCCACCCCTCTTGAACCCCTCCACTGTCTCTGCCTCCACCAGCCCCCTAGGCAGCGCATTCCATGGCTCCACCACCCTCTCAGTGAAGTAGCACCTCCTCCTTTCTCCCCTGAATCTTCCCCCCTCCAGCTTCCACCCATGCCCTCTAGTGGCCCCCTTCTCCTTCCTTCGAAGCACCCTGACATGTATCCCCTTTGGCCTTCCTGGCTGCATGCAATACTTTAACTCATGTTACTGATGATGTATGCTACGTTATTTCCCCCTATGATGTACCTCAAGAGGGGGTGTCCTTCATTAGTACTTTTTTTTTTCAAATTTATGTTTATTATTTTACTGCATTAAACATACAGCTTAACATCCCTATAGGTAGGCATACATATAGTTTTCATCTCATTACAATAATGTGACACAGCAGTTTTACAGTAACTCAATTCTAAGCCCCTAAAACATGGTACAGCACTAGGGGGTAAGCTAAATTCTAATTATAAACTCAGTTCTAAAGATTAGCTTAATGCTGCCATGAGCAGGGATTAATCAACATCTTTTTAAGCAACTAAACATCTTTTCCCTATCATGTTAGATAGTAATATCCCTCCTCTAATTCAATAATACGGCAACATTAAATCAGCTCTCTACCAGTTCACTTATACATCCATGCTTATTCTAATTCAAGAAAGTTAAATTTCAGTTTACACATATGAAAATAAGATCAGGTATTATTAAGTATACTGTACATAGTTTCCCATTACATTCAAACTGTAATCTTCCCATTACTTTAAAAATATCCTTATCTAGTAGAAAAGTATTAGTGTTGTTATCTCTTTAAGGCCCATCACGTCCCTAAAAGAAACAAATATTGAGTCCTGTTAGGCCCTTTTACCAGTCTCTCGATCAGTCCCCATCCTTTTCCTCACTACTAAATTCAGCATCCTTTGCTTTGAATTCTTTCTCCGCACGATCAGTGAATTTACCCGTTTCCACAGGTTCTGCAAATCGAAAAGTCCCCCCACCCCATAGAAAATCCATGGGCTGGCTGGCATCACCAAAACATGCTGAACCTAGCAAGGGGACGGGCTCTACGGCAACAAACTTTCCTCCTCTGCCTCGTCGCATAACTCAAATCTGGAAACACATGGATTTTACTGCCTTCCCATTCCATCATACCACATCTCTTTGCTTGTGCTTATTATTAAGTCCCGTTCCACCACAGACCCAAGTACTGAGAGGATGGTGCGAGGAGGAGGAAACTGACCTGTGGCCATGCGCTGCCTTGACCCACAAGGAGTAATTCGGTAGGCCTTAATCACTGAGAATGGCTCTTCAATAGGAAAAATGTCCTTAAGCACAGACATTATGAACTCTGAAAGGTTATTATCTTCATCTCTTTCTGGAACCCTCAGAATCCATATATTAGCAGCTATGGATAAGTTTTCTAGATTTTCTAACCGCCATCGCAGTGCCCCATTCTCTTTCACCAGTCCAGAGGTAGTTGTCATTGCCATATTAACAGATTTAACTGCCGCACTGGTGTCTTCCTCTACTTTATTAATTTTGAGATCCATGGTCTTAAATTGAAGAGTAAGTGCTTCCATTTTTCCATCGAGCTTTTGTATGGCTTTAAGGAGTGTGGCATTGGAAGGCTGAATGATCTCTTCAGCTGCCCCCACATTCAGTTCCCTGCTTGGCCTGGGTTTAGCTTCCTTCGCTCGGTCCCCATCTCCGCCTAGCGCTGCCTTGTTTGTCCTGCCCATAACATTGGGAATTCAAGCGCTATTCTGTAGAAAATGGTAGTGATCTGTTCAGGACTGTGAGCTCTCTCGAGATATATTATTATTTCTTTTCTTAATGAAGTTTTGCTTTTCTAATTCTTTTAAAGAATTTTCTTTTTAACAGAGCCCATGTAAAGAGCTGTTTCTAGCACGGTTGCTGGCCACGCCCCCTTCCTTCATTAGTACTTTATAAGAGAACAGATTTGTATTACACTGTGTAATGCTATCCTCCTATGTGTACTTGTTTTGTAAGATTTGCTTGCAAAATCAATAAACATAAAAAAACACACACAAAAAATGCAAGGGTCTGTTCTATCCTTTCTGTCTCTTCCTTGTCTAGTTGTGCAACCAAATTTTCTCGTGAGACCTAGAAACTGATTACTCTGAGGGTTTCACAATTCTCCACCTCTCGCTATCTCTCTGCCTTCCCTTGCTATTTCTGTCTTTTCTTCTCCCTTGCATATCTGTAGGTATAAGGACATTTGTGAATCTTTGTGTGAAACTGTAAGTGATACTGGGATCCCTTTGTTTGAAACGGTATCCCTTTCTTTAAAACTGTGTATAGTTATACTGTTGAAATTATTGCAAAAAGCTATTTGGAACTCAAGGGATTAAAGGAGTAGTATACCCAGAATTTGTAAAAACATATGTTGTGCAGAGTGTTTTGATTTGTGTGTGAAGTCCTGGTGTGTCCTTCCCACTGTCTGCTAGCAGGAGTTTTTCCTAAATTAGCCTGATAGCTTTATGGTAGTTTTATGACCCCTTGGGATCTCCATTTCAGTTAAATGTATTGCTTTTCTTGTACCTACAATGCATCCTGTTTCATGTGACAATGATGTATCCGAGCCCATGGATTCATCAACAAACACTGCTTTACAATACAACATCAAAGATGGCTATATTTTAAAAACTGTACAGAGTTCAGCTTGGTGACTACCCTCATTGTAAAGGTTTGTTTGTTGCGAACAATTTTGACACTGGTTTTGTAGAAGTAACTTGTATGGTTTTCAACATATTTCCATTTGTTTGTCATGTCTACTTGAGTGCTCAGTCAGAGAGAAAAAAAACATCTGCTGTTTGTAAGCGCATCTGCACACATGCCAAACAAATCTAAATATCTTGAAAACTATACAAGTTACAAAAAAAAAAAAAACAAGCAACAAAGTTGTTCAGGACAAAAAGATTTTTTTCAATGAGGATAGTTATGAAACTGAACTCCTTACAGTTTTTAAAATATTTGCCATCCAAAGTGGGAAATTTGGTAAAAAAACATGGAAATGTGGTTAATTAAATGGCAATATTTTAAAAACAATACAGAGTTCAGCTTAGTGCCTACTCTACCATACCAGTCATGCACAGAATGCCATCACCTTCAATGGCCCCAAGCTCTACAATAATCTGCCACCTGAAATTCTTGCTTGCAGCTCCATCAGTGCTTTTAACTGCACTCTCAAGGACTACCACTTGTGTATGCCTTGACAGCCACCCCCTCTTATGAACTAAAGCTTTCAAGTGCTAAAGTTTCTGTTCTCCCCATTTCAAATCCCTCCACCTTTCCTCCAACTCTCTCTCCCCTTTTGCCCATGTGTCCCCCCCCACTACCCACACCTCCCTGCCCCCAGCCCGCTGCTTGTGGTGTATCCCAATCTGGTACCCAAGCAACATTATCTCTCTTCTAAGTGTATTCCATGTATATAAGTTTTTTCCCCAGTATATAAATAGTTGTTTTCGTGAACATGTTTTTTCTGTAGTTTATCCTGATGTACACTAGGTTCAACTGATTGTATATATTTCCAGTTATTTATTCCTCTCTTGCTTGTATTTTGTAATTTTATACAACTGAACATTTGTGAAAACAGGCATTTTTGCTCACATACTTTCCAGTATAAAATTAAATTGATTGATTGATTGAGGTTACAGTAGGGGAAGACCTGGGGAACAGTGATCACCGTACAGTGTGGTTTGATATAATAGTTAGGTCAGGATCAAACCAGATGAGGATGAGGATCCTGGACTTTAGGAGGGCTGATTTCAGGAAGATGGAAGAATGCCTGAAAGACACCCTAGCAGGAGCAGGGCAAATGGGGGGAGTAGAGGAACAGTGGACGACTGTCAAAGAGGGAACTGAAATAGTGACACAACTCTGTATCAAGCAGGTCAACAAGGGCAAGAGGAAGAAGAGACCACTATGGTCCTCTAAGGAAGTAGCAGAAAAAGTAAAAGCAAAGAAGATGGCATTTAAAAAAATATAAACACAGGAGGAGGAGGAGATAGGGAGAGATACCAGGAGAAGCAAAGGGGGGCAGGAAAGGCAGTTAGGAGTGCTAAGGCAGAAACAGAGGAACATATTGCAAATTCAGTGAAAAAAGGATTCAACTTGATCAGTGATACAACTTTTTATAGGTACATAAGTGAAAAGAGGAAGTCAAGGGGATCAACAGTAAGGATGAAAGGAGAAGGAGGGGGTTGTGTGGAAGAAGACCATCAAAAAAGTGGATATACTCAACAAATACTTCTGTTCAGTATCCATGCAGGAGAGGGCAGGTAACGAGCCAACGATAAGGGACAAAAGCATAAAGGGTAGAGAAGCGGACACAAGTCCTTTTTCAGAGGAAAGGGTCCTTAGGGAACTAACAGTGCTAAAAGTTGATAAGGCAATGGGATCTGATGGGTTGCACCCCAGGATACTGAGGGAACTGGAAGAGGGCAGTTGTAGTCCCTCTATACAAAAGTGGAAATGAGGAGGCAGAAAAATACAGGCCAGTCAGCCTGACTTTTGTGGTGGGCAAGGTAATGGAAACACTACTGAAAGAAAGGATTGTGGAACATGTAGTTGCCAATGGTCTGCAAGACCTGACACAGCATGGTTTCACAGGGGGAAGGTTGTGCCAGTCAAACCTCATAGAGTTCTTCCTGGATGTAGTTAGGTCTTTGACACCGTTCCACATAGAAGGCTGTTAAACAAGCTGGGGAACCTAGGAGTAGGTACTAAGGTAGTGAATGGGTGGAGAGTTGGGTGGACAATAGGACTCCGAGGGTGGTGGTAAATGGCATACACTGGAGAAGGCAGAGTAACCAGTGGAGTGCCACAAGGATCAGTGTTGGATCTGGTCCTCTCCAATGTCTTCATCGGTGATGTTGCAGAGGGTCTTGAAAGTATGCCTGTTTGCGGACAACACAAAGCTTTACAACAGAGTGGACACACGAGCGGGGGTGGATAGTATGAGGGGAGATCTAAAAAAAGCTGGAGAATTGGTCAATGGATTGGCAGCTGGGTTTCAATGCTAAAAAGTGCAAAATAATGCACATGGAGCACAGAAACCCAGTGGCAACATACTACCTGGAGAGGGAGGAAATAGCATGCTCTAAGCAGGAAAGAAACATGGGGATAATTATCTCTGATGACCTGAAGGTAACTAAGCAGTGTGACAAGGCAGCAGGATGCTGGGATGCATAGGCAAGGGAATCACCAGCAGAAGAAAAGAGGTAATAATTCCATTATATAGATCATTAGTGAAGCTACAACTTGAGTACTGTGTCCAGTTTTGGAGGCACCATTTTGGAAAGAACATAGACATGGTGGAGGCGGTTCAGAGGACGGCTGCCAAAATGGTGTGGGACCTAGATCGAAAACCCTATGAGAAAAGGCTTAAGGAATTAATTATGTACTCCCTGGAAGAATGGAGGGAGAGGGGGATATGATTTTTTTTTTACTTTCAATCTTTATTAATTTTTGTATTTTTTTTTTAACAGAAGCAACAAACAAATCTATAATACAATATAAACAACAAGTAACATAGACATTATGTACAATTGATACACTTACATTAACATTCTACATTTATTATACCGTAACATCTTCAAATATATGGTCTCATATAAATAAAATTACAATTAAATAAATCAATTACATCAATTAATACGTTTATTTCCTAGAAGTTAGCACTATGTACTCTGGAATCATATCCCACTACTTTCTTAATTCAAGGCACAAAGTCCCTCTCCAACTGTGCAATATATAGCACCCATCTCCTCCAAAAAATCTCAAATTGAGATTGTGTCCTCTTTAACATGGCAGTAATCTTTTCCATCTTATATATCTGTATCATTATTTGATGCGATTGTGACAAAGTGGGGGGGGACCAACCAAAGTTTCATAATGGCTTTTTTTGCTGCTAGCAAAGCTATTGTAATAAATTTTCTATTCATGGGACCCCTACATTCCAGGGGGTGTTCCCCAAAGAAATAGAGGAGGGGATCTAATACTATTTGGGGAGATATCATTTGCTGTAAAGCCTCCTGCAACTGACTCACAAAATGGGAAGAGACTCTGGCATCCCCAAAATATATGGCAGGAGAGTCACCACACCGTCTCCAGCATCCCGCCCTTCCAGTAGGTTGATATTTCTGCTGAATTGCTGGAGGTCTAAAATACCTAACAGACACCTTCCAGGTGAACTCCTTCCAAATCTTGGAGTTCAGACCTCCTGCATCAGCCTTACATGTCTTTCCCATAACTGGGGCTGGATCTCCTGCCCTAAATCTCTCTCCCATGCACGATGGATTGTGGCCAGGGAATCCTCCTCCAAATATCTCAGGACTGCATATAAGACAGAAATTAAATGAGCAGGTAGGGGTCTTCTCTCAATTGCCCCAACCAAAACATTCAGGAGCAAGGTGGGGGCTGTCCTTCTTTCCATATCTCATCTATCATAGGTTTAAGAAAATCTCTAGTTTGAAAGTATCTGAATCTTTTAGTACGAGACCCCATATTTCTGCACCAAATCTGTAAGGGTTAGAATTATACCTTGAGGTACAAAGTGATAGACCAAGTGCAAGCCTCGTCCTTCCCATCTACAGAATCCCTTATCTAGTTTGGCTGGTGTAAATTGGGTTAGGTGAGGCAGAGAGAACAGTAAGGGTCTCCATCTGGCAAATTCCTTGGTTGCTAATACTCTCTACCAGCATTTCATAGTGGTTTGGGTATACGGGTTAGCTATCTTCTCCAAGTGTATATCTTGGGGGAAGGACAATAAACTATGATATATGTCCTCTAACTCCCACTCTTGCTACTCCATCATTTTCCACCTGACCTCTTACTCCCCACACAACCAGTACAGGGATGTCCTAATCTGGGCAGCTAAATGATACAGCTTCAGGTTTGGTAGTGTCAAGCCACCCCTTCTCTTGGGAAACTGCAGAATGGCGAGCCGTATCCTTGGCATCTGAGAGGCCCAAATATATTTAGAAATCTTCCTTTGTATAGTTCTATAAAAAATATCTGGGGCCTGTATTGAAATGGTCTGGGCCAGATAAAGGAACCATGGCAGAACTATCATATGGACCGCCTCAATTCTTTGGACCAGGGATAAGGGCAGAGTTTTCCACCTCTCCAGGTAGGTTGCTATCTTGGTCATGAGGGGAGTGTAGTTTAATTCAAAGATGCCCTTGTGTGAAGTCCCCATATAGATTCCTAAATATTTAATATTCTTCACATTCCAGTGAAAGGGGAATTTCGCCCGTGTCTGAAGAGAAGGTTCATATTTCACTGCCAACACCTCGGTTTTTGTGGGGTTTACTTTGTAGCCCGCCAGCTCACCAAACCTACCCAATAGGTCCGCGGGGAGGGAGGGAGGACTCCGGGTCTCTCATGTAAATGATCAAATCATCGGCATAAAGAGCCGCTTTATGGACCTCCTGTCCCACCTCTAATCCCTTTATCTCTCATTCTGCCTCAAGGCCTGTGCCAGGGGTTCTAAGTACATGGCAAATAATAGAGGGGACAGAGGGCACCCCTGTCTTGTGCCCCTCTGGAGAGACACAGGGTTTGTGAATGAACCATTCACCCTAACATAAGCCCTGGGGTCTGCATAGATGGCTGATATTGAAGCCTGTGACATTCCCATCACTGCCCATAAAAATGGCCATGCCACGCGGTCGAACGTCTTCTCCGCATCAAGACTTATTAGGAGAAAGGGGTGTCCAACCTTGCAGCTTGGTGGAGCAGGTGTAGTGTTCTTTTAATATTGTCCTGCGTTTGTCTACCGGGAACAAATCCTGTTTGGTCTAGGTTTATTAGTTGGGGCAGGAAGGATTCCAGTCTTTTGGAAAGAATTGAACGCAAATAATTTGTAATCAATATTGAGGATGGATATGGGGTGGTAAGACGAGCATGCAGTGCTGTCCTTCCCTGGCTTCATTATACTAGATATTTAGGCATACCGCCCGGTATCTGGGATTCCCTTTCCCTGTTGAGCTGCCTTACAGGTAGCTAACAGAGTAGGAAGTAGGGCCTGTTTAAACATCTTATAAAACTCCCCCATGTACCCATCAGGACCCGGGCTCTTACAGGATTTTACAGAGGAGATCACCCCACTCAGCTCCTCCCCTGTAATTGGCAATAGCAATTTCTGTTGTTGTTCCTCAGTAATTTTAGGGAGATTAAGTCTTGCCAAAAATGTTTTCACTGTACTCGTATCTACTCCCCTGCTCAGGGGTATATAAGGTACTATAACATTTCTAAAATGCCTGCTCGGTCTGCTTTGGCTATTTAACCATCTTCCCATGGGTTGGATCCCTAATTTGAGTTATATTAGATTGTACCCATTGTTGTCGTAGCCTGTGGGCCAGCAGACGAGCTGCCCTGGGACCTCCGTCACAGTACCGCTGCCGTATATATTGTAGGGCCTGTTTAGTGCGAATTTCCAACAGTTGTTGGATTTGCTCTTTAGTGGCTTGCAGGAGAGTTAGGGCTCCGTCATCACCCGCTGCATGCTGTGTCTGTAATTCTTGGAGCTGTTGTTGGGGCCTATCTAGCCACATCTGCTGTTGCTTTTTATAGTGAGACACATATTTTATTATGTCCCCCCTCAACACCGTCTTGAGTGTATCCCATAAGATACCCTCCGAGATGTCTGGGGAGCGATTCTCCGAGAGGATCTGCTCAATCCTCTGTGAAATTGTTTCTTTAATATCCTTTAGATTTGGGAGGAAATTATTAAATTTCCATAAAGTATTTCTTCTCTCACCATTCCAGATCATAAGGAGGGTTAACATTGAATGATCTGACAACACCATCGGTGTCTGAGTGCAATCTTGTATTTTGCATAGGTGT
Organism: Neoceratodus forsteri; assembly: GCA_016271365.2. Taxonomy (NCBI): domain Eukaryota; kingdom Metazoa; phylum Chordata; order Ceratodontiformes; family Ceratodontidae; genus Neoceratodus; species Neoceratodus forsteri. Next base: position 910,998,630 of record CM057452.1, on the reverse strand, counting down.
TCCTTTGTAATATGTATATAATCTATCCGGGTATATACTTTGTGTGGATCTAAATAATGTGTAAAATTTCTCTTATTGGGATGCAAATACTGCCAGATGTCCACCCACTGTGCCTCAGAGAGATACAGCTGAGAGGACCTCTGACCTGGGGATTTTCTAATGGGTTTGGGGCTTGAGGTATCCAACTGCAAGCTAATCTGATTATGGTCTCCACCCATAACCAGAACTCCCCTATAAGTCTCCATCACCTTTCTAAACAGAGCCCTTCAAACAACATGAAGTCTTGCTATATTATGACATATGCAGTGAGTCCCAACCTTCGAACTGCTCCGGAGGTGAAAGAGTTAACTTTCCATGCCAGGCATGGAACGCTGAGCTCGAGCTCGGTTGAAACTCTGTCTGTTGTTCTTCAAACTCAAACCATCAGATTCTTTACTCCGCCTCACTGAACAGTTGCTCCGGATATTTCTCCTTCTGCTCGGTTCATTTTGTCGGTTAAAGTATTGTTTTTCTCGGTTTTCGACCGAATTTAAACCGCAACCGGTCGGTTCAAGCTCTGTCTGTGGTATTTGTGAGTACTAGATAGGTTTACATTAATTCTCTTCTGTGTGGAACTTGTAAACTGTTTATCGGTTCGGTTTGAACCGATCAGGTTGTTTAAAATATCTTAATCTTTGATTTAGAGTGTGGTTATCGGTTCTTATCGGTTCTAAAAAAAACGGATTTTATTACGTTTTTTTCCACGACCCGTGACACGGTTGGGAACCGATAAGAGGGTCTTAACTGGTGGATTGCCATAAACGAGTAAGTTTGATTAGGACTGGCACTATGTCTGAGAAACCCAAAAGAAAAACCAGGCCCACTGGGTTTCAACACTGCAGTGTGTGTGGGGAAGTCTTTGCCAAGGCTGACCCCCACACCACCTGTGTTTATTGTCTGGGGTTTGACCACCTCAGTGCAGACTGCCAGATTTGTAAAAAATTTTCCTGCAGCTACCCTGGAAAAGAGAGTTGGTAGGCTCAGGAGGAGGCCAAAAGTCCGCTGAACCGATATGGCCAGCCGGTTCGATTCCAACCGAACCAGAGGAGTGCCCTCTGACCAGGGCGAGACTTCCTCGGGCCAAAGGAGAGCTGACTCTGAGGGTCGGTTCCAGCAAAAAGGACTAGGAAATCAGCTGGTGCGGAGCCAAAACTTTCCTCTCCAACCACTGAAGATATAGCCAAAGCGATTCAAATTGTCCAGTCGCTTTCCCCGGTTCCGACCGAACCGGCACCATCGGGTAAGCGCCCAGTTCGGTCGGTTCCACCGGTTCAAGATTATGATTTAGAGGAATATTATGAACTGGAGGAGGAAGAGGAGTATGAGGAGAGTGAATGTGGATTTGAAAGTCTGGATGTGCCCATTGACCCGGACATCTCCCCAGACAGACCTTCAGGAGTGTCTCCTCCTAGGCTTTCTGAGTCCCCTTCTCATTTTATGTTTTATAAAAAAGTGGCTGAAACCCTCCAGCTCCCTATGGAGGAAGCTGTGGATGATCAGGAGGAGCCTGACTATGTGGAAATGATGAATATCCCAGAGTCTAGGAGACTGTCTATTCCCTTGCATAAATCTTTTGGGAAACAGACTTTTAAAATTCTAAAAACTCCTCACACTATACCTCCTGTGGATAAGAGAATGGACAAGAGGTACACATTGTCAGGTTCTGATAAGGAGTTCCTTTCACAACAATGCAGCCATGTTGGGGTAGTGCAGGCTGCAGCCTGTGACAAGGCAAATATCCCCTTGGCTTCACCCCCCCCCCCCGGACAAGGACTCAAGGAGGATTGATGCCATGGCAAAGAAACAGTACATGGCAGCATCCTTGGGACTCAGACAGGCAAATTATATGGCTTATGTTGCTAGATATCAGAAATCCAGATGGGATACTGTTATGGCTCTAGCAAAACAGGTCCCTGGCCAGCTTGCCAAGGAGCTGGAGCAGGTGGCTGCTGATGGTACTGAGGCATCCAAGGTGCAATTCCATGCTGCAGTGAACTCAAATGATGTGTCATCAAGAGTCATGGCTACATCTGTGGCACTTCGCAGAATGGCTTGGCTCAGATGTACTAGCCTGTCACAGGATACCCAGACTAAGGCCATGGATTTTCCTGTTGTGGGTAATTCCCTGTTTGGGGAGCAGACAGAGAATTACATGAAGAAAATGGATGAGTATAGGACCACCTATAGGAGTGCACAGGCCAAGGAAAGGCAGGCCACTCCTCAAAGGCAGCTTCCCAGGGGCAGGGGCAGGGGCAGGCCTTTTCATAGGCCTTTTTACCAAGCCCAGGCCTCCTCTTCTGCTTATGCCCAGAGGGGGTTCTTTAGAGGGAGAGGCAGAAGGGGTGCCAGCAGGCCTGCTTCCACCCCTCAGCCCAAAGCCCCTGCCAAGCAGGCACCCTGATGGGGTTGCCAGGACCGATTCTCAACTACCTGTAGGGGGCAGGCTGGCTTACTTTGTCCAGGACTGGAAGTCTCTGACATCAGACAAGTGGGTCCTGGAAGTAGTAAGCCAGGGACTGGTTCTCAGCTTCAAAAAGTTTCCAAAGATGAGAACCAGATCCTTTCCACCTGCAAATCCACCAGAGGCACTTGCCCTAGAGGCAGAGGTCTCTTCCCTCCTGGCTGTCAGAGCTGTGGAAAGGGTTCCACCCCTACACCAGGGCAAAGGGTTGTACTGCAGGTACTTCCTTACCCCAAAAAAGACAGGAGAATGGCGGCCCATCCTGGATCACAGATACTTAAACAAGCACCTTTTAAAACCAAAATTCAAAATGGTGACTCTGGGAATTATTCTACCCTCTCTAAGGCCAGGGGACTGGCTAGCGTCCCTGGACCTCAAGGATGCCTACTTCCATATTCTCATCAGAAGCTCCCATCGAAAGTACCTCAGGTTCGAGCTGCCCTCAGGCCATTACCAGTTCAGAGCAATGCCCTTTGTCCTCACCTCTGCTCCAAGGATATTCACAAAATACCTGGCAGTAGCAGTTGCTTCTCTAAGAAGGCAAAGAATTGCCATCTTCCCTTACCTGGACGACTGGCTCATAGTGGGCCAGTCCCCAGACCAAGTCAAGTTACACCTACAGATAACTCAGCAACTGCTCACCTCTCTAGGTTTCCTTCTGAATCTTTCAAAGTCAGTTCTAGAGCCTGTCCAGCTCCTCACCTTCATAGGCACAGAGCTGAACACAGAGAAAGCCAGAGCCTTCCTTTCTTTGGACAGGGCAAGGACCCTGGTCTCTCTGGCCTCCTCATTCACCCTGCAGGTGTCTCGACCAGCAAGGCATTTTCTACAGCTCCTGGGGCACATGGCTGCTTCTACAGCAGTAGTGCAGGGAGCAAGATTTCAGATGAGGGGCATTCAGTTCCATTTGAGAGCCTTTTGGTCTCAAAGGAAAGACCCTCTAACCAAATTAATCCCAGTGACTCGAACCCTGATCCAGGCCCTACATTGGTGGCAGGATCAGAGCAATCTGAGACAAGGGGTTTCTTTTGTCACTCAGTCTCACTCCTTAATCCTTACTACAGATGCATCCTTTTTGGGGTGGGGAGCTCACATGGGCGACCTCACTACCCAGGGGTTGTGGTCCCCTCAGGAATCTCTGCTCCACATCAATCTGTTGGAACTCAGAGCAGTTTTTTCTAGCACTTCAAGCTTTTTCCAAATCTGTTCAGAACAAAGTTGTACAGGTCAGAATAGACAACACCACCACAATGTGGTACATCAACAAGCAAGGGGGCACTCGGTCTATGGCCTTGTGCACCGAAGCAATGAAGTTGTGGTCTCTGGCTTACTCCCTGAACACCTCCCTTACGGCAGTTCACCTCCCAGGCAAGGACAATGTCCTGGCAGATGCTCTCAGCAGGATTTCCCAGGGCCATCACGAATGGTCACTGGACCCCCTGGTCTTGGAGGTGATATTTGCCAGATGGGGCACCCTGCAGATAGATCTTTTTGCAGCCCCAGACAATCACCAACTTCCCCTTTTTTGCTGCAGGCCCCCCAGTGTTGGGCTCAGTCCCTCTGGATGCCTTAGTTCTCAATTGGGAAGGGAAGTTTCTCTATGCTTTTCCCCCCTTTCCTCTTCTGTTCAAAGTGCTAGTCAAAATCAGATCTCAACCCTGCAAGATGATCCTGATTGCTCCAGATTGGCCCAGATAACCCTGGTATCCACTTCTACTGTCCTTAGCAGTCCCTCTTCCCCTGTGTCTTCCCATGCATCACAACCTGTTAACCTGTCCTCAGGGGAGGGTTTGGTACCGGAACCTCAAATCTCTCAATCTCAAGGCCTGGCTATTGAAGAGTTAGAGTTTGCTGGTTTACACCTCTCCCAAGGTGTAATGGATATCCTGAAGGCTTCTAGAAAACCTTCCACCAGAGCTACTTATAATTCCAAATGGAAGAGGTTTTCCATATGGTGCTCTGGAAAACATATTTCCCCCAGAATCTACTGATTTACCCACAGTCCTGGATGATATGGTCCACTTAAATACCTTGGGGCTGAGACCAGCTACCCTAAAAGTGCATCTGGCAGCTGTGTCTGCTTTTATTTCAGCAGGTAAGCCCTCTTCTCTTTCAGCTCACCCTGTATTCCCCAAGTTTTTCAAGGGATTGCTTCACACCAAACCTCCATTCAGGGACCCTGCCCCTGCATGGGACCTTAATGTTTGCATTGCTCAGCTTATGCAACCTCCCCTTTGAGCCTTTGTCTTCAGCAGAGCTTAAGTACTTGACTTGGAAGACTGTGTTTCTGGTAGCAATCACTTCTGCCAGACGCATAAGTGAATGACAAGCTTTGTTAGTGGAGCCTGATTTTATCTCCTTTCATAGAGATAAGGTGGTCCTCAAGACTAACAGGAAGTTCTTGCCTAAGGTGGTTTCAGATTTCCACCTTAATCAATCTATATCTCTTCCAGTGTACTTCACTGACCATTCCTCCTCTGGAGAGAGGAGGCTGCACAGCTTAGATGTGAAGAGAGCCCTTAGTTACTACATAGAGTGTACCAAGGTCACAGGTTTTACTCCCTCCAACTGTTCCTCACTTATGGCGAGGTTGGTAAGGGAAACCTGCCACTAAAAGATCCATTGCCAGGTGGATTGTCTCTTGTATCCAATTTTGCTATGAAAAACTGGGTAAGGTTCCTCCCTCAGGCCTGAGGGCTCACTCTACCAGAGGTACAGCTGCTTCCCTGGCTGCTGCCAGGGACATCCCTATTCTAGAGATATGTCAAGCAGCTACCTGGAAAACAGTTCATACTTTTACCAAGCATTACTCCCTGGATATCCAGGCTAGGAGTGATGCTCGGTTTGGCACAGCTGTGCTTCAGAGCCTATTTCCTAAGTAGGTTCTGTCCCTCCTCCATGGAGGTACTGCTTTGTAGTCTGCATATGTCATAATATAGCAAGACTTCATGTTGTTTGAAGAAAAAAATTACTCACCTTAGTAATGTTGTGGAGTCTTGCTATATTATGACCTCCCCCCCTGCCTGCCCCTCTCAGAACCTCTGTTTTTGGGATGTGGGTGGGCAGTGCAGTGTTGGCACTTAGTAGGTACCCACCTTATTGTTTTTCACCCCTTCTTTTTGGGGTGACTTGGTGTTGTGTTTTTCATTTTTTTGGGTCTCCTGACTTGAGTCTTTGTTTTGGGACCAAAAAATGTGTTCTTATGTTTAGTAGCCAGTTGGCTAGTGTAGGTTTACAGCTTCCACACAGGACCTCAGTGAGTTTAGCTCGTAAAGATCTGACGGTTTGAGTTTGAAGAACAACAGACAGAGTTTCAACCGAGCTCGAGCTCAGCGTTCCATGCCTGGCATGGAAAGTTAACTCTTTCACCTCCGGAGCAGTTTGAAGGTTGGGACTCACTGCATATGTCATAATATAGCAAGACTCCAATAGAAGAAACAACATTACTAAGGTGAGTAATTTTTTCTTCTCACCTCCAGTCTCGAGCCCGGGGGACATACAGGGAGGCCAAAGTAAGTTTTTGTCCCTCAAACTGTCCCACTGCGACAGTCAGTCTGCCCTCAGGGTCCGCATAAGAGGCTGTCAGTTGAAAAAGGGTGCCTCTGGGGATCAGTACTGCGGCCCCCCTGCTTTTCCCCTTCCCGTAAACAGAGGCTACTATTGTAGTGAATCCAAATTTCTTACGTTTTTGATGCTCCCTTTTATCTAAATGGGTTTCCTGAAGCAGTACAAATGTCGGTTTCATCTTCTTGATCGAGGCCAGGACTCTGTAATGTTTGATTGGGTTGTTTAATCCATTAACGTTGTGGGAGCAAATGACCACTGAAGAGGGATTATTCATTTAGTAGGCAGGACTTGTGTATAACTGCACAGGACTGGGCTGGTCCTGTCTGTGTAACTTTATTCTTAACCCCAGTCTTGTCAGCTGTCCTTGGTAAGGGGAGTAATCCTTCAGTACTATAGGTTATATGCCTTTTGCGATTCCTTATAATTATAGGACTGTTATGCTGAAGATCCAAGATATAAATCATAGAGCAATATTCCAAAGCAAGAGCATCACTAACACAATAACAAACAATAACTAACCACCCCTTCCCTCCCACCCAATATAACAGTAAACCAAACTTATTTACAAATTTACTTCCAGAAAAGGAGAGGAGAACAATGAGCCCTCTTCGAAGCAGGGATCCAGCCCAACAAGGGGACTGGGTCTCCTGGGGAGGAGTAGTGGCTAGGAAACTCGCCAGGCCTCCCAGATTCCTCCAATCAGTGGGATCCGATGCAAAGTGCATCTGTAGGTGCATCAACCACCTGGGGGAGTAAGGATGGTGTAAGAACTCCCCCGTGTTGCTGTAACAGAAAACACAGAAATATTCCGAGGAGCATCTCTAGCACATTTCACCTATATTCCCAGACTCTTGATCTGTTAAAACTGTGAGGGATGAAGGCTGAGGGGACATATATCGAAAAACCTTCTGCCTGACCTCTCGGTTCATGAGATACAGAGGGCCTAACAACTGTTGCATATACATCTTATGCTCAATCTGCAGTCTATCTAACCTATAGGCAGTGTTCACAGGATGACCACTGTTAAGACTAGGCTTTATAAAAATCCCATTATTTTCCAGATCCAGGGTCAGTCCTAGTTTACGTAAATCGGATGTAATTAACAGAGGATAAAAGATCGTAACCCCACTGTCAGTTTGCTTGGCATGATGTCCTGTTTTTGGATAAGGACACCAGTTTGAGTTCAGTATGAACTTGCCCTTCGGGGGGAAGGGGTAGTAGGCTTCCAATCATTCCAACCCCCTCTCCCGAGTCTCAGGAACTACTATCAAAATCCGTTATAATCAGTAAATGTATACTCAGGTGTTCTGGTAGTTCCCCGGTTCCAGCATGGCTCTTGTGGTACTGCGTGTCTTACTTAGTGCATCTTTCACCTCTTGTAGTGTCTGGAATGGTTCAGTGTCAAAATAGTGTGGTATTATTAGCGCGGTAAATGTAAGCGCATACAAAACAGCGCTACGCATTAATCGCGTAGCTACATAATGTCACACAATGTTGCATGGTTTATCAAATGTTGTGGTAGCTGACTCGATCTGTTCTATGAAATTTACATGTTACATACCTTATTCTGAGTGGAGTGCTGACGAAGTGATGAGCTGAGGGAGTAAGGGAGTGATTGCATAGTCGTACCGTCTCAGTGTTTCATCTATAGTTGTCCCTGGGAATGTAACATTTAGTTCCTACCTGCAGTCGTCATGTGAACCCTGCCTAGTCCATCACTGTTCAGACCCACACCAATCCCAAAATCAAAGCAAAATGAAGAAAAGGTAACTTTTTATTTGCCAAAACTTTATTAATAATTCAAACTGGGAAAGGGGGGGGGGCTTTTGGTAAAAGTTTTTCGAGTTAATACTCGTACACACTGTATAACATTTTCTCATGCCAGAAATTGGAAGTTGTAAGCAACTCCACGCAAGAACTTCTGTCTGGGCCTTGCTCCATACTGTGCCACAATGTCTGCGATTCTGTGGGCTGTATCTTTGTAATTCTTGTGTGTTTCAGACACAGCTGTATGTGCTATAATCTGCTCCATGACTGTGGTATTGAAATGCTGCTCTGATTTTAGAAAGTCCAGAAACCGCCAAATCGAAGGATGATGAGCACCTACGAAATGATAAAATTTTTGATGCCAAGCTTCAACAGAATTAATAGTTCGGGGCAAATCATGTTGCCCAGCATCATTGCAGTTCCACGTCAGTTGCAAACATTGGTCGCTGTCTTCCACCCCAGGCTAGTGGCCTACCTAACCAGGTGTCCTCAAAATAGTCAATCAAGGGTGAAATGAGCTCAGCATTTGTGGTGTAAAAGTCATATTGCAATAGTTCATCAAAAGTTGACATGACATCTTGCAGTGGGACGTGTGCCAGGGCAGGTAGATAGCGGACATGTAATGCAAAATCAGGGTTTGTAGTTTGTTGTTGGCATAAGGCCGGTATATCCTGTATTTTTCTCCACAACGCTTGACATAGATGAGAAAAAAACAACCACACATTTTAGCGGTCGGGAAGGCAAGCTTGAATCCTTTTATGGCAGCCTGCTCGAAATCAATTAGTATTGTTTCAGGCTGCAGTGTCCCACATAGGCAATTCAACTCAGCAAATACTTTATTGTAAGATGCTGCAGAGCAGTTGGCCATCAGGATATACACAAGTGGGATGACAGAGCTATATTTTACAGCATGAATGGTGTATAACTGAGAATACTGAAGGGCAACATTTAAAGGTGCCGTCAGCGGACCAATGGGCCGATGATTTCAAGTGCTGTAAATCCTTTCTTGTAGAGAAAATTAAGAATCTATCAGCACTAGCGCCAGAATCAAACATAAGAAATGTCTCATTTCCTTCGGTAATGGCATATTCTGGTGGCAGTACTAATGATACCACATCTGAAGGCTCTGGGGGTGGTTGGGCAGTAGTACGCCTGTTTCTCCTGACTATCCGTTTTAGCAGTGGTATAGCAGGAAGCTGGCAAGCCACAGATGGTGTTAATTCAGATATCCCTGATGCAACAATTTGATGTATTGACTCGCATGTGGTGGCAGCATGGTCTTTCATGCCAGCAATAGCCGCCTTAGTTGCAACAGTTGCAGGGTCAGGGACATTATTATGTTCCCCAATGTATTTTAAGACAATGTTCCCTTCGAGGTGTATCCGAGCAGTACATTGTTCTTTATCATATTGTAAGCATTTCCAGTAGGTTTTGCTTGCAGCAGTACGTTTCTTTCTGAAAATGTACCCATCAAGGGATGCAAGACTGCCACCATTCTGACTGGTGACAAACTGAACTTCCATTCTCTCCATTCTCCAAAACATTGATCTAGGAATGGAGTGGTATCACAGGTCATTTATGGATTACAGCTGACATGTGCTATTTAGGACATTCGCTTTAATGTGTTCGCGCTAATATGTTACAGCGCTGATTTCTATGCGCTATTATTGTCCACGCTATTTTGGTCACGCGATATTGACCGGATAGCGGCCGAAATCCTCCCGACTGCTTTGCGCCTCTTCCATGTTGTCTCATGCTTCTCTGCCACTGCGATCTTGGAGGCCAGATGTTTTGAGCTGCAGGACCTTCTGACTGGGAAATCCATGCCCTGCACTTTAGTTCCTGTTGAATTTCTTCCATGGTGTTATACAGCTTAGTTCCAGAGTCCCAATATATGCAAAGATTTGCAGGGTAAGGAGTTTGAAAACAGACTCCATGCTCATGGAGAATCTTAAAAATAGGTGTGTAAGCTGCTCTTTGCTTGGCAATTTCAGTGGGATAGTCATTGTCAAATAGCAATCTGGCCGCATTGTATTTAACGATTCTCTTGGACCATACTGCCCTTAAGATAAATTCCTTATCTCTATAACTGGACATTTTGAGAACAATAGATCTTGGTCGGGCTGTTGGGTCAGAGGGTTTCTGCATCAAATCTCAATGTGCTCTTTCAAACCTGAATTGGAAGGTGGTAGGCAGATCTAGGACATCTTTTAAAAGGTCCTCTATAAATTCTTCCATTTTCCCGGTCTCAGCCCCCTCAGGGAGCCCGTAAATTCAGAGGTTATCCCTTCTGAAGCACACCTCCAGATCCAGCAGTTTTTCTTGAAAGTTTCCTTGAGGTCTGCGAGGAAATCGACCACTTGGTGAAGTTTCTGGGTCTCCTCTGCAGTCTCGCCCAGGTGAGTCTCTGACCGCTCCAACTTATCTTCTACAGTTTTTATTCGGGTCTGAAGCGACTGAAATTATTTTTTATTTTCAGCATGAAACGCTTTAATTTCAGACAGTAGCATCTCGAAATGAGATCTGGATAGGCATTCACTTTCCTGATCTGTGTCTGGGTCCCCAGCCACACTGCTAGCTGGAGATGCATTCCGACTAGGGGTGTGCTGCATTTCGAATCTATCGACATCCCTTCTCTCTCCGTGCCTCCCAGAGTGAGGCTTCATACCATCTTTACCTCCAGACATTGTAAATATTATTTTGTTGATTTGAAGTATGAAAATGTGCTGATCTGGAGGTTTTTGCTGTCCAGGAATGCAGGAGCTCCTCTTTCAGGCAACCATCAGGTGGGTGACGTCACCGGAAGTCCACCAGGTGGATATGATAAAAACATTTAAATACCTCTCAGGGAAGAACAAGGTACAGGAGGGTATGGTTTTCCAAAGAAAAAGATGCACAAGGACAAAGGTTCACAATATTAAGTTGGAGAGGGGGAGGTTCAGAGGAAGTGTGAGGAAGTACTTCCTCATGGAGAGGGTGGTGGACACGTGGAACAGCCTACCAGTGGAGGTGGTGGAGGCTGAAACAGTTATAGATTCAAGAATGCATGGGATAGACACAGAGGGATCTTGGAAGTTAAGGGAGGGGGAGACCTAAGGTCAGTTAGGGCCTGCAGTGTCACTGTAGGTAGGGAAAATAGGGTAGACTAGGTGGGTCTGGAGGCCATTATCTGCCCATAACGTCTATGTTTCTATGTACTATAGCCACGATCAACTAATTGATCAAGCACTAGGTTAAAATCCCTTCCTAGGAGAAAGGAGGAGTGGGGGACACTTTAAACCATTGAAGTGTGCCACCTGATCAGCGAATTGGCAGAAGAAAGAAGGGGCGTCCTCATTCCGTGCATACAAGTTACCTAGCGGAGTATTCTAGGAGGACCAAGACCCACCTACTATTGAGGTCCTCAGCTGTCTTTTTGAGTATCCAGTGCATAGATCTATGTATTAGAATAGAGACCCCCTCTTTTTTTTTTCAACTTTAGATGAGCTGTGTACTTCCACCCCCACCCATTTGCTCCTGACTTTCCAAGATTCTTGGGTCAGCAGTTTCCTGTAGAAAAGTCACCTGAGTGTGCAGCTGTTTTAGGTGCATGAAATCTTGTTTCCTCTTCACCAGTGAGTTCAAACCTCTTATGCTCCATGTGTGGAACCATATGTCAGCTATTAGGGCAGATGAGGCTAATCTTCTCAGATGGAACTTGTGCAGGTGAGGAGGAAACATGAGACACTGTGGATCTGTAAGTGTCCGAAGAGCTAGGTGTGGGAAATAGCAGTGCTACTCTACCTAAAATTCCTGAGGCATAAACACAGGCTTGGAGGAAGGTACCTGTCAATACAGTTATCAGCAACCAGTAGCTTATGTTTAAAGGCATAACACTAAACACATTATAACATGTGACTATAGAAAGTGACAACAAAGTCTGCAGTGGTAGGTAAATTACCAGGCCACTAACAGTGAACCAAGGCTCCTTACTCGCTCTCATGGACATAGACTATCAGTATGTGAGTGGGCCCAACTTAATAGCCTCATATCCTTGGAAACCTTGTTTGTCGATCATGAGGCGTCCGTGACCCTAAGATAACATCTGTCTATAGAGACCTCAAGTACTGGGGTGGGAACCTTGAACTGATGGGGAGAGATGCACGAGAAGGGAGTCTTCTGGACTCAGAGGGGTCTATAGGCTGCTAGGGTCAGGTAAAGCAGGGATGTAATTATTGGTGCCCTTAAGCTGAATCGGGAGGGGAGGTGCACTGAGGTGGTATCAAATCTGGTGCATACTTTCCAGTCTGTGGCTTTAGGTGAACTCAGCTGGCCTTTTTCTATGTTGGAGTACCCTCCAGTCTGAGCCCTGCTTCAAGGTAGCACAAGTTCATTAAGGTTCTTGGACAGCACCATCACAGCTCTTGGCCCTCTCAGATACGGTGGTATAGGGGCTGCTAAGATCCCCGGTGATATGCCCCTTGCCAAGGTTGCCCAAGCAGCTGAGTTCTACTAGGCACAGTTGAAGTGTGTTCTAACCCCCCAATGTTCTGCCCCCATCTGTTGGATACCTAAAGCATGATAGCTGTAGCAGGCAGAGAAGCTCAAAGGTACAGAGCCCTAGATTGGCGAGCTGGTCCACTGCCATATATTTTAGGTGGTAGCCTAGGATCCCTGGGGTGTGGGCTTAGATAAGCATCTGTTGGGTTGAAGCAATTATCTCTTACCCATTGCTGGCAGCTGGGAAAGTGGATCATGCTTGCGATGTAAAACTGATAGTACCACCACCCTGCAGGCAGAGGTAATACATTATACGGAGGGCACCGCATACTACGAATCTCGTCCCTGTGGGGAGGTATAGTAATAGGTCCCTGGCAGTGGGTACAGTGGCCTTGGGGTCAGAAGTGGAGGGGAGTATAGGCCCTTTATATAGGGATAGATACTGTCCTGATAGAATGATCATATTTCAGTTTAATTTACTTTTTGCCCCTCTCCTAAGCCAGCCCTTATCAGCCTGCCACTTATCCCCAGCCCTGTTACCCATCGTTTCTGGGACTTAGTGTCCCACTGCACAGTGCCCCACAGGTTGTGCCCTGTGGCAGGGCTCCTTGAGACCCCTGCTAATCCCAGGAGGAGCTGGGTATGGGATGTTGCAGAGAGCAGCCCAGTAAATGGTGCGAGGCCTCTGTGGAAGCACGGCGTCATCCTGCCCAACTTCAGCATTTTCTGCCTTTTTTGTCCCTCTCCACAGGGGCCCTGTCAGGGTGGGACTGACAGCGACACTTGCAAATGCGTACATCTCAACCACTAGACACCATTCCCTCCCATGCCGTGTCTCCATTGTCTGATCACCACCTGTGGTCACCCAGGCAACGGTCGCGAGCGAGGCAAGCAGCAACTCACTTCTCCTGGAGAAGGAGAGCATCCCATAGGATGCTCACTTCCCCAGCAGACCCCTAATGACCCAGGTCCATTCCCAAACTCAGGTCACTAGCATGGCGGCAATGAGAACGGCAGGCTGCCACCTTACCTCCATTGTAAATCCTGTGATAATCACCGCAAAAGGTGCCAGTCTGCCACATCTCTGACAAATCATCCGACCCAGGAAATTCAAACTGCAGATCCGCCATGTTGGAATGCTCGCTAAGCGGCAGTCTCCGACTCCCATCACGTCCAACTCACCAAAGCACATAGCGTGACTAGCACAAACCCCCAAGAAAGTGAATTCGCATTTAAAAAAAAAAAGACCAGCATGGATTTCACCATAACCACCAAAAGTGCACCCACCTCACCTCAGTCTCCGTCTCCACTCCCGTGCAATCTGCCCTCCATCATGCCATGAGACTCCCGCTCTACACTAGCTCTGTCTCTGGTTCACTCAGTGTCTCACCTCATTAATGTAGCAGCCTCCATTTAAAAAAAGTAAATATACTGTATTGAAGGAAAACGCAACCCATAGAACACAGAAGCAGTTTGCACCACAAACCTAACCGAAACCACACTCTGTGCTGTGCGATGGCAGCCCATTAGTGCAACACATATAAACAGAAACTTTCCACCTAGCAACAGAGAACTCTTTTTTTCTCGCGGCATAAGAAAATTAATAAAAATAATAAAAAAAACCAAAAAAATATTATTAAACTTCATTTTTTTGTCATAAAAAAATAAAAACAACACGGTATAATCGTAATAAGCCACTCAGGGATGTGGGTTAGGGATTTACCACGGCTGGTGAGGATTTACCCACGAGGCACAGCAAACCACTCCAGCCATGGTAAATCCCCCGATAACCCACACCCCCTCGTGGCTTATTGCTTAAATAACTGGTGATCCCTTTAATGTCTGCTTTTGGTCTGCTTTTCAAATGCCATAATAACCAGGTATTATGGCTTTTGAAAGCTCGCGCTCCACTGTCTCACTAATCAGATGCAGGCAAAGTCTTCTCTCGAGCACAGCTTTTTAAAGCACGAAAATGTCCACATGAACAGCTCACTCAGCATTTGGGAAATTCTCCACTCCCTCTCATTATTCATAATGTTAACAAGTAAAAAACAAAATGGAACACAAGCAATGACCTCTACTTACTGCAACCAAAATCAGCCAAAAGATAGGGGTCCTTCGCGAGCAGCATAGGCGTCTAGCATCATGCCTGCCTGAATTTTTATGTAAACTTACAAAGCCAGGAGTCCAATGCCCTGGTTTGTTCCCTGCATATACAGGACTACATCTAAAGCTTTGTTGAGCTCATTTATTAATTATACAAGCTCCCTGCGATTGGGAGGGGGGGAGTAATTTTTTTCTTAACACAAAGCACCAGTTATTATAAACAAACGCTAGCAAGAGCCAATATGGCTGCAAAACAATGCTATTGTGGGCAGTGAGAAATGTGTAAGCTAGCAATTTTTGCACTAACCACTAAGCCACCTAACTGCACTTTCTAATTGTTGTGATACACACTCACACTGACTAATACATATACACATATATGCATATATATTCCAGTGTAACACAAAAGTGCACTGTCTACACACATTTTTACAGATTAAAAAAAAAGACATAGAGGGACCAGTTTCTTCTTTTCAGGCTCAGAGCGACATTGAAGGGAGGGGGGTTGCCCCTAGACATCTCATTTAAATCAGTAATGACTTGCATAAAGCTGAAACTGATCTAGATAGTGGGGGAATGTAGACTAGTAATTTTTGCACTAATCACTGAGCCACCTAACTGCACTTTCTAATTGTTGTGATACACACACACTGACTAATACATATACACCTATACAGTATGTATATCAATTCAATTCAATTTTATTTTTATACTGGAAAGTATGTGAGCAAAAATGCTCATTTTCACAAATGTCCAGTGGTGCAGCAAATTGATGATACATCGAAAAAGATAAAACAATGTTTGCAACATTAAAGTTCACAATTTTGGGTTTAACATAGACGTTTGCACTCAACCCTAATATACTGGCGCTACCACACCAGTATATTATACATATATACATACATATATATATATATATATATATATTGCAGTATAACATAGCAGTTCACTGTCTACACACACAGCATTGCCACACACACACACACACACACACATATGCTGCCTTATATGGCATTTATTTACTTATACATCTAACCCTAACTTTTACTGTATTTAGGATAAGCACTGTGTTTTGCACTAACTCATTGTACTAATCACGGCATGACTGGGTAACTAAGGTGGTGGACCAGGGAGGTGTGGTGGATATGGCCTATCTGGGCTTCAGAAAGGCCTTCAACACTGTCCCCCATAAAAGGCTGATTAACAAACTGTACAGCCTAGGGGTGGATCCTAAAATAGTTCTGTGGATGGAGAACTGGCTGAATGGCAGGAGTTAGAGGGTTGTGGTAAGCAGGGAGTACTCTGGAGAGGCAGAGGTGAAGAGCAGGGTGCTGCTGGGGTCAGTCCTCTTCAGTGTCTTTATTGGAGACATTGCAGAAGGACAGAGAGTAAGGTATGCCTCTTTGCAGACAATACAAAGGTATGCAATAGGGTGGACATGCCAGGAAATGTTGGAAGAATGAGGCAAGGTCTTAAAAAAACTGGAGAAATGGTCTGAAGAATGGCAGGTTGGATTCAATGCAAAGAAGAGCAGGATCGTGCACATAGGGTACAAGAACCCGGGGCAAAGTACGAACTAGGTGGGGAGGTACTGACAGTCACAAAGCAGGAAAGGGCCCTGGGAGTTATCATCTTGGAGGGCCTAAAAGAAACTAGGCAATGCGAAAAGGCATCTGGAAAGTCTAGCCAGATTCTTGGATATGTAGGGAGGGGTATCACGAGTAGAAAGAGGGAGGTCATCTTGCCCTGTATATGACACTCATGAGACCGCACCTGGAATACTGTGGCAAGGTTCTGGAGGCCCCATCTGAGAAAGAACATAGACAGAGTGTAGACAGTGCAGTGGAGGCCAGCTAAAATGGTGCAGGGCCTGCAGGATAAGACCTATGAGGAAAGACTAAAAGATTTGAATATGTATTCCCTGGAGGAAAAGGGGGGAGACATGACTGAGACATACAAATACATCACTGGTATAAACAGTGTACAGGGAGGAAGCATCTTCCAAAGTAAGAGATGCTCCAAGTCAAAGGGGCACAAAGTGAAGTTAGATGGGGATGGCTCAGAGGAAAAGTGAGAAAATATGTTTTCATGGAGAGGGTGGTGGATGCCTGGAATAGCCTACCAGAGGGGATGGTTGGGACTAAAATGGTCACAGAATTTAAGAAGGTGTGGGATAGACACACAAGTATCCTGTAGGTGGGGGGGCCCAAGAGTTCAGTTTGGGCATGGGGCCTCATACTTACACACACACACACACACACACACACACACACACACACACACACACACAGCTTCATGTTCTGAACTGTGCACTGCTAACATATAGCATTACAGCCAATTGTGAGCTGACTAGGGAAAGGTTAATGTAGCAGGAAAGGGTTAACAGTCACACACACACTGCTTCATGTTCTGAACTGTGCACTGCTAACATATAGCATTACAGCCATTTGCAAGCTGTTAATACACTGAGCACATCCACTGACTGTAATGTGAGCTGACATGATTATGCTCAGTATAGAAGAGATTTATGAATGAATCAAACAGATTCAGCCAAAATAGTGCTAAGCAAGGAGACACCAAAGTCAAACTGCTCTAGTGGAGTAATTCTAAGAAAACCTCCATTTTATGAAGTCCGTTAGGAATCTGGAGAGCTCCATTTCTGTAGTGTGATAACACATCTGCAGGGCTCCACCCACTGCAGCCATAAAAATACAACATAGGAGACTGTGTGCTTATGAAGTTCTTTTCCACACCCTCCATGTGTGATGCCCACCTAAACCTCTTGAGCTTCACTGTTGAGGTTTATGAGACATCACACACCTCAGGTGTGTAACAAAAACTTCATAGTACACAGTTCTCTATATAACATGCATGCATATCCCAGTCCTGCCCCATGAGCTGCTTGATATGTCCATTATTTTTCTGAGCAGGTAGCTGCCCAGACCTACACATTGAAATATTGCGGGAAGGGTGTCTTAGCGCTCATGGGACTGGATCAAGCCCCCCCATATTTTCATCAGACAGAATCAAGAGATGAATCAGGGATCGAACCAGAAGACTTCACAGAGCAGTTGTGAACCAGTCAATGCAATCACTCTATACTGATGTCTGAGTTGAAGGGGCACGTGTAACTGCATATTTGCCATATATCTGGTTAGGACCCATATAGATTCCTGAGTGCAGGCATTCAGTGTGTAACACAGTCAGTGGTTTTGCAGAGCACTTGCAGGTTACGAGTTCATGCAACAGAGCATTCAGGATTAGGCAGTTGTTACATGCAAGTTCACTGGCCTAGCTGAGTGTTTTACAGTAGAATATTTTTAGCATGGCTGCTCCATCAAAAAAGTTCCAGGACTACACCCAGCTCATAGGTGTGTGGTTTGTAGATTATCTCTGTGGGGCTGAAGATCAAGAAAAAGCCTGGGTAACAAGATGAGTGACCTCCAGGCATGGGTGGCAGAGTCCTGGATGGATATTGTGGCTGTCACAGAAACCTGGGCATCTGACAATTGGGACCTCACGGCCCTCAGTTACGCACTCTTTAGGAGGGATAGGGGGGTAGTGCTTTATGATGAGGAGAGAATAGAGGCCACATCATGTGATGTAAGACTCAGAGAAGGGGTGGAATCCCTGTAGGTTCAGCTTAGTTCATCCTCAGGACAGAAAATCCATGATCTTCCTGGACATAAAGTCTCCACCACTCATTCACACTGATGTGACTATGCCAAAGGTGCTAGGACTGAGCGGGAGCCAAATATCTTCAGGAGGGCTGGTGCCAAGGTAGGGCCATGGATGCGTGGTGCCATGAGACAGGCTTGTGCCATATAGGCTACCTTGGCATTGACCCTCCAACTGCCTCAGTTCCTTTTTTCCTGACATCGAGTGAGTTTCAGTGATGACGTCGCCCGCCCGCCGGGAGTCAGATCTTCACATCTATATGACAGCAGCTTAGTAATTCAGTATTTGATTAAGTTTTACTGTATTCTTAGTTTATGGTTTAGTTAAAAAAAAAAGTAGTCAAGAAAGAACAGAGAAGTCGTCTTCAGCCCACCTTCGACAGAGTTGACCATGAACAAGGCCGGCGACAGTAGGGAGACTTCTCACGAAAGCTGTATTTCCAGCAGGGCTGGGTCCAGTCCGCCGCCTTCTACGGAGGAGAGGTCTGACTATGGGCAGTCCAGTTCTGGGGCGGGGGGCGGTCTTCCTGAAAGCACAAAAAGAAGCGGGTCCATTCCTGATCTTCATCAGGAACCCGGCACCACTTGGCCTTGAGCTCTTCTTCATCCCACCGGTTGAAGAAATGATACCGTTCGAGGTCATCCTCTGGTATGTCTGCACGTCGATTGTCGGTTACAGGGGACAGGAGTCTGACTCCGTCGGGGTCACCTGTGGCCTCTGTTCCTGGTGGCCAGCATCCTCAACTCAGTAGTCCCTCTCTGCCCTCTGGGGGGGGGGGTCCTCAGGTGAGCAGTTTCATCATTGGGCTGCTCTTATGGAGCAGTGCGTTCGGTGGTTGTCCCGACTTTCCGGGGCCTTCAGGCCTAGGGGCTTTGAACCCATGGGAAGGGCAGTAGGGTCAGCCATGTCACGCGACACCTTTAGTGCCGTCGATGCTGCGCTCTTGTGCTTTTTCCCCCTTACATAGGCCAGCACAGGCACCTCCTCCTCCTTCTTGGGTTTTCAGATCTTCATCCTTAGGTGCCCCGGAGTTGGGGTCCCCGAGCACCCGTGCAGTGCCAGCTGTGGTGCTGCCTTCGACTCCAGTCTTGGCGGCACCACTTCTGGCACCGTCCGCAACGCTGCATCCGGTGTTGCTCTCGGCGCTGCTTCTGGCACTTGTGCCACCTCGGGTGCAGAGTTTCTCGACACCAGTTAAAAGAGCACCTCCTCTTGCTCTCCTTCCTCCCTCCCTTTCCTTTATATACTATCCCTCCTGGGCTAGTAGAAGATGATACTGAGCCTGACCCTGATCTACGTTTAGGAGATAACTTCAATGAGAAGTATTCCTTCAGAGTGGAAAGTAAGCCCTCTACTTCAGCAGAGCCTTTGGTCGAGGACTTGTCCTTTAAATCTCTGCTGAAGAACATGAATTCCACCCTCTCTCTCCAGACTTAGGAAGTTGATCCAGGGAAGCTGTTGCGCCTTCAATATCTGCATGTTCCGGAAATCCCTGTGGAATTGACTTCTCCGGTACAGCCCTCTTTCGAGACTCTCTCAGAGATGATGTGGGATAATTTGGCGCTCATTCCATTCGTGGCCAAGTCCATAGATAGGAAGAACACTTTCCCAAAGGATCGACCAATCCTGGCCTTTTAAGCCTTTGCAGAGGCCATTGTGGTCTTGGCAGAAACATGGAAACATAGAAGTTGATGGCAGATAAGGACCACAAGGCTCATCCAGTCTGCCCATTTTTTCTACCGTAAGAATGTGCCATAGGCTTTTACTCTGTCAATGGCCTATCTAATCATACTTATTGCTCCCTTATGCCTATCCCATGCCTGCTTGAAGCCCTGCACTGTAATCATATCCACCACTTCCTGAGATAGGCCATTCCATTCATCCACCACCCTTTCTGTGAAAAATAACTTTCTCACATTACCCCTTAATCTCATGCTGTGTCATCTTGTCCTGCTGTTTTTCTTATATTGAAACATGTTAGACTCTTTCACCTTGTTAATGCCCTTAAGATGTTTGAATGTTTTGATATCACCTCTCTCCCTCCTTTGCTCTATGGTATACATATTGAGCTCCGTTAATCTGTCCTCATATGTTTTCTGATGCAGTCCCTGCACCATTTTGGTTACCCTTCTCTGGACTGCCTCCATTTTGTAAATGTCCTTGTGCAGGTGCAGCCTCCAGTACTCCAGATGGGGCCTAACCAGTGTCTTGTAAAGAGGGATTATTACCTCCTTCTTATGACTTGTGATACCCCTAATACACCCCAACATCCCTCTAGCCTTACCTACTGCTTTAGTGGTCTGCTTGGATGATTTCAGGTCATCTGTGATGATGATGCCCAAGTCTCTTTCTTCCCATGTGATTGCCAGCAACTCCCCTCCCAACCTATAGGTGGCTTCAGGGTTTCTCTTCCCTATGTGCATGATCTTGCACTTCTTTGCATTAAACCCCAGTTGCCACTCTTCCGACCATTTTGCCAGTTTATCCAGATTTCTTCTCATTCTGCCTACCCCATCTGGATCATCTAGTCTGTTGCAGATCTTAGTGTCATCTGCAAACAGACAAACCCTACCCTCCAGTCCATCTGCAGTGTCACTGATAAAGATATTGAAGAGGATTGATCCCTGAGGTACCCCACTTGTGACTTGCATCTCTTCTGACTGTATACCATTTACCACCACTCTGTTTTCTGCCAACCAACCAGCTTGCCACCCAGTTGACCAACTTCTGACCCACCCCGAGCCTACCCAGCTTATTAATCAATCTCTATGTGGAGCAGTATCGAAAGCTTTGCTGAAGTCAAGGTAGGCAACATCAACTGCACCCCCTTGGTCCACCACTCTGATTACCCAGTCAAAGAAATCTATGAGATTTGTTTGACAGGACCTTCCTGTTGTAAACCCATGCAGTTTTGGATCCTGTGTGCCTATGGATTCCAGGTGTTGCACTATTCTTTCCTTAAGGAGTGCCTCCATAAGCTTGCCTACTACTGAGGTAAGACTGACTGGTCTGTAGTTCCCTGCTACCACTCTTGTGGAGCAGGATCACATGAGCCCTTCTCCAGTCTTCTGGGACCTCTTCTCTGCTCAGAGACTCACTAAACAGTTCTGATAATGGCTCTGCTAGTTCCATCCTTAGCTCCTTTAGTACTCTAGGATGTATGCCATCGGGTCCTATTGCCTTGCCTGCCCTGAGCTTAGCAAGCTCTTGTAGGACCCTTTTTTTGTGAAAGGACTTATGCACACCTCCCTCCCCCCGTGTACAATTTGCCGAACTGTGGGCCCTGCCATGCCTTCTCCTCTGTAAATACTGAGCAGTTTTTCCCTGATCCTCCTCCACACACTCCCCTTTATCCCCTTTGATCTTAGCAATACCCTCTCTGGCCTTTCTCCTTTCACGAATGTATCTATAGAAAGTCTTGTCCCCTTCTTTCTAGTG
Source organism: Neoceratodus forsteri (assembly GCA_016271365.2). Classification (NCBI taxonomy): domain Eukaryota; kingdom Metazoa; phylum Chordata; order Ceratodontiformes; family Ceratodontidae; genus Neoceratodus; species Neoceratodus forsteri. Next base: position 910,977,095 of record CM057452.1, on the reverse strand, counting down.
TTTCCTCGGTTTGGGTCTTTGTCTGCCTTACTGCCTTCCTTGCTTCCCTTAGTAAAGTTTGGTATGCCTCCCTACCCGAGGGAGTAAAAAGCTGTACTCCCTCGGAAATCTACAGCTCATCTGGTAAATAAAGAATCCCATAAGATTGACACTTCAGGAAAACGAGTCTTCGCCGCCGCTACCCTAGGAATGCGTATTGCTAGCTGCTTCTCACAATATGAGTATACCCTCTGGCATTCGCTGAAAACCTTGGTCAAAGCTTTTCCGGCGTCTGATGCTACTTCAGAGCCTCTTTAGACCATTACTAGAGGCATTGAGTCCAATAATCAGCAGCTTAAGGCTGCTATGGATGCCTTTGACACTGCCTCTAGGGCAGCAGCAGGGATTTGCACCTGATGCCACTCATGGTTACGGACCTTGGGGTTTACAAATGATGCTCAACAAAGAGTCATGAATTTACCATTTAATGGAGTTTATCTGTTTGGCCCACAGGTGGAGCAGGCACTGGAGGCCACACAGAAAACTAGAACTGCCATTAAGACTGCCAGAGTGGCCTCTGCTGGCCCTCAATGGGGCAGTAACTGCCAGTGGTTTCATAACTGCCAGTCTTTTCATGGCAAAGGCAGGGGGGGTTTCAACAAGAATCAAGCCCCCCAGCTGCAAAAGAAAATGCAACAGAAGGCATAGGGCCCAAAGGCGCCTAGTGCCACTCTCTGAGATTCTGGCCAAGTCCCACCTCAGCTGTCCAAGGGGGGACTTTTCTTCGGCAGTAGAGGGGCATCTGACTCAGTTTACAACCAGTGGAAGTCAGTCACATCGGACAAATGGGTTCTCAGAATAATTCACGCGGGTTACTCTCTAAATTTGTCAGAAACCCCCCCAGATCATCCACCTAAACGACAGCCCAGGTTGTCTGTCACTCAGTCAGACCTCCTTGCTTCCGAGATTCAAGGCCTTCTGAACAACAGGGCAGTGGAAATAGTTCCACAGGATCAAAGGAACACAGGTTTCTATTCCCATTACTTCCTAGTTCCAAAGAAAACAGGCAGTATGCACCTTGTTCTAGACCTACGGAAGTTAAACAAATTCCTTTACAAGGAGAAGTTCAAGATGATATCACTTGGTATGCTTCTACCTCTGATTCACCAAAACGATTGGATGGCCTCCCTGGACATGCAGGATGCCTACCAACATGTTCTCATGCACCCAAACCATCACACGTATCTCTAGTTTGTGGCTCTGGGTCAGCACTACCAATTCAGAGTCATGTCCTCGGTACCTCGAGTCTTTACAAAGTGCTTTGCAGTACTCGAAGCACATCTCAGGAAACTCAGAATTCAAGTGTTCCCATATCTGAACGACTGGCTGTTAGCAAGCTCATCCAGACAAGGGACACAGGACGCTGTGGCCACAGCTTCCAAATTCTTCATAGCCATGGGAGTTCTGTTGAATCTGGAAAAATCACAGCTATACCCCTCCCAACAGGTCCTCTTCATAGGATCTCTCCTGGACACCTCCAGAGCAAGGGCCTTCCTTCTGTAGGACAGGAAAAATGATATCCTCCAGATGGCTTACTTCATCAAGCAGAAAAACTCAGTCCAAGCTCTCTCAATGCAGCAGATGCTGGGTCTCATGGTGTCATCAGAGTTCACAGTGTCCTTGGCTCATCCTCACATGAGGACCACTCAGTGGTGCTCAGTACTCAGTGGTTCCCGACTACACATCCACAGTCCTTTCACATCAAGGTGATGGAACCTCTAAAGCGATCACTAAACTGGTGGACTCGAGAGGACAACCTGCTTCAAGGCTTTCCCTTCGCTCCACCGGAGACACAGAGCACCATCACCACAGATGCATCTTTAGTCGGCTGGGGAGCTCACTGTCAGGCTCTCCACACCCAGGGTCCATGGAATCCAGACGAGTCTCAACTCCATATAAAAATCCTGGAAATGAGAGCTGTCTTGTACACTGTCCAAGCCCTGAAGGACATCCTGTGTCACAAAACAATTCTCCTTCAGATGGACAACAAAGCGGTGATGTACTACATCAACAAGCAGGGCAGGGCAGACTCTTACCCCCTGTGCAGGGAAGCAATGAGAGTGTGGGATTGGTGCCTAGAGCACAAAGCCCTGATCCAAGCAGTCTACCTGCCTGGAGTCCAGAATGATCTGGCAGATCGCTTCAGCAGAACGGAAGTGGACACTCACAAGTGGTCTCTCGACGTAAACGTTGTGCAGTTGCTCTTCAAAGAGTGGGGCACACTGGACCTGGACCTGGACCTTTTTGCATCTCCCCTCAATGCAAAACTGCCTCTGTTCTACTCCAGAAATCCAGAACCTGGCATTTTCTGTCAAGATGCATTCAGACTGCGGTGAGCAAGCTGCTTTCTGTACGCATTTCCTCCTCTTCCCTTAGTTCAGATGGTGCTGCTCAAGCTGGAGGCACAGGGGGGCAGAATGATCCTCATCGCCCCATTCTGGCCTCATCAAATTTGGTTTCCATTGATCAAAAGATTGTCGGAAACTCCACCGAGATAACTACTACTTCAATCAGACCTACTGACCCAGGGCCCAGTGGTCCATCCCAGCCTGAGATCCCTTCATCTCCTTGCGTGACCCCTGAGGAGATAGAAGTGAGTAGATCTGATGTCTCACGTAGAGCCTCAGACATTCTCCTAGTGGCACACAAGCTGGCTACTAGGAAAACTTACACAGCAAAGTGGAAGCGTTTCTCCATCTGGTGTGCAATGTTCTTCCTGGATCCCTTTTCTTGCCCACCTAATAAAGTCCTAAAGTATCTGCTAGACCTGTCAAATACAGGTCTACAATACTCAGCCATGAAGGTCCATGTCTGGGCAAATTCAGCTTATCACTAGCCTATACACTGTATGTCTCTGGTTAAGTTATCCTTGATTAAGAGGTTCCTTAAAGGTATGCTTCACACTAGGCCACCAGTCAGGAGACTGGTAGCTGCTTGGGATATTAACCTTGTACTGGACATGCTCACCCGTAAACCTTTTGAGCCTCTAGCAACATGTGAGCTGAAGTTTCTGACCTGGAAGGCCGCCTTCCTCGTAGCCATTACCTCCGCTCACAGTGTCTGAAATACATGCATTGGTCACAGACCCCCGGTATACAGTATTTCACAAGGACAAGGTGGGTCTCAGAACTTGCCCTAAGTTTCTCCCCAAAGTAGACTCGGAATTCTATCTGAACCGGCCCTTGGTTCTTCCGACCTACTTTGCGAACTTCCAAATGAAGGAGAGCATACCCTACATTCTCTGGATGTTAAAAGAGCTTTGCGGTTCTACATTGACAGAACAAAAGAGATCCGCAGGTCAAAACAACTCTCTGTCTCGTTCAGCATGGCCCAGCTGGGTCAGCCTGTTGCCATCAGGTGTATTTCAGCATGGCTGGTGGCATATCTCCGCCAATGCTATTCCATGGCACAGGTTAAGCTGGAAGGCAGGGTACACACCCATTCTACCAGGGCAGTCGTGGCATCTCTGGCAGAAATTTGGAACGTATCCATTGCAGACATCTGCAATGCGGCTACTTGGAGTTCTGTGCTCACCTTTGTGAAGCACTATGCTTTGGATGTCCATGCCAGACAGCATCCATCCTTTGGCAGGACAATCCTTAATAGACTTCTGTCCTGAGTGAGCTCCTCTTTCCTGACGCCCTTCTCAGGGGATTATTTTAGCTCGGTACTCTCCCATCAGTGTGACTGAGTGGTGGAGACTTTATGTCCAGGAAGATATGAAAATTACGTACCTACTGTAATTCTTGATCTTCTTGGATGAAGTCTCTACCACTCATTCACATGCCCACCTTCCATCCCCCAAGCCCACTGATCAGTTTTTCAGTCTTCATTCCCTCAATGACTGGGCTGTGAAGACTCTGTTGTGTTGACCCTACTTATACAGGTCATTCGGACTATCTTATGTCCGACATAGGTTATTTTTGCTAGTTTAGTTTACGCTGCACCTTCTTGGTAAAAAAGGTGCTGAGGCAGTTACAGGGTCAATGCTGAGGTAGCCTATACATCACGAGCCTGTCTCGCGGTGCCTCGCATGCGTGGTCCTACCTCGGCGACAGCCCTCCTGAAGATTTTTGGCTTCCGCTTGGCCATAGTGCCTCCGGCGTAGTCCCATCAGTGTGAATGAGTGGTGGAGACTTCATCCAAGAAGATCAAGAATTACGGTAGGTACATAATTTTCATTTAGGGTGGTATACAGACCTCTGAACCAGGCGGAGGACAAGGACAGAGAGCTTTTGGTGGAAATTAAAGAAATGTCACAATAAGTGGAGCTAGTGGTGGTAGGGGACCTAAACACGCCAGATGTGGATTGGGGCATTCCAGTGGCCAGATCAGTGAGGAGTCATTCGATGATAGAAGCCTTGCAGGATTGCTTTCTCATGCAATTAGTCACCGGTCGAACTAGGCAGGACAACCTCTTGGATGTGGTCCTCATTAATTCAGAAAAAGTCGAGGTAGTCAGAGTTGGGGAGTGGCTGGCAAACAGTGACCACAACTCAGTTTGGTTTGAAATTTCCCTGAAGGATGTCAAATCACAGTCCAGAGCAGAAGTCCTAAATTTCAGAGGGGCTGATTTCGATAAAATGAGGGAAACAGTAAGTGATAAACTAATTATGATACACAAACAGAGGTGGAAGTTATACGGGGAACTATTAAACAAACCATCTTAGAGGCCACAAAGGCATGTGCAAAGAGAGTGACAAAAAAGAAACAGACACAAACACCCCATTTGGTTCATGAGTCAAGTTAAGACAGCCATCAGGGTCAAGAGGGAAGCCATCCACAATTTCAAAAGAAAGCTGGGAAATGATCTATGGGAAGAATACGTTCTGAAGAACAAGGAGGCTAAGTCAGAAGTGAGGCAAGCAAAGGCGGCAGCGAAACTTCAGAAAGCAAAAGGTGTCAGGGAGGGAAATAAGCAATTTTTCAGATATGTACAAGAAAAGAGAAAGCAGGGGGAGTGGTAGTTAAAATCAGAGACAGGGATGGGGAAAGTAGAAGAAGACAGATAGAAGGCCACTTCTCTGAACAAATACTTGTTTCTGTTCACCAAAGAGCACAGTGGCCCATTACCTGACTGTTGCATTACAGCACATAGCAGGGGGGTCCCATAAAGGGAAACGTCAATCATTACTACAGTCCGGGTTAAGGAGGTGCTTGAGTGTTTAAATAAAGACAAATCTCCTGGTCCGGATGAAATACTATACATCCTATGATTATTGAGGACTTGGCAGGGGACTTAGATCCCTTAGCCCACTTGTTTAACCGTTCGCTTCTGATGGGAGTCATACAAAAGGACTGGAAAATAGCCAATGTGGTGCCTCTACAGAAGGGCGGAAGCAGGGAGAAAGCCAGTAACTATAGACCGGTCAGCCTCACGTCAGTGCTAGGGAAACAAATGGAGGACCTGATTAAACAAGACCTAGTAGAGTACATGTTTAAGTACGGCCTACTGGACAACAAACGGCATGGTTTCATGGCAGGTAGGTCATACCAGACAAACCTGATTACTTTCTTTGATTGGGTGACTAGGGAAGTGGATAGTGGCTACCCAGTGGACCTTATCTATTTCGACTTTAGCAAGGCCTTTGATTCTGTGCCACATAAATGCTTGCTGAAAAAACTACAGGATCTGGGAATTTGCTTCCAGAAACTTATTTTAAAACTCTCTCGAGTTTTATCTTCGCCTTCTTCTCTCGCTACAGCGATGGAGGACATATTGGTTCCTGGGTTCCGCCAGTGCCCCTGCAGGCAGACGATGTCTCACACTGACCCTCACGCTGCGTGTGTCTACTGCCTGGGACATGACCATGATCCACAGGCTTACGATTACTGTCGGTCCTTTTCACCATCGGTTCTAGAAGACGGTGCTGCCCGACGTCAACTAGGACGACCGGAAAAGCATTACCCGCCAGTTAAATCCAAGGATGCCCGTTGGGTGGTCTCCAGGCTGTGGGGTCTGCCGAGCAGCTGGAACAACTTAAGGTCTTCGAGGAGGAGGAGGTGGCTCAGGCCGTGGCGGGCTCCTCTTCAGCTTCAGCCTTCATTCCACTACAACTGGGATCCTCCTATTCGGCTTCCTTCAAGGAGTTGTGCCAGTCTCTCTCTACCAAGGGAGATGGCCTTTCGGGGTTGCATGTTTCACGCTCTTGGAAGAAGGAGTTGAAAAAGGACAAGTTGCAGCATTGACGCTCTTGGGACCGGGAGCAGTCCCACTCACGGGAAACCCAAGTTTCAACTTCGGTTGAAGTCGCAGCCGAGGCCACTGGTTTCACAGTAATCCCATCAGACCAGTCGACTGAGACGCCTGTCAACGCGGCCGAGATTTTTCTTGAGCCGATCAGTGGGTTATCGCCCGATCCGGCCGATGACTCTTTATTTCAGACGCCGGTGCTTACAGTGCCCTCGGATGGGTCGGCTCAGCCTGCTGGGCAGGACCCATCCCCCATTCCCCAAGGACCCTGACCAGGAGGAGCCACGGGTTTCCCCGACTCCTTCTGAGGTCCCCAGTTGGCCCCACCGATGGTCGAGGTCTTGGTCTCGTTCCTCGACTTCGACGTCGGATAAGACTCGCCCTCATCAGCAATCTTACTCCCGATGCCATGGTAAGCGGCGGCGCCGCTCCTCATCTTCATTTTCTTCGGGTGAGGAGAGGCTCCAGCACAAGCTGTGTTGGCGCTACAAACACCTAATGTGGCAGCAGTTGGTCCTGTCTGGGTCAAAACTGATTCTGGTTTCTACCCCAGCCATTAAGTGGCTTTTGCCCGAGCGACCGACGTCGGCCACGACCACCGTCACTCAGGTGCCGGTTAAGGCCCTGCCAGCTCAGCCAAAGCTGGCTACTCCACCGATCTGGGTGGAACCGCTGCCTGAGTAACCGAAGTCCGGGGCTTCGACCAAGGATTCTTGGTCGGCTCAAGGCCTGCCCCATCGGTTGTCGGTCACTCTTACTCCCAACCGCCCAAGGGGGGTTGAAAGTGACGCGGGTGGTCACCCACTTTAAGAGAACTACTTGGAGTTCAAAGATTCCTCCATGGTCTTCCGTCCTGTCAAAGCCAAGTCTCTTGGGGGTCTCTCCATCAACGAGGGCCCTACCTCGCTGATAGGTATTTGTCGGCTCTTTACCGAGTCTGTGGGAATGGAGCTCGAGCCTGTGCAGAAATGGGTCAAGTATCCCCTCACAGAGATTCTGGACAAAGGAGATACTCCAATGGAGACCTTTCCTGTGGCTGAGGCCATTGTAGGTCCAACCTTGGAGCTGTGGCAGCATCCTGCATCTTGCCTTGTGCCTTCTGCCCACATGGCCCGCAAGTACGTGGTCCCTATGGGGTCCCTTTCAGGGTTTTCGGAGCACCCCTCTGCAGTGGGGTTGGTGGCCGACTTCATCTTTCGGCGCTCAAGCAACAAAGGGGATGTGGACAGACCCTCAGGCAAGGAATCCAAAGAATGGATCATTCTGGGAAGAAGGTCTATGCAGTCTCCTCTCTTGGCCTTCGTCAGGCCAGTTCAGCCGTTATTATGGCACATTTCTCCCATGCCCTCTTGGGCTCCCTGGACGAGGTGATCCCTCATCTCCCGGCAGACCTCCAGACCACGGTCAAGCAGATCCGGGACCAGGGTAGGGCAGTGGTGAAGCAACAACTCTAGATGGCTCTGGACATTGGTGACTCCTGTGCCCGTTCGGTAGAGGCCGCAGTGGCCATGCGCCGCAGGACTTGGCTGCGTATCTCGATCTTTATGGCTGATATGCAACACAAGTTGGCAGATGTCCCCTTCTTGGGCACCGACCTGTTCGAGCCCGGCGTGGAGGGCCACCTCCAACGTATAGAGAAGTCCAGTGCCACCTTGGACTCCACCACATCTGCCCAGAAGGACAAGGGCCCTAAGTGTCAGAACCGAAGGCCCTTTTGTTCATCCACTCCTGCGGCCAGACTGACCCAGCAGGCTCAATCTTGGTGTCCTCGGGCCAAGTCCATGGCCTCTTCATTCAGGAAGCCCGGGGGGGAAATGTCCCAGTGGCTCCTCTGCCAGACCCTCCTCCAAGCCTGCCCAGTGACGGGTTGGGGGGCGCCTCCCTCAATCTCGTCACACCTCCCTTGGGGCCTCCCATGGGGGGCAGGCTCAGCCACTTCCTTTATTCCTGGTCCGCTATCACCATGGAACATTGGGTTCTGGAAGTGGTCAGTCGAGGCCTAGCTCTGGAATTCGGGCAGGCCCCTCCATATTGAGCCCACGCCCATAGGGGATCTGGTGTCCGCAGCCTCTCAGTCGGCTCTCCGAGATGACTTAGCTCAGCTTCTCTTCAAGGAGGTGGTGCGCAGAGTAGCGGACCTGCCTTCAGACCCAGGGTTCATTTCCAGGTACTTCCTGGTACAAAACGGATGGGGGGCTGGTGCCCCATTCTAGATCTGCATGACCTGAACAAGTTCCTCAGGTCTCGCATCTTCTGGATGGTAACTCAGGCTCAGATTGCACCATCCCTGGAGCAAGGCATGTGGTTCTGCTCCCTAGATCTTCAGGACTCGTTCTTTCACATCCCGATCAGTCTGTCCCATCGACTGTTCCTCCGCTTCAGAGCCAAGGAAATCCTTTACGAGTTCCTAGCCATGCCCTTCAGCCTGTCTTCAGCCCCCAGTGTCTTCACCAAATGCATGGCAGTGGTGGAAGCTTACCTGAGGCACCAAGGGGTCCGGGTGTACCCTTACCTGGATGACTGGCTGATAGCAGGTTCCTTCAGGCGGGAGGTGGAGCAGTCCAGGGATCTGGCCCTCCAGACTTGCCTCGACCTTGGCCTCCTGATCAATGAGGCCAAGTTGGAACTCGTGCCTGCACAGGTGATTCAGTTCATCGGGGCAGAGCTCACTCCCGGTGGACAGGGCAGAGATTCTCTCCTCCTTTGCCCAATCATTTCTGGTTGGTCAACTGTGCCCTGCCTGGGACTTCCTGCATCTTCTGGGCTACATGGCAGCCTGCACCAATGTGGTCTGATGAAATATGTGTTCCTTCCAGTGGAAAATGGCCAGCCAGTGGTCTCAGCGCTTAGGTAATCTCAACCAGCTGGTCTCTGTGACCTAGAGGATGTGGGATGGCCTCCAGTGGTGGCTCATCCCATCACACCTGCAGGAAGGGATCCCGTTTGTCTGCCCTGAACCAACGGTCATCCAGATGACTGACACCTCTCTGATGGGTTGGGTTGCCCATCTGGGAGAGCAGAGAGCCCATGGGCTCTGGGCCCCCAAGGAGTTCTGATACCACATCAACCTGCTGGAACTTCGAGTGGTTCGGCTAGCCCTGTCTGCATTTGCTCTGTTTGTTCGGGGTCAAGTGGTCCAGGTCCAGACAGACAACACCACAACCATGTCCTATCTCAACAGGCAGGGTGGGATGTGCTCCTTGCCCCTCTGCAAGGAAGCTCTCCACATTTGGTCCCTCATGCTCAGCCTGGAGGCAGATCTCCTAGCCATTCACGTGGCAGGAGCCTCGAATCAGCTGGCCGATGCCCTCAGCTGGATGGGTGGGGCATCTCACGAGTGGTCTCTTCACCGGAAGATAGTACAAGATCTGTTCTCCCACTGGGCACCACCTCAGGTGGACCTGTTCTCCTCCAGGGAGAACGCAAAGCTGAGGCTGTATCATGCCCACCCCCCTCAGCAGGGTTCGCTGAAGGGGGATGCCTTCTCGAGGCTGTGGACCCAGGTCAGGAGGGACAGAGCACAGGTGAGCCTGGTAAGCCCAGACTGGCCATGCCAGTTCTGGTATCCAGGTCTCCTCAGCCTCAGCTCCAGGCTCCCAGCACATCCAGACCTGCTCTCCATCATTCAGGGGAAGGTACTCAACCCAAACCTTCAATCCCTGCACCTGACGGCCTGGTTCCTGAGCGGCCAGAGTTCCAGGCCTTGGGTCTCTCCGACGAGGTCCTTAGCGTTGTTGAGGCTTCCCGTAAGGAATCAACCAGAAAATGCTATGCCTTTAAATGGAAGAGATTCTCCATCTGGTGTCAGGGCAAAGGGTTGTACCCATCGTCCTGTCCAGTAGCTAGTATTTTGGACTATCTTTGGTCCCTCTTCCAGCAGGGACTTTGGTTGATGACCCAAAAGGTGCACCTGGCAGCCATCTCTGCTTACTGGGCGCGGGCCGGTCAGCAGTAAGTAGCACAGGAGAAGGTGGTCTGGTGCTTCTTCAAAGGCCTAGATCAAATATTCCCCCTCTGGTGCGTGAACCCCCACCTCCGTGGGATCTACTGCTGGTTTTGGCAAAGCTTGTGGGCAAGCCATACGAAACGATGCACAAATGTGACATCTCACATTTGTTGTGGAAGACCGCCTTCTTGGTGGCTGTCACATCAGCCAGAAGGACTGGGGATTTACAGGTGCTATCGAGTCTCCTTACCTGGTCTTCCACAGGGACAAGGCTGTCCTGCGTCCCCACCCGAAATTCCTTCTGAAGGTGGTGTTGGAGTTTCACCTAACCAGGTGATTACTCTGCCGGTGTTCTAACCCCAGTCACACCTCGGAGGCTGAGTACAGGCTCCATACTTTGGACCTGAGATGAACGCTTGTCAACTACAAAGCGTGAATGGTGGAAGTTCGGGGAGAGGTTCACCAGCTGTTTGTCCCTACGCTGAAGACGCACCTGGCAGACCTGCAGCCAAGCAGACAATAGCTCGATGGATTACATCTTGCATTGACCTCTGCTATTGGTTGGCAGGTAGGGAGCCTCCTGTAGGGCTTAAGGCTCATTCCACCTACCATACCGCTGCGTAGGTGGCTGCCTCTAGGGACATCCCTACCCAGGATATCTGCAGGGCTGCTACCTGGAAGTCAACACACACCTTCATTTCCCATTACCACATCGACCTTGAGTCACGCCAGGATGCTGGTTTTGGAGCCTCAGTTCTTCAGTCCCTCTTTCCTAAGTAGGGTGTGTGCGTCTTGCCTCCCTCCTCCTGGAGAACTTCTAGGAGTCTGCCAAGAAGTGTGGCTAGAACAACCTATCCACAATCCTAGAAAAACAGGTTACCCACCTGTAACAGTAGTTCTAGGAGTGGTATATGTTCATCCACACTGACCCACCTGACCTCCCCAGCTTTGACGCACAAATCTGGCTTCCAGTGGGCCAAGATCTGGTGTCATGGGGCGGAGCCGAGGGTTATACCACCCAGGTGGGTGGGAGGAGCCAGCTTGAAGACTTTCCGGCACATCTTAAAGCAGCAAGATACCTGCCAAGAAGTGTGGATGAACAACATATACCACTCCTAGAACTACTGTTGCAGGTGAGTAACCTGTTTTTTGAGATGATTGCAAAGCTAAAACTGTATATAATTATACTGTTGAAATGATTGCAAAGCTATTTGGAACTCAAGGGGTTAACCTGAAATGCAATTTTTAAGCCTTTTGCAGAAGCTGTGGAGAAGGGGCCTCAGTTCTGGGACATTGTGTTCTAGTTGCACCTGCCTGAGAGTTACAAGAACATTTTAGAAAAAAACAGGATGCTTGTTAAGAATGGGGGATGCAAGCACTTATAAAAACAAAGCTGCAATTTCTTGCAAGAGACACAGAGATTGAAGGAAAACGCAGATAGATTTTCTCTGTTTTTTCTGCCTTTATAAACAGTTATATTGAACATGTTTATTTTTTTTATGTTACTGCTAATACTAATAAACACTATTTGCTAATTCTAAAACTGCTCCTCGTTTTTACAATGCTTCCTGACCTGTGCATCGACGACAGAAGGTGTTAGGAGTAGGATTACGCCATGCATACTCTAAGCCAGGAGTTTTGTGCATGGGTACTGGACCTAGCACCAGGGAAGCATAGAGTTAAGGTATGGATTCTGCAGCAAAAAGTCCAGGAGTGGTTACCAGGAGAATGGCAGCCAAACTAGCAGAGACAGAAGTCCAAGCTGAGACTGTACAGCAGCACAAGTGATGGAAAAGGAACAGGCAGTGACCGAACCTAAAAGCCTGACGGCCTTTTTCAGATGGTGGGCTATACAACAAAAAGAGACAAAGAAGCAGAGGAGAGAAGAGAAGCAGCAGGTAAGAGAAGATATGCAGTGATGGCCAGATGCCTTGCAAGCTATCAAAGACAGAGGATCTAGCACAGATCCAGACAAGTAACAGAACACAAGCAACTTAAAAGCCTAGCACTGCTTAGTCTGCTTTTTTAAAGGCTGACTATATGTGCTGTCCATCACACAAGGAGGTATACAGGAGCTCGTTGCCATAGCAACAGTGACGTCTGCACTCGCAGCTATAAAATGCTCGGCTCTAGCGAGCGAGGGAGCAGGTGTTTTAACTAAACCATTAGGCTGCAGGAAAGGCAGCTTGTGTTCTGCTATTTTACAGGGACCCAAGAGTGAGTGTTGCAGCATTTCTAAAAGCAGGCTGAGGCTGCAGGCACACATAGCTACTGAGGGATAGATTTGACTGTGCTTGTTGGTGTACTTGTGTTTGGCATTTCATCCTCCCATTTTACAAGGGGGTAGGAATTTGGACAGGCATCAGTGTTTCACTGGTGCGCAGGAGAAGCCTTTTAACTGCCTAGCACTGCTTAGTCTGCTTTTTTAAAGGCAGACTATATGTGCTGTCCGCCACACAAGGAGGTATATGGGAGCTCATTGCCAAAGCAACGGTGACATCTGCACTCACAGCTGTAAAGCGCTCAGCTCTAGTGAGGGAACAGGTAATTTAACTAAACCATTAGGCTGTAGGAAAGGCAGCGTGTGTTCTGCTATTTTACAGGGACCCAGGAGTGAGTGTTGCAGCATTTCTAAAAGCAGGCTGAGGCTGCAGGACACGTAGCTACTGAGAGATAGATTTGACTGTGCTTGTTGGTGTACTTGTGTTTAGCATTTCACCCTCCCGTTTTACAAGGGGGTAGGAATTTGGACAGGCATCAGTGTTTCATTGGTGCTCAGGAGAAGCCTTTCAGCTGCCTAGCACTGCTTAGTCTGCCTTTTTAAAGGTTTAGGTTGTAGGCTTGCAATTGGAAATTAAATGTCTACACAAGTCAGCTATGGAAGGTAATGCAAGTAAAATGGGGGGTGATACTGAAAAAGACATAGAACACGAAGGAGGTGTGAGTAGGAAATGGATAAGGGAACAACAGGAAGAAGAGCAAGAAGAGGGTGAATGGATACAAACCTCACAAATAAATAGAAATAACAAGAAGGGTAAAAGAGCAATGGAATTTCAATTACCTACATATAATTATTTTGCCCCTTTAAATGACATCATAGAACAAGACAGAGAAATGAATCAACAACAGATGGTAAATAACACCGAGGAATTGGATAATGGGCAGCAAGGGGAAAATGTAGAAATGAGTAAGAGTAATTTAGAAACACAAACACAAGGAGAAACAACATGTTTAAACAATGAGGGAAATATGGGAGAATTAAATAATATAGATAGGACCGGGCAAAAGAAAATTTATATACTGGGAGATTTTATAATAAGATTCAAGGATCACATTACTACCAAGAATAATAAAGAAAATGTTGTTAGTAGTTGTTATCCAGGAGCATGAGTAAGGGATATGATAACCATCCTTTCTGACTTGATTAGAAAGATACAAGAATGATCAGTTATCTTGATACATATAGGTGCAAACGATGTTAAAGGTAGTACCATAGAAGAAATCTTCAGTGCAATGCAAGTCATGCATAGCATGGTGACTAGGGCAAAATGGGATTTGATTTTCTCAGCGGTACTTCCCATACCTAGGATGAACTGGATAGTTAATAGGAAAATAGTTAAATTAAACAATTGGATTAGACAATGGACGTTAATACATGTTATAAAATGGGTCTATGAAACTCAGCAATCCAATTGGCTACTACATCTTCTGAGCCGTGTCCTTATCAGAAGATATAGTAGTCAACTGGCACTTGTTACCACTCTCGAGCCCCACAACACAAATAAATAAGTGAGCTTTGCCAGTCCTACCCAAAAACACACATAGACGCACCAGAACACCGCAAAACCGCCACTCATCGGGACAGCACACACACACATACATATACACATACACACATAAAAGATAAACAAGCCACCCACCTACAACAAGCTTAAATCATACCTTAGCAATTGTTTTCTATGTTCCCTCACGTCTGCCCATGAACTCTATTGATCACCCAAACTCACTTCCAAAACATCACCGTGATGTGAGAACTCGACCGCAATCTCCGAGCCTGACGCAAAACCGGAAGTCATTTGCCAGTATTTTGATCCCACACAGATCACCAGCACAGCAACTTGTTTTTCGTTATTTTCTTATCTGCCCCATGAAGTCTATGCCTCTCAAAGTCACATTAAAAGCTATCTCCGAACCCGATGCAAAACCAGAAGTCATTTGTCAGCGTTTCACTCCCATGCACATCACCAGCACACCAACTTATTTTTTTAGTATTTTCTCAGCTACCCCATATCTCCCATGAAGTCTGTGCCTCTCATTCCCACCCAAAGTCACATTAAAAAACACCATGGTGTTAAAAATGCACCACAATCTCCGAAGCTGACCACAAAACCAGAAGTCATTTCTCAGCAGCCGGCTCTGCTCACACACACACACACAGAGCGAATTATCTTAACAAAATAAATCAAGCACCAATTTGGGGGGGGCAAGCTATCTGCATGGGGAGGCAGCATTCTATACTTAGCCATCAATATGTGACCAATAGGGGGACTATTTTTTTTACTATTTCTACACCAGACCTCACTTTTAACATTTTATTTCTATATTTTTTTTTTTTTTAATCTTAAATACTTATTTGGGGAACCCATTTTATAAGCACAATAAGACACTCCGAGGTGTGGGTTATCTCCTGATAAGAGCACGCCCAGGTGCATAAGGCACTCGGCGCAAGCTCCTCGTGCCTAACAATGCACCTGGGTGTGCTCTTATCAGGAGATAACCCACACCTCATCGTGTCTTATTGCTTGCATATAAGAAGTATAAGAGCATGGGAATTATTTGAGGGCAATAGAGCTTTGTTTAGCCATGAAAAATTACATCTCAGTAGGAAGGGCAGTGATAAACTTGCAAACATATTTGTGGACAGTATTAAACAGGCTTTAAACTAAAAAAAAAAACAGGAAAAGGAACAACAACTAGGAAATGATAAAGCAATAAAGGAGAACAAAAACAGGAAGAAGAGAGAGTTTGGGAAAACCAAAACAATAAAGCCCAAACCAACCAAAATAAAAGTACTTTTGACAAATGCTAGAAGATTACGAAATAAAAAAGATGAACTGGAATATAATATGATTAAAGAGAACAAAACAATATGTGCAGTAACCGAAACTTGGTTTGCTGAAGAAGACTGGGACACAGAAATTAAGGGATATAACAGTTTTCATAAGAACAGAATGGGAAAAGGGGAGAAGGTATTATATTGTACATTAGAGATGATATAGAGGCAAGTGAGATGACACCTGTGAGGAACACAATACATAACTGTGAGCTGATGTGGGTTAAAATACATCTACCAACACAACAGCTAACAGTGTGTTTGTGCTATCGTCCCCCTAATTTACAATTAGCAGATAATACTGTGATTATGGATATTTTAGAACAAGTGGACATTGAGGGAGACTATATGATATTAGGTGATTTTAATTTCCCTAAAATTAATTGGGGAAAACTGGTTGGAACTACAGCTGTGGAAAATAAATTTATAGAAATGGTAATACAAAAAGGACTTGCCCAAATGATTATGGAGGGAACTAGCAGTGAAAATATACTAGATTTCACTAAAAATACCACCAACAGCTTAATCTGGTTCAAGATCAGTTGGCATTCATCTGTATCCCCCTACCTCAGGTCATGCCTGAAAATAGGCAGAATTTGTCTAGTGCAATTACCTGGTCAACAAAAACTAAATAAATAAAAATAAAAAGATTTATTTTTGTGTAATTTTGAGGAAAAAGTTAGTAATGTCAGGGTAGGACCCCCCTTTGTCGGACAGTGATCATATTAGGGTAATAGTAGAGGTTAGTATGGAAATGACCAATGTTAAGGGGAGAACGACCATGAAGTGCTATAACAGAGCTGACTTTTCACAAATCAGAAATTACGTAAAAGAATGGAGATGGGAAGAAGATCTAAGGGATCTGGGAATTAAAGCAATGTGGATGAAAATAAAAGCACGAATAGATCATTGTGTTAGGGAATGGGTACCAGAATTACCAAAATACAATAAAAAAGGTAGAGTCCCAGCATGGTAGGGAAAAGAAGTAAAAACAGCAATAAGGATAAAGAAGAAATTATATAATAAGCATAAACATAATCCTACAACCAATAGTTGGATAAAATAGAAAAAAGCACTAAATAGAACTAAAATATAATTAGAGCATCAAAAGCCAATGCAGAAAAGAAAATGGTTGCATCAGTTAAAGACAATAAAAAGAGCTTCTTTAACTATGTAGGGTCTATGAGAGGAAACCAAAAGAATATTGGCTGCCCTTGAAGTGAATGGTAAAGTAATTAAAAATGAACAAGACATAGTTAATGAATTGAATAACTACTTCCTAACAACCTTCCAGCCAAAAGAAACAACCAAAGATAATCATCCAGATGGGAATAGACTCCAAAAAAGATAAAAATATAAGATTCACCAAACAAGACATCTTGGAGAAATTAAAGATAATTAAACCTTATAAATCTATGGGACCTGATGGATTGAGCCTGAGACTATTGAGGGAATTAGCAGATAAATTATGTGGGCCAATTACATAATTGTTTAATGCCTCAATCAAAGAAGGCAAAACTCTTGATGAATGGAAAGTAGCTAATCTGACACCAGTTTAAAAGAAGGGAGACAGAAAACAAGTCAATAACTATTAACCTATAAGTCTGACTTCGGTCTTGGGAAAAGTTGTGGAGGGGATGATACATGACCTAATTATAGAACATGTTAAAACAGAAGGGTTCCTTGACACAACACAACGTGGATTTGTAAGAGGGAGATCATGTCTTTCAAATCAATTATATTCTTTGAACCAGTCAGTGCTGCCCTTGATCAAGTCTTCCCAGCGGATATTATATTTTTAGATTACACTAAGGCATTTGATTCCATTTCATATAGAGTCTTGTTAGAGCAGTTAGATGACATTCATTTACACTATAGTATCGTGAGTTGGATACGTAGCTGGCTTCAGAACAGAAGACAAAGAGTTGGGATGACAGGTTATTATTCTGAGTGGAGAGGTGTTACAAGTGGGGTCCCTCAGGGATCTGTCTTGGAGCCGACACTGTTCAATATACTTATCACTAATATGAAAACTTCTGAGAGAGCATGGATAGGAAAATATGCAGATGATAGTAAAATTGGGACTGTGATAAATAATGGGGCTGCAGCAGAAATGCTGCAGAAGGAATTGACAAATATAGAGACTTGGGCAATGCAAAACAAACTAGCCTTTAATGTAGAGAAATGTAAGGTATTGCATTTGGGACACCAAAAGCAACTGTTTGCATATAAAATGGGGGGCAGTATATTGCAGGTAACTGACAGTGAGAAAGACTTGGGAGTTATGGTGACAAACACACTTACCTTTGATGTACATGCTAGGGCAACTGTTAAAAAATGTAATAAACTTATGGCATGTATATTTAGATGTATAAAGAGTAGGAATGAATCAGTAATATTCCAGCTGTATTCATCATTGGTGAGAACACAGCTGGAGTATTGCTCTCCATTCTGTGCACCACAAAGCAGGAGTGGTGTACAATTAATGGAAAGAGTACAGAGAAGGGTAACAAGGAGAATTAAAAATATGAAAAATAAGGATTACGATGATAGAGTAATACAACTTAACCTATACGCTTTACGGTACAGAAGGCTACAAGGAGACCTGTGTCTGCTCTTTAGTGCAACAAGGAATGAAGAACTGTTCAAAACTATAGCATTGGTTAAACATAATAATATTAAGAACACAAGATAACACTCGCTAACATTAGTAGGAGCTGTTAGCAAAACTATTAAGGGACAAAATTGGTTTAGTCAGAAGGTTATTACTAGTTGGAATGCCTTACCGGAAAATATAGTTAGAAGTAGAACAATGCACATGTTTAAAACATCATTAGATAGGTACATGGGAATGAAGAAGTATCGAGGGATCCACTGAAAAGTGGCGGGCCATATATAGGCCATGGCCTCCTGTGCCCGCATAAATCTATGAAGCCATTAAACTGACAAAGTTGTGTCCCTCCGATGATATCGAGGCATGCCTGACAACTTTTGAAAGAGTTGCCACAGCCTGCCAAAGCAACAATGGACAATCAGACTGGTACCCTACCTGATAGGGAAAGCTCAACTTGCCTACAGCAATATGGACACTGCACAGTCAGAAAACTATGACCTGTTGAAAAGCAAAATCCTGAAAAGATATGACATCTCAGGAGAGACCTACAAGCAGAGATTTCTATCTCTGAAGTATAACTCAGTCGACAATCCTTGAGAAGCCTTCACCCAACTCAGAGAATGCCGGATAAAATGTCTCCAACCAGAGGGGCAAAACAGTCCCACAGATCATCAACACATTTGCAATGGAGCAATTCATCAACATCCTGCCTACAGATGTGTAGCTTTGGGTAAAGGAACACTGACCAGAAAGTAGGGAAAAGACTGTTTCTTTGGCCGAAGAGTACCAAATGGCCAGACAGATGCCACAGCAGTGAGGTAACAGTCAAGTAAGGCACTCTTTTTCTCCTATTTAAACTCCAAATCTGATAAGAACCCTTGTGGGGGTAGCAAATATGTGCCCAAAGTTGTTATTTGCTCTAACTGTAATAAGCCAGGTCATATTGCAAGAAATTGCCATAAGAGGAGTGATACTGGAGCAGATTTGTCCTTGGCAAGTTGGGGCAAGTACAGGTACTTAACAGATGTGAAGGTGGGGTGCAAGACTGTAAAGGAACTCATTGATTCAGGAAGCAGACTGACCCTAGTGCATGTTTAGGTGCTGGGAAACCTCTGTGCAAAAGGACCAGGTACTAGTGTCATCTGCATCCACGGGGACACTCAGTATTATCCCTCCACCCAAGTGACTCTGACCATTAAGGGTATGTCGCACCAGATGAAAATGGGGGTAGTACCTTAGTTACCTGCACCCATGATCATTGGAAATGACTGTCCAGGATTTACTGAGTTAATCTCAGAGGAACTGAACCCTGTAGTTTAAGCAGCAGTGGTAACGAGCTCAGGCAAAAAAAATCTCAAACGGTTGGGACACTTTTCCTTTCGCTGATTTTGATTCGGACTTGTTTGAGCACAGCACCAAGCTCTGGAAATCCAGGAAAGAAAGACGATGCCTGAAGAAACTGTGGCAAAATGACTGATGGACATAAGGGATTAACATATGAAAATGCTGAAACTAAACTGATCACTGATTGTGATTTTCTTTCAGAACAAGCTAACGATGTTTCTCTCCAGGGTTATTTTAAGCAGCTGGGGGTGACACCAAAACAGGGTGAACCAATGTTTAAAAAATGTAATGGGTTACTGTTCAGAGTTTGGGTTAAACCTCAGACACAGGAACAGACAGAACAATTGGTTATACCACAGACGTATAGAACAAAGTTGTTACAGATAGCACATGATAGTCCTATGGCTAGTCACTCAGGGAGGGATCGCATTCTTGCTAGATTGCTGTACAGATTTTACTGGCCTGGAATTCATGAAGATGTTGCTACCTATTGCAGTTCCAGTGCTGAATGTCAGAAAGTAGCCCCAGTTACTAGAACAGACAAGGTTCCCCTACCCTTGACAGATGTGCCTTTGGAGAGAATTGCAATGGATGTGGTTGGCCCTTTAGACAAAAGTAAAAAGGGTAATAGACTTATCCTGGTAGTATGCAACTAATGCTACTCGATACCCAGAAGCAATCCCAATGCGTACTGTCATAGCTTCAAAAGTGGCAGCAGAGCTTGCAGAAATTTTCAGCAGAGTGGGCATACCTAATGGAATTATTACTGATCAGGGTAGTAATTTTGATGCTGCATTACTTAAGAAGCTGTACAGACTACTCGTTATTACTGCCATAAGAACCTCCCCCATCACCCTGAGACAGATGGTCTTGTTGAGCATTTTAACCAAACCCTAAAACGCATGTTAAAAAAGTTTGTAAAAGGAGAAGGGAAAGATTGGGGCCAATACTTGTCTTACCTACTTTTTGCTTACAGAGAAGAGCCACAGGCATCAACAGGGTTTTCACCATTTGAAATGCTGTATGGTAGGCAGCCAAGAGGGCCACTGGATGTGATAAAAGAAACGTGGGACGATAACCCCACTCAGAAACAATCTATAACATCTTATATGTGTGCCTTAAGAAAGAAACGGGCAAAATATGTTGAAATTGACCACAGTAATGAGAAGAGGCCGAAAACTAGCAGAAGGTATCTTTTGATCATGGGGTAAAAGAAAAGGTTTTTGAGCCAGGTGAAAAGGTTTTGCTACTGTTACCCACAACAGCAAATAAACTGTTAATGAAGAGGCAAGGGCCTTATAGAGTGCTTAGATGTACTGGCACCTTTAACTACGAGACTGAGACCCCTGATAGGAAAAATCCTACTGAGATATACCATGCTAACCTCCTCAAGAAATGGGTTGAAAAAATGCAAAAAGCTGCTTTGCTAGTTTTACCAGAATATGATAACAAAGATATTGATGTAGCCTATGATAGACTGGAACAAACTGTAACTGCTGACGCTGTAAAGGTGAATGTTTCCTTAACCCCCGAACAAACCGCAGAATTTCGTAACTTGCACTTAACAGTATTTTTACCACAGTACCAGGCTGAGCAAAAGGGAGCGAGCATGTAATAGTGCCAAGGAATGCTTGCCCTATTAGGCAAAAGACATACAGGTTACCAGAGCGGTTAAGAGCTGACATGGTTAAGCAAATACAAAAAAATGAAAGAATTGGGTATCATAGAAGAGTCAAGGAGTGCTTGGTCATCTCCAGTGGTAATTGTAAAGAGTAAAGAAAGAGGTGTTAGAATCTGCCTTGATTTTAGGAAACTTAATCAAGTGTCAAAATTTGACAGTTATCCTATGCCCAGAATAGATGATTTGGTGGACAGACTGGGGAGTGCAAAGTATATCAGTACCCTCAATCTCACCAAGGGTTACCGGCAAATCCCTTTAGCTAAAGAATCCAGAAACAAAACTGCATTTGCCACTCCTGTTGGATTCTATCAGTTCGCCACCATGCCATTTGGGTTACATGGTGCACCAGCTATATTCCAGCAGTACATAGATGTAATTTTATCACC
Organism: Neoceratodus forsteri; assembly: GCA_016271365.2. NCBI lineage: Eukaryota > Metazoa > Chordata > Ceratodontiformes > Ceratodontidae > Neoceratodus > Neoceratodus forsteri. Next base: position 910,955,779 of record CM057452.1, on the reverse strand, counting down.
TCACACTGGTTATTGTGCTGCATACCTGGATGATGTCGTGGTGTACAGTCCAGACTGGATAAGCCACCTGGAACACCTATGAGCAGCCATCCAAGCTATCAAAAATGCAGGTTTGACTATTAATCCTACCAAATGTGCATTGGGTATGCAGGAAGCCAGATATTTGAGCTATGTGTTGGAAAATGGAGAAGTTAAGCCAGAAATTTCTAAAATAGAAGCTGTAGCTAACAGCCCTGTCCCTAAAAATGAAGAAAGATGTCAGGTCATTTTTTGGGCTGGCTGGTTATTATCAGAGATTTGTTCCCAACTTTGCTGATTTAGCTATTCCCCTCATTGAACTCACGAAAAAACGGTACCCAAATAATGTGAAATGGATCCCAGAGTATGATAAAGCTTTTCAAGCCATTAAGGCTGCATTATGTTCAGCCCATTTGAAGAAGCCCAAACTTTGAGAAACCATTTTTGTTACAAACAGATGCATCAAAGGCAGGCCTAGGTGCAGTCCTGAGTCAAAATATAGATGGGATGGAACATCCTATTTTATACATAAGTAGGAAGTTGCATGACAGAGAGAAAAGGTACTCCACCATTGAAAAGGAATGTTTAGCAGCAAAGTGGGCCATGGAGTCCCTTAAGTTTTATTTGCTAGGAACTGACTTTGTACTTATAACAGAACACAATCATCTCTGTTGGCTTAACCAAATGAAAGATAAAAATTCCAGAATCACAAGGTGGTACCTGGCACTATAGCCATTTAAATTCAAGGCGATACACAAATCTGGTAAAGAGAATAGCAATGATGATTTTCTGTCAAGATATGGATCAGGAATTGAGGGTTTTGAAGGTTGAAAAACAAATGTATGAGTTTAAACTTTACTGTTTTCTGTACTGTTATAGAAAAAAGGATACTGCACATATGCTTAATTTTTGAAAGTTAGAAGCTAATGTTAGAGAACTAATAAAAAGTCTTGGAAACCTGTTTGATAAAACAAGTTCCCTGTTAAGGAGGGTAAGTGTGTGACAGGGTTGAATAGGACCCTGGTCCAGTTGTTATGAGAGTTTGAATGCAATGATCTGTTCTGTTCTTTCTTTTCCTCTCTCTTGTCTATCTGGTTGTACAACCAATTTTCCTGTGAGACCTAGGATTTGATCACCCCAACAGTCTTGCAATTCTCTGCCTCTCACTGTCTCTCAGTCTTCCCTTGCTGTTTCTGTCTTTTTCCTCACTTGTATATCTACTAGTATAAAAATATATTTATTTTTATTTATTTAGCTGTTGTTGACAGGGTAAGTGCACTAGACAAATCCTGCCTATTTTCAGGCACGACCCGGGGGGGGGATACAGATGACAACTGACCTTGAACCAGATTAAGCTGTTGGTGGTATTTTTTTTAGTGAATGAGGGAAATTTGGCCAGGACACCGGGGAAATTTCCCTACTCTTTTTTCGATAAGTGCCATGGGATCTTTGACATCCGCCTGAACTACCACCAATCCAGGTAGATGGGACCTCGGTTTAACATCTCATCTGAAAGACGGCACCTCAGAAGTGCAGCACCCCTCTCATGCTGTACTACAGTGTCAGTACTGGGATATTAACCCAAGTGCCAGATGTGGGAACTGAACCCACAGCCCTCTGATCTCCCGGCCTCAGAGGCGAGTGTGCTACCTACTGAGCCACTGACACTGCAAGACATATGCAAATCATTATGTGGAAATGTAACTGATATTGGGATCCATATATATATATATATATATATATATATATATAGTGTTACTGTTGAAATGTATATAATTACAGTTTGAAATGACGCAGAGCTAAAACTGAATATAGTTATACTGTTGAAATGATTGCAAAGCTATTTGGAACTCAAGGGGTTAACCTGAAATGCAATCTTTAAGTCCTTTGCAGAAGCTGTGGAGAAGGGGCCTCAGTTCTGGGACATTGTGTTCTAGCCGCACCTGCCTGAAATTTATAAGAACATTTTAGAAAAGAAAACAAAATAGGATGCTTGTTAAGAAGGGGGGTTGTAAGGACTTATAAAAATGAAGCTGCAGTTCCTTGCAAGAAAGAGACAGAGATTGAAGGAAAACGCAGATGGATTTTCTTTGTTTATTCTGCCTTTGTAAATACTTATATTGAACAAGTTAATTTTTTATGTTACTGCTAGTACTAATAAACACTTCTTGCTAATTCTACAACTGCTCCTGGTGTTTCCTATGTTTCCTGACCTGTGTCTTGATGACAGTGACGAGTGGAGTCCCACAGGGCTTGGTCTTGGAGCCAGTCCTGTTTAATGTGTTCATCAGTGACATAGGGGTCGGTATCCAGGGCAAGACTGCACTGTTCACGGATGACACTAAGCTAGGGGGAAGGGCAGACAGTGAAGAAGCAGTGGGAAACTTACAGAAGGATCTGAAAAGGTTAGAACAATGGTCTAGTATCTAGCAGCTGAAATTTAATGCCAGGAAGTGTAAGATGATACATATTGGCAAGAATAACCCAAGAACAACCTACTGGCTCAATGAGGTCTGACTCACTGCCTCACAAGAGGAAAGGGATCCAGGATTTATAAGTGACACCCTTAAAGAAGCCAGCCAGTGCAATGCGGCATATAGTAGGGCCAACAAAATGTTGGGATGTATAGGAAGAGGATTTGATAGTAGGCATAAGGAGGTGGTACTTCCACTGTACAGATCTTTGGTGAGACCCCACCTGGAGTACTGCATGCAGTTTTGGAGACTGCATCTCAAAATAGGCAGAGGCAGGATAGAAACCTTTCAGAGAAGGGCAACCAAAATGATACAGGGGCTCCAGGGGAGGGGCTACCATACGAGGGGCAACTGGAGGCGCTAAACATGTACTCCCTTGAGACTGGGAAAGAAAGGGGGGGATATGCTAGAAACCTTTAAGTACATGAGGGAATTAAATGCCGTACCCTACACTGAACTATTCACAAGGGCTCCTAGCTCAAATACAAGGGGGCATAGATGGAAACTGAGGGGTGGGAAATTCAAAAGGGATCGTAGGAAGCACTATGTCACAGACAGGATTGTTGAGCCATGGAACAAGCCACCCACGGATGTGGTGGAAGCTAAGACTGTGTCTGCTTTCAAAAAGGGTTGGGATAAAAGATACATTAGAATCAATTCTGCAAGGACTATTATCAGCTAGGACCTAGGATCTCGGGATCTCAAGGGCAGACTTGACAAATCTTTGGTCTCCTCCTGCCATCACCTTTCTGTGTTTCTAAAAAGAATAGAACAGGTGTGCATCATGTGTGGCCCTTACGGAGATTTAACACCGATGCCCTGCTTGTGCTTGTTTAGTGGAGGAACAGCTACTATATGGTTGACCGTGGCAGTAATGAAGATCTCATTTGGAGTATTGGAGCTGCCTAGGATGTAACGAAGGGCCGGGAAATCTCTGCTGAGCAAGTGCATGGGATTGCAGAGCTGGTCAGGAGGTAGTTTACAGCCCCGGGGTTTAGGTGGGTGGTAATCAGGGTTGAGTGCATCCATCGAGGGATAGGGCTGCAACAGGAACAGAGACAGTGGCAGGGTAAAAATGACATACACAGTATGTGTTGTTTTGGGGAAGCAGGTACAGGGTACAGCACAGTCCCTTGATGGTTTGAAATGGCAGGATGGCTTGCAATGTTTTCCATACCCTGTACTGGTTGTTTAGACATATTCTGCCATACCCTTTTCTGCCACAGCAGAGAACATGCTTGTTTGCACAGTCATGCAGCATTGCTTGAGCAGCAGTGTGGTGGAAAATTCAGGGGAAGGGAGAGACAGAAGGGAAGGTGGAGTCAGAACCAACCAAAGGATGTGGAAATTCAGTGACACTGTATGCTAAAAGAACTGTCCGTAGTCCCTTCTCCCTGCACCCAATCCAAAAACAGCAGAGGCAATTTAGGCAAATGAAGTCGGTCACAGTACCTGATCATGGTGGTCCTGTCTTGGTTACCTCAAAGTTGCTAGAGGAGGTTTAAGCCCTGTTCCCTGTGTCATCAGGGCATGAAGAGTTTGATGTGGGGAGGGGGACTGAGACAGCAACCACTTCTGTCCACATGGCAGGAGTTTGGGTGGGCATTTGTACTGGCTTGCAAAGGTGATGCATGTGGGGTAGATTATTGTGGTGGATCTTCTAGGTCCCCCCCACGCCCCCACCCCCATCAGGGTTGTCAGAAAATTCTTGAGCTAATGATGTGTATCGGTTTGGTGTGTGCAGTTACTAAATCATCATCCTCAGTTCCCAATTCATCTGCACATCTGCTGTGGGATCGGAGACATGGTGGAAATTTTTCCATTTTGTTTCTGGGCTGGATTCTATTCTTCCTCTTTGTACTTAGTGTCAGTGACCATTTTTCTTCTGCTGGGCCTTGTGGCAAGGTATGCGTGCCCCCTGCTTGGTCCTGTGGGGTAGTTTCTATCGGGATAGTATCAGACTTGCGGGGGGGGGGGTTCAGCCAGGGTTTTCTGGCATGGTTGATTAGGGTCCCAGTCACTTTTAGGCCACTGGTTATCCAGGAATGTTGCTGCCACCTCTGAGGAAATGTACACCTTGGGGACCCCATTGATTTCCATGCGTAAGAGGGCTGGGTATCTGAGAGAGATGGGTATGTTCAACTGATGGAGCCTATGCCTTAACACTGTGGAAGCCCTATGATGGTTGGTAAATTCCTTAGAAAAATCTTGAAAGATCGTAACTGGGTGTCCCTGCCACTTTAGGTGTCCCAGCTGTCTGACCTCCCTGAGGATATCTTATTTTACTTGGTACCTCAGGAATTTTGGAAGGATAGGTCATGGTTTCTTATCCTTTTTAGGTGATGGTGCGAGTAATCTGTGAGCCATCTCGATCTCAAACCATGGATTATCAGGGAGTTTCAATAGTACAGGGAGTATGTGGCATAGAAAACCCATGGGGTCTTTTAGTTCTGCTTGATCCAGCATCCCCAAAAAATGCTTATTACATCTCCCATGGTTTTCCAAATCATTGACTTTTTCTTGTAGGTGCTAAACTTTGGTCTGTTCAGGGAGCTACACTTGGAGATCATCTGCAGCCCTTTCATTACAGCCACATTACTGCTCCATCTTTTGTAGTCTGGTGTCTAGCTCCGAGATTGCCTTTGAATTAGCAGCCGATGCATCATGGATGTCGTTCATGCCAGTGCAGAGCTGGACAAACATGTTTTCAGTTCTGTCAAGAGGCATATATGTTGCCATTGTTGAGTCTGGCTGAGCCTGGTAGATTCTGACAGGATTAAATCACGCCTCACAAGAAGCAATCAGCTGGCTGGATTTTAAAAATAAAAACACCCTGTTGTAGTTTGTGTCTAACTGAGGCTCTTCTCTGTGTTAAACAGTTTTTTGGGGTCTTGGAAAAGTACAGTTGCGTAAGAACTTACCGTCACAGTAGATCTTCAAGAGGAGCTCTTGCAGCAGGTTACACTATAAGGACTGAAGCCGGCAGGTGCCAGAACCTCACAGAAAGCTTCTTGCTAACAGTATACAGCAGGAGACCGCCCCCAACTTTGGGCCTCCCCAACGTCGTGTACGGTATAAAAGGAGCGGTCACCCAGCACCACCTCAGTTCTCCCACCAGAAACCCCGGCACAGATAGAGAACAGAGAACCGAGGTGGCTCCTCAAGCTGAGGAAGTATGATGGAATAGCTGATAATGAAGAGGACGAGACCAAGGAGGAGGAGGGTAGGAAAGCAGCTCCTGCTGCAAGAGCTCTTCTCGAAGATCTTCCATTATTTATTATTTTTTTTTACTTTCTTTTTACACCCCCTTCATCACCATGTCCAGCCCCTCTCTCAGGGTCTCCCAATGCACCATGCAGGCTGCGCCACTGGGACTGGAGGAGTTTGCTCCTAATTAGTACCCTGCTCCAGTGATTCCAGGTATCCCTGGATGACCCCCTTGGGTGGGGCAGAGGAGTCCCTCTTCCCCTCCAAATCCTCAGGGGAACATGCACCTGGAGCTGCAACCCCAGATCCCATGGTCGCCAGTGTGGGAGCCCATCGCCTGGCCTAGACATGGGGTATTTCTTGATTTTCTGGTCCTCACCCCCCTGCAAATCTCAGCACTCAGGGAGGGCCAATGAGATTGAGATACGCAGAGATGTACCTTCGCTCAGATCCTCAGCCAATGCCCACCCCTCCCTAGTACTCTGCATCCTCTGCTGCACCTCCACCTGTGGTCACTTAGGTGGCAGCATAGCAGCAAGGACTGCAGTCCACCCCTCCCAAAGGAGTGCAGCCCGTTGGGTGCTCAATCCTTCTCCCCCCGGCCGGCCTGCTAGCAACCCGGCCTCTCTACCGAACCTGGGTCACGAGCAGTAACCTTACCGCTGCCTGGCAGGCTGGCTGTGAGATCTGCTGTTATGGTAAGTTCTTACATAACTGTACTATCTCACTTCGAGGGGGAGCTCTTGCAGCAGGTTACACCATAAGGAAAGAGTCCCAAGCAGTACAAGGCAAATCCTGATGTAAGGATGGAGGAAAGGAGGCTGAAAAGCTGGGTTCCTCATGACAGAAAGCCCTGAAGGACAGCATGGCCAAAGTTGTCCTTCACCTGGAAGCAATGTCCAAACTATAATGCTTAATGTAGGTGCAGACAGAGCTCCAGGTGGCCGCTGCCAGATGTCTGCTACTGACACATTTCACAGAGATGCAAAGGAAGCAACAACACCCCTGGTGGAATGGCCTTTAAGCGAGCGCAGTAAAGGCTTATCATATTTCTGGTAACAGTACACAATACAATAAACCAATGACTTGGATAACATTTGTTTAGAAACCGGCATCCCTAAAGTTTTCGGGATGAATGAAACAAATAACTGATCAGACTTTCTGGAATCCTGGGTATGAGTCAGATAGTAGGTAGACGTCCAGAGTGTGATGGAGAACCTCCCCTCAATTAGAATGCTCTAGATAGTAAACAGGAAGATGAATGTTTTGATTAAGGATGAATTTAGCCCCCCCCGATGAAGAAGAATTATTCTTTGAAGCACCGGGGTAATGTTTGTGCATCCTCACACTGAAGCACTTAAATTCTCTGAATTTGTCTCCAGTCGAGTGTTTCACTGCTTTAAAGTGTTTGTCTGTAGCAGCCTTTCTTTGGAGGGGGCTGTGAGCAGCCAGTCATCCAGGTATGGGAAGACGTAGTGACACCTTGCCATGACAGCCACTGCCACTATGGCAAGGCACTTTGTAAAGACTCGAGGAGCCGAGGACAACCCGAACGGAAGAGCTTGGAACTGGAAGTGGTGCCCTTGAAAGAAGAAATAAAGGAACCTGTGGTGGGGGCTGGTAGGGCAATCAGGATGTGAAGGTATGCATTCTGCATGTCCAGTGAACAAAGCCAGTCCCCTTGGTGCAATGGGTATTAGGCCTGGAAGGGTTCCACCCTGAACCATTTGTACTCCACGTATTTGTTCAGGTTGCTGAGGTCCAAGATGAGGCACAGATTCCCAGTTTTCTTGTGAACCAGGAAAAAGTGGGAATAATAATCCTCTCGAAGGCTGGCACCAGCTCTATTGCTGTTTGTCGAGTAGGGCCTGAATCTCCTCTTGGATGAGGGCTGCATGGGATGGGGAATAGCAGGAGTGTAGCAGGGGGTTGTCCAGGGGTACCTGCAGAAACTCTGTTGTGTGCCCCATTTTTATCAGTTGGAGAACCCATCGGTCAGATGTGATTCTGCTCCATCCCTCTAGGTAGAGGGAGAAGTGACCCTCCACCACCTCTCCCAGGGCTTCAGCGGGGGAGGGGGGAATCAGGCAAGGAGTCAGGCGGAGGTGTTGGGCAGAGCAGCCTGGGAGGACTTGGCGGCTCTGGGAGTGGAACCTCTGGGGTTCTGAGAGATCTTCTCAGACTCCTCTCTGAAAAGGATCAAGCTTTTAAAAGGGGCATCCATGATACAAGCCTGGGCATCCTGGGAGAAGCCCAAAACCCAGATCCAGGAGTGCCTTCTGATGCAAACCTCTGTAGCCACCACTCATACTGTGGTGTCAGCTGAATCATAAGAGGACTGCAGGATGTGAGTGCCGACGTCCGATCCTGTTTTCAGAAGATTAAGTAATTCTGCCTTCTGGGGCATGTCAGGTAGGGCCTGGGCTATTTCCATGCCCTGCTCCCAGAGGGCATTTTGAAATTGGACTATGTGCATGAGGAAATTTAGAGAATGTGTGCTACAAGTGGTAGAGGCATAGACCTTCCTGCCAAGTTGGTCCATTTGTTTAGACTCCTTGTCCACAGGCTGAGTGCTCAGGTGTCTGGGTCGCTTCGACCTATCATGGACAGCTGTGATTACCATAGAGTCCACCAGGGGATGTTCACCCAGAAAGGGTTCTTCCCTGGGGACCCTGTAGCGGCGGTATGATTTCTTGGCCAGGTGACTCCTCTCTTGATCCAAATCCTCTGTATCCCACCCATGTTGTCCTGGATATGGCGCATGATGTCCATGAACAATGGATCGTTGGGTAGAGACCTGGGGGAGTCCTTGGGTTCTGGAAGGGAATAAGTGCCCCTGGAGGAGGAGGACCTGGAAGAGGAGGAAGTGCTATGGCTCGAGTCCTCCGAGGATGTAGACCTAGGAGTGTCGGTGGTGATGTCCTCTGGAGCAACATCCGTGCCTGTCCAATGATCTGGAAGAGCAGTGATGTCTGCTTTCCTTGTGGCCAGTGTGACCCCTGCATAGGTTAGCCAGTTGAGGGGTGGTTTCCCTCAGCTGAGGTGTGGGCTCCTTGGGCTGAGAGGTTGGCTGTTTAGGAGGTGTGAGCTCCAGAGGAGGAGAGGCAGGTCTTGATGAAATAAGGTCACCTTTGATGGTGTTCCACCAGGACGAAAAGAGATCCTTTACAACAGACAGCAGAATTCTGGGCTTCTGGAGAGTCTCCGGTGTCGGGGTTGGCACCGGAGCCTATAGAATGGGATCGGCCGGCATTGGTGGAACTAAGGTACCGTTGTCCAGTGTCGTCAACTGGTCATATGGTGTCACTGGCTCTGGCGTAGGGTCTGGTCATTCATCAGCTGGCAATGAACGGGGGTCTGGCAACATGGGGTTAGAGGTCACTGGGAAAGACGCCGTGGACACCAGCATTGATGAAATAGGCACCTGCTTGGGAGATGCCTGATGAGGGAATGGAGTCATGTGAGGGACAGAGGAGTTGGCCTCCTGCCTCCGGCGTTGGTCCAGGGAGTCAGCATTGGAGGAAGTGGCTGACTTGGATGACGTTTTAGCCGGATGGGTGATGGGAAGGAACCCGCCACCCGAGGAGGATCTGGCTGAGCCACCTGGCTGTGGGCCCAAAATCTGAGAGAGAGAGACTGAAGAGCCGAGGATGAAGTCCCCGACCCTGAAGAACCTCCACCCATCTGTACCAGGGCCGGAGGTTTCACCACAGTAACTCCGGAGTCTGTACCTGACTTAAGCGGGTATCAGGAAGGAGAGTCCATGGAGGACTTGTCTTTGCACTTCTCCTTGTGTCGATGTTTCCCCAATGATTTCTTGTCCTTACAGATGCCAGAGATAGCTGGAGCCCCTGAGATGGGGGAAGAAGAGGAACTCTCTCCCTGGGTCTCCATCTGCAGAGCAGCTAGTTGTTTTTCTAGCAAGAAGGGTTTTAGGACATTTTCGCAGCGAGTCCTTGTCTTGCTCTTGAACTTCAGGCAGCGCTTGCAGGCCTCGGTGTTGTGTTCTGGGCCAAGGATGACCGAATGGTCATCTTTCGATGGAATTTGCTTGCCGCACGCACACATGCATTGGCGCCATTCAGTAGGAAGTGGCAGGGAAGTAGGCATGCAGAGAAAAAAGGCTAAATACTAAAGGAAATAAAGCGTTTGTAAAACATTGTCAAAATGGTGGTCGAACTAGAGCAGAAGGCGTCTGTGGAGCCAATGTGTGCAGATCGACAGTAGGAAAAGAACTGAGGTGATGCTGGGGGACCACCCCTTTTATATAGTATGTGATGTCTGGGGCGAGCTGATGTCAGCAGTGGTCCCCTGCTATATACCGCTAGCTAGAAGTTTTCCGTGCTGCTGGCCCAGTGGTGCTGAGGGTTGAGGCGCTGGATGCCATACCTCGCACCACGCCGGCGAACCGGGTTTAGGAGCAGACTTGGGTCACCGGGGGTCGACCAGGGGGAGAAAGGATGAGCATCTGACGACAGCTTGCCTTCTCTGGGGGGAGGGTGGGGATCCATCCCAGTGAGTGGTGACCTCTGGTGGAGGCTGGGGGCATGACAGCTCGTCAGCACCTCGGGGGTTTGATTGGTCACAGGCAGAGGCCTGTGGACCAATCACCTCTAGGGGTTGCATCATCAAGGGGGAGGACGTTGCGGACATCTGCACTCGTGCCTTGACGTCAAGGGCCAGCAACGTCCTCACAGAACAGGGAAAATCACCCTCCAGCGCCAGGTAGACAGAGCACCGAACCCAGTCCTGATGTGCCACTGACTGCCGCTGTCTCAGGGACTGGAGAAGACATTAAGGTACAGGGGTTTCGCCCCACCTCGAACCCCACCTGCGGGGTAATCCATGGCAGGATGAGGAACCCTCAGCAGCAGGTAAGTCAGTGGCAGGGACGGGTTTCATTGGCGACTCCTGAAGGAGCAGCTCTGGCAGGGACATAGGAGGGGAGAAAAAGAAATTTAAAAAAAAAGAAGTTTTCCGTGGGGTCCTGGCACCTGCCGGTTTCAGTCCTTATGGCATAACCTGCTGCAAGAGCTCCTCCTCGAAGCGAAATCTTTCAGATTCTTTAGGATTATAGATCTTATCCATGTCAGTCTTCACAATTCATCACTGTTGGGTACCTGGCCGGGAGTCAGGACCCTGCGGGAGCTTTTTTTGTCTTTACATGGGTGGAGCTGACACAGTGACAGCACCGCCATCGAGGCTGACGTACAACATGGCGCTTGCGGGTTGGTCGTCAGCTGTCGTCGGCGCCGCCCCCTCGTCAGTTCTTCATCGCCAGCTGTAGAGGTTGGACCTCGTGAGGAGTTTGAGAGAAACCACACTATAGCTTGCGGCCTAGTTTGTTTAGCCTACTTGCGGTCGAAAGTCCATCGGTTCTATTTGCCACGCCTCTGCTCGATGCTGCTGACTAGTAAGACTGTTCCTTTTATTCTGTTTTTATTCAGCAACAACATCGAGTACTGTTTGTTGTTGATTTTTCCGGTAGATCATGTCTGGTTCGGGAGGCAAAAAGTCATCTAACATGGGGCTTCCCCCTATGCGACGGTGCTCCTGCGGCCGCCGTTACTCCGTCACGGACTTTCATGATCGGTGTCTCCACTGCCTTGGCCCATTTTATGACATGGATAACTGTGACACCTGTTTCTCCATGGACCGCTGTGTCTTCGAGTTGCGTGTGTTTAAAGTAGGGCACGCACCGCCAACTTTCGGGGGATGGGCGCGCAGTCAAAACGCCAAGGCACGGATGCTTGACCCTTCCTCCGGGTCCCCTCTTGGCTCTATACAGACTGTGGAGGAGAGGGCCTCCACCTCTCTTAGCCTTGCCACAACGGGGGCTCCTTCTGTGGGGCAGGAGGCCCAGTCTGGCCCTTCCAGGGGTCGGATGGGAGGCACTGCCCCGGCAATCACCTCCTTAGAGGTGAGGGCTACCCCCAGTGTTGCGCCCCAGGGCCTGCAGGTCTGGGCCGGCACCATCCTTGACGCCATCCGCTGGCACCATTATGCGGTTCGGAGCCGCTTGCGGTGCCAGGGCGCTGGGCCGTCTCTTGGCACTGTTTCTGCTGTCAGCAGTGCTCACAGTGCCGATGTTGAGAGCGGTGTTGTGGGAGGTACACCTGCAGTTTCTGGGGCTGTTTCTGATCTTGCTACCATTCTCGGTGCTGAGACTGGGGACAACGCTATCTCCAGCTCCAGGGAGGGGGATGGCGCTGTGGTCGGCACTGTCTCTGGCACCATTTGCGGTGCCAAGGGGGAGTTGGGCACCATCATTGGTACTGTTTCTGGCTCCGGCACCATTTGCGGCACTGGGGAGGAGGGCTGTGCCATCGTCGGCACCGGCTCTGGCTTCGGTGCTGTGGTTGGTGCCATCTCCAACTCTGGTGCCATTCACAGCACCAGGGAAGGGGATGAGCTGGCTGAGGTACCATGCCTGGGATTGGCATCTCTCGCTGCTCTGGGATGGGCAAGGGTCGGAGGGTGGTCTGGCATCAGACCTCAGTTCCCACCTCCTCGGAGGAGGATTCCAGGTCAGAACCAAACTGGCTCCTGGACTCCTCGGAGTCGTCTGATCCCTCAGTGGTTACCTCTTCTGCCCCCACTTGGCCTCCCTCTGAGGGGCGGACAACTCCTCCTGCTTCTGGGGTCGGTGGCACTGACCAGCCAGCAGTGGTCCAAGTGGCCACTGCTGAGCAGCCTGGAGCTGGGGGGGTTGTCTGTCCCTTCAGCTGTGACACTCCCTTCTTTGGAGTGCCTGGACAGTCCACATTTGGGACAGCATGGCGCATCCTTGGAAGGGGAGGGTGCTGCACCCTGGGTGGTCTCCTCAGAACCCACTTGGAGTTGCCTAGGCTGGTGGTTACAAGGCAGAGGGCTCTTTCTGAGTCCAAAGGGTCGAGGGGCCCGAGTTCTGTGTGGTGGTCTCTCCCTGGAACCCACCCAGGTTCAGGGACGAGCTGTAGTGCAGATCCTCACCTTTCCCCTTCTCTCTCCTCGAGAGAGACCTCTTCTTTGGAGGCCAGGGACCATCCTTCTAGACTCTCACAGTCCCAGTCCTCTCACAGGGGATTCTTCCTTAGGGCACAGTCTTAGCAGTTCCAGTGGGGTTGATCAGCTGTTGGCTGCTGGGCTTTTCGGGTCTCTTTCCCAGTTGGGAGCATCCGCTAGGCTCTCTTGCCCGGGCAGAGCATGTTCCTCTTCTTTGAAGGATTTGGCCCCTATTCCTCTGTCTTGATCTCCCTCTCCCTCTCTCCCTGGTGTTGCCGGTCCTAAGGGACCTTTGACCTGGGAGCAGTTCAGGGGTTCAGCTGCTCATTTTCCAACATATGTCAGGCCATGGATGAGAGGGTGTTCCACCCTCCTCCTAAGCAGCCATCCCCTGAAACTCCGGACTCATCCCCCTCCTTGGAAGGGGAGGAACCATCCATTCACATTTCCACTGTGGCTGATCTTTCTTCATATCAGCACTTCCTCGTGAGGATGATGGACGATCTCCAGATCACCCCTGGCTCAGAAAGCAATACGGAGCATTTGACATGCACCTTTTTAGCTGAGTTCAGTGCGGTCAAACTTTCAGGAAGCGTCACTGCATTTCTGGCAGCATTCTTTTTCCAATGTTCCAGCCCCAAGGGAATTGTGCCAGAGGTATTGCACTCCCCCAGAGTCTCCAGGTCACATGTCTCTCCCACTTTGAGGGTTGAGGCAGTTGGACACCCCTTCTGGGCTTTGAGACCCTCACCGTGACCAGCCCCCAGATTCAGACTCTTCGGATTTTGATTTCTGGGGTAGGATGGTTTTCTACTTGGCACAGATCTTGTTATCCATCGCATCTCATCAGGCCCACTATGCATCCTATGACAGGTTTTTGTGGTACAGGCTAGGTCAGCTCCTAGCTTCTCTGCCTATATGGATGTATCCAGACAGGCCATCGCACTCTCTGCTCAGGGCCTGGAGCTGACAAGGCACCAAGAGAGGGCATCCTATGATGCCAACGAGGTAGCTTCCAGAGTCATAGGGGCAGCGATCTGCATTAGGTGGGCGGCATGGCTTAGTCTTTCCCAGTTGTCACCCATGGCCCTGCGTAGGATGATTTCCTCCACCTACCAGAGAATCCACCTTTTCTCCTGTAGGATGAGAAGGCAGCTGTTGGGGTGTCTTCCTTCCCCCTCCGGGGGTCACCATCTCACTCAGACCACTCTCTGGCCTTGCCTGGCCCATAGGGGTTCTCCCCTTCAGTGTATCCCCACTGGGGGCTAAGGGGCTTTGTCCCTTAGGGTCCTGTCAGGCCCCCTTTGGGGGGGCTCGGTACTCGACCAACTGTGATGAATGGTGAAGATTGACACAGGTAAGATATGAAAATTACGTACCTACCATAATTCTTGATCTTTCTGTGTATCTTCACCATGCATCACAAAATCCCACCCAACATCCCCCTGGGGCTTCAGTCTCTGGGTTCCCTCCTCCCTCTGTGTGTCTCTCTCCTTCCCTCTCTCCCTCCCTCCCTTTGGCCAGGGATGGGAGACCCTGGAGACACACAGGGTGGACCTCAGTTTACAGCTTAGGGGGTGAAGGGGGGGCTTCTCCTTTATTACCTTGTATCCCTCCCGCCCCTTTTTGGGATGTGGGAGATGGAGCCACCTCCCCCCCTTCTTCCTCTGTCCTTTGGGATTAATCACAATTCTTTTGATTTTGGGGGAGGTTCTTCTTCCGAAGTTCCTCCCACCTTTTTCCTTTGGATAGGGAAGAGGACACGTCTTGACTCCTGGCCCTCCCAACCTATCCTTCATCCTTGTGACTAATCCCTTTGGGATAGTCATTCTCTGCCAGGAGTTCTCAAACCCTGTGAGTAAACCTTACTTGCCTTGTCAGGATTTCTCTTAAACTCTACTCCTCTTGGCAGATGGCTTGACTTTTTTCAGGGTCTAACTTGGGGGTCCAGACACTGTCCTCTCCCCTACAAATATTTTTCCCCTCTCCTTCTTCCTACCTTCTCTTCTTTCCCAGAGATTTGGGTCCCCCTCCCAATCCCTTAGTTTCCATTTCCTCCTTCATTCTGTCCTCTCAGTCGCTTATTCCTCCTTTTATTTTGTATATCCTTTCTTTTTATCTGTCCCTTGGACTCTCTTGTCCCTCCCTCCTCCCTTATTTCTCACTCTATGGTGACTCAGAACTGATGAGGGGCATTGCAGATGACAGTTGATTACCAACGCCGTAGTGTCACGTTGTACGTCGGCCTCGTCACTGCGTCGGCTCCATCCATGCAAAAAAAAAAAAAAGCTCCTGCAGGGTCCTGACATCCAGCCAGGTATTGACTGTGATGAATGGTGAAGATACACAGAAAGATCAAGAATTACAGTAGGTATGTAATTTTCATTTTCCAATGGTCAGAAGAAAAACCTAAGCAGCCATCTTAGTTAAGCTCAGGTCATGCCCCTCCTAGCACACATTTCTGAGGGTAAACAGTACCACTCCAAAATATTTAATTTCTTTATAGTCGGTGTGGTTGGAGAACAGGGACATTCAGAAACCTTAAAACCCCTATCTCAGTTCAGAAGGTAAATATGGCTGAAAAGAAAAATAGATAAATAGTTGAGTGGTTTCATTATTTTTATCAGGCACCCATCAAGCCTGGGAATAGCTGTACACGTAAAACAGCATTCACAATATTCATAAAATGTGTAACACACAATATAAAACTTAGAATCCTAACACTGATGTTTTTGGTAAAAATACATTACTACTAAAAAAAAAAAAAAAGCTAAGATGTGGTTTTTCTAGTAACAGATACTGCTGAATAACTAATAAGTCTAACCTGAACATGTAAATCAGGTCAAGTTTAGCAATCTGTGATCAACAGTATTTAACAGCAGTCTAAAGTAAGAATGACGTAGTATTTGATGTGTTGCTTTTTGTTTGGTAATATTGTTTCTTAATTATTTATTTATTTTTTGCAGTTTTCTGGATTTCCAATTCATATGCCATTCTCTGAAGTGGGACCCATAGTAGAAGCTTTATACAGCACAGGGGTCCACAAAACCGAGCTTCCAAATGTGGAATTTGCTTTGGCCATGTACGTCCATCCCTACCCGAACAGTGTTTTTTCAGTGTGGCTTTATGTTGCTTCGCTTGTTCGTAACAGATAACATTACACCAAATGCAAGTGGAGAAGGGAAGACTATTCCTCCTGGTGTTACTGCAAGGATACAGGAGGGAAAAAAAGTGGTCCAGCATTCCTCAAAAAGTATCAATGAACAATGCCATGATGCTTTCATTTTTGAATAAATATTTACAAGAAACTGCTTTTTAAAACTCAGTTACTCTGAGGTGACCTTTTCTGCAGTTAAGTTAATAAGTGGAATCTTAAGATTTCTAAAAGCAATATAAGAACACAGGTTAAAGAAACAGTGCAGTGAAAACTTTCTGAAAAGCTAGTTTCAGCTGCAATAAAATACTCTTTTTCTAAAGTACATCCTATACTGCGCACCACGAGTTTGTTTTTTATCCCGATCCTAATTCTTGCCAGATCTACAATTGTACTTCTATGCTAAATGTGACAACCATCTTTTTTACTGGGGGGAAAAACTAAA
Source organism: Neoceratodus forsteri (assembly GCA_016271365.2). Lineage (NCBI taxonomy): Eukaryota > Metazoa > Chordata > Ceratodontiformes > Ceratodontidae > Neoceratodus > Neoceratodus forsteri. The sequence goes on along the minus strand of CM057452.1, from coordinate 910,939,497 downwards.
ACATTCATAAAATACTCAGGCTGTGGTGGTACTAGAGCAATTTACCACCAAATAAAACTGGAAGATGCCTGGAACCTTTTATAGTGAAAAAGGGTTGCATTTGCTGCACTGCTGTTTTAAATAAGAAACCACTGCAGTGTACTGTAAGTAAATTGCCATTTACAGCCTGAAGACTAAGTGCTCCTTATCAAAGAAGAACTGGATTCAACCTGCAAGCCATTATTTTCTGCAGAAGCTGTTCCTCACATTCTGGTTCACGTTTTGTTATGGTTCTTTTTTGTACTGGCCTTTTATTAAATTTAGTGGGTGCTTCTGATTTACACACTGATGGTAAGGGCTGGTTTTCCCTATCACAGCAGATGGATGAACCGTCACAATAATGTAAAGGCACTTTTACACAGTGCCCCTCTGCACTGCAATTGTTTTGTTTTGCAGTCCATTCACATTTTTGCTCCTGTCATCCATGTGCTTTTACACAGCACAGGTGAAATCGATCCCAGAGAGAGAGTCTCGCATGGCCCTCTGGGATCCTCATTGTCTGTCAATGACACTGTTTTATGGTGTGGCCCGATGCTTGTACGAGCAGTATTACACCCAAGTTCAGCTACTTATATTTTCTGATAGTACAAAGAAGGCTGAGCTTGGGCAAGTAGGCATTTCTTTGCAACGGGGGCTACAAATGCTTTAAATTCACTCGGAAAGTGGGGCATTATACTGGGCTTGCACTTGCATAAGAGAATGGCCAGTATACCGCCCCACTTTCCAAGTGATTTTAAAGCATTTGTAGCCCCCGTTGCAAAAAACTGCCTACTTGCCCGAGTTCCGCTTTTTTTTGTACTATCTGAAAATATAAGTAGATGAATTTGGGCACAATAGTGCTTGCATGAGCATTGGGACATACCATAAAGCAGTGCCATTTACAGACAGTGAGGATCCCGGAGGGTCACGTGAGACTTTTGTGGGCAGATATGTGAGCATTGCCATTTGATTACATTGCCACCAGGTGTGGTTCACAATGATGCGCTGAAACGGGCAACCCAGGAAAACAGGGAATGCCATTTCAGTGAGCGCTTGTTGAGGAATCAGTGCGGGTTGCCTTCACACACAAAAAAGGCGGTGCTGCAGTTGATGTGCACCAGTCAATGCAGTGCAGAGCCCAGTGTGTAAAGGCACCTTAAGAGATACAGAAGCATATACACCACATTATACAGTTCCCAAATGGTGCTTACCACCAATCCGTGTGTAATCAGAAACAGCCACTAAGTTTAGTAAAAGGCCAGTGATGGAACATTAACATATTTGGAACCAAATCAACTTCTACCTGAAATAACGACTTGCAGGTTCAGCACAGTTTTTCTTAATAGTTTCTTCAAATAATGGTATTTATTTTAAACTGCACTGAAAGTGAATAAATGTATCATTCTTTTTTGTTCAGTTATTTTTTTAAAGAAATGTTATTCTGCTCTATATACAGTACTGTATGAGGTTGTAACACTGCAAGACTGATGGTGAAAACGAAAAGAAGGGTGTTTCCAGCTACTATAAGCGAGACACTGAAAAAACTGCTATTGAGTAAACAGTGTTTGGAGACAAAGATTAACGGAACTGTTATAATTCCAGTATGTCATTCCTGTCCCCCTCCAAAAAAAAAAAAAATATTTTTCTGGATATATTGATCATATGCTTTTTCATTTATTTTTTTCTGTTACATCCTGAGAACCAATTGTGATTAAAATTGCTATGGACATTCCTTGCAATTACTTCTTAAAGATGGTTAGCATCTTGACCATGGTTACCTAACTGTGCATTCATTTTGACTTCTGATAATTTTTTACACTTAGACTTTTATTTTGAGAATCAAATTTATAATTATGATCAAACTTGGCAGTATGGTCTAGTGGTTAGGGCATCGGCTTAGAAACCAGGGGCCCCGATTCCAAAAGCACTTAGACTGATGCAAGGTGCTTTTGTCGAACAATGACGCAATTTGCACCTTGCATCATAAAATGCGGCAGTCCCTATTCCGTAATGTGGTCTGTGTTGGAATGGAAGCCGCTATGACAAACGGGCACTGCACCACCTTTGCAACCTACATCAGGATACGGCAGGTAACAAGGGGGTTAGCGCCATGGCAGGGCTGCAGCAGCTCCTTTTTGGGGATTCTGAAAGCCCCGCCATGGCCATAGCAAGGGGCTCACATTATACCAGACAGGAGGTGGTTTACTCCCCTTGCACCATTGCCCCACAAGGTGGGGAACCAGTGGTGGGCTGTGTATGTGAGGGACAGGGGATTGTTATGAGGGTGTTGGGGCAATTGGGCATGCTGGGTGGCTGCTCAAGGACCTGACAGGGGTGCCATTGTTATCGCAGCATAAGCCATTACCACAATGGTTGTATGCATGGCCCGCCCGGCATGCCCCCTTGCTCCCCAACACCCCTACAGCATCCCCCATGTCCCTTCTTTCCCAGGACCCCTCCAGCCATTCCTTCTAATGTTGCACCAGAAAGAGGGGGTGGAGCTTTGTGGCAAGTCCCACAGGTGCGCCTATTGTTTGGCAGTAGCCTGTGTGTGTGCGGCAAATCCTGGGTTTTTGGCACAGGGACCCTGATTTTATAGAACTGGGTGCAGGGTACCTGGGGCAATCTACAGGGTCTTTTGGAACTGGGCCCTAGGAGATCAAAGAGTCAAACCCTGCTAAACTCATACACTTACCTTGTGACCTTGAACAAGCCACTTAGCCTCCCAGTGCTAGTTTACCCAGCTGCAGAAACGGGTAGAAGCAGGAGTTCTACTGGAAATGAGATGCTGCATCTTGGCTGTCATGGGGAAATAAATAGTAAAATAAATAAATACAGACATTCCTGAATACAGCCTGTTGGTAGTTCTATTTCATGATCCTGTTAGACATTGATGAGCTAATTATGCATACATTCTGCCATGTGATTGGCTATTTCAGTTTTGTCTGTATCTTAAAAAAATATGCATTCCTGGGCCGACCTGGTGGCACTGAGGGTTGAGGCGCTGGATGCCACACCTCATGCCATGCCAGTGACCGGGGTTCAGGAATGACCTCGGGTCGTCGGGGAGCTGGCACAGGGGGTGGGACAGGATCGAGCTCCTTACGGCAGCTCTCCTTTCCTAGGATGGTTGTCACTCCTACGTAGTTCTGCTGCCACTGGGTGGAGGTCCGGTGGCAGTGCAGGAAGAAGGGGGCAGCAAGTCAGGAGGGCATCTCGGAATGTGGCACGCATGTGTGCGTCCAGGACTGAGGGCGGGTGAAAATGGGAAAAAAACACATAAAATATATAATGGGGGAAAAAAATATGCATCCCTATTTTAAAAAGACTTGGTATACACGTTCATTAGAACCACTCTTTTATACCCTATCAGTCATCGTGATCTAATTAAGAATGAAATCTGGCTTTTGATTAGTTGTTAAATTGTCAACTCTCTTTTGTCTGTTTTTACAGAATGAGTAAGCCAGTTATATTCAAAGTTTGTAGGGATGTTCCTTGCTAGTATTTCTTGAAGGTATCAGCATGTCATCCTTGGTCACCAGATTATAATGTGTTCTGGATATTAATTGGCTGTAAAATTCATTACTATATTGCAATTTTCTGTACAGGATAGCACATGATGGTGTATGGTTATAAAGGAATATTCGCACCTCAGGTGGTTGTTAGGCACAAAGTGTAGCCAAGTGCCGCAGCCACCCAAGAGCTGCATTATTACTTATGACCACATACACTGGAGTGTGTTATCCCACTTATAAAATGGGCTTTTATTTCTTAAAAAACATTATGTAGTTCAGGTAGGGCATTTGATTGTCAGAATATAATCAACTGTCCTGTGATGTGTTTCAATTAATGAAGTTACAGGATTTTTATGGCCCATTTTATAGCTTAAAAATAACTTATTTATGATTAAACTTGTTTAGGGTGTTCCTTACTACTTTTTTCTTGATGCTGCCAGTTCCTCTGCCATGGTGACTTAATTATGTATGCATTCTGACTTCTGATTGGTTGTAAATCCTTCCCAGCTGCTTACAGAAAAACAATTAACTTTTAAAACTAAAATACCACTTTTTAAGCCATAAATTAATAAGTATTTGGTATTTATCTGCAAATGTTATGCCAATATATCATCACTTGAGAGGAAGCAGCCATTGAAATTCACTGGCAGGTCCTTGGTGAGTTAGGCTTTCTTTGTCTCTTGGCAGATATTTGGATCTCGGTTCAAATCTGAAAGAACATGTGTATCCCTCTCTGTGTTTATACAATATATACTTCTGTGAGATGTACTAGGAAGAAAATGTCAGGCACTGCACAGCTCAGTAATATTTATTACAGCTGAAGACAAAGGTTTTTGATGTCATGCTTACGAGCTACATTTACAAATTCTGATCAGATGTGACGTGACACAAATTGGTTTCCTATAACGGGTTTTTCCACCAAGTCAGTTTACTGTAAGGACCTGGTTATACATCAATATATTTGTTTTTGTATACATCACATACTGTATGTAAAAGTGGGTCTTGTAAGCTGATTGTAAAAATCGTGTTGACCTTTGAGGTTTAAGGTTTAATTTTTAAAAAATTTTTATAAAAAAATTATGGAATTTTATACATTCAATTATTTTTGTAACTTGAATTATGCTGGTGTTTACTAAATTAAAATACTATATCACATTCTTTAAATTGCGCTGCATTTCTTTTCTATCACTAATATTCAATATCGGCATGTCTTGTCAGATGGATGTTAAGAGTTCCACAGATGATCTTCTTCAAAGATATGTCTTCCATTAGACCACACCTTTGGAACTACAGCCACCAGGCACTAGGAATTCATGGAAAATGTTGCTGCCAGGGGCCACTCATGATGACATCATGCGTCAGTGTGTACATAAACATGGGCAGCTCCGTCATTCAGTTCTTTGCCTGTCGTCAATCATCCTCAAAGGACCTGCTGTAGGAAACATCGTCAACTGGACATTTCTTATTTTCATTTATTACAAAGTTTATATCATCATCTCTGTATGCCATCAAAGTGGAAACAGCCTTTATTTCAGTGCTGAGCGATGAGATAAAATTTACAAAGAGGATTTACATGCTGTCTGCGTGTGCTGTTTGCACCTTTCTCACAACGTTAGAACCTGTGAGATCTGCCAAAGTTTTAAGCAAGCTACAAGGCGACACTGCAAAAACGCTTTAGAAAACTTTCTGCTTCTAAAAACTTTAAAGGCCCTGGAGAAGGCACAAGGATCAAAATTAGTGTTGCCCACACCATTGGCAGAAAAATGGCACTGAAATCTAAGGATTGGGACAAGGAGCAGTTGACATCGATGCCCTCCTTATCGTCAGGCCACAAACAAAAATACAGGGACAAAGAAAGGTCTTCTGCACCAGCGCGGTTCCAGTCACCTTTGCAGCTTGCAGGTAACACTACTGCATCATCATCTGCTCCAGTGGCATTGAAGACAGCTTTTCTTCTCTCCTCCCCATCGATGAGATACCAAGGTCGAGGCTTGGCTTAGGTGCTACCTTACCTACTACAGATGGTACAATGCATCACTGAGTCAAGGACCACCACTGATGAATTCTGTCATGGTGCCTGTCCAGGGAGTCATTGACATTCATGCTGTACTGGCGTCATTTTTGGAGACAATACAACACATTCTGTTAGGCTTTCCTGTGCATCCTGTTATTCCACCAACAAGGTTAACTGCTGCTGGCTGGGGCCAGCATTGGAGTGTCCTTCTTGGGTAACTTCCATGATATGTGTCGGGTGCTCAAGATCTTTGTGGAGGACCCTTCCCACCATGGTATGAATCACAAGAGTAAGAGGTACCACTATTGGTGGTGGGACTGGGAGAGATCACGCTCCTCTTGCTTCCTCAACTCTCCCAGCCACTTGATGGTTGTCGAGCAATCAGCTTTGGCCAAGAGGCATTTGGCTGGGGAATGGGTCGCTAGCTCCATGGTAACCCCCGTCAGGCTTGCTAACCTCGACATTGGTCAATCAGGTGGTCAAGACTCTTCTTGACCCCATCAACCCATTGTCAGATGGGGTTGATGAAGAGTTGATCTCCAAGACCCTGGAAGACGTGGAGTGGTCGGTATTGCTGGCTGTCCCTGCTTGGAATCAGCCTCCAATGGAGGTTGTGTAGTCAAATCCAGTGCCAGTGTATTACATCGCACCCCCAGTTGTGTCTCCTCAACACTGGCCCACAAGTCGATGTTTGAGGTAAAAGTCAAGGGGCTTCTCAAGTTCTGGATTCTGCTGGACTGCAAGGCATCACTGTTGCTGCTCCTTGTCCTATTCTTCTTTGGATAAGGGGAGGCTCTGCTGGCAGTATTATGAGGAGTTCCTCTGGCAGCAATGGGCCTAGGCAGGGCCAGGTAGGGCTCTACCACCGGTGCCAGTCAAGCCCACGTCAATCCACTCAAGACAGCTATCCCTGACACGCATCTATCCACCATTGTCGGTGGAACTGCCTAGACAGTAACCTGTGTGGTGGCTCCTACAAAGGCTTCCCATTCAAGTACTGTGTCAGTGGAAATTACCCACTCTGATATTGGGGTGGTTCATGGCAGTAGGCAGCCACAAGCCATCTCTGAAGAGTCCTTGGATGACTCTGATCAATCTCCCATGCAATGTTCAAGGATGCATATGTTTGACCGGGAATCAATCGAGGAACTGACCACTGACCATGGCCCGGTGTCTTTTGGGATGCTCTTCCAACTTATGTCAGAGTTCATGAATGTTCCTTTACAGCCATTTCAGAAGAAGCTAAAGTACCCCTTCGCTGACATCCTGAATAAGGACGAATCCCTGGGGGTTACCTTTCCCATGGCCAAGGCCATTCTGGGACAGGCTGTGGAGCTTTTGGCATCATCCAGCTTCCCGCCCTCCACCCTCATCCCATATGCTCCACAAATATGCGGTCCCTACCGGCTCCTTGCTTGGATTTTCTGGCCAACCCTCGACCAATGGTCTGGTCTCCCATTCAGTTTTCTGGAAATCCAGCAGTACTGAGGACATGGACAAGCCCCCCCAACAAGGAGTCAAAGGAGCTTGACCACATGGCTAAGAAAGTCTACACCACATCCTCCCTTTGTCTCCGTCAGGTGAGCTACACCTTGATGATGGCTGTCTTCGGTCACTCCCTGCTGGGAATGCTCAGTAACATCCTCACTTACCTATCTGCCAACAAGCAGCTCCCAGTAAATATCATCAGAGACCAAGGTCAAACGCTAGCTAAACACCAACTCCAGATGGCCTTGGACATTGGTGACTCCTGCACCTGTGCTGTGGCAGCTGCCATTGTGATGTGTCATGGTGCCTGGCTGAGGATCTCCACCTTCTTGATGGACACTCAGCACAAGTTGGTTAGTGTCCCCTTCTTGGGCACCGACCTCTTTGGCCCCAGGGTGGATGGGCATCTCACAAGGACTGAGTAGTCCAATGCCACCTTGGATTCTGTGGCTTCATCCCAGAAGGAACAGAAAGGCCAAAACAGAAGAGGAAGGCCTTTCAGTTTTGGCCCTTTTGGCCACAGCTGTCTTGGCAGCAACAGCCCCAGCTGGGGCAATTACAAGCATGGTGCCCCAAGGCTAAGTTCTCTGGCCAGGGGCGCAAAAAAGGCAGGAGTAGGGGAAGTGGTGCCCCTCCAACCTTAGTGGCCTGTGGCTTTGCTCCCTAGACATGAAGTATGCATACTTTCATGTCAAGATCAGAAAAGCTCACAAACAGTACCTCCGCTTTATAATGGAAGGGGAGCACTACCAGTTCAGAGTATTGCCCTTTGGCTTATCTTCTGCACTATGGGTCTTTACCAAGTGCTGGGCAGTCATAACAGCCCTTCACAGAGAAGGCCTGTTATGTTTTCTCTTATTTGGATGACTGGCTGCTGAAGGCTAGTTCCAGGGAAGCTCTGCTACATACCTGTCTTGGACAGTACGGTTGTTTGACAACTTGGGGGTCACAGTGAATGTGCCGAAGTGCATCATGACACCCTTCCAGAGACTGCAGTACATTGGGGCAGTCTTGGACACAGTGAAGGGGTGTGCTTTCCTGCCACTAGACAGCGCAGAAAATCTGATTGCACATGCACAGCTGGTATACAGAAGGCATTCTGTTCCAGCAAAGACTATGTTACGTCTGTTAGACTTCATAACTGCAACCACTGTGACTCTGCCACTGGCCCACTTACATGTAAGGATCCCTCAGTGGACACTCAGGGTCCATTGGGATCAGCTGACTGATGAGCTGGACCAAATGGTGCTCATCACAACCCCATGACAAAGAGCATTATTATGGTGGATGGATTGCAAAAACCCGTTAGAGGGTGTTCCATTCCACGTACCAGCTCCTGTACAGATCCTTACCATGAATGCCTTCGGAACTGTCTGGGGTCCATATCTTGGCCTTATCAGATGCAGGGGTCCTGCACCAAGGCAGAGGCCAAGTTACATATAAATGTCCTGGAGATGACAGCTATCCTGTACAGTCTCCAGGCCTTTCAGGAACATCTGAATTCAGGTCCTCTGTTGCTACAGATGGACAATACCGGTGTGATGCTGTGTGAGACCCCAGCTGGAGTACTGTGTCCAGTACTGGAGGCCACACCTCAGAAAATATATAGACAGATTGGAGACAGTGCAGAGGAGGACTACACCACAGGCCATATGAGGAGAGACTGAGTGAACTTAAGTTGTACTCACTTGAGCAAAGGAGAGAGAGAGAGAGAGAGAGGGGAGGTATGATAGAAACATTCAGGTACTTCAAGGGAATAAACAGGGTACAGGTGCAGGACCTCTTTCAGACCAGAGACTGCACCTGAACCAGGGGGCACAATATGAGGCTGAAGGGAAAATTCAGGGGGAATATGAGGAAGTACTTTTATACTGAAAGGGTGGTGGAACCCTGGAACAGTTTGCCCCATGACGTGGTGGAGGCTAAAATGGTTGGGGGATTCAAAACAGCATGGGACAGACATAAGACTGTCATTAGGACATAAGTCCTATCGGGGAAGGGAGGGTAGGAAACCAGGCAAACTAGATGGATTGATAGGTCCCCATCTGCCGTCACATTCTATGTTTCTGTGTAAACAAGGGGGCCTCTATGCAGAGAAGCAGTGAGAGTGTGATTCTGGGCTCTGTCCCACAGCCTACAGCTATCAACCTTGACTCTCCCAAGTCTCCAAAACTTCTTAGCAGACAAGCTAAGCAGGTCACAGTCCAGGATGTACAAATGGAAACTGTTGATCTCCATGGTAGATAACCTCTTCTCAAGATGGAGTCATCCAGAGCTGGACCTTCTGGCATCCCCACACAACACTGGCATGACGCATTGTCCCTCTCTTGGAAAGGGAAATTCCTGTATGCATTTCCCCCAGTCCCTCTAATACAGAGTGCCAATCAAACTGAGGATGGAGGGTGCCACTCTCATCCTCAATGCTCCGCTATGGCTTCATCAGATTTGATTTGCACTCTTGCAAGAGATGGCAGTGGAGCCCCCAGTACCTCTCCTTCTGTGTCGGGGATTGCTGTCACAGGACAAGGGGTCCCTGGTCCATCTGGACCTGAAGTCCCTACATCTTCATGCATGGCTCCTGAGGACATAGCCATTTCAAGTTTTGGAGTATCCCCTAAGGTTGCTGATGTATTGATTGTGGCTAGAAAGCATTGTACCAGACATACTTATTCCTACAGTTGTAATTATTTATTTAGGGGTTGGGTGGGTCTTGTTTTGTATGATAGAGGAGTTGTAATATGGTTTTGGGTGATGTGATGGGTTGGGAAGGGTGGATATTAAATTTGATTTAATTTATTTGGGGTTTTAAGGGATTATTTTTATATTATTTTATTGTTAAATGGTGCTTATTTAACAAGTCTGTGATGTGTTGGGATGTTGGACCCCCCAGGCGTAGCTTCTCCTCAGTCCATCTACTGGACCTCCACCCTTTCAAAAACCCTCCCGTCAGCTGATACGTATGGATGCTGCAGGGCGACAGGTATTGTCTGAAGGTAGGGGGCCATGTGGAAGGGTTCGGGGAGAGCTACCGGGGAAGATGGTATTGGGGTGGTGAGATTTAGAAGGCACCCTAGAGCAAAGTGGGTACTAGAAAGGGGTCCTCCCTTTCAAGTTCCCATACCCATGGATTCCACCAGTTCGAGTGGGCAGGGAGCAGGTAGGCCAACAGTCTCCATTCGTCCTACTCAGGCAGTGATTTGCAATGCCAGGTTGATGAGGAATAAGACCACTATTATGGTGGATCTGTTTCCTCAGTCGACCTGGCTTGCATTATAGAAACTTGGCTGGGTGACGAGGTCGGTCTATTTCTGTAGGTGGGGATCCCAGTGGGGTTTTCTGTCATACACTGCCTGGGGAAGAACCGCAGGGCCTGGGGAGTGGCCATCTGTTTTATATCCAACCTGAACTTCTCTGTGCTCCCGGTTGGATCTATCAGGTCATTTGAGTGTGTAGCTGTCCAAAGGGGCCCAGGTACAGGCTGCAGGATCCTTCTTGTGTACCAACCTCCAGGCCACAAGAAGGAGTTCCTGCACAAAGTCATGGACTTCATGGCTGACCTGATGTGTAGTCATCCAGATGGGTGATTTCAATGCCTGGGTCGATGATGAACTCTCGTCATTTGGTCAAGACTTCCTCCAGTCTATAGAATCGCTGGGCTTGTCACAGGTAATTACCTCTGCGACCCACTCGCACAGTCACTCCCTGGACCTGGTGTTCACACTGGGTTTCAAGATTGAAAACCTTGAGGTTGATCCGGTTGTTTGGTCAGATCATTGCACAGTGAATTTCTCGTTTGGACCACTCCGAGAATCCTCCCTCTGTGGAAATGGTCCATTACCACCCTTTAATAGGGGTTTGACACTATCAGGATTCCAGGTGGTATTGGACCTATCGGGTGTGTTGACTGCTTACGAAGCAGGACTGAGGGATGCGGTGATGGCCTATAATAGGGCTGATTGTTCCTAAATCAGTCTTCACCATTCATCACAACTGGGTCTCAGTCTCAAAGGCCCATGGCGAGAGCTTTAGCTTTAAGAAGCTTGGAGTGGGAGAGCTGACGTTGGGGACAGCGCCACCCACGAGGCAGACATACTATATGTGGTGCTCTTGGACTGGCTAGTAACAGACACTGATGCACCCCATTCAATTTTTTTTACTATCGATGCAACATCTCATCGTGGAAGCAGCACAGGATTCTACTGCATAGTTCCATTTGCCATCTTTTCTCACTTGACGGCGTACAGTTTTTCAACTTTGTAAGTTTCCGGCACCATTTCTGCAGCACCGACCTTTACTATTTTTAATTTTTTTCTTAGTTTTAGAGTGTGCAGCATAGAGTTCTTCATTCTGTTATTTTCTGTAGAGCAGGCGATGTCTGGTTTGGGGCCTAAGAAGACTAGCAAAAAGGCGGGAATTGCCCAATGGCAATTCCATGACTGTTACAGACTGGCATGAGCATTGTTTCACCTGTTTGCAACCCCACCATGATATGGCTGCATGTGACACTTGCTTCCTGATGAACTACCATACACTCCAAATCTGTGCGGCCAAGTTGGTGCGGGACCCACCCTACTTTTGGAGAGCAGGACCTCCCTACATTTGGAGGACTGGGATGCAGACCCGGAAGCCACCAAAACCTTCTTGCAACCCTTAGGATGGTCTTTCAGATCCTGCTTCAAAGGCTGTACCGAGGGTAAGCTGATGCTTCTGGTCCTCAAGGGACTCTGGGAGCACTGAGAGACAAAAAATGAAAATGACATACCTACTGTAATTCTTGATCTTTCTGTGTATCTTCACCATTCATCACTGTTTGTTTCTGGCCGGAGAAGCAGGACCTCATGGGAGCATTTTTTTTTCCCTAAAAGGTGAGGAGTCGGTGCCATGGACAGCGCCATCCTCGAAGCCGATGTACTGTGTTGTGCTCGCGGGTTGGCTAGTAACTGACACCGACTCCTTCTCCACCCCAGTTCTGCAAGCCAGAGAGTGAAATCAGGAACAGAGAAAGAAAGAGGGCAGGGCAAGGGAGCCCGAGAGATAAAAAAAGGAAAGGTTATAAACAGAAAAAGAGATAATGCCAGCCAAGAGGACAGAATGGTGAACCTGGGGTTCTGGGACAGGGGACCCCAGCCTCTGGGCAGGTGAAAAAAGGGGCGGATAGAGTAAAGGAGGAAGAGCGAGGAAGAAGAGGAAGAGAGAGAGGGGGTGGGAGATGGGAGACCCCCTGCTGACCAATCAGAGGCTAAAGGCCTCTCCAAGATTGAAGGGAGAGGGTCACTACTGTCTAAGTTACCCTTTAACTTCTGAATTTTATCCTGCTCCATGGAAGGAGTGCAGAACAGAGACATCCCCGGGTTTGAAAAGGGTAAAAGAATGACCAACCAAAGATTGGTTCAGCCTGACAGTAACAGCTGGGGCACCAGGCTAAGCACCCTCTCCCCTAAAGATGAAAGAAGGAACAGGTAGTAAGGGTCTCCCACTCCTGTCCCTACGCTACCCCGGAGTAGGGACAGAACCCACCCTGCTGCAGAAAGACTCCTCAAAAGAGGATCTAGAGATGAATGTCACTCTCTATGGATTGAAGCCAGAAGAGAATAGGATGCCTGAAGATTTTTTTTTTTTTTTTTAAAACAGACACATCCATGCTGTTTTAGAGGAGGACCCTGCCCAGGAGAAATGAACTGATAACCATAAAGGAAAAGGAGGCACAACTCCCAAAGGGTGGGAACGAGTGGACCCCAGGGCTCTCCCACTCTCATTCCATCCTGGCGAAGGTCCCACAAGCCAACGGCTGGAGAAGGCAACATGTCCTCCAAGATGGGGACAGATAAATCGCCCAAGGCAATATAGCCCTTTCCAGGAATGTGAGAAGAGGGTCCAGGGGAGCACCAAATAGGAAAGGCAAGTGCCCCTGTTTGCCCTTCCACCAATGGTAGGTCCCTGAGGCTTCAAAGAAGTGGCAGGAAACCCGGTGGTACCAGTAGGACTTTGCCCACAATTGGCCTCAACTGGGGGGGAAGGCAAGCAGGGAGGAAGCACTGCCTCGAGTCTGAGGCCCAAGAGGGGAAGGAGAGTGGGAAGCAATGATGAATGGTGAAGATACACAGAAAGATGAAGAATTAAGGTAGGTACGTAATTTTCATATCTTACCTGTGTCAGTCTTCACCATTCATCACTGGTGGTTGATTACCAAGCTCCCCGAAGGGGACCTGGTACCTCCCTGAGGGAGGAATGTCCCTCAGACTCCTGTGGGGGAGACACAGGAGGGGGGAGACCCTTACAGGCCTAGATAGGCCTGGGACTGGTCAGGGTGAGGCAGGGTCTCCCTCTGCCTGGTAGATGGAAGTCACCCCTGCAGGAAAAAAGGTGGGTTCCCTGGAAGGAGGAGGCAATCACCCTATGCTGGGCCACATGTGATAACCAGGAAAGATGAAGTCATGCCGTCCACCTGACGCAGATCGCTGTCCCCGCTAGCCTGAATGGCACTTCATTGGCATCATACAATGCCCTTGCTTGGTGCCTCATAAGCTCCAGGCCATGTGTGGCGAGGGCAATGACTTGTCTGATTGCCTCCGTATCAGGCATAGATGCTAGGATTTGTCCTAGCAAAGACCGTAGGTGCCTGTTATAGGCAGCATGATGGGCCTGATGTGCTGCAATGGAAAGAGAGAGATACGCCAAGGAAAAGACTATTCTCCCCCAGAAGTTGAACTCCACAGAGTCTGCATCAGGGGCCGGTCGCGCCTTGGACTTCTGTGCCCGGACAGTGTGTCCAGGAGTGTCACACCCAAAGAGGGGTGAGGTAGGTCTCCTGGAGATCCCTGGGGTGTGCAATACCTGCATTGGCGGTCCATCGGGGCTGGGGAGGGGACTGATGGATACTGCCAAGTGTGGCACAATGCCTCCCAAAAGGAGGAGGGCCAGGTGGGCACCACCAGGCTGCCCACACTGTATTCACTTAAAAAAGCACGCGTTGCCCACTCAGGATTGCATCTTGCCAATTGCAAAATGTGGAGCTCATCAACCAATCTCAAAACAAAATGCTGTTAGGAGGTCTGATCAGTGTCTGAGGATAGGTGGACAGAAGGATCCTCTCCCTCATATGAAGAAGATGAGGAGGCTGACAAGTCTGAGGAGTCAGAGTCCGGCTACAGCAGAGGTGAGTGGTGAAACACCTGCTCATCCATGGAACGCTGAGAAATGGGCAGCCATGGCCCTAAACTGCTCCCAGGTTAGAGGCCCTGTAGGATCAGAGTAGCCCGGGAGAAGGGGAGGAGAAGGCAGAGGTAAAGGGGCCGAAAGTCTCTGAGGAAGAGGACATCCTCTGCCAGGGCTAGGGGATGGTACAGGTGATCCAACACCCCAGAAGGATCTGTCAGTCGATGCAGTCACTGGCCGTTCATCCTGAAATGGTCAGGACTGAGGCCTGAAGGGGATTCCCCCCTGCGAGGCGACTGGGACCACATAGGTCCAGAAGGGTGGCCCCTAGCCTCGAGAAATGAGAACCCCCCCCGGGAGACCTAAGGGGAGAAGACAGGGCCAGTGCTGCGGCTCCTACCAGAACCTTTGTGGACTACCAAGGAAGGGCGCTGCTCCTGATGCTGTTCCCTCAACCCCTCATACTCGGAGAGGGACCTCTTCCTCAGGACCAACGGAGGAGGCTCCACCTCACCTACCAGCTCCCAAAGGGTAGCCGATGATGGAACCTTTGCCCCCACCCCAGATGTCCGAGCAGGTCCAGAAGAGGGCCCAGCCTGGTCACCTCAAATGGATGGCTCGCCTCCAACATGTGAAACAAAACCAGCAAAACTGCTTTGTAGGTGAGGTCAGCACTTAATAGCATCAAAAAAAAAAAAAAAAAAGGTCCTTGAAAGAAATTCAAATTAATCTCCTTTTATTGTGCAAAAATTTTTTTTAAAATGACTAAAAACATTAATCTGGTAACCCAGAATTACAGTTCATCACACCAGTAACAGATCTTGTTGGTGTTGGAAAAAGTGCATTGCACACATGCAGCTTGCTAGAAGGCAGTTTCTACTGTTTCAAGTTCCGTGGTGCAAAGAGCCAAAATTTACCTGCTGGAAAGTCGTACCGACAACTATTTCACATTGCAAAGCTGGCACAACGAAAGCACACACTATAAAGGGCAAAAAATGTTAAAATGCAACTACTGTGCATGCTGAAAGACCTGCTGAACACTTCCTGGTAGAGCGCTTTTGTATCGAGCTCCCTTAGGTCATCGTCAGAGCGTACTACCAATAGGAAGCTACTTTATAAAGAATCTGTGTCAAAATGATATACACCTAAAAGTGCTAATCAATATAAAGTGTTTAAAAGACATGCCATGATATAAATACGTTACAGACCACATAAAGTGCTCCAAAAAGTTGTGCAAAGGACATACACAGTATAAATATGAACCATACACAGTACTAATGTATATAGCAGACCACAGTGATAAAAGACAATAATTAATAATTTGTCACAAAAAATACCATTCAGATCCATAATCGAGGAGCAGAGCCAGAAAGTCATGCCCTCTAGTACCTACAGAAAGGAGAATCATGTCCACAACACCAAAATTGTCTCATAATAAATGGGCAGAGCCAACAAGTCATACCCGTTAATACTGACACAGACGGAAAAGTCATGTCAGTATTTTTAACAAACACATTAGGGGAGACAGAGCCGGCAAGTCTAATCCTCCCTGCAGGTGTGGAGCCCGAACAAGTCATGCCCCTGCATATAAATAATAAACATATAAACACACTAGAAAAAATTCCCTGGAAAAAATTAACCCAAAGTCAGGGACACTTCATCAGACCCAGGGGGAGGAATTATCTATGAATATAACTGTGCAGAGGAATATCTTCATTTAAACGAGAAGGAACTAGGCTTTTTAGCCGGTAAATCCAATACGCTTCTCTCTGTAATAGTTTGAGTCCCAAATCTCCTCCCAGCAAGACAATTTCCACCTTTTCTAAGCTGATGAACCTGAGTGATGCTGGGGATCCATGTCTAGCTTAATCATAATGCCTTGCCATGGCATACTCACAAATTAGAATTTCTGATTGCTCTTTTGTGTTCACCTATCCTGTATTTTAGTGCCCGTTTTGTCTGGCCCACATAGTTCATTCCACAGGGGCAAATCAACAGATATATATATATATATTACTCCAGTTGCACTGCAGTTTATGAAGGCATTTATTTCAAATCTCTTCCCTGATCTGGGGTGATTGAAAGTTCTAGTATTATACATATTGGAGCAGTGGACACAGTGTCCACATCTGTGGTTTCCTAAAGGGGGACGTGGCAGCCACATGCATGGACTCTCCATCTGAACAGGAATAAAGGCGTGAACTGAGTCTTTTAGATTTTTTCCTCTTTTGTATGTAATTCTAGGTAAACAATCAGTAAATTCTGTAAGAGTCTCATTCGATCTTAAGATCCCACAATGTTTCTTAATGATCTTACCAATTTTGGGTGCTACTGGATTATATTCAGTTATAAAGGACAATGGCGCATCATTTTCCTGTCTCACTCTTGGTCTTAGAAGTGTGTTCTATCTATCGTTTCAGCTTCAATTATTGATTCCAAAAGTAATTCTGGTTCATAACCTCTGTTTAAAAACCGTTCTGTTAAATCTTTCTTGGCTGCCTTGAACTGTGTCTCTGATGAACAAATTCTTCGGGCTCTGATATACTGGCCTTTTGGTATATTTCTAGTAATGCTCTCAGGATAACAACTATTTATTTTCAGAAGTGTGTTCCTGGATAATAGCTTTCTGTCTAGGCCGGTTTCTAAAATGTCCCCTTTTTTAGTTATCTGAATGTCCAGGAATGGTACAGACTCCAAACTTTTTTCATAGGTGAATTTTAAATTAACATTGGTGTGATTTATATCCTGTCCATATAAGAAGGCAGTCATCAATGCATCTTTTCCATAATTTGATTTTGTGGAAAAAAGGGTTGTTCACTTGCTCAAAATGCAGCTGTCCTCCCAAGCCCCCATATACGTGTTTGCTAAATTTGGGGCAAAAGTCATCCCCATGGCTGTGCCCTTGTGTTGTACATAATAATGCCCATTGAACCAAAAGTAATTATTTTCTAGAACAAATCTTGCCAATTCGACGATGTAGTCAGTTGTTTTTTTTTTTCTCTAAACTGTAGACTTTTAACAAAGTAGTCAATCCTCCTTTATGTGGTATGTTAGGATATAGACTTTCCACATCTATAGTAACTACCTAGTCTGTTTGTGTTACTCGAATCTCCTTTAATAATCTTAAGTACCTCTTTGGTATCCTTAAGGTAAGATTGTAATAGAGGAACTGCTTTTTGTATAAATAAATCTACGTACTTTGACATTTTTTCAGTAACAGAGCCTATAGCTAAGACAACTGGTCTTCCAGGCACTGGTACAATCTGTTTGTGTGCCTTTTGGAAGAAGATACAAAACAGGTTTCTTTGGATTTGGAACCCTCAAAAAAATCAGCTTCCTTTTTAGTAATGAATCCCATTCTTTCTCCATTATTGATGAGTTCATCTGCTTTTCTTTTTATTTCATCCGTAGGGTCACTTCTTAATTTTTTGTAGAAGTTTTCATTTCCTAGCTGTCAATTTACTTCTAATGCATATTCTTTTAGTTCCCACAAAACCACTGCTTCCCCCTTATCTGCTTGTTTTATTACTGCATCTGTCGTTTGCAATTCTTGAAGTGCTTCTCTTTCTTTCCTTGTTACATTTTGTATTTATTTTTATTCATAAGTCTTACAACATCTTTTTGCACCAGATTACACACTGAGTTTCTCAACGCTGCTCCTTCATCCCGACGCTATTGACCCGGTAAGACCGTTCTTTTTTATATTTTCGATGGTGCCGGGGTCTTTTGCTGATTTTTGTGAAATTTGTTCACATCATGTCCGATTTGGGAGCCAAGCATAAATTCAAGGCGGGCTGTGCCCCTTGTGTCAGTGCCTGTAGCTGGCAATTCTCCTTAATGGATCGACATGATGTTTATCTTCGGTGCCTGGGACCCAACCATGATATAGATCACTGCGACACCTGTTTTTCCATGGACTGCCGTGTACTGGAAATCCACATGTTTAAGATCGGTAGGGCTCTGCTGACTTTTGGAGGATGACGTCACCCTCGGGTCTCCCAGGCCAGATCTCTTGACCCTTCCTCCAGGTCCCCTTCCTGGTCTATATGGCCCAGTGAAGAGGAGGCCTTCTCCACTTTCAGCCTTGCTGAGGAGGAGGTCTCTTCTTCAGCACCGGAGGAGCAGTGCGATTCCTCCTGGGGTCGCATAGCTGGCGCTGTCCAGGCAGTCACCTCCACGGAGGTGCAGGCTCCCCAATGTCACGGCGCCCGGTTGTGGGGCCTGGCACTGGTGGACCCTCAATGCCGCCGAGCGGTGACACTCTGTGATGGCACCAGGTACTCGGGGGCACCATTGGCAATGCCGCTTTGGGTTCTGGCACCATCCACAGCACCGGGAACTCTGGCGGTGCCATTGGTGGTGCCGCTTTGGGTTCCAGTGCTTCCAGCAGCACCAGGGACTCGAACGGCACTGTTGGTGGTGTCACTTTGGGTTCTGGTGCCACC
Source organism: Neoceratodus forsteri (assembly GCA_016271365.2). Taxonomy (NCBI): domain Eukaryota; kingdom Metazoa; phylum Chordata; order Ceratodontiformes; family Ceratodontidae; genus Neoceratodus; species Neoceratodus forsteri. The sequence goes on along the minus strand of CM057452.1, from coordinate 910,920,862 downwards.
CGCGGGGCCGAGAACTCGAGCGGTGCCATTGGTGACGTTCCGGCCTATGTCGGCGTCATTGTCAGATGTTTCGGGGTTTGCCTCTCTGGAGGTCACAGTGCTTGACTCCTCTTCGGAGGAGGATGACTCAGACGTGGACCTGGCCTGGCAGCCCAATTCTTCTGAATCGGAACTCTCTATAGGCCAGGGTGTCAGGCGGCCCAATGTTCCTCTTCCTGAGTCCCCAGAGCAGGTTCGCCATAGGGGTCCCATGGCTAGGGGTGATAGCTCTGGGATTCGGGAGAGGATACCTTCTCCTGAGAGAGCCCAGGCAGCTTCCATTTCTGGTGCTGCTGGGGCCCCTCGGGAAGGGGCGGAAAGCCCTGCTACTGAGGCCTCCCTCCGAGGGCCCACAGAGCAGGGAGCTCCTACGTTGGTGTTGAGGAAGAGGGCTGCCTCAGAGTCAGAGGGGTTGAGAGGTCAGGGTGAGGAGTGGCGGTGCATCCCCACTGCCCTATGGGGTGTGGGGAGGAGTCGCAGTGCTGAACCCCACCTTTCCTTCGAAGTCTCGAGTGCGCCCTCTAGTGGTGGCACAGAGCATTGCCCTTCTGGACTCATGCATAGAAACATAGAAACATAGACTTTGACGGCAGAAAAGGACCACTTGGCCCACCCAGTCTGCCCATTTCCCTACCTACTGGATAAGCTGCAGATTCTAGTTAACCAACAGCCTGCTTCCTGCAACCCTGCACTATAATTGCTTTGTGTCTGTCCCAAGCATGTTTGAATTCCCCCACCATTTTAGACCCAACGACCTCCTCAGGAAGGCTGTTCCATGTATCCACCACTCTCTCCGTGAAAAGAATTTCCTCACATTACCCTGAGCCATCCCCTCTATCTTTAAACTGTGCCCCTTGTTCTTACACATCTCTTTTCTGAAAGATGCTACCCTCCTGGACTTTGTTGATTCCTTGAGGTACTTGAACGTTTATCATGTCCCCTGTCCCTCCTTTCATCAAGGGTATACATATTAAGCTCTCTCAGTCTCTCTTCTATATGGTTTCTGATGTAGACCCTGCACCATTTTAGTTGCCCTCCTCTGGACTGCTTCCATCCTGCTCTATGTCCTTGCGTGATGAGGTCTCCAAACTGCACACAGTACTCCAGAGGGGTCTCACCAGCTGTCTGTATAGAGGATAATCACTTCCTTTTCTACTTGTGATGCCCCTTCCTATGCATCCCAGTATCCCCTGGCTCTCCCTTACTGACTTTTCACATTGCTTACCCACCTTTAGGTCATCTGATATGACTACTCCCAGGTCCCTTTCCATTTTTGTTGTTGTTAGTACCTCCCCTGCTATTGTGTACTCTTCTCCTGGGGTTTTGTTTCCCAGGTGCATTACTTTGCACTTCTTTGCATTGAATCTAAGTTGCCATATGTCTGCCCATTCCTCCAACCTTGCCAAGTCCCTTCTCATCTTTTCTACCCCCTCTTGTGTATCAACTCTGTTACAGATCTTTGTGTCATCTGCAAAGAGGCATACCTTTCCCTCCAGACCCTCTGCAATTTCCTCACATCACCTTAGTTTCTTTAACCCCTATCTACCCGCCACCATGCTACTGTTCCTACTATTGCTGCTTTGCCTCTCACCTTCCTCGGATCCAGAAGAGATAACTGTTGTAACTCATGCCATGGTGTTTAGGGCGACCACTCATCACTGTCCCCCTCTACTGTCCCCAGTGGATGCCCCTAAACTCCATATATATATACTACCGCTTCTGCAAAATAATCCTTGGGGAATCCCACAAAAAGGCTCACAACCAGTTCGGAACTCCTCAATCCCCTGCTACCTTACTGGCACTACAATTACTCACCTATGCCTGTCCATTAAGCTGGTACTCTATGACAAAATCTATAACCATGCAACAGGATCATCACCCACTATACATTGGATCCCAAGCAAGAAGAAAAAATCGTCTGACTACTCCCTATTCCTATCACTTGGTGCCCTCATCAAACTAATCTTCTTTCTGCTGATCTGTGTTGGCACTGTTGAAATCAACCCTGGCCCCACAGAAAGCTCTATCTCTCCATCTGACTTAGCCTCCATAAATGGCTTGAGTTTTCTTCACATCAACGCCTGCAGCCTCCTAAAAAAGTTCTCTCTAATACAGGCCTGGGTTGCACACACCTTACCTGACTTTCTGGTTATCTCTGAAACATGGCTCAAATCTGCAACAAAAGACAGTGAAATAAACCTTCCCAACTACCAGCTCTTCAGATCTGACCGTCCATCCAGCGGCGGTGGGGTAGCCATCTATGTCAAAGCAAACATCTCTGCATCCTGCCTCAATATTACATCACAACCAAAGGAATTCGAATGCTTGTCCATTAAAATAACTCTTCCCAACATATCATCCTTTCAACTGATTGGCTGCTACAGGCCCCCTCTGCAGGCCTCAAACTCCTATCCCACCTAGGATCTATACTTAATCTAGGCCCTGAAGACACCATCATCTTAGGTGACCTGAATTTAAATTGGCTAACCAATGCATCTGCACCTTTGTAACCTTCTGACACTTATGGATTCACTCAATTAATCAAAGAACCAACAAGGATTAACCCAGAATAATCTCAACAGCACACTCCTGGACATTATGTTGGTAAATAAGCCTCATCTGTATTCCCATGCTGGAGTACTATTCAGTGACATAAGTGACCACTGTCCCATAGCTGCCATTAGATCAACAATCAAGCCACCCAATCCTGCAAAATTCCTCCCACGAAGGTCAAAAAGAACTTTAATATTTCAGGATATCTCCATGATCTGTGCACACCATACGTGTGGCAAGAATTCTATCTCACAGCTTCAATAGAGACAGCTCTTCAAATCTTAAATGATATTATCATAAGTGCCCTCAATATACATGCACCCTCACCAGTGTCAGAACCAAACTCAAATCCTGTCGCTGGTTCTCTGCTGACCTCAAATCCGACTGCTTGCCAGAGATAAACTCTGGAAAGGGCAAGAAAGACAAAGGATCCAAATGACTGGCTTCAATTCAGAAAAGCCAGAAACTCCTGCACAAAACAAGTAAGAAATGCCAAGGCTGCCTTCTACACAGCTGAATTGGATGCTTCCTATCACAACCCTTCCAGGTTCTGGGGTACCATAAAGGGATCCTAGGTCAAACTTCTACCCTGTCTTACCACTCAAAGTACACCTAAATAGTATTGAAACACTGACAAGCAAGAAATCTTGAATGCCTTCAACAATCATTTCACTACAGCTGGCCTGGCTTTCGACTCCTCACCTGCAAACCTATTAAGATCATCACTAAACATACAATCTACTGAGGGACAAAAGGTTGCTTCCACATTCTCATTCAAATCAATACTCTTAAAAGAAGTAGAAGACCTTCTATTCCAACTAGATACAACTAAAAGTGCAGGTGCAGACTCCCTGGATCCCTACTTTCTAAAAGTAGCACTGCATGCCTTAGCTGCCCCCCTCACCCACCTCTTCAATCTGTCACTAGCCACTGGTTCTATCCCCTCAATATGGAAGACAGCTCAAGTGTTTCCACTACTTGAGCAGGTGATCCCATGGACCTCAACAATTATAGGCCCATTTCCATCTTACCAGTACTATCCAAGATGCTTGAAAAGCTAGTAAACTCCCAGTTAAGTGCCTACCTTGATACCAACAATCTTCTTAACCCAGCTCAATCTGGGTTTAGATCTATGCACACCACCTCTGCCTTAGCAAAAGTTACAAATGACTGGCAGACTGCCTTAGACAAAAGAATAACACCTGTGCTGTGTTTCTGGATCTAAGCAAAGCCTTTGACACTGTGGATCATGAACTACTAATTTCCTCTCTGAACTCCATAGGCCTTGACCCACTCTCTCTTAAATGGTTCAGATGCTATCTCTCCAGAAGATTACAACTGGTAAAAAATGAAGGTGACCTATCTACCTCTAAACCACTCCTAAGAGGTGTACCGCAAGGCTCCATCCTGGGCCCCATCCTTTTTGCCATTTACATCAACAATATTGACTCAATCTCTCACAATCTAATATTCACCTTTTGCAGATGACACTGTACTATATGTCAGCAACCCCTCACCATCTAAAGCCTGTGAGCTTTTACAGTCTGAATTCTCCTCCTACAGCACAACTTATTAGAAAAGAAATTACTATTAAATGCCAAGAAAACAAAGCTATGTTCTTTGCCACCAAGATCTGCTCTTCCACTGTCCCATCATTCACCCTCCACAACTCTCTACCATCCTTGGTGAAAATCTGGAATATGTAGACAAATTCAAATATCTTGGAGTCTGGATTGACAACAAACTTGACTACACTGCCCACATTGAAGAGCTCCTGAAAAAGCTAAGACAAAGACTTGGCCTTTTCTACAGGATAAACACTACCTGACCAGAGATTCCAAACAAAGACTAATCCTAGCATCATTCCTGTCCCTCATTGACTATGCTGACTTCCTCTATGGCCACTCTCCCTCTCCCATTTAAATAAATTAGACACCTTGTATCATAGAGCTATTAGATTCATTACAGATCTTCCTCCAGCACCCATCATTGCTCTCTCTACAATGCAGTCAGTTGGACATCCCTGCAACACAGAAGAAATAAAATGGCTATCTGGATCTACAAAGCTCTGACAAACAAACTCCCTTCCTACATCTCAGACTGTTTCAACCAGATCACATCCAGGCCTTACACCCTGAGGATCAATAAACTGATCATGCTGAAGATTCCTATCACCTGCACCCGGTATGGAAGAGCTGCAATCAGCTATTCCCTAGCACTTATCTGGAATTCTCTTCAAAAGACATTGAAACTGGATACCCTCATTCCTTTAACATCCTTCAAAAAGCTGTATACCAGTCTATTCCCAGAATCATGCAACTGCTTCCACAAGGCCTAGTCCTCCCACACCCCCTCCTTCCCCCACCCCCCCTTTTTAAGCTCCCACCTATTTATCTATCGTTCTTCTAGCTCATTATCCGACAAACTTCATACATATATGCCCACCCAAGTCCAACTATCCGAGCTTTATCCCTACTATACTGTTTGTTTCTCTCCTTTAATATGATTTAGGTTTATTGTCATTTTTGCCTTGTATATATGTAAATATTTGTATATCTGTCTCATTCATAAATGATTGTATTTGTGTTTATTCAGTACCACGGTTTTGTGTAAAATTTGTAACCTTTATTGTTATGACCACTCAGGTCCATCTTGTAAATGAGCTATGCTCAATGATGTTCGCCTGAATAAATAAAGATTTTGATTGATTGATTGATTGAATGTCACTTATAAAGATGTTGAAGAGGATTGGACCCAGTACTGAGCCCTGAGGTACTCCACTAGTAACCCCCCTTTCTTCGGAATGTGTTCCATTCACTATTACCTTCTGTGTCCTGTTGTGCAGCCAGTTCGCTACCCAGGCTACCACCCTGGGACCCATTCCCAGGCTGGCTAACTTGATTATTAATCTTTTGTGCGGGACTGTGTCAAATGCCTTGCTAAAGTCTAGGTAGGCCATATCCACAGCCCCTCCCTGGTCTATTACTTTTGTCACCCAGTCAAAGAAATCAATTAGATTAGTCTGACATGACCTTCCTGCTGTAAATCCATGTTGCTTTGGGTCCTGTGCCCCGCTGGCCTCTAGGTGCTCAACAATTCTTTCTTTCAGAAGTGATTCCATCATTTTCCCTACCACTGAGGTCAAACTTACAGGTCTGTAGTTTCCTGCTTCTGCCTTGCTCCCACTTTTGTAAGAGGAATCACATCTGCCCTCTTCCAGTCCTCAGGTACCACCCCATCCTGCCATGATTTGTTAAAAGTGTGGTCAGTGGTGTCACTAGGTCCCCCTTAGTTCTTTTTAGGATTCTGGGGTGAATCCCGTCAGGCCCCATTGCTTTGTCCACCTTGAGTTTTAGGAGTTCTTTCAGGACTCTTTCTTCTGTGAATGGACTGGTATCAACCCCTACCCAGAGTGCTTCTATTGTCTGGTTTAGGTAACTGCTCCTCATCTTCTTTTGTGAATACTGAGCAAAAGTATTCATTCAGTATCTCTGCCTTTTCACTGTCTCCCTCTGCCCACCTCCCCTCTCCTTTATTAATCTTCACTATCCTCCTTAACCTTTCTATGCTCCCTAATGTACCTATAAAGGTTTTATCCCCTTTTGACCGAGTTGGCTATTTTTTCCTCGGTTTGTGCCTTTGCTATTCTGACTGCCTTTCCTACTTCTTTCTGCTTTAATTGATACAGTTCCCTGTCATGCTCCCTCTGTGATTCCTTATACTTTTTGAATGCAGCCTTTTTCTCCTTAACCTTCCCTGCCACCTCTTTTGAGAACCATAGTGGTTTTTTACTCCGCTTTTTCTTTCCTTGTTTTACACAAAGACTTGTTGCCTCTATGATGGCAGTTTTGATTTTTCTCCATTGTTCTTCCACCTCTCCTATTTGGCCATTTGCTAGTGCATTCTTCAGGTGTTCACCCATTTTGCCAAAGTCAGCCCTTCTAAAGTCCAGTATCCTTGTTATTGTATGAAACTTTTCTCCATGGTTGTGCTCATTGTGAGCACACTGTGCAGTGGTCACTTGTTCCCAGATGTCTACTGACTTCTAAATTTGTGATCCTCTCCATTTGAGAGTACCAGGTCTAGTATTGCTCCCTCCCGAGTGGGTTCCAGCACTAGCTGTCTAAGTGTCTGCTCTGCAGGGCATCGAGAATGACCCTGCTCTTGGATGTGGCTGCAGTACATGTCCTCCAGTTAACATCTGGCATATTCAGGTACCCCATCAACAGTATCTCCCCTTTTTCAGCCATTTTAAGAATGTCCTCTATCATTTTCTTGTCCATTTCCTCCCCTTGAGACGGGGGTCTGTATACAACCCCTGTGCGGACTGCGATGCCATTCCCCATCTCCAAGGTAACCCAGAGTGCCTCTTGTCCTCCCCCTTTACTTTTTGGTTCTGTAGCTTTGATCTCTTCCCTTATGTATAGAGCTACTCCACCTCCTCTTTTGCCTTCCCTGTCCCTTCTGTAGATTGTGTACCCTGGTATGTTGACATCCCATTCATGGTTCTCGGTGTACCATGTTTCTGTGACTACCACATTATCCAATTTTTCATCTTCCATCAAAGCTACTAGCTCAGAAAGCTTGTTTCCCAGACTACGGGCATTAGTAGTCATTGCCCTCCATTTAATGTTGGCTTGATCCTTTTTTCCCCCATCCCTGCTCTTATTGCTCTTATCTATTTTACCATTTACCCCCATCCTGCCCTGTGTTGAGCTCTGTACCTCAGTGTTTACCCTACTACCTGCCCTGTTTTGTGGGGGAGGCTTGACTTTTCCTGCCTTTTATCAATTCCTCCCCTTATCTAGTTTAAAAGCTTGCCAAGAAGCATTTAAACCTGTCACCCTAGGAGCTTGGTCCCCTTTGTGGACAAATGCAGACCGTCATACCAGTATAGACCTTTATCTCTCCAGGTGGACCCCAGTCCCCACAATGAGCTAAAGCCTTGTGCTCTGCACCAGTTTTGCAACCATTCATTAAACTGCATGGTGTGCAGTACCTAGCCACATTCCTGCCATGGACTGGCAGCACCTCTGAGAAGGTTACTGTGCTTGCTACCCGTCTGAAGCCCCTCCCCAACTCCACAAATTCATTCTGCACTGCACTGATCCCATGCCTAGCTAGGTCATTTGTCCCAAGGTGGACAATATCTAGTTCTCTCTCCTGTGATGCTGCTTCTACAATTGTGAGGATTCGCTTCTTGTACCTCCAAGCCATGGCACCAGGCAGGCAGCTTACTTCCTTCTCTCCCTTCCCCAGTTCTACCCCCCTAACAATTGAGTCCCCTATCAGTAGCTGTTTCCTTCCCCTGTGGTGTCCCTTGCCACCCTTTTGTGGGTCTCCCTTGTGGATGTCCTCAGCATTCTTCTGGGTCTCCACTGAGGGTGCCATCATAGAGGAACCTTGCTCTGCCAGAATGGCATCTGATTTGTGTAGAGGTACAACTGGGGGCTTCGCCTCTGGTCCACCACCCACACCCTCCCAGAACCCACTGTGGTCCTACTGCTCTTCATACTCCAAACCTCTGACTCAGTGGTTGTGGCAGTGGTGCTCTTGGGAGGGAGGCCTCCTTAGTCCTTGCTAGTTCAGCCTGGAGGTGGGCAGCCTCTCTCTCAGAGCTGACAGTTGGCCTACAAATAGGACAGCAACGCAGTTTCAGAATGTTTCCGAAAACTGCTGCCCCACGCCAGTGCATTGCACCACTCCCACATGTCCCGCCTCCCTTATCTTATACAATATGTAATTATATATGTATTATTTGTTTTGTGTAACTACTCTTTATGCACGTTGCAGGGTTATTAGGACTATGACAGTTCTGCCCCAAGACCTGTTGAGGAAGTGATGTCAGAACTGTGGCTATGAAGGAAATGCCACGCCTGGGGGGCTGGGGGTGGGGAAGGGTGGATGGGTAGTGCACAGCCACTGGTGACTGTTAGAAACAATCAAATACACAACTGCTCCACCACCCTGGTGAGTACTGTCCTTTATAGTAATACAACTAACACCACAATTTACTAGACCATGGCTCCAACACAGACCACTCTACTGAGTCCAGGGATAAAAAAGAACTCACTCCTCAGCCAGCAGGACACTTAAAATGTTACAAAAATATCCTTCCAAATGCTAGGTCTCAACCCCAGACTCAAGAAATTCAGTTGTATCACTCTGGTTATAAAATTACTACCTTTTAAAGGAATCCTGCAATTCTCTGCTTAATGCCAATAAGGAAAAATAAAAATAAAACTTTTTGTAGAAAGTCTATCTCCCCTTCTTACCCAGTGCTCTGCAGTATTATGCCTTAATCAGGTTTCCAGGTCCTAAATGGAGTTGCAGTTTGTTCTTTGCAGCAAGTTTGAGCTTCCAACAGACACTTTAAAGTCAGTGTGACTGGCTTCTAACTGTGAAGGATGTCTAAGATAAGCACACTGCTGAAACCCCACCCAGAGCCAATTGATTGACTAGTGACACCTGTGGTGCAGTCACATCACAGGGGAGATTCCCCTTCTGGGCTCTTTTGGAGTTTGCCTTCTTAAGTTACCTCTTCGCAGCCCGGTATGGTCTCAGGGTCCCTAGTCACGGTGGCATCATTCCCTGGATCTCAGAGGCTGGGCACATTCTCTTAGGTGCCCTTCGCCAATCCCTCTACAGCCACCCCCTCTCTCCCAGGTCATGTGGGTCCTACAGGGCCCTTAACTTGGGAGACATTCAGAGCTACTGCGGCGGCCTTCCCTTCTTTTTATTTCAACGATGGGGTCACTTCTTAATTTTTTGTAGATGTTTTCATTTCCTAGCTGTCAATTTACTTCTAATGCATATTATTTTAGTCCCCACAAAACCACTGCCCCCCCCTTCTTGTTTTATTATTGCATCTGCCATTGTTTGCAATTCTTTAAGTGCTTCTCTTTCCTTGTTATATTTTGTGGTTGTATTTTGTATTTATTTTTATTCATAAGACTTATAACATCTTTTTGCACCAGATTACAGTAAGTATTTATTGCAGGATTGTTTTTGAGGTGGAGTGAAGGTAGACACTGGTTTAAAATCCGTAATTTCTCTATTTGGATCCTGTAAGACTGGTGGTGGCACTGGGGTTTTTTGGAAGAAGTCCTTGAGGTGTAATTTTCTAAAAAAAAAACCAATATAAATCTATCTCTACTTGAAAGGCTTTTTACCTGGTTTGTGGGTACAAAACTAAGGCCTCTACTTAGTACCTTAGTCTGTATTTCTGTTACAGGCACATTTGTGAGGTTGATGACCGTTCATCCTGAAATGGTCAGGACTGAGCCCTGAAGGAGATTCCCCTCTGCAAGGCGATGGGGGCTGCATAGGTCCAGAAGGGTGGCCCCTAGCCTCGAGAAATGAGATCCCTCCCCAAGGAGACCTCAGGGGAGAAGACAGGGCCAGCACTGCGGCTCCTACCCGAACCCTTACAGACTACCAGGGAAGGGCACTACTCCTGGTGCTGTCCCCTCAACCCCTCAGACCCAGAGAGGGACCTCTTCCTCAGAATCAACCAAGGAGGCTCCACCTCACCTACCAGCTCCCAAAGGTCAGTCGATGAAGGAACCTTTGCCCCTGCCCCAGATGTCCGAGCAGGCCCAGAAGTGTGCCCAGCCTGGTCACCTCAAATGGTGGGCTTCCCTCCTTCAAGTCCAGTCCAGAGGTCCTACCAGCTCTGGTGACGCCCCCGGCTCCGACACCGGCAGAAACCACCAACTCCAAAAGACAGGGTTGGACAGGCGCAGAAGTGCTGGGCGGGGGAAGAGTCCCAGGATTCCAAAGAATCGGAAGCCAGTCTAGATCTGCCTCTGAATCGTCGTCCCCTGAGAAGAAGTGGATCCAGAAGACGTCCTGAACCCTCCCACTCCCGGTGCTACAAGTGGCACCATGAGTTGGTCCAGCACTGCCCACAGCGCTGCCCTGATCACTTGCACCCAGATCCCAGGTGGCGCTGAGGAAACCAACGGGCCGGGCCTGGCAGACACAGGCTGCGACGCTGGGGGAGCCTTCACCTCCAAGGAGGTGATTGTCAGAACTGTGCCTCCGGTCCAACCCCCGGAAGAGTTGGACCAGGCCTCCAGCATCGTGAGAGGGGCCTCCGCCATGGCGAGGCTAGGAGGGGTGGAGGCTCACTCCTCTGCAGCCCGTATAAAACTAGGAGTGGACCCAGAGGAAGGGTCAAGAGACCTGCATCTGGCATCCCTAGTGCGCGACTGTCCTCCAGAAGTCAGCAGCGTGCGGTCAACTATAAACGCGCAGTGTTCCAATACTCTGTAGTCCATGAAGAAGCAGGCATTGCAATGGTCCATATTGCGGTTGGGGCCCAGGTAGGTCAGGCAATGATCATGCCGTTCTGAGATGGAATAAAACCGGCCACAAGACACCGCCGCATTGGGGGCTGGCCTGCCTTTGAAGATTTCTTCTTTTTGTCTCTGTGACGAGACATGATTGGACAGAAAAATCAATAAACAACCCAGCGAAGAAAAATAAGCAAAGGTCTTACTGGTAGAATGGTGCCGAGAATGCAATGGCTTCTGCAGAACTAGGATGGATTCGAACTGACTAGGCCATGATGTTGCAGTTTGAATTGTTCTCTCACGAGGCTGTGATCACTAGACAGTGGGAGAAGCAGAACTGGGGTGGAGGAGGTGTCAGTTACTGGCTAACCTGCGAGCGCCATGCAATGTGTCGGCCTCGAGGGTGGCGCCATCCCCTTTTAGGAAAAAGAAAATGCTCCTGTGGGTCCTGCTCTTCCGGCCAGAACCCAGCAGTGATGAATGGTGAAGACTGACACAGATAAGATCTGCCCCCAGCCATGTTGTGCTGCCCACCCAGACAGTACACACAGAACCTGATCCCCAGCTTCTGTGGTCAGTCATACCAAGAAGTCAAAAGGACAAAAGAAATAAACTTGCAAAACTTTGACAACTTTGAAAGTAAAGGTTCACCTATGGTGCACTAAATCCTAAGTGAGAGCCACAGAGGTGACCTTTTTATGTCACGGGGGCTAAATCAGGGGATATACCACCCAGGTGGCGGAAGAAGCCAAGACATCCAACGTATCAGCAATTCCAGAGTAACTTCAAGAGTATGGATAGTGAACTATATCAACACCCCTAGAACCATTTTTATGGCTTTGATCTTGCCCACCATAAATTGGTTAAGGGCCTTGCATCTTCCACATTCTGTGTGTAATCTGGCTAGAAGGGAGGCTAAATTAAGATCAGGCATTTTAGTTAGGGCTGGTACTATTTGGATGCCAAGACATGTGATTCCCTCCAGGGACCTGTTCAGCCCATGGATGAGAAGTGGGATGGAGAGTCCAAATTCATGCATGTGAAGGACTTTAATTTTCCACCCAATTCACACTCGGACCAGACAGCATGGCAAAGCCTTGAGCAAAAACACCCATGGAATACAACTTGATCTGATATAGTCAGCAGATCATCGTGGCACAGAGATTGGTGACATAATTCCTGTTTGCGATGTTGATGACCAGAAGAACCATTATGTACTTACCGTAGCAGTAGATCTTCGAGAGAATATCTACCATTGGGCCACACCTTTGGAACTACACCCACATCAGTGCTAGTACCACATGTAAACTTCTGTTAGCCAGGGGCTGCCCATGATGATGTCATGCATCAGTGTCTACATGCACATGGGTGGCCCCATCTCTTATCAGTTCCCTACCGGGGATTGTGTTCAGAGGATTCTCTTCTTGGGGAACCAGGAAATTATACCAGTGCCGGTGACAGTAAGCTGATGCTGGTGTTGGAGATAGCTGCCATGGAAATTCTCAGGGTGGCATTGGGTGCCATATTCCTCTTTAGCTGATAAAAGGGGAAGGAGGGAAAGCTGGCATTGCCTAAGGGAAGATTCTCTCGAAGATCTGCTTTTATGGTATGTATGCAACTGATCTTCCCTTGTCAATCTTCACCATTCATTACTGCTGGGTGTAAGCAGGAAGCACGCACGCACCATGGGAGTTGTTTTTTTTTTCCTTGCAGGGAGGAGTTGGTGCCGATGGCACCACCCACGAGAGTGATGCACCGTGTGGTGTGTGAGGGGCGGCCGTTAGGCGCCACAGACTCCTCCTCCATCCCAGTTCTGTTTCTCCCACCATTGAGGCTGCACCTGCTGCGTAAGTTAAAAAGTTTGCTACGCCATTAGGCCTTGTTTCCACGACGAGTTTCTCGATGCTGCTCCTTCATCCCGGTTCTTCATCCTGACGCTGTTGACCCGGTAAGACCCTTTTTTTTTTATATTTTTGACAGCGCCAGGATTTTTTGCTGTTTTTTGTGAAATTTGTTCGCATCATGTCCGATTCCGGGGCCAAGCATAAATCCATGGCGGGCCATGCCCCTATGCGTCGGTGCTCCTGTAGCCAGCAATTCTCTGTCATGGATCAACATGATGTTTGTCTTCGGTGCCTGAGACCCAACCATGATATGGATCACTACAACACCTGTTTTTCCATGGACTACTGTGTACTGGAAATCTGCGCATTTAAGATCGGCAGGGCTCTACCAACTTTTGGAGGATGACGTCACCCTCGGACCTCCTAGGCTAGATCTCTTGACCCTTCCTCCGTGTCCCCTCCCGGGTCTATACGGCCCGGCGAGGAGGAGGCCTCCTCCACTTCCAGCCTTGCCAAGAAGGAGGGCTCATCGGTGCCAGAGGAGCTGTGCAATTTCTCCCAGGGTCACATTGCTGGCGCCGTCCCGGCAGTCACCTCCTCGGAGGTGCAGGCTCCCCAGTGTCACAGCCCACGGTTGCGGGGCCCCACACTGGTGGATCCTCAATGCTGCTGAGTGGTGACGCTCTGTGACAGCACTGGGGACTTGGGTGGTGCCGTTGGCGGTGCCGCTTTGGGTTCCAGCACCATCCATGGCACCATCTGCAGCACCAGGGACTCTGGCAGTACTGTTGGTGGTGCTGCTTTGGGTTCTGATGCTGCCAGCAGTGCCGGGGACTCGGGCGGTGCCGTTAATGGTGTCGCTTTGGGTTCTGGCGCCATCCATGGGGCCAAGGACTCAAGCGGTGCTGTTGGTGATGTCATGGCCTATGTCGGCGCCATTCCCAGTGCCATCGTCAGAGATGTTTTGGGGGTTGCCTCTCGGGAGGTCACTCTGCTCGACTCCTGTTCGGAGGAGGATGACTCAGAGGTGGACCCAGACTGGCAGCCCAATTCTTCCAAATCAGAACTCTCTATAGGCCAGGGTGTCAGACGGCCCAGTGTTCCTCTTCCTGAGTCCCCGGAGCAGGTTCACCATGGGGGTCCCATGGCTAGGGGTGGCCCAGGATCCCCTAGGTGTGATAGCTCTGGGATTCAGGAGAGGATACCCTCTCCTGACAGAGCCAAGGCAGCTTCCATTTCTGGTGTAGCTGGGGACCCTCAGGAAGGGGCGGAGAGCCCTGCTACTGTGGCCTCCCTCCGGGGGCCCGCAGAGCAGGGAACTCCTACGCTGGTGTCAAGGAAGAGGGCTGCCTCAGAGTCGGAAGGGTTGAGAGGCCGGGGTGACAAGCAGCGGCGCATCCCCACTGCCCTATGAGATGTGAGGAGGAGTCGCAGTGTTGAACCCTGCCTTTCCTTTGAAGTCTCAAGTGCGCCCTCTAGTAATGGCGCAGAGGGTTGCCCTTCTGGACTCATGCAACCTCAGTCGCGTCACAGGGGAGATTCCCTTTCTGGGTTCTTCCGGAGTTTGCCTTCTCAAGTTATCTCTTCGCAAACCGGTATGGTCTCAGGGTCCCCAGTCACGGTGGCATCGTTCCCTGGATCTCAGAGCCCCAGCAGAGGCCGGACACATTCTCTCAGGTGCCCTTTGCCCATCCCGCTATCCCGCTGCAGCCACCCCCCTCTCTCCCAGGCCATGTGGGTCCTACAGGGCCCTTAACCTGGGAGACATTCAGAGCTTCCCTTCTTATGTCAGGGCCATGGACTAACAGGTCTTCTGCCTGTCCCCCCCCCCCCGTCGTAGGAGTCTTCTGATCATTTGAGCTCCACTTCCTCCTCATCTTCCTCTTCTGAGGAAGATGAACCTCCTGTCCACCTGTCCTCTGACGCTGATTTCACAGAATATCAGCGATTCCTTTAGAGGCTGGTCTCAGAGCTCCGTATTTCCTTTGTTCGAAGGGACAATAGCGAGCAGCAGACACTTGCATTCCTCAGTGAATTCAGCGCTCACTTACTCGTGGTGCCTTCCTGGCCAATCCCTTTCCAGGAGGCATCTATCCACACCTGGCAGTCTCCAACCCCAGCAGGCTGAAAGAGATGGTATTTTGCCCCCCACGAGTCTCTAGGTTCCCTACCTCACCCACCCTCGGGCTTGACATCCCTAGACACTCCTTCCGTGCTTCAGCGCCTGACACATGATCGACCCCTGGATCTGGATTCCACTGAATTTGACCAGTGGGGATGAAGAGTCTTCTCTTCGGCTCGTGTTTTGATGTGTATAGGTTCACATCAGGCACACCACACTGCCTACAACAGGCATCTGTGGATGATGCTGGCACAGTTTCTGGCATCCATGCCTGATATGGAGCAGTTCAGACAAGCCACTGCCCTCTCTGCACAGGGTCTGGAGCATGCAAGGCACCAGGCAAGGGTGTCTTATGACACCAATGAGGTGGCTTTCAGACTGGCAGGGACAACGATCTGCATAAGGTGGACGGCATGGCTTCATCTGTCGAGACTGTCACCCATTGCCCAGTGTAGGGTGACTTCCTCCGCTTTCCAGGAGACCTGTCTTTTTTCCCGCGGGGCCAGGAGGATTCTTCAGAGGCATCCTCCATCCCCCCAACCACGGGGGAAACCCCATCCTCAGCAACCTTAGACTGCCTCAGTCTATTGGTTAGGGTCTCCCCCTACTGCTTTCCACCAGTGGGAGGCTGAAGGCTGGACATCAGACCCCCTTGGGGGGGGGGGCTTGGTACTCACCCAGCAGTAATGAATGGTGAAGATTGACAAGGGAAGATATGAAAATTACATACCTACTGTAATTCTTGATCTTCTCTTATATCTTCACCATTCATTACTGAATCCCGCCCAGCTTCCCCTCATGGGCCTCATTTCTTGGGCGTCTCCCCCGCCCTGCTCGCCCTTTTTCCTCCTTCCTCAGGGTCATTGGGGGTTACATCCCCTGGTCCTCAGGACTTCTGTTCTTCTCTAAAAAAAAAAAAAAAACAGCGAGGCATTGCAGAAGGAGGAATGTGAGTGCAGTTTTGTCTTTTCCATCTGAGGGAACGCTTTCAGATTTTCCTGGAAGATGTTCCCTTGGGGACTTTTCCTTCAGGACAGATTAGTTCAATCACCAGCCAACAGGACTAGTTCTGAGACAGTCCTCTTACTTGGTCTTCAGACCTAGCTGGTGTCCGTGAATCTTGCCTTGTGAGTGCCAGGCCAGGGCTAGTCAATGTCAATTATAGCCCGATTCAAAAACTACCATCTTTAACCAGTGGTCTGGTACCATTTGACCCCTGCCTTCTTCTAGGGAATCAGAAGGAGTTTCCTTCTTTAAAATGCATTGCCCTATCTTAGGGCTCCCCCCCAGTACTTTATATGGCTGTGTACTAGTGGGGTCCTTTCTCACACGCCTAGTTGGGGGCTCTTCCTCTCCGGAACATATTATTTGCCTCTGGCAATCTGTGAGCTCTCAGCTTGAGTGATGGGCACAGGATAGCGGGATGTGTAGGGAAATCTGCCTCTCTCGTACCAAGCTGAGTGGAAGGTTTGCTTGAACCATCTAAACCAGCGTTGTCTGAAGGGATCCTTGCTCCCTAGCTTCTCAGCTCCGAGCTGACAAGCTTCAAGCCAATTTCACCCAAAATTCATGGCAACATTTCCCTTCCTTCCACTATCCCTTTTTCTTCTTCCCCTTGCTTCTTCCTTTCCCTTCTCTGTTTCTCCCTCAGAGCCGCCCAAGGAATGGGGTCCTGCGGCCCCTTATGGTAGGGTTCTCCTCTTTCCTGTCCTCTTTTCGGCTTATTCCTTTTTCAGTTTGTTTCCTTTCCTTTACCTATCCCTTGGCTCACTTGCCTCACTCTTATCCTTCTAATTCTTTCTATTTCACCTCTCTGAATTACAGAACTGGGATGGAGGAGTAGGAGTCTGCGGTGCCTAACGGCCACCCCTCATGCACCACATGGTGCGTCACTCTTGTGAGCAGCGCTGTTGGTGCCAACTCCTCCCTCCAAGAAGAAAAAAACTCCTGTGGCAGGGTGCACACCTCCGGCTTACACCCAGCAGTAATGAATGGTGACGATACAAGAGAAGATCAAGAATTACGGTAGGTACGTCATTTTCATTTCTATCTTCTTTGAGGACATTTCCTCCCTTAGGCCACACCTTTGGAATGAGTCCCAAGCAGTCCCAAAAGCCAACTGGGAGGGTGGTGCACTCCGTTTATGACAGTAGGCCCTGTAGGGACAGCAAGACTGAAGGCTGCTCGTCTATGAGAAACAATGTCCAGACTGTAATGTTTAGTAAAGGTGTAGGCAGTACTCCAGGTGCTTGCAGTGCAGATGTCATCTGCAGATACATTTCTGAAGAAGGCAACATATGTGGCCATACCCCTTATGGAATGCCCATAAACTACACCAGAAATTCCTTATTGTACTTACTGTAACAGAATGTACTGTGCTGGCCATTTGGACAAGCACTATTTCAATACAGGGACACCCTCTTTCCCAGGAGCAAATGAAACGAATAGCTGAGAGGACTTTCTGCAGTTCTTGGTGCGAGCAATACAGTATTTTAGGATTCTATGTACATCTAAAGTATGGAGCAATGCTTCACCTTGATTGGCATGCTCTGGATAATAAACTGGAAGGTGGATGGTTTGATTTAGTGTAAACTCAGACACCACCTTTGGCAAAAACTTAGGATAGTACGTAAAGACACCCTGCCTTTATGGAAAATTTAGGGCTGACAGTATAGCCTAGAGGTTAGAGGAACGAGGTGTGAACGAACTTGCTACATCCAGCAGACCAGACCTGAGTTTGATTCTCACAACCTCCACTTGCATACTGTGTGACTCTGAGCAAGTCACTTAACCACCCAGTGCTCCCTGTTCACCCCTGAAAACAGGCACTTGTGCCTAGTGGGCCTTACCCGGTTACCAAAGACTAAAATAAAAAAGATAAATCAAATAAGGAGGCTCACACACTGGAGCCCGTAGCTATGAAATCCTTTGAGATGAAGTGACTGCAACTAAAAGTAACACTTTCCATGACAGGAAGCGTGAGCCACAACTCGCAGATGTTTCCAAAGGAGCCAAAGTTTCTCAAGCACATAACTGAGGTCCGGGGGGAGCGGATTGCAAATGGGAGGTTTCATATGCAGAATACCTCTCAAAACAGTATGGCAAACCTCTAATTGAGCTATGGTACACCCATCAACAGGGGCATACATAGCTGATATAGCTACCAAATGCACCTTCAGTGAGGAATACCGCGGACTGGAGTCGGACAGTGACAGCAAACTGCATTAATCGGACAGGTGAATGGGTCCATATTTTTGGAAGTGGCTTATAAAGTGAAACTCTTCCACTTTAAAGAGTATGTATGTCTGGTGGAAGGCTTTCTGGCCACAGCATGCACACCAGCCACTTTTGGTGACACCTCAAATGTGTAATGGCTATATTTTCAGGAGCCAGGCATGCAGGTTTGGATGGACCAAAGCCTCCTTGTCCTGTGACAGCAGCCCTCTATGCACAGACAAGGTAACTGGAGGCTCCATTGCTAGTTGCTGTAGCAGCAGACATCATATTTGTTGAGGCCACAGAGGTAGGATGAGGATGAGGGTCCCACCCTCCATCTGTAGTTTCTATAATACTCTATGTATATATGAGAATGGGAAAGACTGTGTATAGAAACCTCCCTTTCCAAGAGAGGGCTAACGTGTCCAGGCAAAACACTCCAGGCTCTGGAGCAAGCAGAAACATCACAGTTTTGTGTTTTGCTGGCAAGGCTCCACTACTCTTACCTCGGCCTTGCTAACAGTAGGCTTGATAGCCACCTCTGGCAGTAGACTGGTGAAAGGATCCTTTACCCCAACCTCTACCAAGCATGGGATACAATGATTTCAATGACATTAAATTCATTTTAAAGACTTGAAGGCCTCTTAATACCTCTTCCATGTGGTAGCCAAATAATCTGGTGCCTCTAAAAGGAGCATTCAGAACTGTTTGCTGCACATCAGTTGCAAACCTAGCCACCCTAAGCCAAGAATACCTTCTCATGTAAATACCAGGGGTATCTGCCTTGGCAGATGCATCTGAAATATCATATGCTGAGCGTAGCAGATGTCTGCCGACCTCAGTTCCAGCAAATTATTAAAAAATCCACTCTGGGTTGTACCCTCTGCAGTGTCTGAGTGGCAGCTTTGGCAGCCTTCCAGAGGCTATTTTGATATTTGATTGTGAGACTGGTAGTTAGCAATACACAGGCCTAATGAGGAACAGGTGTGTGTTCCCTTGCCCATTACATCAAACCTCCTGGATGCCTTATCAGGGGGCATGCAACTCATATGCTTTGGTGCCCTGAATCTATCATGGACAGCCATTATGACAACAGAATTAGTCTCTGGCTGGTTGGCATAATAAGGTTTGAAAGCAGGAGCAGGGTACTGCTTGTCAGCCTTTCTGGGTAGATCTGGTATAGTATTTGGCCTGTACCATGCACCAAATGTTGCATCCTCCAATGCAGGATAAATTGGGGAACAATGATGGATGGAGTACAATGGACCTCCAGCAAATCCATCAAATTATTTTGTAAGGCATCTTTTTCTTCCACAGCAAAACCCAGCATTGTGCATTTGCTGCATCACTGTTGGGAAGCCAGGGTCTTCAGGAGGAGATCTGGGTGTATACCCTACAAAATCCACACTGCAAGACGATACAGTGGAGCTGAAACGTGGAGCATAATGTTTCTCTCCATATCCCTCCTCTTTATAATCCTCCCTCATTATGAGGTCTGGATTATATTCCTCCTTATCGCTGGTGTCCCTGTCGACAGGAATGGAAGCCCTCGCTGGCGATGCTGGGGGGCCACTGCTCAGAACGTAGTTGCTGTGTACCAGCCAATGACGTCAACCCAGCCCGTGATGCAGGAACCCCTGCTGACTGCAGTACAGGCTGTGTGGAAAGCCAGGAAGTATGCAACGTATCATGTCTGAAAATGACACCAGTATTACCTGTGCATTGATGTCGCCCTGGTCAGGGGCCATGACCGCTGGAGTAGAAGATGGTCCTGGACTCATCAACAATGGCGACGTACTGTCCAAAGTAAGTACGGTAGTGCCTAAGCCAAGCCACTGATCTTGGTATCCAGTTAACAATGGTGGGGACTGGCATCACCGCCACTGGGATGGATGATGACAATGCAGGTTGATTACCTGCAGGCCAAAACAGTGATCTAGATTTCACTGGGAAAGCAGATCTCTCCTTCTGTTTGTGCTTATGTCCCAGTGATGACCTGTCTTTTTAGTGATCTTTTGACTCTGACGACCACAAATTGGTCAATGGGGCTGGTGACACTGCTTCCTGACCCAGGACTTTTTTCATGGCTATTAAGAGTTTTTTTCTAATAAAAACTTCTCTATTACATTTATTTTGCATTGCCTGGTTGCTTGATTGAAGACCTGGCAAATCTCACAAGTCCTGATGTTGTGAGAGAGACCTAAACAACCAGGCACACAGTTTGTGCGTGTCGTCCTTGTAGATTTTCTTCTCTGCACTCGCAGTACCAGAAAGCACAATTATGCAAGAACTTACCATAACAGTGGATCTTCGAGAGTTCGAGATGATCTTTTGCAGCAGGACACAACATAGGACTAAGCCACCAGCACCACATGGAAACTTTCTAGCTAGCAGTATACCAAAGGGGGCCACCCACCACCGACATTACCCTCTGACGGCCTATCCTATAAGAATGAGCAGCCCCATAGCCTCCTCAGTTCTCCAGCCAGAGAACAAAAGCAACAGCCCACTAGGGGGAACCAAGGAGGTAACCTTCGAGAAGACAAAAAAGGAAGCAGAAGAGTCTCCTCTATGGAAAAGGAGAGCTAGGCAGAAAGCCCAAAGGCTAGGAAAGCTGGTAAAAAGTAAGAAGGAGGGAGGGAAACCATGGCCGGTTGCAAGAGATCCTTTTGAAGATCAACTGTTATGGTAAGTTCTTACATAACTGTACTATTTTACTTCGAGGGTATCTCTTGCAGCGGGCCACACTAGAAGGACGAGTCCCAAGCAGTTCTGGCAATGACTATCAGGGTTGGGAGGCTGGCCAGAAGGACTTAAGATAGGAGGCCTTGAAGAACAGCCAGGCCGAAATTAGCTTTATGCCTAGAGGCAATGCCCGGACCGTAGTGTTTAGTAAAGGTATGGACAGTGCACCAAATAGCAGCTGCGACATTTCTGAAACATATCACGGAAGTGGCCATCCCTTTGGCTGAATGGCCACAAACCACACCAGGAAGTACCTTGCCGTGCTTCTTGTAACAGAAAAGAAAGAAAATTACTTATCACAGTAATCTTGTTTCTTCCATGGGATACTCATAACTCTTATGCAGTATGCCTTTAAACCAGCTCTGCCTGGAGATGGCAAGTTATGCTAATGATGGAATCATTAGCTCGTGCCATTTTTTCAAATGCTGCCACCTATCAACTGCCTACATTCTAACCCTTAGATTTCGTGGACACCAGACAAGACAGGGCCCAAGAGGAATTTAATAATTAACACTATAATAACAATAATAATAAAACATCTAAAAACCTCCAACAGGAGGGGGAAATCTACCCAAACACCCTTCAATGTCAGAATCACCTGAAGAGGGTAAAACCAATGACAAAACTGTTCCAAATATAAAAGCCAGAGTGTGACACACATACCCTTGGTACTACAGCATGGAGTGCAGAGGCCACTGGTTCTAGCAGGGGAGGCAGGGTGGGAGAGTTATGAATATTGGAGTATCCCCTGAAAGAAACAAGATTACTATGGTAAGTATTTTTTTCTTCTCACCCCAGGAATACTCCAATATTCCTAACTCTTATGCAGACTAAGAAGCAAGTACCTTTGGAGGTGGGCACAGAACCTACTTTGGAAATAGACTGTATAGGACAGCTGTGCCAAACATGGCATCACCCCTAGCCTGTGTGTCCAGGCTGTAGTGCTTAGCAAAAGTGTGCACTGTTCTCCAGGTAGCTGCTTTACATATGTCCACCAAAGGAACATCCTGGAAGCTGCTATAGTAGCAGCTGTACCCCTTGTGGAATGGACACTCATCCCTGCTGGGGCCTCCTTCCCAGCTTTTGAATAGCAAAACTGAATACACTGGACTATCCAGCAAGAAATGGACCTCTTAGATGCTGTATTTCCTTTTCCCACATCCCCATATGTCAGGAAAGTACAGTCACATAAAAACCTACCATAACAGTAGATCTTTGAGGAGTGTCTCTTGCAGTAGGTAATACTTTTGGGTATCCAGCAGAGGTCACTGTGGTGCACAGCAACTCTTCTAGCAGTTTTTCACCAGGGACTGCCACACATGACATCAGCTTTCTGCTTCCTATATAAGTGTGGACTGTCCCTCATATCCTCAGTTCCCTCGCTGGATTCAGCTCATAAAGCGAGGACAGAAGGGAAGCTGAGGTACCAAAGGAGTCCCAACCCTAGTCATTGGACCAGAACTTGCTCTCAGAGAAGGAGGGGGATGGATGGTGGGAACCGACCTACTGCAAGAGACACTCCTCAAAGATCTATTGTTACTGTAATTTTTTATGTAACTGTACTATCTTCCACGGAGTGGTCTCTTGCAGTAGATAATATTTCTGGGATGAATCCCAAGCAGTTATGTCCATGTGGGAGGACAATTATGATAGGAGACCTTGTAGGACTGCACGGCCACAGACCGTCCTACATCATGAGCCAATATCCAGATTGTAGTGCCTTGTAAATGTATGGATTGCGGACCAGGTAGCTGCATTGCAGATCTCTGAAATGGAGGCTCCTTTAAAGCAAGCAACAATAGTTGCCATAGCTCTAGTGGAGTGGGCTTGGACAGGTCCAGGTAAAGGCTTGTTGTACTTTTTGGAACAAAAAGAAATACAATGTGCCAACCAGGACGAAAGAGTATGTGTCACAATGAGAAGGCCTTCTTGACCCGGGGCAAAAGAGACAAACAGCTGAGATGTCTGTTTAATCGATTGAGATCGATTAGTATAGTAGCCTAGTATACGATGGACATCTAAAGTATGCAGTAGATGTTCATCTTGATTGGAGTAGTCAGGGTAGTAGACTGGAACCTACAAGGACTGATTTAAAATATGTTGAGAAAGTACTTTAGGAGAGAAGGAAGGGTTGGTATGAAGGACCACCCAGTCTTTGTGGAAAATCAAGTAAGGTTCCCTACACAAGAGCATGGTGCTTGGAGATACGTTGAGCGGAAGTGAGCCACCAGAAATAGGGTTTTCCATGAAAGAAAATGGAGTTTGCAAGTGGCTGCTGGCTGAAAAGGCTCAAAAGTCAATTTTTCTATCATAAAATTGAGATCCCACAGAGGAGTGGGTCTTCTGATAGGAGGTTTAATATGTAAGATTCCTTTCAAAAACTTCTTAGCTAGATGATGTCGGTACAATAACCTACCATTCAGCAGCTCATGGAAAGCCGAGATTGCAGCCAAGTGGACTTTAATGGAAGAATAACTTAAACCAGACTCAGATAGTGAGGCCAGGTAGTCCAGAACTTTCATCAGTGGACAGGAGTAAGGGTCCAAAGATCGAGAGGCTGACCAGATGGAAAAGCGTTTCCATTTGGAATTGTATGTTACTCTTGTTGCAGGTTTACAGGAGGCCAAGAGTATACTGGCAACAGGAGAAGACACTTGTAATCAAGTTATGAAAGTGTCCTCAGGAGCCAAGCATGAAGGAGTAGAGCCTTCAGGTTGGGGTGTAGGAGAGACCCGTGACACTGAGTCAAGAGGCCTGGTCTGATTGTCAACGGGATGGGTTCCTGTACTGACAATTGTAGGACTAGGGGGGAAACTATGTCTGGTGAGGTCACAGTGAGGCTATGAGAATCATTGTGGCTGACTCTAACTGTGGTTTCAGTAGAGTCTGTTGCAGGAGAGGGACAGAGGGAAAGCATATAAGAAGAGACCTGACCAGGCTTGGGACAGGGCATCTGTAGATCGTCCCTTTCTGTTCAGGATAATGGAATAATACCTGGGAAGATGGTAATTCTCTGGGGAGGCAAACAGATCCATCTGTGGGGTTCCCCACAGGTTGAAGATTTCTTGGAGCACTTGTTCATGAAGTGTCCATTCGTGAGTTGTGGACTGGCGACTCAGCCAGTCAGCTAACTGGTTTCAATGTCCCAGTAGGTGGACAGCTGTCAGTGTCAATTGTTGCCATTGGGCTTCTTGCCAAACTGTAAGGGTCTCTCTGCATAGGGATCAAGACTTTGTACCCCTTTGCTTGTTGAGGTAGAACACTACAGCAGTGTTGTCCGATTGGATCAGTAATGATCCTGGCTGGAGGTCAGGCCGGAATGCCTGAAGGGCCAGACGGACCGCTTTCATCTCTAAGAGATTAATATGAGACAGATGGGGAGAAGCAGGCCATTGGCCTTGGGTCTGATAAGGACCTAAGTGTGCTCCCCAGCCCAGCAGGGAAGCATCTGTAGTTAGCGTTTGTGTGGGGGGTGGGGGCTGGAAAGGCATTCCTTGATTCAGCTTGGTTCTGATTGTCCACCATGTCAGGGTTGATTTCAGAGAGGGAGTGACTCTGATTTTGTCTTCGAACTGTCCTGTTTTTTGGGACCATTGATTTTGGAGGGTCCATTGGACAGGTCTCATGTGGAGACGGGCAAATGCCACCACAGAGATGGCAGCGGACATGTGACCCAGAAGGCACAGCATTTGTCTGGCTGTGAATGTCTTCTGAGTCTGTATGTGTAATGCCAGAACTATAGGTGTATCCTGCTGGGCAGGTGGGAGGTAAAACCCTGGCTGTAACTATCTAGGACAGCTCCAATGTATTGGAGAGACTGCATTGGGTTTGGACTGGACTTTGGCCAATTGACAGTGATTCCTAGACCTGTGAACAGTTTCAAGGTAGCATCTAGGGAGGTGAGCAGAGTTACTCTGGAGTCTGCTTTTATTAGCCAATCGTCTAGCTATGGAAAGATGAAGTGCCCTTCTCTTAGGAATGCTGCTGCTACCACTGCTAGGCACTTGGTGAACACTCTGGGAGCTGATGAGAGGCCGAAAGGGAGTGTTTGAAACAGGTAATTTTGATCCAGTAAGTGGAAGCGTAAAAATCTGTGGTGTGCAGGGTGGATGGGAATATGAAGGTAGGCATCTTTCATGTCTAGAGCGCAAAGCCAATCAACCTGTTTCAGAATCGGCATGCTAGCAGGTAGGGTGATCATGCAAAAACATTTGTACTGAATGTAAAGATTCAGTTGTCTGAGATCCAAAATTGGTCTGAGGTCTCCCGTACGTCTGGGCACCAAAAAGAAGTGGGAGTAAAATCCCGTTTGATGTTCCAGAAGGGGCAGTGGGACAACGGTCTGTTTGGTCAAAAGGGCCATCAATTCCTCCTATAGGATGGATATATGATCTGGAGAATAATAAATCCTGTGTGGAGGGCAAGGATCGTGGAATGGAAAGGAACTCCAGAGTATGACCCTTCTGCATAATCTGAAGTACCCAGCTGTCGGAAAGTGATCGTTTGCCAGGCCTCCAGATGGAGGGCAAAACGATCCCCCACAGCCTCCGAGGTCTGGTTGAGGAGGCAGGGAGAAAGCCCTAGTGGTTCACCGGGAAGCGGGCTATGCAGCTCCACCAGAAGAGTGGGAGCAGGCACCCAGGGTGGTAGAGGCATTGCCTCTGTTGGAATGACCATGACCTCTGAAGCTGCCTTTGTTATTACTTCTGTATCTGCCACCTCTTTTGGAATAAGAGGAGTGCTGAGTACAGTAGGTTGTGGCTGGAGTATGATACATGCCATGGACTATATGGAGGGTTCTGCCTGATGCTTGTAAGTCATCCAGTAGAGTTTGAGTACCTGGCCCAAAGAGCTTGGACCCGTTAAAGGAGGCATTAGCTACTTTATGCTGTATATCAGGTGCAAAACCTGAAATGCAAAGCTGGGCATGGCAACGCAGTGTGATACCAGTGGCTGATAGTCGGGCTGAGGTATCTACGGCATCATATCCTGACCTGAGAAGGTGACGGGAGATAAAATTGTAGCCAATAATTTATCCCTGTCCTGTGAGGGAGGGAGTTTATTGATAAGCTCAATGGCAGAGGACCCAGGGTATGCTGATGTTTAATCATATGACCCATATAGTTCAAAATTCTGATATTCATAGCACCTGAGGAAAAGACCTTTATCCCCAGTTAGTCAATTCTTCGGGATTCCTTATCAGGTGGTAAGGAGCTCATGTGCTTGGGTTTTTTGGTACGGTCATGACGACCAGTAATGACCAGAGAATCTGCCTCTGGAATACTAGACAGAAAGGGGTGGTCTAGAGGAGCCTGATATAGGCGATCCGCTTTCCAGGGAATAGCTGCAATAGACGACGGTTTATGCCAAGCAGCCAGCATGGCATTCTGGTAGGTTGGTATTAGTGGGGGAACCATTAAAACAGGCTTCTCGGGTAACTCAGGGTATTCTGCCATATCCTTACATTGGTTGTCATGTTCAGTAGTGGAGAATCCCATGACCTTTTGAATTTGAACCATCTTGTCACTAAAGAATGGGTCTTCTGGGGGAGATGCTGCCAAAGGCAGAGGCAGATCCTCATCCAGAGAAGAGATTTCATACTACGGGAATTCAGGATTAGGGAAATCCAAATCTTGAAACTTTTCACCCTCAAGATCACCTGCAAAATCAGGTGGAAAATCTTGGTCATATGACAAATAATCCTCTATAAATGAAGGAGGAGACCAGGGTGGCATGGCATCCCCGGCACCATGGAATATTTTAGGCGGAGGAGGGGGAAGAGATCGGGGAGGATGCCCCAGCTCTTTAGAGGGCTGAGAGTGCCAAATGGCATGCAATATGTGTCGGACTACATTGTTGAGGTCCCTTTCCTGTGAAGGGAAGGGGGCATGTTGGAAAACAAGAGGGGTGATAGAGGGAATGGGACGGGTAGTATGAGCAGGTCTTGTCCCTGGGTAGTAAAGACCAGGGTCCTGATCTTTTTCCGCCTGACCCCTATAAGAAGCTACCTGAGAAGGCGGAGGGGTAGTCAATAGGGCATAAGCCATAGGTTTCCCCTGAGGAATGCGGGGTCTCGTCAACGAGCCCACGGTGGAAAAAAAAAAAAAAAGAGTTATTTTCACTCAAAATGTTAGATGCCGTTGACGGGAGAGGAGCCCCCGTCGACGGAGCAGCAGTATACTTGGCTGCATGTAAAGCGCTGGAAAGCATAGTCAATGAAAGGGTGTAAGCCCCCCATCAATGGAGCAGTCACTGGTTGAACTGCATTTAAAGCACTGGAAAGCACCCTCGACAGAGAGTATGTGCCCCCGTCGATGAAGAAGTGTTTAAAGGATGCCCTGTTAACAGAGGGACACCAGAAACAGTGGCCGTTGATGAACGTTTAGGCAGGGAGTGTGAGGAGGGTTTCTCCTTCTCCTTTTTCTGCCAGGAACGAGAACCAGCAGAGGGGGAGCCCTTGGTACGAGCCCGCTGGTTCTCCAAGAGACACATTTTCTGCTCCATCAAAAGTAATTGAATTTCAAGCCAACTGTCATTGGCGAGTTGCTTGATTAAAGTCCTGACATAAGCTGCAGGAATTGGTGGTGTGTGTGTGGGTCCCAGACACCTAACACAAAGTGTGTGATTGTCAAAGCAGTATATTTTCCTACTGCAATGGCAGGAACAAAATAAAGCTTGTTTAGTTGAAGAATCAGTAGACATCTGTCTTAGTTCCAGATTTCTCGTCGATGACTGCTACACAGAAGTTGCACTAGGTGCTGCGTGAGCTGAAGATGGGGAAAATGAACTGAGGATACCAGGGACTGCCCACACTTGTATAGGAAACAGGAAGCTGATGTCATGTGTGGGCGGCCCCTGGTGAAAAACTGCTAGAAGAGCTGCCATGCACCACAGCGACCTCTGCTGGATACCCAAAAGTATTACCTACTGCAAGAGACCACTCTGTGGAAGATCAGTTGTTTCCTGTCCTGTCTATGGGCCTTGGTGACTGTCATATAGTAGCTAAGAGCTCTCTTGACATCAAGACTATTCAGTCTGTGCTCCCCAGAGCTTGAATGCTCAGTAAAGAAGACAGGTAAGGTGATGGACTGGTTCAGATGAAAGTCCAAAACCACCTTTGGAAGAAATTTTCAGTAAGTTCACAGGACCACTTTGTCCCTGTGGAATGAAATGTCCTGTTCAATGCAGAGAGCCTGGCGCTCATGGATTCTTCTAGCAGCAGTGATTGCCACTAGGAAAACTGTTTTCCATGTGACATATTTCAGAGGAGCTGAAGACATGAGTTCAAAAGGGGGACCATGAGCTTGGCAATACACACATTTAGATCCAAGGGTGGCACCAGTTCCCTGTGAGGGGGGTGCAAGTGAGCTAGACCCTTAAAGAACCTTTTGAAGATAGGATTTGATGCCATAGAGGCATCCTTCCTTGCTGAGATGTAAGCAGACATTGAAGCTAAGTGAACCTTTAAGGTAGTGGGCTGCAGGTTCAGTGAATGTAAATAAGTAAAGTAGCCCAGCACATCTGGAACCCTCACCTGAACTGGCACCATATCCCTGGTGGAGCACAAGCTGAAAAACCTTTTCCATTCAGAGGCATAGGTTTTCTTGGTGGAAGGTTTCCTGTACCCTCTTAAAATATCCAGAAGACTTTCAGAGAAATGCAGGCCTGCATACTCTAGGTCCTTAAGATCCATGCTTTGAGTCTGAGTGACTTGAGATACAGATACAGGAGTTTCCCCTGACTGGAGGTTAGCAGGTTGTGCCTCCGAGGAAGGTGTATTGGTTTGGCTACGGACATGGAGAGCAGCAGAGAGTACCATGGCTGCCTGGCCCAGTCTGGAGCTATCAAGATCACTGAAGCTGGCTGGGACCTGATCTTGAGTAGCACTCTGTACACCAGAGGGAATGGAGGGAACACATATAGGTACTTCCCTGACCAGTCCAGAATCAGAGCATTCAGGGGTATCATTCCCTGAGCTGGGGGTCTGCAACAATACTGTGACAGGTGGTGACTTTTGTGGGATGCAAAGAGATCTATCTCTGGGGTGCCCCACCTCTTGAAAATCACTTGCACCACCTGTCTGTTCAAGGTCTATTCATGATGGGTCTGGTTGATCCGGCTCAGAGCATCTGCTAGGGTAGTCTTCTTGCCTGGCAGATGAGTGACCTGAAGAGAAACTCTGTGGGAGTAGGCCAGAGTCCAAATTCTCATAGCTTCTGTGCAGAGAGGATCCGACCTTGTTTCTCCCTGCTTGTTTATGTAATACACAGTGGTGGTATTATCTGTTCTGACCTGTACCATGTTTCCCTTAACTAGCGGTGTGAAGGCTTGGAGTGCCAGGAACACTGTCCTGAGCTCCAGCAGGTTTATGGGCTGGAGCGACTCTGCACTGGACCAAGTGCCATGAGTAGTGTGATTCCCTAGATGGGCACCCCACCCCAGTAGTGATGCATCTGTTGTAAGAATCACTGATGGGGGCTCTTTTTGAAAGGGAATCCCTTCTCTGAGGTTGGCTTCCTCTTTCCACCACTGAAAGGCTGGGAGTAATGTTTTTGTTACTGGGACCAGCTTTGAGAGAGAGAATCCTTTCTATGACATCAATGAGTCCTTAGGTGGCAGCTGCCATGTGGCCCAGTAACTGTAGAAACTGTCTTGCAGTTTTTGGTTTGTTCAGGCTGTAGGAGCCTGTCATCTGCAGAATACTTTTTACCCTGTCCACAGGTAGGTAAACTCTGCCCTCCTGGGTATTTAATTGTCCTCCTATGAACTGCAGCACTTGTGTAGGGAGAAGGACTGATCTTTTGAGATTTACCAGGAAACTCAGAGACTCCAAGAGTCCTTGGGTGATCTACAGAGGTTCCTCTACCTGTTGAAGTGATTTTCCCACCACCAACCAGTCATCCGGATAGGGGAACACTGTGACACCTTGACTTCACAGATGTGTCACAACCACTGCCAGGCACTTTGTGAATACTCTTGGAGCTGAAGTGAGACCGAATGGCAGGGGTGAAAACTGGTAAAGACCTGAAGGGAGTCTGAACCCGAGGTGCTTTCTGTGAGACTCCTTTATAGGTATGTGGAAATAAGCATCTTTCAGGTCCAGATATGCCAGCCAGTCTCTTCTTTGGAGAGCTGGCAGAATCAGTGACATGGTTACCATTTTGAACCTTGGTTTTATTACGTGCCTGTTTAGCACCCTTAGGTCCAGGATAGGCCGCCATTCCTCATTTTTCTTTGTTGTGAGAAAATATCTTGAGTAAAACCCTTTTCCCCTTTGTTCTGGAGGCACAGGTTCCACTGCTCTTGCCAACAATAGGTTCTGAACCTCTTTTACCAACAGCTTTCATTCTGCATTGGAGACTGGCTTGAACACTCTGGTTCTTAGAAAGGGAAGGGATTTGAAGCTTAGGGACAAACCCTGACTCACTACTTCCAGGATCCACTTGTCTGTGGTGATCTGTTTCCAAGCCTGGAAATAGTGAGTCAGCCTGCCTCCTACTGGAAGTGTGGAGGCCTGGGAAGCATGTCAGGGGTCTTGCTTTGCCTAGGGCTAAGAATGGGAACCACGCCTGGAACCCTTTCTGACCCTGCCCCTGAAGTACCCTTGCTGAGGGTACTGTTGCATGTGGGGTACAGCAATGGCATGATAAAAAGGCCTGGAATGAAATTGTCTGCTCTTGCCTCCCCTTCCATAAGGTCTAGTAGACGGGGAAGCCTTTTCCTTGGCTGAGTTGCTTCTGTAAGTGGCCTTGTACTCATCTACTTTTTTCATATAGGCCTCTGTGTGTGTTCCAAAGAGGGAATTAACCTCAACCGGAAAATCTAGAGCCTTGTTCTGCATATCCTGAATAAGGTTTGTGGCTTCTAACCAGGCAAACCATCTCTGGGCAACTGTATTGGCCATACACCTGGCAGCAGTGTCACTGGTGTCTGCTGCCATCTGAAATTGGTATCTGGAAGCTTCTAAGACAAATCTGGCAGTCTCAGCTAAGTCTGCTGAAAGACTGCAGGGAGGCCTTATCTGCCATAGCCATGACAGATTGCCAGAGGGAATTTTGATACTGGGCTGCACAAGCCTGGAAATTAACCTGTCTTATGGCCAAAGAAGCTGATAAATAGCCCTTTTTGGCCATACAATCTTTCTGGAATCCTTCTCTGGTGGATGGGATGCCAGAGGAACTTTTGCCTCGTCATAGGCTGCAATTTGTACCACCCCCTGGTGGCCAGGGTGGGAGAATAAAAATTCAGCCTCTTCCCTGTCTAGCTGGTACTTCTTGTCTGACCTTTTATCCAAAGGAGGGACAGACCCAGGTGCCTGTAGAAGTTTTATCACATCTTTTTTAAAGAACTTATTGGTAGATGTTAACCTCATAATTTCTAGATATTCTGCTTCCTCCTCATCTTCTATCACCTCAGTGGTAGAGATGTCCACAGCATCCACCATTTTTCAGACAAAAGTAAAATGGGATGAATAATCCTCTAATGCCCTAGGGGTGAGCCGAACTCTTGATCAGGAGAGACTTCAGGCTCTACAGGCTCCCCCTCATCCTCTTCTTCCAATTCACCATAATCTTCCCTGACATCATGTAGGGAGAATTGGGTTGATTCCGCAGGGGTCTGAACTGTTGACTGCTGTCCAGCAGGCAGCATCTCCTGCAAGACCTTGAAGGCCTGAGCAATCTCCAGTGGAGAAGGTATATTTACTGCCCCACCAGAAGTCCCCAGATGCTGGTCAGCAGGGGGTCTGTGTGCTTAGTCTTGTTAGTCTTTTTTAGAGAAACCGGAGAGCTAGCCAGTTCAGCAGGCCTTTTTCTAATGGCCTTTGCACCCATATCAGGGGTAGAAGTTGTGGTTTCACCCACAGCCACTGAGGGTGTCGGCTGGTCAGAGCCTGATGGACCCTTAGGTGGAAGCAATTCTTTTTAAGCCTTTCCAGACATTTTTCCAGCGTCTTTTCAGGAAAGGTCTTACAAATTTCACAGTCAGTTTTCAAATGATCATAACCAAGGCAGGCAACACCAGAAGTGTGTTTATCTGCCTTGGCAAAAACTTCCCCACACTCTGTACAGTTTTTGAAACCACATTCACCAGTCTTTTTTCCTAGGTTTTTCAGACATTTTGATAAAAACAACAGAAAAAAACGCAACCGTGATTAAATTTAGACTTTTTAAACTAAAACTATCGGTTGTGGTTGGTTCAGGAACCGATCGGAGGACCGAAGAAAAGGAACCGGGATTAGCAGTTCAGTAACTGATATTAGTGGTTACAGAAAAACAATTTTAGCAAAAAAATTTACTTTAAATGAGTTTCAGTCAGAAGACTCTGCTAAAGGCTAAAAAACTCCCTGTTCCCCACCAGTTATCCCGAACCTGGAGAAACTGGAAAAAAAAGTAATTTAACTAAATAAAAGCTAACAGTAAACTAACAAACAAAGGATAAGGGCAGCAGATGAAAATAAAATAATATTTATATACATTTTATAAGTTTCACAGTCAGATGATGAGGTGAGGATCTCCAAGCATCTAGTCTTGACAGGCAGAGAGAGAAATCTGAGGGTTAGAATGTAGGCAATCGATAGGTGGCAGCATTTGAAAAAGTGGCACGAGCCAGTGATTCCATCATTAGCATAATGTTCCATCTCCGGGCAGATCTGGCTTAAAGGCATACTGCATAAAAGTTAGGAATACTGGAGTATTCCTGCGGTGAGAATAATACAATTGGCTAACCATTTGGATAAGCACTGTTTGGACACTGGAACGCCATACGCAGGACTACCACGCCTCCCACCCCATCACCCATGAGCCCCCACCTCCTCATACCTTCCAGCTTCATTCACCCTGTGACCTACAAACAAGTAGAGGACAACCTTAGTAAACTTGACATCAATAAAGGTAGTGGAGCAGATGGCATCGATCCCATCTTCATCAAGCTAGGCTACTATTATCCAGCTGCACCAATCCTTCCTATCTTAATCTCTCCATCTCCTCAGCTATGGTCCCCTCCTGTTGGAAATCAGCTCATATCTTGCCCTTGTTCAAATCAGGTGGCCCCTGCAACCTAAACAATTATAGGCCCATCTCCATCTTACTTGTCCTATCCAAATTGCTAGAGAAACTCATGCATCACCAGCTTAAAGACTATGTTGAAAAGTTTTCACTTCTCAACCCTGCCCAGTCTGGGTTCAGACAAAAACATTGTACCACCTCCACTTTAGCTAAAGTCACCAACGACTGGCTGACAACGCACGATTCCAGACAGGTCATAGGTGCCATATTCCTTGATCTCAGCAAGGCATTCGATACCGTCAATCATAACCTCATCCTCAGTGGTCTCAGTAAACTAGGCACAGCTGACACCACACTTTAATGGTTTTCGAGCTACCTTACAGGTAGAGTTCAGAAAACCAAAGCGAGTGGTCAGGTCTCTGACTCCCTCCCCATAAAACGAGGTGTCCCGTAAGACTCCATTTTAGGCCCTATACTATTTTCTATTTACATTAACTCGCTAGATTCCAATATCAGCAACTCCAAAATACATCTCTTTGTGGACAATACCGTTATATATACTTCTAAGCCAACCTTATCCAAATTACGTGATGTACTCCAAGCTGACTTCGCATAGCTAGAGTGCAACCTAATCAACTTCAAGCTACTACTCAATGTGAAAAAAACAAGGTCCTTTATTTCACACCTAGTAGCAATAGGCCCTCCCCTCGGCACAGCGTGTCACCTGTACCCATCATGACTATCCTAGGTGAATCACTAGACTTGATCAATTCAAATATCTGGGCGTTTGGACAGACATCAAACTCCTCTTCAGTGTGCACATTGACTACCTTTCTAATAAGTTGAAAGCAAGACTCAGCTTTTTCTTCAGGAACAGAGTGCTCTTACCCCCTGACATTACTTGTAGACTAGTACAGGCCACATCCCTGCCACTCCTTGACTACAGTGACATCATCTACAACTGTGCCACTGCTTCCAACCTTCGCAAGCTTGATATACTGTTCCATCAGGCACTGCACTTCATTACTAAAGCACCTTTCAAGACGCACCACTGCGACCTATATAAAGAAGTCGGCTGGCAACCCCTTGCCACCTGGTGGCTACTCCATTTAGGTACCTGGGCTCTCAAAAGTCTACTAAACAAAATACCGACCTATATCTCCTCACTTGTTAATATTTCCCATTGCTCCTACTCCCTTAGGAAATCCGATTACATCTTCCTCGACATATCCCGGACGCGTACCTCCCTCAGCAAGGGTGCCATTAGCTATGCCATCCCATTGGTGAGGAATCTCATCCAGATGTCACTCAGGCTCACCAGCATTGTCTCCCTAAATTTCTTCACAACCCTGACCTACAAATTCTTCCTAGTAGTCTGTCACTGCTATAGGTCCTAGCATATATGATCTCCAGCACGCTGACTGGTCAGCAGTATGGAACGCACAGGACTCCTCATCAGCAGCCAGTCACTTCCTCACTGCGTTCAGGGTGCTGCAGGATAAACATGCCCCCCCCCTCATCAGACGGAAGGTCAGGGGCTCGGCGACAAAGTGGCTGCAGGGCAGTCTGCTAACCCTTATGAAGTACAGAGATAAGTGCTGGGCCAAATTCAAGGCCACGGCGGAACAGGCCTTATTTCTGCAGTACAGGATGCTCAGAAATTAGTGTAAGAAGGCTATTAGGGTGGCCAAAGGGGAATTTTGCAAATCTGTGCTGCTGCACACAGCTAGGGACCCCAGGAGGTTCTGGAGAAACATTAAGAATGTAGTCAGTGGGACCCCGAGCGGTGAGACCTTGGATATGATCATTGATGGTGCCAGTTGCAACAACTCCCTTACCATCACAAATGCATTCAACCAATACTTCTCGGACCTATCTACCTTTACCTTGTCACTCCCCCATGGGAGAGGGGAGAAGGGTGAAAAATGGGCCGCACCATCCTCATCTTACCCGCCCCTTCTTTTTAAGGTGGTGGCGGTGCAAGAGGTGCAGAGACTGCTCTTGGGTCTCTCCCACTTCTCGAGTGCTGGACATGATGGATTGGAGCTGAAACTTCTGAGTCTTGGTGCCAGTGAGATTGCCCCCATGGTAACCCATATCTTAAATCTGTCCCTGTCGTCAGGTGTCATTCCGGAAGTATGGAAAGTAGCCAGAGTGGTCCCAATACTTAAACAAGGAAACCCCAAACTCATAGAGAACTACTGTCCAATATCCATACTGTCAGCGGTCAGCAAACTTCTCGAGAAGGTCGTGGCAGGGCAACTCTTGGAGTACTTGCAGTCTCATGAACTGTTGTCCCCTGAGCAGCATGGCTTTAGGAAAAGGCACAGCACAACTTCTGCCCTTGTCACGGTCTCATCTTGGATCAGAGCGGCTATGGACCAAGGCAAACCCTCTGGAGCCATCTTTATAGATCTCTCTAAGGCCTTTGATCTTGTTGATCACGCCATGTTCTCCACCCAGCTCAGCTCCTATGGTCTATCACCTGAAGTGCTCAACTTTTTTCAACTATCTAAGTGGCAGACAGCAACTTGTTAAGTATGGGAAGGAGTTCTCGGACACTATCCCTGTTACCATGGGTGTCCCACAAAGCTCCATCTTGGGGCCCCTGCTTTTCTCCATATTCGTGAACAAACTCCCGGCTGCTGCTATCCACTGCAAGTCTGCCCTTTATGCAGATGACCTGGTCATCCTGACTCACTCCCCTGAGATAGGGAGTCATAAATCACCACCTGAGCGAGGACTTGAGGAACATCCAATCCTGGATATTGTCACATAAGTTGGTTCTAAATCTCAGGAAAACCCAGGCCATGCTCTTTGGGTCTCAGGCCAAGATTAAGGCCACCCCTACTCCACTATGTGTTTCTGGCGTCGATGGGGTCAAGATCCCAGTTACTGACAACTTTAAATACCTTGGGGTGACGCTGGACCCGCATCTTGACCTTGGCCGACACAATCAGAATACTTGCAAGACTGTAAACTGGGTCTGGCATACAGAGCAAAAAGTAATCTTACTCAAGCAGCTCGGATTGCACTTGCCAGAGGGGTGCTCCTACCCTCGCTCTGCTATGGGCTCCTCTTATTTGCCCGCTCATCCAAAGTCCACCTCACTAGGTGGTCCACTGCCTACAATAATGTCTGCTGGTTTGCGCTGGCTGCCCCCCATCTCACTCACCATTGCGACCTTTATAGCCGGTTAAATTGGCTCTCACCCGCTAACCACATAGACTTCGTCTTACGGTGCTTCACCGGAAAGGTCCATGGCACTGGCACCCCTCCAAGGCTTGTGAAATTTCTTGTCCCATCCGTCTCCTCCTCCTACTCCCTCAGGTCCCAGGGACAGGCCCTCCTCAAGACACCGGCTAAACGGACTCAAATGGGTGGGCGGGACTTTGCTGCATTCACTCCCAGACTGTGGAACTACTTCCCTGCCCAGGTCCATGCTGCGCACTCACAGATGTGTCTCCGTTCCTCCCTATGGAACCATCTCAAACTTGCCTCAGCCTGTGGCTGCCCCAAACCCCCATGAATTGATCCATCACAGCACTCCTCTGCTCTGGAGCTACACCTGGACAAAAGACCAGACTCCAAGAGGTTGCTAAGCTGTATATAGTGTCACATCTGAAGGATTTTGATAATGTGCCCCTGGAACTGCTCTTGGCTTCCATAAGGTGTTTATGTTGTTATGTTAATACTGTATAATCTATGCCTTACCACACTCGTACGCTGTGTTGAATCTGTAACATTACTGCTCTTATCTCCCACAAGGTGTTTATTTTTGTTATGTTAATACTGTATAATCTATGGAGGCAGGTTGAGTTTCTCTAACACCACAAAGAAGTCCCAATCCGGGACAGGATTGTGGCTTGGAGGCTTCAAGAGTACAATGCCTCTCAAAAAAATGTGCAAGACACGTCCAGTTGAGTTACAGTGCAGCCATCAACAGGTACATAGTAAGCAAAGATGGCTGATTGATGTACCTTGATGGAGGAGTCCTTGAGTCTGGAGTCCGAGAGGGAAAGTACTCCAAAATCTGATTCACTGGACAGGTGAAGGGGTCTAAGTGCTGCAATGCAGCCCATACAGCAAAATGCTTCCACTTAATGAAATAGGTGGCCCTGGTGGAGGGTTTGCCAGCTTCCACTAGAACGTCCACCACACTGGAGGACACCTCAAGCCTTGCAATGGCTAGGTCCTCAGCAGCCCAGCATGAAGACAGAGATATGAGGTCCTGATGGATCAGGGTGCCCTGCTCCAGGGACAGTAAGCCTGTGCATAGGGGCAGGGGCACTGGAGGTTCTGCTGCTAACTGCTGAAGCAAGGGGAACGACATCTGAAAAGGCCGTGGTGGGGGATTAGGATCATAGATGCTCCTTCCATCTGAAGTTTGAGCAGAACCCTCTGAAGAAGCAGGAAGGAAGGGAAGGCATAGAGGAATCTCCCTTTCTAAGAGAGGGACAACGCATCTCTCCAGAAAGCTCCAGGCCCTGGAGCGAGCAGCAAAAACAGCAGTTTTGCTTTGAGTGTGGATGCAAAAAGGTCCAACTCTGGACAACCCCACTGGTTGAACAAATCTTCTATCATGGAGGTAAGGAGGTCCCACTCATGAGCTCGTGACTGAGACCGACTTAGGCTGGCTGCCAAGACATTTTGGTCGCCGGGAACGTGGATGGCTGAGAGTTCCAGGCTGTGATCTATTGCCCAATACCAGACTCTCATCACTTCCTGACACAGCGGGTATGAATGAGTCCTTCCCGGTTTTGATGGACCACACTAGTGTTGTCTGTCTGAATCAGCAGTGGGTCTGAGGAGAGCTGGGTCTGGAAGGCCTACAAGGCATACAGAACTGCTCTCACCTCCCAAATGTTTATGTAGAGGTCCGCCTCCAGTGAGGACCACGTCCCTTGAGTCTGGTGGGCACCCAGGTGAGCCCCCTAGCCGAGGCATCTGTTATGAGGATCTACTGTTGGGGTGGAACAAAGAATGGCACCCCTCTCAGGAGGTTGCTGGGCTCTGCCACAATGGTACCTTCTTGACTGAGTCTAAGACTAGGACTGGCTGTTTCAGGTCATCTGTACGCTGGTCCCACAGGACCTGCAGCGTCCACTGAGGAATTCTCATATGCAGCCTAGCTAGGGGGACCATAAAGATGGCTGCAGCCATGAGTCCCAGGAGGCGCAGCAAGACCCATGCCGGGATATGATGGCTGGAGTAGAGCTGACAGGCTTGGTCCATCAGGCACTCCACCCTGTCTTGTGGAAGAAAGGTCATGCCGTGAGTTAGATCCAGTACCGCCCCAGTCGCTGGCAGGGGATCAGGAATGACTTGGGAAGGCTGATTGTGACTTCCAAATCCAGAATTTGGAGCAGACGTTCAGGTAAGGAAACATATAGAACCCCTTCCATCTAAGGACAGCTGCCACCATTGCCAAGCAGCTGGTGGTCACCTGGAGGGCTAAAGATAAGCCAAATGGCAGAGCCCTGAATTGGAAATGGGCTCCCTGAAAATGAAATTTGAGGAAGCGCCTGTGGGAGGCGCATTCCTTGATATGTAGATGGGCATCCTGTATGTCCAGACAGCAGATCCAGTCCCCTTGGTGTAACAGGAGAAGCAGACCCTGAAGCATGACTATCTCAAACAATTTGTACAAAGAGATTCCAGCCATATTGGTCCTTGCAAAACAGGAGAGGATGGAAGGTTTGATACCTTTTATTGGACCAACAAGTGTCTGGTACAAAGATGGAATTATACACAAGCTTTTGGGACCACACAAGGTCCTTCTTCAGGTGAATAGCAAAACTGAGCAACATAAGCAGTACTTATATCCACTGTAGAGCAATTAAAAATCAGGAAGTGAAGTAGGAAGGTGACAAAGGGGACTAGAGATGAAAGTCAAAGATGCAGAGTAAAAACATGAGAAGTAGCCGTCCCGGTGGCACTGAGGGTTGAAGCGCTGGATGCCACACCTCGTGCTGTGCCAGCAACCCAGGTTCGGGAGCGAGCTCAGGCACTGGGGGTCAGCAGGGGCAGGAGAGGATTGAGCACCTGATGGACTGCTCTCCTCCCCATGGGGGGATGTTGGGGATTGCCTGGTGTGCCAGCGGCTCCTGGTGGAGACCGGGGGCACTGTAGCATGCTTGGCTGCATGCAATCCATGTGCCCTGACGCAGCCAGGGGTTGCCATGTATGCCTTGCATCGAGGACGTGCACACGCATGTGAGGGGGATGGATCTCCTGAACAAGGAAAAGCCCGGTCTAAGGGGTAGGCAACGGCACCTGCCCCCTATGCCCAAGTCCATCCTGCCTGGCCTTCCAGGTTCCTCCACCCGGGTCCTCTCCCATGTCGGAGTCTGTCTAAAAGTGCACCCAAAGAGGAGGTGGCCCCACCCCGGAGGGGTTAAGCCAGGGGTGCCAATTGTGAACAGAGGAGGCACAGGTAGGTGGACTTCAGGCAGGGCAGGAACAGGCAGGATGCCTGAGAGAGGCCCCCAAACCGTGACCGGAGGGAAAAAAAAAGATTGAAAAAAAAACTTGAGAAGAAATGAGGAGGGGGGCTGAGTAGGAACAGGTCAGCAGGAGATAAAAGGAAGTTAAAGGGAAGACAAAAGTACACAGATAGGATCTGAGATCAAAGGCTGGCTGTAAGGGTTGAATAGACAGGAGATGCCTGAGAGATGTAAGAAGTCAAGAAATTAGGAGAAACAAAATAATAAAGGCCTAGATAAACACAGTGTGAGGTAGTATAAACAGAGGTGTGAAAACAAGAGGGAATGGGAGGAACTGAGCTGAAGAGTTATTAGGAGAGGCAGGGAGGATGTGAGGTAATGGTAAAGAGCAGATCAGGCAGAACACAGAAAAAAAATAATAAGAGAAATAAAGAACCAAAGTATGATAAATAATGACATGATTTAGTACACAATAAAAAAGAATTACAGTTTACCTTAGTGTGTCATGAAACCGATGTCCTGATTCAGTCCAGAAATGTTAGATTTAAATTGTCGAATGTATTTCAATTCCCATGTCCTTCTGTCCTGTGTGTTTCTGAAGTTGCCTCTTAGTACAAAGACAGATACATCCAAGAGGGAGTGATCTGTTTGTGAAAAATGGATTGGTTAAGGTGGGATTCAGAAACCACCTTGGGAAAGAATTTCCTGTTCTCAAGACTACCTTGTCTTTATGGAAGAGAATGTAATCTGGGTCTGTGCAGACTGCTTGGAGCTTGCATACCCTTCTTGCAGATAATAGCCACTAGGAAAACTGTTGTCCAGTCTGCAGTAGTCATATGCTAAAAGGGAGATTCTATGAGCTTGGCTATGCATAGGTTCAAATTCTAAGGAGGTACAGATCCCCTGATGAGTGGATACAAGTGAAACAGATCTTTCAAAAATGTCTTTAAAATAGGGTGAGAAGCCACAGTCTCCCCTTTACCTGCTGAGAGGTAAGTGGACACTGAGGTTAAGTGGAACTTGAGTGTTGAGGATCTTGAGACCTAGCCCCTGTAAGTGCATGAGGTAATCCAAGAGAAAGAACAGTTACGTAAGAACTTATCATAAGAATAGATTTTCAAGGGGATCTAAGTTATCAGGTCATACCGTACGAACTTAACTGTTGGTGAAGCAGGATCCACATGGAAGATTTTCATCAGTACAACTGGGGTCGCCATCACCTGCCGACATCAACAACCCTACAAAGGCATGAGCGGCCCTGCTCCCTCCTCAGTTCTTTACCTCAGAGAGAAAGGGAGCATAGCTCTAGCCATGGGGGACCGAGAAGAGAGAGTTGCCCAGGCCTATAAGAAAGGCTGGATACACCAGATAGCCAGTTCCAGTAGAAAGCCCCAAAAGGGGGGTGGTGGGAGGGAAGACAAACCTAATGACTGAAACATAGAAACAACAGCTTTTTTTTTTATGTATTATTTCTTCCAGAGTTCCCAGCTTGCAAGCCTGCCTTCAGTTGTCCCCCAGCGCAGCCCCGAAGGTTAGGCCCCCTCCCTTGTGCACCCTACGACTTACCCTTTGTGGCAGGGTGGTGGAGAACAACTCAGCCCACGCCAAACGGATCCATGCCAGGGAGGTGCCTTCTCGGAGGCGGAGCTGCAGGGACCACTTCATTCTGCTGGAGATGTTTTTTCCACTTTTCTCCCCTTTTGTGGATGCAGGGCATGTAATGACGCCTGCGGTGAGAGTGTGCACACTTCCGTACGTGCTCTCACCAAGCGTCTGCTCCATCTCCTCCCCTTCGGCTGTAGCATTGGCACACTGCCCCCCAGCAGCCACTAGGGGCCAGTGGAGTGCCAACAGCTAATGTCCCCCCCCCAGAGAAGGAGAGCAGTCCAACAGATGAGCAAATCCTTCTCCTCTCCGCCAACCCCCGAACACAGGTCGCCGGTGTGGCTTGAGGTAAGGTGTCCAGTGCCTCAGCCCGCAACACCACTGGGCCAGCTGAAACAACAGCTTTTTGAAAATTTGACACTGATCCTGTTGCTTGTTTTTGTCTTCCATAACTATTGTATCTCAAGTGCTGCTATGAATTACCATAGGAATTACTGTGGGAAAAAAACACTATGGTTCTTAAAAGAGGTGGCAGGGAAGGTTAGGGAGAAAAAGATAGCATTCAGGAAGTATAAGGACTCACAGAAGGAGCAGGACAGGGAACTGTATCAGTTAAAGCAGAAGGAAACAGGGAAGGCCGTCAGAAGAGCAAAGGCCCAAGCAGAGGAAAAGACAGCCAGCTTGGTTAAGAAGGGGGATAAAACCTTTTATAGGTACATTAGGGAGCAAAAAAAGACCAAGGGAGGGATAGTGAGGCTTAATAAAGGGAGGGAGGGGGGGGCAGAGGGGCCAAGGGTGAGAGTGAAAAGACAGGAGATAATGAATGAATACTTTTGATCAGTATTCATAAAATAAGAGGAGGAGGAGATACCTAAACCAAACAAAAGAAGCACTCTGGATAGCGGGGTCGAT
Source organism: Neoceratodus forsteri (assembly GCA_016271365.2). Lineage (NCBI taxonomy): Eukaryota > Metazoa > Chordata > Ceratodontiformes > Ceratodontidae > Neoceratodus > Neoceratodus forsteri. The sequence continues at coordinate 910,879,078 of CM057452.1, read as the reverse complement.
ACCTGTCCTTTCACAGAAGAAAGGGTCCTGAAAGAACTCCTGAAACTTAAGGTGGACAAAGCAGTGGGGCCCGATGGGATTCACCTCAGAATTCTAAAAGAACTAAGGGGAGAACTAGTGACACCACTGACTAAAGCAGGGAGGTATCACCAGAGGGCATGGTTTGAAGTTGAAAGGTGGAAGGGTGAGGGGGGAAGAGGAGGAGGTTTTTCACTGAGAGGGTGGTGGACCCTTGGAATCCTGCCTGGCGAGCTGGTTCAGAGATCCACAGTGGAGGGCTTCAAGAGAGGGTGGGACAGACACAGAAAGCGAATGTATCAGATGATGGCCTGGCCCAGGGGGGTGGGGATGGACGATAGGGGTTGCTGGAACACAGGGGGGGAGGGCCTCGGCACCCAACTAGGGATCTGAGGTTCGAGCAGACTCGATAGACCATAAGGCCTAATCTGCTGGCAGTTAGTATGTTATTATGTTAGACTAAACCTTTTTAGCAAATCATGGGAGGATGGTGTGGTACCTGAGGACTGGAGGAAGGCAGATGTTGTTGCCCTCCACAAAAGTGGGAGCAAGGCAGAGGCAGGAAACTAAAGACCTGTTAGTTTGACCTCAGTGGTAGGCAATATGAAGGAATCACTTCTGAAAGAAAGAACTGTTGAGTACCTAGAGGTCAGAGGGGCACAGGACCCAAGGCAGCATGGATTCACAGTGGGAAGGTCATGTCAGACGAATCTAATAGATTTCTTTGACTGAGTGACCAAGGTAGTAGACCAGGGAGGGGCTGTGGATGTGGCCTACCTAGACTTTAGCAAGGCATTTGACACAGTCCCACACAAAAGATTAATAAATAAGTTAGCCAGCCTTAGAGTGGGTCCCAGGGTGGTAGCTTGGGTAAAAAATTGGCTGGACAACAGGACACAGAGGGCAATAGTAAACGGAGTCAACTCCGAAGAAAGGGAGGTTACTAGTGGGGTACTGCACGGTTCAGTACTGGGTCTGGTCCTCTTTAATGTCTTTATAAGTAACATTGCAGAGGGACAAGAAGGAAAAGTATGCCTCTTTGCAGATGACACAAAGATCTGCAACAGAGTTGATACACAAGAGGGGGTGGAAAGGATGAGAAGGGACTTGGCAAAGTTGGAGGACTGGTCAAAAGTATGGCAGCTTAGATTCAATGCAAAGAAGTGCAAAGTAATACACCTGGGAAACAAAAACCCAGGGGAAGAGAGTACACAATGGGGGTGTGGTACTAACAACAACTAAAATGGAAAGGGGCCTGGGGGTAATCATATCAGATGAACTTAAAGTAGGCAAGCAACATGAGAAGGCAATATGAAAAGGCAGTAAGAAGGGCTGGGGGGATACTGGGATGCACAGGGAGAGGCATCACTGGTAGAAAACAGGAGGTTGTTATCCCTCTGTACAGACAGTTGGTGAGACCCCATCTGGAGTACTGTGTGCAGTTCTGGAGACCCCATCTCCACAAGGACATAGACAGGATGGAGGCAGTCCAGAGGAGGACAACTACAATGGTGCACGGTCTGTACCATAAGCCATACAAGGAGAGACTAAAGGAGCTTAATATGTATACCCTAGAGGGAGAGGGAGAGGGGCGACATGATAGAGACCTTCAAGTACCTCAAGGGAATCAAGAGGGTACTGTATTTCAGAAAAAAAAAGATGTGCAAGAACAAGGGGGCACAATTTGAAGATGGGGGAGGAGGCTCAGGGGCAACGTGAGGAAGTATTTTTTCACAGAGAGGGTTGTGGATGCATGGAACAGCCTTTCTGAGGAGGTTGTGGGGTCAAAAACAGTGGGGGAATTCAAGAATGCATGGGACAGACATAAGGCAATTCTGGTGAGGGGCAGGAGAAAGTAGGCTGTTGGTTAACTAGGATCTGCAGCTTATCCAATAGGTAGGGAAATGGGCTGACTGGGTGGGCCAAGTGGTCCTTATCTGCAGTCAAAGTCTATGTTTCTATGTACTGTTACACAAAGTTCTTACATAACCATTCTATCTTCTTCAAGGTTATCTCAGTCATGAGGTCACACCATAGGAATGAGTCCCAAGCAGTTACAGGTACATTTAGACAGTCTGGGAGGAAGGCCAACCCTAAGCTTAAGACAGGACGCCCTGCAGCACAGCCCTGCCAAATCCTGCACAGGCTCTAGATGCAATGTCCAGACTGTAGTGCTTGGTGAAAGTATGGACAGTACTCCAGGTGGCAATCGCACAAATGTCTGCAGCTACGACCCCACAAAAACAGGCCACAGAGGCAGCCATGCCTCTTGTCGAATGAGCTTTAACTGCTCCAGGCAACTCTGCGCCATACTTAATAAGGCAAAATGAAAAGGGCAGCTCAAGCAGCCATGGTGCATCATATTAAAAACCAATATTAGTAAGAAAATAAGAAAGCCGCACTGCGGAGTTTAAAGTTGCCAAAAAGCATGCTTTAATACTGCAGCTCTGAACAGCCCAAAATCGGCAATGCACTGCCACAAGAACTCCGTTTGGCAACTGCCAACAAGAAGCTTTATTAAAGTGTGCAAGCATGAAATGGAGTTCTTCGCAGTGAAGATGCGTGCAGAATTCACAGGCTGTTAAATCTTCAATATTAAAGTATGCTTTTTGGCAACTTTAATCTCCAGAGTGCAGCTTTCTTATTTTCTTACTCTTTGCCATACTTGTTGAAGCAGAACACAATACAATTAGCCAACCATTTAGATAAACATCATTTAGAAACCTGAACGCCCTCTCTATATAGGGCGAAAGAAACAGGTGCTTCATCTTTCTACATTCCTTGGTTCAGAGCAGGTAATATTTCAAAGTTCTGCACACATCTAACTTAGGGAGCAGTGCTTCCCCTGGATTGGCACACTCAGGAAAATAAACAGGAAGGTGGGTAGATTGGTTAAGGGTAAACTCAGACACCACCTTAGGGAGAAACTCAGAGGTTGTGCACAAAGACACCCTTATCTTTGTGAAAAGTCAAATAAGTCTCCTTGCACCAGAGAGCCTGAAGCTCTGAAATTCTTCGAGCAGAAGTAATAGCAACCAAAAATAACACTTTCCAGGAAAGAAAGCATACCTCGCAAGCTGTGGCTGGCTCAAAAGGAGATATGGTCAACTTCTCCAAAACAAAATTCAAATCCCAAACCGGGACAGGGGAATGGATTGGAGGTTTCAGATGCAGGATGCCTCTCAAGAAAGTATGCGAAACATCCAACTAAACAGTGGAGCGGACGCCCACTGGCTCATCAAAAGCCAAGATAGCTGAAAGGTACACCCTGAGGGAGGTGTATTGGAGATGTGAGTCCGACAGTGATATCAGATAGACCAGGATCTGCCTCACCAGACAGGTGAATGAAGGGTCCAGATTACGCTTGGCAGCCCAGATGACAAACCTCTACCACTTCATGGCATGAGTAGAGGGTTACGAGCAACAACTAGAATATCCACTACCCTATTGGAAACCCTAAATCTGGTGATAGCTACGTCGTCAGGAGCCAAGCATGCAGGTGGAGGGACTTGAGGTTGGGATGAACCAGGATCCCCTGAGCCTCGGTCAGCAGGTTCCTGCAGAGAGGGAGTAGCAGTCCCTCTGCCAGTCGCTGAAGTAATGAAAACCATTTTATTTTATTTAGCTTTTGTTAACTAGGTAAGCACACTAGACAATAACATGCCTATTTTTGCAGGCCCGGTGGCGCAAATGGTTGAGGTGCTAAACACCACGCCATGGTGGCAAGCTGGGTTTGGGAATGGACTCGGATCGTTTGGGGGTCAGCTGGGGGAGAAAAGGATCGCATGTCCGGAGGACTGCTCTCCTTCCTCGGGGAGGGGGGACTGGCACTGTGAGCTGTTGACTGACACCCAGCGGTGGCTGGGTATCAGTGCAGATGCAAGTGGAAAGGGGCTGGCCCATGCCAAGTGGTGGAGGCAGCTGCCCCACCCCTTGCACAGGCGTAGGGTACAGGAGAAACATGGAGGAAAAAAAACAGAACCTGGCAGGACCCGTGATGGCCCCGATCGCTTCTGTGTGGTCGCCGCCCCCCCCCCCACAATTCTGGACTGCTGTGTTCTGGGGGGGGATAGTCATGACTCCTCACCTTGGCCCCGCCACTGGTGAAATTTAGGGGGGGCAGGCAGGAGCGGTCAGTGGGGCCAGAGGGATGTACCTCTCTGAGGAAGGGGTCCTAGCCTCTGTTGGGTCTGTGAAGGCACAGAAAATGGTCCAATAAAAAAAAAATATATATGCCTACTTTCAGGAGTGACCCAAGAGGGTTCCAAGGAAGGTTACAAGCAAGAACAGGTATTACAGATATTCCGAGGAAAACAATAATTGGGCACAGCATTTGACAGTCACGTGTGGAACATCAAATATATCTAACAAGGCCAGAATGGAACTACTAGGATCATGCTGGCCCCCTCCATTTGCAGTTTGATTAGCACCCTCTGAATCAGAGGAAATGGAGGGAAGGCGTAAGGGAAACTCCTGCTCCAGGAGAGGGACAATGCATCTCGCCGGAAAACTCCAGGCCCTGGATCGAGCGAGCAAAAGCTGGGCAGCTTTGCGTTGGGTGGGGACACAAAAAGGTCCAACTCTGGACAACCCCCCTCTGTCGAATAGATCTTCTGAGAAGGATGAGAGACGCTCCCACTCATGCATGTGTGACTGCGTCGGCTGAGGTTATCCGCCAGAGTGTTTAACACTCCCGGGATGTGAAGCGCTGAAAGAGTTAGACCATGTTCCAACACCCAGCACCATACTATCATGGCCTCCCTACATAGGGGGTACGAAAGTGTCCCCCCTTGCTTGTTGATGTAATACACTACACTGAGATTGTCAGACTGAACCAACAGCTGACCTGGAAGAAATAGTTCTGGAAGGCCTGCATGGCATACAGAACCTCCCACATCTCCAGGACATTGATATGCAGGGAGATTTGGATCTGGGACCAAGAGCCCAGAGTTTGAAAGGGGCCCAGATGAGGCCTCCCAGCCCAAACCGAAGGCATCCATGGTGAGGGTCTGCTGTAGGGAGGAGATCTGGAAGGAGAACCCGGTTCAGGAGGTCCATCTACCACTGTAGCACCCTGCAAACTGGGGAGGAGACCAGCACTAACTGATCTAGTTCATTTTTGCGCTGGTCCCATTGTACCTGAAGAGTCCACTGGAGGATGTGAATGTGGAGCCTGGCCAGTGAAACAGGGGGAATGGCTGCCGGCGTCAATCCCAACAGCCTCAAGTACACCCTTGCAGGGATATAATGACTCTGGGCGACCTCCTGAGCCTGGGCAATAAGGCACTCCACACTGTTCTGAGGCAGAAAGGCCTTTCCCTGCACCAAGTCTAGGACAGCCCCTATGTTCTGAAGCCTTTGGGATGGGACTAGAACCAACTTTGGGCAAATTGACTGTAATGCCCAGGGAGAGAAATAATTGAAGAGTTCTCTCCAGAGTCCACAGAGCTGTTCCCTGGACAAAGCCATTAGGAGCCAATCGTCCAGATATGGGAATGCATACAGCCCCTCCTTTCTGAGGGTCGCAACCACTTCTGCTAAGCACTTGGTAAAGACCCGTGGCGCAGAGGACAAGCGAAAGGGCAGCACTTTGAATTGGTAATGCTCACCCTGGAAGAGAAACCGGAGGAGCCTCCTGTGAACTGGGAATACCGAGATGTGCAGGTAAGTGTCCTGCATGTCCAGAGAACATAGCTAGTCGCCCTGCTTGAGAAGAGGCATGATGTCACTGAAGTACAGGTCAGAAAGCATAGAGAAAACCAGGAGCAGTTGTAGAATTCACCAAAACTTTATTTATAGTAGCAGTAATATAAAAAATAAACTTGTTCATAATAACTATGTACAGAAGCAAAATAAAATCTTTCTTGTAATCTCTCTCCAGTTGCAGCTCAGCTCAGCTCTTTTATAAGGCTTTTTCAGCCCCCATCCTGAGCAAACATCCTGTCCTTATAAGTTTCAGGAGCTGCTAGAACACATTGAGCTTCCTGAGGCTCCTTTTTGCAAAAGGCTCAGCATATGCACTCAAGTAACCTCTAGTTTTGGACATCAAGGCAGAACACTCTAGTTTTCTACAGTCATTTCAAAATACAATTAATATACATTTCAACAATAATACTAAATATTCTCTAAACAAAAGTGATCCCATTATCAGTTTCATTCCATACAGTGATTTGTACATATTTTATATTAGCAGATATAGATATGCAAGGGAGAAAAGAAAAAATTACGGGGTCTCTGGGGGTTCTCTTCGTAGACTGCAGCTGGTGCAAAACGCTGCTGCCCGACTTTTGACTGGGCAAAACAAATTTTGTCATATTACACCTGTATTGCGCGAATTGCACTGGCTGCCTGTCAGGTGCAGAATCCTCTTTAAGGTGGGTTTTCTCAGCTATAAGGCCCTACATGGGCAGGGCCCTGGTTACCTGTCAGTGCTCCTGGTACCTACTTCCTCTACCCGCCATCTCCGATCTTCTAGCGGTGGTTTCCTGACTGTTCCTAGAGCGAGGTTAAAATCAGCAGGCGACTGAGCTTTTAGTGTTGCTGCTCCCGCTCTTTGGAACTCATTACCTACTGCAGTCAGGGAGGCCCCCACCATAGCCATTTTTAAAGTCCGCCTGAAGACACTCCTATTTTTGCAAGCGTTTGGTGTTTAGTGTTGATTATTTATAGGATGTTTTTATTCTAATTTTAAATGCTTATGCTGTATGTAATGTTACAAAAATTTGTACGGCGCCCAGAGCCTCTGGGATTGGGTGTCTTTTAAATAAATTTGCCTTTGCCTTTGCCTTTGTTTCTTCTAATGGGGTCTTGCTGTATTCAGATATAATGCAGTTAGCCCCAGCACTTGAACTGCCCCAGAGAGGAAAGAGTTAACTCTATGCAGAAGCATAGATAGTTGAGCTCAAGCTCAGTTTTCAAACCTCTGTATGTGGTACTTCCCAGTGTAACCATCAGATTCTTACGAGCAAACTAACTAATATACTATAGTATGGAAATTGTTCAAACATATAGCCAAAGGGCAAAAGATTATTTTTGAGCCCAAAAGACTCAAGTCAAGAACCCAAGAAGGAAAGGTAGTGACAATATTTAGGTATAAAACACCACAAAAATAATAACATCTACCCCACCCAAGAAGGAGGGTACAAGGTACACCCCTGAGGTGCAACACTGTACCTGCCAGCCCACTTCCCAAAACCAGGTTCTGAGAGGGGAGGCGGGGGGGGGTCTGAATACAGCAAGACTCCATTATTTATTTATTGAAGGGAATCGTAATTACAATCCTTTGAGTCAAAGACTCCTTTGCAAAGGCTCCACGTCAGTACAGAAAGCACAAACATAACATTTACTAGCATTATACATAGGCACAGTATATACATTGCATCTAGGATCCTGAAGTGGATTTTTGGTCTTTGCTGTGACCACAAGGTAGATTACAGGTTCGGGGGGGTCCTAATTGAACCCTGAGTCAATTTTTATATACATTGGGATTGAGGGACCTGAGGAAACCGTCAAGAAGTAAGGTTAAGCCCTTTTATCATTACCATTATGGACTTTCTACATTCGCTGGTGCTATACTAGCTAGCATTGGGCTTCCTTTTGTGTTCTGGGGATGGTGGAGGTGTTATGGTTGCAGTCACAGGTAGCTGAAATAAGGAGGAGGTTCTTAAGGTCCGTTTTAAATTGGCCAAGATTGGGGGCTAGGGAGATAGAGGCTGGTAGGCTATTTAGCCAGAGGGGAGCTCTATATTGGAAGGACCTTTGTCCTAGGGAGGTCCTACAGTGGGGGACTAGGAGAGAGGTGCCAGTGGTGTGTCTAGAGGCCCTTCTGAGTGGGACTGTCTGGATGAGGGGCAGGCCTTGGGTGCTAGATTCATGAGTATTTTTTTGGCTTGGATTGTGGTGTGGTACTTAAGTCTGCCTTCGAAGGTGAGCCAGTCCGCACGTTTGTAAAGCTCACAAGTGTGGGTGTCTCTATCACTCCCAGTGACCAGTCTGCAGGCTTTATTGAGAGCTATGTTGATGCTGTGTAGGGCCGTTTGGTCGGCAGATCCATAAATCATTATGCCATAGTCAACTAAAGATAGGACAGAGGCAGTTACGGTGAGATGTAGGGCCTGAGTGGCTAGGCAATGCTTATGTCTGTATAGGATCCCCAATCTGGTGTTTACAGTGGAGGAGAGGTGTTGGATGTGTGTGTGATAGGTAAGGGAGGTGTCCAGAGTTACACCTAGGTATTTGAAGTTAGAGACCTGTTCAAGAAGGAGACCCTGGGAGTTTGAGATGCACAGTGGAGCACTACTGAGTGGGCTTTGGTGGTGGGCAAAGATCATCGGTTTGGTCTTGTTGTAGTTGAGTACTAGGCGATGCTCATAGAACCAGGATTCTATTTCATTAAAAAAGCCCTGTAGGGCTGATTGTAGGGAGTCAGGGTAGGGGTGTTTCCAGAGCAGTACTGCATCGTCCGTGTAGAGCAAGAGTTTCTCATTGCATGATTGAGGGAGGGAATTTAGGAAAAGGGTGAAGACCAGAGGGCCGAGAATGGACCCTTGGGGGACACCCTATTGGACTGGTCTTTCAGAGAAAAGGGTGGTATTAATTTTAACCTGTTGTGACCGGCCAGAGAGATAGTCCTTGAACCAGGAGGTTGCTTCAGGGGAGAAATGTTGGGAGGGAAGGGCGTGGAGCAGAAGTATGTGACTGATGGTATCAAAGGCTTTGGTCAAGTCGACGTAGATTGCTCCTACTATGGACCACTGGTCCAGGGCCTCGTGAATGTATGAGGTAAATTCCAGAAGGGCAGTGGTGGTGCTGTGCCCCCTCCAGAACCCGTGTTGTTCATGGCAGAGCAGCAAATATTTGGTTAGGTAGTTGGTGAGCCGGTCTGACACAAATTTTTCGAACGCCTTTGGGGGGGGTAGGATCCAGATGGGTCAGTAGTTGCTGTTGGAGGTGGGGTCACCACTCTTCAGTATGGGGGTAATTATACCTCTTTTCCATGGTGTGGTGAACTGACAGAGGCGTAGTGACCAGTTAAGAATTTTGGTAAGATGTGGCAGGGTTACATCCAGAGTTAGCCTGAGCATTTTGAGGTCAATAGAGTCACTGCTATAGCATACGTTCATCAAAGCTTTGGTAAGCTAGCGTTTAGCCTCTCTGCAAGAGATGATTCTTAGATGGAAGGGTGGGGGGGCAGTAGTGGCAGAGGTGTTTATGGGGCCATTAGGAATTGGGTCAAAGAAGTTGTGTGAGAGGATGTGACTGAGGTCTGAGAAGGTGGTATTAAGGGCATTGGATATGGCAGTGGTGTCCTGGGTGAGGGCACCATCCACTAGAATCTGCGAGGGTGCCGGGAAATGGTTTTCCACTCAGCTCTTTTAAATTGCTCCAGAATTTTTCCTGAACCCCATGTGGAGGTGAGGGAATCTTGTAGTAAGTGGCCTTGGCTACGAACGCCCAGGTGCATTTGTTTCTGGCCTCTATAGAGTTGCCTGTCCTGGGTAGCTAGGAGTCCTGGGCCCTATGCCAGAGGTTGTCTCTATGGTGCATCAGATTAAGAAGGGACTGTGAGATCCAGGGGGTGTCCTTGTTTTTTAATATATGCTTTGAGAATGCGGCAAAGATGTCACAAGCAGCGTTAAAGGTGGTGATAAAGGAGAGGAGGGCAGTGTCAACAGAGTGTGCATTATGGATGGGTGACCAATCACATGAGACAAGGTATGATTTGAGGTGGGAGAGGGCGCCTTTTTTGAGTCATCTTTGGACTGTAACTTTAGGGAGGCTAGGAGGGAGTTTATTTGACCACCAGCAGGTGACAGGGGAGTGGTCACTTAGCGCGTCAGGAAGCACCTTAACCTGGGCGAGGTTATTGGGGTGGTTGGTGAAGATGAGGTCAATAAGGGTGGAGGACCCTGTTCTGGGGTCAAGTCTGGTGGGGGAAAGGACCATTTGAGTGAGGTCATAGGCTAGAATGGTGTCTTTGTAGGTGGCAGATATGGTGGATAGCCAATTCACGTTGAAATCTCCCATTATAATTAGTTGTTATTGGGAGGGAGATGGGTGATGCTGAAAAGTAGAGAGTCAAAAGCAGGCTTTTGGTTAGTGGGGGGGATGTAGACTGCCATAACGTATAGTGTTTTACCCTGTTTGTCAAGTATGATCTTGATGGTAGTGGACTGGGCACCATGAGTCGGTGGGGGCAGAGAGACTGGGAGAGCTTGCAACATGGTTTTGACGTAGATGGCACAACCACCTCCTCATTTGCTTAGTCTGTCTGCTCGAAAGATGGTGTAGCCACTGAGGGTAACAGAGGCATCAGGGATGTTTTTCAAGTGCCAGGTCTCTGATAATGCCAGGATGTCAGAGGTGTGTTGAGCGATCCAGCCCTGAAGAGGAGTGAATTTACTTAGAAGGCTGCAGATATTGATGGAGGCTAGTAATAGGCAGCCTTGCTTGCCCTTGGCTGCAGCACCAGGAGTATGTGGCCCCGGATTAGGATGCACATTGCCTGACAGTAGTAGGAGGAGGAGGAGGAGGGCGAGACGGAGAAAAGCTTTCCATAGAAGCTTGGGTACAAGGTGATGGGAGTGAGGAGAAATGTGGTTTTTGGAGGGTCTGACTGGCATAGGAAGGGTGCCTATGAGATGGGCTAGTAGTGCTGGGGGTAGTGAGGGATGGGGGCTGAGTGAGGGGTGTACAGAGGGCGTGAGGGGGTGAGATCCTCTGTGGGTCAGGGAGGCAGTGCCATGTAGTTTGGAGGTATAGTAGGTGCATGCTTGATCATGGTAGTCGGAGCTTAGGGGGGGCACAATAAGTGGGCAAGCAAGGAGCCAGACTTTGTGGTCCCATATTTGCGGCTCTTCGACTGGGGGAAGTGGAGAGAAAGGGAGCAGTGTGGTAATAGTGACAAGCATCTGCAGGTAGATATCCATGTTGTTTTAGGGATAGATTTAGAGAAGGATGGGATGGTGACCAGTAGTGGTGGGAGAGTATAGGCTGCAAGTGGGAAAGTGGGCTGATTGGTTATTACCAATCACTTGAGCTTCACTATATAATAGTATGTTTGCCAAGGGTGGTGGTGGGGGCAGTAGGGCAACCGGCGCCCAGCACCAGCAGGGCTAATAAAACTGCATTTCAGCAGGCAGCTGAGAAGTTCTGCACCCAGTCTCAATCCAAGGCTTTCGGTTGTCGGTCCATACCTGCAGTGTTTCGGCGTGGGGGAGGGCAGCTTCAGGACCCTCGTGACCTCACTCGGCCCAGCTGTGGAGAAGGAGAGGGAGAGAGTACAGAGTTATATCAGGTAGGAGGCTTGGGGGAGGGCCAGCGGAAATATTTAAATTGCAAGGGAGTCACCAGCACGAAACCGGAGCACTGGCTATTACTCTGCTTTCTCTCCCGATTTGGTTTTAAACAGGCACAGTTCTAGTCAGAGTGAGCTACAGTTTTAAATTAACCCTGTGTTGGTGGCAAAACTTGACCGACTGCGTTACTGGTGTTAAGAAGACATTGAATTAAGGCAGTACTTGTATCAGGCTTCGGATTAAGTTAAAGTCATATTTTTTAACAGGGGTCCCTGACCGATTGCGTTACTGGTGTTAAGAGAAACTGAATTAAGGCACTACTTCTATCAGGCTTCGGATTAAATTAAAGTCATATTTTTTAACAGGGGGCTTTGTGCCAACACACAGACAGCAGTTAGAGCTACTTGAAATACATTATTTTAAAGGTGGTTCGTAGAGCAAGCTGTATAACTTTTTGGCCAGAGACGCAAGAGAGAGAAAAAAAAAAATTATTTGAATTGTATTTTGGTGCCAAACTGCAATCTCTATGAACAATGCAAACTGGGGTTTTACCATACAGATCATGCAGCTTCACTGAAACTATTAGCCAAAAAAACTATCAGCACATGTAAGGGGACATAAAATTAAGCCCCTTTAAGTAAGTCCAAACAGCAAACTGCGTTTCAGCTAACAAAACTGCGTTTCAGCAGGCAGCTGAGAAGTTCTACACCCCAGTCTCAATCCAAGGCTTTCGGTTGTCGGTCCGTACCTGCAGTGTTTTGGCATGGGGGAGGGCAGCTTCAGAACCCTCGCGACCTCACTCGGCCCAGCTACAGTGTTTCGGCATGGGGGAGGGCAACTTCAGGACACTCGCGACCTCACTCGGCCCAGCTGCAGTGTTTCGGCGTGGGGGAAGGCAGCTTCAGGACCCTCGTGACCTCACTTGGCCCAGCTGCAGTGTTTCCGCATGGGGGAGGGCAGCTTCAGGACCCTCGCAACCTCACTTGGCCCAGCTGTGGAGGAGAAGAAACAACATTACTATGGTGAGTAATTTTTTTCTTCAAACAACATGAAGTCTTGCTGTATTCAGACATAATGCAGACTACCAAGCAGTTCCCTATGGAGGATGGAATGCAGAACCTACTTTGGGAAGAGGCTCTACAGTACTGCTGTACCAAACCTAGCATCACTCCTAGCCTGGATGTCCAGGGAGTAATGCTTGGTGAAAGTATGTACTGTTTTCCTGGTGGCTGCCTTACAGATCTCTAACAAAGGCATATCTCTGGCCGCAGCTAGAGAAGCAGCTGTACCCCTAGTTGAGTGAGCCCTCAGGCCTGAAGGGGGCATTCTACCCAACTTGTCATAACAAAATTGTATACAAGAAACAATCCACCTGGCAATAGTTCTTTTAGTGGCAGGCTTACCTTTCCCCACTTCACCATAAGTGAGAAACAATTGAAGACAGTCATTTCTAAGTGCCTTAGTATGCTCAATGTAGTAGCTAAGGGCCCTCTTAACATCCAGACTGTGTAACCTTATTTCACCTGAAGAAGAATGGTCAGTGAAAAACACAGGGAGAGATATAGACTGGTTCAGATGAAAATCCGATACCACTTTGGGCAAGAACCTCCTATTGGTTCTTAGGACCACTTTGTCCCTATGGAAGGAGATGAAGTCAGGTTCCATTGACAGAGCCTGTAACTCACTAATCCGCCTGGCAGAAGTAATAGCTACCAGGAACACAGTTTTCCAGGTCAAGTACTTCAATTCGGCTAGAGCCAGAGGTTCAAAGGGTGGCTGCATTAGCTGAGCTATGCAGACATTAAGATCCTAAGGTGGAGTGGGATCCCTAAAGGGAGGGTTAATGTTTTATTTATTTATTTAGTTTTTGTTGACTGGGTAAGTGCACTAGACAAATCCTGCCTATTTTCAGGCACGACCCGGGGGAGGGGGATACAGATGAATGCCAACTGACCTTGAACCAGATTAAGCTAACATACTAACATACTATTTGTCAGCAGATTAGGCCTTATGGTCTATCAAGTCTGCTCGAACCTAGATCCTTAGTTGGGTGCCGAGACCCTCCCATCCCTTGTGCTCCAGAAACCCCTATCATCCATCCCCACCCCCCCGGGACAGGCCATCATCTGATACATCCACTTTCTGTGTCTGTCCCACCCTCTCTTAAAGCTCTCCACTGTGGATCTCTGAACCAGCTCACCAGGCAGAGCATTCCAAGGGTCCACCACCCTCTCAGTGAAAAACCTCCTCCCTTTTTCCCCTCACCCTTCCACCTTCCAACTTCAAACCATGCCCTCTGGTGATGCCTCCCTGCTTTAGTCTAAAGATCCCTCCATGTTTACTCCTATTTATTCCCTTGAGGTACTTGAAGACCTCAATCATGTCCCCCTGTCTCTCCTCTCCTCCAATGAAAACAGGCAGAGCTCCTCAAGTCTGTCCTGTAAGTCAAATCCCTAGCCCTCGTATCACCTTTGTTGCCCTCCTCTGTACCCTCTCCAGGAGCTGTATGTCCCTCTTCAAGTGTAGTCTCCAGTACTGTACACAGTACTCAAGGTGTGGTCTAACCAGTCCATTGTACAGCAGCAGAATCACTTCCTTGCTCCTAGAGGTGATCCCCCTTGCGATGCATCCCAACATCCTGTTTGCCTTGCTAGCTGTACCAGACCTTTGAAAAACTTTCTGAAAACAGGATGAGATGCTAGGAAAGAGCCCTTCCCTGCTGAGAGGAATGCAGAGACAGCTGCTAGATGAACCTTCAGAGTGGCAGGCCTAAGGCCTAGACCATTCAGATGAACTAGATAGTCTAATGTTGTGGAAATGTCTGCAGAATCAGGCAGGATGCCTTCTGAGAGCACCAAATACTGAACCTTTTCCATTTGGAGTTGTAAGTTTTCTAGTGGAAGGTTTCCTGAGACCTTCAGAATATCCAGAACTCCCTGAGAAAGATGTAGTGCTGCATATTCTAACTCTTCAAGAGCCAGGCTTTGAGATTGAGAGACTGGAGATTGGGGTACCAGATCCGCCCCTGGGAGGAGGACAGGAGATTGTATGTCCTGGGCAGAGACAGGGGACGTGACACTGACAAGGACAGCAGTAGAGGATACCAAGGCTGTCTGGCCCAATCTGGAGCCACCAGTATCACTGTGCAGGGTTTAGTCCTGATCTTGATCAGAACTCTGAACAGCAGAGGGAAGGGAGGGAAGGCCCTTCCAGTCCAAAAAGGAGAGCATCCTGGGGAACCGTCCCCAGGACTGGAGGTCTGCAACAAAACAGAGGAAGTTGATGATTGTCCGGTGCTGCAAAGAGATCTATCTCTGGAGTGCCCCACCTGGAGAAGATGACCTTCAGGATGTGAGGATCCAGGGACCATTCGTGGTGTAACTGTGAAATTCTGCTCAGAGCATCTGCTAGTACGTTGTCCTTCCCTGGAAGGTGAACCGCTACCAGAGAAGTCTGAAGAGAATAGGCCAGAGACCACAGCTTCATGGCTTCTGTGCACAAGGCCAAGGACCGAGTGCCTCCCTGCTTGTTGATGTACCTCATTGTGGTGATGTCCGTTCTGACTTGGACCACCGTGCCCTTGACTGAATCCGAGAAGCTCTGCAGGGGTAGGAAAACTGCCCTGAGTTCCAGGAGACTGATATGAAGGAGAGACTCCTGTGGAGACCAGACCCCTTGAGCTGTCAGGGCTACCAGGTGGGCTCCCCACCCTAGCAGAGAAGCATCCATAGTTAGAACTATTGATGGGACTTGAGGGAGAAATGGAACCCCTTGTCTGAGGCTGTCCTGGTCCAGCCACCACTGGAGAGCTTGGACCAGAGTCTGAGTCACTGTAATCAGTTTGGTAAGTAGATCCTTCTTTTGAGACCAAAAAGACCTTAGATGAAACTGAATGTCCCTCATCTGGAACCTTGCTCCCTGCACCACTGCTGTGGAAGCTGCCATGTGGCCCAGGAGCTGGAGGAACTGTCTTGCTGGGCGGGAGACCTGAGGTCGAAAGGAGGAAGCGAGTTCCACTAGGGCCTTCACCCTTGCCAGGGGGAAGGAAAGCTTTTGCTTGTACAGTGTCCAACTCTATGCCTATAAAGGTGAGAAGTTGAACTGGTTTGAGGACAGACTTTGGAAGATTGAGAAGAAACCCCAGGAAGCCGAGTAGGTCCTGGGTAGTTTGAAGAGCTGACTTGACCTGTAAAGGTGACTGACCCACTAAGAGCCAGTCATCCAGATACGGGAAGATGGTGATACTCTGTCTTCTGAGGTAAGCCACCACTACTGCAAGGCACTTTGTGAACACCCTTGGAGCTGATGTTAGGCCGAATGGCATGGCTCTGAATTGGTAATGGCCTGGAGGCAACTCGAACCTGAGGTATTTTCTGTGGGACCACCTGATAGGAATATGGAAGTAGGCATCCTTGAGGTCCACAGATGCTAGCCAATCCCCTGGCCTTAGAGAGGGAAGGATTATTCCCAGAGTTACCATTTTGAATTTGGGCTTTGAAATGTGTTTGTTCAAATACCTTAGGTCTAGGATGGGTCGCCACTCCCCTGTTTTCTTTGGGGTAAGGAAGTACCTGGAGTACAGTCCTTTTCCCTTGTGCTGAGTAGGAACTTTCTCTATAGCTCTGAGAGCTAGAAGAGAGGAAACCTCTGCCTCTAGGGCAAGGGTTTCTGAGATTGATGCAGGTGGAAAAGACTTGGCTCTCTTTTTTGGAAACTGTTTGAAGCTGAGGGCCAGTTCCTGGCTTACTACTTCCAGGACCCACTTGTCTGAGGTCATAGACTTCCAGGCCTGGAAGTAGTAAGCCAGCCTGCCTCCTACTGGAAATGGGGAGTCGACCCGGGCTGACATGTCAGGGTGTCTGCTTGGCAGCAGCCTTAGACTGAGAGGAGGAGGAGCAGCCCTGTTCATCCCCCTCCTGCCCTCTCTAAAAGAACTCCTCTGTGGGAAGGAGAGGAGGCCTGGGTTGGTAAAGGCCTTTGAAAGGGCCTGCCCCTGCCCCTAGACTGCTGCTTGTGTGGAGTGGCCTGCCTTTCCTTGGCCTGTGTACTCCTGTACGTGGTCCTGTATTCATCCATTTTCTTCATGTAAGCCTCTGTCTGCTCCCCAAACAGAGAGTTATCTACTACAGGAAAATCCATGGCCTTAGTCTGGGTATCCTGTGAAAGGCTAGTACATCTGAGCCAAGCATGTCTTCTGAGAGACACAGATATAGCCATGACTCTAGATGCCACATCACTGGAGTCCACAGCAGCATGAAATCGCATTTTGGATGCCTCGATTCCATCAGCAGCCACCCCCTCCATCTCCTTGGCTAGCTGGGGAGAGGCCTGTTTAGCCAGTTCCAGAACTGTATCCCATCTAGATTTCTGGTACCTGGCTGTGTAGGCCATATAGGTAGCCTGCCTGAGTCCCAAAGAGGATGCCAAATACTGTTTTTTGGCTATGGCATCCACTTTCCTGGAGACCTTATCCAGGGGTGTATGAAGCCAAAGGAATGTTAGCCCTGTCACAGGCTGCAGTCTGCACTACCCCAACATGGCTGCAATGACTATAAAGGAACTCCACAGCTGAGCCTGATAACAAATACCTCCTGTCCATTCTCTTATCCACAGGAGGTACTGAATTAGGAGTTTGTAAAATTTTGTGTGTCTGTTTCCCCAAGGATTTATGAAGAGGGATAGACAGCCTTTTGGACTCTGGGATGTCCATCATTTCCATAAAATCAGGCTCTTAATCCTCCTCTGCAGCTTCAACCAAGGGAAGCTGCAGGGTTTCTGCCACCTTTTTGTAGAACAAAAAGTGTGAAGGGGACTCAGAGAGCCTGGGAGGAGAGACACCTGAGGGCCTGTCTGGGGAGACGTCCAGTTCAATGGGCACATAAAGACCCCCCCCCCGGTCATCATCATCTTCATAATCATCATCCGGGATAGTCTTTGTCTCCCTCCCACTCCTCATAATAAGCGTCTGGATCATAATCCGGAGGAGACGGATCCTACCGAACCGACCGCCTAACCAGCGGTACTGGTTCAGATGGAACCGGTCTAAGCGATTGAACAATGCTAATCACTTTGGCTATTTCATCTGCGGTTGGAGAGTGAGATACAGGATCCGATCCGGCAGACTTACACTTCTTCTTTGATGGAACCGACCCCTCGGGGTCGGCTCTCCTTTTGCCTGAGGAGGTATCGCCTAGGTCAGTAGGCACCTCTTCAGGTTCGGCCACAACCAAACCGGGCTGGCCATCCGGATCTACGGACTTCTTGGCCTCCCTTTCCTTCAGCCTACTCAGTCTTTTATCTAGAGTGGATTTAGGAAAGTTTTTACAGATTTGGCAGTCTGATTTGAGGTGGTCAAACCCCAGACAATAAACACAGATGAGGTGGGGGTCAGCCTTAGCAAAGGCCTCTCCACACGCAGTACAGTGCTGAAACCCAGTGGGACCGGTTTTCTTCTTGGGTTTCTCAGACATGGCCAACCTAACATATTACCATATTGCAGCTTTCAAGCCAGGTAATATAATAACCAATTGGTTACAAACCATGTCACGGGCTTTTTAAAAGAACCAGCAAAAGGTCCGGTTCTTTTGAAACCGATCGGTACCAGAACACCACACTAATCCCAGAAAAAAATAAAATTAAAATTAACAAGGTCAGTTCCAAGCTGGACCGACTAGAAAGAAACCGAAGAAAAGAACAATTTCCACTTTTCCACCAAAATAAAACACCGTCACTACCTATCTACACACCACCTGTACCATAGACAGAGGCTGAAAATCCGAAAATAACAAAAAAATATGCAGTTTAAACTGAACGCTTTACTTTTACTGAACTGAGCAGAGGAAATCTCCGGAGCGACTTCACTGTTAGGCAGAGTAAAGAATCTGACAGTTACACTGGGAAGTACCACAGACAGAGGTTTGTAAACCGAGCTCGAGCTCAACGTTCTATGCTTCTGCATAGAGTTAACTCTCTCTCCTCTCTGGGGCAGTTTAAGTGCTGGGGCTAACGGCATTATGTCTGAATACAGCAAGACTTCATGTTGTTTGAAACAGATGGCAAGAGAAAACAGACAGTGAGAGGCAAAGAATTGCAAGATTGCTCGGGTTGATCAAGTCCGAGGTCTCACAGGAAAATTTGGTTGCGCAAAGATACAGAGAAGAGAGAAAAGGAAAGAATACAGATCCTTGCATTTAAACACTTTCTCCAAGACAAATGGGACAGGGTCCGATTCTACCCTTTCACATATACCCCCCCCCCCAGAGGGAACCTGTTTTATTAAACAGGTTTTCAAAACTTTTTACTCTCTAATAACATTTGCTGCTTTCATACATTAAGCACATGTGCATTCAGTTTTTTTCCTTTTTTACAGTACAGCAAACAGTACAGTTCAAACCCATACATTAGTTTTTTGTTTGTAGCAATCAGAACCCTCAATTCCTGATCCATATCTTGACAGAAAATCCGCATTGCTATTCTCTTTACCAGATTTATGAATCACAGAGAATTTAAATGGCTGCAGTGCCAGGTACCACCGTGTTATTCTGGAATTTTTATCTTTCATTTGGTCAAGCCAACAGAGAGTATTGTGATCAGTTACAAGAACAAATTCAGTTCTCAGTAAATAAAATTTGAGGGACTCCATGGCCCACTTTGCTGCTAAACACTCCTTTTCGATAGTGGAGTACCTTTTCTCTCTGTCATGCAATTTCCTACTTATACAGAATAGGATGTTCTTTCCCATCTAGATTTTGACTCAGGATTGCACCTAGGCCTACCTCAGATGCATCTGTCTGTAGCAGAAATGGTTTCTCAAAGTCTGGGCTTCTTAAAACAGGTGCTGAACATAATGCTGCCTTTATGGCTTGAAAAGCTTCATCACACTCTGGAGTCCATTTCACATTATTTGCGTACCGTTTCTTTGTGAGTTCGGTAAGGGGAGTAGCTAATTCAGCAAATTTGGGAACAATTCTCCGATAATAACCAGCCAGCCTTAAAAGTGATCTGACATGCATCTTTGTTTTCGGTATAGTGCTGTTAGCTACAGCTTCTATTTTAGAAATCTCTGGTTTAACTTCTCCATTTCCCAACACATAGCCAAAATATCTAGTTTCCTGCATGCCCAATGCACATTTAGTAGGATTAATTGTCAGACCTGCTTTTTTGATAGCTTGGATAACTGCTCGTAGGTGTTCCAGGTGACTTTTCCAGTCTGGACTGTACACCACGACATCATCCAGGTACGCAGCACAATAACCAGTGTGAGGGAATAAAATTACATCAATGTACCGCTGGAATGTAGCTGGCGCACAAGGTAAACCAAAGGGCATGGTGCTGAACTGATAGAATCCTATAGGGGTGGTAAATGCAGTTTTATCTCTGGATTCTTTAGCTAAAGGTATTTGCCAGTAGCCGCTGGTGAGATCGAGGGTACTGATATACTTTGCACTCCCCAGTCTGTCCACCAAATCATCTATTCTGGACATAGGATAACTGTCAAATTCTAGCACTTGATTAAGTTTCCTGAAATCAAGGCAGATTCTAACAACCCCCTTCTTTTTTGTTTTCAGTTAACATGGGAGATGACCAAGTGCTCCTCGACTCCTCAATGATATAAAAAATAAAAACATTGCCCGGCGGCGCTGGTGCCTTACCTCATGCTATGCTGGCGGCCCATGTTCAGGAACAAGCATGGGCCACCAGGGGTCGGCAGGGGAGGAGAAGGACTGAACATCCAATGGACTGCTCTCCTTCTCTGGGAAGGGGGATTTCCTGTGGTCACCACTTGTTCACCCCCGGTGGAGGCTGGGGGACAGGGCACCGCACCACAAGGTGGGGAGGAGTCGGGCCAGATGCCTGGAGGGAGTGCATGTGGATGCATGCGTGCTCCCCTCCGCTGGCATCATTGCACGACCCAGACTCCTGGGGAGAACAGGAGGAAAACAGCACTGCCGTGCACAGTGGCGGAGGGTGCCTTGCAGGCTCCGCTCCCAGCTAGCCATAGCGCTGGCCCAGTAAATCCGGACTTTGGTGGGGGGTTGGGGACCCCTGCTGACCCTGCCGGGAGGGGCAAGCCCTGGAGTTTGGGTCAGCATCAGCTGGTAGACGCCGGGGGACGGGGCTGGGGGCACCCTCCAGAGGATGAGCCAGCAGTGAAGGAAAGAAAATAACTGTAAAAAAAAAAAAAAAAAAAAATGAAAGAATTGGGTATTTCCTTAACCACTCTGGTAACTGGTATGACTTTTGCCTAAAAGGACGAGCATTCTTTGTCACTATTGCATGCTCAACCCCTTTTGCTCGGCCTGGTGCCGTGGTAAAAGTACTGTTAAATGTCTTTAGCACATTACGAATGTCTGCAGTTTGTTTTGAGGTTAAGGAAACATTCACCTTTACAGCGTCAGCATTTATAGTTTGTTCCAGTCTATCATAAGCTACATCAATATCTTCCTTATCAGTTTCTGGTAAAACTAGCAAGGCAGCTTTTGGCATTTTTTTCAACCCATTTCTTGAGGTTAGCATGGCATATCTTAGAAGGATTTTTCTTGTCAGGGGTCTCAATCTCATAGTTAACAGAGCCAGTACATATAAGAACCATATATGGCCCTTGCCACTTCATTAACAACTTTTTTTTCTCTTGCTGGTAACAGTAGCAAAACCTTTTCACCTGGCTCGAAAACCTTTTCTTTTGCCCCATGGTCATAATATACCTTCTGCTGGTTTTGAGCCTCTTCCTAATTACTATGGGCAATTCAACATATTTTGCCAGCTTCTTTCTTAGGGCACACATATAAGAAGATATAGATTGTTTCTGGGTGGGGTTATCTTCCCACGTTTCTTTTATCACATCCAGTGGCCCTCTTGGCTGTCTGCCATACAGCATTTCAAATGGTGAAAACCCTGTTGATGCCTGTGGCACTTCTCTGTAAGCAAAAAGTAGGTAAGGCATGTATTGGTCCCAATCTTTCCCTTCCCCTTTTACAAACCTTTTTAACATGCGTTTTAAGGTTTGGTTAAAACGCTCAATAAGACAGTCTATCTGAGGGTGATGGGGGAGGTTCTTATGGCAGTGATACCTAGCAGTCTGTACAGCACTTTAAACAGTGCAGCACCAAAATTACTACCCTGATCAGTAATAATTTATTTAGGTATGCCCACTCTACTGAAAAGTTTGGCTAGCTCAGCTGCATCTTTTCGGGCTGTAACAGTACGCATTGGAACTGCTTCTGGGTATCGAGTAGCATAGTCACATACTACCAGGATAAATCTATTACCCTTTTTACTTTTGTCTAAAGGACCAACCACATTCATTGCAATTCTCTCAAAAGGCACATCTATTAAGGGTAGGGTTACCGGGGCACCTTGTCTTTTCTAGTGACTGGGGCTACTTTCTGACACTCTGCACAAGAATTACAATAAGTAGCAACATCTTCATAAATTCCAGGCCAGTAAAATCTACACAGCAATCTGGCAAGGGTACAATCCCTCCCTGAGTGACCAGCCATAAGATTATCATGTGCTATCTGTAACAATTCTATTCTATACTTCTGTGGTATAACCAACTGTTCTGTCTGTTCCGGTGTCTGAGGTTTAACCCAAACTCTGTACGGTAATCCATTAAATTTTTTAAACTATAGTCCACCCTGTTTTGGTTTCAATCCCAGCTGGTTGAGATAACCTTGAGAGAAACATCATTAACTTGTTCTGAAAGAAAATCGCAATCACTTATCAATTTAGTTTCAGCATTTTCATATTTTAACCCTTCATGTCCATCAGTCATTTGTTACCACAATTTTTTCAGGCTTTGTCTTTCTTTCCTGGATTTCCAGATCTTGGAGCGGTGCTCAAACAAGTTCGAATCGAAATCACTGAAAGGAAAAATGTCCCCACTGTCTGAAATTTTCTTTGCTTGAGTTCTTGTTGCCACTGCTGCTGAAACATCAGGATTTACTCCCTCTTTGATCAACTCAGTAAATCCTGGAAAGAGATTTCCAATAATCACAGGTACATTAGGTACTAACCCTACTTTCATTTGGTGCGATACACCTTTAACGGTCAGAGTCACTTCGGTGGTGGGATAGTATCGAGTGTTCCCATGGATGCAGATGACACCAGTACCTGGTCCCTTTGCACAGTGTTTTTCCAGCACTTTAACATGCACTAGGGTCTGTCTGCTTCCTGAATCAATGAGTCCCTTTACAGTCTTATTCCCCACCTTCACATCTGTTAAGTACTGGCCCCAGTTTGCCAAGGACAAATCTGCTCCTGTGCCACTCTCCTTACTATGGCAGTTTCTTGCAAAATGGCCTGGCTTATTACAGTTATAGCAGATAACGTCTTTTGGCACAGATTTGTTACCCCCACCAGAGTTCTTAGCAAGCTTGGAGTTTAAATGGGGAAAAAGAGTTTCTTACCAGTGCTTGGCTGTTACCTTGCTGCTGTGGTATCTGTCTGGCCATTTGGTAGTCCTCGGCCAAAGAAACAGCTTCTTCCCCATTCTCTGGTTGGTGTTCCAGTACCCACAGCTGCACATCTGTAGGCAAGATGTTGATGAATTGCTCCATGGCAAATGTGTCGATCTGTGGGACTTTTTTGCTCTCTGGTTAGAGCCATTTTATCAGGAATTCTCTGAGTCAGGTGAAGGCTTCTCAAGGATTGTCGACCGAATTGTACCACAGAGATCGAAATCTATGCCTGTAGGTCCCTCCAGAGATGTCATACCTTTTTAGGATTTCGCTTTTCACCAGGTCATAGTTTTCAGACTGTGTAGTGTCCATATTGCTCTTAGGCAAGTTGGGCTTTCCCTGTCAGATAGAGTACCAGTCTGATTGTCTATTGCTACTTTGGCCACTGGCAGGCTGTGGCAATTCTTTCAAAGGTTGTCAGGTATGCCTCAATATCATCTGAGGGACACAACTTTTTAAGTTTAATGACCTTTAAGTTGCTTGTATTTTGTTGCTCATCTGGGTCTCTGCCGGATCCTCTGCCTTTGATAGTCTGCAAGGCATCCAGCCATCGTTGCTCCTGTTGCTGCATCTCCTCTCATCTGCTGCTCCTGTCGCTGCATCTCTTCTCTCCTCTGCACTTCTAAATGCTAAATCTCTTTTTCTCTCTGCTTCTCAGTCCTTTTTTGTTGTATAGCCCACCATTTGAAAAAGTCCATCAGGCTTTCAGGTTCTGTCACTGCCTGTTCTTTTTCCATGACTTATGCTGGCTGTACAATCTCAGACTAGACTTCTGTTGTGGCTAGTTTGGCTGCCATTTTCCTGGTAACCACTCCTGGACTTGCTGCTGCAGAATCCATACCTTTCTCTGTGCTTCCCTGGTACTAGGTCCAGTACCCATGCACAAACTCCTGTGTTAGGGTAAGCACGGCGTAAATCTGACTTCGGCTGACACCATCTGTCATCGAGGTCAGGTCAGGAAGCATAGAGAAAACCAGGAGCAGTTGTAGAATTCACCAGAGCTTTATTTATAGTAGCAGTAATATAAAAAATAAACCTGTTCATAATAACTATGTACAGAAGCAAAATAACATATTTCTTGTAATCTCTCTCCAGTTGCCACTCAGCTGTTTTATAAGCCTTTCTCAACCCCCATCCCGAGCAAACATCCTGTCCTTGTAAGTTTCAGGAGCTGCTAGAACACTGTGAGCTTCCTGAGGCTCCTTTTTTGCAAAAGGCTTAGCATGTGCACTCAGGTAACCTCTAGTTTTGCACATCAAGGCAGAACACTCTAGTTTTCTACAATCATCTCGAAATACAATTAATATACATTTCAACAGTAATACTAAATAACTCTAAACAAAAGTGATCCCATTATAAGTTTCATTCCATACAGTGATTTGTACATATTTTTATATTAGCAGATATAGATATGCAAGGGAGAAAAACAGACAGCAAGTGAAAACTGAGAGACAGTGAGAGGTAAAGAATTGCAAGACTGTTCGGGTTGATCAAGTCCGAGGTCTCACAGGAAAATTTGGTTATGCAACCATACAGAGAAGAGAAAAAAGGAAAGAATACAGATCCTTGCATTTAAACACTTTCTCCAAAACAAATGGGACAGGGTCCTATTCTACCCTGTCACACATGAGGCCTGGCAAAGTTACCATCTGGAACTTTTTGTACTGGACATACTGTACAGATGATGTCCATGAGGTCCAAGATGGGCCTCAGATCACTGATTTTCTTGGGTACCAGGAAGAACCTGTAATAAAAACCCTTGTTTCTCTGGTGCCTGGGTACTGGCTTGATGGCCTGTTTGTACAGAAGGGACTGTACCTCCTCCCAGAGAACAGACAGGTGGGCCGGGGGGTTAGGTAGAGGGCAGAGTAGGAGTCTCTGGAGGTTGCTTGATGAGTTCCAGAGTGTGACCACTTTCTTTGATTTGTAGAATCCAGGCATCTGATGTGATGGTTCTCCACTGGTTGAGATGGAGGGAGAACTGACCTTGGGAACTGGAAGGGGGGGTCTGGCTAGAAGTCAAGCAGAGGCAGATCCAGCTGCTGTGGTTGATCCATCACCTCTAGGATGCTTGGCTGCAGCTCCAGCAGTGGAGGAGGCAGGCAAGATGGTGGAGGCTCTTCATTTACCTTGGGGTCAAGTGGCTGCCCTTGGCCTGTTGGACCCCTTACAAAATGGAGGGCACTGCCTGCTCTTGGGTTGCGTAAGGTAAGAGTGAATGGACAGATTTGATAGCCCTGCCCTGGACATCTGGCCCAAATAGCTTTGAGCCATTAAAGGGGACATTCAGCACCTTCTGTGGACATCTGCAGCAAAGCCAGAGACCCACAGCCAGGAGTGCCTACGAAGGCAAATGCCTGTGTCAGCAGCCCTGGCAGTAGTATCAGAAATATCATAGGGGGCCCACAACCAGTGCTTGCTAACATCCTCAGCGGTTTGTAAACATAGAAGAACCTCCTGCTTCTGGGTACCATCTGGGAGGTCCTAGGCAGTAGCCTTGCCCTTCTTCCAGTTGGTGTTCTGGTACTTCACCATATGAGAAAGGTAGATGCCAAGACTCAGCCCAAGGGTGGAGGAGGCATAAACCCTCTTGCCCCAGAGATCGATTCTGCGTTAGTCTTTGTTGGGGAAGGCAGCTAAGGTGCATGGGCACCTTAGACCTGTCACAAGCTGCCTTTAGTACCACTGAATCTGTTTCAGGCTGGGCAGCATAATGTGGAAAACCCTGGGGGGCATGAAAAAGTTTATCAGCCCTGCAGGGCATGGCTGGCACCATGTCAGGCCTGTATCAAGTTGCAGTAGTAGCATTCCTCAAGGCAGGCAAAATAAGAGGAATGATCTTGGGAGGGGAGACTGGGATTTCCAGGAAATCCACCAGATTTCTTCTGGTGGCATTCTCCTCCTCAGTATGAAAGCCTATGGTGGAGGACAACCGTTTCATAATATTGAAGGTCAGGTCCCCTGGAGGAGACCTAGGGTGTGTTTGACTAATACTCACTCACTGAGGAAGCTGTTGATCTGTCTGAGGAAGGGCTTCTTCCTCTTTCTCTTATTCATCTGGAAGAATAAGATCAGGATGGTACTCCTCCTTGATGGCAATCTGTTCTAATTCTAGGTCAGACGACCGAGGTGCTGACAATGGCCTGCGGGGAGGGGCAGCTCGCGAAGGCCGTGTTGGTGTCAATGACGATGGTGCATTGGGTCAAAATATCATTGAGGATGATGACCATAGAAGACTGTGTCAACAGTGCAGGGAGTAACAACCCTCCAGATGGTCACTGAGAGTCCATAGGCCTGGGGAAGCATCTGGTCTAAACGGGAGGGCCATTACTTGGAGGTCGACAACCAGCTGCATTGGACATCAGACAGAGGTGCTGTTGGTATGGGTCTGGTAGGGACAGAAACCTGGACAGCAGATTTCTACATTGGTGCAGCCACAGCTGATGGAGTACCCCCAGACGATGAGGCTGTCGGGGAGCAGGACCGCTGCTGAGGACAGCGGTCCCGATCTCAATCTTTTTTTATGACTTTTCCCCAAGGACATGTCTTGGGCCTTAGTGGCCTGGGAGCTCGATGACCCTGCCAGTGACTGGTAAGGAGGGACCCCCGGAGGACCCCTGCTTGGAACTAGTTGCTCCATGAGAACATTTTTAAGTGCCTTTTTGCATCACCTGAGGGTTGTTTGATTAAATGTCTGGTAGAGCTCACAATCAGAGACTTCATGTTCAGGCCCAAGAGAGCAGACACAGAGAGTGTTCGTCTGTAGGGGCAATCTTCTTTCCACAGCGGCAGCGACAGAAGAGAGAAGTTGACGGATGAACTCTTGACATAAATGAGATAAAGGAATCTCTTTAGAAAGAGATTCTAAAATATTAAGTATAGAAATGTTGCAAGCTTAAAACGGCACAAAACTGTGTTGGAGCTTCTGCAGAGACCTATACGATCAAGTTGATGGCAGCAAAGAACTGAGGAGGGAGTGGGGCCGCTCATGCCTTTATAGGGTTGGTGACATCGGCAGATGATGATGTGGATGGCCCCAGTTGTACTGCTGAAAATCTTCCGTGTGGCTCCTGCTTCACTGACGGTGAAGTTGGTATGGTGTGACCTGATGGCTGAGATACCCCTGAAGATCATCTGGATGCTCCACCTGAGGAGTACTGTTTTGCCTAGACTTACACCACAAAGTAAATCTCTTCCACTTGGAAGCATAAGTCTTCCTAGTGGCAGGTTTCCTGTACACTCCGAGTACCTTAAGTACATCCTCTGAGAGATCCAGACCCAAAAACTCTAGCTGCTCAAGAACCAAGCCTTGAGGCAGAGGGACTTGAGGCTGGGGTATGTTATCCTGCCCTGAGACATGGTCAGTAAATTGTGACTCAGAAAAAGGATGGGCTGGCGCCTGGACAGAGATTGCAGCAGAGGATACCAAGCTTGTTTGGCTCAGTCTGGAGCCACCAGAATCATGAATGCTGGCTGGGTCTTCAGCTTTAGTAGAACTCTGAAAAGCAGATGGAATGGAGGAAAGGCATAAAGGAATCTGCCCCTCCAATCCAGAGCTAGAGCATCCAGAGTGATGGAACCCACAGCTGGAGGTCTGCAGCAAAACAGAAGGAGCTGATGGTTTTCTTCCAAGGTGAACAGATCTATCTCTGGAGTACCCCAACCTCCAGAAGATGGTTGCTAGTGCTTGCCTGTTCAGGGCCCACTCATGGTGCCCCTGACTGGCCATGGTATTGTCCTTCCCTGGCAAGTGAACTGCTCTTAAACTCACTTACAGTAAGTAGACCAGATTTTCATTGCTTCTGTGCTGAGTCTGGAGGCTCTGGTCACCCCCCTGCTTGTTGATGTAATACATGGTAGTAGTGTTGTCTGTCCTGATTTAGACCGACTGGCCTTTTATCTGATGTGCAATGGCTTGAAGAGCTAACAGCACTGCCCTCAGCTCAAGGAGGTTGATATGAACCTGGAATCTCGGGGAGACCAGGTGCCACTGATTGTTTGGTTGTCTAGGTGCACCCCCCACCCCAGGAGGGAGTCATCTGTGGTTATGACCACGTTGGGAGACTGCTGAAAGAAAGGAACCCCTTCCCTGAGGTTGTCTCCCACTTTTCTGCCACTCCAAAGCTTGAAGAAGAGTTCCTGTGACTTGTACCAGCTTTGAAAGTGGATCCCTTCTCTGGGACCAATGAGCTCTGAGATGATACTGTATATCCCTAATTTGGAATCTGGCCCCTGGCACCACTGCTGTGGTAGAGGCCATATGGCCTAAAAGGCTGATAAAACACCTTGCTGGTCTGGGCTGGCCTGGGAGTAGAGAGTATGACAGGTTCTGAAGGTTTTGCAACTTTTTCTGATGAAGAAAAGCTCTTCCCTGGATAGCGTTCAGATCTGCTCGAATGAACTCCAATGATTGCACTGGCTGAGTTTGGGATTTCTGATGGTTTATGAGGAACTCTAGGGTTCCCTGAGTTAGTTGAAGGTGCTCTCTGACCTGCTGGAGAGAGTTTTCTATGATCAGCTAGTTGTCCAGGTAGGGAGAAACTGAGACTCCATGCCTTCTGAGATATGCTACGACTACAGTTAGGCATTTTGTGAACACCCTTGGGACTGAGGAGATCCCGAAAGGGAGAGCTCAGAACTGCTAATGACCTGAGGGTAACTGGAACCATAGGTACTTCTTGTGAGAGGGTTTGATTCGAACATGGAAGTAGGCAGCCTTCAGGTCCAGGGAGGCCAGCCAGTCACCTTGTTGCAAAGCGGGAATCACTATAGAGTGTGTGACCATCCTGAACTTTGGCTTTTCCAGGTGCCTGTTCAGATATCTGAGATCCAAAATGGGTCGCTGTTCCCCAGTCTTTTTCCTTACAAGATAGTACTTTGAAGAGAGGGCTTTCCCCCACTGAGAAAAGGGAACTTTTTCTACTACATTTGCCTGCAACAATTCCCTGACCTCCAGCTCCAGCAGAATCTTTGCTGTGGGAGTTTCCTGTGAACCTGAAGTTTTGGCAAACTTTTAAATTGTGGGGAGAGCCCCTGCCCTGGCTGACCACCTCCAAGATCCATCTGTTTGAGGTGACATTTTACCATGCTTGGAAGTACTGAGCCAATCTCCTGCTACTGGTACTGGGCTGGAGACCAGGGCAGGGCAGTTAGGGGTTCTATCTGGGGTTGGCCCTAGTGGCTGGGAAAGATGCAGTCCATCTTGGCCCTTGTCTGCTCCTGCCCCTGAAGTAACCCCTCACCTGAGGGTACTCAATAGGCATGGGAACCGGATAATAAGCTCTGCGGCAATATCCCATTCCCCTGCCCTCCCCCCTTCCTTGGGACCTGTAGGAGGTGGAGGCTTTCTCCTTAGCAGATTTATTTATTATTTATTTATTTGTTTTTGTTAACCAGGTAAGCACACTAGACAACAAGTGCCTATTTTCAGGTGCGACCAGGGAGGTTACAATACAGAAAAAACATGGTACATATTCAGGGTAGCATACAGGCCCGCAACTACATATGGACCAGAGAGAATACAGTACACAGTACACAGTACATTGAGACATGGCGCATAGACAGAGAACAATCTCACCCACACACAGGTGGGGCCAGAGTACAGCATATAGACAATGGTACAGAGTCAGAGCTAACAAACATGAATACGACTGTGAGCTCAATATGATAAGCCCACATTGTGGCAAGGGGTGAGGAGAACAACAGGTACAGGAGGCTGAGTGGGGGGGGGCCTGAAACTGCAGACACCCCATGTGACGTTCGGGAAAACAGGCAAGGGGTAGAGCGAACGTTGCAGTGGACAGCATAGAGCTAGTGGGTGAGGAACCCAACCTGGGGGACCACCACGGCGGAGGCAGGCATGAACTGCAGGGGGAGTACTGTCCAATCCAGTGGCAGGCCCCAGTGGGCAGGTCAGGAGATAGCGAGGGGACATCAGGTGCCCCAAGGGAGGGAGCTAGAAGGGTAGAGGACCCCTGACAGCGGAGAGAGGGAAAAAAAAGTGCTGTCCGGAGGGGAGGTGGGGGCCAGGAACAACTTGAGGGTGGAGATTAGGGTGGCCACGAGAGCAATAAATGCGGGAGAGGAGAACCTTGCAGGTGGCCTAATACTCTTCCACCTTTTTTATATAGGCCTCAGTCTTAGTTACCAATAATGAATTATTCTCACTGTGGAAAATCCACAGCCTAGGCCTGCATGTCTGGGTCAGATTAGTGGATTGTAACCATGCAAACCACCTTAGGGCAATGGGCAGAGCCATAAATCTGGACGCTGAGTCATTGGTGTCCACTGCCATGTGAAACTGGTACTTGGTGGCATCCAGTGTTACCCTGGCAGTGTCTGCTTTGTTGTGCCGCACTTCCCCAGTGACCTTGTCACACATGACCAAAACTGAGTTCCAGAGGGCTCTCTGATATTGAGCAGCATAGGCCATGTAAGTGGCCTGTCTCAACAGGAAGGAGGCTACCATGTACCCTTTCTTGCCAATACCATGAAGTTTCCTAGAATCCTTGTCCAGTGGATGGGATGAGAGTGGAACCTTGGCTTTGTTGAAAGGACCACCCCCTCATGACTGGGATGGCCATAAATTTACTTTGCATTGCTTCTGTCCAGCTGGTACTTTTTCTCTATCTTTTTGTCCACCCCTGGAGTTGAGAAAGGGGTTTGTAGCATTTTCATGGTTGTTTTCCTAAGGGACTTATGGACAGGCAACAGAAGCCTTTTAGTGGGTGCCAGACCAATCATTACAAAGAAATTGGCTTCCTCTTCCACAGACTCCTGGGTGATGAGGTCGAGGGTGTCCACCATCTGCCTGATGAAGGTGTAATGTGAGGTATAAGTCCTCTGGTCCCCTAGGAGGAGAACTTGAACCCCTGTTCTGTGGAAACTTCTGGTTCTATCGTTTCCCCATCATCTTCATCTTCCTCCTCTTCTGTTTCCCTACAGCTCTCAGTACCCTACTCAAAGGGGACCGGGACCAGAGGTGGCAACTGAGGAGGAACTGGGGTAGCTACAGGGAGACCAAACAACTGCAGAGCCTATATGACCTGGAAGGCTTTAGTAATGTCCTCTGCAGAAGACAATTTTGTCTTTTCCTCTGAGAGCTCCCTTGTTTCTTCAGTACGAGGTGCAGTGACATGTTTTTCCTTTTGCTTCCGCTTAGCGGAAACAGGGTCTGAAACCTGTTCAGTAGGTCTCTTACACTTATTTTGGTCAGATTTGTCAGAAACTTTGGGATCAGAGGAATCCTTAGGGGGATGGTCCTTTGATTTGCTAATGGAAGGACCCACCTCTGAATGTTTGGGTGATGAAGAGGAAGACAGAGGCCATTTCTTCTAACTTTTTTGCCCTTTTCTTTTTAGTTTTAGAGAAAAATCTACTGCACAGCTCACAGTCAGTAAATATGTGACTTGGACCCAGGCAGTGTATATACAAATCATGGCCGACTGCCTTGGCCAAAAGTTGAAAGCACTTTGAACGGTTTTTACAGCCTGTGGGTCCTGTTTTCTTTTTAGGCTGATCTGACATGCCAATTTGTCAGACACAGCCAAATAATGGTTCCTAAAGAAATTTAACAACAACTGGATTCGGTTCCCTTGAAAAGAAGAAACCACTATGGGATAGTGTTAAACCCTTCCTTTTTTTTATTCAAAAGTTAGAGACCTGCGGCTCAGATCCTCAGGAGAGGAAACCACTTAAGTAGCTTTGTTGACTAGATCCCAAGATGGTGACTGGTATGGAGCCATGCTAAAGAGCTCCTGCAACCTTTTCTCGACTGTAGTATTCGAACATGGAAAAAAACCAGCACTGGCATGTATTTCCAAACAAAGAGTTTTTGAGAACTGAGCAGCAAAAGAGGAAGAAAGATTCTTCCTCCTCCGATGTGGAAACACTGTGCCGTAAAGGTCTGCTTGACCGCTTTCTTACTGGTGTTCCTGGATCTGGGGAAGCTGAACAGCAGACAGGTGTGAGAAGCTCAGTAGCAGCTTCAATAAACACTGCCCCGGAGAGTAAAGGTTTACTTCTGTCCACTTTCTCTGGATTACAAGACCAACCTAAAACATATGAGTCATCTAAAACAAGTGATTTTCCCGAAGCAGCAGGAAACTCTTCACCCAAGATACCTGATTCTAAATCTGTACGAATCTCTCTGAATATGCTATTGTATATGAGTAATCTGGTATTTAATAGTGAAAAAAATTGGCAACGGGGTATCAGCTTCCTCAAAATTAGAACAGTTTCTTATATCTTCTTTAAAGAGACTGACCCTTACAAACTGATCAACTACTCTTGTCCCTGGAAATGGGGAGAGTGCCGGAGGACTGGAAGAGGGCGGACATAGTGCCGTTACACAAGGGAGGTAGTAAGGAGGTGAAGAGGGAACTACTGACCTGCCAGCCTCATGTCAGTGGTGGGGAAGGTAATGGAGGCATTGATCAACAAGAGGGCGGTGGATTACCTGGAGGAGACTGGCTTGCAGGACAGTGGACAGCATGGCTTCACGAAGGGGAAGTCTTGCCAGACAAACATAATTCAGTACTTTGATTGGGTGATTCAGGTGACTGACTGGGGGGCAGTGGACGTGGCCTATCTGGACTTCAGCAAGGCCTTCGACACCGTCCCCCATAGGAGGCTGGTGAGTAAGATGGAAAGCCTGGGGTTGGGTGTGAAAATAACAAGCTGGGTGGAGGCCTGGCTGGTAGGAAGAACTCAGAGGGTGGTGCTAAATGGGGTGCACTCCGGGATGGCGAGGATGAAGGGTGGAGTGCCACAGGGGTCAGTTTTGGGTCCGCTTCTCTTCAACATCTATATCAGTGATACTGCAGAGGGTTTGAGGGGAAGAATGTGCCTATTTGCTGATGATATGAAAATATGCAATAGGGTGGACACCCCGAGGGGGTGGAGGATAGGAAGGAGAACTTAAAGATGCTTGAAAAATGGTCTGGGACATGGCAGCTGAAAGTTTTTTTATCATGACTGTGTTTTTCCCTCCTGGTCAGAGTGGTCCCCTACGACCTCCGGCCACCATGGAGTCAGTCTGACGTGCGAATCCATATGCCCCATCACACTGTCTGGCCAATAGCAGCATCCACCCTCCCATAGGGACCTGCGGCACGGAGCTGGCGAAGATGCCTCTCGACTCCGGGGGCGCAGGGCTGGCCATCAGCCGCCGAGGTCGCCCCAGCTTTTTCCTCCTAGTTACTTCCCCACTGAAGAGCTGAATGTGCAGATGCCCGCTGCGCTCCTCCCCCTGTGTATGCCCACACCTTGAGGAGCACCCAGCCTCCGCTGGGTGTCACTGCTGCATGGTGCATGTCCCTCACCCACCCCAAAGGAAGGAGAGCTTGCATGGGATGCTCAATCCTTCCTTTCCCCTGCCAGCTCCCAGCGGCTCGAATCTGTTCCCGAACCCGGGTTGCCGGGCGGTGCGAGGTGTGGTGTCCAGCGCCTCAACCTTCATCGCCACCGGCAGCTGAAATTGAATGCCAAGAAGTGCGCTGTGATGCACTTGGGGAGCAGGAACAGAAAAGCAGGGTGCACCCTAGGTGGGGAAGCAATCAAAGTAACAGAACAGGAGAGGGATCTGGGGATCATGGTCTCCTCGAACCTTAAGGTAGGAATGCAATGTAACAGGGTGGCAGGAAAGGCCAATGGAATGTTGGCATGCATAGGCAGGGGCATTACTAGCAGAAGCAGGGAGGTAATAATGCCCCTCTACAAAGCCATGGTGAGGACACACCTGGAGTATGGGGCTCAGTTCAGGAGGTCACATCTCTGCAAGGATACAGATGTGTTGAAGAGGATTCAGACAAGGGCAACCAAGATGGTGCAGAGTATGCAGGGAAAGTCATACGAGCAGAGGTGTAAGGAGCTGGATCTGTACACGCTGGAGGAAAAGGGGAGACACTATTGAGTCCCCAGATCCCCATTCTTTCTCAGCTGCAGCTACGCACTTTGTTCCCTGTCTCTGCCTGGGAATTGTCTCCTTGCTGACTTACCCACAGCACTGTCATGCTTTGTGCATTATTAACCGTAAATTGTGCCTTTTTGTCTTTTTTGTTCTGATTATACTGTGTGATATGTACCTCCTCTATGTACTATGTAACCTCTGTAAAACTGTTTGGAATCTCCTATTGTACAACACTGTATATATATATTTGTTTTTGCCTGTTCCTTGATTTGTACTGTCCCAGGTCATGCCTGAAAATAGGCAGTTCCATCTAGTGCACTTACCTGGTTACCAAAAGCAAATAAATAAATAAATGATTGAATTTTTTTAAATATGTAAAGGGGCTCAATAAAGTGGGAGAAGAGGGTTTACTTAAGAGGAAGGAGGGGGTCAGAACTAGAGGGCACAGCCCCAAACTGCAAGGAAAAAGATACAGTAGCAATGTGAGAGGGCATTTTTTCACAGAAAGGGTGGTTGAGCCCTGGAACAGACTACCAGGTGGAATGGTGGGAGCTAAATCGGTGGAAGAATTCAAGAGGGCATGGGACAATCATATGGAGCTGAGTATTGGGGGAAGGCGGGGGCTGGCTGGGAGGTGTAGGGGGAAAAAAGGGCAGACTAGGTGGCCAGTATGGTCCTTTTCTGCTGTCAAGCTTCTATGATACTCCTTTACCTGCTAAAGCAGAGTTTAAAAATTTAAAGGAAGCTTCATCTTCATTCACAGACCTATTTACTTTCTTGAATTCCTTTGACAAGAAGCTGCATCTTCTAATTACTAATTCAGATATGCTTGATGCAGAGATTAAATCTATAAGAACGGATTTAGGGAGGGTACTAGAAGCCCAAAAAACTACTCAAAAAGCGGTGGCAGTTCTGCAACAAAAAAGTCTTACTACTGAAGCTGTTTCAACTGCAAATCATAAGGCAATTACAAAGAAAAACGGAAACAATGGAGAACACCATGTTTTATAAAAACGAGACTTGTTGATGTTCCAAATTCGTATGATAAGAAATTTCCTTCTATAACAGACTTATTGAAGGACCTTTTCATTTCTGTTCTTAAACTACCGGAGGCCAATCTTCCCTTTGTAACAAAGGCTTACTGACTGTGTACCAATGTGCAAATCATATTCTTTTTTTTACCTTTGCTTTTTACCAGGAGAGACACACTTGTTTACAGGTGCAACCTGGGAGCACAAGAAAGTTAAGTGACTTGCTCAGGGTCACACAGTATGCAAGTGGGGACTGTGGGATTCAAACCCAGGTCTCTAGGTTTGCAGCTCAGAGTCTTAAACCACTGCGCTATACTGTCTCCATATTATACTTTGCAATATAAGAATACCCAGCCTGAGGTGAGTTTTGATCTGCTTTCTCCAGACTCTGCCACTGTATTTAATCAAGCACAGAACTCTGCAAACCCTTTCAAGTATATTTCAGGTCCAAAGAATACTATTATCTTCTCTCTGGCTTTTGACACAGATCGGGACTTGATTCTCAATACAGCTAGAAAAATGGGAGCTCTTCACTACAAAGAAATGATCTAACATATCTTTCTCTATATTGCTCCCACAACACTGCAGCACCGCAAACAATTCTTGCAATAGGTTCAGAGCTAACTTTAAAATTGTTTCCAGCTAAATGCTGCCTCACTTGTAAAGAAGATAAAAGATTATTCTTTGAACTAGAGCAACTGAAATCATACATTCTCAAGAAAAAAAATACCGGGAAGACAAAAAAAAAAAATCAAACTTAATATTTATTTATTTATTTGCTTTTGGTAACCGGGTAAGCACGCTAGATAGCAAGTGCCTATTTTCAGGTATGACCCGGGAGAATTACAAGGTAATTACATAGGAGAAATACATTAAACATCAATTACAATCAGGAGCAGACATACTCCAATGGTGAGACAGAGAAGCAGTTACATAGTAGCATTACAGACAGGAGCAGACAGACTCCAATAGTGGGAATAAAACATCAGGGATTTTTAAAGCAGGAAAACAAGCAATGGAATTTCATACACACATGTCACAGATTACCAAACATACAGGCTCGGGGGCTACGGAGTGGTAAGAGACCACACCTCAGGTGGAAAGACAACAGTTAGATCATATACCTTCTAGTAGAGTGCAGCGCCGAGGAAGCGAGAGGGACAGAGCCTGGTTGGGATACCAAAGAAGGTGGGAGGTGGGGCTGGTCAGTTAGGCTGCACATAGGCAGGCTGCAGCAGATTTCAGGAAGTTCTGAAGGCAGGTTTTGAAAGTGGAGTGGGAGCGGAGGCGCGAACCTGTGGCAGATGGGAGTTCCACAGCTTGGGTGCGTGGGAGGTAAATGCCCTATCACCAGTGAGGGTGCGGATCTTGGGGACCAGGCAGGTCTGGGATGCGCAGGACCTAAGGTGGTAGACGGGGGAGGAGTGTCTCAGGGGGAGGGCGAGCGAGGTGGGAGCTGCCGTCCGAATTACATTGTCAATGAAATTACCCATGGAGTAGATCCGGTATTTTTCTGGGGGAGTCATTCCAGACGAGAGTAGAGCTCACATCGGTGAGTGAGACGGGGGGCCGCGAGCGCAAAGCAGCATATGTTGTTGTACGTGGTGTCCCACTTGGCTAGGCAGGAGGAGGACCGCGCAAAGGCAATGAGACCATAGGAGAGGGTGGCAGTAGTATCCCTGGCTAGGCCAGCCGGGCGTGGAGGTGAGGCAGTCCTGGCTCTATGTGCAAGCAGGGCCAAGTTTGCCATTGGTAGTGTTGCATACTGTTCCTGATGCCCCGCGAGGTCCAGTTGAGGTCGAGGGTGACTCAAGGTACTTTGCAGAGTCAATTGTTGGCAGGGGGAGTTGCGAGGTGCCAAGAATGTTGAGGTCACAGTGCAAGAGGAGATTTTATCGCTGTGCCAAATAGCATGGCCTCTGTTTTCTTAAGGTTGACTCACGAAGTTTGTGCCCGCCAGCCATGCTCTGATATGAGAGAAGTCTAGGTTGAGTTGGGTATTGATGTTGGTAACGTCATGGGCGCTGGCTAGTAATACAAGGTCATCCGCATACATGG
This sequence comes from Neoceratodus forsteri, assembly GCA_016271365.2. Lineage (NCBI taxonomy): Eukaryota > Metazoa > Chordata > Ceratodontiformes > Ceratodontidae > Neoceratodus > Neoceratodus forsteri. The sequence continues at coordinate 910,842,306 of CM057452.1, read as the reverse complement.
TAAGGTGCCCTTCAGTGGCAGCAGAGGGCAGACCATTGATAAACAGGGAGAACAGTATCAGACCAAGGATGGATCCTTGCGGGACCCCACTGCGGATAGGTAGGAGGGGCGAGAGGATAAGGTTGAAGCAGGTGAGCTGCTTCCTGTCCCCTAGATAGCTGGTAAACCAGTCAAGGGAACAGCTGGAGAAGCCAAGGGATTGGAGTGTGGAGAGGAGGAGGTGATGGTCTACCCAGTCAAAGGCTTTTGATAGGTCCACAAATATAGCACCCGTCAACTTTCCCTGGTCGGTGGCGGTCCTGATTCTGGTGGTGACTTCGGCAAGCGCTGTCGAGGTACTGTGGTTTTTATGAAAGCCATGCTGACGGAGAGGACGTTGTATTCCTGGAGGTAGTGGACTAGTTGCGACACTACTGCTTTTTCCAGTAGTTTGCAGGCAGCAGATAGTATGGCGATAAGACAATAATTGTTGATGTCCTTAGGGTCACCATTTTTCAGGACGGGGAAAACCCTGGCAATTTTCCATATGTCGGGGGATGACCCCAGTAATAAGTGAGGTGTTGAATATGTGGGCGAGTGGCCTGGAAATGTAAGGAGCCCCCAGGCTGAGAAGCCTAGGTTCAAGGCCATCTTGACCCGCCCCCGCATGGTGAGAGAGACCAGCAAGAAAAGCCTGGGTCTTCCTCACAGTGATCTTCTTGAGGTAGAAGGGTGGGAAAAGGGGTGGGAGTCGCTAGCGTGGGCTGGGGCAGCTGGGTGTGGAGGAGAGACAGCAGGCAAGTCAGTGAATAGGCGGTTGAAAGAGGAGGCAATGGTTAGGGAGTTGTTGCAGTTGGCCTCGCCAATTGTCATATCAGTAACTTGAGTTTTGGTCGAGCCACCAACTAGATTTCGTATGTTCACCCAGAAATGTCTAGGGTCGCGCGCAGTGGCAATCAAAGCTGAACTTCGGTATTGGCTTTTTGCAATACGTATTGCCCTTTTGCAGGAGTTTCTAAGCTGTCTGTACTCCTGGACGTCTGTTTGGTTGTGAGATGCCCTATATTTGGTCCAGGCCTTGTCACACCGCTTCATGAGAGATAAGAGCTAGCTGCAAAGCCATTTCATGACAGAGCCCCTGACACGCCTCTTGGAGAGGGGAGCGTGCCTGTTCTGAATCGGGGCAAATGCCACAAGGAAGTGGTTAAGGGCTACAGCTGGGTCATGCGTAGCCATGATGTGGTTCCAAGACACTCCCTGCAGGTCCATGAGGTAGTTCGGGATAATGAGTTTCGAGTAGTCCCTCATCAGTACCACTCGGCTGGGGACCTTGGACGGGTTAAAGCCCCATATGCAGTAAACCGTCGAATGGTCCGAAATGGAGTCGGGAAGGAGTCCCGACTGAACGATTTTGTCAAGTCAGTTGCACAGGATCCAGTCAATGAGAGTCCCCTTGTCTCCGCGATAGGAGAGCCTCGTGGGTTCCGCAATGACCTGGCTGAGGGAGAGGCCAGAGAGCATTGGCTCACACAACTTGGTGTTAGGTCCCAGCCAGTTAATGTTGAGGTCCCCAAGTATGAGGATCTCACTGGATCCCACCATCTCCCTAAGTAGCTCCAGGAGTGATGAGAGGCCCTGCAAACCCCCTTTGGGAGGGTTATATGCACACACTATGTGCACCTTCTTGGTGTTGCCAAGGAGGAGGAGAGAGTGGAGAAACTCGCAGGGAGAGGGTACCTGGGTTGGGGGCGATATTATGGAAATGTTGAGGTGTACCTTATTGTATATAAGTACACCCCCACCTCTTTTGTTGCCAGCCCTGTTGAGTCTGGCCATGCCATAGCCCAGGAGGGAGCAGACCGAGTCTGGGGTGCAGGGTTTAAGCCACATTTCGGTTACGCACAGGACATCAGGGTTGTAGTGGGCTGCCCAAGCTGTTAGCTCCGCAAAATTCTGTAAGAGGCTGTGGATGTTCAAATGGGCTATCTTTAACCCCTTGGCTGCCCCCCAGGAGGAAGGGGTGAGTAAGGGACTGGGTGCACCTGGGGACCCTGGCAATGGGCAGGTGGGTCAGCCAGAACGGGGGGGGCCATTTCACAGGGGTAGTCCAGCCCTGTTGCAGCACACTTTACAGGGACAGCAGACCCCAGTAAGCATGTAAGGTTGGTGAATAAGGAGGGATTAGGGTGAATGGTGAGCACAAGCGAGACAGGTAGGGAGTATTGGAACTGCGTAGTTGGAGACAATGGGTTAAGAGCTCCTGGAGAGAAGTCTGGGGTGGAGGATCACCAACGGAATAGCAGGAGGGTGGAGGAATCCCTAGTAGGAACAGCAGAAAGAGCAACTGTGAAAGTGACTGTAACTGTGGGGAGACTACTGCACGATTATAGTAGAAAAAAACCCTAGTGGCAGAGTGGTATAGCCTGCTAATGGGGAAGTGGACTGATAGGTTTATCAGCACCACATGACCATCGCTATAAAAGCGACTGTTCACCAAGGGTGGTGGTGGGGGCGGTGGGGCAGCCGGCGAAGCCAGCGGGGCTAGACCTCGTCTTGGAGAACCAGCCGGAGTGGAGTGCAGCGAGGGAAGGAGCAGCGCTCGCGGGTCGCCCGCTATCCAAAAACCCGCACCAGGTAAGCACTTAGTAAGGCAGCGACCACAGTTAAACAGTAACAGCCACGTCCCATCGAGTGCCAGGGGAGCTCAGAATTACCTTCAAGCAAGGGTGATGTTTTCTGCGAGTTCTTGGGGGGTGGGGGTGGTGTAGGGCCTGTTCGGCAGCCCTCTTGCGCCAACCGGGACGGTCTGAAGCCTCGGTGAACCCTTCAAGCAAGGGTGATGTTTTCTGTGAGTTCTCGGGGGGTTGGAGTGGTGGAGGGCCTGTTCGGCAGCCCTCTCGTGACAACCGGGATGGTCCGAAACCTCAGTGAAGTAGAAATGCCTCCTCTAGAAGATGAAGAATAAATTCCAATAGATGAATAATAAATAATAATTCTTATATTTAGTCTTGTTCCCAGGAATGAAGCAAATGAATATTTGTGGTTATGTACCCTGTAAACTAGTGGCCAAAATCCTGAATGTGATTTGGATAACTACTATTGTTACAGTATAAGATCTTGCTGAATTCTGATCTTATAACGGATATTATTTCTCTTTGGACATATTACTTTGATGTGGCAAGATCTATTGATAACACTTGAATTTCCTCAGCAGCACTGAGGACTTTATCTTGGTTTAAGGTCATTTTGTAATAATATAGTGATGCATAATACTTCAATTTTGTAAAACATTAATAACTATAAATAAAATAAAAACAAAAAAAAGGAGAAAACCACTCAATGAAAACCTAAAGACGTTTTGGTTCTCCTGCAAAAGAACCAAAATGAAAAACAAGTACAAAATATCAAGGTATCGTAATTCTGACCAGGAAAAAAACCTGAAAACCCATAAACTAAACTGAACCAGAGGAATCTAAAACGTGTTTCACACACTATTTCTCCAGTTCCCGGGAACCAAGACAGGACGGGAGAGAAATACCAAAAATTTTTTTTAACAAAACTAAAACACTAACTAGAAGCAGAATATGAAAAATAAAAGTACTCTTGACTAAAACAATTCAAATAAACTGACTTGCAGCGAAGTTGCTGAGGAGAGATCTCCGGGGCATCTTACTACTACAGGCGGAGAAATGAATCTGATGTTAACCTGTAGAATGCAGCAGCACCTAGAGGCAGAGATCTGAACTATGTTCTAGTTCCACTTCACTATTCTTTAATTTACATAAGTTCCACTCTCCGGGGCAGCTGAACCTACCAGGCTAACTGCATCAGTTAAGTATACTAAGGGATTCCTGGGGTTTGAAACAGCAAGTGACGGCAAGAAGATTGGGGGGCGGGGGTATTTATTTATTAGCTTTTGATGACCGGGTAAGTGTATTAAGCAATATACTTGTCTATTTTCAAACACGACCCAGGACAGTACAAGATACAGTATAGTAAAACATACACTAGAACATACAGGTATTCAGAACAATTGCATCAGATATCCTCACAGGGATAGACATAAAATATTACGACAACAGGACCATCCACGCAGGGATGTTTTATGAGGTGAGGCACAATTAATAGACATACAAGTGTAAGGCAAAACAGTAATCAAGTCAGCTTGGATGAGGCAGGAAGGGGACAGACACAAGTATCAAGTGCTAGGAGGTGAGAGAGGAGTGCTGTTTTAAAGGAGGAGTGCGACAAGTTGTCCTTTAGGCAGTGGGGGAGAGTATTCCAGGTGTTGGGAGCAAAGTGGGCGAATGCTTGTTCTCCCATTTCTGTAGTGCAACGTGGGACAGCGAGGAAAGGAAGATGGGAGGACCTTAGGGGATGGGAGTGTCGCACTGGGTTAAACATGGCTGCTAAAGCTGAAGGGCAGGGAGTTCTAGTCATAGAATCAATGAAGCAGTTCAGTGAAAAAAGGTGACGCGATTCAGGTGACAGCCAGTGCAGGGCCGAGTAGAGGAGACAATGGTGGGTGAGGCGAGGGGCAGATAGAGCAAATCTGCAAATATTATTGTAGATGGTGTCCCACTTATGGAGAATAGCAGCATCAGCATGAGAAAGGATAGGAAGGGCGTAAAGAAGCCTTGAAAGGAGGACACCTCTAACAACAGAAACTCTAGCTGCAGGGGTTAATGAGTGGCGCACACGGTATGCTGCCCCAATTTTTATGTTTACGGATTGACATACTTCATTAATGTGAGCAGCGAAATCAAGGGCCGAATCCAGTGTCACCCCAAGGTACTTAAAAGAGTTCGTGGTCATGACGGCAGCTCCGTCCTGGCATAGCACAGAAACATAGGGAACAAGGCCTGTACTTTCTTAGAAGACCTGAAAAGCATAGCTTGGGTTTTGGGGAGTTTAAGGATAAGAGAGTTGAGGGAGAACCAGGACTGAAGGTGTTGAAACCCAGAGGTGAGATGCTCATTGAGGTCAGGAATTGAGCGAGAAGCAGAGAAAAGTACGAGGTCATCCACGTACATAATGGAACAACAGTGGGGTATGGAAGTAGGGATATAATTTATGAAGATTGAGAATAGCAGTGGCCTGAGGATAGATTCTTGAGGGACACCTGCTGAGATAGGGGCAGGAGACGAATGGGTTTTGCAAAAGGAGACAAATTGGGACCGGTCATTAAGGTAACTTGAGAACGAGGCTATAGTGGGTTCAGAGGCCCCAAGAGAATGCAGCTTATCTAGGAGAAGAGTATGACTAAGTCAAAAGCCTTGGTTAGGTCAATGAACACTGAACCAGTCAGCAGACCTTTGTCCATATTAGACTTAACCTCACTGGTGAATAGGGTGAGTGCGGTGGTGGTGCTATGCCCAGCCCTGAACCCATGTTTAACCAGTGACTGAAGGTTAAATTTAAGCAGGTGAGCAGAGATCTGACCATGGATCAATTTCTCCAGCAACTTGCTGAGAGTAGGAATCAATGCGATGGGGCGATAGTTGGACAGAACTCTGGGGTCGCCTTTCTTGAACACCGGGATTGTCCTGGCAGCTTTCCAGGCAGTGGGCACAGTAGATGTAGTGATGGATAGGTTCAAAAGCCTCATTACTGGAGTGGCAAGAAAAGGGGCAGCAAGTCTGAGGATTCTGGGTTCAAGTCCATCTGGCCCGGCACTCCCCCGAGAAGGAATGGTGCGGAGTAGCTTAAGTACCTCCTGACGTGTGACAAGGGATAGCCCCAAGGTTGGATGTGTGACAGGGGAGAGTCCCAAGGTTGGAGATCCACCAGGAGAAGCCATAGTGCCGGGTAGACAGCCCCTAGGTGACAGCGGGGAGGGGCATGGGACCTTGGTGAATAGGGTGTTAAAGACATTAGCAATTGTGCAGGGGTTATTGCAAAGGGTATCACTGATAAGCATATCATTTGGCAACTGAGGCTTGTTGTTCCCCATGATCTCTTTAATCTGGTACCAGTATTTCTTCGGGCTGGAGGCCGATGAGTTAAGGAGATTACTTAAATAGGCACTTTTGGCTGCTAGAACTTCTTTTTTGCAGGAGTTACGCAAAGCCCGATATTCCTGAAAATCAGCCTGCAGAGAGGAAGATTTCCATTTTGATCAGAGTTTGTCATGATGCTTAATCAGTTGTAGGAGAGGCCTCTTGAGCCACTTGGTCACTTTCCCACAGACCCTCCGAGTAGAGAAAGGAATATGTTTGTTTTGCAAGGCCAGAAGAGTTTTATTGAAGTAATCTGTGGCTTGGTCTATATTGGTGCTAGTATAAAGGGGAGACCAGTCAGTAAGTTTTAGGTCATTTATAAATACTGACTGGTCAAGATTCAAAGAAATTGGCAAAGGACAGCACTTTGGCAGTATAGTAGGGGGTGGAGGACCCCCTTACACAGTAAACAGAACAATGATCACTAACTGAGTCAGGCAGAACCCCGGCGGGTGAGTAGCAGTCCTTCCTACTGGTGAAGATCCAATCAATCATGGTAAGACAGGAGCCATTTTGAGATGCCCTTGTAGGAGCCAAGATGAGTTGACTGAGGTTAGACTTTCTAATGGTAGAGGCTAAGGTAGAAGAGTTGGACCCAAGCCAGTCAAGGTTGAAATCGCCCAGACATATCATCTCATTTTTCTTGGATACAGAGGGAATGAAGTCCATGAGTTCATCAAGACCTATTTTACTGTTACGAGGAGGAATATATACTCCGAGGATGTGTAGTTTTTTAGTGTCCCCGAATAAAAGAAGGGAGTGTAAAGCCTCACCATTATTTAGAGCAGGTGTAGGCAGAAGTGAGATGCACAGGTGAGACTTATAGTAAAGTGCCAAATCGCCCCCTCGTTTGGAGAAAGGCCTATCAACCGGTGCATATTATAGCCTGGCAATGAATAGGCAAGCTCAGAGATAGAGGGTTTCAGCCATGTTTCCCAGAGGACAAGTATATCAGGATTACTGACCTGCACCCAGGCCTCCAGTTCAGAGAAACTGTGTACCAGACTTCTAATATTGAGATGGACAACGGTCAGACCCTGGGCCTGTGTTAGGAAATTGCCAGAAAGTGTATTGGATGTGTGTGGCTTTATTACAGGACCAGGGTTGGCCTCAATATCTCCAGCCAGTGTGAGGGATAGGGCTATGGCCCAGCGAGAGGCCAGAGTGTAGGGCCAGGATCTTCCCCTGGAAGAGTAGAGTTTTCTGTTCTGAAGGAACCTAAGTATATGCCTTAAGACCTTATTGGTAATGGGGAACTGGGTTCCAGGTGTGAAGGAACTCGTGGCTAGCAGGTTATAAAATGTGAAATCATTAAGAGCCCTCTCAGTCCCGTAAGAGGTGCTCACAGAACCAAGGGATAGGGAATCTAGGGCCAGGAAGGTAAACAGTGCACAGGGCAGATAGAACAAAGCTGCCCTCACCATCTTGAAGAGGAGATACCCTGACAAGTTGGGCCAAAATTAGGAAGATCCAAGTATTGAGTACAACGACAGTGATTGCAATAGAACTTGGGGTGAAGTTAAGTAGGGTGGACCTGTCTGATGGGAAGTGGTCAGGAGGAGCATCTAGTGAATGCTGGGTTCTAATTTGAGAGGGAAGGATGGAGAATAACCCTGGAGGAAAGTAAATGCAGCCTGTATCAGAAATCCTAAATAACTATAAGATAGATCATAGCTTTCAGGAGTAAAATCAGTAAGGTAACAGTAAAAATAAAAATCCCCAAGTAAGAACAGGGCTTGCCAAGCCGGAAGAGAGCAAAGCAAAACAACAGTAGTAGAACCTCTAGTGGAGGAACCTTATAAGCTGCAAATGGAGAAGAAAGCAGACTGGACAAAAAAGAATGACCATGTGTCAGAAACCTCCTATATATGTAATGCCAGCTAAGGGTTGGAGGGTATTGGGGGCAGGCAGGGAGCAGTCGCATAGTGGCTGCAGGGATGCAACCTTGTTCCTGGCTGCACGGTTTGAAACTGCTGACTTTGGTGCAGGGTCAGGGCCATGGAGCGAGATTACCTAGGCAAACAAAAATAAAAATAAAAAATCAGCCCAATACTTGCGGATGGCTCAGAAGCCCGCTGATTCACCCCCAAACAAATGGCTGCAGTGCTCCTGCGTTTAAAATCATAGGTGGCAGGCGCTTCAGAAATGGCGCCAAGTTTAAAACCAGTCCAGAGCAGAGGCACTCCCACAGTCAGCATTCTTTTCGTACCTTACAATGTGGATCCTAGTCCCCACGCAGCTCCAAGGGCAGGATGCCCAAAGGATTCCAGTCAGGAGCTGTGGAGAGAATAAATAGGGCAGTGAGGAACACTGGGACCATAGTGGATATGACGCTTCTAAAAAAATGCATGGGGGAGGCAATCTCCTATTTAATCAGGTAGAGCCACACACAGGCAATCAGTGGCTACAACTGCGTGGAGTGGGGGGGGGAATGCTTTTCTTTAAGATGGAGGCACTCTGTTGGAGAACAGTCAGGGGATAAACAGTGGGATGGGGTTTAAACCTAGACTACAGAAACAAGGTGAATAAGGGGACGGGGGCGACAGCTGAGGGAAAGCACAGATAGAGCAGTAGAGGGGAGAAAGGAGCGAGAGATGCTGGGTTCACAGCAGAGGGGGTTGTAACCAGATCACAGCTTAAGCAGAGCGGAGTCTGGATTACAGGCAGAGTACTGAGACAGGGTTATGCGAGTGAGAAAACAGATAAGAGAAATGCAGCTTGCAAAAGGTACATATATGTAAGAATACAGGATGGTAGCAGGTATTCAGTGTTCTTCAGCAACTAATTTTAGATCTCTTGTCTCTATGCATAGTGACCAGAGCTGCAGTTTTACTTATCATCCAATCAATTTAAATTACTACAAAACAATCCGTACTGCAGTCATTCCTGTGGTAGAAGCACTTAATCAGACATTCAAATAAAATGAGACTTTAGACCTACAGTTAATAATTGTCACATTTAAGGAGAATTTGTGCAAAATGCACTACCCAGCTAACATATCAGACAAGCTAACATAGCAAGAAACTACTGCTCCTTCTAACAAGTTAGACTAAACCAGAACCTTGTTCCTGATCAGAGCTTGAAACTGCTGACTTTGGTGCAGGGTCAGGGCCATGGAGTGAGATTATCTAGGCAAGCAAAAACATAAAACAAATTAGCCCAATACTTTAGTGATAGCTCAGAAGCCCACTGATTCACCCCAACAAACAGCTGCAGTGCTCCTGCATTTAAAATCAGAGGCTGCAGGTGCTTCAGAAATTACGCCAAGTTTAAAACCAGTCCAGAGCAGAGGCACTCTGTGAAAGAAGGCTCTGTTTGTACCTTAAGGGATCCAGTCCCTACGCAACTCCAAGGGCAGGATGCCCAAAGGATTCCAGTCAGGAGCTTACAGTGAGGATCCTAGTCCCCACGCAGCTCCAAGGGCAGGATGCCCAAAGGATTCCAGTCAGGAGCTGTGGAGAGAATAAATAGGGCAGTGAGGAACACTGGGACCATAGTGGATATGACGCTTCTAAAAAAATGCATGGGGGAGGCAATCTCCTATTTAATCAGGTAGAGCCACACACAGGCAATCAGTGGCTACAACTGCGTGGAGTGGGGGGGGGAATGCTTTTCTTTAAGATGGAGGCACTCTGTTGGAGAACAGTCAGGGGATAAACAGTGGGATGGGGTTTAAACCTAGACTACAGAAACAAGGTGAATAAGGGGACGGGGGCGACAGCTGAGGGAAAGTACAGACAGAACCGTAGAAGGGAGAAAGTACTGAGAGATGCTGGGTTCTCAGCAGAGTGGGGGTTGTAACCAGAACACAACTTAAGCAGAGCGGAGTCTGGATTACAGGCAGAGTACTGAGACAGGGTTATGCGAGTGTTAGAAAACAGATAAGAGAAATGCAGCTTGCAAAAAGGTACATATATGTAAGAATACAGGATGGTAGCAGGTATTCAGTGTTCTTCAGCAACTAATTTCTTAGATCTCTTGTTCCCTATGCATAGTGACCAGAGCTGCAGTTTTACTTATCATCCAATCAATTTAAATTACTACAAAACAATCCGTACTGCAGTCATTCCCTGTGGTAGAAGCACTTAATCAGACATTCAAATAAAATGAGACTTTAGACCTACAGTTAATAATTGTCACATTTAAGGAGAATTTTGTGCAAAAATGCACTACCCAGCTAACATATCAGACAAGCTAACATAGCAAGAAACTACTGCTCCTTCTAACAAGTTAGACTAAACCAGAACCTTGTTCCTGACTGCGCAGCTTGAAACTGCTGACTTTGGTGCAGGGTCAGGGCCATGGAGTGAGATTATCTAGGCAAGCAAAAACATAAAACAAATTAGCCCAATACTTTGCGTATAGCTCAGAAGCCCACTGATTCACCCCAAACAAACAGCTGCAGTGCTCCTGCATTTAAAATCGTAGGCGGCAGGTGCTTCAGAAATTACGCCAAGTTTAAAACCAGTCCAGAGCAGAGGCACTCCCGCAGTTAGCGTTCTGTTTGTACCTTACAACGTGGATCCTAGTCCCTACGCAACTCCAAGGGCAGGATGCCCAAAGGATTCCAGTCAGGAGCTTACAGTGAGGATCCTAGTCCCCACGCAGCTCCAAGGGCAGGATGCCCAAAAGATTCCAGTCAGGAGCTTACAGTGTGGATCCTAGTCCCCACGCAGCTCCAAGGGCAGGATGCCCAAAAGATTCCAGTCAGGAGCTTACAATGTGGATCCTAAGCTGGCCCGGTGGCGCTGAGGGTTGAGGTGCTGGACGCCACACCTTGCGTCACGCCAGCGACCCGGGTTCAGGAACGCGCCCAGTCCACCGGCGGTTGGCAGGGGAGAGAGAGAGAGAGAGAGGACTAAGCATCCGGAGGACTGCTCTCCTCTCTCTGGGAGGGATCCAGGGGTAGCCTGATGCAGCAGTGGCCCCCGGTGGAGGCCGGAGGCACTGTAGCACACAAGGGCTCAAGAACAGGGTAGACGTTAGGCGGCTGTCTTCTGGACATGGGTGGGAGCACTCACATCGCGGGCTGTACAGCATTGCACGTCCCATGTCTGGGGCGTAAAGGGGAAAAAAAAATGACTTGTGGATAGACAAGAGCACCTCCACTCTCCCGACCACACTCCACCGCCGGTTGTACTCCTCTCCTGGGCCAAGCCCAGCCCGGCCCGAATTCTAGATAGAGCGCCCTGGGCGGATAGGGCGGCCCTACCTTGGGGGGCTCAGAGCTGGGGGGATGGCCAGGCTGGTGCCAGAAACTAGGAGGCTTCTCAGGCACAGAGGCAGAGTTGGGGGCATTGGAGGATGCCTGAGAGAGTTCCACAAGATGGGTTATAAACAGAGTTAAAAAAACAAACAAAAAAACCCCAATGTGGATCCTAGTCCCCACGCAGCTCCAAGGGCAGGAGAACGTCAGAGTGGTAAGTTCTTGGCTCTCACAAGTAAATCTGGTTGTCCATCAGAGAAGAGACACAAAAGGAGAGGATAGAACAGATCCTTGTGTTTAACTCTTTCTGCATAAACAAATGGGACAAGGTCTTATTCAACCCTGTCACAAAGAGGAACATTTTACAAGCCGATTTAATGATTGTAATGTGACTTTTGGTAAAAATCAAAGCCAGGACTCAACTAACAAAAGCTTTGTTAGCTGAACCCTGGCTTTAATTTTTTGCAAAAGTCACATTAAAATCGAAAAATCGCCATGTAAGATGACACTTCATAGAACTAAATGGGAGCACACCACCCGATCTCCCTATACTCACATCACAAATACAGGACGGCAGGGGCAGAGTCACAGATCAGGAAATGGAAAGGATCGAGTGGCTAGCCTCTCAGTGGCAAATTATGATCCTTTCCCTTCCTTAGGGGGTTAAAGATAAAAAGAACAGTTACGTAAGAACTTACTGTAACAGTAGATCTTCGAGGGGATCTCAGTCATCAGGTAATACCCTAGGAATCTTCACCATCGGTGAAGGGGAATCCACTTGGAAGATTTTCTGCAGCACAACTGGGGCCACCCACGCCATCGACATTCATCAACATCACCAACCCTATATAGGTGTGAGTGGCCCCGCTCCCTCCTCAGTTCTTTTCCCCCAGAGACTAAGGGAGCAAGGCTCTTGCCATTGGGGACAAAGGAGAGAGAGACAGAGGTGCCCAGGCCTAAAAAGAAGGCTGGATACACCAGACAACCAGTTCCTAGACAGAAGCCCCAAGAAGGGGGCAGTATAGTGCAGTGGTGTTAGGCTCTGAGCTGCAAACCTGGAGACCTGGGTTTGAATCCCACTGCCCCACTTGCATACTGTGTGACCCTGAGCAAGTCACTTAACTTCCTTGTGCTCCAAGGTCGCACCTGTAAACAAGCTTCAGCTTATTGTCTCTCTCCTGGTTAAAAAATAATAAAAAAATAAATAAATAAATAAGAAGGGGAATGGTGGGAGGGAAAGGATACCTGATGACTGAGATCCCCTCGAAGATCTACTGTTATGGTAAGTTCTTACATAACTGTTCTATCTTCTTCAGAGGTATGTCAGTCATCAGCTAACACCGTAGGAATGAGCCCCAAGCAGTACAGACAGTCTGGGAGGAGGGCTCTCCATAAACTTATGACAGGAGTCCCTGTAATACAGCCCTGCCAAATCCTGCACAGGCTCTTGAGGCAATGTCCAGACTGTACTGCTTGGTGAAAGTATGGACTGTACTCCAGGTGGCAGCTGCCTAAATGTTAGTGGCTGAGACCCTTCAGAAACATGCCACCGAGGTAGCCATTCCTCTGATGGAATGAGCTTTGACAGCACTAGGCAGTTCCTTGCCATACTTGTCATAGCAGAACACAATGCCAACCATTTGGATAAACATTGCTTAGGAACTAAAACGCTCTCTCTACCTGGGGCGAAGGAAACAAAATGGAAATTACGTACCTACTGTAATTCTTGATCTTCTCTTGTATCTTCACCATTCATTACTGCTAGGTATAAATCAGAGGCACGCACCCGTCACAGGAGTTTTTGTTTTTAGAGGAGGCTGACGGCACCACCCTCGAGAGTGACGCACTGTGTGGTATGCGAGGAGCGGCCATTAGGTGCCATAGATTCCTCCTCCATCCCAGTTCTGTAAGCCGGAGAGGCAAAATAAAGAGGGTTGGAAGAATAAGAGCAAGGCAAGAGAGCCGAGGGATAGATAAAGGAAACAAACTGAAAAAGGAATAAGCGAAAAGAGGACAGGAAAGAGAAGAATCCTACCCTAAGGGACCTCTGGGCCTGCTTCCTTGGGTGGCTCTGAGGGAGGAACAGATAAGGGAAAGGAAAGGGAAGGAAAAAGAGGATGGGATATTGGGAGGAGGGAAAAATACTGCCACAAATCCCTAGTGAAACTGGCTTGAAGTTTATCAGATCTTAGAGCAAGGAAAGAAGGATCCCTTCAGAGAAAAATGGTTCGGATGGCTCAAACGAACCTTCTACTTAGCTTGAAATGAGAGAGGCAGATTTCCCTACACCTCCCACTATCCCATTGTCCATCACTCAGGCTGAGAGCTCACAGACTGCAAAGGCAAAATCTTTTCCAGAGAGGGAGAGCCTCCAACCAGGTAAAGGGAAAAAGACCCACTAGCACTCAGATATACGTCAGTGCTGGGGGGGGTGAAGCCCCAAGAGAGGGCAACCTCCTGTTAAGGTGGGCAGAGACAGAGAAGGAGCTTCTTCTGACTCCCTTGAAAAGACAGGGGCCAATGGGCTGGACCACTAGTTCAAAACATTAATTTCGAATTGGGCTAGAACAACGTTGATGAGCCCCAGTCTGGCACCCTCGGGTAATCTAGGAACATCAGCCAAGTCTGAAGACTGAGGATAGAGGACTGTCTCAGAGACGAAGATTGAGCTAATCTGGCCCAAAGGAAAGCCCCTGAAGGCAAAACCTTCCAGGAAATCAAAAAGAGTTTCCTTAGATGAACCGGATGCACTTTCACCAGCTCTCCTCCTACCCAAATCCTTCATCATGTTTTTCTTACAGAAGAACAGAAGGTCCCAAGGAAGCAGAGGATTTATCCCCGGAAGGGATGAGGAGGGCGAGCAGGGTAGGGGAGATGCCCAAGAAAAGAGGCCCATGAGGGGAAGGTGGGAAGGATTCAGTAATGAATGGTGAAGATACAAGAGAAGATCAAGAATTACGGTAGGTACGTAATTTCCATATCTTCCCTTGTCAATCTTCACCATTCATTACTGCTGGGTGACTACCATCTCCAGAGGGGACTGAATTTTTGGCCCTGAGGAAACAGATCCCTCAGTCTCCTACTGGTGAAAAGTAGGAGGGGAGACCCTACCAATAGACTGGTGCAGTCTAAGATTGCTGAGGGCAAGGGGGTGTCCCCTGTGACCGGGGGGACGGAGGATGCCCCTGAAGAATCATCCTTGCCATGCGGAAGAACAGGCAGGTCCTCCGGAAAGTGGAGGAAGTTACCCTATGCCGGGAAATGGGTGACAGTCTGGACAGACAAAGCCATGCCATCCGCTGTATACAGATCGCTGTCCCTGCCAGTCTGAAAGCCACCTCACTGGCATCATAAGACGCTCTTGCCTGGTGCCTTGCAAGCTCCAGACCCTGTGCAGAGAGGGCAATGGTTTGTCTAGACTGCTCCGTATCAGGCATAGACACCAGAACCTGCACTAGCATGGACCACAGATACCTGTTGTAGGCAGCGTGGAGTGCCTGATGTGAACCTATGCACATCAACACATGGTTTGAAGAGAAGACTCTTCATCCCCACCGATCAAATTCAGCAGAATCCGGATCCGGGGGTCTGTTGAGTGCCAGGCACTGAGGCCCAGAGGGAGTATCTAGGGATGTCATGCCCGAAGGTGGGTGAGGTAGAGAACCTAGAGACTCATGGGGGGCACAGTACCATCTCCTGCAGTCTGCCAGAGCTGGAGAAGGGGCAGCTGGAGACTGCCAGGTGCAGATAGACGCCTCCTGGAAGGGGATCGGCCAGGAAGGTACCACGAGGTGGCAAGCACTGAATTCACAGAGCAATGCATGTGTCTGCCGCTTGGTATTGTCCCTACGGATGAAGGAGATATGAAGCTCCGAAACTAGCCTCAAGAGGAACTGCTGATATTCAGTGAAATCAGCGTCGGAGGGTAGGTGGACAGAAGGTTCCTCTTCCTCAAGAGAGGAAGATGAGGAGGAAGTGGAGCTCGAATGCTTAGACAACTCCTGCAGCAGGGCGGCACAGGCGGAAGACCTGTTCGTCCATGGCCCTAACGTATGAGGGGAAGGCCACTGCAGTAGCTCTGAACATCTCCGAGGTTAAAGGCCCCATAGGACCCACATGGCCCGGAAGAGAGGAGGGTGGCTGCAGAGGGATGGGCGAAGGGCACCTAAGACACGTGCCTGGCCTCTGAGATCTAGGAAGTGAAGCCACCAAGACTGGGGACCCTGAGATCATACCGGGTTGCGAGGAGGTAACTTGAGGAGGCAAACCCCAGAAAAGCCCAGAAGGGGAATCTTCCCTGTGACACGACTGAGGTTACATGTGTCCTGAAGGGCAACCCTCAGTACCGCCACTAGAAGGCACCCTAGAGACCTCGAGGGACAGGTGGAGATCAGCGCTACAACTCCTTCCCACACCCCGCAGGGCAGTGGGAATGCGCCGCTGCTCCTCACCCTGACCTCTCAACCCCTCTGACACTGAAGTGGTCCTCTTCCTCATCCCCAGTGCCAGGGCTCCCCGCTTTGCAGACCTCTGGAGGGAGGCCATAGAAGCAGGGCTCCCTGCCTCCTCTGAAAGAGCCTCAGCAGCACCAAGGATAGCAGCTGTCCAGGCCCCCTCTGAAGAGGGCATCCCTCTTATGAATCCCAGAACCATCACCCCTAGAAAGTCCCCGGCCACCCCTAGCTGAGGGACCCCCATGGTGAACCTGCTCCAGGGACTCGGGAAGAGGAACACTGGGCTGCCTGACACCCCGGTCTACAGAGAGTTCCGAATCTGAAGACTCATGCTGCCAGTCTGGGTCTACCTCTGAGTCATCCTCCCCTGAAGAGGAGTCGAGCAGAGTGACCTCCAGAGAGGCTACCTCAGGAACATCTCCTACAATGGCACTGGGAGCGGTACCAATGTAGGCCGCGACAACGCCAACAGCGCTGCTCAAGTCCCCGGTGCTGTGAACAGCACTGGGAACCACAATGGCACTGCCTGAGTCCCTGGCACTGTGCGTGGCACCAGAACCTGAAATGGCACCACCAGTGGCGCAGCCCGAGTCCCTAGCGCCGCAGATGGTGCCAGAACCCAAAATAGTGTCCTCCACCATCTGCTGAAGGAGAGGGAACCATATCTGGCAAGGCCAGAACAGAGCCACCTGAATAATGGTGGCTCCCTCCATCTGCAACTTGATAAGCACCCACTGAATCAGAAGAAATGGAACAAATGCATAAAGAAACCTCCAACTCCAAGAGAGACACAATGCATCTCACCAGAAAACTCCAGGACCTGGATCTAGCGAGCAGAAATTGGGCAGTTTTGTGTTGAGTGGGGACGCAAAAAGGTCCAACTCTGGATGACCCCATCTGTTGAACAAGTCTTCTGCAATGGATGAGAGAAGCTCCCATTTGTGCATGCTGGACTAAGTCCTGCTGAGGCTGTCCACCAGGGTGTTTAGTACACCTGACACATGGACCACAGAGAGTGTCAGACTGTGATCTAATGCACAGCACCACATTCTCATGGCCTCCCTGCAAAGGGGGTATGAATGAGTCCTCTCCTGTTTGTTGATGTAGTATACTACGCTTAGATTGTCTGACTGCACCAGCAGCTGACCCAGAGCATGGTGTTCCTGAGAGGCTTGCATGGCATACATCACCACTTTCATCTCAGGGCACTGATATGCAGGGAGGCTTCCCGCTGGAACCAGGAGCCCTGGGTTTGGAAGGGACCCGGGTGTGCGCCCCAGGCCAGACCTAAGGCATCTGTGGTTAGGATCTGATGTGGGGAAGGGATCTGGACTGGAACACCTTGAAGCAGATTCAAGGTGTCCATCCAGCACTGCAGTACCTTGTGTGCTGGGGAGGAGACCAGGACTGGTTGTTCTAACGGTCTGACTTATCCATGTGCTGTTCCACTGTACCTGGAGGGTACATATATGAAGCCTGGCCAGTGGAACGGTGGGTATGGCAGCTGCCATCAGGCCCAGCAATCTGAGATATACCCTGGCAGGAATGTACCAGTTCTGTGCAACTTCTTGAACTTATGGTATGAGGCACTCTGCTCTGTTTTGGGGCAGGAAGGCCTTCCCCTGTGCTGAGTCCAGAACTGCTTCAATATACTGCAGCCTTTGGGATGGTACCAGAACTGACTTGGGCAGGTTGACGGTAATGCCCAGGGAGTGGAAGAGCTGGAGAGTTCACTCCAGAGTCAGCAAAAGCTGTCCCCCTTGACGGAGCCTTCAGGAGCCAATTACCCAAATAAGGGAAGACATACAGTCCCTCCCTCCCTTACAAGAGCTGCTGCTGCAACTGCTGCTAAGCACCTGGTAAAGACTCAATGCACAGAGGATAAGCCAAAGGGCAGCACTTTGAACTGATAATGGTCACCCCAAAAGGCAAAATGAAGAAACTTCCTGTGAGGAGGAAAGACCAAAATGTGCAGGTAAGCATCCTGCATGACCAGTGAATAAAGCCAGTCAACAATTACCATCTGGAACTTCTTGTACCGGACAAACAGACAGAGGCCCCATAGGTCTAGAATAGGCCTCAGATCTCCAGTATTTTTTGGGACCAGGAAATATCTAAAATAAACACCTCATTTCTCTGGTACCTGGGCACTGGCTCGATGGCTTGTTTGTGCAAAGGGACTGCACCTCCTCCCGGAGAACAGACAAGTGAGCCGGGTGGTAGCAGGAGGGCAGAGCTGGGGTTTCTGAAGGCTGTTCGTTGTGCTGCAAGGTGTGACCCTTTTTTATGATCTGCAGAATCCATGCATCCAAAGTTATGGTTCTCCACTGATTCAGATGAAGGGAGAACCTACCACCACCTCCTGGTCCAGGACCAGAGGAGGGGGGTCTGGCAATGAGTCAAGCAGAGGTGAAGCCAGTCGCAGGGACTGGTCCCTCACTCCTGGGGTGCTTGGCCACCACTCCAGCACTGGAGGGGATGGGCAAGGGAGCCTGGACTGCACTTGCCCTGGGGACGGGGAGCTATCCCAGGCCTGTTGTTCTATTTATAAAAAGGAGGCCGCCCTCTACCCTTTGGTTGGGTATGGCAAAGGGAATGGACAGACTTGAGGGCCCTGCCCAAGACTTGCAGATCATTTATGATTTCCTAGACATCAGGGCCAAACAGCTTGGTGCCACTGAAGGGGGCATTAAGCACTTTTTGCTGCACATCAGCTGCAAACCCAGATACTCTGAGCCAGGAGTGCCTGCGGAGGCATATGCTCGTGGCAGCTGCCCTGGCAACCGTGTCAGCCATGTCATATAAAGCTCTGATGAGGTGTTTGCTAACATCCTCAGCCACTTGGAGGCACGGTAGCAGTTCCTGACTTTGAGTGCCCTTCGGAAGGGCCTGGGTGGCAGCCTTGCTCTTCTTCCAACTGGCATTCTGGTATTTTACCATGTATGACAGATAGTTTGCAATTCTCAAATCTACCGTGGAGGAGGCATAAACCCTTTTATCCCAGAGGTCAATTCTACAAGATTCTCTGTCTGGGGAAGAGAAAGTACAGTTACGTAAGAACTTACCGTAACAGTAGATCTTCGAGAGAGGTTCTTGCAGTAGGTAATTACATATAGGACTGATGCCAACAGGCGTCAGGACCCCTCGGAACAATTTCTAGCTAGCAGTCTCTGACAGGGACTGCCCCCACTTCAGGTGACCGACATCATGCGACGTCAGTATAAAGGGGCAATCCCCCACACCCGCCTTCCAGTTCTTTCCTGCCAAAGGCCAAAAGGCAAGATGAGAGAGAAGTGGATATTTCCCATCCTGGAAAAGGATCTGCAAAAGCTTAGGAGGATGGAGGGTGGGAAGGTATTACCTACTGCAAGAGCCTCTCTTGAAAATCTACTGTTACGGTAAGTTCTTACATAACTACTATCTTACTTCGAGAGGGCTCTTGCAGTAGGTAATCACACATAGGACTGAGTCCCAAGCAGTCTGGAACAAGGAGAAGCAAACGGGAGGAAGAAAACTACTCAGAAGTAGACCCTCTGGCTGTGAAGGTCTTAGGAAAGGAGACCTTGCAGAACAGCCAACCCGAAGCCTGCTCTGTGAAGAGAGGCAATGTCCAAACTGTAATGTTTCATAAAGGTATGGACAGAGGTCCAAGTAACGGCTGCACAAATGTCAGCTGCTGACACATTCTTGAAACAAGCCGCAGAGGCAGCTACCCCTCTGGTAGAGTAACCTCTGACCTGACCCGGCAGGGTCTTGTTGTACTTGTCATAACAGAAAGTGATACAATGAGCCAACCATTTAGACAGGCATTGCTTGGAAACAGCATTGCCTTCTCTTTTATGAGCAAAAGGGACAAACAGTTGATAGATCTTTCTGAGATCCTTCATCTTGTGGGTGTAGTATCTCAGATTCCGGTGAACATCCAGAGTATGCAGGAGGTACTCCCCTCGATTGGAGTGCTGCGTAAAGAAAGCAGGCAACTCTATGGATTGATTCAGCGTAGATTCTGCTACCACCTTTGGGAGAAACTTAGAGTTGGTATGCAGAGCCACACGTTCCTTGTGAAAAATCAAATACGGGATTTTGCACATAAAGGCCTGAAGCTCGGAAATCCCTCAAGCAGAAGTAATGGCCATGAGGAAGACAGTCTTCCACAAGAGGAACTTCAGGTCTGCTGAGGCTGTCGGCTCGAAAGGAGGCAGAGTAAGCTTCTCAAGAATAAAATTCAGATCCCAAGGAGAGGCAGGAACCTGGCTAGGGGGTCTCAAGTGGAGGACTCCTCTAAGGAAGGTCTTAGAGACCTCCAGCTGAGCAAACGTCCTGTCTGCAAAGGGGACATGGTATGTCGAAATGGCCGCTGTGTGGACCTTCAAGGATGAATGACTGAGACCCAGATTGAAGAGGTGCCACAAGTAATCCAGAAGCCACTCCACAGAGCACGAGAAAGGCTCAAAATCCTTGAAGGTGGCCCAGATAGTGAACTGTTTCTATTTCATGGCATAGGTAGATCTAGTGGAGGATTTCCTGGCCTCCACCAGAATCTCAGCCACTCTGGGGGAAACCCTGAATCAGGCTTGAGCTATGTCTGCAGGAGCCATGCGTGCAACTGAAGAGACTTGAGGCCTGGATGGACTCAGGGTCCCCTGATTCTGGGTCAGCAAAAGTTGTGACAGAGGAAGAGGAGGTTCCTCTGAATACTGTTGCAGAAGAGAAAACCAAACTTGCCTGGGTCAGAAAGGAGCGATCAGTACCATTCAAGCTCCTTCTGAGCTGAGTTTCTGTAAGACCCTTGGAATCAAGGGGATTGGAGGGAAAGCATAGATGAATCTTCCCTTCCAGTCTAGAGACAGAGCATCTCTCCAAAAAATGCTGCGCCCTGGAGCGAGCGAGCAGAAGTCGGGCAGTTTTTCATTGTGAGGGGATGCGAAAAGGTCTACCTGTGGTGTTCCCCAACGTAGGAAGATATCGTCTGCTACCCCCTGATCTAGTTCCCACTTGTGAGCGTGAGCAGACGACCGACTGAGTCAGTCTGCCAACATATTCTCAAACCCCGAGATGTGAACTGCTGTGAGGTGAAGGTTGTGCTGCACTGCCCAATCCCAGACTCACATTGCCTCCCTGCAATGAGGGTAAGAATGAGTTCCTCCCTGTTTGTTGATATACCAGACCACACACATGTTGTCCATCTGGACAGCCAGGTGCCCGGGAAGCAGATGCAGATGCAGAGCCTGAAGAGCATACAACAAAGCCCGAAGTTTGAGCACATTGATTTGGAGAGATTTCTCGAGCTTGGACCAGGAGCTCTGGGTCCTGTGAGGCCTGAGATGGGCTCTCCAACCCTTGCCTGAGATGTCCATAGTCAGCATCTGGGAGGGTGGAGAAAGACAGAAGGGAACTCCCCAGCAAAGGTTCTCCTGAATCATCCACCATTGCAAGTCCTGAGCCATAGGAGTGGAGACCAGAAAGAGTTGGTCTAGGTCGTCCACCAACTGATCCCACTGAGACCGAAGTGTCCACTGAGAAATTCTCATGTGGAGCTGAGTGCGAGGGATTGTCAGAATCGCAGCCACCATGAGTCCAAGGAGGCAAAGGACCGACCTTGCACTGACCCACCTGCGGCTGGACAACAGGCTGACCTGAGCCTGGAGTGAGGCCGCCCTATCCAGTGGCAAGAATGCCATGCCGGAGGTCATGTTCAGGATCGCCCTGATAAACTGGAGCCTCTGGGACGGGATCAAGTGGGACTTGGTCTGGTTGACGGTAATACCTAGGCAGGCAAAAACCTGCAGGGTAAGGAAAAGGAAGCACAGGAGTTCCTCCATGGATGGGGCTGCCAGGAGCCATTCATCCAGGTACGGGAAAACCTGCACCCCCTGGGTATGCAGGTAGGCCGCTACCACCGAAAGACATTTGGTGAACACTCGGGATGCCGAGGAGAGACCAAATGGGAGGGCCCTGAACTGGTAGTGGCCCCCTCAGAACACAAAACGTAGGTATTTGCGGTGGGAAGGGCAAATAGGGATATGCAGGTAAGCATCCTGCATATCTAGAGTGCACAGCCACTGTCCCAGCCGAAGGAGAGGCAGGAGGCCCTGCAGAGAGAGCATCCTGAACCTTTTGTACTCCACAAACAGGTTCCGGGAGCTGAGGTCAAGAATCGGCCTCACATCTCCTGACTTCTTCGGGACCAGGAAGAAATGGGAATAGTACCCCGTCCCCTGAAGGGGGAAGGAACGGGCTCTATCGCCTCCTTCAAGAGAAGAGCGGAGATTTCTTCCTGAACCAGGAGAAGGTGCTCGGGGAAGTACGATGACCTCAGGGGGGGGGTTTCAAGGAGGTTTCCGAAGAAACTCTATTGAGTGTCCTTCTGCAATCAGCTGGAGCACCCAAGTGTCTGAAGTAATCCTCTCCCAACCTGGAAGATGGAAGGAGAACCTCCCTCCTACCGGTTCTTCTGGAAACTCCAGAGGCTGTGGGAGAGGAAAGGAGGCCGGTGGTGTGAAGCAGCGTCGCCGCTGAAGCCCCTGCTGCTTTTTTGGGTGGGGGGGGTCTGTTCATGAAAAGGGGTTACCAAAGTGTGACATGAGAGTCAAATTTTCAAATTATTTCTAGATTACATTTGTGATGCATTTCAAGATATTATGACCCAAGTATGAAAAAATAAACATATTGGGAGATAAAAGCCCCACAGGTTCCTGAGATAAAATAACTGTATTGTGGTGAGTGTAACAAGTGACACCACACACCGTGGTGAATGTAGCACCTGACACAAAACATTTGCTTTAGTAGTAAAAACTTTAATAAACATGTAATGAGTTGTATTAAAACATGAGAAACAAATATTTATAAAAATTATATTTACATTAATTGCAAATGTGATGTTTTGCACCACGTACCGTGGTGAATGTAACAAGTGACACCACACTTATGTTTCACTTACTAAAACTACACTAAACATGCCCAACAACTAACATACTGCTGTAACTAGTAACATCACACATTTGTTTCACTTTTACAAAGTTTAGTGAACATGCCTAATGGCTAACATGCTACTAATAATAACTGACATAGTGCTACAAAACCTGGAGAAATCTGACAATAATAACAGTAGTTACAGGTGTGATGTTTGATACCACATACCGTGGTGAATGTAACAAGTGACACCACACTTATGTTTGACTTACTAAAACTGTACTAAACTGGCCTAACAACTAACATACTACTATTACTGACTGACATACTGTTATAAAACATGAAAAAAATCAACAATTACATTACTGGCAAGTGTGATGCTTAACACCATATAACGTGGTGAATGTAACAAGTGACACCACACATTTATTTCAAGTTATAAAAAATTTACTGAACATGCCTCATGGCTATCACGCCACTACTAATAACTGACATAGTGTTACAAAACCTGGAGCAATTTGACAATAATAACAGTACTGGCAGGTATGATGGTTGACGCCACATATTGTGGTGAATGTAATGAGTGACACCACAAAGAAAATCCATTTTAACTCTCCACTCCATATACACTGAATAATCCCTATTACAATTTATGCCCAGCACTTTCCTTAGACATGCAGTTGTCACTAAAATATGCTCTCTGAAAATTTGCCCAACAATCAGTGAATGATGGTAACCAAAGTCTACCTGTGGTGAATGTAACTGCAACCCTCATTGTTGCATGCAGTGCTTATCTTCATGGAATGTAGCCCTACAAATGGAGAAGCCATGTGTAAACAATGGGTTTTAAACCACAACTCAGCTCCTCCCTCTATGGTTGCTCCTTGGTTCTGATGGGCAGGTTATGACTTTGCAACTGTCACAGACTGACGGGTAAACATTGGGCCTGATGTGACCCCATGTACAGCGAGGGTCAAAGGTTGCTGTCCCTTTTGTGGGAAAGATAGATCAGGCAGTAACACAGTCAGTTATCACAAGGAGGCAAACTAGGAGAGAAGCCAGAAAATCTTTTAAAGTGCTACTTGCACAATTACAGATTTGGGAGCCATGTGGGTGAATGTAACGTGCTGTGACACCAACTGTTACATTCACCATACTAAATACAAAGCTGCATAAATTAAAAATGGAGCATTACAATGGGCTAAAGAGTACAGATAATAAAAAACACAACTCCATATTAGTAAATGGACTTACTTTAATAATGGAAAACAGTAAATAACGCTTGCAAAAACAATTAATAAAACGTGTTTTTGCATGTCACACTTTTTCAGGTAAAAAAAGCAGCAAAATGGAGTGGGATACCCCATCAAAAAAAAATATGGATACCCTAGAATTCTATAGTTATGTTATCTATCTGCCCATATAGCCAGCATTCAGATTTAGTCAAAAACATGTGCCTGACAGTTCTTGATTTTTTAAAATGTGGTATGCACTGTATGGTGGGCATTGGTAACCCCTTTTCATGAAAAGACCGGGGGGTCTTGGCAGCCGGAGGGGCCCGACGTTTATTGGCCGCTTTCCCTGAGGTTTCGCCTTTTGCCAATTATGTCTGTGAAAGGGACAATGCTTTGGCTGAGGGAGTTTGTACATGGAGTCCACAGACTTCAGTGCAGTCCCCTTCCCCTGCAGATCGGTGATGATGTCCTTGACATCATCACCAAACAGCACCGAACCCCTGAAAGGCACGTCCTGGATAGCAGACTGTACTTCCGGGACCAATCCTGACACACAGAGGCAGGCATGACACTGCAACCCCATGGCGAAAGCCGAGCTCCTACCAGCAGCGTCCAGTGCATCGTACGTGGCACGAAGAATGTGCCGACTGGCCGAACGTGCAGAGCGGACAAGACCAGCCACTTCCTGCTTCACCTGAGATTCAGGAAGGGAGTCCAACTTAGATTCCACCTCGCTAAGAATAGCCTTCTGGTAATCCCCCATATGACTGACATAATTCAGGGCCCTGATACCCAGAGTGGAAGAAGCAAAGACCTTCTTCCCATACTGGTCCAGAAGGTGGGATTCCTTCTCAGGTGGCGACAAGCTCAAATGTTAAGGGTTAGCTGAGTGTCATTAATCACGACCGAATCAGCTTGAGGGTGAGAATCAAGGAAGTCAACACCTTCGGGAGCTCGATATAGCCTAACCGACTTCCTAGGAAGAGGGGCTATTGCCGATGGTTGCTTCCAAATAGTGGAAACAAGGTTGGCATGAGGCTCAATCCAGTGTGGCACCAGGGTCGGAGCGGTCTCGGGCAGATCCAGGTGTGCAGCAAGTTTTTTACGCTATGGATCTGGCTCCAAGGAGTGCCACTGAAGAACTTCCTGATTTTGTCAGCAACTCCGTGAAAGAAGGATCCTCCGGAGGAGACTTTGGAGGAGTCCTCGGCCTGGGCTTATCCGGAGAGCGGGGCTCATCGTCCAGGTCAGAACAACCGTCAGAGCCGTCCGAGGTGTCCAAGGAGGAAGAAGAGGAACAAGACTCCTCCTCCCTGTGCGGGGGAGGAATGGACCCCTTGGGAAGCCCTCAGGGAAGCGTATCCTGCCTGCCCTGGAACCAGAGGGCTCACCTCTGGTATCCGGAGGTGGGGAAGGAGTCTCTCATCTCGGATGTACGGGAACTGGAACCAACACCATCGTTGGGAGACAACTCTCCACCTCCCTGGTGAGCTGAGCCCTGGCCTCAGCCCACCAGGAGGCTACAGTCTCCTTCAAATCCACCGACAGCTGAGGGGGCGGTGGAGGAGGAGAGGGATACAGGTATTGGGGATACCCATAAGGTGCGTATCCATAACCCAACAGCGGGAAACTGAGCGTCGGGTAGTGAGGCACCGTGTACTGTGGCGTCGGATAGGTCGGCGTCGGGTACTGGGGTGCCGGATACTGTGGACCTGGGTACGATGGCATCAGATATGACTCAGATACCCAGGAACTGGGGGGTCTGCTGGGGCAGATGGCCCAGGAGGAAGCCCAGCAGGCAGGCCTGGAACCGGAGGGGGGAGAGAGGGATGCCGCCTGGCAACGGGATGACCGGCGTGGGAGCTGGCATCCGAGGGACCGACGTCAGGTCATCTGGCCCAGGAGGAGGGAGACCAGACGGCAGCATGGTAAGATCCCCGTCATTGCCCGGAGAAGGAGGGATGAAATCCCCAAGGTCAGGCTGAGGAGACGCTGGGTCCCTGGAGGGCAGCGAAGGCTGCGGGGAGTCGGGAATGTCTGACAGCTTGGGGCCTGGCATCAGCTCCGATGCCGTGTGACCGTCAGAGGGACCGACGTTTGACTTATCAGCAGAGTCTGAGTGTTCATCATAGGAGCCGACCTCCAACTTAGTGGGACCATCACCCGAGGCAGGCCGCGATGGAAGAGTGGTCTGATCAGACAGAACAGGGGCCGTGTATTGCCCTGAAGGGTCGAGCGACTTAGCGGCCTTCTCTGGGCGGGCGTCAGAGGAGCCGACGTTTGGCTTACTGGAGCCACTCACACCAGTAGGCCACGCAGCGGCGGTCTTACTGGGAGTGGAGGCCTCCTTTTGCACAGAGGCACTCATAGAGCCCAGGCGCGAACCAGACGGGTGTGCCGACGTGTCTTGGAAGCCTCCAAGATGGCCGTCATGGAGCGGTCCCCCGGGGGGGGGGTGTTACCTTTAACACGGCGACTCCAGCCGAAGTCGTGGTGGACGAAGAGTCCCGGTGCTTCTCCTTATCTTTCTTCTTACGATGGCCCTCAGGGGAAGTTGAAGCCTGATGGAGCTTTTTCAGCTCCTTCTCCATGGAGGACATCATCTTTTTAAGTATGTGGTCCTCCAGGGACTGCTGCCTCCTTCTACGGGTGGCGGCGTTGAACTTCAGGCAATGCTGGCACTTCTCCATGGGGTGATCCGGGCTCAGAAAGAAGAGGCACTGGGAGTGACTGTCCTTGTGCGGGAGTCGGGTGCCGCACAAGTTGCACTTATTCTTGTGCTTGGAGGGTGTAGGGGATGACATACACCACCAAAAAACTGACTAATAGTCGAATTAATCGAGGGAAAAAAATGACGGTAGAACTACCGACGACAGCTGATGAGCTGTGAACTTTACCGCAAGGCACTTTCATGAGCTAACGGCGGGAAAGAACTGGAAGGCAGGCGTGGGGGACCTCCCCTTTATACTGCCATCACATGACGTCGGTCCCCTGACGTGGGGGCAGTCCCCACCAAAGACTGATAGCTAGAAATGTTTCCGTGGGGTCCTGACACCTGCAGGCATCAGTCCTATATGTACTTACCTACTGCAAGAGCCCTCTCGAAGCAAGATCTAAAGTTCTTGGGCACCTTAGATCTGTCATGAGCTGCCTTAATAATCACTCAGTCTCAGGCTGGGCAGCATAACGGGGAGACCCTGGGAGGCGTGATCAAATTTATCCACCCTGCAGGGCATAGCTGGCACCATGTCTGGTCTGTGCCAGGCTGCCTTGGCTGCATTCTTCAAGGCTGGGAGCATTGGGGGAATGATCATCAGGGGAGATTCAGGAATCTCCAGGAAATCCACCAGATCTTTCCTGGTGGCATCCTCTTCCTTAGTGTGGAAGCCCATAGCTGAGAACAGCCGTTTCATCACATTTAAAAATGTGGGGTCGACTTCCGGTGACATCACCAGGATGACTACAAGCTAATCTCAACAGCTCTGCTCCCGACGAATAAAAAATTATAAACTCCCGGTAAAGACACTACTTTACGGCACCTGATAATTGATCCCTTAGACAGCTTAAGATGGCAGGAAAGCAACAGCGTGGTAAAAATTCTAAGTCACTAAGTAACCTGCGAAGTTAAAGCAATTAGTACTCGATGAAGACATGGAGGGATTCGCGGCCCAGACACACCAAAGGCTCACGGCCTCTGAATCCTCTGGGGAACCTGAAACTCTGGAGACTGTGGACCCTGAAAACATGCAAAGAACCTTACAGCAAATTCTATCTACAGTAACCAAAATCGACTCATCTCTAGCAGACCTCAAAAAAGATGTGCAAACACTAAACAAAAAGGTTACACTAAACGCCACGAATCTCAACATGGTTTCGGAGGCCCAGGAAAGATCGGACAGGCTAATTCTGCTATTACTTCAAAGAGACAGGGAGGTTCAACACCGGCTAGAAGATCTAGAAAATAGATCATGAAGAAATAATTTCAGAATCCACGGCATGCCAGAGGACGCGGAGGAGGGATTCCCTTCAACGGCCGACTTTGTACAGCATATTCTGCAATCAGTGCTCTCCCTGCCCTCAGATATCAAGTTGGATATTGACCGTGCACATCGATCCCTCGTAGCAAAGCCCCAGGATCCGACAGCCAGGCCACGTTCATTAATAATTAGAATGGTTTTCTTTCAAAGCAAAGATTGGATCTTGCAAGAAGCGTGGAGGCACAGGGATCTTAAATATAAAGATGCGCCAATCTTCTTTGACCAAGACTTCTCATCGGCCCTGCAACCTGAAAGACAAGCAGTTAAAAGTGTCATCAGAGACCTAAAACAGGAATCAAGGCCCAGTTGCTTTTTCCTGCCAGGATTAAAATTCATTTAGATACAGGCACTAAAGTCTTTGCTAACCTGGTGGAAGCTATGCAAGTTCTCCAAAATCTGGACATATCTCTTCCCGACCTAGAAATGCAAAAACTGGAAAATAAACTCAAACCGGAGATGTGGTCTAAAGTCCTTACCCCCAGAGGTAGGAAGAGAGCGATCCCTGATTCTTACCCGCAGAAGGCCTCCTCGGACATTCAGGATCTGATTTCACAAGCTAAGTATTGCCTGCACGGAGATAGAAGCCCGAATCAATCGACTGAGAAGTGAAACCGTTGCAGAGAATAAATGCAGGAAGGCCTGAAGCGTTCATCACGGAGGATCTATTGATTAAGGGAGCAGACTGACTTTAAAATGTAGTGTTTTGTATGGAAAGGAGGGAGGGAGGGAGGGGAAAAGAAACAAAAAGTGAATATATATATTTTTTTGACATTCATAACTATTCAAGTGGTGGATGCTAAATAGTAGAGACCACACGAAATGGGGGGAGAGGGATGAGGGTAGTAGAGAATGAGAGAGAATATCAGCAATGATAATGTAAACGGGTCTGGAGATACATCCTTGGACAGAAAAGAGAAGACTCCAAAAGGTAAGGGAGGCTATATAACCGCAGGGAAAGCAACTCTCCCATAAGGAAATGAATAGTTTTGAGATGAGGTCTCATCTTAGTAGAAAGACGAATGTCAGGGACAACTCTGTTAGACTTTGGAAGGGGCACTGTTTTGATATTACTGAGCCAGAGGCCTATCCCGGGGAAGGGCAGAAGGGAAACTTTAAGGTAACTAGTCTGAGACAGCTCGATGAAGGGAGAGATGGAATTCTTAGCGGGGGGGGACAGCAAACAAAGTGACACCGATGGCCAAAGAAAGAAGACAGTGGGGATTAAAAACAAGACCGAAGCTTTAACTAATTAACTGAAAAATCCCTGCACACAGGGCTGAAGATAGATCACTGGCGAGATGAAAGGGGGGAAAAGGGCCCTTGTGGAGAGATCTACTTCGGGAAATCCTAGACAGAGTTGAAAAGGGAGGGAAGCCCGTTTCTGGCCTCCTGGCAGGCCAAGCGAGTATGTGAGCTGAATTCTCTTTAGATTTCGAACAGTGGTAATCTGCAGGAGGAATGGGACGGGAACCAGAGGAAAGAGACATAAGTTAAAACATATGAGTAAGACAGACCAAAAGACAGAAGACGTCAGGCAAGTCTGGATTTCGATCTCCCTTTCCTTTTTTCACCTCTCTTCTGGGAACCACATAAAGAAAGCAAAGTAAGTTGTTAAGTGGGAATTAGAGAATGGGAGAGAGAGGTTAAAGGTACACAAGGATTAAAGGAAATAAGGTGACAAGAGAAAGGGAAGAGCCCCCTATAAATGCTGTAGTTTGACTCCTAGTATAGCCCTTAAAAAGAGGACTGGAGATGAGTGGGCAAAACGAGGTAGGAGAAGCCTCTTTGAATGGAAAGATCAGGGTTTGAAACTACTAACCTTACCGCTAGGAGTGATGTCATAGTTGGGGGACCTCAGGAAAGGCAAAATTGCCATAATGGAATTCAGAAGGGGTCAAAATAGGTAGTCTATCCTTCTGGTTGGGGGGGAGGAAGTAACATGGTACGGGAGATGCTCAACCATTAAAGAAAGAGGGGGCGGGAGGGGGAAATTAAAGCGGGAAAGCTGATATCAAATCTATAGCTTGGGACTGATCCTGAAGTGACGGTTTAAAAGGGGTGGTAGGTGCTTTCCAGCGGGGAATCAACCTATACCTCTTGCCCCAGTCTTAAGGGGCACTTCTTGGGTCAAGTTGACCCCCCACGATGTTTCTGTGGGTTTCACATGGAAGTCATGAAAAATGATACTAACTCTATGTACATAGTTCTAAAGTTTCTAATTGTGAGAGTACCGAAGACAGGTACTAAGTTTGTAGTTAATTTTTTACATTCTAAAGTTTTGAAAGTTTTAATCTTTAGTTTATGGGTCTTGCAGGCTGGACGGAGGGTAACAGGAAAAAGTAAGATTGGGCACTGGCTCACAGCAGACATACTTCTACACATAATATGTCTTCGCTGAACATAATTTCATGCAACATGAAGGGAGTTAACTCCCCAATTAAATGATCCAGGTTACTGACTGAGCTCCAACATCTGAGATGCGATGTTGCCTTTTTACAGGAGACGCATCTCTCACAGTCGGAGCATGCTAAACTTAGGAGGAGATGGGTGGGCCAGGTAATAGCAGCTTCACACGCCGCAAGTAAAAAGGCAGGGGTAGTGATACTATTTAGATGCAACAGTCCCCTGAAGGTACACTCTACAGAGGAAGGGTTCCAAGGTAGATTTATTAGGGTAACGTGCATGTTGCATAACAAAATGTTGCATTTGGTAAATATATACACCCCAAACATGGGCACAGAGAGGTTTTTGGGGGAAATCTTTAACAAACTGGCAGATTTACCCCAAGGCCAGATACTAATAGGTGGTGACTTTAATACTGCACCCTCACCGCAGCTAGATCACTCATCTGGTAATCAAAATACTAATAGAGCAGCGAGCAAAAAAACTTAGGGCATTAATGGACGAGTTCAGTATGGCAGATATATGGAGAGCACAACATGTAGGAGAAAGAGACTACACCTTTTTCTCAGGGGCACAAAGCTCTTACTCATGCACTGATCTCTTCCTTACGCTCAAAACCGACATGCATGTATTTGGGCACTCTAGAATACACTCAATCACCTTGTCTGACCACAGCCCAGTCTCTGTTAGCTTAACTATGGGTCAAGAAAGCAAATCATCCTTATGGAGACTTAATCTGTCCCTGCTAAATGAAAAGCCTTTTATAAAACTTAAGAGTACAGCAATAGAAAATCTGGAGAAAGACTCACCTATAGAAAACTGCTCACCAATGATTTGGTGGGATACTCTAAAAGCAGTTGTTAGGGGACAAATAATTAGTTGCGCTTTGGCTAAGAAAAACAATCGAAAGCTAGGGAAAAGATCCTAAGGGACAAATTGGCAGATTTGGAGGCCAAGCATAAGAAAGGCACAGGGTCAAAGCAAACACTTAAGGACTTCAATCAAGTCCGATCTGAACTGCAGGAATTAGGGAACAGAAGAGCTGAGGGGCTACTTATGTTTTCTCATCAAAAGTATCATGAGACAGGGGGAAAGGCACTGAGACTGCTGGCCTTCCGTCTCCGGAAAAGACAAGCCGAAGGGCATGTCTCGGTAATAAGGGACATATCGGACCCGGATAGGACCAGGATCAAGCCAGCAGATATCGCTTCTCCATTCAGGACATTTTATAAAGAACTATACAAAGAAAGTAGAACAGAAGCGGGGGTCAGATCGGAAACCTTAACCTTTCTAGATTCTGTCAAATTGCCGACTCTACCTATAAAGGCACAAGAGGCACTTTCTGCCCCAATTACAGAGCAAGAAACCCTGAGAGCTATCAGAGATCTCCCGACGGGGAAAACACCTGGTACAGACGGCCTATCAGCTGAATGGTACAAGAAGCTATGCAAAACCTTAGTACCCCGGTTAGTACATATTTATAACATTAGCCTAGAAGAAGGTGCTTTCCCGAAATCCTGGCAGGAAGCCCTGGTTACAGTCATTCCAAAACTGGGGAAACCTCGGTCTCAGTGTTCATCATATAGGCTTATTTCACTCCTTGACCAGGATTTAAACATTTTAACCCATATTCTTGCATCTAGGCTGCAACAATATATAGAACCCGTAGTACACCCTGATCAAACAGGATTCATACCACACAGGCATCTACAAGATAATGTCAGAAAACTCCTGAACATCATTACACATAAACACCCTCCAAACGCAAACCCAATGGCAATTTTTTTAGACGCTGAAAAAGCATTTGACAGGGTGAATTGGGTATATATGAAAGAGGTAATGTCCAGGATGGGGGTGGGAGGCAATTTCCTCAAATGGGTAACCATGTGTTACCAGGACCCAACAGCCCGAGTCAGAGTCAATGGCATGAACTCGGAATATTTTGACATAAACAGAGGGACAAGACAGGGATGTCCCCTATCCCCGCTGCTGTTTGCCCTAACAATGGAGCCACTGGCACAGACCATACATGAAAGCCCAAACATAAAACGGATAGCAATTAATAATACAGAAAACAAAATCTCGCTATACACGGATGATACCGTAATATACTTAGAAAATCCTGAAGCCTCGGTCCCAGAAGTGCTCCAAATATTAGACAGATTTGATCGGATTTTGGGCTTTAAAGTAAATATTGAAAAAACAGAAATTTTAAGCCTAGATGGACCCCCACATAAAAAACTGCAAAACCTTTTGCCGTTTAAATGGGTTAAAGACAAAATTAAATATTTAGGGGTATCAATATCTACGGACCTAACTAAATTACATTCCTATAATTATCAAGTACTAAAAGAAAAAGTTTATGAAGACTTGCAAAGATGGCAAAACCTGCCTCTTAGCTTTATGAATAGAATTGAGGCTATAAAGATGAATATTGTGCCTAGATTCATATTTTTGTTCTCGACTCTTCCCCTCCTTATTAGTGGAGGGGAGTGGCGGGAATTGAGAAGAAAGTTGTCTACTTTATTTGGGTAGGGTGCCGTCCGCACAAAAAGTGGTGCATCCTAACCGAAGCTAAAGATGAAGGAGGGCTGGGGGTTCCTGACCTTTCAAAGTACTACCTAGGGGCACAGACAACTCCAATATTAAAAATGTTGAAACCTGAAAAAGAGGGAGATTGGTATATGCTAGAGGAGAGAGCTCATCCCTGGATTCCCTTGAGATTTCTACCTTGGATAATCAAGATCTCAGACCTGAAAACCCTGAGTAATATCTGGACGAGAAACACTCTTAAAATTTGGCTCAAGACCAGACAATGGTGGGAGATATTTTCCCCCACGTGGAAGTCTATCCTACTGAAGTATTTGCCACAATTTCCAGCCACACACAAGGACCTTTGCTGGAGCAGATGGTCAGACAAGGGGCTCAAATATTTACATCAAATGGTTAATAATGAAGGGGTCAAAACCTTTACATTGCTTCAAGAGGAGTTCAGGCTTCCTCACAAGGACTTTTTTAGATACCTCCAATGTAGACATTTTATAACTAATACAGTAGGGACTTGTGTGGTACAAAGTGACCCAGCTCCCCCATTGATGTATATATATCAAAAAAGTCACATGGAAAATACTAAAAAATTAATTTCATATATACAACAAACTTTGCAAGAAGGCTCAGGTACCTTACATATTCAAGCGGTGGAAAGTAAATGGCAAGCTGAATATGAAGGCCAAATATTAGACAAGGAGTGGTCTCTCATCTGGCAGGGAATACATAAAACAACAAACTCACCAGTGTGGAGAGAGTTCAGGCGGAAAGTCTCAACAAGGTACTTTATCACCCCTGATATCGCCTCGAGATATGGAACTTCCCAAACTAATAAATGTTGGAGGGGATGCCTGGATAAAGGCTCCCAGTTCCACATTTTCTGGAGCTGTCCTAAAATTAGAGATTTTTGGGTGGAGATAACTACAGCTACTAAAGAAATTTTACAACTAGGAAGCCTACCAGAGTTCCCCCATATGGTTCTAGGGCTCCCTCCCCCTGGCGTTAAAACTAAAGCCCAAAGATACGTATTTTTTATACTGATAGCAGCGGCTTCCAAATCTATTACACAATGATGGCTTACTTCAGATAGGGTCTCATACTCCACATGGTGGATAAATGTGACTAACATTAAGACCACGGGAGGCTCTAACGGCTCAACTTAGACTTCAAACAGACCAATTCAATTCAAGATGGCTCCCTTTCTACGAATATGTTGAAACTAAAAAAGGCATCCCAATACTAGATCAACTTCTGTTGAAATAAAACTTGGGATGCTCGTCAGTCTTGATGACAGAAGAGAACCCCTGTGGCCCCCGTCCTTCGCCTGCAGGACCCAATCTTAGTTTTAGATATAAACTGTTTGAGTAAAGTTCAGCCTGATCAAATCCAATAATAATCCCTTTTTTTTTTCCCTCTGGATTCTACCCCCCCTCTATTCCTTGTAAATATTCCAAGATTAGTTAGTTCTTGTGATTAACAGAAAGATAGGATATGTATACACTATAAACTATACTAACAATACATACAGAAAATATGGATTGGAAGTAGGAAAGACACAGGTCTATGATTTGTTTTCCATTTATGAAACAGTTTATTAAAATGGTACTGGCTAGAGGAAAGAGAAGAGCAGCTAGATGGGAGGAGATTGGAGTGGAATTGAACATCTGATTGTAAGGAGAGTAAGAGAGTCACTGACTGAACACTCCATTTGAAGAGGTACAATTACTTGGTCCAGCCTGCAAAGAAAACAATAAGGAAAAATAAAAATAGGATCAAGGGTTATAAGCAGAGTAAACTGATTTTATATAATGTCCTGTAGCTATTGTATTAATACTGATACATCTGTATGTCTTTCCTAATCATTCCTGTAATGAAGTACAATGTAATTTGGAATTGAAAATGGAAAACCAATTAAATCTAAGTTAAAAAAAAAAAAATGTGGGGTCCTCAGGAGGAGACCTAGGAGTATGCTGTACAGAGTCCTCACTGACAGAAGAGGCTGTAGATCTGTCAGAAAGTAGTATCTCCTCCTCCACCTCATCTGGGTGATACTCCTCCTGAACAGCAACCTCTTCAATATCTGGGTCTGGTGTTGGGTGCGCCGGCTGTGGCCCAGAGGGAGCCTCCCGGGGCCAACGAACAGGTGTCGACAATGAAGCTGCCGTCAACGGCTAAGGGGGCCTGTTTAAGGCACCCAGCTGCTGCACAAGCATGTTCCTGAACTTGATCAGGACTTAATTCAAGTCAGCAGTATTCTCTCATCTTGCCTTGCTGTTATTATGCTGTTGTGTCCTCAGTATTTCTCTCTTATATTGCCCATGCTGTCAACTTGTATTTGATATGTTGTCTTTGTACCATTATGTTGTATTCTCCTGGGTCGTTCCTGAAAATAGGCATAATACTTGTCTAGTGTACTTACCCAGTAAACAAAAGCTAAATAAATAAATAAATGGTGGGCGTCGACGGCACAGGTGTCGATCACCCGCCTGCTGTGTTCTTAGAACCTGGTGAGCCTGTAGCTCTAGTGGGAGAAGGGGCAGGTCTCGATGGGAGAACAGTCAATGACGAAGCTGTTGTCGACAATGGAGGGACCAATGACCTGGAGTTAGTTGGCCGGGTGCCCTGAGAAATAGACGGAGGTGCTATCGGTATGGGTCTGGTGGACACAGAGACCTGGACAGCAGTTCTCTTCATGGGTGCGGCCACAGCTGATGAAGATCCCCCAGAAGCAGGAGAAGTTGATGGGGAGTGAAATCAACACCAGGGGTAGCAGTTGCGATCTGTCTTTTTTATGACTTTTCCCAGAAGACTTGTCTCAGGCCTTAGAAGCCTGGGAGCTTGAAGAACCAGTGGGAGACAGAGGCTGGGACCCTGGAGGACCCCTGCCTGGACCTGGCTACCTGTAGATCCATTATGAATTTTTTAAAAGCCTTTTTGAATTGCCTGATGGTTATTTGGTTAAACTTCTTGCAGAGCTCACAGTCAGAAACTTTGTGGTCAGGCCCAAGACAGAAGACATAGAGGAAGTATTCATCTGTGGAGGCAATCTTCTTTCCGTAGTGGCAGTGACAGAAGAGAGAAGTAGAAGGATTAACTCTCGACATAAAAAGAAGAAATCTCTTTAAAAAAAAGAGATTTCTAAAAGGTAAGGTAAGAAAAGCCATAGGCTAAAAAAGGCACAAATACTGCGATGGAGCTTCTACGGAGACCCATGCGAGTGAGTTGATGGTGGGAAGGAACTGCAGAAGGAGTGAGGCCACTCACACCTGTATAGGTTTGGTGAAGTTAACGGACGTTGACAGAATAGGTGGCCTCAGTTGTACTGCTGAAAATCTTCCATGTGGATTTCTTTCAATGATCGTGAAGGTTCCTACAGTGTTACCTGATGACTGAGGTACCCCCAAAGAAGATCAGTAGATCTTCGAGGGGATCTCAGTCATCAGGTTACACTGTAGAACTTCACAGTTGGTGAAGCAGGCTCCACATGGAAGATTTTCCAGCAGTATCACTGGGGTCACCCATGCCGTCACCAATCCTATTAAGGCATGAGTGGCCCCTCTCCTCCCTCAGTTCCATCCCCCAGAGACTAAGAGAGCAAACTCATGCCATGGGAGACCGAGGAGAAAGAGAGAGACAGAAGTGCTCAGGCCAGAATAAATGGCTGGATACACCACTTAGCCAGTTTGGAGAAGTAAGCCCCAAAAAAGGGGGATGGTGGGAGGGAAGGCAGACCTGATGACTGAGATCCCCTTGAAGATTTATTGTTGTGTTAAGTTCTTATGTAACTGTTCTGTCTTCATTGGGGGTACCTCAGTCATCAGATCACATATATGGAATGAGTCCCAAGCAGTTAGAGCTGCACTTAGGACAGTCCCGGAGGAAGGCCATTCCAAAACTTAAGACAGGAGGCCCTGCAGAACAGGCCTGCCCAAACCTGCACAGGCTTTAGAGGCAGTGTCCAGACTGTAGGGCTTGGTGAAGGTATGGATGGTACTCCAGGTGGCAGCAGTGCAAATGTCAGCGGCGGAGACACCTTTGAAGCAGGCCCCAGAGGTAGCCATGCCCCTAGTGGCATGGGCTTTCACTGCCCCTGGTAACTCTTTGCCATGCTTGTTGTAGCAGAACACAATACAATGTGCCGACCGTTTGGACAAACATTGTTTAGAATCCTGAACACCCTTTCTACCTGTGGCAAAAGAAACAAAAAGCTGCTTTGACTTTCTGCATTCCTTAGTTCGTCGGAGATAATACCTTAAAATTATGCGCACGTCTAATGTATGGAGTAGTGCTTCCCCTGGACTGGCATGCTCAGGAAAATAAACAGGTAGATGGGTAGACTGGTTCAGGGTAAACTCAGGATTTGTGCGCAGACACCTTGTCTGTGAAAAATCAAATACGGCTCCACACACCAGAGGGCCTGGAGCTTGGAAATCTTTTGAGCAGAAGTAATAGTAATGAAAAATAATGCTTTCCAAGAAAGAAAGTGTAGCTTGCAGGTTGCGGCTGGCTCAAATGGAGACAGGGTCAGCTTCTCTAAAACAAAACGGGGGAACGGACTGGAGGTTTCAGATGCAGGATGCCCCTGAGAAAGGTGCAGTACACATCCAATTGAGCCACGGCGTGACCGCCAAGAGGCTCATGAAAGGCAGAGATAGCTGAAAGGTGCACCTTGAGCGAGGAGTACTGGAGACCCAAGTCTGAGAGAGATATCAAGTAGTCCAGAATCAGACTCACTGGACATGTAAAAGGGTTCAGATGATGTTTGGCAGCCCAGATGGCAAACCTCTTCCACTTCATGGTATATGTGGCTCTAGTGGAGGGTGTCCGAGCTGCCACGAGAACACCTGCTACTCTCTGGGACACCACTAACCAGATGATTGCAATGTCCTCAGGAGCCAAGCATGCAGACGAAGGGACTTGAGGTTCAAATGGACCACAGTCCCCTGTGCTTGTGTCAGCAGATCCCTACAAAGGGCCAGAGGGGCCAGAGGCTCATCCGCTAAACGTTGCAGTAATGGAAACCATATCTGCCGTGGCCAGAAGGGTGTGACCAGTATCTTCCTGGACTAAGTCTCCATCACTCATTCACACTAGTGGGATAGCGCCGGAGGCGCTAGGACCAAGCGGGAGCCAAAAATGTTCTGAAGGACCGGCACCGGTAGGAACGCCACTGTGCAACACCATGAGACTGACTTGCGCCTGATGGGCTATCTCGGCGTCGACCCTCCAACCGCCTCAGTTCCTTTCTCCCGCCATCGAAAGCGCTTGATGTCGGCGTCGCTCGCCTGCCGGAGTCAAAGTTTTCGCTATACGACAGCAGCTTTTAGTGTTTAATTTAAACGCTTTAATTTAACTATTTAGTAGTAATTTTTTATTTTACTGAATAAGAAGATTATGAAGAAATTCTTTCCTGCCATCCACGGAGTCGTCCTTAGGCAGTAGGCGGTGTGATAGGAAGACTTCGTTGAAAGTTGTTATGGCAGAGGGCTGTGCCCAGTCCGCCACCCTTAAGTAACGGGGGTCTGACTATGGACAGTCCTGTGCTCGGCGGGGGACAGTCCACCGTGGGGACCGAATCTGGCAGTGCCGGGATCTGGCTCCGCTTAGTTGACGGTAGCTCTTCTTCTTCATTTGGGGAAGAAGAATCGGTGCCGCCGAGGTTTCCCTGCTGGTATGTCTGCACGAGATTGTTCGCTGGTAGGGGCGATAGGCCTGAACCGATTTCTTCGGGTTCCCCTTGGCCCCGCCTCCTAATGGCTGCATTCTCAACTCTGACTCCATCTCTGTCCTCGTTGGAGTTCCGGTGAGCAGTTTCACCTCTGGGCCGCTCCTGTGGAGCAGGGGGTTTGACTCCCTTTTTCCTGGTTGTGTTCCTGGTTTCGGGGCCTCCGGGCCTCGGAGCCGTTGGACCGGAGCCGGGTCAATTGGATCTGAATGAGCGTGGTGCCCTCTTGGTGTCTTCGCCATCCTGTCAGCCCCTCGTGCCTACCCCCCTCTTCCTTTTCCATGCAGGGGCCCGCACGGGCACCACCTTTCTCTTCTTTTCCATTGGCTTTCCATGGTGTTTTTCCTGGCGTTGTGCCCAACACCTTGGTGGTGCTGCAGGTCTGGTGCCATGCCTCTGGTTTGGCATGGGTGCCATAGGCGGCACCGCTGGTGTTTGGGTTGGCGCCGGGACTCAGTGCCGTGGCTCGGTGCCGTGCTTGGCACCGTACTGGGTGCTGCAGTCGGCGTCGTGGCTCGGTGCTGCGCTTTGCTCGTTGCCGTGGTAGGCTCCATGGCTCGGTGCCATGGTCGGCACCATGCTCTGTGCTGCAGTCGGCGCTGTGGCTCGGTGCCGTGGGTCGGCTCCGTGGCTGGTGCCATGCTTGGCGCCGTGGGTGCTTCATTGTCGGCACCGCTAGTGGTGCTGTGGGTGTCGCACGGTGCCACTGATGCCCACGGGCACCCACAGGTGCTGTGGGCGGTGCTGGGCACCCATGGGTGGTGCCGTGCACCTGTGGGTGATGCGGGTGATGCTATGCACCCGCAGGTAGTGCCATGGATGGTGCCGAGCACCTGCAAGTGCCACGGGTGGTGCTGGGCACCCGTGGGTGGTGTCTGGCACCCGCGGGTGCAACAGGTGGTGCCGGGCACCCGTGGGTGGTGCCATGGTGCCATGGGTGCCATGGTGCCATGGTGCCATGGTACCATGGTGCCATGGTACCATGGGTGCCATGGGCGTTGGGGGGTGCCCTTGCGTGCCATTGCTGCCATTGGTACCAAGGATACCTGCGGGTTCTGCCGTGGGAGCCCTCTGGTGTCTCTCAGGTTGGCATGGTTACTTCTTGGTGCCCTCCTGTGCCAGGAGTGATGCTAGTGCCACAGGGGTGCCAGTTGGTGCTGTCTGACAGAACTAGGGAAAGATCTGTGTTTGCAGACCTCTCTTCTGCAGGACTTGTGTTGGGATGTTTCCATGGAATGAATTATTATTCTGCGGATTATTTCCACACATTTTAGTTGGTGGCGGTCTGCATCGGATCTCCTCATCCAGCAATTTTCCGCTGATGGGACTCTGCTGTTCTGTTTCTGTCAGCGGAATCTCTCATTTCGCTCAGCACTTTCTCAGCCCCCTACATGGTGCCAAGCTCCTCGACACCCTCCCTGGTGGCGGAGTCTCTAGTGGCTCTAACCAAGACCTCTTTTTGGGGTCCTTCTGTGGTAGAATGGCATCTGGATGAGTCTCTCCCTGTCCTTCTGGTCAGTGATACAGCGGATGACTCATTTTATATACTGAACGACACGCCCTCTCTATCATCAGAGTCTGTGATGCAAGCTCTTTTAGTAGTTCCTCATTTATGGGGTCCACCATAGTGTTCAGACTGGATCTGTGGACTATATACCTCTGCGTCTAGATCTTTTCAGTGGTCAAGACAATTACACTTTTGGAACATTTTAATTCTATGGTCGGGAGCTGCACAGACTGTCCTGCTCCTTTGATAGGGGTATACAGCCCGTTTTTGATGCTGCCCCTCTGGTGGCTGCTTCGCCACAGGTAGTTAACATCTGTCTAGCTATTATTAGTCCAGTCAGGGGTTCAGTTATGGATCTTCAGGCTCCTCCTGCTCCTCAGAGGGATGACATATTTGTCATTTCTGTATCAGGCAATACTTGCCAAATAGCAGCCAGCAACCTTGTCAGGCTCGGACTAATGATATTTAAAAATAAATAAATAAATAAAAGGGGGGGTCAGAATTATCACAGCACAGGGCCTAGTTGGAATTTCCTGATACCACACTTGGATCTGATCAGGTTCCGCCTCAACCCTGAGGCGGTCGTCTCTAAACCTCAGTAAAGAGTACCTGTTTTCTTCTACCCTAGGGGCAGTCCGATCCAGCGGTGGTATAGCTCACCTCTTTTCTCTAGAGAATTTCTCTTATTCCGAGATATTTCCAAAACCTAGGCATCTAACCAGTCTGTTAGTCCCCGTTTTGTTTTTTAATCAGGCTTTCTTCTCCTGATCAGAGCCTTGCAGCAACAGAAGTGACTCTTCAGCAAGTCGGGACTTAGATTCCTACTTCCATGTTTGCTCCAACTTAACAGATGACATGCTTCTTTCTTGACCATTGGTCAAGTAGGTTCTTTCTAAGGTAGCTTCGCAAATATTCACATACAGTCATACTATCCTGAACCTGTACACTTTACCGCCAGCTCTTGCAGTTCCTGAGGTCCTTTACATTAGATTAGGGCATGTCTTTGACACTATTAATTTTGGTCCTAGATCAAATTGTGAGGCCAGGTTCTTGCCGCTCTCTTAGAGTAGTTGCGGCTGCCTGGCAGACTTTAATTTTTTGCCCATTGTAGTTGTTGGCAAGGTGACGAGTTACAACTCGAGTGTTTATCTTGTAGGCACTATGTTATAGATGCTCTTACAAGACAGCTCGTTTTACTAACAGGACAGTCCTTGGCTGTCCTTTCCGAGTGAACCCTATCTCCTACCACCCTACTCAGGGTTGTTGATTTTAGCTTGGTACTCTCCCACTAGTGTGAATGAGTGATGGAGACTTAGTCCAGGAAGATATGGAAATTACGTACTTACCATAATTATTGATCTTCTTGGACAGTCTCCATCACTCATTCACACGCCCACCCACCATCCCCTGGGTCCACTCGTTTTTCTTTCCTGGTCTTCATGGCCTATGGTTCAGACCGTGAAGACTTTGTTCTTTGACCTTTCTTACAAAGGCCATCTGGGCCCTCTCAGGCCCAGACACTCAGAATGAGTTATTCTCATTAGTTACGCTGCACCTCCTTGGTCGAAAAGGTACTGAGGCGGTTGGAGGGTCGACGCTGAGATAGCCTATACAGGCGCGAGTCAGTCTCGCGGTGCCGTGCGTGCGTGGTCCTACCTCGGCGCCGGCCCTTCAGAAAATTTTTGGCTCCTGGCTATCCCAGCCCGCGCCATCCCACTAGTGTGAATGAGTGATGGAGACTGTCCAAGAAGATCAATAATTATGGTAAGTACGTAATTTCCATATCATGCTGGCCCCCTTCATCTGTAGCTTGATTAGGACCCTCTGAATCAGAGGAAATGGAGGGAAGGCATAAAGGAACCTCCCACTCCAGGAGAGGGACAATGCGTCTCAACACAAAACACCAGGCCCTGGATCTAACGAGCAGAATCTGGGTAGTTTTGCATTGAGTGGGGATGCAAAAGGGTCCAACTCTGGACAATCCCGTCTGACAAACACATCTTCTAAGATGGATGAGGGAAGCTCCCATTCATGCATGCCAGACTGAGTCTGACTGAGGCTGTCCACCAAGGTGTTAAGCACGCCTGGGACATGGACTGCTGAGAGAACCAGTCTCAACATGGACTGCCGCGAGAACCAGACTGTGGTCCAATGCCCAGTACCAGACTCTTATGGCTTCCCTTCATGGGGGTATGAATGCGTTCCCCCTTGCTTGTTGATGTAGTAGACAACACTGAGATTGTCTGACTGGATATGAAAATTACGTACCTACCGTAATTCCTGATCTTTCTGTGTACCTTCACCATTCATCACCTTTGGGTTTGGCTGGAGGTCACGACCCCGCAGGAGTATTTTTTTGGGATGGGTGGAGTCGACGCACCGACAGCGCCACCCTCAAGGCCGACACACTGTGTGGCGCTTGCAGATTAGGTGTCATCGACCCCGCCCTCCCGCCAGTTCTGAGTCGCCGTAGAGTAAGAAAGGTTTGGGAGAGGGGGACAAGGAAGTCCAAGGGACAGATAAAGGAAAAGATATATAAACTAAAAGTCTACAGTGAAGGAAGGAGGGTTACTAGTGGGGTGCCGCAGGGTTCAGTACAAGGGCAGGTCCTTTTTAATGTCTTTATAAGTGACACTGCAGAGGGACTGGAAGGGAAAGTATGTCTCTTTGCAGATGACACAAAGATCTGCAACAGGGTTGATACACAAGGTGGGGTGTAAAGGATGAAAAGGGGACTTGGCAAGGTTGGAGGAATGGTCAAATGTATGGCAGTTTAGATTCAATGCAAAGAAGTGCAAAATAATGCACCTGGGAAACAAAAACCCAGAGAAAGAGTACACAATGGAGGGTGAGATACTGACAACAACAAAAATGGAAAGGGACCTGGGGGTAGTCATATCAGATGACCTAAAGGTGGGCCAGCAATGTGAGAAGGCACTAAGGAGGGCTTGGGGGATACTGGGATGCATAGGGAGAGGCATCACCAGTAGAAAACAGGAAGTTGTTGGTCCTCTGTACAGACAGTTGGTAAGACCACATCTGGAGTACTGTGTACAGTTCTGGAGACTCCATCTCCACAAAGACATAGACAGGGTGGAGGCTGTCCAGAGGAGGGAACCAAAATGATGCAGGGTCTGCATCAGAAGACATATGAAGAAAGACTAAAGGAACTAAAGATGTATAGCCTCGAGGAAAGGAGGGAGAGAGGGGACATGATAGAAACTTCCAAATACCTCAAGGGAATCAACAAAGTCCAAGAGGGTAGCATTTCAGAAAAAGAGATGTACAAAAACAAGGGGGCACAATTTGAAGATAAGAGTGGGGACAGCTCAGAGGTAATGTGAGGAAGTATTTCTTCACAGAGAGGGTTGTGGATACATGGAACAGCCTTCCTGATGAGGTCGTAGAGTCAAAAACAGTGGGGGAATTCAAGAATGCATGGGATAGACATAAGGCAATTCTAGTGGGGGGGTAGGATGAAGTAGGCTGTTGGTTAACTAGGATCTGCAGCTTATCTGTTAGGT
Source organism: Neoceratodus forsteri (assembly GCA_016271365.2). Classification (NCBI taxonomy): domain Eukaryota; kingdom Metazoa; phylum Chordata; order Ceratodontiformes; family Ceratodontidae; genus Neoceratodus; species Neoceratodus forsteri. The sequence continues at coordinate 910,798,778 of CM057452.1, read as the reverse complement.
AGGAAAATGGGCAGACTAGGTGGGCCAAGGGGTCCTTATCTGCCATCAAATTCTATGTTTCTATGTTAAAAGGAGAAATAAAAGACATAGAGGACAGATAGGAGATTGAGAAAAACTAAGGGGATTGGGAAGGGGCCCCAATCTCTGGAATCATAAAAGGAAAGGGAAGGAGTGAGGGAATAACAAGGAGTGGGGGGGGCAACATACCCTGGGCTCATGTCTGTTCCCAAACTGGATTAAGAGTTGCAGAGGAGTAGCCAGAAGGCTGTATTACCAGAATTCAAGGCACAGAATCACTGGCAACTAACTCCAGCAGAAGCAGAAGAGGCTATTCTGGGACAGAAATGAGGGTTGCCACCCCAAAACCATATAATTGGATAGAGAAGAACCAATAAGTCTCCCTAATTAAAAATTAGGGATGAGTCCCTAAGGACAAGGACGGAGGAGGATAAAGGGAGACAGAGGAGAAGAAAAAGGGCAGCCACCAACTCCCACCCCAAAGGGGTGGAGCCAAGGCACTGAGGAGTGAACCACCCTTTCCCCTGATCCCTCTCCCCCCCACCAGAGGGTGAAGGAACAATCCCTGTGTGCCCCAGGTCACCCCGCTCCTGACCAGTGGAAAGGGGGGAGGGGGAGAGGGGGGCACACAGAGGGAGGGGGACCCAGAGACTGAGGTCCCAGGGGGATGGAGGGTGGGATTTGTGATGAATGGTGAAGATTACACAGAAAGATCAGGAATTATGGTAGGTACGTCATTTTCATATCTTATCTGTGTCAATCTTCACCATTCATCACCTTTGGGTGAGTACAGAGCCCCCCCCAAAGGGGGCCCTAGACCCTAAAGGCCGAAGTCCCTTAGCTCCCAGTGGGGGAAAACACAGAGGGAGAACCTTTACAGGCCTGGCGAGGCCAGAGGCTGGGGACAGTGAGATGGGGACCCTCCTGGAAGGGGCAGAAGGTTGCCCCGACAGACGCCACCTCACCCTACGGGAGAAAAGGTGGGTTCTCCAGTACACGGAGGAAATCACCCTACGCCGGGCCAAGGGTGACAACTGGGAAAGACATAGTCATGCCGTCCACCTAGTGCAGAGCACTGTCCATACGACCCTGGAAGCTACCTCGATGGTGGCAAAAGATGCCCTTGCTTGGTGCCTTACTAGCTCCAGGCCACGTGCAGAGAGTGCAATGGCTTGTCTGGTTACCTCCGAATCAGGCAAAGAGGCTAGGGGTTGACCTAGCCTGGACCACAGAAACTTATCATAGGTAGCATAGTGGGTCTGATGAGCAAAAAGAAAAAATTACTCACCTTAGTAATGTTGTTTCTTCTAATGGAGTCTTGCTATATTATGACAATTGCAGTTTGTCCCACCATTAGAACTGCTCCGGAGGTGAAAGGATTAACTACCATTCTAAGAATGGAGTTTAGAGCGAAGCTCGTTAGAAGCTCTGTCTGGATAATTTCAAACTGAAACTGTCAGATCTTTACGAGCAAAAACTCACTAAGGTTCTGTGTGGAAGCTGTAACCTACACTAGCCAACTGGCTACCAAATATTAACATATTCCTGGTCCCAACACAAGACTCAAGTCAGGGAACCAGAAAATAATAAAATAATAAAATAAGGTAGAATAAAACACCACACCCCAAAACCCCAAAAGGGTGAAAACATATAATGGGCATAACCGTGCCCATACTGGACTGCCCACCCCATACCCAAGTAGAAATTTGAGAGGGGCAGGCTGGGAGATCATAATATAGCAAGACTCCATTAGAAGGAACAACATTACTAAGGTGAGTAATTTTTTCTTCAAACAACATGAAGTCTTGCTATATTATGACAATTGCAGAATACACAGCAGTACCTCCATGGAGGAGGGACAGAACCCACTTAGGGAATAGGCTCTGAAGCATGGCTGTGCCAAATCTAGCATCCCTCCTGGCCAGGATATCCAAGGAGTAATGCTTGGTGAAAGTGTGTACTGTTTTCCAGGTAGCTGCTTGACATATCTCTAAAATAGGGATGTCTCTGGCAGCAGCTAGAGACGCAGCTATACCTCTGGTAGAGTGAGCCCTCAGGCCTGAAGGGGGAACCTTTCCCAGTTTTTGATAACAAAATTGGATACAAGAGACAATCCACCTGGCAATGGATCTCTTAGTGGCAGGTTTACCTTTTCCAACCTCACCAAAAGTGAGAAAAGTTGGAGGGATTCAACCTATGACCCTTGGTACGCTCTATATAGTAACTAAGGGCCCTCTTAACATCTAAACTGTGCAGCCTCCTCTCACTAGAGGAGGAATGGTCAGTAAAGAACACTGGAAGGGAGATAGATTGGTTAAGATGGAAATCTGAAACCACCTTAGGCAAAAACTTCCTGTTAGTCCTAAGGACTACTTTATCCCTGTGAAAGGAAATAAAGTCAGTCTCCACTGACAAGGCTTGTAACTCACTTATGCGCCTGGCAGAAGTGATGGCTACTAGAAAAACAGTTTTCCAAGTCAAATACTTGAGCTCTGCAGAAGACAGAGGCTCAAAGGGAGGTTGCATCAACTGAGCAATGCAAACATTAAGATCCCAGGCAGGGGCCGGGTCCCTGAAAGGTGGATTAGTATGAAGTAATCCCTTGAAAAACTTGGAAAAAACAGGGTGAGTGGAAAGAGAAGAGGGCTTTCCTGCTGAAATAAAAGCAGACAGCTGCCAAATGAACTTTCAGGGTAGCTGGTCTCAGGCCCAAAGAATTAAGATGGACCATATCGTCCAGAACAATGGGCAAATCAGCAGATTCCGGGGAAATATGCTTCCCCGAGCACCAGATGGAAAACCTTTTCCATTTAGAATTATAAGTGGCCCTAGTGGAAGGCTTCCTGGAAGCCTTCAGGATGTCGAGAACACCTTGAGAAAGGTGTAGGTCAGCAAACTCTAACTCCTCAAGAGCCAGGCCTTGAGGTTGAGGGATTTGAGATTCGGATACCAAACCCTCCCCTGGGCACAAGATAACAGATTGTGTCTCCTGGGGAGGCACAAGGGAAGATGGACTGTTAAGGACAGAAGGAGTGGGTACCAGGGCTGCCTGGCCCAATCTGGAGCAATCAGAATCATCCTGCAAGGCTGGGATCTGATTTTGACTAGCACCTTGAATAGGAGAGAGAAGGGAGGAAAAGCATATAGAAACTTCCCTTCCCAATCTAGGAGAAAGGCATCCAGAGGGACTGAGCCCATCACTGGGGGCCTGCAACAAAACAGTGGAAGTTGGTGATTGTCTGGGGCTGCGAAAAGATCTATCTGAGGGGTGCCCCATCTGGCAAAAACTATCCCCAGTACTTGGGGATCCAGTGACCATTCGTGATGGCCCTGGGAAATCCTGCTGAGAGCATCTGCCAGAACATTGTCTTTTCCTGGGAGGTGAACTGCTATGAGGGAAGTATTCAGGGAATAAGCCAGAGACCATAACTTCATTGCTTCGGTGCACAAGGCCGAAGACCGAGTGCCCCTTGTTTGTTGATGTACCACATTGTGGTGGTGTTGTCTGTTCTGACTTGTACCACTTTGTTCTGAACAGATGCAGAAAACACTTGAAGTGCTAGAAAGACAGCTCTGAGTTCCAGCAAATTGATGTGGAGCAGAGATTCCTGAGGGGACCACACTCCCTGAGTGGAAAGGTCGCCCATGTGAGCTCCCCATCCCAGAAGGGATGCATCCGTAGTGAGGGTCAAGGAATGTGACAGAGGGATGAAGGGGACCCCCAGTCTTAAATTGCTCTGAACCTGCCACCACTGAATGGCCTGGATCAGGGTTCGAGTCACTGGGACCAACTTGGAAAGGGGATCTTTTCTCTGAGACCAAAAGGCTCTCAAGTGAAACTGAATGTCCCTCATCTGAAATCTTGCTCCTTGCACTACAGCTGTGGAAGCAGCCATGTGCCCTAGAGCTGTAAGAAGTGCCTTGCTGGTCGAGAGACCTGCAGAGTGAAGGAGGAGGCCAGGGCCACCAGGTTCCTTACCCTCTCTAAGGGTAGGAAGGCTCTGGCCTGCTTTGTGTCCAATTCTGCACCTATGAAGGTGAGTACCTGAACAGGTTCCAGAACTGACTTTGGAAGATTGAGCAAGAAGCCCAGAGAGGTGAGCAGCTGCTGGGTAACTTGCAGGTGTGATTTGACCTGTTCTGGAGACTGGCCTACAATGAGCCAGTCATCTAGATAGGGAAAAACAGCAATCCTTTGCCTTCTTAAATGAGCAACTGCTACTGCCAGACATTTTGTGAATACCCTTGGGGCAGAGGAGAGGCCGAAGGGCATTGCTCTGAACTGGTAGTGACCTGAGGGCAGTTCGAATCTGAGGTACTTTCGGTGGGAGCTTCTGATTAGAACATGGAAATAGGCATCCTTGAGGTCCAGGGAAGCTAGCCAGTCCCCTGGCCTTAGAGAAGGTAAAATCATTGCCAGAGTCACCATTTTGAACTTTGGTTTCAAAAGGTGCTTGTTCAGATATCTTAGGTCTAAAATGGGCCGCCATTCTCCTGTCTTTTTTGGGGTAAGGAAATATCTGGAGTACAGACCCTTGCCCTGGTGTAGTTGGGAAACCCTTTCTACAGCTCTGAGAGCTAGGAGGGTTGAGACTTCTGTTTCTAAGGTAAAAGTCTCTAGAGGGTTTGCAGGTGGAAAAAATCTGGCTCTCATCTTTGGAAATGTTTTGAAGCTGAGAACCAGACCCTGGCTTACTACTTCCAGGACCCATTTGTCTGATGTTAGAGACTCCCAGTCCTGGGCGATGTAAGCCAGCCTGCCCCCTACAGGTAGTGGAGAACCGGCCCTGGGCACACCATCAGGGTGCCTGTTTGGCAGGGGCTTTAGTCTGAGGGGTGGGAGCAGACCTACTTGCACCCCATCTGCCTCTGCCTCTGAAGAACCCCCTCTGAGCATAAGCAGAAGAAGCCTGGGTTTGGTAAAAGGCCTGTGAAAGGGCCTACCTCTACCCTTGGGGTCTGCTTCTGAGGAGTGGCTTGCGCCCTGGCTTGTGCACTCCTATAAGTTGTTCTGTATTCATCCATTTTTTTGTAATTCTCTGTTTGCTCCCCAAACAGAGAATTCCCCACCACAGGAAAATCCATAGCCTTAGACTGGTATCCCGTGACAAGTTAGTACACCTGAGCCAAGCTAATTCTACGAAAAGGCCGCAGATGTAGCCATGACTCTAGAGGATACATCATTAGAATCCACAGCAGCATGGAATTGCACCTTGGAAGCCTCAATACCATCAGAAGCCACCTGCTCCAGCTCCTTGGCAAGCTGGCCAGGTGCCTGTTTAGCCAAAGCCATGACAGTGTCCCATCTAGATTTTTGGTATCTTGCCACATAAGCCATGTAATTTGCTTGTCTGAGTCCTAAGGACGCTGCCATGTATTGTTTTTTAGCCATGGCATCAATCTTCCTGGAGTCCTTGTCAGGAGGATGTGAAGCCAGGGGAATGTTAGCTTTATCACAGGCTGCAGCCTGAGCTACCCCAACATGACTGCATTGCTGTGAAAGAAAGTCTGTATCAGGACCGACAAAGTGTACCTCCTGTCCATCTTTTGTCAACAGGAGTCACAGAATTAGGGCTTTTAGAATTTTTATTGTTTGCTTCCTAAAAGACTTATGTAAGGGATAGACAACTTCCTAGACTCTGGGATATCCATCATTTCCACAAAATCAGGTTCCTCCTGCTCATCCACAGCTTCCTCTAATGGGAGCTGGAGGGTTTCAGCAACCTTTTATAAAACAAAAATGAGAAGGGGACTCAAGAAAGCATAGGGAGATTCTAAAGGTCTGTCTGGGGAGATGTCCGTTCAATGGGCACATCCAGACTCTCAAAGTCACATTCACACTGTTCATAATCCTCCCCTCCTCTGGTTCATAAAATCTCCAATATCATATTCTTGAACTGGTGGAACCGACCTCCTACCAGACAGTGGCGGTTCGGACGGAACCGGAGAAAGTGACTGTACAATTTGTATAGCTTTTGCTATTTCTGCAGCAGTTGGAGAAGGAATTTTGGACTCCATACCTGCTGATTTTTTAGTTTTCTTTGCTGGAACTGGCTCCTCAGAGCCAGCTTTACGTTTGCCCGAGGAAGTCTCGCCCTGGTCAGAGGGCACTCCCTCGGTCGGTTGTCACCGAACCGGCTGCCATCCGGTCAGCGGACTTTTGGGCTCTGGTCCCTGAGCCTGCCCACTCTCTTATCCAGGGTGGCTGCAGGAAATTCTTACAAATCTGGCAGTCTGAATTGAGGTGGTCAAACCCAGACAATAAACATATGTAGTGTGGGTCAGCCTTGGCAAAGGCTTCCCACAGACACTACAGTGTTGAAACCCAGTGGGCCCGGTTTTTCTTTTGGGTTTCTCAGACATGATGCCAGCCTAACCAACAAACTTGCCCTTTTAACGGCAGTGCCAGGCAAGACACCCTTATCGGTTCCCAACCGTGTCACGGGTCGTGGAAAAAAACGTAATGAAATCCGTTTTTTTTAGAACCGATAATAACCGGGAACTGCACTCTAAAAGCTTTAAAATGCTTAAACTTTAAAGTTTTAACCAACCTGATTGGTTCGAACCAAACCGATAAACATTTACAAGTGCCACACAGAAATAAAACCCTATCTAGTACTTACAATACCACAGACAGAGCTTGAACCGATCGGTTGCGGTTAAAAATAATACTACTCGCGGTTGAATATAACCGAGAAAATACTGTTTAAACCGAGAAATGAACCGAGCAGTAGGAGAAATCTCCGGAGCGATTGTTCAGTGAGGCAGAGTAAAGAATCTGACGGTTTCAGTTTGAAATTATCCAGACAGAGCTTCTCTAACCGAGCTTGTGCTCTAAACTCCATTCTTAGAATGGTAGTTAACCCTTTCACCTCCGGAGCAGTTCTAATGGTGGGACAAACTGCAATTGTCATAATATAGCAAGACTTCATGTTGTTTGAATTGAAAGTAGCAACCGTGCCAAGTAGATCCTCTTCTCCCAGAAGTCAAAATCCACGGAATCTTGATCTGGGGGCCGGTCACGGCAGAGGGCGCGAAGCCCATCAGGACTGTCTAGCTGCATCAGTCCTGACTGAGGATGAGGCATATGACCTGGGGACTCGGGGCGGGGGCACAACACCTCTGGCTCAGGTCCCTAGGGGCTTGGACTCCGGAAAAGAGCCTTTGCCAGAACTGCAATGTCATGTCCCGGAAAGGAGCAGTCCAGGCGGGCACTACAAGGGTGGCCACACTGAAATCGCCTAGGAAGGCACGCATCGAATGCTCCAGATTGTGCTGAGTTGGTGGGGCGACACGCAGGTCTTCCATCATCCTCATAAAGAAATGCTGCTACTCAGCGAGATCAGCAGCAGGGGAGATGTGGACGGAAAGCTCCTCTCCCCCAGAACAGGAGGATGAGGAAGCAGAAGACCTCGGAGATCCAGAGGTTAGGGTGCCCAAAGAAGAGATGGCACTGAGAGCGGCAGCAGAACAGGAGTCTATGTCTGCCACAGCACCGTGAACGGCACCGGAGTAAGGGACGGTGCCGACAGCGACACTTCCCACAGCGCCGTGTCCTCACTCAGCGCCACAAGTGGCACCGGAGCTAGACACACCACCGTCCCCAGCCTTGGCACCGTGAACAGCACTGAGACACGGTCGAAGACAGTGCCACAAAGCTTCCCATGGCACCACCAGCGCTATCGGTGTCATGAACGGCGTTGACAGCAGAGACAGTGCCGAGCGGCAGCCCGGCATCAACAGGGCCCATGGCACCATGAATGGCACCGAGGCCCAAAATGGCACTGACTGACGGCGTCAAAGATGGTGCCGACCCAGGCTTTCCAGCCTGAGGAGACGACGACAAGACAGGATAGCGTCTGCCAGAGAACAGACAGAACACCATGAGGAAGGAGCTACTGGTATAACTAAAACTTCTCTACTGGGACTAAGAACTAGAAATCTTGTACTGAGACCTTCAATTTAGGGTACAAAAAAAAAAGAGTTAGTGTGTTTGTCAGAGGTAGTTGAAGTAAATTGTTATCTGTTATCTGTGTACTTATCTAGGTGCTTGTCACAGATGTCAGGAGGGAATTGTTATCTGTGAAATTAACTAGGTGTAGAAAGATTTGCAAAGTAGGGGGAGTGGCTTAGCTAGAAGGAGCCAGGTTAAAACCAGATTTAAGCACTGCCCTAGATAGCTTCTGCCAGAGAACAGACAGAACACCAAGAGGAAGGAACTAATGGTATAACTAAAACTTCCCTACTGGGACTAAGAACTAGACATCTTGTACTGGGACCTTCAATTTAGGGTAAAAAAAAAAAGAGAGAGTTAGTGTGTTTGTCAGAGGTAGTTGAAGTAAATTGTTATCTGTGTACTTATCTAGGTGCTTGTCACAGGTGTCAGAAGGGAATTATCTGTGAAATTAAGTGTAGAAAGATTTGCAAAGTAGGGGGAGTGGCTTAGCTAGAAGGAGCCAGGTTAAAACCAGATTTAAGCACTGCCCTAGATAGCTTCTGCCAGAGAACAGACAGAACACCAGGAGGAAGGAGCTACTGGTATAACTAAAACTTCTCTACTGGGACTATATTGACCTCTTTCCCTCCCCCCAACCCTAAACCAGTTCTACTTTTATAGGCACATGATTTAACTGACAGCAGGAACTTCCTGTTTGGGAGCAGGAAGTGAGTGATCACAGAGTCACCAAAGACTCACCATCCTAGAAGGGCAAGAGTAGCTCTCCGTCCCCCCCCCCCACAGCTGCTGGAGGTCTGACTCTGAGCAAGTAAAGAGACTACTGAGAAATATAGGAACTTTTTGTCTTAGAACAGGAAGATCAGGAGCTAAAAGGGCACAGAGTCAGTAAGTAAGTAAGTAGGGGAAGAAAAAAAATAAACAGAAGAAAGAGTAAGTATTCCAAACAACAGTTAGGGGGCCAGAAAAAAGACATGATGGGAGAGGTGCAGTGCAGTGGCTGTGGAGCAGCAGTCTTCCGGGAGACGTTCTGGAGGATGCAGTGTTGTCCCATCTGCAGGCACCTCTCTGGGCTGAGGGAGGAGGTTGCTCATCTCCAAGCTGAGTTGGACAGGATTTGTGGGACCTCCTCTCCCACCCAGGGACCACCAAGCTCACTGACGTTGCCTCAGAGGTTGCCAAGAAAGAGGAGCAGTTGGACCACAGTGAGCTCAGGGAAGGTGAGGGTGGTGGAACAGAGGTGCATCCCTCCAGTTGTACCTCTCTACAATTTCTATGCCATTCTGGAAAAGTGTGGTTCCTCTATAGAGGCACCCACAGTGGAGACCAAGGAGGATGCTGGGAACCTCCACAAAGAAGACCCACAGGAGGGTAGCATGGGACCCCACAGGGGAAGAAAACAACTCCTGGTGGGGTGCTCCATTGTTAGGAAGGTAGAACTGGGGGAGGAAGGGGAGAGGGAGGTAAGGTGCCTGCCTGGCACCATGGCTTGGAGGGACAGGGAGCGAATCCTCAGGATCACAGGAGCAGCTGCACAGGGGAGGGAGCTGGATGTCGTTGTCAACCTAGGGACAAATGACCTGGCTAAGAAAGGGATCAGAGCAGTGCAAGAAGCATTTGTGGAGATGGGGAGGGGCCTTAGACAAATAGCACACACGGTAACCTTCTCGGAGGTTCTGCCTGTCTATGGCACGGATGAGGCTAGGGTGCTCCACACCATGGGATTCAATCAGTGGTTGAAAAACTGGTGCAGAGCTCAGGGATTTGGCTTCATTGGGGACTGGGGGTCCACCTGGATGGATGTAGGCCTATACTAGCATGATGGTCTTCATCTGTCCAGGAGGGGAACCAGGATCCTAGGTGATGGGCTTAAATACTTCATTGAAAAGCATTTAAACTAGCCAAGGGGGGAGGCACTGGAAAGGAGCAGGGAATTCCTAGCCCCACCCAAAAAAATCAGGGTACTAAGTGAGGTAGACACCAACATAGAGATGTCAATAGGGAGAAGCGCTGGGGTAAATGGAGAAAGTGACAAATGCAATAAGGACAGGGATGGGGCAAAATGGGGTAAGGTCATCAAGAAATGGAGGGTAATGAGTACCAATGCCCGTAGTCTGGGCAACAAGCTCCCTGAACTGGTGGCCTTGATGGAAGAGGGATGCCTGGATATTGTAGTAGTCACAGAAACATGGTACACAGAGAACCATGACTGGGATGTTAACATACCAGGGTACACAACCTACAGGAGAGACAGGAAGGGTGGGGGAGAGTAGCTCTCTATGTAAGGGAAGGGATAAAAGCAACTGAACAAAAGAGTAAGCAGGGAGGAGAGGAGGCACTGTGCATCACCTTAGAGACTGGAAATGGCACCACAATCTGCACAGGGGTTGTATACAGACCCCCATATCAGGGGGAAGGAATGGACAAGGATATGATAGAAGGCATACTTAGGATGGCAGAGAAAGGGGAAATACTGTTGATGGGGGACCTTAATATGCCAGATGTTAACTGGATCACCTTTGCTGCAGCCACATCCAAAAGCAGGGCCATTCTTGATGCCGTTCAGGTGGCACACCTCAGACAGCTAGTTTTAGAACCTACTCGTGAGGGAGCAATCTTAGACCTCGTATTCTCAAATGGGGACAGTGAGAGGATCTCAGGTCTAGAAGTGGGTAGCCATTTGGGAACAAGTGCCACCAAACAGTGTGGTTCATGATAAACTCAGCTACAGAGTCAAGCCATACAAAAGTGAGGGCTCTGGACTTCAGGAGGGCTGACGTTGGCAAGATGGGAGAGTGCCTTAGAAAAGCACTAGCAAACAGGCTAGAAGGAGGGGCAGAGCAACAATGGGGAAATATCAAAACTGCCATCACAGAGGCAACAAGGTTTTGTGTGAAGCAAATAAACAAATCAAAATGAAAGAAAAAGCCACTATGGTTTTCAAAAGAAGTGGTGGTGAAGGTTAGGAAGAAAAAGATAGCATTTAGGAAGTATAAGGAAACACAGAAGCAGCAGGACAGAGAACTGTACCAGTTAAGGCAGAAGGAAGCAGGGGAGGGTAGTCAGAATAGCAAAAGCACAAACTGAGGAAAAGATAGCCAACTCGGTTAAGAAGGGGGTTAAAACCTTTTATAGGTATATCAGGGAGTGTAGAAAGACAAAGGGAGGGATAGTGATGCTGAATAGAATGGATGGTGGGTGGGCAGAGAGTGACAGTGAAAAAGCAGGGATACTGAATGAATACTTCTGTTCAGTATTCACAAAAAAGAGGAAGTGGGGGAGATGCCTAATCCAATTAACAGAAGCATTCTGGAGAGGGGGGGGGTCGATCCCAGTCCTTTCACAGAAGAAAGGGTTCTGAAAGAACTCTTAAAACTGAAGGTGGACAAAGCAATGGGGCCAGATGGAATTCACCCCAGAATTCTAAAAGAATTAAGCAGAGAACTAGTGACACCACTGACTACCCTTTATAACAAATCATGGGAGGATGGTGTGGTACCTCAGGACTGGAAGAAGGCTGATGTGATTCCCCTTCACAAAAGTGGGAGCAAGACAGAGGCAGGAAACTACAGACCTGTCAGTTTGACCTCTGTGGTAGGAAAGATGGAATCACTTCTGAAGGAAAGAATTGTTGAGTACCTAGAGGCCAGTGGGAAAGGGACCCAAGGCAGCATGGGTTCACAGCGGAAGGTCATGTCAGAGGAATCTAATTGATTTCTTTGACTGAGTGACCAAAGTAGTAGACCAGGGAGGGCTGTGGACATGGTCTACCTAGACTTTAGCAAGGCATTTGACACAGTCCAACACAAAGATTAGTAGTCAAATTAACCAGCCTTGGAGTGGGTCCCAGGGTGGTAGCCTGGGTAAAACATTGGCTGAACAACAGGACACAGAAGGTAATTGTAAATGGAGTCCACTCTGAAGAAAGAGGGGTTACTAGTGGGTACTGCAGGTTCAGTACTGGGACCAGTCTTTTTTAATGTCTTTATAAGTGACATTGCAGAGGGACTGGAAGAAAAAGTATGCCTCTTTGCAGATGACACAAAGATCTGCAACAGGGTTGATACACAAGGAAGCGTGGAAAGGATGAGAATGGACTTGGCAAGGTTGGAATAATGGTCAGAAGTATGGCAGCTTGGATTCAATGCAAAGAAGTGCAAAGTAATGCACCTGGGAAACAAAAACCCAGGGGAAGATTACACAATGGGGGGGGAGGTAGTAACAACAACAAAAATGGAAAGGGGCCTGGGGGTAATCATATCAGATGACCTTAAGGTTGGCAAGCAATGCGAGAAGGTGGTAGGGAGGGCTGGGGGGATACTGGTGTAACCCCCAGAGGGTGCTACCCTTAGGGCTACTACCCCTGCCTGCCTACTCTGAGACAGGGTGAGGGGCCCAGATCCATTGACAGGTGCCTCCACCCAGAGGTTGGGGTTACTACGGTCAAAACTGCCTTGGTTACAGCCCTCTGGGTTACTGCAACCCCCCTTTTTGTCCCACTAGTGGCTCACACTGGGTACCAACAATTCTAGTCACCAGTACACCTACCCCCCCAGATAGTATCTCTCAACTCACTCCGGGGAACCCCTGTAAAGTAAGGTGCAGTTATATCACAGTCACAATGTAGCAGTTCACCAGAGATGCACAAACCAGCCAGGATGTAGTTGCAACACAATAATCTGATTTATTAAAGGGGGCAGATAACAAGGAAGAGGGGGGATCAAGTTAATTGGCTTATACTATAATTATCTACCTAGGGCTCTGTGCACAGGCCTAACCCTAAGATTTGCTGTCCCTGGGTACCCAAGCCCTATCGGCTAGTCCAAACGTGGCAGCTGGTTGGGGCCCGTAACACAGATAAACGTTACAATCCTGAGCAGGTCAGAATAGGAAGAAAGTTTAATTAGGCAGTCAGTAGTATAATACTACACTGGAAACCACTGTTTACACACTTGGCAGAGCTACCCTGTTTCAGTACTCACAACTCCAGCAAATAACGATTCCTTCAAAACTGACAGGGCTGAGTCTGAGTTTCACCAGCCTCCTCACACATTTATATGGCAAACAACAGAGGGGTACCATACCAGGCAGCTGCTTTCAGGCTTTCACGAACTTGCAGAAGAACTCGGGCAGCAAACGGCAGCTTCAACATCACGGATGGACCAAGCGCGATTCAGCAATTCTCTCCAGTCCTCTCAGGTTGAGCCTGGTAGGTAGCTGGGCTGGCACCAGCCTCCTCTGACCGCACGCCGGCGGATTTAGTCTGAATTTTCAAATGGCAAAAACGGCCACCTCAGGCCATCATGCGCTTCCCGCGCGCACACTACCCCAGCGCAGAAGCACAGAGCTCCTCTCTTCTCCTAAGCCACAATGCATCTAACTTTGGCAGCCTTGAGCACTCCACCCAAAGCGGCTACCCGCTTCCATTGGCTGGCTGAACATGCCAGTCACTTCCTCCGGCTCTGTGGTGCTAAAAGCCATAGCCCATAATACCTCTCTCAAAGACAAGCAGTTTCCCATTGGTCAGCCGACTCTTAGGGTCCCGAGGTACTGATTGGTCCAATTCAACGGTTCTGGACCAAAATGGCGAGACAACCAAACAGTCCTCACTGCAAAAGGAAGGCAGGTTAGAACAACCACATTATCATTATTATTTTACATCATTCCCAACAAACAATCGCAACCTCCAACAGAACTCCCTCTGCACCACCAGCGATGGCAGAAGGGAGTTATTTTTTCGGTGTTCCGGGCGGGACTCGGGCATACAACCCCACAGCCCCCCTCCATTTCAGTTACTTACGGCTGCAACAGGCATCCCTTAAAGAGACAGCTTACAGAGGCTTTTAAAAGCGCTCAACTGCTACCCATTTAGACGGCTTTTATGCCGATCACCAACCAGGCATGGAGCATGGGAACGAGCTCCAAGAAAGCGTTCAGGAACCCCCATTTGCAAGGGGGTTACACCCTCCCTGGCCTGGAAAAACTTGGCGTCCATGTCAAGTAGTCACCCTTGAATTACTTGAGGGCAAATATCTTAGTTAACACTATATCACACTTTGCATTACATACATGAATATTATATTCACAATGTACTATGGTTTATACAACATTATACACACAAACTCTTGTTCCCTTTCTTAACTCAGGTCATTAGTTCCTGCTCATGACACCGGGACTGGGGGGACCCCTCTCTTTCAGTTACGGGTGGGTTACCTAAAGCAGGGGCACCGCACTCAAAGGGTAATACTAACAGTCTGGAGTCATCCCCCAAGGCTAGCTTAGGCAAGGAACTCGGGGACACATACACCCCTTTGTGGACCAAATTTAAGGGCAAGTCCACTGGCTGACCCAGAGACTCATAACTCAACTTTATCACCGGCCGTATTTCTGCTGGATCGCCTAGGGTCTCGGGAGATCCTGAAACAGGCCCTGACTCCAATTCAGTTTCAGTGACATTAGCAAGGAATTTCTATGGGGAAAAGGGCTCAGCACTCATAGTACTACTGGGGCCTGACCTTCTATCCCCGGACCCACCCCACTGGGCTCAGTTGGGGGCTGTCTAGGCACCGGTGAGGAACCATCAGGGCATTCAAAATATTCTTCCGGGTCTGGCATATCACTTGTTTGCTCCCCCATCTCACTCTTTTCCTCTGAAAAATCAGATAATGCAGCCAGGCCAGACAGTTCAGCCATGCTCAAGGATCCCACCCCCTGGGAGTTGCTGTTACTCAATTCAAGCTCTGGAAACATAGGGTCTGGAGACAAAGCTGGGGGCTTAGGCAGTCCAGGAGGCCCAACCTCATCTCCAGAGTTAACAAGGGGATTGCCCCAAAATAACTGACTCAATTCATAAGAGGGATAGTATCCAATATCATCTTCGTCGTCTTCTGACACCAATGGTTGATCATTTCCCTCTGTAGACTTTGGGCGAGGCCCTCTTGATTGGCCTGCTGAAGGATCAACGGGTTTGGTGCTTTTCCTGGCAGCCGATCTAGTCATAGGCCTGGGGGGGGGGCATTTGAAGATTCAGCTTCAATCAGTATTTGCCCGATTGGTAGCAGATGATTTCGGTGTATAGTTTTCACATCTTTGGCATTGTTTTCAGGCCACACTTTATATACAGGCAAATCTGTCAATTTTCCCACAACAATGTGGGGGAGGTGGTGCCATCTGTCGGCAATTTTATGTTTCCCATGCAGCCCCAGATTCCTCAGTAACACTCGGTCCCCTTCTTTTAGCTCCATTGTTTTTACTTTATCGTATCTTTCCTTGTTGGCTAGGTTTCGTTTAGCCACCATGGTCTGGGCCAGTTGGTAGGCATGGTTTAATTGGGCCTTTAATTTCTGTACATACTGTAAATGGTTCTCTGCTTGCACCCCGTCAGGGGAAACCCCAAAGCACACATCCACTGGCAGTCTAGCCTCTCTCCCAAACATCAGTCGGTACGGGGAAAATCCTGTGGCATCACTTTTTGTACAATTATAAGCGTGAACTAGGGTGCTAATCTGCTGGCTCCATCTCGGTTTGTCTCTTGGTTGCAATGTGCCCAACATGTCAAGCAATGTACGGTTAAACCTTTCAGGCTGAGGATCTCCCTGAGGGTGGTAGAGGGTGGTTCTTGACTTTCGCACCCCCCACAAAGACAGCATCTCTTTAATCAAACGGCTCTCAAAGTCCCTTCCCTGGTCGGAATGGATCTGCTGCGGAGCCCCATAGTGGAAAAAAGTTTTCAACAAGTATCTTAGCCACCGTGGTTGCTTTCTGATCCTTAGTTGGGAAAGCCTGTGCATACCGGGTAAAATGATCAGTGACCACCAATATGCTACTGACACTTTTCAGATCAGGTTCTAGACTCAAAAAATCAATACAGACCAGTTCCATAGGGGCACTAGTGGTAATGTTGACCAGGGGAGCAGCCCTCTGGAGCAAAGCTTTCCTTTGCAAACAGCGGCTACAGGTCTTGACATATTGCTCTACATTCGTACTCATTTTCGGCCAGTAAAATCGAGCCCGTACTAGATCAAGTGTTCGTTCTATGCCGAGATGCCCTATCTGATTATGCAAAGACCTTAAGACCAGTTCTTTAAAAGCTGAGGGCAGCACTAGTTGTTGTTTGTCTACCCGGCGTTCCTTATTCACAGTCTCTCTGTATAGTAATTGGTTAATCAGCTTCAATTTGGGCCCCTCCTTATACAACAAGGCAGTCCTTAGATCAGTAGAACGTAACTTGGACACGTCCCTCCCAGCCTGCAAAGCCTCCACAGCCATTTATATCATAAAATCACAGGCTTGAGCCTGTTGGAGACTATCATTGTTGAATTGGGGTAGTGAGCTAGTGTCTAATGCAGAGAAATGACAGTAAGCAGCAGGTATGCAATTTTCAGATGGTCCCAAACAATCCACCATACAGTCCACCCCATCAGGAGACACCTGTTCCTCTTTGTCAAATTTCTGGCAGAGGGCTCTTATGTCAGGTTCGGACAACCTGACCCAATCAGTTTGTGGCATAGGCCTCCGAGAGAGAGCATCCGCATCTGTATGGTTTAGACCCGCCCTGTACTCAACAGCATAGTCGTAGGTGGCCAAGGCAGACAGCCACCTATGACCAGAGGCATCCAACTTGGCAGAGGTCTGTACATAAGTCAGAGGATTGTTATCAGTCTTTACCAATATCTTGGCACCATATAAATAATCATGAAACTGATCAACAATGGCCCACTTCAAAGCCAGGAATTCTAGTTTGTGCACTAGATAATTTTTTTCTGAAGGAGTCAGGCTTTTGCTGGCAAACGCTACAGGTCTCAGACCATTCGAGTGCTCCTGATATAACACAGCCCCCAATCCTTGTAGACTGGCATCAGTATGAAGAATGTATGGCTTGGTCGGGTCAGCATAGGCCAACACTGGGGCATGGGTAAGTTGATATATGATGTCATAGAAGGCTTCTTCACACTCAGCAGTCCACCAATCCCCAAACACATCATTCGGCCAGAAATACTTCTTTTCTGTCTCAGAGCGCACAACCTTCTTATACTTTTTGTGCGTAGGTGGATACCCCTGAGTGAGGTTGAGGAGGGGGTGGATCACTCGAGAATAGTCCTTAACAAACCGCCTATAGTATCCACAAAACCCCAGGAATTGTTGCAGCTCTTTCAAATTCCTAGGCTGAGGCCAAGTAGTCAAAGCCTCCACTTTGCTAGGGTCAGTCTCTATGCCCTCAGTGGACACTATGTGGCCCACGTATTTCACAGAAGTCTGGAAGAATTGACACTTGTCGATAGACACTTGAGGCGAAATCCTCCAACCAATCCAAACCTTGAATAATCGTTGCTTGTGCTCTTCCAATGATCGCCAAACACTATGACGTCATCTAAATAGACCAGACACTGAGTAGATCTATGTCCCCACAACCCGTTCCATCAAGCGCTGAAAAGTGGCTGGGCCACCCGAAATCCCTTGAGGCATCCGAACAAACTCATAGAAGCCTGGGGCAAATGAATGCAGTCTTCTCCCGGTCGTCTGGGGCCATCGGGATCTGGTAGTATCCACTGCGAAGATCCAACACAGTGAACCACTTGCTACCATTTAAACAATCCAAGGCATCCTGTATGCGTGGCATAGTATATTGGTCCAGAATGGTCCACCGATTCAAAGTGCGATAGTCTACACACATCCGAACTGCCCCATTCTTTTTCCTTACTACTACTATGGGGGAGGCATAGGGGCTCCTGGACTCTTGTATTACACCAGCAGCCAACATCTCTTGCAGATGCCGCCTTACATCATCTATATCAGTGGAGGCCAGGCGCCGGGATCTCTCTCGGAAAGGCCTTTCATCATGCAGCCGAATGTGATGCACAGCCCCTTGCACACATCCCACATCCCACTCTTTCAGGGAAAAAACCTGGTCTCTCTTGGCAAGCCTCTCACTGACCCTTTGTTTCCATTCAGCTGGCAGCGGGGAGTCACTGAAGTCAAACAAATCAGGAGTAACTATCATCTGTCCTGGAACCCTTTCTGTTTGGTAGTACTGCAGTATCTGCACAATGTACGCTTGCCAAGGTACACCCTCTTCTTATTTGAATCTCTCTGTTGGATATATTATGCACTTGAACCATCACCCTCTTAACATAAGCATGCGCTCTAGCCCGCAAGATGCTGGGTTTGACCAACAGTCCCTCAGGTAATCTTCCCTCCACAGGCGCATCCAACATCAACAACTTATTCTTAACATCGGTTTTCAGTCATACTTCTCCATGCAGGACACATTAGGCATTCGGGGCAAGTATCACGGGGGCCGGATCCTTTTTCCACACCACACCCACCGGGCCTTCAGGTTCCTCCGGACTAACCTTCTTCTGAGTGGCACTTGCCTTTTGAATCACAGCAGGTATGCTCAAAGCTCGCCCGGTCTGGAATGCTTGTTTTTCTGAACACAATTGGGCCACTCGTCCGAACATATGCGCATTTGTCCCAATCAACAAAGGCACCCCATCGTACAGTCCAGTGGGTGGGCAAACTAAAACTAGGGTTTCCACCTGCTCATCCATTCCAGCCACAGTTGCAGAGAAAGATAACCAGACTCGGATGTACCCCAAATATGGATAGGCCTTGTCGCTCAACCCCCACACATGTAGACCCTTCAAAGGTTGCAGGGGCACCTCAGGTAAGTGGGCCTGGTACCAGTCCTGAAACATGATGGTTACCTGAGAGCCACTGTCTAATACAGCTCGAGTGGGAATTCCATTTACCCGCACCGGGGTCTCCATTGAAGGCCCGACCACATCAGACCAGTTTGGGGCTGCAGCATGGAAAGCCGGCTGGGCATGAGCCTGAGTCACAAAACCTTTTCTGGGGGACCGAGACTGGGCCTGGCGGTGTCGGGCGATCAGTCTGTTGTTGACTTTCCTTAAATTCTCCGGCCTCTGGCACTCAGGTTGGAAATGCCCATCTTCCCCACAATGATAACAGAACTTGGGGTCCCGGGGTCACTATTTTGTGGAGGGCTCCTTATCTGTGGGGGGCTCTGAGAGGGGCGAGAAGGCTATCTTTGGCCGGGGTTCGGGTTTCTGCATGACTCAGGGGCCCCGGACCCGACAGGGTACATAGAAGGTTGCTTCAAGTCCCTCACCAGTTCCCGTAAATTCCTAACCTCGGCCCTCAACTCACTCTCTACGTGGGGGTCGGAGGAAATAACTCGCATTCCCACAGTACCTGGAAAATCTGGGGATCCCTCAGACCCTCCAGGCAGGCCAGTCTCCTCGGGGGTATTAGGCTCAGAGGTCCCACTAGAGTTTACCGCCCCCACACAGGGTTCCCACCCCTCTTCATCAGTCTCCACCTCCATAATTTCCCTCATTAATTGACAATATTCAGGCGGGGTGGCCCGACGATCATGTAACTTAAGTTTCAGCAGTATTACACTAGAAAATCTGGCAGATTTTAAAACATGTTCTAATCGGACCTGATTCAGGGCTCGGCAGTGATTCCCCCTTTCTATAGGCCTTCTGCAAGGCCCGCTCCCCTCTAGTAACAAAAGCGGACAGTTTCATTTCTCCACTGCTTAGCAGACCTGAATTTCCATAATAAGTCTTCACCAGTCTCTGTACTCCCAAAAACCCCTTCTAAAGCAGAGAGATACTCTGCAGCAGTGGCTTCCGGACTGGTGGCCCGGAAGAACCTAATGGCTTCTAAAGCAGGACCCCGGAAGCTCTCCATCAGCCTCTTCCTTCCCCCCCCTCAGAGCATTGCCATTCCTGGACTAAAGGGGTGGCATAGTCCATCCAAGCCTCCAGATCATCCTCCCCTGGAGGCACTGGCACCGTACCAGAGAAAAATTTTAACTTACGGTAAGAATCGAGCTGTATGGGTGGGACCACCAGGGGCAGGGAAGCCAACACAGAACTCTTGGGCGGGCAAGGGGAGGTGCCAGGGGAGCTCTGAGGGGTAGCATCACTGGATAAATCTAAGGCTTATAGCAGCTCCTGGGTGGTTCTCCCATCCACGGCCAACAATTTAAGCAGTTTGTCTTTAAAACTGTTCATTTGAGGAGACACCCCAGGAGTGACCGACCCACTTCGAATATGAATTAGCCTCCATCCCTGTGAAGCACCCTCCGGATAAATCACAGGAGGTACCTTCTCGGGATCGATGGCCACACTGCATAGAAGTAACACCTGCAACGTCTGGTCAAGCAAATCAGCCATACGCCCCTTTACCTCCACTTTGCCCAAACATTTTACTTGCTCTGCAGCAGAAATGATGTCAGCAGTTGGGGTTCCCAAAGGCACATCTAACAATAACACAATCTTCTGGGAGTCTAGCTCTTCGGCTTCACCCCACCCCATCAGTCTGTGTACCATGGTCTTGATGGGTCCCAGTTTAATTTTCCCAGCATATCCCTTCCATTTTTCCATTTCTTATGTGCTTCCCCACTTGGCCCTGGGGACGCTAATCCCAGCGGTGCCTCCAATTTGTAACCCCCAGGGGGCGCTACCCTTAGGGCTACTACCCATCCCTGCCTCCACTGAGACAGGGTGAGGGGCCCAGATCCATTGACGGGTGCCTCCACCCAGAGGTTGGGGTTACTACAGTCAAAACTGCCTCGATTACAGCCCTCTGGGTTACTGCAACCCCCCTTTTGTCCCACTAGTGGCTCACACTGGGTACCAACAATTCTAGTCACCAGTACACCTACCCCCAGATAGTATCTCTCAACTCACTCTGGGGACCCCCTGTAAAGTAAGGTGAGGTTATATCACAGTCACAATGTAGCAGTTCACCAGAGATGCACAAACCAGCCAGGATGTAGTTGCAACACAATAATCTGATTTATTAAAGGGGGCAGATAACAAGGAAGGGGGGGGAATCAAGTTAATTGGCTTATACTATAATTATCTACCTAGGGCTCTGTGCACAGGCCTAACCCTAAGATTTGCTGTCCCTGGGTACCCAAGCCCTAACAGCTAGTCCAAACGTGGCAGCTGGTTGGGGCCCGTAACACAGATAAACATTACAATCCTGAGCAGGTCAGAATAGGAAGAAAGTTTAATTAGGCAGTCAGCAGTATAATACTACACTGGAAACCACTGTTTGCACACTTGGCAGGGAGCTACCCTGTTTCAGTACTCACAACTCCAGCAAATAATGATTCCTTCAAAACTGACAGGGCTGAGCCTGAGTTTCACTAGCCTCCTCACACATTTATATGGCAAACAACAGAGGGGTACCATACCAGGCAGCTGCTTTCAGGCTTTCACGAACTTGCAGAAGAACTCGGGCCGCAAATGGCAGCTTCAACATCACGGATGGACCAAGCGCGATTCAGCAATTCTCTCCAGTCCTCTCAGGTTGAGCCTGGTATGTAGCTGGGCTGGCACCAGCCTCCTCCGACCGCACGCCAGAGGATTTAGTCCGAATTTTCAAATGGCAAAAATGGCCACCTCAGGCCATCACGCGCTTCCCGTGCGAACACTACCCCAGCGCAGAAGCACAGAGCTCCTCTCTTCTCCTAAGCCACAATGCATCTAACTTTGGCAGCCTTGAGCACTCCACCCAAAGCAGGCGCTACCCATTTCCATTGGCTGGCTGAACATGCCAGTCACTTCCTCTGGCTCTCAGTGGTGCGAAAAAGCGCCATAGCCCATAATACCTCTCTCAAAGACAAGCAGTTTCCCCATTGGTCAGCCGACTCTGTAGGGTCCCGAGGTACTGATTGGTCCAATTCAACGGTTCTGGACCAAAATGGCGGAGACAACCAAACAGTCCTCACTGCAAAAGGAAGGCAGGTTAGAACAACCACATTATCATTATTATTTTACATCATTCCCAACAAACAATCGCAACCTCCAACAGAACTCCCTCTGCACCACCAGCGATGGCAGAAGGGAGTTATTTTTTCAGTGTTCCGGGCGGGACTCGGGCATACAACCCCACAGCCCCCCTCCATTTCAGTTACTTACGGCTGCAACAGGCAGCCCTTAAAGAGACAGCTTACAGAGGCTTTTAAAAGCGCTCAACTGCTACCCATTTAGACGGCTTTTATGCCGATCACCAACCAGGCATGGAGCATGGGAACGAGCTCCAAGAAAGCGTTCAGGAACCCCCATTTGCAAGGGGGTTACACCGGGATGTATAGGGAGAGGCATCACCAGCAGAAAACAGGTAGTCGTTATCCCCCTGTACAGACAGTTGGTGAAACCCCATCTGGAGTACTGCGTTCAGTTCTGGAGACCCCATCTCCGCAAGGACATAGACAGGATGGAGGCAGTTCAGAGGAGGGCAACTAAAATGGTGCAGGGTCTGCAAGAGAAGCCATATGAGGAGAGGCTAAAGGAGCTTAATATGTATACCCTTGAGGAAAGGAGGAGAGGGGGGACATGATAGAAACGTTTAAGTACCTCAGCGGAATCAACAAAGTTCAGGAGGGCAGCATCTTTCAGAAAAAGAGATGTGCAAGAACAAGGGGATACAATTTGAAGATAGAGGAGGGACGGCTCAGGGGCAATGTGAGGAAGCAGTTTTTCACAGAGAGGGTGGTGGATGCATGGAACAGCCTTCCTGAGGAGGTTGTGAGGTCTAAAACTATGGGAGAATTCAAGAATGCATGGGACAGACGTAAGGCAATTTTTGTCGGGGGTAGGAAGAAATTGGCTGTTGGTTAAATAGGATCTGCAGCTTATCCTGTAGGTAGGGAAATGGGCAGACTAGGTGGGCCAAGTAGTCCTTATCTGCTGTCAAGTCTAATGTTTCTATGACACCGGGGGAGCCGTTGCCCCTGAAGGGGCAATTGCCAGAGCTGTGCCTCCCACCCGTTCCCCTTGGGAACAGACTGGGCCTCCTGCACTGCGGAAGGGGCTTCTGCCATGGCGAGGCTACAAGAATCGGAAGCCCCCTCCTCCATGGTCCATATAGAACCAGTCGCGGACCCGGAGGAAAGGTCAAGAGACTGCGGCTTGGCCCCATGATGAGTGCGCACCCGTCCCTCGAAAGTCAGCGGAACTAGTCCAACTTTCTACGTGCGCTGTTCCAGGACACGATCCATAGAGAAACAGATGTTGCACGAATCCATGTCGTGAAGCGGGCCAAGGCATGTAAGACAACGATCATGGTGGTCGATAACGGAGTACTTGCAGCCCCACGGGCACAGACGCATAGGAGATCACCCTGCTTTCAGCAACTTTTTGCCCTCCGACCTAGACATGATCGACAGAAAAACAATGCAAAAAACAGACTCGACGTCGCTGAAAATAATAAAGGAACAGTCTTACCAGACAGTGGCATCGAGTAGGGTGAAACGGAACCGGCAGGAAAAACTCTGCGTCGAAGGACACGTTGACTAGGCCCGTAGTTGCTTGGAGCTCCTCACAAGGTACAACCTCTATGGCGGGAGACAAAGAACTGGTGGAAGGGTGGGGTCAACGACAGCTAATGGCCAACCTGCTAGCACCACACAGTGCATTGGCCTCGAGGGCCGCGCTGTCGACTTCACCCATCCAAAAAAAAAAAAGCTCCCACATGGTCGTGACCTCCAGCCAAACCCAAAGGTGATGAATGGTGAAGACTGACACAGATAAGATCAACAGTTGACCTGGAAGGAGATTTATTTATTTATTTATTGAGGATTCGGAAATACCTTTGAGTCAAAGGTTCCACGTCACAAAAATTGAATACAGAGCAAAACATTACAAAATGATTCAACCAGAACACAGTCCAGCATTGTTACAAAGAAACAGTGAAGGCTAACAATCCGAAACTCGGGTTAATTCAAACATGTCATAGAAATACAGACTAAACACAGAACTATATCGAAGTCTGACAGACTAGGGTAGGCTCAGATTGTGCGAGTGTGTGTTTGTGGGGTGGGGGGAGATAAGCAGGCCAGAGGCCTTAGTCAGTGGTGAGAGGGAGGGGGAGGGGCAAGGATTCAGTAACAGTCACAGGTATTTGAGGACTGGAGGTGGTCCCCAAGGATGGTTTTGAAAGGGCCAATTACATTTTCATTTACAAGTGAGGATGGTAGGCTGTTCGTCAAAGAAGGGGCTCTGAAGCTGAAAGACCTTTGGAATCAGGAGGTGCGGCAGAAGGGAACATAGAGGAGTGGCTTGGCAGAGCTTCGGGTATGCTTTGCTTCCGGGCTGGGTGAACTAAGGGGGTGAGCCCTGACGGGGAGAGGCCAAGGACAATCTTTTTGGCCATGAGGCAGGTGAGGTACCTGATTCTATTATCGAGATTAAGCCAGTTGGTGGTGTTATAAAGTGAGCAGGTATGGGTGAGACGGTCAAAACCCAGGATGAGATGACATACTTTATTTAGGGAGAGGCGGAGTCTATATAGGGCAGAGGTGTTAGCAGCGCTGTAGACAAGTATGCCATAGTTGAGCAGGGAGAGGATGGAGGAGGAGGAGACAGTGAGTCTGAGGGTGTCTGGGGAAAAGCTGTGCTTGAAGCGATACAATAACCCCAATCTAGCATTGAGGGCATTAGACAGGAGATGGCTATGTTGGTGGAAATTAAGCGCTGGGTCGAGAGTGATGCCCAGGTATTTAAAGGAGTCCACTTGCTCCAGGGGGGGTCAGCTTACCAGTTAGTACTTCGGGGAAGTGCACCTTCCAGGTGTTGAGAGGATGAGAGAATAGTATAACTTCGGTCTCCTTATAGTTGAGAATAAGGTGCTGAGTGGAGAACCAATTTTCAGCACAACTAAAGGAGGACTGAAGGGAGTGGTGGAGTTGAATGGGGTCAGGGTTGGAGGAAAATAGGACAACATCGTCCGCGTATAGTAGCAGGTTGCCAGGGCAGGACATGGGGACAGAGTTAAGGAAGAGGCTGAAAAGTAGAGGTCCTAGTATGGATCCCTGTGGGATACCGGAGAGGACGGGCAGCCTGTTGGATAAGGTGTTACAAATTTTGACCTTCTGGAAGCAGTTTGAGAGGTAGTCAGAGAATCAACCAAGGGCGTCCCGAGAGAAACCAATGTTGGACAGTGTGGTTAGTAAGAGGGAGTTGTTGACAGTGTCAAATGCCTTGGTAAGGTTGATGAAGACATCACCAGTGACATGTCCCCTGTCCAGAGCGGAGTGGACGTGTGAGGTAAACTCAAGAAGGGCAGTGGTTGTACCGTGGCCTTTGCAAAAGCCATGTTGCTGTTTGCAGCGTAGGTTGTATTTGTTGAGGTGGTCTGTGAGCTAATAAGATACAATCCGCTCTAGGGCCTTGGATAGGGGAGGGAGAATGGAGATGGGGCAGTAGTTATTGGTAATGGAACGGTCCCCACTTTTAAATATGGGGTGATGGAGGCAGATTTCCACCTAGAGGGAAATTTACCTTGACATAAGGAGTGGTTCAGTATATGGGTGAGGGGGTAGAGTACCTCATGAAGGGTGAGCCAGAGGAGTTTCAAGTCTAGGGTATCACCGCTGTAGCTGGAGTGGCTTAGGGATTTTTTGAGGTATGTTTCAGCAGTTTTTGGTGTAAAGCTGCATAGGCGAAAGGGGGTGCTTCAGGGGAGATAGGGGAGCTGGCTGTGGGTGGGTCAAAGAAATTAGGAGGGAGAACGTGGTTGAGGTTTGTGAAGGTGTTGTTGAAAGCTGTGGCAATACAGGTAGAATCTGAGGTCAGTCACCCGTCAACCATGAGCTGATTTGGGACCGGGTTTGGGTCTTTTCCACAGATATCCTTAATATTGTTCCAGAAATTGCGCCCTGAGCCCCAGGTAGAGGTTAAGGAGGATTTATAATACTCTGCTTTGGCTTCGCGAAAGGTCCACGTGCATTTGTTCCGTCCTCTCTGTACTTGTGTCTATCGGTCGGCAGACCAGTCTCATTGGAGAGGAGCCATAATGAATCTCTAGTAAGCATCAGGGCCAGGAGATGGCCAGTGATCCAAGGCACAGGGTTGATTTTGAACATCTTTTTGGTAAGTGGGGAAAATTTGTCACATATGGTGTTGAAAGAGAGGATAAAGAGGTCAAGTGCTCTATCAGGGTCGATAGTGTTCGTTATGAAGGACCAGTCCATAGAACTGAGGTGTGCTTTAAGAAGGGCAAGTTTACCAGGTCCTAGTTTGCGTTGTAGGATTATTTTGGTAGGAGATCTAGGTGCTTTGCCCATCCAGGAGCAGAGAACAGGGGAGTGGTCACCAAGGGCATTAGGGAGTATGGAAGTACTTGTGATTTTGTGGGGGCGATTGGTGAGCACGAGGTCTAGCAGAGAGGAAGACCCTGTTTGCTGGTTAACGTGGGTTGGGGAGGTGACTACCTGAGTTAGGTCTTGGGTAGTGACAGCATTGATGAGCGGCATGGCGGCCTTACCTAACCAACTGATATTAAAGTCTCAGAGTATGATTTTTTCAGTTTGTGATGGGAGGGTGGCCAAGTAAGACAGCACTGAGTGGAAGGCCACCTTCTGGTCCCTGGGGGGAATGTATACAGCTGTGATGAAGGGGGAGGGTCTGGGAGCGCACCAGTGTATGTTTAAAAGTGAGGGCCTGAGGTCCATGTTCCGAAAGACCTGCATGGCATACAGGACTGCCCGTATCTCCAGAATGTTGTCATGCAGACATCTCAATCTGGGACCATGGCCCCCCCATCTGAAAGGGACCCAGGTGCGCACCCCAGCCAGAACCGGAGGCATCCGTGGTGAGGATCTGCTGCAGAGAAGAGATCTGAAATGGGACCCTTTGTAACAGGTTCTGGACGTCCATCCACCACTGGAGCAGCTTACGGACTAGGGAGACCAGCACTAGCTGCTCTAGGTCATCTTTGTGTTGATCCCATTGCACCTGGAGTGTCCACTGGAGCACTCGCATGTGCAAGTCTTGCCAAGGAGACCGTGGCAGTGGCTGTAGCCATAATTTGTAATAGCCTCAGGTACACCCTCGCAGGAACATAATGGCTCTTGGAGACCTCCTGAGCCTGGGCAACAAAGCACTCCACCTTGTTAAGGGGCAAGAAGGACCTGCCCTGTGCAGAGTCCAGAATCACCCCTATATATATTGCAGCCTCTGGGATGGAATCAATATGGACTTAGGCAGGTTGACAGTGATGCCCAGGGAGAGAAACAGCTGGAGGGTCCTCTCCAGGGTCTGGAGGAGCTGATTTCTGGATGGAGCCTTGAGGAGCCAGTTGTCCAGGTAGGGGAAACGTACAGTCCTTCTCTCCAGACGGCAGCAGCTAGTGTAGCCAAGCACTTCGTGAAGACCAGCAGCGCACTGGATAAGTCAAAGGGCAATACTTTGAACTGGTAATGCTCATCCTGAAAAAGAAACCAGAGAAACCACCTGTGTGGTGGACACACCGAGATAAGCAGATAAGCATCTTGCATATCCAGGGAGCACAGCCAGTCTCCCTGCTTGAGTAGGGACTGCAGATCTGGCACAGTGACCATGTGGAATTTTTTGTACTGGCTATAAAGATTGAGGTCCTTGAGATCTAGAATAGGCCTCAGATCTCCGGTTCTTTTGGGGACCAGGAAGAACCTGGAGTAGAATCCCCTATTCCTCTGCTGCGTGGGAACTGGCTCAATGGCCCTTTTTCACAGAAAGGCCTGTACCTCCTTCCGGAGAACTATTAGATGGGCCTGGAGATAGGAGGAGGGTACGGGAGGAATCTCTGGAGGCACCTCTACAAGTTCCAGAGTGTGACCCATCTCTATAATCTAAAGAATCCAGGCACCTTGAGGGATGGTTCTCCACTGATTGAGATGGAGAGAGAACTGACCTCCAACCACCAGCTCCTGGTTGGGGACCAGAAGAGAGGGGTCTGGCAAGGAGTCAGGCTGAGGTGGATACAACCACTGGGGCTGCTTTATTGCCCTCGGCTGCTTTGCAATAGAACCTAAAGAGGAGGAGGTAGGCAAGGCAGAGGAGGTTCTTCTTTTGCCCTGCGGATGGGAGCCTGCTCCAGACTTGTTGGATACTTTACGAAAGGAAGGGCACTGTCTGCTCCTAGGCTGCATATCGTAAAGTGAATGGACAGACTTGATAGCCATACCAGATGCCTGGAAGTCATTAACGATGTCCTGGACATCTGGCCCAAATAACTTAAGAGCTACTGAAGGGAGGGCCGGCCTGGTGGTGCTGAGGGTTGAGACGCTGCACGCCACACCTCGCTCACGCCGGGCGACCGGGTTCAGGAGTGAGCCCTGCCGGCTGGGAGGATTGAGGTGAGTGCCTTGTGACGCTCTCCTCCCCGGGTAGAAGGGGAAGGATGTCCCGACGTGCTGGTGTCCCCCGGTGGAGGCAGGGGGCACTACAGTAAGCCAGACACCCACATAGACTAACGTGGTTGACGCCGGCAGGGTTGCCGTGCATGCCAGGGTATCGATGTGCACCCCACAGGGAAGGGGAAGGTAGCACACAGAACAGGGGAAAACAACAGCACCATGGAGAGGTGACGGCACCTATCTCCCATGCCCCACGCCGTGCCAGCTCTGACTGACCTTCCAGGTCCTCCACCAGGGCACCCTACCCTGTGGCCAGAGTGTGACTAGCAAGCGTGCCCAAGAGTAGAGGGCGACCCACCCCAGGTGGGTTAAACTGGGGGTGCTGGACACAGGGAAGGGGAGGAGAGAGGAGGTACAGATTGGGGAGGCTTTAGGCTGGGCAGGACAAGGATTAGGATGCCTGAGAGAAGCTCCATGGGGCCACAACTGGAGGTAAATTAAATTAAAAAAAAAAAAAAAAGAGCTACTGAAGGGGGCTTTCAGCACCTTCTGTTGGACATCCGCTGCATAACCTGAAACTGTCAGCCAGGAGTGCCTATGAAGGTAAATGCCTGTGGCAGCAGCCCTGGCACCAGTGTCGGAAATGTCATACAAGGCCTTGAGAAGATGCTTATTAATATCCTGAGAAGTCTGCAAGGGTTTGAGAACCTCCTGTTTCTGGGAACATTCTGTGAGGGCTTGGGCAGCCATCTTGTCCTTCATCCAGATAGTGTTTTGGTACTTCACCATATGTGAAAGACAGCAAACTGAAGTCCCAAGGTGGGGGAGGTATAAATCCTCTTGCCCCAAAGGTCAATCCACCTGGATTCCCGTTCTTCGCTGACTGAAGAAGCTGGGGACCTATCTGAGGAAAGAGGTTCCTTCTCCTCCTCCTCTGGAATGATCAGGTCAGGCTGCTACTCATCTTCAATGTCGAATACTTCAAAGGAAGCAAGACATCTTCAATGTTGACCTGCTCCAATTCGAGGCCTGATGAGTGAGGTACTGATGGCGCCCCACAAGGCGGGGCCAAGGAGACCCAAGAGGCATCCACGATGGGGTTGTCGATGGCACCAGGGACCCAGGCCTGTATGAGCCCAACTGGTGCATTAGGGACTGTAGTGATCTGGGTCAAAATAGAGTCAAGGTCAATGGCAGAAGAAGGATGCATTGATGGTGGAGGAGTTGGCACAGGGTGCAACAAATCGTCCATCAGGACTTGAGAGCGCGAGGAGCATGACATCCAAGGGCCTGGGGAAGCATCAGGCTCAAATGGAGGGGCAGGTGTCGATGACCCAAGGGTCGATGGACAAGGGACAGATGACCGAAGGTTGACAGCTGGCCTTACTGAGAAGCAGGTGGTGGAGTTGTCTGTATGGGGCTGGACAGCAGAGGACATCAATGTAGCCGCAGCCTAGAATACCGCCCGAGGATGAAGAAAATCCGTCAGGGAGCAGAGCCACCAGGGGTACCATCCCATTCGCAGTCTTTTATGCCCCCCAGGACTTGTCTCTGGCCTTGAGGCTTGGGAGCTCGGCAAACCCACCAGGAACTGAGAAGAAGGGACACCGGAGGACCCCTGCCCAGAACTGGCTACCTTTCTGTGTCACCTAAGGATTGTTTGGTTGAATTTCTGGCAGAGCTCACAGTCTGAGACATCGTGACCAGACCCAAGACAGCAGACACAGAGGTTGTGGACTGGTCTGAAGATGCATCCTTTTTTCCACAGCGGCAGCAACGGAAGAGAGAAGTAAAGGAAGTAACTCTCAACATAAACAAGGTAAAGGAATCTCTTATTTAAAAGAGCTAAGGTAGAAGAAAATTCATAGGCAAAAACTGCGTTGGAGCTTCTGAGGAGACGCAAGCGAACAGAGTTGATGGCGGGAAAGAACTGAGGAGGAAGCAGGGCCACTCACGCCTTTATAGGGCTGGTGACAGCGAGGGTGGCCCCAGTTGTACTGCTGGAAAATCTTCTGTAACCCCCAGGTGGCGCTATCCCAGGGGCTACTACCCCTGCATGCTTGACTACTGACAGGTTGAGGGGCCTAGGTTCTATGATGGGTGGCTCCACCCAGAGGTCAGGGTTTGTAGTGGTTAGACTAGCTTGGTCACAACCCTCTGGGACAATGAGACCCCCTTTTATTCCCTCTAGTGGCTCACACAGTACACAGGAGTTACAGTCCCAATACCCCACATATACACACTGTTCACTCATAAGGTACCACTTACCCTTGAGACTGATTCTACAGCACGTCTCTGAGGACCCCCTGTAAAACAAGGTTAATCAACATCCACAACCCAATACAGTGCTTGTTCTATAGGTACTGACACTTCAGACAGCATAAAGTTCAATAACATCACATCTGGTTTATTTAGGGGAATGGAACATGGGAGGGGGGAATCAGGTTAATTGGCAGTATTCAAATCACAGTACTGTGCACACATACAGGGTCTAAGAAGTCACATGCTGGGTACCCAGGTTGGGGGGGCTAGCCAGGTCCATTGCCCGGGGTTGGCCAGCAGGTGCAGATGGATGGAGCCCTGTAGAAGAAAATATATGCACAACACCCAATTGTAATCTGGAGCCAGATGGCTCAGTCCGTGAAGAAGTGAAACAACAAGAGGCCAGAAGGGCACAGGACCCAAGGCAGCATGGATTCACAGCGGGAAGGTCATGCCAGACGAATCTAATAGATTTCTTTGACTGGGTGACCAAAGTAGTAGATCAGGGAGGGGGCTGTGGACATGGTCTACCTAGACTTTAGCAATGCATTTGACATAGTCCCACACAAAAGATTAATATACAAGTTAGCCAGCCTGGGAGTAGGTCCCAAGATGATAGCCTGGGTAAAGAATTGGCTGGAGAATAGGACACAGAGGGTAATAGTAAATGGAGTCCACTCTGAAGAAAGCGGGGTTACTAGTGGGGTACCGCAGGGTTCAGTATTAGGACCGGTCCTCTTCAATGTCTTTATAAGCGACATTGCAGAGGGCCTGGAAGGAAAAGTATGTCTCTTTGCAGATGACACAAAGATCTGCAACAGAGTTGATGCACAAGGTGGGGTGGAAAGGATGAGAAGGGACTTGGCAGGGTTATAGGAATGGTCAAATGTACGGCAGCTTAGATTCAGTGCTAAGAAGTGCAAGGTAATGCACCTGGGAAACAAAAACCCAGGGGAAGAGTACACAATGGGGGGTGAGATACTAACAACAACAAAAATGGAAAGGGACCTGGGGGGTAGTCATGTCAGATGACTTAAAGGTGGGCAAGCAATGTGAGAGGGCAGTAAGGAGGGCTTGGGGGATACTGGGATCCATAGGAAGAGGCATCACCAGTAGAAAACAGGAAGTTGTTATCCCTATATACAGACAGCTGGTGAGACCCCATCTGGAGTACTGCGCGCAGTTCTGGAGACCCAATCTCCACAAGGACATAGACGGGATGGAAGCTGTCCAGAGGAGGGCAACTAAAATGGTGCAGGGTCTGCACCGGAAGACATATGAAGAGAGACTAATGGAGCTTAATATGTATAGCCTCGAGGAAAGGAGGGAGAGGGGGGAGATGATAGAAACTTTGAAGTACCTCAAGGGAATCAACAAAGTCCAAGAGGGTAGCATCTTTCAAAAAAAGAGGTGTGCAAGAACAAGGGGCACAATTTTAAGATGGGAGGCAGCTTAGAGGTAATGAGGAAGTATTTTTCACAGAGAGGGTTGTGGGTGCATGGAACGGCCTTCCGGAGGAGGTTGTGGAGTCAAAAACAGTGGTTGAATTCAAGCATGCATGGGACAGTCATAAGGCAATTCTAGGGGGTTGGGGTAGAAAGAAGTAGGCTGCTGGTTAACTAGGATCTGCAGCTTATTCATTAGGTAGGAAAATGGGCAGACTCGGTGGGCCAAGCGGTCCTTATCTGCCATCAAATTCTATGTTTCTATGTTTCTATGTAACAAGAATTAGTTGACACACTTGTAATTGATAACAGGCTGCAGGGGAATACCCTGATTTGTATTCACAATACCCAAGCTGAGAACCGGATGGTGGATGTTCTTCTGGATTGCCAGAAACAACAGGGCATGGAGACTAGGTCCTTGTGACTGGACCCCAAGGCAGCTGATAGCAAACGAATTTAGTCCGAGACAAGCTGGGGTTTGTGTCCAGCTTCAACACACTGCACACAGTACAGGGGACAGGAAATAGTGATTCCCCACAAGCACTATACACATTCATATGTGAAAGGAAAGTACTATACCAGGCAGGCTGCTCCTCGATCCCGATTGCAATTACTGCAAAATACCCGGGAGCACGCACAGCAGCTTCAGTTCCAGACAGACCAAGAGCGATTCAGCACTATCTCCAGTCTTCTACAGGGTAAGCCTGGTTTCCACTCTTTTCAGTCTTCCTTCTCCTCAGAAACTCGGATTCAGTCCAACTATCGCTCACAACGGCTGCAGGCTGACTTCAAGGCCTCTCACACACTTTCCACGCGAACTGTACTCCGCAGAAAATACAGAGCTCCTACTCCTTTCACTGCCAACAACTATCTGGCTCTACAGCTTCAGTTCAGGGCATTTCCCTTAGGTTCAAACAGGTCCAGTTGGTGGATTTGGCTGTCAATCACTGCAGGGCAAAAAGTGCAAAAAAGGTGCCAAGGTCCAAACTACAATTCCCATAAGCACTAGCTATACATTCCCCTTGTAAGCCGGCTCCAGTGAGAGTCCAAATTCTGGTTGGCCCAAGCAGTCTTCATTTTAGGGCTCCCCTAACCCAATTGGCCCAGCACAGCAGTTTAGGTCCAAAATGGAGAGGCAACACACACAGAGTCCCAGCTACAATAAAGGCAGGTTAGATAAACTGCAATTTTACTAATGCTTTAAATGATTACAGGCAAACAGTTACATCTTTCGGATGGGCTCCCTTTGCACTTTCAGCGACTGCAAAATGGAGCGTTTACACTGCAGCTTAGGCGGGATTCGAGCAGGGAAACACCAATCCTCCTCCATAAGCATCAATTAGGTCTGCAAGCAGACAGCTCTTAAAGAGACAGTATGTGGAGGCTCTACAAGCACTTACAGTGCCATTCAAATGGCTTAAACGCCGAACGCCAGCAGGCAGGGGGAGCACTTAGGCAAGCTCCTAGGAGGCTTTTAGTAACCCCCATTTGTAGGGGGGTTACATCCTTCCTGGCCTGAAAAGAACTTGGCGTCTGTGTCAAGTAGATACCTTTATAACACTTTAAAGAAGACTACCAAATACATTTACATCACTAACAGTTAGGTTTGCATTCTTTAACCCACAGTCATATGTTAAATCTTTTGTCATATGCACTTATTGTGTATTTCACAGCTTACTACGTTACACATTATACATACAATAACATTTTAAAATCAGGTCATTACTTCCTGCACATGAAACCTGAAGAGAGGGGGCCCCTCTCTATCAGCTACCTTGGGGCTGGATGGGGCAGGGGCACCAAACTCAGAGGGCAAGACAAGTAATCTGGAGTTAGTACATATGCTCAGTTTGGGCAATGAGCTCGGGGACACATACACTCCCTTATGGCCCACATTAAGAGGCAAGTCCACAGGTCTTCCAGGAGAATCATAGCTTAAGTGCACCACAGGCTTCACAGCTTGACCAGTCCTTCTAGAGGGAACTGTTACAGTCTCTGTAGTTTTATCCCCGCTTTCAGCAGTGTCTTCACTTGTCAGAGAAACTTTCATTGGGGTAGAGAGGCTAGAACTGGGGGCACTTTCAGCTCCAAGAGTTGCAATCTCTGAGTCCACAACACTTGGCTCACATGGGGAGTTTTCTGACGCTGGCAGTGAACTATCAGGGCACTCAACACACTCTTCCTGTTCTGGTATATCACCAGTCTGTCCCAGTTCATCATTTTCCTCCTCTGAAAGCTCATGCAGTTCAACCATACACAATGATTCCATGTCATCCGACTTAATACTATGCACCTCACTTTCTGGGAACATTGGCTCCAGGGACAAAGCTGGGGGCTTAGGCAGTGCAGAGGGCCCAGCTTCATTTCCATAATTGACTAGGGGGTTGCCCTGAAACAATTGACTCAGTTCATAAGAGGGGTAGTACCCAAAGTTGCACTTAGTTTCCTCTGACATGGACTGACAGTCATTTTCAACTGGGACTTGCTGTACAGAACACTTTAACTCAGCATCTGTAGGTGCAGACTTTCTTTGCCTCTGCCTAGCAGCAGCTCTAGTCACTGGTACAGAGGGAGCACTTTCTGGGGGCTCAGACTCAATCAAGATTTGTCCAAAAGGCAGTAAGTGATTTCTATGCATTGTCTTAACATCTTTTGAATCATTCTCAGGCCTTACCTTGTACACAGGCAGATCATCTAGTTTGCCTACCACAATGTGAGGGAGCCACCTGTCAGCAATCTTGGGTTTGCCATGCAGTCCCAGATTTCTTAGCAACACCCTATCTCCCTCCTGAAATTCCAGTGCATTCACCTTCTTATCATACCTTTCTTTATTGGCCAGATTTCTTTTGGCAGCCATGGTTTGAGCCAGTTGGTATGCATGATTTAGTTGGGCCTTTAACCTTTGCACATACTGTAAATGGTTACCAGCTCAAACCCCATCAGGAGAAACTCCAAAACAAACATCTACCGGCAGTCGGGCTTCTCTTCCAAACATCAGGAGGCAGGGGGAGAACCCAGTGGCATCACTTTTAGTGCAGTTGTAGGCATGTACCAAGGTGCTAATTTGTTGGCTCCATCTAGGCTTGTCCTTTGGGTGGAGGGTGCCCAGCATATCTAGCAAAGTGCGGTTGAAACATTCAGGCTGGGGGTCCCCTGGGGGTGGTAAGGGGTGGTTCTGGACTTTCGCACTCCCCACAGAGAAAGCATTTCTTTGATCAAACGACTCTCAAAGTCCCTCCCTTGATCAGAATGGATTCTTTGTGGAGCCCCATAGTGAACAAAAAAGTTTTCTACAAGTACTTTTGCCACAGTGGATGCCTTCTGGTCCTTGGTGGGGAAAGCCTGGGCATATCTTGTGAAATGGTCAGTGACCACCAGCACATTATTGATATTTCTTTGATCTGGCTCCAAACTTAGAAAGTCAATACCGACCAGCTCCATGGGGGCACTGGTGGTGATGTTAACTAGGGGGGCAGCCCTCTGGGGCACAGCTTTCCTCTGTAAGCAGAGACTACAAGTTCGAATTTGTTGTTCAACATCAGCCTCCATCTTAGGCCAACAGAATCTGGATCTCACCAAGTCAAGTGTTCTGTCTATGCCAAGGTGCCCCATGTGGTTGTGTAGGGACCTCAGCACCAAGTCTCAAAAGGCAGTGGGCAACACCAGCTGCTGTTTGTCTATTTGTCCCCTCTGTCCACTGTTTCCCTGTATAACAGTCGATTAATCAGCTTCAACTTAGGACCTTTCTTGTATAACAATGCAGTTCTTAAATCAGAACGTAACTTGGATACATCTTTCCCTGCGTAGAGGGCTTCTAGAGCTGGTTTAATCATAGGATCTTGGGATTAAGCCCGCTGAAGACTGCGATTGTCTAGCTGAGGCAAAGCACCAATGTCTAAGGCAGAGAAATGGCAATAAGCAGCAGGTATGCAATTCTCAGAGGGCTCCAAACAGTCCACCACAGTTCACTGGGTCTGAGACCACTTACTTCTCTCAGTCAAACTTCTGGCAGAGTGCTCGAATATCAGGTTCTGACGGTCTGACCCAGTCATTTTGAGAAACAGGCCTCCGGGAGAGAGCATCAGCATCTATGTGGTTCAGGCCTGCTCTGCATTCAACAGCATAGTCGGATGTAGATAATGCAGAGAGCCACCTATGGCCAGTATCGTCCAACTTAGCTGAAGTCTGCAAATTGGTCAGGGGGTTATTGTCAGCTTTTACTAGTATCTTAGCCCCATACAAGTACTCGTGGAATTGGTCCACAATGGCCCACTTCAAAGCTACAAACTCTAACTTATGTACAGGATAGTTCTTTTTGGAAGGGGTCAGGCTTCTGCTGGCAAAGGCCACTGGTCTCAGGCCATTCTCATGCTCCTGGTACAGCACAGCCCCCAAACCTTGCAAGCTAGCATCAGTGTGTAGGACATATGGTTTTGCTGGATCTGCATCGGCCAGGACAGGAGCGTGGGTAAGTTGATGTATAATCTCATGAAAAGTAGCTTCACAATCAGGTGTCCATCGGGCCCCAAAAACTTTGTTAGGATGGAAATACACTCTCTCAGTCTCAGGGGAAGTTGACCTTTTGTATTTTTTATGGGTAGGAGGGTAACCCTGAGTAAGATTAAGTAAAGGACGGATCACTTTTGAATAGTCCTTGATGAAATGGTAATAGTAGCCACAGAATCCCAGGAATCTTT
The DNA here is from genome assembly GCA_016271365.2 of Neoceratodus forsteri. NCBI lineage: Eukaryota > Metazoa > Chordata > Ceratodontiformes > Ceratodontidae > Neoceratodus > Neoceratodus forsteri. The sequence goes on along the minus strand of CM057452.1, from coordinate 910,762,241 downwards.
GCAGTTCTTTTAGATTGTGGGGCTGTGGCCAGGGCTTCAACTTTACTCGGGTCTGTCTCTATTCCTTCGGTGGAGACTATGTGTCCCACATACTTAACAGATGTTTGGAAGAACTGACATTTATCGATGGACAGTTTCAGGCCAAAGTCTTTCAGTCGGTCCAACACCTTGAACAATCTACTCTCATGTTCTTCCAGTGAGCTGCCAAACACAATAACATCATCCAAGTACACTAGGCACTCTAATCAGTTCATGTCCCCCACTGCACGCTCCAGCAGTCATTGAAAAGTGGCTGGGGCACCTGAAATCCCTTGCGGCATCCTCATGAACTCATAGAAACCAAGTGGGCAGATAAAGGCCGTCTTCTCACGGTCTTCTGGGGCCATCGGGATCTGGTAGTATCCACTGCGAAGATCCAGCACAAAGAACCACTTGCTACCATTCAGGCAGTCCAAAGCATCCGGAATGCGGGGCATTGTATACTGATCAGGGATAGTCCGCTGGTTTAAAGTGCGATAATCCATGCACATCCTTACTGTCCCATTCTTTTTCTCACTACCACGATAGGGGAAGCATATGGGCTTCTGGATTCTTGTATTACACCAGCAGCAAGCATCTCTTGCAGATGCTGTCTCACATCATCTATGTCAGCAGGGCCAGGCTTCAAGACCTCTCACGAAATGGCCTTTCATCATGTAGCCGGATATGGTGCTCAGCTCCTTGCACACATCTTACATCCCATTCCTTTAAGAAAAACACCAGGTCTCTCTGGGCAAGCTTCTCACTAATCCTTACTTTCCAGTCAGCTGCCAAAGGGGAGTCACTGAAATCTAACAAGTCGGGCATCACTCTGTCACTCTTCCCCAAACTGTTGTTACTGGGTAGCACTCAGTATCTGCACAATGTACATTAGCCAGAGTACAACCTCTATTTACCCGAATCTCTCTAGCAGACACATTATGAACTTGAACCATTGCCCTTCTGGCATAAGCATGTGCTCTGGAAGGCAAAATACTAGGCTTGACCAGTAGTCCTTCCAGAAATCTTCCATCGCCTGGTGCTTCCAGCATAAGTATTTTATTCTTGACATCCTTCCTGATACGGACCTCCCCCTATAAGGTACACTTGGCATTTGGCGCCAGAATAAGGGACTCAGGATCCTTCTTCCAGACAATTCCAACTGGTTCCTCTGGTTCCACTTTTTCAGCATCTCTCTGTGCCTCATAGGCCTTCTTGATCAAGGCCAGAATTCTTAAAGCTCTACCAGTCTGTGACCCCTGTTTCTCAAAATACAACTGTGCCAACCATCCAAACATATGTGCATTCGTCCCAATTAGTAGAGGAACCCCATCATACAGGGGACACACTAAGGCCAGGGTCTCTACTTGCTCGGCCACGCCAGCTATGGAGGTGGGAAAAGACAGCCAAATTCGGATATATCCAGAGTAGGGGTAGGCCTTCTCACTTAACCCCCAGACATGCAGCCCCTCCAACAGTTGTAAGGGTACATCAGACAAATGCTTCTGATACCAGTCTTGGAACATAATTGTCACTTGGGAGCCACTGACTAATACAGCTCTTGTAGACACTCCATTCACCTTTACAGTGGTCACCATGGAGGGACCCACTATTCTGGACCAGTCCGGAGAGGCGGTAGTGGTGGCCTGGATAACTGGCCTTGCCACAAAGGGATGTGAGTTATCATTTTTGGTACCCTCACTGGGATCATTTCATGCACCTCTTAACCACTGATTTATTCTCCGAAGCTCTCCTTGTAGCCTATATGCAACTTTGTCTGTCTTTTGGGGACCGGCATTCTCTCTTCATGTGCCCATCCTTCCCACAATTATAGCAAAACATACTTTCTGGAGTTTGAGCTGGCTGAGGCGTCACACTAGGAACCCGGGGGGGGGGTACTACTAACTGGAAACCTTGGTGCCATCTCTGTCTGCGGTGTGATATGCATTTGGCGACATCTCGTCAATTTCCCCACTTCCATGGTCAAGACATCAAGTTTTGAGCTGCTGTCAGCAGGAGATGCCTGGGTGGGTACCCCCAACCCCATAGCAGATGCAGTCGGATGAGGGTCGGGGCCTGTACTTGCAGGAGCGGCCTTTATAGAGACTTTTTTATTTCCCTGAACTCTCTCAGCAATTCCCCTCATGGTGGCACACCCTCATTGGTCCCCACTTCACAAGGACCTTCCGATGCTGTGATCACTTGGGCTGCGCTCACCCCAGAATTAAAATCCCCCTCCTCATCTTCAACCTCCCGAAGTTCTTTTATTACGTTACAATAGTCCAGTGGGTTACCTCTTCTGTCTGGGAGCCTTAATTGAAGGAGCTGCAATTTAGAATGCTTTGGATGTTGTAGTAGGTGCTCCAACCTTACATGGTTTAAGTCACTGGCGGCTACCCCACCTTTTCGGTAAGCCTTCTGCAGAGCTCTTTCCAGACGAGTAACATATGCAGAAAAACTTTTCCCCTGGCCACTGTTTTGTACCTTGAAATTTCCATATCAAGCTCTCCCCTGACTCAGTGCTCCCAAAATTGCCTTCAAGTGCAGATAGGTATTTCTGGGCAGATGCATCAGGATTTGTGGACCTCAAAAATTTAATGGCCTCTAGGGCAGGACCCCTCAGACTTTCTATGATTCTTTTTCATTTCTCAGCCTCCACACACTGCCATTCAGGTATCAGGGGGGCAACACAATCTATCCAGGTGTCCCAATCATCCTCCTCCTGGGGGGTTGGGAGGGTGCCAGAGAAGATCCTCAACCTTCGGTAAGAGTCGTGACTAATGGCAGGTGCAGAAACAGGAGCCTGCATTGGTTCAGCCACAGAAAGAGGGGCAATATTGGGTGCAGGAAGGGGTGTTGGGGGAGGAACACCCCCAGGTGGCAGAAATAACTTCTTTGAAGTCTTCCACATGTAACCCCCAGGGGGCGCTACCCTTAGGGCTACTACCCCTGTCTGCCCCCACGGAGGCAGGGTGAGGGGCCCAGATCCATTGACAGGTGCCTCCACCCAGAGGTCATGGTTAGCACAGTTAAGACTACCTCGGTTACAGCCCTCTGGGCTACTGCAACCCCCCTTTTATCCCACTAATGACTCACACTAGGTACCAACAATTCTGTTCACCAGTAAACTTACCCCATGGATAATACATTCCAGCTCCCTTCGGGGACCCCCTGTAAAGTATGGCACAGTTATGTTGCAATCACCAGTAATGTACACAATAGCCAGGATGTAGCTGTACAAAAAGCAATCTGATTTATTCAGGGGGAAAATAACAAGGACAGGGGGAATCAAGTTGATTAGCTTATCACTATACTTATCTACCTAGGGCTCTGTGCACAGGCCTAACCCTACAGTTTATTGTCCCGGGGTACCCAAGCCCTAACGGCTAGTCCACACATGGCAGCTGGTTGGGGCCCTTAGTACAGACAAACATAACAGTCCTGAGCAGGTCGAAGTAGGAGGAAAGTTTAGTTAGGCAATCTGCAATACAATAGTGCACTGAAACCACTGCGTAGACACGCTACAGGGAGCTACCCTGAATTAGTACTCACAACCCCAGCAAATAACGATTCCTTCACCGCTACCAGGATGGAGCCTGACTTACCAGTCTTCTCACACATTTATATGGTAAACAGCAACAGAGGGTACCACACAGGCAGCTGCTTCCAAGGCTCCCACAACTCACAACCATTGAGATACTGCAACGGCAGCTTCCACTTTTCTTCGGACCAAGCGCAATTCAGCAATTCTCAGTCCTTCTACGGTCGAGCCTGGAGGTAGCTGCACAGGAGGGCACAGCCTCCTCTGACGCCCGCCTCGGTGATTTCAACATGAACTCGCTGCAGAAAATGGCCGCCTTAGGCCTTTACGTGCTTCCCACGCAAACACTTCCCAGCGCAGAAGCACAGAAGCTCCTCACTCCTCACCAGCCACAATGCATCTAACCCCCAACAGCAAGGGGCTCTCCTCTCAGTTCGGGTGCTACCCGCTGTCATTGGCTGGCTGCACATGCCAGTCATTTCCTCCGGTTCTCAGTGGTGCAGAAAAAGCGCCATAGCCCATAATACCTTTCTCAATTACAAACAGCTCCTCTATTGGTCAGTCAGCTCTGTGGGGTCCCAAAGTACTGATTGGTCCAAGTCAATAGTTCTGGGCCAAAATGGAGGAGGAAATCGAAACCATCTGTGCTGCAAAGCAAGGCAGGTTAGAACAACTACATTATCATTACTATTTCCCCAGTATTTTAAGCAAACATTCACATCCTCTTGTAGAGCTCCCTCTGCACCACTAGTGATGGCAGAAACGGAGCGACAAATCAGCAGCCCAGGCGGGAATCGGGCATACAACCCCGCAGCCTCCCCTCCATTTTGATTACTTACAGCTGCAACAGGCAGCCCTTAAAGAGACAGCATACGGAGGCCTTTTAAAGCGCTCACTGGCTTCCCATTTAGGCGGCTTTAACGCCAAACTCCAACCAGGCACGGAGCATTTACCCAAGCTCCGGGGAAGCTTTTAGGAACCCCCATTTGCAAGGGGGTTACACCCTCCCTGGCCTGGAAAAGCTTGGCGTCCGCGTCAAACAACTATCCCTGAGGCCATTTAGGTGAACAACCCAATTAACACTATATCACATTCTACCTTACATACATGAATATTAGCTTCATAGTGTACTATAGTTTATACACATTACACATATAAAGTCTTGTTCCTCTTTAACCCAGGTCATTGGTTTCTGCTCGTGACACCCGGACTGAGGGAATCCCTCTTTCCCTAGTTACTAACAGGTCCCCCGAGGCAGGGACGCCATACTCAAAGGGCACCACTAACAGTCTGGAGTTATCCCCCAAGGCTAACTTAGGCAAAGAACTCGGGGACACATATACCCCCTTTTGAACCACATTTAAGGGCAGGTCCACTGGCTGACCAAGCGATTCATAGCTCAACTTTATTACCGGCCGTATTTGTCGGCCGGATCGTCTAGGGGTCTCGGGGGATCCTAAACAAGGCCATGACTCCACTTCAGTATCAGTGACATTAGAAACGTGAATCTCCTCAAGGAGAACAGGTTCAGTGCTCATAATACTATTAGGGGCTTGACTTTCTATCCCTGAACCCACCCCACTGAGCTCATCTGGGGGTGGTTTAGGTACTAGAGGAGAACCATCAGGGCATTCAAAATATTCATCCGATTCGGGCATATCCCTGGCTTGTTCCCCCGTCCCATTCTCGTCTTCTAAAAAGTCAGATAATTCAGCCAGGCCAGACAGTTCAGCCAGGCCTAAGGACTCAGCCCCTTGAGCTTGTCTGCTACCCCATTCATCTTCTGGAGACATTTCCTCCGGGGTCAAAGTAGGGGGGCTCAATCAGTACAGATGGGCCAATTTCGGTCCCCGAGTTAACAAGGGGATTACCCCGAAACAATTGACTCAGTTCATAAGAGGGATAGTATTCAATATCACCTTCGCTATCTTCCGACACTGAGTGTTGATCATCTCCTTCTGCGGGGGGGGGGGGAACAAGGCTCCCTTGGTGGACTGGTTGAAGGTTCCACAGGCTTGGTTCTTCTTTTAGTAACAGATCTAGTCACAGGCCGGGAAGGAGTGACAGCAGAAGGTTCAGCGTCAATCAAGATCTGCCCAATCGGCAACAAATGATTTCTGTGTATGGTTTTTCACATCTCTCGAATTGTTTTCAGGCCGCACTTTATATACAGGTAGATCTGCCAGCTGTCCCACAACAATATGAGGGAGGTGATGCCATCTGTCGGCAATTTTATGTTTGCCATGCAGTCCCAGATTTCTCAACAGCACTCTATCCCCTTCTCTCAACTCTACTGTTTTCACTTTTTTGTCATATCTCTCCTTGTTAGCCAGATTTTGTTTAGCAGCCATGGTCTGGGCCAGTTGGTAGGCATGGTTTAATTGGGCCTTTAATCTCTGTACGTACAGTAAATGGTTTTCTGCTCGCACCCCATCTGGGGAAACCCCAAAACACACATCCACTGGCAATCTAGCCTCTCTCCCAAACATCAGTCGATAGGGGGAAAACCCTGTGGCATCACTTTTCGTGCAATTGTAAGCATGAACTAAAGTGCTGATCTGTTGGCTCCATCTCGATTTATCTTTGATTGTAAGTGCCCAGCATGTCAAGCAATGTACGATTAAACCTTTCAGGCTGAGGGTCTCCACGGATGATAGGGGGTGGTTCGTGATTTTCATACCCCCCACAAAGATAGCATCTCTTTAATCAAATGACTCTCAAAGTCCCTTCCCTGGTCAGAATGAATCCGCTGCGGGGCCCCATAATGGACGAAAAAATTCTCAACAAGTACCTTAGCCACTGTGGTTGCTCTCTGATCCTTGGTCAGGAAAGCCTGTGCGTACCGGGTAAAATGATCAATGACCACCAATATGTTGCTGACACTTTTCATATCAGGCTCTAAACTCAGGAAATCAATACAGACCAGTTCCATAGGAGCACCAGTAGTAATGTTGACCAGGGGAGCAGCTCTCCGGGGCAATGTTTTTCTTTGCAAACAACGACCACAGGTCTTGACATACTGTTCCACATCCGCACTCATCTTCGGACAATAGAATCGAGCCCGTACCAGGTCAAGTGTTCGATCTATGCCCAGGTGCCCCATTTGATTATGCAATGACCTGAGGACTAGCTCTCGAAAACCGCTGGCAGCACCAGTTGTTGTCGGTGTACCCGCCCTCTTTATTCACAGTCTCTATATAGTAGTTGGTTGATCAGCTTTAATTTGGGCCCTTCTTTATACAAAAAAGTAGTCCGTATGTCAGTGGAGCGTAGTTTGGATACATCCCTTCCAGCCCACAAAACCTCTATGGCCGTTCTTATCATAGGATCACAGGATTGAGCCTGTTGGAGATCATCATTGTTGAATTGCAGCAGGGAGCTGGTGTCCAAGGCAGAGAAATGACAGTAAGCAGCAGATATACAGTTTTCCAGTGGCCCCAAACAATCTACCACACAGTCCACCATATCAGGAGATGCCTGTTCTTCTTTGTCGAATTTCTGGCAGAGGGCTCTTATGTCAGGTTCAGACAACCGGACCCATTCAGTCTGGGATGCAGGCCTCCAAGAGAGAGAGCATCCGCATCTATATGGTTTAGGCCCGCCCGGTATTCTACAGCGTAATCGTAGGTGGCCAAGGCAGAGAGCCACCTATGCCCAGTAAAATCCAATTTGGCAGAGGTCTGTACATAGGTCAGAGGGTTGTTATCAGTCTTTACTAATATCTTGGTACCATACAAGTAGTCATGAAACTGATCAACAATGGCCCACTTTAGAGCCAAAAACTCTAGTTTGTGCACGGGGTAATTTTTCTCTGAAGGCATCAGACTTCTACTGGCAAACGCTACAGGTCTCAACCCATTCGAGTGCTCCTGGTATAACACAGCCCCCAATCCTTGTAGACTGGCATCAGTATGAAGAGTGTAGGGCTTGACTGAGTCAGCATAAGCCAGTACTGGAGCATGGGTAAGTTGACATATGATGTCGTGAAAAGCTTCCTCACACTCAGCAGTCCATCGATCCCCGAACATATCGTTTGGCCGAAAATACTTTTTTTCATGTCAGTGTACACAACCTTCTTATACTTTTTGTGAGTAGGCGGATACCCCTGAGTGAGAGTAAGGAGGGGGTGAACCTCTCGTGAATAGTCTCTGACAAACCGCCTATAGTATCCACAAAACCCCAGGAATTGTTGCAGCTCTTTTAAATTCCTGGGTTGAGGCCAAGTGGTCAATGCCTCCACCTTGCCAGGGTCAGTCTCTATGCCTTCAGTGGACACTATGTGGCCCACATATTTCACGGAAGTCTGGAAGAATTGACACTTGTCGATAGACAACTTAAGGCCAAAATCCTCCAACCGATCCAGAACTTTAAATAATCGTTGCTCATGTTCTTCCAATGATCAGCCAAACACTACAACGTCATCTAAACAGACCAAACACTCGAGTAGGTTCATGTTCCCCACAGCTCGTTCCATCAAGTGCTGAAAAGTGGCTGGGGCACCCGAAATTCCTTGAGGCATCCGAACAAACTCATAGAAACCTAAAGGGCAAATGAAAGCAGTCTTCTCCCGGTCGTCTGGGGCCATCGGGATCTGATAGTATCCGCTCCGAAGATCCAACACAGAGAACCACTTACTACCATTCAAACAATCCAAGGCATCTTGTATGCGTGGGCATGGTATATTGATCCAGAATGGTCCGCCTATTCAAAGTGCGATAGTCTACACACATCCGAACTGCCCCATTCTTTTTCCTTACTACTACGATGGGGGAGGCATAGGGGCTCCTAGACTCTTGAATTACACCAGCAGCCAACATTTCTTGCAGATGCCGCCATACATCATCTATGTCAGCGGGAGCCAGACGTCGGGATCTCTCTCGGAAAGGTCTTTCATCGTGCAATCGAATGTGATGCTCAGCCCCTTGTACACATCCTACATCCCACTCCTTCAGGGAAAAAACCTGGTTCCTCTTGGCAAGCCTCTCACTGACCCTTCGCTTCCAGTCGGTAGGCAGCGGGGAGTCACCAAAGTCAAACAGATCAGGAGCAACTCTATCACCCATCCGAGAACTCTTTCTATTTGGTAGTACAGCAGTATCCGCACAATGAACGCTAGCCAGGGTACACCCTCTTCTTATCCGAATCTCTTTATCAGACACATTGTGCACTTGAACCATCACCCTCTTAACGTAAGCATGGGCTCTAGCCGGCAGAATGCTGGGTCTGAGCAACAACCCCTCAGGTAATCCTCCCTCCATAGGCGCATCCAGCATCAACAACTTGTTCTTGACATCTGTTTTTAGTCGTATCTCTCCATGCAGAACACATTGCTCATTTGGGGCAAGTACCACGGGGGCCAGATCCTTTTTCCATACCACCCCCACAGGGCCTTCAGGTTCCTCCAGACTACCCTTCTCCTGAGTGGCCCTGACCTTTTGAATCACAGCAGGTATGCTCAAAGCTTGCCCAGTTTGGAATGCTCGCTTCTCTGAGCACAGTTGGGCCAATCGTCCAAACATGTGTGCATTTGTCCCAGTCAACAAGGGCACCCCATCATACAGTCCAGTGGGTGGGCAAACTAAAACTAAGGTTTCCACTTGCTCATCTATTCCATTCGCAGTTGCAGGGAACGATAACCAGACACGGATGTACCCCAAATACGGATAGGCCTTGTCGCTCAATCCCCATACATGTAGACTAGTTAGAGGCTGCAGGGGCACCTCAGATAAGTGTGCTTGGTACCAGTCCTGAAACATGATGGTCACCTGGGAGCCACTGTCCAATACAGCTCGAGTGGGAATTCCATTTACCTGCACCCGGGTCTCCATAGACGGCCCGACCACATCGGACCAGTTGGGGGTAGCAGCATTAGTAGCCTGGCGGGCATGGGCCTGAGTCACAAAACTTTTCTTGAGGGCCCGAGACTGGGCCTGGCGGTGTCGGGCGATCAGTCTGCTGTTAACTTTCCTTAAATTCTCAGGCCTCTGGCACTCAGGCTGGAAATGCCCATCCTCCCCACAGTGGTAACAAAACTTGGGGTCCCGGGGATCACTATTCTGAGGGGGGCCCTGAGGGGAGTGAGAAAGTTCTTTAGGGCTAGGGTTCGGGGCTCTACATGGCTCAGGGGCCCCAGGCCGAATAGGGTACACAGTAGACTGCTTTAAGTCCTTCACCAGTTCCCTAAATTCCTGATCTCAGCCCTCAATTCACCCTCCACGTAGGGGCTGGGAGGAGACAACTCGCATCCCCACAGTACCTGGGAAATCTGGGACCCTCGGACCCTCCAGGTGAGCCCAGTCTCCTCAGGGGTGTTAGACTGAGGGGTCCCACTAGGTTCACTGCCCCACACAGGGTTCCCACCCTCTTCATCAGTCTCCATTTCTAATTTCCTCATCAATTGACAATATTCAGGTGGGGTGGCCTTCGATCATGCAACTTGAGTTTCAGTAGTGTTACACTAGAGAATCTGGCAGACTTTAAAATATGTTCTAACCGAACCTGATTCAGGGCTGTAGCAGTGATTCCCCCTTTTCTACAAGCCTTCTGCAATGCCCGCTCCACTCTAGTAACAAAAGCGGACAGTTTTTCATTTCTCCACTGCTTAGCAGACCTGAATTTCCATAGTAAATCTTCACCAGTCTCTGTACTCCCAAAAACCCCTTCTAAAGCAGAGAGATACTCTGCAACAGTGGCTTCCGGACGGGTGGCTCGGAAGAATCTAATGGCTTCTAAGGCAGGACCCTGCAAACTCTCCATCAGCCTCTTCCTTTTCTCCCCCTCGAAGCATTGCCACTCCTGGACTACAGGGGTGGCATAGTCCATCCACGCCTCCAGGTCATCCTCCCCGGAAGGCACTGGTACCATGCCAGAGAAAAGCTTTAACTTCACGGTAGGAACTGCTGTATGGATGGGACTGCCAAGGGCAAAGAAGCCAGCATGGAGCTTTTGGGAGGGCAAGGGGAGGTGCCCGGAGAACCCCGAGGGGTAGTATCACTGGACAGATCCAAGGCTTGTAGCAACTCCTGGGTAGTCCTCCCCTCCACAGCTAACAATTTAAGCAGTTTGTCTTTAAAACTGTTCATTTGAGGAGACCCCCCAGGAGTGACTGACCCACTTCGGATATGAATTAGCCTCCACCCCTGGGACACATCCTCCGGGTAAAGTACAGGAGGTACCTTCTCAGGGTCGATAGCCACACTGCATTGGAGTAACACCTGCAATGTCTGATCAAGCAAATCAGCCATACACCCTTTCACTTCAACCTTACCCAAACACTTTACTCGTTCTGCAACAGAGACAATATCAGCAGCTGAGGTACCCAATGGCACATCTAACAATAATACAATCTTCTGAGAATCTAGCTCTTCGGCTTCACCCCAACCCATCAGTTTGTGTACCATGGTTTTGATGGGTCCCAGCTTAATTTTTTCCAAAATATCCCCTTCCATTTTTTCCATTTTTGGGGTATCTCCTCACTGAGCCACTAGGAGACGCTAATCCCAGTGGTGCCTCCAATTTGTAACCCCCAAGGGGCGCTACCCTTAGGGCTACTACCCCTGTCTGCCCCCACGGAGGCAGGGTGAGGGGCCCAGATCCGTTGACGGGTGCCTCCACCCAGAGTCGGGGTTAGCACATTTAAGACTACCTCGGTTACAGCCCTCTGGGCTACTGCAACCCCCCCTTTTGTCCCACTAATGACTCACACTGGGTACCAACAATTCTGTTCACCAGTAAACTTACCCCATGGATAATACATTCCAGCTCCCTTCGGGGAACCCCTGTAAAGTAAGGCACAGTTATGTTGCAATCACCAGGCAGCAGTTTACCAGTAATGTACACAATAGCCAGGATGTAGCTGTACAAAAAACAATCTGATTTATTCAGGGTGAAAATAACAAAGACAGGGGGAATCAAGTTGATTAGCTTATCACTATACTTATCTACCTAGGGCTCTGTGCACAGGCCTAACCCTACAGTTTATTGTCCCGGGGTACCCAAGCCCTAACGGCTAGTCCACACGTGGCAGCTGGTTGGGGCCCTTAGCACAGACAAACATAACAGTCCTGAGCAGGTCAAAGTAGGAGGAAAGTTTAGTTAGGCAATCCGCAATACAATAGTGCACTGAAACCACTGCGTAGACACGCTACAGGGAGCTACCCTGAATTAGTACTCACAACCTCAGCAAATAACGATTCCTTCACCGCTACCAGGATGGAGCCTGACTTTCACCAGTCTTCTCACACATTTATATGGTAAACAGCAACAGAGGGTACCACACCAGGCAACTGCTTCCAAGGCTCCTACAAACTCACAACCATTGAGATACTGCAACGCAGCTTCCACTTTCTTCTTCGGACCGAGCGCAATTCAGCAATTCTCTCCAGTCCTTCTACAGGTTGAGCCTGGTGGGTAGCTGCACAGGCACACTTCCCTGACCGCCTCACATGGATTTGTGCCGAACTCGTCAAGAGAGAAAAACAGCCGCTTTAGGCCTCACGCTTCCCGCAAGAACACTTCCCAGCACAGAAGCACAGAAGCTCCTCACTCCTCATCAGCCACAATGCATCTAACCCCCAACAGCAAGGGGCTCTCCTCTCAGTTCGGGCGCTACCCGCTGTCATTGGCTGGCTGCACATGCCAGTCACTTCCTCTGGCTCTCAGTGGTGCAGAAAAAGCGCCATAGCACATAATACCTTTCTCAATTACAAACAGCTCCTCTATTGGTCAGTCAGCTCTGTGGGGTCCCAAAGTACTGATTGGTCCAAGTCAATAGTTCTGGGCCAAAATGGAGGAGGAAATCAAAACCATCTGTGCTGCAAAGCAAGGCAGGTTAGAACAACTACATTATCATTATTATTTCCCAGTATTTTAAGCAAACATTCACATCCTCTTGTAGAGCTCCCTCTGCACCACTAGCAATGGCAGAAACGGAGCGACAAATCAGCAGCCTTCGCGGGACTTGGGCATACAACCCCGCAGCCCCCCCTTCCATTTTGATTACTTACAGCTGCAACAGGCAGCCCTTAAAGAGACAGCATATGGAGGCCTTTTAAAGCGCTCACTGGCTTCCCATTTAGGCGGCTTTAACGCCGAACTCCAACCAGGCACAGAGCATTTACCCAAGCTCCGGGGAAGCTTTTAGGAACCCTCATTTGCAAGGGGGTTACACACAGTTTTCCTTTCCTTTAGCAACAACTTAGCAAATTTCTCCTCAAAAGTTTCAAATAGTGTGGGGGGCTCGTTTCCACCCGGGTCTTTACTGTCCTTAGTTATCACTCTCCAGGCAGTGAGGGCTCCCACTGGGGTAATAGTCTGTGGCACTTAGGAGCTATCTGTGGGGTCCTTATACTCTACTAGGGCCATAAAAGTGTGGGTGAGTAGATTAGCATGTCGACCCCCCACCACAGGGTTTTGTAAACCTTTCACCTTGGAAAGTACTACCTCTACAGTGTCCATACTGGAACCCAGTGGGATATCCAAGAGAAGTATAGCATTTTGGGGGTCGATCTCCTGCCCAGTACACCACCCCACCAAGTGGTGTACAGCCACTTATGTTGGGGTATCCATTTATTTTTAATAGTAATTCGTAAATGTGGCCACAAGGGGATGCTAATCCCAGCGGTAGCCTCCAAGATGTAACCCCCAGGTGGTGCTATCCCAAGGGCTACTACCCCTGCCTGCTTGACTACTGACAGGTTGAGGGGCCTAGGTTCTATGACGGGTGACTCCACCCAGAGGTCAGGGTTTGTAGTGGTTAGACTAGCTTGGTCACAGCCCTCTGGGACAATGAGACCCCCTTTTATTCCCTCTAGTGGCTCACACAGTACACAGGAGTTACAGTCCCAGCACCCCACATATACACTGTTTACTCATAAGGTACCACTTACCCTCGAGACTGATTTTGCAGCACGTCTCTGAGGACCCCCTGTAAAACAAGGTTAATCAACATCCACAACCCAATACAGTGCTTGTTCTATAGGTACTGACACTTCAGACAGCATAAAGTTCAATAACATCACATCTGGTTTATTTAGGGGAATGGAACACGGGAGGGGGAAATCAGGTTAATTGGCAGTATTCAAATCACAGTACTGTGCACACATACAGGGTCTGAGAAGTCACATTCTGGGTACCCAGGTTGGGAGGGGGGCTAGCCAGGTCCGTTGCCCGGCAGGTGCAGATGGATGGGGCCCTGTAGAAGAAAATACATGCACAACACCCAATTGTAATCCGGAGCCGGAAGGCTCAGCCCATGAAGAAGTGAAACAACAAGAATTAGATGACACACTTGTAATTGATAACAGGCTGCAGGGGAATACCCTGATTTGTACTCACAATACCCAAGCTGAGAACCAGATGGTGGATGTTCTGGATTGCCAGAAACAACAGGGCATGGAGACAAGGTCCTTGTGACTGGACCCCAAGGCAGTTGATAGCAAACGGATTTAGTCCGAGACAAGCTGGAGTTTGCTTCCAGCTTCAACACACAGCACACAGTACAGGGCACAGGAAATAGCGATTCCCCACAAGCACTACGCACATTCATATGTAAAAGGAAAGTACTATACCAGGCAGGCTGCTCCTCGATCCCAATCGCAATTACTGCAAAATACCTGGGAGCACGCACAGCAGTTTCAGTTCCTGACAGACTGAGCGCGATTCAGCAATATCTCCAGTCTTCTACAGGGTGAGCCTGGTTTCCACTCTTCAGCCTTCCTTCTCCTCAGAAACTCGGATTCAGTCCGACTATCGCTCACAACGGCTGCAGGCCGACATCAAGGCCTCTCACGCGCTTCCCGCGTGAACAGTACACCGCAGAAAATACAGAGCTCCTACTCCTTTCACTACCAACAATGATTTGGCTCTCCAGCTTCAGTTCGGGGCATTTTCTTAGGTTCCAACAGGTCCAGTTGGTGGATTTGGCTGTCAATCACTGCAGGGCTCCCTCTGTTGGTGCAAAAAAGGCGGCAAGGTCCAAACTACAATTCCCTTAAGCACTAGCTATACATTCCCCTTGTAAGCTGGCTCCAGTGAGAGTCCAAATTCTGGTTGGCCCAAGCAGTCTCCATTTTAGGGCTCTCCTAAACCCAATTGGCCCAGCACAGCAGTTCAGGTTCAAAATGGAGAGGCAACACACACACACAGAGTCCCAGCTGCAATAAAGGCAGGTTAGATAAATAAAGGTTACTCATCTGTAACAGGAGTTCTAGGAGTGGTATATGTTGTTCCGTGCTCTCCCTGGCCACACGTCACAGTTTCAGAAAGCTTTTGGGTGGAGTGGGGCACTGGAAAGCTGGAGGGAGTTGGCTGGTCAAGGCTTTGATGCCAGTTACGATTCCTTCCACTACAAGTAAGATGTTTTAAATTACATTTTTGGTGCCTGTCAGCTCCAGACAATATAAGGAATTGGGCTATACAGCCCAGTATCTTATATCGGAAGTTTCCTTTAAGTCACTGGAGTCACCTGTCTAAAAATGGGTTACAGGGGGGCTACTTTCCATTCATGAGGCACTACACCATCTGCCAAGGATAAATTGACTAAATGAGTGATTGGCACGGTAAGATAGTAATAACCAGTTTTCAAGAAGAGCAGGTCAAGATTGTCAGCACCAGCTCTTTTATTAACATCTAGTCTGAGTAGTAAATCTTCAGCCCACTTGTAGGTAATGGCTGAAAAGGAGATGGAGATAGTAGTGGGTTTGTAATGGGTTTCCATTGTCTGCAGGATAAATGAGCACATGGAAGCTGAGTGAGAGGTGTCAAAAGCAAGAATGGCTGTAGCAACATGTTCATTAAGCTGGTCAAGAATCAGTTTTGTCAGCTGTGGAGATGTCATTAGAGAGTACTCTATTTAGCAGCAATGGAGCAGCCATGCCGACTTCAACTACCTGGATAGGGTGCTGCTCACATTCCCCTATGTTACTTGCTGTACCTCTCTGCACTTCTTACTGTAGATAGGGTGCTGCTCATATTCCCCTTATTTTACTTGTTATACCTCTCTGCTCTCCTTATCCTAGATAGGGTGCTGCTCATATTCCCCTTTTGTCATTCGTTATACCTCTCTGACCTCCTTATCCTAGATAGGGTGCTGCTCATATTCCCCTTATGTTACTTGTTATACCTCTGTGCACTCCTTATCCTAGATAGGGTGCTGCTCATATTCCCCTTAAGTTACTTGTTATACCTCTCTGCACTCCTTATCCTAGATAGGGTGCTGCTCATATTCCCCTTATGTTACTTGTTATACCTCTCTGCACTCCTTATCCTAGATAGGGTGCTGCTCATATTCCCCTTATGTTACTTGTTATACCTCTCTGCACTCCTTATCCTAGATAGGGTGCTGCTCATATTCCCCTTATGTTACTTGTTATACCTCTCTGCACTTCTTATCCTAGATAGGGTGCTGCTCATATTCCCCTTATGCTACTTGTTATACCTCTCTGCACTCATTATCCTAGAGAGGGTGCTGCTCATATTCCCCTTATGTTACTTGTTATACCTCTCTGCACTTCTTATCCTAGATAGGGTGCTGCTCATATTCCTTTTTTAATCTCTGTATTCCTTTATCATTCCTTATGTACCCTTTACTTCTGATGGTGGTAAACTACTAACACCCTTTTTGTTTGTTGTACTGCTTGTACTCCTACCCTAGGTGCAGTGTTCTTCATATTCCTCATGTGGGCCTACCTTTTATTTTCTGCTCTTCCCAGCAGTGAGTGCAACAACAGGAATAAAAAGGTGCCTCACCTCAGTCAACCAGCAGTATCCACTGCTTCTCTACTTCCTCCTGCTGACATCTTACTGATGCACAAGATGGCAGTGAGTCAGATGTTACACTCCTACTTCATGGCACTCATGTTTTGTGGTCACTTGGACCTCGGGGAATTTTATAGAGGCAATAGTGGCCCTATTAGTGGACTTTGCTATGTAGTCTTGATCACCACCAGTGGCTCCAGCAGCACTACATTTAGCTTCTTCCCTCGGCCCTCCCACTGATGGCATCCTTCTTCTACCCACGTTCTCCACACTGAATCCCCCAAACAAGCTACAAATCTTAGTGCCATGGCTGAATTCTGTCCTACTGCAAAAAAACTAAGCTATAACAATCAAGAAAAGTTCATAAGTGACATTGCAGATGGATGGGAAGGGAAGGTATGCCTCTTTACTAGTTACACCAAAATCTGCAAGAGGGCGGACACTCCAGGGCTGGTAGAAAGAATGTGCAATGATCTGAGAAAACTCAAGCAGTGGGATATGGCATCTGGGTTTCAGTGTGAAAAATTGCAAAAATCATGTACTTGGGGAACAGAAACACAGAGATGGAGTACATAATGGGAGAAGAGGTATTAACAGTCACCAGACAGGAAGGGGACCTAAAAGTAATCATATTTGGTGACCTAAATGTGTCAAGGCTCTGTGACTAGGCAGTTGGTAGAGCCATTGGGGTGCCTAGGGATGGGCATCACCGGCAGATGGATGGAGGTGATGTTGTCACTGCAAGTATTTCTGGTGAGATCCCACCTGGAGTGCTCTGCCCCATTGAGGAGACCAAATCGCTGGAAGGACATAGACAAAGTGGAGGATGTCCAGAGGAGGGTATATAAAATGGTGCAGGGTCTGAATCACAAACCCTACTAGGAGAGATTAAATGACCTGGAAGGCTAGGAGGAGTGGGTCACAGTGACATTCCTCAGCTGGTACCAGTAAGAAATTCCTACACCATTCTGGCAGGGTGGGAGTGCCAAGAAGGGGCACTTGAGATGGTGGACAGTGTGCAGAAAGGAATGAGGGCCCCAGAGAAGGAGGAAGCATTCTTTGATGGGACACTCTATTGTCAGAGGATAGAGTTGGGGGAAGGAAAGGGGGTAGAGAGGGATTTAAAGTGCCTACCTGGTACAGTGGCTCAGAGGGATGGGAAGCATATCCAGTGGATTGCAAGGGAAATAGGAAGGAAGGGGGAGTTAGCAAAGGCACAGAAGGAGCTGCAAATTGCTGAAGGAATTAAGAAAGGGGAGAAAGCTTTCTTTCAATATATATGCAAGAAAAGGGACAAGAAGGAAGGGATTGTTAGGCTTAAGAAAGGGGTGAAGTGGGTGGAGGATAATGGAGGAAAAGCAGAGATTCTAAATGAATACTTCTGTTCTGTCTTCACCATGGGGAAGGATGGACCAGTGCCTTCAGGAGGGAAAAGAGGAGCGGGGGGGGGGGGACACAGACATAGTGATAGAGGAGGATAGAGTGAGGGAGGGTCTGCTGGCATTGAAAGTGGACAAATCAACAGGCTCAGACAGAGTACATCCAAGGGTACTAAAGGAACTGGCTGATGAGCTGACAGGGCCACTAGCAGACCTATTTAATAGTTCACTAGAGTCAGGCATGGAACCACAAGACTGGAGAACAGCATATGTAGTGCCCCTTCACAAAAGCGGTCCCAAGGATGATCCAGAGAATTACAGACCAGTCAGTATGACCTCCATTGTGGGCAAGCTCATGGAGACCATACTAAAAGAAAGGTTGGTGGCATATCTAGAGGAGCATGGTCTCCAGGATGAGAGGCAGCATGGGTTCATGGGGGGGAGATCATGTCAAACTAATCTGATTGACTTCTTTGACTGTGTCACTAAGACAGTAGACAGGGGCCAAGCAGTAGACATCCTCTACCTTGATTTCAGTAAGGCCTTTGACTCTATGCCACACAAAAGGTTGACCAGGAAGTTGGTGGATCTTGGAGTTGGGGAGAAGATGGTCAGATGGGTGGAAAACTGGCTGAGGGACAGAACCCAGAGGGTGGTGGTGGGGGGAGAGTTATCTGGCACCAGAGATGTAACCAGTGGGGTCCCACAGGGCTCCATGCTGGGGCTGGTGGTGTTCAATGTATTCATCAATGACATTGAGGATGGTATTAAAGGCAAAATATGCCTATTCACAGATGACACCAAGCTCTGTGGGAGGGTGGACACAGCTGAAGGGATACGGGACCTACAGGAAGATCTGGAAAAGTTGGGGAGGTGGTCCAGGATCTGGCAGCTTGGCTTTAATGCCAAGAAATGCAAAGTTATGCATATTGAAGCCAAGAATCCCAGGACAGAGTATTACTACCTGGGTGGAGTCCGAGTAGCTGCATCAGAGGAGGAGAAGGACCTGGGAGTGAGGATCACTAGTGACATGAAGCACTCCACGCAGTGCAAGAAAGCAGCAGCAGCAAAGGCAAACAAGATGCTGGGATGCATAGCTAGGGGGATAAGTAGTAGGAGAGAGGAGGTTATACTGCCCTTGTACAGGTCACTGGTAAGGCCGCATCTAGAGTATGGAGTTCAGTACTGGTGCCCACACCTCAAAAAGGACATTAACCTGCTGGAGAAGGTACAGAGGAGGGCTACAAAGATGATAGCCGGTCAGCAGGACAAGGCATACGAGGAGAGGTTGAGGGCACTGAACATGTACTCCCTGGAAGACAGGAGAGAGAGAGAGAGAGAGAGAGAGAAAGAGAGAAAGGGGACATGATTGGGACATTCAAGTACTTGAAAGGGATAAATAATGTTGATAAGGAAAGTCTCTTTAAGCTGAGTGGCAACCATATCACAAGGGGGCACAGTCTTAAGCTGGAGGGTGGGAGGTTTAGGAGGGATGTCAGGAAGCACTTCTTCACAGAAAGGGTGGTGGACACTTGGAATGCACTGCCGGAAGAGGTCTTCTTGTTAAAGACAGTCAGCAGCTTTAAGAGAGGCTGAGATAGGCATAGGGGGAAGATAAGAATCATGGGTAGGGAGGATGAGAGGAGTGGGGAGGTAGGGCAGGGACATTAGCTCAAGCTGTGGACCCTGCGATACGAGCAGACTTGATAGACCAAATGGCCTTATTCTGCTGGCTTCTTCATATGTTCGTATGTTCGTAGATGTCATTGTCCAGTTGGGGACAAGTGACCTAGCTATGGATGGGACAGGAACAGTGCAGGAGCAGTTTGGGGAACTGGGGAAGGGTCTTAGGTAGCATGCACTGTAGCCTTTATGGAATAGCTATCTATCTACAGTGGGGGAAGGAGAGGGAGCTCACACTAAGACCTTCAACTCATGCTTTAAGGAATGGTGCAGAGAGGATGGATATGGATAGACTGGGGATTGGGGTTCCACCTGGGGGGATCAAGGATTATACCAGAGGGATGGCCTGCATCCATCCAGGGGTTCCACTGTGCCACGGCTACAAGAAATTTGTTGACCATCGGCACAGTGACAGCACAACACCACCAATTGGTGTCGGAGTTAGTTCAGGGAGGGGGGCCAACACCCCGGCAGCAGCACTGTCTGAATACCTGGAGACCATCACAGCGAACTGCTGAAAATGTCGCTGTGATGGTCTTCATGGTATTTGTGTCACTGTAGTGTCGGTATACTCCAATCCTCAGTGGATGGTTTAAATGTTACTTAGATGGACATTTAAACTAACTGAGGGGAGTAGCAGGAGATAAAGCGGAGGCAATAACTGCCCCTCCCATAGGCTGAGATAAGGAGTATTTTGTTTTTATTTATTTTATTTAGCTTTTGTGTACCGGGTAAGCACACAAGACAAAAATGCTTATTTTCAAGTATGACCCGGGAGGTTACAAAGGTAAAAATACAGAAAAATGTAAAGGCAAAACAATGAAAAAGGATAATCTGAGAATCATGAACATAATAATAAAGACAACGTACATTACATAGAAGAATGAGCATTAGGACAAGTCATAATATAGTTGAATTTATATACAGTAAAATTAAGCTCATAAATATAACAAAAGATGCAAGACACCACTCAATTACCCAAATGTAGAGGTCGGGGGGACCAGGCACACTAAGGACAGCAACAATCAGAGCCTGATTTTGGAGTTCATTCCTTCACAACTTGTTTAACCACATTTGGAAAACAGGTAACATACCTGAAAGCTGGTAGTTGAATATAATCGTCCCACTATTCAAAAAAGGGGATAAGAAAGACATTGAATGTTATAGGCCAAATAGTTCAATCAGTATCACGGAGAAATTATTTATGAGAATCATAAATAACAGATTGACAGAATGGGGGGATAAACATGAAGTGCTGGATGAAGCACAGGTGTCTTTAAGGCAGGCCATGCCTCAATTGACCAGCGTTTCACATTGACACATGATATACAAATATAGGAAAAAAATCAAAAAATTGATTGCAGTTTCGTGGATTTAAAATCAGCCTTTTTTAACTTATGTTTATTGCATATTAACACAAGCAATATCATATAGTACACTCATGTAGGGCATAAAAGAAACATATCTCACGTATACATCCAATGTAACAGATTTTGTCAACCTATACAATCTGGTTTCAGTAAATGGGGTATTCCTGGTTATTAAGCTTACAAATAAACATTTTAATCCAGTATAAGCTGCACCGCATAAAGGCTTTCAGTAGGAGAAATTTGCTATGGGAAAGATTTGCAAACATTAGGAATGGAAAGTTCAGTTCTAGACGTGATTGAATTATAATACCTGGATAATCATACCAGCATAAAGTATAATGAGAAGGGAGAGGTCAGCAGCTGGTTTGAATCTAATATAGGTGTCAAACAAGGGTCTCCCATTCTGTTTAACATTTATTTTAATACAATCTTGAAAACTGTGTATGACCCCAATTTCCATATATCAAAGATAGAGGAGAGGGCATGTCCATACCTGTCATATGCCGATGATGTGGCAGTATTCTCAACCAGCTTTATAGGGATGAAACAATCCTAGGGAGCAGCCTGACCCCAGCCCCCCTATATGGCGGCCTGGATCCAAAACCATCACCTCCGTCTTCCCAGGGTTCAACTTCAACCAACTGGACTTCATCCAGTCTTGGATTTCATCAAGGCAGTTATTAAATACCAAGACTGCTCCTTCCTGGTCGGGAACAAAAGACAAGCAGAGCTGGGTATCATCGGCATAGCAATGACACCTCAGCCCATACTGTCTTACAATGTCTCTGAGGGGAAGCATATACACCGCAAACAGCATGGGGGACAATACTGAGCCCTGAGGAACCCCACATGACAGCAGGATCGGATCAGAGGGAAAAAAACCCGACACAACCCTCTGAGTTTTTCCAGTGAGGTACGATGTAAACCATCTGTAGACCAACCCAGAGAGTCCACAGATAGATCTCAGGCGCTCAAGAAGAACCCCATGGTCAACTGTGTCAAAAGCTGATGATAGATCTAAAAGTACAAAATGGACCGTTTTCTCTGGTCTCTCGCCATCAGGAGATCATTGAGCACCTGAACCAGCACAGTCTCTGTGATGGTCTTCGTGGTATTTGTGTCACTGTGGTGTCGGTATACTCCAATCCTCAGTGGATGGTTTAAATGTTAGTTAGATGGACATTTAAACTAACTGAAGGGAGCAGCAGGAGATAAAGAGGAGGCAATAACTGCCCTTCCCATAGGCTGAGATAAGGAGTATTTAGTTTTTATTTATTTTATTTAGCTTTTGTGTACCGGGTAAGCACACAAGACAAAAATGCTTATTTTCAAGTACGACCCGGGAGGTTACAAAGGTAAAAATATAGAAAAATGTAAAGGCAAAACAATGAAAAAGGATAATCTGAGAATCAGTGCTAAGTAATGCACCTGGGAAACAAAAACCCAGGGGAAGATTACACAATGGGGGAGGTAGTAACAACAACAAAAATGGAAAGAGACCTAGGGGTAATCATATCAGATGACCTTAAGGTTGGCAAGCAATGCGAGAAGGTGGTAGGGAGGGCTAGGGGATACTGGGATGTATGGGGAGAGGTATCACCAGCAGAAAACAGGAAGTTGTTATCCCCCTGTACAGACAGTTGGTGAGACCCCATCTGGAGTACTACATCCAGTTCTGGAGACCCCATCTCCGCAAGGACATAGACAGGATGGAGGCAGTTCAGAGGAGGGCAACTAAAATGGTGCAGGGTCTGCAAGAGAAGCCATACGAGGAGAGACTAAAGGAGCTTAATATGTATACCCTTGAGGAAAGGAGGGACATGATAGAAACGCTTAAGTACCCAGTGGAATCAACAAAGTCCAAGAGGGTAGCATCTTTCAGAAAAAGAGATGTGCAAGAACAAGGGGACACAATTTGAAGATAGAGGAGGAGACGGCCTGGGCAATGTGAGGAAGTATTTTTCACAGAGAGGGTGGTGGACGCATGGAACAGCCTTCCTGAGGAGGTTGTGGGGTCTAAAACTGTGGGAGAATTCAAGAATGCATGGGACAGGCAAAGCAATTTTTGTGGGGGCTAGGAAGAAATAGGCTGTTGGTTAAATAGGATCTGCAGCTTATCCTGTAGGTAGGGAAATGGGCAGACTAGGTGGGCCAAGCGGTCCTTATCTGCCGTCAAAGTCTATGTTTCTATCCACACTGTCTGGTAGGTTCCTTGCCACTTTAAATCTTGCTGGAAGGTCTTCAAGCTGGCTCCTCCCACCCACTCGGGTGGTAAAACCCTCGGCTCCGCCCCATGACGACAGATCTAGCCCGCTGGAAGCCAGGTTGCGGCGTTGAGCTGAGGGAGCTCTGAGTCAGGTCATGTGGATGAACAACATATACCACCCTAGAACTCCTGTTACAGGTGAGTAACCTGTATTTCTAGGGACGTGGATATGTTGTTCAATCCACACTGTCTGGCAGACTCCTAGCAGTTCTCCGGGAGGAAGGAGGCAAGGTGCGCACTCCCTACTTAGGGAATAAGGACTGGAGAACCGAGGTCCCAAAACCAGCATCCAGGCATGACTCAAGGTCAATGTGGTAATGGGAAACAAAGGTGTGTGCTGACTTCCAGGTAGCAGCCCTACAGATTTCCTGGATAAGGACGGCCCTAGAAGCAGCCACTGAAGCAGCGGTATGGCGGGTAGAATGAGCTCTTATCCCTTTGGGAGGCTCCATGCCCACCAACCTATAGCAGAGATCCATGCAGGAGGTGACCCACCTGCTTATCATCTACTTGGCAGCAGGTCTACCAGGTGTGGCTTCAGCGTAGGTGACAAACAGCTGGTGAACCTCTACCCAAACTTCAGCCATCCGCTCCTTATAATAAGCGAGAGCTCTTCTAGGGTCCAGAGTATGGAGCCTATATTCGGCCTCCAAGGTGTGATTGGGGTAGAACACCGGCAGAGTCAACGCCTGGTTAAGGTGAAACTCTGACACCACCTTCGGAAGGAATTTCGGGTGGGGGCACAGGACAACCTTGTCCCTGTGGAAGACCAGATAAGGAGACTCAATGGAAATGCCTGGAGCTCTCCCATCCTTCTGGCTGATGTAATAGCCACCAAGAAGGTGGTCTTCCATGACAGGTGGGAGATATTGCACCTGTGTATCGGTTCGAATGGCTTTTCCATGAGCTTAGCCAATACCAGCAGTAGATACCATGGAGGTGGAGGTTCTCGCACCGGAGGGGATATGTGATCAAGGCCTTTGAAAAAGCGCCTGACCACCTTCTCCTGCACCACCGACTGCTTGCCGGCCCGTGCCTGGTAGGCAGAGATGGCTGCCAGGTGCACCTTAAGGGTCGTCGACCGAAGTCCTAGCTGAGAAAGGGACCACAGGTAGTCCAGGATGCTAGCCAAGGAACAGGAAGAAGGGTCCAACCCCTTTTCCTGACACCAAATGGAGAATCTCTTCCATTTGAAGGCATAGCATTTTCTGGTTGACTCCTTACGGGACACCTCAATGACGTTGAGGACCTCGTCGGAAAGACCCAAGGCCTGGCATTCTAGCCACTCAGGAACCAGGCCATCAGGTGCAGGGATTGAAGGTCCAGATGGAGAACCTTCCCCTTTTTGACTGAGATCAGGTCTGTGCGGGCTGGAAGCCGCCTCGGGAGCCTAGAGCTGAGGCTGAGGAGATCTGGGTAAAAGAACTGGCGGGGTCAGTCTGGGGCTACCAGAATCACCTGCGCCTTGTCCCTCTTTGCCTTGAGAAGCACCTTGTGGATCAAGGGAAATGGAGGGAAGGCGTAGAAGAGGCCCGGGGTCCACGGCCTCAAGAAGGCATCCCCCTGCAGTGAGCCCTGCTGAGGGGGGCGGGCATGAAACAGCCTCAGCTTCGCATTTCTTCCTGGAGGCGAACAGGTCCACCTGAGGGGTGCCCCAATGGGAGAACAGATCTTGTACTACCTCCGGCAGGAGAGACCACTCATGAGATGCAGCACCTATTCGGCTGAGGGCATCGGCCAGACTGTTGGAGGCTCCTGCCACATAGATGGCTAGGAGATCCACCTCCAGGCTGATCATGAGGGACCAAGTGCGGACAGCCTCCTTGCACAGAGGCAAGGAGTGCGTCCCGCCCTGTCGGTTGAGGTAGTACATGGTCGTGGTGTTGTCCGTCTGGACCTGAACCACTTGACCCCATACAAATGGAGCGAAGACAGTGAGGGCTAGACGCACTGCTCGGAGCTCCAGCAGGTTGATGTGGCATTGAGACTCCTGAGGGGACCAGAGGCCGTGGGCCCTGAGCTCCCCCAGGTGGGCACCCCAACCCATCAGAGAGGCGTCGGTTGTCAGAGTGACCGTCTGCTTGGGGTGGACAAATGGGATACCCTCCTGCAGATGAGCTGGAATGAGCCACCACTGCAGGCCGTCCCACATCTCCTGGGTCACCATCACTGAATGGTCCAGAGGACCAGAGCACTGTGGCCATTGGCAGGCCAGCTCCCATTGTAGGAGACACATATGCCAGCGACCAAAACCACATGCCTAGTTCCAAGGATGGAATGATCTGAGCCAGAGTGACGATCCTGAAGATGCGCTGCCTTAGGAACTTGTTCAGGTCGTGCAGGTCGAGAATGGGGCGCCAGGCCCCCCATCTGTTTTGGGACCAGAAAGTACCTGGACACAAACCCCGGGTCTGGAGGAGGGTCCGCCACCTCGCTGATCACCTCCTTCTGGAGGAGCAGAGCAGTGTCGGCTCGATGAGCCGACAGAGAGGCTGCAGAACCCGTTGCCCCCCATGGGGCGACAGCTCAATAGGTAGGGAACTGCTCGAATTCCAGAGGCAGACCCCTTCCTACCACTTCTAGCACCCAGCGGTCTGTGGTGATAGCAGACCAGGCGGAAAAGAAGTGGCGGAGCCATCCCCCCACGAGGGAACCCAGGGAGGAGTGACGAGGTTGGGGGTGACACCCCTCAACCCATCACTGGGCAGGCTTGGAGGAAGGGCCTGCTGAGGGACCTCCTAGACCCTTTCCTCCAGGCTTCCTACTGGAGTAAGCGGCAGACTTGGCCTTAGGGTGCCAAGTGTGTGCCTGCTGGCCCTGGTGCTGCTGGGCCGGACGTGCCGCAGGGGTGGAAGGGCTTATGCTGCTGGTGGTGGCCTTTGTCCTGCTGGGCAGATGTGACAGAGTCCAAGGTGGCATTGGACTTCTTGATCCTCTGGAGATGGCCATCCACCCCCGGCCCGAACAAGTCGGTGCCCAGGAAGGGAACGTCTGCCAGGTTGTGCTGGGTGTCCGCCATGAAGGTGGAGATCCACAGGCAAGCTCTGCCGCACATGGCCACTGCGGCCGCTACTGATCGGGCACAAGAATCACCTATGTCCAACGAAGTTTGGAGCTGCTGTTTTGCCACCACCCTTCCCTGATCCCAGACCTGCTTGACCATCATCTGAAGGTCAGCTGGGAGATGAGGAATCACCTCATCCAGGGAACCCATAAGGGCGTGTGAGAAATGTGCCATCAGAACGGCCAAGCTAGCCTGACGAAGGCCTAGGGAGGAAGCAGCGTAAACCTTTCGCCCTGCGTAATCCAGCTTTTTGGATTCCTCATTGGGCGGTTTGTCCACGTCCCGAGCATTCCCGGAGCGCTGGAAAACGCTATCGGTCACTAACCCCTCCGCAGAGGGGTGCTCCGAGAAACCGGAGAGTGAGCCGGTGGGGACTGTGTACTTTTGAGCCATCCTGGCCAAAGGCATGGGACAAGATGCTGGCCACTGCCACAACTCCAGGGCCAGGCCAATAATGGCTTTGGGCACAGGAAAGGCCTCCGTAGGGGAATCCCCTCGGTCCAGTATCTCTGTGAGGGGATACTCAGCCCGTTTTGAAATGGGTTCGAGCTGCATCCCTGTGGAATCCGAGATGAGCCGAAGCAAACCTAAAAATGAGGATGGGCTCTCGTCCACCGACTGGCCCCCCGCAGACTCCAGGTTAAGCGCCTGGAGAACAGGGAGGAGTCATCATCAGACTCCGAGGAGTCTGCAAACAGCTGCCGGGCGCCTGAGCCACCCTCCACCTGCCGAGGTCGATCAGGAGTGAGGGTGACCGATAACCTGTGGGAAAAGCCCTGACCCAACCGAGAATCCTTGGTTAGGGCCCCAATCTTCGGTTGTGGAAGCGGAGGTTCCACCACAATGGGCGGAGCAGCTGGCTTCGGCCGAACAACCGGTGCTGGGGTCGGCTCCTCGACCACTACGAGGGGTTGTTTTGGCCGCTCCAGTGACAGCCACTTAGTGGCCGGAGAAGGCGATGGAGTCAGCTTATTCCCAGACAATAAGAGCTACTGCCACATTAACTCCTTGTAGCGCCGACGCAACTTGCACCAGAGCCTATCCTCTGAAGAGGACAATGAGGATGAGTGGCGACACCGCTTTTCATGGTGCCGAGACCACCGACGTCAGCGGGACCGGCTGAACCTGGAAGAGAACCGAGACCTTCGGGGGTTCCGAGGGTGGGTCAGAGAGGGGACTGGGGAAACCCGCTCCTCCCTTGGTACAGGGACCTTAACTGGGGACAGGAGGCACAGGCAAGTCCTCAGTTTCCACCAGGGGAACCGGTGAAGTAGGGTTGTTGGCTTCTCCAGTCGACAAACCGTCCGATGGGTCAAGAAAAATCTCGACCACGTCGACGGATGTCTCGGCCGGCTGACCTGACGGGGGCACCGTGAAGCCAGCGGCAGCAGCCGCAACCTTGACCGAAGTCGAGAGTCAACAGTCCGGTGAAGGGGATCTCTTCCACTCCCATGAATGTCGACAGTGGGACTTACCCTTTGAGTCCTTCTTCTTGGACCAACTGGAATGTCCTGATGGCCCTTCTCCCTTGGTGGAGAGGGACTGGCAAAGCTCCTTGAACGAAGCCGTGTAGGGGGAGCCCAAGGAGAGCGGGATAAATGCCGCGGCCGAGGAGGAAGAAGAAGAAGAAGAAGAAGCGGCCTGGGCCGCCTCCTCCTCGAGGGCGATCATCTGCTCCAACTGCTCCGTGGAGCCCGCCACCACGGACACCACCCAACGGGCCTCCTTAGACTTGAACGGCGGATACTGTTTTTGGGTCACCGAGAAGAAGTCTGGCAGCGCGGTCCTCCAAGACCGAAGCCGAAAAGGACTTGCACAATTCACAAGCCTGCAAGTCGTGACCAAGCCCCAGGCAGTAGATGCACGTGGAGTGCGGATTGGTCTGGGACATCTTCTGCCCACACTGGCACCAACGGAAGCCGGGAGTCAATTTGTCCATTGCAGCCGCGAGGGAAGATGAAGACCGAAGTCTTGTAAATTTTAAAATAAATTTTGGAAATTCTGAAGAGTGTGGATCCAAGCCTAAAACGCAGAGTGCTAAGGAAGGAACCTAAGCTTCCAAGCGGTAAGAAAGACCTGGCTCATGGGGTGGAGCCAAGGGTTTTACCACCCGAGTGGGTGGGAGGAGCCAGCTTGAAGACCTTCCGGCAAGATTTAAAGTGGCAAGGAACCTGCCAGACAGTGTGGATTGAACAACATATCCACGTCCCTAGAAACTGCAATTTCACTAATGCTTTAAATGATTACAGGCAAACAGATACCTCTTTTGGATGGGCTCCCTTTGAGCTTTCAGCGACTGCAAAATGGAGCAATTACACTGCAGCTCAGGCGGGATTCGAGCAGGGAAACACCAGTCCCCCTCCATAAGCATTAATTAGGTCTGCAAGCAGACAGCTCTTAAAGAAACAGTATGTGGAGGCTCTACAAGCACTCACAGTGCCATTCAAATGGCTTAAACGCCGAATGTCAGCAGGCAGGGGGAGCACTTAGGCAAGCTCCTAGGAGGCTTTTAGGAACCCCCATTTGTAGGGGGGTTACACTACCACATGGATCCTGCTTCACTGATGGTCAAGTTCCTACAGTGTGACCTGATGACAGATACCCCGCCCCCCCGAGGATGATCTTAAAAAATGCTAAGGAGGGACTATCATTCAGGTAAGAGAGCCTCCTGTGTCTTCAATCTGCTTGTTGGAAAAGGTGAAAAGGTTCGACTTAACAGTAGGCCAGACTGAACTAACAGAAAAAGCTGAAGCAATCAAAACAGGCATGACCTGAATTTTGAAAAACAAATATTTTTATTAAATACAACCAAAGGTTCCATGGCTGTGAGTTATGGATAGAAATAAGTGACAAATTTTCTGAGGAACTAACAGGAACGAGCACCTCACTGTCTAGAGGCTGATGAAAAGAACAGTTACGTAAGAACTTACAATAAGAGTAGATCTTCGAAGGAATCTCTGTCATCAGGTCACACTTATGGAACTTAGCCATCAGGTGACAGGATCCCATGGAAGCGGTTTCTGCAGCAGTCTACTAGGGGCCACCCATGCTGTCAGGCTCTGACATCACACACCCTATATAAGCACGGGCGGCCCCACTCCCTATTCAGTTCTTTCCTTAGCTGGAGGCCATAGGAGACAGGGGTCCCACCAGGGAATAGAGGAGAAAGAGAAGGTGCCCAGCCAGCAGAAAGGCTGGAGTAACAGGACAACCAAGCTATAGAGAGAGAGAAAGGGGGATGGAGGGAGGATGGCATGACCTGATGACAGATATTCCCTCGAAGCTTCTACTATTAAGGTAAGTTCTTACATACCTGTTCTATCATCTTCGGGATATCTCTATCATTAGGTCATACCTATGGAGCAAGTCTCAAGCAGTGCTAAGAGCAAGGGCAGTCTGCATGGCAGGAGGCCAGAGGCCTAAGACAGGAGACCCTGAATCACAGCTAGGCCAAAGCCTACCCCTTCTTCTGCAGGCAATGTCCAGACTGTAGTGCCTTGTAAAAGTGTGGACAGTACTCCAAGTGGCAGCAGCAGCACAAATCTCGGCTGCAGACCTGCCCCTCAAACAGGCAACTGAAGTGACCATACCCCTGGTGGAAGAGCCCTTAGCAACTCCAGTAAGTTCCTTAACGTACTTCAAAACTGAAGTGCCCTCTCTGCCAGGGGCGAAAGAAACAACTGAGAGGACTTCATACAATAGGTATAGTAATGCAGAATTCTATGCACATCCAAAGTATGGAGCAATGCTTCCTCTGGACTGGCATACTCTGGATAACAAGCAGGCAGGTGGATGGATTGGTTTAGGGTAAATTCAGACACCATCTAAGGAAGAAACTTAGGGTTTGTACACAAAGACATCCAGTCTTTGTGGAAAATCAAATAAGGTTGCTCACACATGAGGGATGCTGTGGAGCCCGAGCTGAGTAGTCACCTGAAAAGTACAGTTATGCAAGAACTTACCGTAACGGTAGATCTTCAAGAGGCGCTCTTGCAATAGGTAATTACATATAGGACTGATGCCAGCTGGCATCAGGACCCAATGGAAAAATTTCTAGCTAGCAGTCTCTGGCGGGGGACCGCTCCCACGTCAGGTGACCGTCATGCGGCGTCAGTATAAAGGGGCGGTCCCCCACGCCCGCCTTCCAGTTCTTTCCTGCCAAAGGCCAAAAGACAAGACGAGAGAGAAGTGGATATTTCCCCTCCTGGAAAAGGAGCTGAAAAGCCTAGGGGGATGGAGGGCGGGAAGATATTACCTACTGCAAGAGTTTCTCTCGAAGATCTACTGTTACGGTAAGTTCTTACGTAACTGTACTATCTTACTTCGAGAGGGCTCTTGCAGTAGGTAATTACATATAGGACTGAGTCCCAAGCAGTCTGGAACAAGGAGAAGCAAACGGGAGGAGGAAAGCTGCTCAAAAGTAGACCCTCTGGTTGTGAAGGCCTTAGGAAAGGAGGCCTTGTAAAACAGCCAGCCCGAAGCCTGCTCTACTGCGAGAGGCAATGTCCAAACTGCAATGTTTCGTAAAGGTATGGACAGAAGTCCAAGTGGCGGCTGCACAAATGTCAGCCGCTGACACATTCTTGAAACAAGCCGCAGAGGCAGCGACCCCTCTGGTGGGGTGGCCTCTAACTTGACCCGGCAGGGTCTTGTTGTACTTGTCATAACAGAAAGTGATACAATGAGCCAACCATTTTGATAGGCACTGGTTAGAAACAGCATTGCCTTCTCTTTTATGAGAAAAAGAGACAAACAGTTGATCAGTCTTTCTGAGATCCTTCATCCTGTTGGTGTAATATCTCAGAATTCGGTGAACATGCAAAGTATGCAGGAGGTACTCTCCATGATTAGAGTGCTGCGTGAAAAAGGCAGGCAACTCTATGGATTGATTCAGCGTCGATTCCGCTACCACCTTAGGGAGAAACTCAAGGTTGGTACGCAGAGCCACACGTTCCTTGTGAAAAATCAAATACAGGATTTTACACATCAGGGCCTGGAGCTCGGAAATCTGTCTAGCAGAAGTAATGGCCACTAGGAAGAGAGTTTTCCAAGAAAGGAACTTTAGATCTGCTGAGGCTGCCGGCTCAAAAGGAGGCAGAGTAAGCTTCTCTAAAATGAAATTCAGATCCCAAGAAGGGGCAGGAACCCAGATAGGGGGTCGTAAGTGCAGGACCCCTCTCAAAAAGGTCTTAGAGACCTCCAGCTGAGCAAACATTCTGTCTGCAAAGGGGACATGATAGGCCGAAATGGCCACCATGTGAACCTTTAAGAATGAATGGCTGAGACCCAGATCGAAGAGGTGTCGCAGGTAATCCAGAAGTCGGCTGACAAGAGCAGGAGAAGGGCTCGACATTATTGGAGGCAGCCTAAATACAGAACCGCTTCCATTTCATGGCATAAGTAGATCTGGTTGAGGGTTTTCTGGCCTCCACCAGAATCTCAGCTACTGAGGGGGGGCGGGACCCCAAATCGGGCCTCAGCTATGTCTGCAGGAGCCACGCATGCAACTGAAGGGACTTGAGGCCTGGATGGACCAGGGTCCCCTGATCCTGCGTCAGCAAAAATAGCGACAGAGGAAGAGGAAGAGGAGGTTCCTCTGAGTACTGTTGCAGAACAGAGAACCAAACTTGCCTGGGCCAGAAAGGAGTGATCAGAATCATTCAAGCTCCTTCTGAACAGAGTTTCTGCAAGACCCTCATAATCAGTGGAATCGGGGGAAGGCATAGACGAATCTGCTCTTCCAGTCTAGAGACAGAGCGTCTCTCCAAAAAATGCCGCACCCTGGAGCGAGCGAGCAGAAGACAGGAAGTTTTGTGTTTTGAGGGGATGCAAACAGGTCTACCTGTGGAGTTTCCCAGCACAGGAATATGTCATCTACGACCCCCTGATCCAGTTCCCATTCATGAGTTAGAGCAGATGACCGGCTGAGCCTGTCTGCCAGCATGTTCTCGACCCTCGGGATGTGAGATGCTGTGAGGAGAAGGTTGTTCTGCACTGCCCAATCCCAGACTCGCATTGCCTCTCTGCAAAGGGTGTAGGAATGAGTTCCTCCCTGTTTGTTGATGTACCAGACCACATACATATTGTCCATATGTACAGTTAGGTGACCGGGAGACCGATACAGATGCAGAGCCTGAAGAGCATACAGTACTGCCCTTAGTTCGAGCACATTGATGTGAAGGGACTTCTCGAGCTTGGACCAGGAGCCCTGGGTCCTGTGAGGATGGAGATGGGCTCCACAACCCTCGCCGGAGGCGTCCGTAGTCAACGTCTGCGAGGGTGGAGGGAGACCGAAGGGAACTTCTCGGCAGAGGCTCTCCTGAACCATCCACCACTGCAAGTCCCAAGCCATGGGAGTGGAGACCAGGACAAGTTGATCTAGGTCATCCACTAACTGATCCCATTGAGACCGAAGCATCCACTGAGAGATTCCCATGTGGAGCCGAGCACGAGGGACTGTCGGAATCGCAGCCACCATTAGCCCAAGGAGGCGAAGGACTGACCTGGTGCTGACCCACCCTGCGACTGGACAACAGGCTGACCTGGGCCTGGAGAGTGGCCGCCCTGTCTGGTGGCAGGAAGGCCATGCCCGTGGTCGTGTCCAGGATCGCCCCAATAAACTGAAGCCTCTGGGACGGGATCAGATGGGACTTGGCCTGGTTGATGGTAATGCCCAGGCAGGCAAAGACCTGCTGGGTAAGGGAGAGGAAGTGCCAGAGTTCTTCCCTGGATGGGGCCGGCAGGAGCCAATCATCCAGGTACGGGAAAACCTGCACCCCCTGGGTATGCAGGTAGGCCGCTACCACCGAAAGGCATTTGGTGAACACCCGGGGCGCCGAGGAAAGACCAAATGGGAGGGTCTTGAACTGGTAGTGGTCCCCCTGGAATGCAAAACGCAGGTATTTGTGGTGGGAAGGGTGGATAGGGATATGCAGGTAGGCATCCTGCATATCCAAAGTGCACAGCCACTATCCCGGCCGGAGAAGGGGCAGGAGGCTCTGCAGCGAGAGCATCCTGAACCTCTTGTACTCCACGAACAAGTTCAGGGAGCTGAGGTTAAGAATCGGCCTCACGTCCCGTTTTCTTCGGGACCTGGAAGAAATGGGAATAGTACCCTGTTCCCTGAAGAGGAATGGGGATGGGTTCTATTGCCTCCTTCAAGAGAAGGGAAGAAATTTCTTCCTGGACCAGAAGATGCTCTTGCTAGTATGACGACCTTGGGGGAGGGTGTCGAGGGGGTTTCTGAAGAAATTCTATCGAGTATCCCTCTGCAATGAGTTGGAGCACCCAGGAATCTGACGTTATCCTCTCTCAACCCGGGAGGTGGAGGGAAAACCTCCATCCTACCGGTTTCTCTGGAAATGCCAGAGGCTGTGGGAGAGGAAAGGAGTCAGGTGGTGTGGGGCAGCATCATGGCTGAAGCTCCCGCTGCTTTTTTGGGCAGTGGGGGCTTGGCAGCTGGAGGGGCCCGATGTTTATTGGCCCACTTTCCCTGTGGTTTCGCCCTTTGCCGATTCCGCCTGCGAAAGGGACAACGCTGCGCTGGAGGGGGATTGTACATGGAGTCCACAGACTTCAGTGCAGTCCCCTTCTCCTGCAGATTGGTGATAATGTCCTTGACATCACCACCGAAAAGCACCGAACCCTGGAAGGGCGCTTCCTGAATAGCAGACTGCACTTCCGGGACCAAACCTGACACACAGAGCAAGGCATGACGCCGTAAGCCTACAGCGAAAGCTGAGCTCCTACCAGCAGTGTCCACTGCATTGTACATAGCACCAAGCATGTGACGACTGGCCGAATGAGCAGAATGGACAAGGTCAGCCACTTCCTGTTTAATCTGAGAGTCAGGTAGGGAGTCCAACTTGGAGTCCACCTCACTAAGAATCACCTTCTGGTAATCCCCCATGTGACTGACACAGTTCAGGGCTCTAATACTCAGAGTGGAAGAAGCATAGATCTTCTTGCTGTACTGGTCCAGAAGACGGGATTCTTTGTCAGGTGGAGACGAGCTCAAATGCTTCAGATTAGCTGACCGGCAGTGAGTGACGCTAATCA
The DNA here is from genome assembly GCA_016271365.2 of Neoceratodus forsteri. Lineage (NCBI taxonomy): Eukaryota > Metazoa > Chordata > Ceratodontiformes > Ceratodontidae > Neoceratodus > Neoceratodus forsteri. The sequence continues at coordinate 910,728,106 of CM057452.1, read as the reverse complement.
CCACCGAGTCAGCTCGAGGGTGAGAATCAAGGAAGTCAACACCCTCAGGAGCCTGGTATAGCCTATTAGACTTCAGAGGAAGAGGGGCTAATGCTGACAGTTGCTTCCAAATGGTGGAAACAATGTCGGTATGAGGCTCAATCCAGGGTGGCACCAAGGTTGGAGTGGTCTCGGGTAGATCCAGGTGCTCAGAGAGTTTCTTACGCTGTGGGCCTGGCTCCAAAGAGTGCCACTTATGAACCTCCTGGATTTTGCGGAACTCCGAAAAAGAAGGATCCTCTGGAGGAGACTTCAGAGGAGTCCTAGACCTGGGTTTGGTTGGAGAGTGTGGCTCGTCATCCGGGTCGGAACAACTGTCGAGTCATCCAAGGTTTCCAAGGAGGAAGAAGACGACTCCCTTTCCAGGTGTAGGGGAGGAACGGACCCCTTAGGAAGCCCTTGGGGAAGCGTGTCCTGCCCCGCCCTGGAACCAGAAGGCTTGCCCCTGGTATCCGGAGGTGGGGAGGGAGTCTGTCGCCTGGGGCGTATGGGAACCAAAACCGGCACTGTTGCCAGGAGACGACTCTCCACCTCTCTGGTGAGCTGAGCCTTGGCCTCAGCCCACAAGAAGGCCAGAGTCTCCTTCAAGTCCACCGGCAGCTGAGGGGGTGGTGGAAGAGGGTGATACGGATACTGAGTGTACCCATAGGGTGCGTATCCATAACCCGGCAGTGGGTAACCCGGCATCAGGTAGTGAGGCACCGAGTACTGCGGCGTTGGGTACTGGGGCATCGGATACTACGGAGCTGGGTAAGACGGCACAGGATAAGTTGGAGTCGGATACCCGGGGGCCGGGGGGTCTGACGGAGCAGACGGCCCGGCTGGAAGCCCAGCAGGTGGGCCTGGAGCAGAAGGCCCGGCAGGTGGAGGGCCTGGTGTTGGAGTGGCATCCGGGAGAGGGATGTCGCCCGGCATCGGTGTGACCGGTGTTGGAGCCGGCGTCCGGGGAACCAATGTCAGGTCATCCAGCCCAGCAGGAGGGAGGCCTGATGGAGGCACAGCAGGAACCTTGGCATTGCCCGGAGATGGTGGGGAAAAATCCCTGGGGTCAGGCTGAGGAGACCCAGGTCCCCAGAGGGCAGCAAAGGCTGCAGAGAGCCGGGAACGGCGGATGGTGGCGGGTCTGACGTCGGCTCAGCCACCGCATGGACGTCGGGTTGGCCAACGTCCAACTTACCAGTGGAGTCCGGGCGGACGTTGGAGGAGCCGGCGTCTGACTTAGCGGACCCATCGCCCGAGGCAGGTCGCAAAGGAGGGGCGGCCTGGTCGGGCGGGAAAGTGGCTGTGCGCCACCCCGAAGGGTTGAGCGACTTATCGACCGTCTCCATGTGGGCATCAGAGGGGCTGACATCCGTCATACTGGATCTGCTCGAACCAGTAGGCCACACAGTGATGGCTTTACCGGGAGCAGAGGCCTCCAACAGCCCGGAGGCGCCCGAAGAGCCCAAGCGCGAGCCAGACGGGCGGGCCAACGTCGCCTTGGAAACTTCCAAGACGGCTGTCGTGGAGTAGTCCCCCAGAGGGGACATTACCTGGAGCACGGCGACTCCAACAGGAGTCGCAGTGGAAGAGCAGCCCCTGTGCCGATGCTTCTCCTTGTCCTTCTTTTACGATGGCCTTTTGGGGGGGGGGGAGTGGATGCCTGCCAGAGCTTTTTCAACTCCTTCTCCATGGAGGACATCTTCTTCTTGAGGATATGGGCTTCCAAGGACTGCTGCCTCCGTCTGCGGGTGGCGGCGTTAAATTTAAGGCAGTGCTGGCACTTCTCCACCTGATGGTCCGGCCCAGATAGAAGTGGCACTGGGAATGGCCGTCCCTGTGCCGGAGTTGCACTTATTTTTGTGCTCAGAGGGTGTAGGGGATGACATACACCAATGAAAGGCTGATTAAGTTGAATAATTCAAAAACAACGGTAAATACTACCAGCGACAACTGAGCTGGCGTTGAACTTTACGGCGTGACATGAGCTAACTGCTGGAAAGAACTGAAAGAAGGGTGTGGAGGACCGCCTTCATTATACTGACGCCAGCATGACGCCGGTCACCTGACGGGGTGGTCCTCGCCAGAGACTGCTAGCTAGAAATTTTCTCCATCCCGCTGGCCGGCATCAGTCCTATATCTAATTTACCTACTGCAAAAGCCCTCCCGAAGTAAGATCTTCGGCTCCATAAAGATTTAATATTAAACAATCAAAATTAACATTTTTGGACTCAAATTGCAACCTAATTAGCCTCCTTGGTGAGTTAGCACCCACAGTCAACCAATGGGCAAAACTCACAAAACTCAACCGTCTGGAGATGGCCAAAAAACGCTGGAAAATCCTTGGTGGCAAGCCCAAGCAACCGGTCTGCACAGCATGTTGCAGCAGAAGGAGAAAGCTCAGAAGAGACCCTCCAGTCATTTGGGGGGGGGGTGCAAAATGAAGCAACTGGTCGCATCGACAACCCTGGTAAATCAGAAGCTGGATCTTCTGATTGGTTGTATCACCACAGTGGAGCAAATAGTAGATCTGCTGCAAGGCAAGATGGAGGAGATAAAGCAGCACTGAGGCCTGTTAAAAGTGCCCTTGTGCAAGGAGCTAAGGAGTGGCAACATTCAGATACCCATCTGAAGATACTGGAAAATCAAGTGAGGAGTCAGAATCTGAGGCTCATGAGCCTCCCGGAGGGTTCGGAAGGGGATTCTGCCTGGCTATTTATTAAGGACTGGCTTCTTGGGCAATTTTGTGTGCATATGGCAAACATTGACTTTTCTGTGGTAAAGGCTTACTGCATTCCACATAGAGGTAAGCTGATGGTAGAGCTTCCCAGAGTAATGATGGTCATTCTGGACAGTATGGGGATTCGGGACACTATTTTGAACCTGGCAAAGAGATATGGGCTGCTTAATGTGGAAGGAGAAATGATGCACATTTTCCCAGATATTCCATATGCGACCCATCTCAGATGGAAAAAATTTGACGGGGTTCGTTCTGTCCTTAAGAGAGCTAAATATACCCCATACTATTCAATTCCCAGCGAAGCTACGAATCATCAATGATGCTAAAGTCTACATATTCACAGACTGTAGGGATGCGGGCAAGTGGGCTGCAAAGATGGCTGCTGCACAAAAGAACTACCCTGCAGCTGAGGAATCAGACAGTGCAACATGAAGAACTATTACTTTGTTCTGATAAATAAAAAATAATGATGTATCCTAACAGGGGGAGTTTGTCCTTTGGAGGGCTTGTTGGGTTCTGGTTTCGAGTCCTTTAACTGGAGGGATACAGGTTTTTTAATATTTGATTAAATTAATCCTGTTCTGGAGGGGTGAGTACTACATTGATCGCATCTTTAAGTGCATAATAGTTTAATCTAATGCCTTCCTCTATAGCTATTGTGGGGAAATGATGTTTTATTTTCTTAGATAAACGGGGTACTACAGGTGTAACTAACTGTACCTGTCTATATTTTATATTGTTCCTAAGGTTAAGCTGAAGTTTCATTAGGGCAACTGATCTATCAGACTTAGTTATGTACATCTGGTTCTATTCATGGCACTCTTAGCCCTTTTAGGGCACTGGACTTTTTGTTGGGCATTATTGAACTCTCGTAATGGTTTATAGCCATGTGCTCTCGTCTACAGTTCCATAGCCATATTTTGCATTTTCAAAGGGACTTGGTAATTAAAGGTCACCTTCCTATTTGGGGTATAAGTAAGGGATACTATTAACCTGTTTATGTATGGAATAATTTCCTATCGATAAGTGACCACGTAGCTGTTCCTTACATGGTATGTTTGTATTTTGTACAACTTTTCTCACAAAAGGAATAAAATACAATTAAAAAAAAAGGTTGCTCACACATGAGAGCCTGTAGCTCTGAAATTCTCCGGGCAGAATGGCAACTAAAAACATCGCTTCCCACGACAGAAAGCATAGCTCACAAGATGTGGTTGGCTCAAAAGGATTCAGGGTCAGCTTCTCAAGAACAAAATTCAGGTCCCAAGCCAGAACTGGATTATGGATGGGAGACTTCCAAGTGTAGAATGCCTCACAGAAAAGTATGGGCCACATCCAGCTGCGCCACTGTACGGCCATCAATAGGCACATGAAAGGCTGATATGACAGATAAGTACACCTTAAGGGAGGAGTATTTGTTTCCTGCATCAGACAAGGTCGGAAGAGAGTCCAGAACCTAGTTCACCAGACAGGTGAAGAGGTCCAGGCTATGAGAAGTGACCCAGATTGCAAACCGCTTCCATTTCATGGAGTCAGTGGCCCTAGTGGAAGGTGTTCTGGCAGCCACCAGGATGTCAGCCACCTTCTGAGATGCACCAAACCGAGCAATAGCTACGTCCTCAGAAGCCATGCATGTAGGTTTAGGGACTTGAGGCTGGATGGACCAAGGTCCCTGAAGCCTGCATCAGCAGGTTCCTGCAGAGGAGCAGGGGAAAGTACAGTTACTCAAGAACTTACCGTAACAGTAGATCTTTGGGAGAGGCTCTTGCAGTAGGTAATAACTTTGAGGACTGCACCCCCTGGCATCAGGACCACACAAAATCTTTGGCTAGCAGTATCTAGTGGGTGACCCTCCCACACTACATCAGCGTGACACTATACAGTGGGTGGTGCCCATGCCCGCCTTCTAGTTCTCCCACCAGAGACCTCCAAACAGAGTGACAGGAGAATGGGAAAGAGGCACCCGGAGCCAAAATAAGCTCACAGAGGAAGAGCAGCAGAACTTGGGTGAAGGAGGGAGGGAAAAAGGTTACCTACTGCAACAGCCTCTCTCAAAGATCTACCGTTACGGTAAGTTCTTATGTAACTGTACTATCTTACTTCGAGAGGGCTCTTGTTGTAGGTAATAACCTTGAGGACTGAGTCACAAAGCAATGTGAATTGGAAGGAACTGAAACACAGGAGGCAGGAAAGGTCTGCAGAAAGACAGAGAATTTAGGACAGAAGGCCTTGGAGGACAGGTAGACCAAAGCCAGCCCTGCGTCTAGAGGCAATGTGTGGACTGTAATGCTTGCTGAAAGTGTGGACGGAGCTCCAAGAGGCCGCTGCACATTTATCTGCGGCAAACACATTTCTGAAACAAGTAGGAGAAGCAGCCATGCCTCTGGTAGAATGCCCTTAACCTACTCCTGGGAGGGTTTTACCATACTTCTGGTAACAGAACACAATACAGTTTGCCAACTACTTGGATAAGCACTGTTTGGAAACTGCTGCACCCTCTTCTTTTGGGTGCAAAAGAAACAAAAAGCTGATCGATTTTCAGACAGACTTGGTACGCTTAGTGTAGTAATGCAAAATTCGGTGAACACCCAAGGTATGCAGAATTGCCTCCCCTGACTGGAATACTAAGGGTAGTACACTGGCAGTTGAACAGACTGATTCAACGTGAACTCAGAAACCACTTTTGGTAAGAAATCAGTATTGGTACACAGAGCCATTCGGTCTCTGTGAAAAATCAAATAAGGCTCCATACACCACAGGGCCTGAAGCTCGGAAATCCTTCGAGCGGAAATAACTGCCACTAAAAAGAGTGTTTTCCAAGATAAATAGTGCATATCACAACTGTCAGCCGGTTCAAAAGAAGGCAGGGTAAGTTTCTCTAAAATAAAATTGAGATCCCAAGGTGGCGCTGAACTGCACACCGGGGGTTTCAAGTGGAGGATCCCTTTGAGAAAGGTTTTGGAAACCTCCAGCTGAGCCAAGATGTGTGGTAGGCAGAGATAGCAGACAGGTGAACCTTCAGCGAAGAGTAACTCAGGCCCAGGTTGGAGAGATGCAGCAAGTACTCCATGACCTGAGAAATGTGGCACAAGAAAGGGTCCCAACTCTTTGAAGTGGTCCAAATGGAGAAATGCTTCCATTTCATAGCATAGGTCATCCTCGTGGAAAGCTTTTTAGCCTCCACAAGGCCTTAAGCCACTCTGGAGTAAACGCCACAGCATGAAGTAGCTATGTCAGTAGGTGCCATACGTGAAGGTGAAGTGACTTCACCCCTGGATGGACCAGCATGCCTCTCTCCTGAGTCAGGAGATCGTGGCAGATGGGCAGGGGAACTGGAGATTCCACTGCAAGCTCCTGGAGAAGCAGAAACCATATCTGGCGAGGCCAATACGGGGCGATCAGAATCATGGGATCCCCCTCTGCTTGAAGCTTGAGTAGCACCCTCTGCAGAACTGGAAAGGGAGGGAAGGCATACAAAAACCTCCCTGTCCAGCAAAGAGCATGCCTCACCAGAAAACACCATGCCAGGGCGCGAGCGAGCAAAACCTGGGTAGTTTTGCATTGTATGGGGAGGAGAACAGATCCAGGTCTAGATGATCCCATAGGTTGAATATATCTTCAACCACTGCTTGCTTGAGCTCCCATTCGTGGGCTCGTAACCTGGTGTGACTGAGACTGTCTGCTAGGACGTTTTGCATGCCTGGAACATGAACCGCTGTGAGGTGAATTCAATGTAGAATTGCCCAGTTCCAAACCTACATCACCTCCCTGCAGAGGAGATATGGGCAAGTGCCCCCTTGCTTGTTGAGGTACCAGACTACACACATATTGTCCGACGGGACTAATAGTGGGCCCTGGCACAGCAAGTGCTGTAAGGCTTGAAGAGCATATAGCATTTATTTATTTTGCTTTTGTTAACCAGGTAAGCACACTAGACAGCCAAGTGCCTATTTTCAGGTGCGACCCGGGATGTTACAAGGTACAGTCAAGCACATCAGGCAGAGTAAAATGTTAACATATAAGAGCAACAGGAATCACCAAACAATTATGGTAGAGTAACAGTAACATACAAGCAAGGTCAGCAGAGTTAACAGGTATAGGGCCAGGAAAGCCCTCAATTACAAGCTTCACAGGCTGAGGAAACGGTAACAAACAAGATCTACAGGCATCACAATAACCAGTATGGTGGAGTAACAGCATTGCCCTCATCTCCAATACATTTATATGTAGGGAAGAGTTCTGGCTGAGACCACAGCCCTCGAGTCCTGTGGGTCTCCAGATGAGCACGCCCAACCCATCCTGAGGCATCGTGTAGGGTCTGGGCCGGTGAGGGGGCACGGCTGGAAGGGCCCCCTCCGGTAGTGTGCTGAGATCCTGCCACCACAGGAAATCCCGTTGCATCGAATTGGAGACCATGACCATGTGGTCTAGGTCGTCCAACCTCTGGTCCCACTACTGTCTGAACATTCACTGCGAAACACACACATGAGGTCTGGCCAGAGGGACAATGGGGATGGCCACTACCATAAGGCCAAGAAGCCAGAGAACCAACCTGGCCGAAACCCACCTGCTGGGGGCTATCAGGCGAGCCTGCTTCTGTAAGGTTTCCGCTCTGTCCTGAGGGAGGAAGGCCATACCCTGGGCCATATCCAGCACCGCCCCAATAAATTGGAAATGCTGGGAGGGGACAAGTTGGGACTTGAGGTAGCTGGCTGCAATCCCCACTTGCAAGAAAAGGGCCAGGGTAGCAGAAAGGGAAAATTCCAACTGTTCCCTCAATGGTGCTGACAGAAGCCAGTCGTCAAGGTAGGGGAACACATAGTGGCTCTGATGTCTAAGGGCCGCTGCCACTACCGCAAGGCACTTGGTAAAAACCTGGGTTGCCGAGGACAGACTGAAGGAGGGCCTTGAACTGATAATGTTCCCCTTGAAAGGAGAACCTGAGGTAGCGGCAATGGGCCTGAAAAAACAGGATGTGCAAGTAGGCATCCTGCATGGCCAAAGCGCAGAGTCACTGCTCCTTGTGCAGGAGGGGCAGCAGGCCTGGGAGATTCAGCATATGAAACAGTTTGTACTCTATGTATCGGTTTAGAGTGTGGAGGTCCAGAATTGGATGAAAATCTCCCATCTTTTTTTGGCACTAGGAAGAAGTGGGAGTAGTACCCTTTTCCTAACTGGTTTACCGTAACTGGCTCTGTGGTGTCTTTTTGCAGAAGGGTCTCGATTTCCTCCCTTATAGGGAAAGGGAACATTGTTTAACCAGGAAAGGCACACTAAGCCAAAGTTTGTTTCCAGGTGCAACCAGGGACCACAAGGAAGTTAAGTGACTTGCTCAGGGTCATGCAGTAAGCAAGTGGGGGCTGTGGGATTCAAACCCAGGTCTCCAGGTTTGTAGCGCACAGCCCTAAACCTCTGCACTATACTGCCTCCTTATGAGGGGGATGTGCACCTTTGGATAGTGAGATACTCCCACGGAGGTTTGATTGGGGGTCTCTGCAGAAGTTCTGTGTGGCCTTGACTCACCAGCTGAAGAAACCACAAAAATATGTGGTGCCTGCCTCTCACCCTGGCAAGTAACTTACGGATCTTCTACCCACGGCTTCCCGATGGAATGGGTGGGGGTGGGCCGAGGTCAATAGGCAGAGGGAGGGTCAGGGACAGCCTCCCTGAGGCTCTCTGAGCTTTGGCTGGAGGGTGGCTACAGCTGAAAGTGCCCGATGTTTGGTCTGGTGTCTGGATATTTGCTGCTGTTTGTCTGCCGCATGGTCTGGCAACAAAATGGCTGTTCATGGTACATAGTATCGATCGACCATAAGGCTTTGTCCTTGTCCTGAAGGCTGGTGGTTAGGTCCAGGGCATCGCCTCCGAAGAGGACAGAACGTTGGAAGAGGGCATCCTGAATGGCTGCTTGGACATCAAGTGCCAAGCCTGACACCCTTAGCCAGGAATATCTCCCCAAGGCAGACTGCCATAGGGCGCTCCTGGCTGAAAAGTCCACATCATATGTTGCCCCCAGTGAGTGGCAACAGGTGACCTTAGCAGACCTGATGGTGTCCACCAGAGCAGTCTTGGACTCAGAGTCCAGCATGGCGTCGATGACAGGCTCCCGTTCACGAATCGAGACTTCTGGTAGACGAACATGTGCACCACGTAACTGAGGGCACGCATAGCCAGTGTGGAGGAAGAATGAAATTTCCTCCCAAATTGGTCCAGCTGCCTTGACTCCTCATCAGAAGGGGAGGTGCTCATGTGTCTTGGCTTGGTGGACCTGTCATGAGCTGCTGTAATGACCACTGAATCTGCCTTTGGGTAGACACTACGGTGATTCTTCACCTCTGGTGTGCTGTAGGCCTTTTTAGCTACTGCAGGGATGGAGGAAGGCATCATCCAAATGGTAGACATCAGATCTTCATGAGGCTCTAACCATTGGGGGGGGTAAGGATAGGTGCTGTCTCCTTTATATACAGGTACTCAGCTAATCTCTTGACGCTTGGGATCCTGTGCATCATTTTTCCATTCATAGGCCTCAGCTATCTATTTCAGGAGGTCTGCGAATGAAGAGTCCTCCGGAGGCAATTTGGGGGACTCCTTGGGCTTGAGCTTCTCTGGAGGGGGAGTCTCAATACCCGAAACTGAGGAGGAGGACCCAGACTCTGATTCCGAATCAGAGAAATCTGAAGACCTGACGACGGGACGAGAAACCTGATATTCATGTACCAGCACCTCTGATTTAGCCCCCTATCTCTCAGACAGTAATACTTAGGGCACAGACACTTATCATATAAGCATGTGTCAGGATCCGAGTTTTGTTATGCTTTACTGTCACATAATCATGCCATTATTGTAATCCAATGTACTACTGAGGAGACACTACTGTTTGGACTATTGTATAATTAGTTAGGCAATGCTGCCATCTTTAGGTTTAGTGCAAAATAGCTATTACCAAGCAATTATGTGAGACTCTGTGGGATAACCTTGCAATATACAAAGTTCTTTGTTTCGCTTATCTCATGTTTTTGCTAGTTCAGTACATTTTCGCAGGCTAGCTAGAAATCACACCATTTTGCTATTAGCCAATTATGTAAGTTCTTTATATCTTTTTAGTAGTTTCTATGGTAATTATCAGAAGTACAAGACCTATTACACTGCTTATTCTGTCCAAGAAGAGACTGATGCAACCTATAGGTAAGATCTGGGGTGTTCTCCTCAGTGTTTTCTCACTGATTTTGGTTATAAGCCTGCTTAGTATACCAGAAATAAATCATTATCAGACTCTGGACACCACTTGTTTGTTGTTTCTTCACTCTTGCACAGTTTCACCAAGAATCTGAGAGAGGGTGATTTATTACCAATTACAGTGGCAACCGTGTGCAGGTTAAAGACACCAGTCCAGTCGAAGGACCTTTTGTCAAGCTCGATGTAGACTGGCATGAGTCAGTAGAGAGGAGGACCTGAGAGTCTGAGCGGGGTAAAAGCTCTCGCTGGGTGCCGTCAGTCCAGCTCCGAGATGAGCTGCGACTTGGTCTCCGACTACCAGGACTGAAGGATGGCCTGGAAATCTGCCTGCAGCTGAGGGGGCTGATAGACCAGCTGAAACCCCGAAAAGAACCCCGGAGTCGGGTACCCTGGTAAGGAGTAGGTAGGCACATACCCCAGCATCATAAAGCCTAATGGGTAGCCCAGTGTGTACTGAGGTGCCAGGTAACCGGGCAGAGGGTAGCCAGACGGAGGTCCTGATGGTGGTGCCATGGAACCCGACGGAGGACCCTGAGGGGGCCTGCAACTCGGCCCAGGAGGACCTGAGAGAGAGCAGAGCCAGGTACGGGACCAACGGGTGGTAAGCCTGGCATTGGCGCCACTGGAAGAGGTCCAGAAGGTTGCCCAAGAAAGCTGACGTGAGGTCTGGAGGTGACCCAGGAATAATGTCACCAGACGGACGGCCCCCATCTCCCACTGATCTGGGGAGGGCAGAGGAAGCTCCATGCAGGGAGAAGAGGGGGTAACCCGGTGGGGAGACCCAACTGGTGATGGCTGCGTTAAGACCAGCAGCTGGCTCTCGTCTGGCTGGATGTCGAGTTCTGTGCCAGAACCTGACGTGAGTGCATCGGCTGGGCAGTCTTCGGAGGGTTAGATGACCAACTTATTGACCATGGCTGTGCAGACTCCAGGGTCCCATGAGCCTAACTTATCAGCCCGGGCTGGGTGTTCATCGGGGAGGGGTCCGACAAGCGGCTTACTGGCCCCACCTAACTGCTTAGACCCCACAGTGGAGATGGGTCAAAGAGTGGCAGAGGCCTCGGGTTCAGCTGAGGTGCCCAAGGCCACTGTCACCAGTGGCAGCAGGGAAACCAAAGACTTCTCCTGGAAAGGTGGGGCAGACATGGCAGCCGCAATGGTCTTCCCAGAGAAAGAGGGCCACTGATCACCCAAGGGCGGCCATGGGTGAGAGAGGACCTATCCTGGTCCCTGTGCTTCTCCTTGTCCCTCTTCTTCTTGTGCTTGTGGGAGTCCGTAGGGGAGGATGAAGCGCTCAACTTCTGCAGCCCTTTTTCCATCATGGCCATCTGTTTTAGCAGATGGGTCTCAAGGGCCGGCTGGCAGCGCTTCCGTGTGGCCTGGCTGAAGCTCAGGTAGGCCTCACAATCCTTAATCTTGTGCTCTGGGCCCAAGCAGAAGAGGCAAATGGAGTGGGAATCCTTGTGTGGGAGCTGCATACTGCACCTCTCCCTCCTCCTGCCTTGCTATCCTCCTCACTTCTCTCTGCCCCTCCATCCCCCTGTCTCTTTCCCACCCTTACCTACCATTCTACCCCCTCTCCTCCCACTTACCATTTCACTCCTCTCCTGCATCTCTCATCCTGTCTCCCCCTCCCTATCACCCTATCTCTTGTTGCTCCACCTCCAGACTACCTAGCACTTACCGTTCTGTTCTTGCACTTACGACAACGTCAAATCCATGACTGCCTAACCCCCTTTTCCCCACCCCTCCTCCTCTTATCCCCCACCCCTTGCTCCACTTATGTCACCCCCAGGATGGTTTTCATTTGTATCTATATCTTGTTATATATACACCCGGTTTGCTAATTGTGCATTATTTGCCACTGACTGTTTGCTACTGTGCTAGTCTATACACATGCACTGTCTTTTGCTACTAAGTTAACCTCATGACCTGTATTGTATCTTACCTCTGCTTACTTCTACGTTAACCTCCTGACCGTGTACTGTATCTTACCACTGTTTTGCTTGCACCCATTGCTGACGCGGAACCTTTGTAAAAGAACCCTTGGTTCAAAGGTATTTGTAATCCCAGTAATAAATAAAAAATAAAAGAATCACACTTATTTTTATACGACTCTATGGAAGATGGAGAAGACCTGCACAAAATCAGTTTGGAACAGCAAAGAAAATCTGAAAAAAGGCAGTTGAACTGCAGCAACAATCTCCATGAGGTCCGATGTGCACAGGTCAACAGTAGGAAAAAATTGGAAGGCGGGCATAGGGACCACCCCCTACATAGTGTCCTCCGCCACATACTGCTAAAGTTTCCATATGGTCCTGATGCCAGGGGGTGCAGCCCTCAAGGTTTTTACCTGCTGCAAGAGCCCTCTCAAAGTAAAATCTGGAGGTTTCATTGGCAATTGTTGCAGTAATGGAAACCATATCTGCTGAGGCCAGAATGGAGCCATTAGAATTAGGGTGGCACTGTTCATCTGTAGCTTGATGAGCACCCTCTGAATCAGAGGAAAGGGTGGGAAGGCATACATAATAATCCTCCTTTTCCAGGAAAAGGACAACGCATCTCACCAGAAAACTCCAGGCCCTGGATCTACTGAACAGAAATGTGGCAATTTTGTGTTGTGTGGGGATGCAAAAAGGTCCAACTCTGGATGACCCCACCTGTGAAACAGGTCTTCTAAGACCGAGGTCAGCAATTCCCACTCACACATTTTGGAAGGTGACCTGTTGAGGCTGTCTACCAAGGCGTTTGGGGTCCCCTGGCACATGGATGGCAGACAGTTCTAGACCATGATTTAGAGCCCAGTTCCAGATCCTTATTGCTTCCCGACACAGATGGTAGGAATGGGTCCCCTGTTGCTTGTTGATATAATAGATTACACTGAGATTGTCTGACTACACCAGCAGAGGGCCTGGACAGAGATGGTTCTGGAAGGCATACAGAACTTCCCTCATTTCTAGTACATTTATGTGGAGGCGAGACTGCCAATAGAACCAGAGACCCTGGGTCTGATAAGGCCTAGATGGGTTCCCTAACCCAGACCAGAAGCATCCGTGGTGAGGATTTGGTGAGGATTGGAGGTAAGAAAGGGAACCCCTTTAAGAGACTGGCCGAGTCCATCTGCCATCAAAGCACTTTGCATACTGACAAGGAAACAAGGACCATCTGGTCTAGATCGCCTGAGTGATGATCCAACTGAACCCTGAGGGTCCACCGCAGGATCCTCATGTGCAATCTAGCCAAAGAGACTGTAACAATGGTCGTGGCCATTAGGCCAAGTAGCCTGAGGAACATCCTGGCTGGGACATGTCAGCTCTGTGCCCCCGCCTGGACAATGAAACGATCCGTCGTAGGAAGGCCTTGCCTTCAATTGAGTCCAGAACTAGTCCTATGTACTGCAACTGCTGAGATGGGGTCAGCACAGACATGGGCCGACTGACAGTGATGCCCAAGGACTGGAATAACTGCAGTGTGCTTTCTAGAGTGAACAGCAGGAGCTCCCTGAACTGGGCTTTCAGTAACCAGTTGTCCAGGTATGGGAACACATAAAGGCCTTCTCGATGAAGGGCTACTGCTACAGCTGCTAAGCACTTGGTAAATACCTGTGGTGCAGAGGATAAGCCAAAGGGCAATAACCAGAACTGGTAATGCTCCTCCTGGAACAGCAACCGCAGATTGCCTGTGAGGGGGTCAAACCATGATATGCAGATAGGCATCCTGCATATCGAGGGAGCAAAGCCAGTCACCCTGCTTGAGCAGTGGAAGAAGGCCACGCAGAGTGACCATCCGGAACTTGTATTGAATAAAAAGGTTCAGCTTCTTGAGGTCTAGAACAAACCTCAAGTCCCCTGTTCCTTTGGGAAACAGGAAGAATCTGGAGCAGAACCCTTGTTCCTTTGCCACCTGGGCACTGGTTCTATGGCTTGCTTGTGCAGCAAAGTGAGGAGCTCCTTCCTGAGCTCCTCTGTGTGGTCTGAAGGATAAAAGGTGGGGACTGGGGGAACATCCGGAGGCTATTCTAGAAGTTCTAGAGCATGGTCCTGTTCAATTATCTACACAATCCAAGCATCTGATGTAATGGCTCTCCACAGGGACAGATGGAGGGAGAAGTGACCTCTGACCACCACCTCCTGGCTTGTAACAAGAGGAAGGGGTCTGTCAAGGTGTCAAGCTGAAGCTGAACCAGCTGATGAGGCCACACCTGCTCTGGATTACTTGACAGAAGAACCAGAGGTGAAGGAGAGGGCAGGAAAGGCAGAACTGGCCCCACATTTGCCCCGGAGCTTGGTTCCAGAACTGGCCTTGTGAGAGACCTTATGAAAGGAGGACCTCGGTCTACTGCTGGGCTGGGTATGGTAAAGGAAGTGGACAGACTGAGCAGCCCTGCTAGCGGCCTGCAGGTCACTGATAATATCTTGCATGTCTAGCCCAATTCAGCACCTTTTGTTGGACGTCAGCCGTAAAGCCAGGTCCTTTAAGCCAGGAGTATCTTCTAAGGCAAATGCCAGAGGCAGCTACTCTGGCTATAGTATCAGCAGTATCACAGGTGGCTCTAAGGAGATGCTTACTGACATACTCTGAAGCACCTTGAAAAGCTCTTATCTCTGGGAACCATCAGAGAGGGCCTGAGCAGTAGCTTCACCCTTCCTCCAGAGGGTATTCTGGTATTTAATCAGATGAGCCAAGAAGCTGGCAATCCTAAGGCCCAGACTGGTAGAGGCTAATGTCCTCTTGTCCCAGAGGTCTAGCCTCCTAGATTCCCATTAAGGGGGTAGGGAACTAAGGTGCTTAGGCAGCGATCACCAAACAGTGTGGTTTAATATCACAATGTGTGGGGAGTCAGAGAAATCAGTTACTCAGGTAGTAAACTTCAAGGGGGCAGACCTTGGGAGGATGCAGGAAGTATTGAAAGGGAAACTGGAGGGCATAAGACAGGAGATGGATGCAGAACAGAAATGGGATATTATTAAATGGGAGATTACAGAGGCAACAGAAGCCTGCACCAAGACACAGAAGAGCAGAGCAAGAAAACCATGCTGGTTGAACAGCGAGGTAGTGGAGGTGGTGAGAGCAAAACGAGAGGCGCACCAGAGGAATAGGAGGATAGGGAAGGAAGTGGACAGGGAGGATTATTTTATTTATTGAAATTTCGGATAACACCTTTGAGAACAAGCTCATTTCATAGGTTCCACGTCAGTTGAACAATACATACTGGAAAAGTGTGAGACGGAGAACAAACAAAACAAGGAATTATACAAGACATTACAAGAGTGTATAACTAGAGAAGTTCCAGTACATGTGGCATTGTACAGTGTATGCCAAGGTGCGTATTTGATTAAAACCTCGAATTCAAAGGGTCATATTAGAGAGGGTGGGGTCTTATGAAACAACCCTTTACAGGAAAATGAGAACAGACTCAGCCTAATATCCAATAAGCAACAAGGTGAGGGATGGCATCAGCCCAGGAGCCTCATCAGAGGTGAGAAGGTATGGAAATACAGGTTACTCACCTGTAACAGGAGTTCTAGGAATGGTATATGTTGTTCATCCACACTCATTGGCAGGTATCCTTGCCGCTTTAAATCTTGCCGGAAGGTCTTCAAGCTTGCTCCTCCCACCCACCCGGGTGGTATAACTCTCGGCTCCGCCCCATGACGCCAGATCTGGCCCTGGGCTGAAGCTCAGGCTGTGCGTCAGTCGGGAGGAATGAGAAAAGTCAGGATGAACAATATATACCATTCCTAGAACTCCTGTTACAGGTGAGTAACCTGTATTTCTAGGGACATGGATATGTTGTTCATCCACACTCATTGGCAGACTCCTAGCAGTTCTCCGGGAGGAGGGAGGCAAGACGCACACCCTAATACTTACTTGGGAAAGAGAGACTGAGAACCGAGGCCCCAAAACCAGCATCCCGGAGTGACTCAAGGTCGATGTGGTAATGGGTAATGAAGGTGTTTGCTGACTTCCAGGTAGCAGCCCTGCAGATTTCCTGGATAGGGACGTCCCTGAAGCAGCCACTACAGAGCAGTATGGCGGTAGAATGAGCTCTTATCCCTCTGGGAGGCTCCATGCCCGCCAACTTATAGCAGAGATCTATGCAGGAAGTGACCCACCTGCTTATCGTCCGCTTGGCTGCAGGTCTGCCAGATGCGGCTTCAGCGTAGGTGACAAACAGCTGGCTAACTTCCCCGAATTTCAGCCGCAGCTTTGTAATAGGTGAGCCTCTTCTAGGGTCCAAGGTATGGAGTTTATATTTCGGCCTCCGCGGTGTGATTGGGGTAGAACACCGGCCAGAGTCAACACCTGGTTAAGGTGAAACTCCGACACCACCTTCGGAAGGAATTTCGGTGGGGCGCAGGACAACCTTGTCCCTGTGGAAGACCAGGTAAGGAGACTCGATGGAAAGCGCCTGGAGCTCTCCCATCCTTCTGGCTGGCGGATAGCCACCAAGAAGGCAGTCTTCCACGACAGGTGAGAGAGAGCACACCTGTGCATAGGTTCGAATGGCTTGCCCATGAGCTTTGCCAGTACCAGCAGTAGATCCCACGGAGGTGGGGGTTCCCCGTGACTGAGGGAAATGTGATCAAGGCCTTGAAAAGCGCCAGACCACCTTCTCCTCGCCACCGACTGCTTCCTGGGCCCGCGCCCGGTAAGCAGAGATGGCTGCCAGGTGCACCCTTAGGGTCGTCGACCTAAGCCCTTGATTAGAAAGGGACCATAATAGTCCAAGATGCTTGCCAAGGAACAGGAGGAAGGGTCCAAGCCCTTGCCCTGACACCAAATGGAAAACCTTTTCCATTTGAAGGCATAGCATTTTCTGGTCGACTCCTTACAGGACGCCTCAACTACATTGAGGACCTCGTCGGAAAGACCCAAGGCCTGGAACTCTAGCCACTCAGGAACCAGGCCGTCAGGTGCAGGGATTGAAGGTCCGATGGAACACCTTCCCCTGATTGACTGAGAGCAGGTCCGGCGAGCTGGAAGCTGCCGGAGTCCTGGAGCTGAGACTGAGGAGATCTGGGTACCAGAACTGGCGAGGCCAGTCTGGGGCTATCAGAATCACCTGCGCCTTGTCCCTCCTCGCCTTGAGAAGCACCTTGTGGATCAAGGGAAATGGGGGAAAGGCGTAAAAGAGGCCCGGGGTCCACTGCCTCGAGAAGGCATCCCCCTGCAGCGAGCCCTGCTGAGGGGGGCCGGCATGGAACAGTCTCAGCTTCGTGTTCTCCCTGGAGGCGAACAGGTCCACCTGAGGTGTGCCCCAATGGGAGAACAGATGCTGTACTACCTCCGGCAAGAGAGACCACTCGTGGGATGCAGCCCCTATCCGGCTCAGGGCATCGGCCAGGGTGTTGGAGGCTCCTGCCACATGAATGGCTAGGAGATCCGCCCAGGCTGCGCAGACAAGTGACCAAATGCGGAGAGCTTCCTTGCATAGAAGCATGGAGCGATCCTGCCCTGGCGGTTTAGATAGAACATGGTCGTGGTGCATGTCCGTCTGGACCTGGACCACTTGACCCGCGAGGAACGGAGCAAAGGCGGTGAGAGCTAGGCGGACCGCTCGGAGCTCCAGCAGGTTGATGTGGCATCGGGACTCCCGCGGGGACCAGAGGCCATGAGCCCGGTGTTCCCCCAGATGGGCACCCCAACCCATCAGAGAGGCATCGGGCGATAGAGAGACCGTCGGCTCGGGGCGGACGAACGGGATGCCCTCCTGCAAATGATCTGGAACGGTCCACCACTGGAGAGCGTTCCACATCCCCTGAGTCACCGACACAAGCTGGTCCAAAGGATCGCAGCGTTGAGACCACTGGCTGGCCAGTCCCCATTGAAGGGGACGCATGTTCCAGCGGGCCCAACGGACCACGCTGGTGCAGGCCGCCATGAGACCCAGGAGGCGAGGAAGTCCCGGCAGTACGAATTGCCCAACCAGAAATGATCGGGCAAAGGAGGAAAGAACCCCGCCCTGTCCGCCGGAGCCGCCTTGGCTCAAGAGAGTCGAGCTGCGCCCGATGAATAGAATCACCTGCTTTGGCTCGAGTTCGACTTGGCCTCGCTGATAAGGAGGCCCAGTTGAGAGCAGACCTGGAGGGCCAGATCTCTGGACCACTCCGCCTCCTTCCTGGAGGGAGCTGCTATCAGCCAGTCGCCAGGTAAGGGCACACCGACCCCTCGGCGCCAGAGGGAATGCTGTCACCACTGCCATGCATTTGGTGAAGACCCTGGGAGCTGGAGACAAGCCAAGGGCATGGCTTGGAACTCGAAAGGGATCCTTCCGCCGAAGCGAGGGAATCTCTGGTGAGACGGACGGATAGGGACGGGAAAACGCTGGCCCCTGCAAGTCCAGAGAGCAGAACCACACGCTGCTCCAAGGATGGTATTATCTGAGCCAGAGTGACCATCCTGAAGGTTCGAGACCTTAGGAACTTGTTTAGGTCGTGTAGGTCGAGAATGGGGCGCCAGCCCCCCGTCCGTTTCGGAACCAGGAAGTACCTGGACACAAACCCTGGGTCTGAAGGAGGGTCCGCCACCTCTCTTATCACCTCCTTCTGGAGGAGGAGAGCGATGTCGGCTCGACGAGCCGCCAGTGAGGCTGGGGACCCCAGCCCCCCGAGGGGCGACGGCTCTGAAGGGTGGTGCCTGCTCGAATTCCAGAGGCAGGCCTCTTCCCACCACCTCCAAGACCCACCTGTCCGTGGTAACAGCGACCAGGCGGAACGGAAGTGGCCGGAGCCGCCCCACGGGGACCCAGGGTAAGGTGACGGAACTGGGGGCACCCCCTCAGCCCGTCACTGGGCAGGCTTGGAGGAGGGACCG
Source organism: Neoceratodus forsteri (assembly GCA_016271365.2). Lineage (NCBI taxonomy): Eukaryota > Metazoa > Chordata > Ceratodontiformes > Ceratodontidae > Neoceratodus > Neoceratodus forsteri. The sequence goes on along the minus strand of CM057452.1, from coordinate 910,709,295 downwards.
CCGAGGGACCTCCTGGGCCTTTCCTCCCTGCCTCCTGTTAGAGGAAGCCGGACGCTTGGGTTTGGGATGCCAAGGCGAGCCTGCTGGCCCTGACATTGCTGGGTCAAGGCCAAAGGCTAGAAGGACGAAGGGCTTAGGTTGCGGTTTGCGGCCTTTGTCCTTCTGAGCGGAAGAGACCGAGTCCAAGGTAGCATTGGACTTCTCGATCCTCTGCAGGTGACCTTCCACCCCAGGGCCGAAGAGGTCAGTCCCCAAAAAGGGAACATCCGCCAACTTGTGCTGGGTATCCGGCGAAAGGTGGATATCCTCAGCCAAGCTCGCCGACGATAGCCACTCGCGCCGCCACCGATCTGGCACATGAGTCCCCTATATCCAAAGCAGTCTGAGCTGCTGTTTGGCCACTGCCCTGCCCTGGTCCCACACCTGCTTAACCGTAGTCTGCAGATCGGGCGGAAGATGAGGGATGACCATCCAGGGAGCCCAACAGGGCATGAGAAAATGTGCCATGAGGACGGCCGAACTGGCCTGACGAAGGCCGAGAGAGGACGCAGCGAGACTTTTCGCCCGACATAGTCCATTTCTTGACTCCTTGTCAGGAGGTTTGTCCACATCCTGTGCCATCCGGGCGCTACGGAAAGCTGTTTGTAACCACCCCTCAGCAGAGGGGTGTTCAGAAAACCGGACAAGGAACCGGTAGGACCAAGATACTTCCTGGCCATCCTGGCTGAAGGCGCAGGGCAGGAAGCAGGCGCTGCCAAAGCTCCAGTGCCGACCCACTATGGCCTCGCCACCGGAAAGGCCTCCGCCGAGAATCCTCGGTCCAGAATCTCCGTGAGGGGATACCTGGCCCGCTTGGAACGGGTTCGAGCTCCATCCCGTGTGGACTCCGAGATGAGTCAAGCAGTCCTAGGAAGGACGACGGCTATCGCCCATTGACTGACCTCCTGAAGACTCCAAGTCCAGTCGCTGGAGAAAAGGAGGAATCATCTTCGACCGGAAGAGTCCTCAAGAGCTGCTCTGCCTGAGCTACCTCTTCACCTGCCGAGGTCGGTCAGGAGTGAGGGTAACTGACAGCCGCAGGTAGAGACCTTAGCCGACCGAGAATCTTGGTCGGAGCCCCAATTGGTGGCTGTGGAGGTGGAGTTCCACCGAATCGTGGAGCAGCTGGTTTTGGCCGAACAACCGCCTGGGTATAGGCTCCTTGGATAAGTCGAGGGTTGTGTCGGCCGCCCGTGACAGCATTTAATGGCCGGGAAGGCGACGGGTCGCTACTCTCGCAAGGAGGAGCTGTTGCAACATAAGGTCCTCGTACTGGTCGACGTAATTTACGCTGAGCCTCCTCAGTCCGAGGAGGAGGACGAGGACGCCGGGCGACGCTACGCACGGCAAACCGGACCGACCGCCGATGACGGTGGATCGGCTGACCGCCAAGAGGTCCGAGACCGAGACCGAGAGTCCCGGAATTTCGAGGTTGAAAGGGGAGGTGTCGGCTGGAACCGCTTACTCCCTTCGGCTCGGATGGTCCATCCGAGGGCTCGAACCGGAGGCACAGGCGAGCCCACCGGATCCTCAACTCTCCCGGGGAACCGGGAGAGGGAATCTCGCCTAAAGGCGACAGCCCATCCAACGGGTCGAGAAAAATCTCGACTTCGGCTGGTGGAGTCTCGGTCAACTGACCTGACGGGACACCGTGAGGCCAGTGGTCGAAGCCGAGCGGTCGATCGAAGCTCGACGGTCGCATTTACTCGGAGAGGGACCTTTCCGCTCCCAAGAGCGCCGACGAGGACTTACCCTGTCCTTCTTTTTGGACCGAGAATAAGGTCCAGCAGACGTAGGCCCTCTCCCTTAGTGGAGAGGGACAGACAAAGTTCCTTAAAAGAAGCGTGTAGGAAGAACCCAGAGAGTGGGATAAATGCAGCGGCCGAGGAAGATACGGCCCGCTGCCTCCCCTCTTCGAGGGTGATCTGTCACTCGAGCTGATCACGCCCGAGCCACGCGGCACCGCCAACCGGGCCTCCTTGGACTTCACCGAGGAACGCTTCTCAGGACGGCCCAGTTGCAATCGGGCAGCACGGTCCTCGAGAGAGGAAAGAAAGATGAGCACAGGTCGCAAGCCCGCGGTCGTGCTCAAGGCCTAACAGTAGACACACGTGGAGTGTGGATCCGTCTCGAGACATCTTCCCCGCATGGGCATCTCCGGAATCCGAGTCGATTTGTCCATCGCAGCCGCTGAGGGATCAAGACTAAGTCTTTTTTCGTAAATTTTTTTTAAACCAGTAAACGGAGAAATAGGAACCAGTCTCAAACACAGAGTTGCTAAGGAGGAACCTGAGCTTCCAAGCGTAAGGAAGATCTGGTGTCATGGGGCGGAGCCGAGAGTTATACCTCCCGGGTGGGTGGGAGGAGCAAGCTTGAAGACCTTCCGGCAAGATTTAAAGCGGCAAGGATACCTGCCAATGAGTGTGGATGAACAACATATCCATGTCCCTAGAACAAAGGATTTTAAAGTGAGCAAGGGAGCTCAGGAGCTATAACGGGGGGATAGGGGGAAAACCATAGAGGGGTGAGGGGAAAGAGTGGAAGGGATCAAGAGGAAATGTGAAAGGAGAATGATTAGCAACATAGAACAGTTATTTACATGCTGAGAACAGTTATGCCTAAGGTCAGGATAGCATAAGGTTAGAACAAGTGTTGGTCATAAGAAGGAAGGTTATTGGAAGCAGTCAGAACTGGTATCAGCAGCTAGCTGTTGCTTAACTTTAACCTTGAAGGACCCAAGGTGGATGCTGAAGTGATGTTATGGTGCAGCAAGTTCATCCATAACAGGGCATGGTAGGCAAAGGACCTTTGGCCCAGAGAAGTGCGACAGCGGGGTATATCGAGCGGATCCAGTCCTGGTTGGCTGAACACAGGCTTACTACCAACCTCAAAAAACCCAAGCTATGCTTTTTGGGTCCCAGTGCAAACTGAAATCTTGCCCTGCACCGCTCAGAATCCTCGGGGCTGATGGCTCCCCCTTGCAGATGGTGGCTGCTGTCAAATACCTGGGTGTTACGCTTGACCTCAACTGGATCTCACCCTGCACATCCGAAAGCGTCTGTAAGGCTACGAATGGCAAACTGGGCCTCGCTTAGAGCTAAGTGCTTGCTTAACCCCTGCGGCTCGTGTTGCCCTAGCTAGGGGGGGTCCTTCTCCTGTCTCTCTGCTATGGTCTAGTCGCCTTTGCCCCTATGCCCAAATCTAGCCTCTCAAGGTGGGATACAGCTTATAATAATATCTGCCACTTTGCGTTTGCGGCCCCCTTCCTAACTCACCGCTGTGACCTCTACTCACGTTTACAGTGGCTACCCCCAGAGAAACACCGTACCTATGTAGTTGGGAACTTCGTCGACAACATTATCAGATCTGGTACTCCTGCTTCCCTTGCCCTCCCCCCTACCCCCGACACTTCCTCCTACCCTCTCCGGTTGAGAGCAACACCTGACTGGCTGGTTCTCGAACCTGCACTCAGGTGGGCAACCGGCTTTGCCTGCCTATGCCCCAAAAATCTGAACTCGCTCCCTGCCTGTACTGTCCTCCTCCTCCTCCTCCTCCTCCCATCTGGGCTTCAAATCCTCCCTATGGAGTTACCCGAGGGGTTCCTCCACTTGTTCATGCATCCTGCAACACTCGCACTCTGATGTGATGGGACAGGCCCTGCCTCCTTAAAGGGCTACTATTAATATCATTTAACCCCTGGTGCCTGGCCCTGAAAATGTCCCATGTCTCACCTGAGCCCGCCCTATCCCGGGTGGTCATGGTCCCCCCGCTGGCACTTGTATTCTGTTTATGACTTTCTGTTGGCATAAGGGTACTCACCTCTATGCACCGAACTACACTGTGTTATATTTTATATTGTATCCCCTGGTTTACCTACCCCTCGGGGGTACTGTATCTGTTATTTTGCACTGTACTATATTGTCTCCATGTTAGCCTCCTACGACAGCCCTGTAAAGCTGTCATGTGTCATGTTGTAAACCTTAGCTTTTGACTTACTGTTTGTTTTCACTCAAACTTTCCTTACCCTGTTTATGCTCGTCCCGTATCTCAATGTAAACCTCGCTCATGACTGTATGTAAAACACTCTGTAACCCAGTTTTGTAATCCTCCCGGGTCTCACCTGAAAATAGGCACTTGGTTATCTAGTGTGACTCACCCGGTTAACAAAAGAAAATAAATAAATATTAAAAATCTGTCTAGTAGAGCTTCTGGTGCAATGACGCTTGATAGTGGGGGTAATAAGCTTTTGCACTCCTGGGGGCATTTTGCCTAAGCTTACTTTTTTTTGGACAATAAACATGTTTGGTACATGAGTCTACCTTTGAACTGGAACCAGTTAGCCTGAATGTACGTCGCAGGTATGGGACAGATGGGCTGAGCCGGTAAGGAGCCGGCATGCTTTAAGTGCAACTATGATGCAGCGAAGAGTTGTTTCAGTAGCTGATCCATAGATTGGTAAGCCGTAATCAATAACATACGAAATTTGCCAGCAGATAAAGGCCTAGAGGTCTATCAAGTCTGCTCGAATGTGCAGCTAGCACCCCTTGTTCTGCAGCTGCCCCTCCCTTCCACCCTTCCTCTTCATTGACCCTCCCCCTTGTCCTGTCCCATCCCCTTTTGAAGCAGTACACTCTTCTACTGGATACCACTTCTGCAGGTAACGCATTCCACCCAGCCACCACCTTCTCCTCATCTCCCTCCAGTCTCACATCATGGCCCCTGGTGTCCCTCCCATCTCTTACTTTGAACAGCCCCTCTGTACCTGTCTTGTTTATTCCTTTCATGTAATTAAAGGTTTCAATCATGTCCCCCAGTCCCTCCTCTCCTCCAGTGAGTACATGTTCAACTCCCTCAGCCTCCTCTTGTATGAGAAGTCCCCCAGCCCCTTGATCATCTTTGTCGCCCTGCGCTGCACCCCCTCCAGTAACTTAATGTTCCTCTTCAGATACGGGTGCCAGTACTGCATGCAGTACTCCAGGTGCGGTCTAACTAATGACCTATACAGTGGCAGAATCACCTCCTCAAGGATATACCCCTTGCAATACAACCCAGTATTTTGTTGGCCTTTGCAGCTGCCTTCCAACTCGGCACAATGTAGTTCACTGACCCTGTAATGAGCACCCCCAGATCCTTCTCCTCCTCTGTCTGGGCTAGCTGCCCTCCCCCCAGCTGGTAACTCCTCCTTGGGTTCTTCATCCCAAGATGCAGCACCTTGCACTTTTTGGCATTAAACCCCAGTTGCCAGGTGTCTGACCAGGTTTCAAGCTTTGCCAGATCATCCTGCAACCGCTGCCATCCCCAGGTCATCCACCACTGCTCCTACCTTGGTATCATCAGCAAACAGACTGATCTTGCTCTTGATGTCCAATGATATGTCTGCAATGAATATCCCAAACAACACTGGTCCCAACACTGAGCCCTGTGGAACACCGCTCGTCACTACCCTTGGGTGTGAGAGCTCCTCACCCACCACCACCCTCTGTTGCCTTCCCTGAAGCCAGTTCCCTACCCATCTCACCAGCTTTGCACCTGCCCCTGTGCCTTCTAACTTACTTCCCAGCCTTCCATACGGCACCGAATCGAATGCCTTACTGAAGTCCAGATACAGGACATCCACTGCATGGCCCCTGTCCAGTTGCCTAGTTACCCAGTCATAGAACTCCACCAGGTTGGTTTGGCAGGATCTGCCCCGTATGAAGCCATGCTGTCTGATGTCCTGTAGTCCTTTGGCCTCTAGGAGGGCCCCCAGCCTCTCCTTCAGGATAGTCTCCATTAGCTTACCCACGATGGATGTGAGGCTCACTGGTCTGTAGTTTCCCGGTTCATTCTTGGGGCCACTCTTGTGGAGGGGCACCACATGAGCCATCCTCCAGTCCTGAGGTACACACTCCGAATGTAGTAGACATAGGTCTGCCAAAGGTCCTGCAAGGACCTCTGCCAGCTCCTTCAGTACCCTGGGGTGGATGTCATCTGGGCCTGGCACCTTAGCCACCCTCAGTGCCTTCAAACCCTCCGAACTCTGCCCTCCATGATTTCCCATCTGTCACCCCCGGTTTCTGCCATTTCTTCCCCTTGGTGTCACCCCTCTCTCTTTAGTAAATACTGAGCAGAAGTACTCATTTAGTGCTTCTGCCTTATCGCACCCTGCTTCCACCCAACCCCCCTCCTTGCTAATCCTTACTATGTGGTCCTTACAGCTCCTTTTCTCCCTGATGTACCTGAAGAAGTCCTTCTCCCCCTTCTAAATGCCTTGTGCCAGCCTAAGTTCCATAGATGCCTTGGCTCCCCTTACTGCCCTTGTCACCTCCTTCTATTCTGCCAAGTACTCCTCCCTGTCCTCCCCTCTCCCTGTTTTCTTGTACTTTGTAAAGGCAGCTCTTTTCCTCCTTACCTTTTCCATGACCTCCTTGCTCAACTAGCTCAGTTTCTTAGCCCTAGCCTTCTTGCTCTGGACCTTGCAGCAGGTTTTGGTTGCCTCCATTATCCCCAGCTTTATGAGCTCCCACCTCTAGTCAATATCCATACTAGATTGAATTCTGGCCAGGTACCCTTTTACCACTTCCCCCATCCTCCCAAAGTCGGCCCCCTGAAGTCCAGCACTCTTGTGCCAGATTCCACTCCTTCCTTGCCCATATCCAATGTGAGCCATACTGAGTGGTGGTCACTCCCTGAAAGCAGTTCCTCCACTGTAAGTTCTCTCACAAAGTCCTCATTTGCCAGCACAAGGTCAAGGGTATTCCCTAACCAGGTTGGTTCACTGACCATTTGCAGCAGGAAGCTGTCCTGGAAGGCATCCAGTAGTACCTGCTCCCTTCTGTTCCTGGTTGTTGGGGTACTCCAGACCACTCCTGGCATGTTGAAGTCCCCCAAAATCACCACACTACCCTTCTCACATGTCCTGCTGATCTGTCCCGCTAGTCCCCTAACTCCTCCGTCTGAGATGGCGGCCTGTACACCACTCCCATTCTAAGAATCCTATTCTTGGAATCCTGGATTTGCATCCAAATTGACTCCGTACTACCCTCCTCCCCTACACACTTCAGTCCTTCCTTCACATATAGTGCCACACCCCCTCCTTTCCCAATCACCCTGTCCCTACGAAATAACCTGTACCCTGGTACAGACAGGTCCCAGTCATTGTATTGGGTGGCCCATGTTTCTGTGATGGCTGCAATGTCCACTCTCCTCTGCCACAAGCACCTGTAACTCTGCAGTTTTCCTCCCAAGGCTCCTAGCATTAAGGGTAACCACCTTCCACCCTTCCCCCCCAATCCTGCCCCTCTTTTACTAGCATCATCAACAGTACTTGCCATTTGTCCTCTGTCACTGTTATGGGGGGTAAGCTCACATGGTTTCCCAACCTGTGGTCTCTGCATATCTCTTGCCCAATTGCCACCACCCACTCCTAGTTTAAATTCCCTATTTCCTCTATGTACTCCTCCATCCTCTGTTTCAACACTTTCTTTCCCTCCTCACTCAAGTGTAGTCTGTCCTTGGCATAGAGACTACCGTCTTCCCAGGTCCCTCCCCAACATTCCATACCCTTTAGCACACCAGGTTCTTAGCCATCCGTTAAATTCCTCTATTCTCAGCTTTCTTGTTGTGCTTGCCTTGGGCACTGGAAGTATCTCCAAAAAAGTTACTGATCTTCCTGCCCCCTCACATAATTGTCCTAGTTCCTCAAACCTCCTCTGGACTATATCTACTGTCTTGTCAGCCAGGTCTTTCGTCCCAAGATGTATAATTAAATGAGGCTTGTCGCTACCCCTTCTAGCATATTTCAAAACAGATTGTCCCACCCTTTCCGCTGTCATTCCTGGCATGGCCTCCACCCAAATGCGACTATGCCTCTCCCTCTTGCTACCCCACCTAACTCCTCTTAGTATTGAGTCCCCCAGCACTAAGATTCCACCACTCTTACTCCCTCTCTCATTTCCGGCTCCTCTTCTTCCTCATGCACATTATTTCCCCCTTTTGGCCCTGTTGCAATTCTCCCAGCAGAATTTCCCCCCGCTCCGGTTTGGTCCAGGCATTTATCAGTTACTCCTTTAATTTCATCATTTCCCTCCTCCATCTTCTTCCTCTCTAGCAGTGCACAACTATTTTCTGAAGGCCCTTCACAAATGCCCACTCCCCCTCTCTTCATAGTAACCTGTTCTCTCCTTTCCGCTCCATGACTTTTGCCACTTCTTCGCCTCACCACAGTTGCTGCAGCCTACCACCCTACCCATTGCTGCCGTTGCCCACCAGGGACCCCCCACCCTTCAAGATGCAGGATACAAAACACTCCCCCAAGTCTCCCCTCTATCAGTGAAAAACATTATTTTCTTAATTTCCCTTACCCCCTTTGTTGTACACGTTTAGACAGATTGAGCAACTGCTTTTTATATTCCTAACCTTCCTATCCAAACTCAAAAAGAGACTTTAACTAGCTATTGCACAACCTTCTTCAAACTCCTACTCCTCCTTTCCACAATGCAATAGCAATGCAAAGAAGTAACAATGAAAGCTCCTAGATTTTCAGTTACTTCCCCTCCACTGAGATAGCAGTCACCTCTTCACTCGCTGCTGTTCCTTTCCTGGATGTCTGCTTCTGCTATGACAGGTGCATATCCTCTGCCCATTTGAGGAAGTGATGTCAGAACCCCTGGTATAAAGGAAATCATGGACATGGGGCAGGTGGGGTGAGACCAACCCAAGTCTTCCAGAAACAATCAGGTAGCTGAGGCTCCAGGTCTGACCATTAGCACCCTTCACCCACTATGCACTAACCTTTGCAGCTAGTGAAGCCAGAAAAAATGAATCACAATTCTACTCAAAGCCCCCCAAATAGGTTTGCTACCAAAAGAAAGAAACAGGTCTCCAATTCAAACAGCTTCACCAACAACACATCAAAATAGTCTTGAAATTAGAAGATATAGGTCTCTGATTCAAAGAAACAGCCCCAGTTAAATCACACCAAATATGTTTTAAATCAGAAGAAATAGGTCTCTACAAATGCAGCCTGCTACACAGTGAAACATCAAACAAATGAGCCCACTTATAGCCACCAAAACAGTTTTCAAAATTCCAACAGTCCCAAAACAATACCCTGCTAGCCCCTTAGTAGTAAGAAAGAAAAGAAATAACCTTCTACTAAGTAAAATCCACAAGAAACAATGTAAAAACAAGAAGAAACTACTGTACTGTAACAAATCTGATCCTTTCCCTTCTAGTTCCTTCTGAGAGACAAGAGAGCTTTGAATGGCCAGGTTAAGAGCCTCTGGGATCAAACATTGCTTATGCTTATAAAGTAACCCAATGCTGATGTTAACAGCCTTAGCAATGTTGTCAATGTGATAGGCATAGGTCATCATACTGTCAGTAGTAATCCCCAGATATTTAAAGAGCTGAACTAGCTCCAGGAGAGAGCTCTCTTCATTGATGATAGAAAGAGGATAAGTTCTGTGCCTATTTTGGGAGCTGGAGAACAGCACAGTTTTAGTCTTGTTGTAATTCATAACTAACTTGTGCTTATGGAACCATCTTTCTACGACTATGAAATTAGTCTGTAGCCTGGATTCAAGATCCTTAGGGTCTGGATCACTGGTAAACAGGACAGCATCATCAGCATATAAAAGGATGTGACCCTGACAGGAGTAAGGAAGGTTGTTGAGGAAAATGCTAAATAAAAGAGGGCCCAAGATGGACCTTTGAGGAACTCCAGATAGGACAGGTCTGCTATCCAAGAGGGTGCTACCAATCTTCACCTGCTGTGAAGGTAACTTTCAAACCAGGCTATGCTGTCAGGAGCTAGGCCAATGGTGGTAAGCTGTTCAACCAGGAGGGCATGATTCATTGTGTCGAAAGCTTTGATTAAATCAATGAAAGCAGAACCGACCAGGTGTCCTTGATCTAAGGAGTGGTGAATAAAGCCTGTGAACTCCAGAAGGGCGGCAGTGGTACTATGACTATTTTTGAACCAGTGTTGTTGCGGGCATTGTAGCTGATATTTTTCTAAGTATTCAACCAGTTGGTTAGCCACTATACGCTCCAGAGCTTTCTAGAGTGGGGGCAGGATAGAGACAGGCCTGTAGTTCCCAGTAATTGTGCGATCCCCAGATTTATGAACTGGTGTCACAATGGCAGATTTCCATTTCTGAGGGAACTGAGAGTAACTAAGTGACATGTTAATATGTGTTAGAGGTGACAGAATTTCATCCAGCGTAAGGGCTACAAACTTAAGATCCAGGGTGTCACCACTAAATCTTGATTTCCCCAATACCTTGAGTAGGTAATTCCTGGCTTCATGGGCTGAGAGGCTTTTGAAGTAGAAAGGAGGATGTGAAGGGTGCTGAGTCTCTTTCCTAGAATAGTCACTTGAGAGGGGGTGAGAGAAGTAGCCAGGTGGCAGGATACCACTCAGGTACGTGAAGGCATTATTAAAAGTGTTAGCAATAAGTTTGGGGTTGAGTGAGGATACACCATCAATGTTAAGCATGGTAGGGGCAGATCTGAGGTCTCTCCCAGTGATCTCTTTAAGGTTAGTCCAAAATGTTCTGCCATCATTCTAGGTCTGAGAGAGCACTTCCTTATAATATTGATTTTTAGCTGCATTAATAGCCCTCGTGCAGTTGTTTCTAGCCGCTTTGTACCTCTGGATGTCGGACTGGTTACACAGGGACCTAGACCTGTGCCACAGATGGTCCCTGGCATTCAGAAGCTCGAGGAGGTCTGGGGAGAAAACCAGGGATTACAGCGGCCTTTGATTTTATGCTTTTTATGGGGGACATGCCTATCACATATAGTGTTGAACTGAAGAATGAATTGGTCAAGGGCAATGTCAGTGTTGTTAGCTGTGTAAATCATTGACCAGTCCTGATTACGCAGGTCAGCTTTTAGTGATTCAAGATGCTCACAGATAAGTACCCTGGTGGTAATTGTTCTAGCAGGTGGTTTAGAGAATTTGTTCGTCCAATGAAACACGACTGGGGAGTGGTCACTTAAGGCATCTGGGAGTACGGTTTTGTCCGATATATGATCAGGGTGGTTGGAGAGCACCCAGTCCAGCAAGGTACCTGTCCCAGTTTCATAGTTGATTCTAGTGGGGGACTCGACTAGCTGGGTGAGGTGAACTGCTGAAACTGCATCTTTAAAAGGGGCTTGTGTCAGGAGAGAATCAATTGATATTGAAATCTCCTGACATGATAATTTCAAAATTAAAACTCAGAGAGCCAAAACACTCCAGGAGTGAATCAAAGCAGGAGGCCGTCTGTCTGAGAGGAATATAGACTGAAAACACAGTAAGGGTTTTATTGTGTGCACCTAGAAGCTCTTTTATGGCAAGGGCTTGCATATGGTCATCACTTTTGGGAAACCTTGAAGGTTGTTTCAGAGGTAGATCGCACAACCGCCCCCACACTTGGAGAGACAATCCTGTCTAAAGACGGTGTAGCCTGGGATGGAAACTGAAGCACCCGCTACTTTTGGAGAAAGCCATGTTTCTACGACTGAGAGGATGTCTGGGTTATGTTGTAAGATCCATGCATTCAGTACGTCCATTTTGGGGAGGAGGTTGCATATATTAAGTGAGGCAATTGTAAGTAACCCAATAGAGGACTGTGGGTATGCTGTAAGTTGTGAAGGGCCACGGTTGGGGTAAATATTGCCAGAAAGCAGCAACAGTAAGGCCAGTCCACACAGATATTCCTTTACCTGCTTGTTGCTGAGTTTATGAAGCTTTCTCTGAGTTGAGCACGCTTTACAGTTGGCTTGTAAGTTGAAGATCCCAGGGAGGAGTGCCAAAGGGGGTAGCCAGCTAGGGCGATGAAATGGCAACCACCAGTCACCAAGGGAATGCAGGTTCCATGGCACAGTAAGAGAGTCACAGTACTGGGATAAGGTGATAGCACTACAAACATATAAATGATTACTATCCAATGTTGGCGAGGTAGATGTTAGAAACTTAACACAGGCAAGGTCAGAGAGGGTCAACAGAGAGAGCAATATAATGCCTCTAGGAAATAGAGCCGTTATAAGAGACATTATGATATCAAGGAGTGCAGCAGTAAGGGCACATGCAAGGTCCCAAGCACAGTGCAAGGTCATTTATACCGGTGTGTGTTTTTCCCTTCAGAGTACAATATACTAAAAGTGAGAAACAAGGGAGGGGATAATGGTGATTAGAACAAGAAAAAGGCAGAGACAAGTGGGTTGGAGGATTAATAGGAAAAATAAGATGCCTCTAGTGGCAGATCAGTATAAACTGCAAATGGGAAAATGGCCCCCCCCCCAAAAAAAAAATAAATAAATCAACGCTAAGAAATCGCTACATCAGCCTAAACATTACTTAAAGAAATCAAAACATTTCAAGCAGAGATCAGTCCTAGCATTAATTTCTTGGCAGCAGTCCCTAGAGGACTTCTGAATTGCTGCACATAGTGTGGGGAACACTGGCAAACAGGAGCAAGTGAGATTCCTCCAGGGATAGATGCCAAAATTCAGAGTTCCAACCCGTACCTTGCTTGAAGGGTGAGCTTTGGGCAGCTTTATCTTAGGCAGGTTATCAAACTGCAGAATGCAGTTTGCTTGAGAGGAAACAGCCCGAAAGGGCACAGTAGTCCCCTGGGGAGAGAATGTGAGGGGACAAAATTAAATAGCAGGCTTGGAGGGGAGGGCAGTCAGAAAACAAGACAGAAATGAACAAGTTGGGAGGGGCTGAGAATTAAACAGAGATAGTTTAAGCAGGGATGTCATGAAGCAAGTTGGGGAGGACATTGCAGTATGCTCAACAGGAGAGAGCAGTAGCCTCACTACAGTTGTGGAAGGGGCTCTGATTAACACTGGGGTACAGAGCTGAAAATCAAAGCGAGAACAGGCAGGGAGGTTCTGAAGCAAGTTTTTTTTGGGGGGGGGCACTGCAGCAGCCTCTATGGGACACAGAGGTCAAGGGTGCAGCCCACAGACTTACAGCTCTAAGAGAAGGGGCATAGGGCTCAGGGCAAATAGCATCACACTACCTTAAAAACCTCTCTCAAAATTTAAATCAACTCTAAGAAATCTCTACATCAGACTAAACATTACTTTAAGTGAGAAATCAAAACATTTCAAGCAGAGATCAGTCCTAGCATTAATTTCTTGGCAGCAGTCCCTCGAGGACTTCTGGATTGCTCCACATAGTGTGGGGAACACTGGCAAACAGGAGCAAGTGAGATTCCTCCAGGGATATATGCCAAAATTCAGAATTCCAACCTGTACCTTGCTTGGAGGGTGAGCTTCGGGCAGCTTTGCCTTAGGCAGGTTATCAAACGGCAGAATGCAGTTTGCTGAAGAGGAAACAGCCCGGAAGGTCACAGTAGTCCCCTTGCTTGGAGGGTGAGCTTCGGACAGCTTTGCCTTAGGCAGGTTATCAAACGGCAGAATGCAGTTTGCTTGAGAGGAAACAGCCCGAAAGAGCACAGTAGTCCCTTGCAAGATGGTCCAGGGAGGTGACCAAAAAAATGAGAGAAGCCAAGGCCCAGAGGGAGCTGAGATTAGCACAGGGGATTAACAGGGAAGGGAGGAGAGAAAAAGACTTTCAGATACCTCAGGGAGAAAAGGAAATGCAAGGAGACAATAGTGAGAATAAAATGGGATGGGGAGTGGACAGAAAAGGGGGATGAGCAGGCAGAAGCACCGAATGAATACTTTTGCTCAGTGTTCACGGAAGAAAAGGGGGGGAACCCTACCACCATGGGCTGGGAGGGTGGGGAAGGGGGAAGAGGAAGCAACAGATGGAAGAACTGAGGCAAGTAGAGTCCTAGAGGGACTGAGGGCACTGAACGTGGACAAGGCACCAGGGCCAGATGGTATCCACCCCAGGGTGCTGAGGGAGATGGCGGAGGTGTTGGCGGAGTCACTGGTGAATCTGTACACCACCTCACTGGAGTCGGGATGTGTGCCACTGGACTGGAGGATGGCACATGTAGTACCATTACACAAGAGCGGACCAAGGGATGAACCGGGTAATTATCGTCCGGAAAGTCTAACCTCCATAGTGTGCAAACTCATGAAAACTATACTAAAGGAAAGACTGGTGTTGTACCTGGAGAACAATGGCCTCCAGGATGTGAGGCAGCATGGGGTCATTTCAGGGAAGTCTTGTCAAACCAACCTGATACAATATTATGACTGGATGACAGGTGAGCTGGATAAGGGTCATGCGGTGGATGCTCTTTACTTGGACTTCAGCAAGGCCTTCGATTCTGTGCCTCATGGGTCGCTTGGGGAGAAACTAACTGGTGTAGGGGTAGGGGCAAAAATGATGAACTAGATTACAAGCAGGCTCAGTGGGAGGCTGCAACGGGTGGTGGTGAGAGGGGAGCGCTCAACTCCAAGGCCGGTGACGAATGGCGTGCCACAGGGCTCTGTGTTGGGGCCAGTATTATTTGGACTGTTCATATCAGATATTGCACACGGGGTTGTGAGCAAGGTAAGTCTGTTCGCTGATGACACCAAAATTGGAGCAGTGGTGGATGGAAGGGAGGGATGGAAGCAGCTACAGAGGGACCTAAGCAAGCTAGAGGAGTGGTCAGAGAGGTGGCAGCTGGGGTTCAATGCAAAGAAGAGTAAGGTTATGCACTTTGGGGTGAATAACCCAAGAAGAGAATACTGGCTGGGGGGGTGGTTAAGCTGGGGATCACTGAGGAGGAGAAGGACCTAGGGGTAATGATAATAGAGACCATGAACAACATTGCCCAGTGCAGGAGAGCAGCTGCAAAGGCAAACAAAATGCTGGGGTTCATAGCGAGGGAGTTTTTGTCCAGGCGAAGAGAGGTGATCTTGCCCCTCTACAGGTCGCTGGTAAAGCCACACTTAAAGAGTATTGTGTGCAGTTTTGGAGGCCATATCTAGAGCGTGATATCAGGCTACTGGAGGGGGTACAGAGGAGGGCAACAAAAATGATATGTGGAATGAAGGGGTGAGACTATGACAGCAGGCTGGGAGACCTGAATATGTACACCCTGGAGGATAGAAGGGACATAAGAGACATTCAGGTATCTGAGGGGAATCAATAAGGATGGGGCAGATGGGGTCTTTAAGTCAAGGAGGGGAAGGTCACCAGGGGGCATGGGCTAAGATTGGGGAGATTTAGGAGGAAATGAGGAGACACTATTTCACAGAGAGGGTGGTAGCAAAATGGAACGCACTACCTGAATGGGTATCATCATCTAAATCAGTGAACAGCTTCAAAAGGGCAGGGGACAGGGAACAGGGGAGAGTGAGGGTGGGAGTGGCAATGGGATAACAAAGGGAAGGGGGTGGGGCAGCTGCAAACTAGGGGTGCTAGCTGCCCACTCGAGCAGACTTAGATAGACAGGGTGGTCTGTTTCTGCTGGCACATTCGTATGTTCGCAGTTCTAAAGCAGCCTTAATAACCACTGAGTCTGTTTCCGCTGGGCAGCATAAAAGGGCAGTTCACCCTTTCTGGGCATGGCTGGTACCAAGATGAGCCTGCATCAGGCCACAGAGGCAGCATCATTTACTGCTGGCAGCAGAGAAGGGATAACCTAAGGTGGAGACTCTGGTATCTCCAATAAACCCACCAGATTCCTCTTGGTTTCATCTTCTTCCCCAGTCTGAAACTCCATGGTGGAAGAGAGCTGCTTCATAATGCTAAAGAAATGAGGGGTTCTCGGGGAGACCCAGGGGTGCATTTAACTGATCTCTCATTCCTGGAGGAGACAGTGGACCTGTCAGAGGGTTCCACTTCAATGTCTTCTTTATCCTCTTCCGCTGGGAGGATGAGGTCAGGGTAGTCGGCCTGCTCTGAAGCAGCAACCAATGGTCGAAATACCAACAGCTCTCTAGAAGACGCGGGGTGAACAGGTCTGACTGATGTCAACACCGAAGCAGCTCCAGACTGAGCAGGCAACTGCCAGGGGAACAAACTGTTGAATGAAACACGTGGTAATGTAGGAAAGAATAGCATTAAGGTTGACGGTATAAAAGGGAATCTTCTATGCAGGCATCGACGGAAAGGGTGCCTAGCCCAGCTCCGATGACAAACCACTAGCCATAGTGGAAGTGGTTGGGCCCAGCACCTGGGGACCTCAAGGTCTGAGACGTCTCGACGGCAGGGCTGGGGCTGACAACCCAGAGATCGATGGACCCTCTGCTGCCGTACAATGGCTGGAAGAAGATTCCTCCCTTGGGGGGCCTGATGGGAGCAGAGGCCTGCATGGAATGAGGTGTCAACACTGAAGCAGTTGATGGAGCAATCCCGGGCCAAGAAGAGGAGGAAGCCAGCCTGCCACGCAGCAGTAGTGCTACCGCTTCTGACACTGATGACACGGGTTTGGAACGAGCCCGGGGAGTTGGAGGGCCAGCTGGTAGGAGAAGGCTGACTGTGGCTCAGTATTTTGCTGACCCCAGGTGGAGGCCCAAGGGATGGCAAGTGTACAGCCAAGTTACCACGGGGAACGAGCGTGGTGGACGTCGGCGGTGACGCCTTGATATCAGGGCGCACACACCATACTCACCAGGAAACGGAAAAATGGCCTCCAGGCACCAGGTAGACTGAGTGCCTGGTGTGGACCCCAGAAGCTCCCTCCTGCCTGTCCAAAGCCAGGACCCGACGAAACCAGATAAGTTCGGGGTGTGCATGCCCCACCCCATCCCTGCCTGGGGGGGGGGAGATCCATGGCTACATGGGGGTCCGGGCAGAGCTCCAGGTAAGGCGAAGGAAGCAGGGAAGACACCATAAGTGACTCCCAAAGATGTGGTGCCTGGGGGCTGGGGAAGTATAAAAAAGAAGAGGAGGAATCCAATGGGGACTGGGATCACCGACGGGGGGAGCGGTCCTCAGGCTGATCCATGTCCCAACAAGAATGTTTCCCAAGGATTTGTCCCCGCCTTGGTGGCCCGGAGCCCAAGATGCCGGCAATTTGGGGCAGAAAATACAGGTTACTCACCTGTAACAGGAGTTCTAGGAATGGTATATGTTGTTCATCCACACTTATTGGCAGGTTCCTTGCTGCTTTAAATCTTGCCGGAAGGTCTTCAAGCTGGCTCCTCCCACCAATCGGGTGGTAAAACTCTCGGCTCCGCCCCATGATGCCAGATCTAGCCCGCTGGAAGACAGGTTGTGCGCCGAGCCGGGAGGGTGGTAGGATGAACAACATATACCATTCCTAGAACTCCTGTTACAGGTGAGTAACCTGTATTTCTAGGACATGGATATGTTGTTCATCCACACTTACTGGCAGACTCCTAGCAGTTCTCCGGGAGGAGGGAGGCAAGGCGCACACCCCCTACTTAGGTATAAAGACTGGAGAACCGAGGCCCCGACCAACATCCCGGCGTGACCCATGGTCGATGTGGAAGGGGGAATCGGTATATGCCTGCTTCCAGGTAGGAGCCCTGAGGATATCCTGGACAGGGGTATCCTTGGAAGCAGCCACCGATGCAGCGGAAGGGCGGGTAAAATGAGCACTTATCCCTCTGGGAGGCTCCATGCCCGCCCACCTATAGCGGAGATCAATGCAGGAGGTGACCCACCCGCTCGTCGTCTGCAGGTCTGCCAGGTGTGGCTTCAGCGTAGATGACAAACAGCTGGCGAACCTCTCCAATTCAGCCCTATGCTCCCTGGGAAGGCGGCGTTAAATAGGGTCCCAATGGATCCTATATACGGCCTCCAGGCGTGAATGGGGTTGAACCCCGGCAGAGACAATACCCGGTAGGGAAAGAGACTCCGCCACCGCCTACGGAAGGAACTTCGGGTGGGGCGTGGGACAACCTTGTCCCTGTGGAAGACCAGATAGGGAGATTCAAAGGAGCGCCTGGAATTCTCCCGTCCTTCTGGTAGGCGTGTTAGCCCCAAGAAGGTGTTCTTCCACAACAGGTGGGGAACTCGCACCTGTGCAAAGGTTCGAACGGCTTGCCCGTGAGCTAAGCCCATACCAGCATAAGATCCCACGGAAAGGGGGGTACTCTCCCCAGAGGGGAGGTGTGATCACGGCCTTAGAAGCGCCGGACCACCTTTCCTGCACCACTGACTACCTTCCGGCCCATGCCTGAAAGACAGGAGTGGCTAACAGAAGCACCTTGAGGGTTGTCGACCGAAGCCCTAGTTCAAGAAAGAACGGACCGCAGATAGTCCGGAATGCTCGCCGAGGAACAGGAGAGGGGCCAGGCCCTATCCCAACACCAAATGGAGAACTCTTCCATTTGAAGGCGAGCGTATCTGGTCGACTCCTGGAAGGACACCTCAAAACGTCGCGGGCCTTGCCGGAAGACCCAAGGCCTGGCCACTAGCCGCACAGGGACCAGGCCGTCAGGTGTAGGGATTGAAGGACCGGAGGGAGTACCTTCCCCTAACAACAGAGATCAGGACCAGGCGGGCTGGAAGTCGCTTCCGCAGCCTGGGGCTGAGACTGAGGAGAGCTGGATACCAGAGCTGGAAAAACCATTCTGGGGCTACCAGAATCACCTGCACCTAGTCCCTCCTCGCCTTGCCTGAGGGTCAAGGGAAATGGGGGAGAGGCGTAGAAAAGGCCCGGGGTCCACGGCCTCAAGGGCATCCCCTACAGCAAACCATGCTGAGGAGGCAGGCATGAGACAGTCTCGGCCTCGAATTCTCCCTGGAGGGAAAAACAAAGGTCCACCCGAGGCGTGACCTAGAGGGAGAAGATCTTGTGCTACCTCCGGCAGGAAAAAACACTCGTGAGGCGCAGCCCTTATCCGGCCTAGGGCAACGGCCAGGGTGATGGAGGCTCCTGCCATAGAAATGGCTAGAAACCGCCTCCCGGCTGCGTGAAAGACCCAATGGAGAACCTCCTTACGCACAGGCAAGGAGATCATCCGGTCCTGGTGGGATAGGTAGCACATGGTTGTGGTGTTGTCCGCCTGGACCTAAACCACAAGACCCCGCACAAACGGAGCGAGCGGTGCAAGCTAAGCGGACCGCCTGGAGCTCCAGCAGTTACGAAGACAACGGGACTTCTGAGAGGACCAGAGGCAGTGCACTCTGTATTCCCCTTGATGGGCACCCCCACCCATCCGGGATGCTTCGGTCGGAGAAGACAGTTGACCTGGGGCGGATGAGCGGGATGTTCTCCTGCAAAAGAGCTGAGCGGTCGAGGAGGCGTTCCTAACCCCTGGGCTGTTGTCACAGACTGGTCCAAAGGAACGCAGCGCTGAGACCGCTGGCTGGCCAGCCCCCATTAGGGGGACGCATGAATCGGCTGATCCAAACAGACCATGCCGGTGCAGGCCGCTGCAAGGCCCAGGAGGTGCAGGAAGTCCCGGTCAGGGCGCAAACTGCCCAGTCAGACCTGACTAGGTAAGGGAGGAAGGACCTCGGCCCTGTCCGCCAGGGGCCTAGCTCGGACTTAAGAGTCGAGCCTCGTCCTGAAGAAGGATACCCGCTAAGGCACGCGTTCCAACGTGGCTCCAATAAAAAGGAGACCAGTCTGAGAGCAACCTAGAGGGCCAGAGCTCTGGACCATCCCCCTCCGCCTGGAGGGGTTGCTGTCAGACCGCCATCCGGGTGGGGTTATGCCCGGACCCATTAGTGCCGCAGGAATGCTGCTGAGCAGAGACCGAAGGGCCTGGCCTGGAACTCGTAACGGGATCCCCCGCTAAGAAATGGAGGATTCCCCCAAGAAACGGACGTAACGAAGAGTAAGTACATCCTGGAGAACCAGGAAAAGCCACACGCCCCGTATTGAGGATGGGATATCCGAGACAGAGAGACCATCCCGACGTGCAGAGCGAGAATGGGGCGCAAACCCCCCGTCCGTTAGGGGCCGGAATACCTGGACATAAACCAGGGACTGGAGGAGGGTCCGCAACCTTCCTGATCACCTCTAGATCGAGGGGCCAGGCAAGTCGGCTCGGAAGGCCGACAATGAGGTTGTGGACCCCAAGGCCCCCGTGGGGCAACGGCTCGAAAGGGTGGGGCCTGCTTGCAATCCTGAGGCAGGACCTTCCCCTAGCACCTCTGACACCTAGAGGTCCGGGAAAGCAGACCAGTTGGAGAAGGGGTGAAGCCGTCTTCCCACGGGGGACCCCGGGTAGGGGTGATGGGGCCGAGGACAGCCCTCCTCAGCCCGTCACTGAGCAGGCTTGGAGGACGGATTGGCCGAGGAGGCTCCTGGGCCTTTACTTCCCTGCTTCTCTTTAGAGGAAGCCGCAGGCTTGGATTCAGGACGCCCAGCGCAAGCCTGCTGGCCCTCATGCTGGAGATGATGGGCTGGTCGAGCTGCAGGGGCCGAGGCAAAGGCTTACCAGAGGCTGCCGGCCCCTGTCCCTCCGGGGGGGGTGACCGTGTCCGGTGGTGGCTGGACTCGGTCCCCTGGAGGTGTCCCTCCACTCCAGGGCCGAAGAGGTCAGTCCCCAAGAAGGGGATGTCCGCCAACTTGTGCTGGGTTTCTGTTGAGAAAGAGGATAACCTCAGCCATGCCCTGCGGCGCATGGCCACTGCGGCCGCCACCGACCTGGCACAGGAATCACCTAAGTCCAGAGCAGTCTGAAGCTGCTGCTTCGCCACCGCCCTACCCTGGTCCCGCACCCGCCGGACCGTGGTCCGCAGGTCGGCCGGGAGATGAGGGAGCACCTCATCCAGGGAGCCCAAAAGGGCGTGGGAGAAATGTGCCATCAGTGCAGCCGAGCTGACCTGTCGGAGGCCTAGGGAGGATGCAGCGTAAACCTTGCGCCCACCATAGTCCATCCTTTTGGACTCTTTGTCATGGGGCCTATCCACATCCCGAGCGTTCCCAGAACACTGGAAAACATTATCGGTAACTAACCCCTCAGCAAAGGGGTGCTCCGAGAAACCGGGCAAAGAACCGACAGGGACAGAGTACTTCCTGGCCATCCTGGCCAAGGGCGCAGGACAGGAGGTAGGCCGCCACCAGAGCTCCAAGGCCGGGCCTATGATGGCCTCGGCCACCGGGAAGGCCTCCGAGGGTGAACCCCCTTGGTCTAGAATCTCCGTCGGGATAAGGGGCCCGTTTGGACACGGGCTCAAGCTGCATCCCCGTGAACTCCGAGATGAGCTGGAGCAGACCCATAAAGGACGATGGCCTGTCGTCCACAGATTGTTCCGGAGAGGACCCCGGGTCCTCCCGACTGGGGAACATAGAGGAGTCGACGTCGGACTCTGAGGGGTCTGCAAAGAGCTGCCTCAGGCCTGAGTCACTCTTCGTCCACCGAGGGCGGGCGGCAGTGAGGGGGACAGACAACCTGCGGGACAGGTCGTGACCTGACCGAGGTTCCACCGAGGATGGTGGGGCAGCAAGGTTCGGACGAACAACCAGCCCCGGAGTGGGCACCTTGACTGCAGCGAGCGGTTGTGTTGGCTGATCGGGCGGCAGCTGCTTGCTGGACGGGGAATTAATCGGTGTCGATTGATTCCCGGACAACAACTGCTGCCACATGAACTCCTCGTAACGTCGACGCCATCTGCATCGAAGCCACTCCTCATCCGAGGAGGGAGACGAGGAAGAACAGTAATGCCACTTAACTCTGTGCCCCGACCGAGAACGCTAAAGTCGGTGTTTGCGACTTGACCGACAGGAGGACCGAGACCCAAATCCTCGGGGAAACCGAGGGTGGGCATGGGAAGGAGCGGGAGCGCTCATTTTCCTCTGCTCGGACGAAGAACCGAGGCCTGTCGAATCAAGGTACAGGCAGAATTTTAGCCTCCGCCGGGGAACCGGCGAAGGGATGGCGGCTCCAGCAGAAGACAGCCCGGATGATGGGTCGAGAGACTTGACAACGTCGACAGGAGTCTTGGCCGGCTGATCTGACGGGGACACCGTGAAGCCAGCGGCCTGAGCCACACCCTCAATCGAAGTCGAACGTCGGCCGGCAGGGGAAGGGGAAACTCTCCCGCTCCCGCCGACGATGGGACTTAGCCTGCGACTCCTTAGACTTGGGCCGAGAGGCAGGTCCCGGAGTTCCCTCTCCCTTCGAGGAAAGGGACTGGCGAAGCTCCTTGAACGAAGCTGAATGAGGAGAACTCAAGGAGAGTGGGATAAGCTACCGCACAGAGGAGGAGGGAGCCCCTCCATGGAGGAAAGAAGATCGAGCTGCTCAGCCGACGCGACACTGCCCGAAGTCTCCCGGCATTTTCCGCGGAAAAGTTTCAGTCGCCCGAGCCCGAATGGGCCGCACGATCCTCCAGCGTGTTGGTCGAAAGCGGGCACAGCAAAATCGCAAACCCGCGGATCATGATCCAAGTCGAGGCAGTAGATGCACGGAGTGCG
Source organism: Neoceratodus forsteri (assembly GCA_016271365.2). Taxonomy (NCBI): domain Eukaryota; kingdom Metazoa; phylum Chordata; order Ceratodontiformes; family Ceratodontidae; genus Neoceratodus; species Neoceratodus forsteri. The sequence goes on along the minus strand of CM057452.1, from coordinate 910,687,027 downwards.
GGTCTTCCTGGAGGAATTAACGGCCTCTGGGAGCCGGAAAACTAATGATTCATCGCAGCAGCGAGGGAGGAAGATCGAAGTTTAGAAAACTTCCAACTAAATTCGGAGAGACCGAAAATTTCAGGAACCAGTCGAAAACGCAGAGCGCTAAAGGAGGGAATCTGAGCTTCCAAGTGGTAAGGAAGATCTGGCATCATGGGGCGGAGCCGAGAGTTTTACCACCCGGGTGGGTGGGAGGAGCCAGCTTGAAGACCTTCCGGCAAGATTTAAAGTGGCAAGAAACCTGCCAATAAGTGTGGATGAACAACATATCCATGTCCCTAGAACATAGAAATATAGACTTTGATGGCAGATAAGGACCGCTTGGCCCATCTAGTCTGCCCATTTCCTTACCTACAGGATAGGCCGCAGATCCTAGTTAACGAACAGCCTATTTCTTCCTACCCCCCCACAAGAATTGCCTTATGTCTGTCCCATGCATTCTTGAATTCTCCCACAGTTTTAGACCCCACAACCTCCTCAGGAAGGCTGTTCCATGTATCCACTACCCTCTCTGTGAAATAATACTTCTCACATTGCCCCTGAACAGCCCCCATCTTTAAATTGTGTCCCTTGTTCTTACATGTCTCTTTTCTGAAAGATGCTACCCTCTTGACTTTGTTGATTCCAATGAGGTACTTAAAACTCTATCATGTCTCTCTCCCTTCTTTCCTCAAGGGTATACATATTAAGCTCCTTTAGTCTCTCCTCATACGGCTTCTCTTGCAGACCCTGTGCCATTTTAGTTGCCCTCCTCTGGACTGCCTCTATCCTGTCTATGTCCTTACGGGATAGGGTCTCCAGAACTGGATGCAGCACTCAAATGGGGTCTCACCAACTGTCTGTACAGAGGGTAACAACTTCCTGTTTTCTGCTGCTGATGCCTCCCTATGCATCCCAGTATACCCCAGCCTCCCTACTGCCTTCTCACATTGCTTGCCAACCTTAAGGTCATCTAATATGATTACCCCAGGTCCCTTTCCTTTTTGTTGTTGTTACTACCTCCCCCACTGTGTATTCTTCCCTGGGTTCTTGTTTCCAGGTGCATTATTTTGCACTTCTTGCATTGAATCCTAGCTGCCATACTTCTGACCATTCCTCCAACCTTGCCAAGGCCCTTCTCATCCTTTCCATGCCTCCTTGTGTATCAACCCTGTCGCAGATCTTTGTGTCATCTGCAAAGAGGCATACTTTTCCTTCCAGTCCCTCTGCAATGTCACTTATGAAGACATTAAAAAGGACTGGACCCAATACTGAACCCTGTACTCCACTAATAACCCTCTTTCTTCAGAGTGGACTCCATTTACAATTACCTTCTGTGTCCTGTTGTCCAGCCAATGTTTTACCCAGGCTACCACCCTGGGACCCACTCCTAGGCTGGTTAATTTGACTATTAATCTTTTGTGTGGGACTGTGACAAATGCCTTGCTAAAGTCTAGGTAAGCCATGTCCACAGCCCCTCCCTGGTCTACTACTTTGGTCACCCAGTCAAAGAAATCTATTAGATTCGTCTGACATGACCTTCCCGCTGTGAACCCATGCTGCCTTGGGTCCTGTGCCCCACTGGCCTCTAGGTACTCAACTATTCTTTCCTTCAGAAGTGACTCTTCACTTTCCATACCACAGAGGTCAAACTGACAGGTCTGTAGTTTCCTGCCTCTGTCTTGGTCCCACTTTTGTGAAGGGGAATCACATCCACCTTCCTCCAGTCCTCGGGTACCACACCATCCTCCCATGATTTATTAAAAAGAGTAGCCAGTGGTTTCACTAGTTCCCCCCTTCTTTTAGAATTCTGGGGTGAATTCCATCAGGACCCATTGCTTTGTCCACCTTCAGTTTTAGGAGTTCTTTCAGAACCCTTTCTTCTGTGAAAAGACTGGGATCGACCCCCCTATCAAGAGTGCTTCTGTTAATTGGATTAGGCACGTCCCCCTCCTCTTTTGTGAATACTGAGCAGAAATATTCGTTCAGTATCCCGCTTTTCACTGTCCCCTCTGCCCACCCACCGTTCATTCTATTCAGCCTCACTATCCCTCCCTTTGTCTTTCTCACTCGCTGATGTACCTATAAAGGTTTTATCCCTTCTAAACTGAGTTGGCTATCTTTTCCTCAGTTTGGGCCTTTGCTATTCTGACTTCCCTCCCTGCTTCCTTCTGCCTCAACTGGTACAGCTCTCTGTTCTGCTCCTTCTGTGTTTCCTTATACTTCCAGAATGCAGTCTTTTTCTTCCTGACTTTCACAGCCACCTCTTTTGAGAACCATAGTATCTTTTTCTTTCGTTTTGATTTATTTGCGTCACACAAAGGCTTGTTGCCTCTGTGACGGCAGTTTTGATGATTTCCCCATTGTTGCTCCACACCTCCTTCTAGCCTGCTTGCTAGTGCTTTTCTGAGGCACTCTCCCATCTTGCCAAAGTCAGCCCTCCTGAAGTCCAGTACCCTCACTTTTGTATGGCTTGACTCTGTAGCTGAGTTTAACATGAACCACACTGTTTGATGGTCACTTGTTCCCAGATGGCAACCCACTTCTATATCTGAGATCCTGTCACTGCCCCCATTTGGTAGTACGAGGCCTAAGATTGCTCCCTCACGAGTGGGTTCCGAAACTAGCTGAGGCCTGCCACCTGTAGGGCATCAAGAATGGCCCTGCTCTTGGATGTGGCTGCAGCAAATGTGCTCCAGTTAACATCTGGCATATTCAGGTCTCCCATCAACAGTATCTCCCCTTTCTCTGCCATTCTAAGAATGTCTTCTATCATATCCTTGTCCATTCCCTCCCACCTCCCGACATGGGGGTCTGTACACAACCCCTGTGCGGATTGTGGTGCTCCTTTCCATATCCAAGGTGACCCACAAGTGCCTCCTCTCTCCCTGTTTACTCTTTTGTTTAGTTGCTTTTATCCCTTCCTTTACATAGAGAGCTAGTCCTCCCCTACCTGTCTCTCCTGTAGGTTATGTACCCTGGTATGTTAACATCCCAGTCATGGTTCTCTGTGTACCATGTTTCTGTGACTGCTATGATATCCAGGCATCCTTCCATCAAGGCCACCAGCTCAGGGAGCTTGTTGCCCAGACTACGGGCATTGGTATTTCCTGATGGCCTTACTCCTTTTTGCCCCATCCCTGTCCTTCTTGCCTTTGTCACTTTCTCCATTTACCCCTGCCCTTCTCCTTATTGACACCTCTATGTTGGCGTCTACCGCACTTACCACAGTGATCCTGCCCTCCGCTTGCTGCCTGTTGCTCCATGAGGAACTTCTGCAGGATTTCTTGTGTTGATGTCAGGTGGTGAGGTTGAAATTCAGGCAGGACTCACAGGGGAGGATCTTGTGGTGAGGACCAAGACACTAGACACACAGTTTGTGTTCGTTGGTTGAAGAAATCTTTCTGCAGAGACAGCAGTGGAAGGGAGCGATGAGGGATTAGTTCTTTTTTTTTTTTAGACTCTGTTTATGCTCTTACCTGCCAGGGCATCTCTCTGGAATCCACACTCAGCACTGGTGCACCTAACTGCCCGCCTGAACCGTTCTGCCCGACTACTGCACTGGGTTCAGGATTCCTGCCACTCCGCTCCCCTCACAGCAGCCCAGAACCCCAAGGGGATTGTCTGGTTTCTACGGCCGACACTGGGCATGTGGGCTGAAGGCAGGGGATTTTTACTTTATGTTCCTCGTCCCCCCCCCCCAACAGCTTGGACATGCAATGACATCTGGGGATGTATGTCGCAGCTCCGCCCCTCTAAGCTGTGCCTAACATGTGCACGCCCCTCCTGCCTCCACTGGGGGTCTCTGTTGCATCGGGCATTCCCCTGGATCCCTCCCCAGAGAGAGGAGAGCAGTCCACGGATGCTCAATCCTCTCTCCACCCTGCCGACCCCCGATGACCTGGGCTCGTTTCTGAACCTGTGTCGCCAGCTTGGAGCGAGGTGTGGCATCCAGCGCCTCAACCCTCAGCGCCACTGGACCGGTGAGAGATTAGTTCTTGATATACAAACAGAGACTTGGGAGGTCAAAATTACACGACTTGAAAGCCGCTAGGCAGACTGTCAAGGTGGTGAGAAAGGCCAATGGGATGTTGGGATGTGCTTGAAGGGGAATCGCAAGCAGGAGGAAGGAGGTAATGGTTCCACTGTACAAATCCCTGGTGAGACCCCACCTTGAATACTGTGTACAGTTCAGTAGACCACACCTTTGAAAGGACACTGACAAAATAGAGACGGTGCTCAGAAGGGTGACCAAAATGGTGAATGGATTACATCACAAGCCATACGGGGAGAGTGTGAGGGACCTAAATTTGTACGCTGGAACAGAGGAGGGAGAGAGGTGACATAATAGAAACATTCAGACTTCGTGTTCCGCCATCCTCCTGATGCACGCCTAAATTCACGGAGCTCCATCCCCCGGACAACTTAAACAATAACTTTACTGATTTCTGGCATTCACCAGTGCCCTCCCCCCCCCAGGAGAATCAACAGAACAAAGCGAGTTACTCCTAAAATTGCAGCTGAAAGGTCGCGAGAATGAAAATTTATTTGAATATTTAAAACCAACTCCAGCCCCAGACTCGAGAGGTATTAAGCAGCAGGGAAAGAATAAGGCCTCAGATCCACCTACCTCACCAGTTACTTACTCCGAGGAAGAAAATGAGGAGGATTTCACCATCACTTCTCGGAAATTGTGCCATGAGCTCCAGAAAATTAACGGGACTATGCTGAAAATGGAGAAATCAGTTTTAGAGACCAAAATGGAAATAGCTGCAGTGGCCCAGTGAACGGGGGAGCTTGAGATAGGCCTGTCTGACACAAATAATGAGGTCCAAGAACATGAGGAGGCACTTCGCTACCTCCTAAAGAGAGACAGAAAATGGATGGAAAAGTTAGACAACTTGGAGTTAAGATCTCGCAGGGACAATATTCGGATTTACGGAGTCCCCGAGGATATGGAACAAGGGGAGCAGATGGAGGCCTTTCTCGAGAGCTTTCTGACAGAGCTTCTGGAATTACCTAAGGATCAGCCCCTGAATATTGTTCGCGCCAACAGAGCTCTAGCGAAAAAACCAGTGGGACCAAAGGCTGCTCCTTGATCCATTGTTCTGAAATTTCTGGATTATCGTACCAAGACATCAGTGCTACAGGCGGCCTGGGCCAAAAAGTCAGTCCTCTTCGGTGACACACGCCTGTTTTTCGATCATGACTACACGCCCTACACACAACAAAAAGAAGGGCCTTACTGGAAATCAAAAAATGGATGGCTCCAAAATGCACTTAATTGCTCCTGCGCAGTTAAAAATTTTCCTGCCCAAGAGCCCAGCCTTTTCAGATCATTGGCTGACGCCTGTCCTACTTTGGTGGAATTGGGGGTCCGGGGTGATCTTGTCGGCAGACCAAACACCACTTCTCTAGAGACCAGATGGAGGGAAAGAGAGCCATGGAAGCGGAGGAGATACGCAAGGCAAAAGAGAAGTGAAAGTGACTTGCAGAAGCTGAAGGAGAAAGATTCGGACCAGAATGCTGCAGCTGCCACACTTGAGAGAACACGGTGGTGCCGATGGGACCTGAATAGACTCTGACACATCCTTTCTTATTAGACTGATTTGCTCCCTCCTCTATTTAGGAAGGGCAGACTTACTGTCTTGATAAACATGGTGGAATGTTTACTAGGGGATTGAGGGGCGTTAATCACATTGCTGGGGAAAACGTTGCAAAACCAGAAAGGGATAATAGTGGGGGGACGAAATCTGGATGAAAGCTGGGGGTCAATGCATTGGTGCCCTGGGCAGCTGGGAGTTCGGGTTTGGGTCCTTAAAATGGAGGATCTCGCTCTGTCTCCCCGATGACCTGATTCTTTGTGCCCACAGAAATATGGTTGCCTTCAATTGCGGGAGGCTCGATTTGGGGCATCATTTCCCCGACCCAGGAGACGAATCAATGTACTCTCATAGAAATTAGGTGCAACCTGCACTCTAATAGAGGGAAGGATGCCATATAAGCTTATTGCTCCCATATCAGCTCTGATGTTTCTATTCCTCCCTTGCTCTCTGACTGCATCGGAGAGATACTTCTGGTTTTCCCCAATGCACACAGTTCTGGCGGTGGGGGGTGGTGGTGGTGTAGAAATGAAGATACCGACTCCACTGGTGACTGGAGATTATAAAATTAAAAGGGGTTGGGAGAAAGGTATCAATAGGAGGAGGGCGATTAACTACTGGGGCTGGCAGGGAATTAAAAACCAGTTACCCCCAAAGCGCAGAATGTGCGCATGACTCACATTGGCTGGGCTACACCCAGCTTGCTTAATAACATCGATAAAGCGGGCAGGATGCTCTGAACAAGTTGGAAGTTTTGTACATAAGTGGTTGGTTTCATGTTCATTTATTATTGTTTGAGGCTAGATGAGGAGACTCGATGGCAGGCATGAAGGGGAGAAAGATATAAATGGGGTAAAAATGGTTGAAGGAGTAATTGTGACCTATAATGTTCGGGGAATGGGCAGTCCGATCAAGAGGAAATGAGTAATCAATGAGCTCAAGCAGAAAGGGATGGAACTGGCTCTCTTGCAAGACACACACTTGGATTCCAAGGACAGTGTGAAGCTGAGGAGGGCCTGGGTGGACCACGTCTTTTCTGCCTCGTATCTGGCGCACCCCCACAGAAGGGGGGGTACCTATTTTAATACACAAGCAATGTCCCTTCATAGTGAAAAGCTTTGAGGCCAATGAAGATGGCAGATTTCTTATAGTAAAGGGCAGTTATAGAGATCAACCCTGCACAATATTAAATGAGTATGCCCCCAATTCAGACACAGAGAAATGGAAATTACGTACCTACCGTAAATTCTTGATCTTCTTGGACGAAGTCTCCACCACTCCTGCACCGCGCCTCCTCAGAGAAAAAAGGTACTGAGGTGGTTAGAGGATCGACGCAGAGACAGTCACTGCGGCACGAGCAGAGGCTCATGGCTCCATCTCTGGCGCTGGTCCTCCTGCCAAAAAGTTTCCTCCCGCTGGGTCCTAGCGCCTCCGGCATAGATTCTATTAGTGTGAATGAGTGGTGGAGACTTTATGTCCAGGAAGATCCAGGCTTTTTTGCACAAACTGCTTCTCAGGGTGATACCTCCCTCAGGAGAGCTATTAATCGTAGAGGGGGATTTTACCCTAGTGTTGAACCCGACTTTAGATCGATCTGGTAGCAATCGGGGACCGCTAGAGCGGGTAAAAAACTCGGCTAGACTCACAAGAGACATGGGCCTCTAGATATTTGATGCATTTACATCCAAGAGTGAGGATTACTCTGTTGGTCTCCCATGGTGCCTACTCCAGGATCGATTTCCAGGCTCTTGTCTGTAAGGAATGGGCACATAAAGTAGAGGAGGCCTCTATCCAGTCCCAGACACTCTCAGATCAAGGTATGGTCTGGTTAAGGCTCTGCATGACCCCTAAAGTGAAGAATTCCACTTAGAGACTAAACAACTCCTTACTGAATAAAATAGAGGAGTATTCGTACCACAACCCGAGACAGGAAACTACAGCAGGCATTTGGTGGGACGGCCTGAAGGCCTACCTGACAGGCAAAATCATACAATATGCCTCTCAATTAAAGAGGAGACATATAGAGGAGATAGCTGGCTTGGAAGCCAAATTACGGGACCTGGAAATAGAACACATAATAGCTTTGAACCCAGAGACCAAACAAGAATTAGATAACACTAGACAAAAGTTAAACAGAATACTAGATGAAAAAATAGAGGGGCAGCTTAGATATTCCCACCAGAGGTTTTGAGTCAGGCGGTAGAGCTGGTAAACTATTTGCCTGGCAAATCTGAAGGAAGCTGCCTCCAGGAATATTCTCAAGGTAAAAAATACAGAGAAGGGCTGGATCACCAATCCTGAGGGTACAGCCAACCAATTTAAAAAAATGTTACAGCCTCCTATACTCCCAGGAACCGGTAGATGATTTTGGTAGCCGCCTGGATGGTTTATTTGAGGGATCCAAATTACGGAGACTGACACAGGAGGAGAGGGATTTCCTGGATTCCCCTCTGGGAGATGGGGAGATCCTCGCAGGCCTTCAGGCTCTGAGGGCAGGCAAGGCCCCTGGCCCTGACGGCTTGCCGGCTGAGATATACTGTATAAAACATTTAAGGAACTACTGGGCCCCCTACTGGGTGAAGTGTGTAGAGGTGCAACAGAATGGCATAACTCCACCGAGCTGGCAGTATAGAAACATAGAATTTGACGGCAGATAAGGACCGCTTGGCCCACCTAGTCTGCCCATTTTCCTACCTAACAGATAAGCTGCAGATCCTAGTTAACCAATAGCTTAATTCCTCCTACCCCCCACTAGGACTACCCTATGCCTGTCCCATGCATTCTTGAAGTCCCCCACTGTTCTTGACCCCACGACCTCTTCAGAGTATGCGCAGATCACAGTAATACACAAGGAGGGTAAAGATCTGGGGGAATGCGGGACATACAGACCTATTTACTTGTGAAATGTAGATCAAAAGGTATATGCCTCAATCCTAGCCAATCGGTTGCAAAAAGTGGTGGGGAGTCTGATGCATCCTGACCAAACTGGGTTCATCAATGGGAGACTCCTGCATGATAAAATCCGGCACCTTCTGAACCTAATTACCCAACAACAATCCGTTAATGAATCTGCCCTGGCCATTTTTATGGACGCGGAAAAGGCCTTCGACAGGGTCAACAGGGGTTGTTTTTTTTTTTTAAACACTGTACCTTGTCGGAAATGGGATTTGGTGCAAAATTCAGCGGGAGTGTGAGGACCCTGTATGCTGTAACCCAGGCCATGGTTCGAGTAAATGGTTTCACGACAGACTAGTTTTTCCTCACGAGGGGGACAAGGCAGGGATGTCCCATCACCACTGCTGTTCGCTCTGTGCATAGAACCTTTGGCAGTAAGAATTCGATCAACACAAGATATTAGTGGTATTAAAGTAGGGGCTCGGGAGCATAAGATCTCTCTCTATGCCGATGACTCCCTGTTTTACATCACCTCTCCGGAAAGGTCTTTACCTGCACTAAAGAGGGAAATAGAAATTTATGAGTGGGTTTCTGGATATAAAAATTAATTATGATAAATCGGAGGTCCTGTGGTTCGGGGGCCAGGTTCCCAGGAGGTTGATGGAGGATTTCCCCTACAGGTGGGCCCGAGCTAATGTTGTGAGATACTTAGGGATCAGGATCTCGCCCCGGCTGTCTGACCTGTTTGAATTAAATTATGGGAGGCTCTGGAAGATGATCTCTGTGGATATCATAAGATGGAGGCCGCTCCCACTCTTCTTGGGGGGCAGTCTCGAAATACTAAAAATGAACACATTACCCTGGCTCATGTTCTTATTCCAAGCACTCCAAACTGGGATCCCGAGGAGATATTGGAAACTGGTCTTGGGGAGTTTGTCCAGCTTCATTTGGCAGGGTGGTCAACAAAGAATCCGAATGGATCTTCTCTCCCAACCCAGGGAGAGAGGGGGCCTTGCCTACCCTGACCTTAAATTATACTACCTGGCAGCCTAGATAGCCCCGGTCATTTCTGGTTAAAGCAGGAGGGGGAAGAAGGATGGCAAGGCACAGAAAAATTTGATTCCAAACAGCTATCTTTTTTTTTTTGGCATTATTTGTTTATCCCCCTATGAGCCCCAGAGTTGCCTCTCCTTCGGGCTGCCATGGTCCCACACATTCCCCTTATCCTCCTTCCGACCACCTACCTCACATCTGCAGCCTTCCACGGGGCAGCCCAGTGTAACCCTTCACCGGATGGGTCCCCACTCCTCAGAGGGAGAAGGCACCGGTGGGAGGAACCAGCACACTATTTCTCTCGGTCCCAGGAGCTGCTGAGGTATTCTGTGGCTCTCAGGGAGTCTTCGGAGGTGCCTGGGACCGGCAGCCGTCATCCGGCTAACTTCCGGAATGGTTTTTCCATTTTTCTTGTTCCCTCTTTTGCGTCGCTTCTTGCAGTGCCTCCAATCTCCATTGGGGGCCGCTGCATGAGTGAAGACCGTCCCTAACCCACCCCATGATAAGAGAGCAGTCCATAGGACGCTTGATCCTATCCTCCCCCTGCCGACCCCCGACGACCTGAGTCTGTTCCTGAACCCGGGTTGCCGGCGTGGGTCGAGGTAAGGCGCCAGCGCCTCAACCCTCTACGCCACCGGGCCAGCCAAACAGCTATCTCTGACCTCCCTGCCTCACACACAGATTACTAAAGCCATTTGGCAGACAATTAAAAGCCCTTGGACTAGATACACCCTCAGGGTCCTTATTAGGGCCAGAAAAACCTCTCAAACACCAGAAGGCATAGGCCCATTAATCTCTATTCTGGTAGATTTGAACTTCCTCCCAGCACAGACAGACCTGGGTTTCAGAGTATGGAATAACAAGGCCCAGGCCAGGTTCCGTAATTTATTCCAGGGAGATGCAATGATGTCCTTCGGGCAGATACAGCAAAAATATCTTAATAAATGTAATTTCTATAGATATCTGCAAGTGAGACATTACTCGAATACTAACAGTTTAATTCTGAATATTACAAGGGACCGGACAGGGCTTGAGGAATTTATGTATTGGTCTGCTAAGTTAGCTGGTCAGCAGAGGACAATATCTTCACGGTATAGGGCTCTACAAGGGGAAAGAAATTAATATTTCTGGACCCTGAGAGACATATGGGAGAGGGAATAAGGGCACCAGATCCCTGATCACCGTTATTAGAGGCCTGGGCAAGAGGATGGCGTACCTCCACATCCCCAACGTGGAGGGAGTTTCGCTGGAAATGTCTCTCAAGGTTTTTTCACACACCTTCAGTTATGAGGTTTTTCCAGAGTGGGAACTCAGATCTGTGTTGGCGGGGATGTGGCCAGGTGGGCACACATGCTCATATTTTCTGGCTATGCCCAGAGGCAGGAGGGTTCTGGCAGGGGATAGCTCAGACCCTCAGCCGGCTATGGGCATGGGTTGTTCCCTGCTCCTTTGACTCCCTCTTTTTGGGGCTGGATCTTTGGGGTATTGGAGGGAGGGACAGAAATCTCTGTTCAGACTGCTCTGCCTGGCCGCGCTCAAGGAGATCACGTCCAGATGGCTTACTGCTGTCCCACCGAATCCTGGCTCCTGGCGCTGCAGGGTAGAGGAGCTTAAATGAATGGAGGGCCTAACAGCCAAATTAAGACTGACAGAAAAGAAACATAGGGAGTGGTGGAGACCATGGGAGAAAGGAGAAACGGGGAGAACTCAGAGACACCAGCCTCCTGTTGACCATGGCTTCTGCCTCTGGTTCAGGGTGGGTCTTAAAGTATTGAGAGGGTAGACTGCAAGAACTGAGCAGGGCGTACCAACCAGATCTCAAGCACATCATAGGCGAGACCTGGGGTATTGGTAAAAATGGGGGAAATGAGAATCAGACTGGTCCACTCCCCTTCCCTTTTCTAGATCTCCATATGATTCAGCGTTTACATTGGCCAATTGAGTCTCCACATATATAGTTACAGTTGTAGAACTGAGGTTGAGTCCTCAGTTGATAGTGGCTCTGCCCCTTATGTCTAGAACATAATTTCTTCTTTCTTATACCTTTTTCTGAACATATATACAAAGATATGACAATAATACTCTATATGAAACGAAGTTCTCTGTACAGATGGTAATACCACTGTTAAAGCATTCTACTTGCCCTAGTAACTGAGGCATGCAGATCTGAATACTCCTTGAAGACATCTTGGTTACCTGAAAGTGAGTTCTAGCTCATAACTAACAGATTAATATCTAAAAAGTAAAATAATGCTTCAGACATATATTTTATTAATTGCAATAACCATGTAATTAACCAATAGAAACTGATGTACTTCTCTTGATAACATGTACATGTGAGCTATTCACCTGAATCTGGAAATAAACTGAGTTTAAAAAAAAAAAGAAACATTCAAGCACCTCAAGGGCATAAACAAGGTGGAAGGGGACAACATATTTTAGCTCAACAGTAGTGCCAGGACAAGAGGACACGACATGAGAACGAAGGGTGGCCGCATAAGGGGAAATATTAGGAAGTACTTCTTCACGGAAACGGTGGTGGATACATGGAAAAGCCTGCCCCAGGAGGTGGTAGAAACCCATACTCTGCCGAGTTTTAAACATTCATGGGACAGAAATAAAGGAATAACAGAGACAGGGAGAAAAAGCTAAGCCAATGACCAATAAGGGTCACTGGTCACTTTGTGAGCTAGCGTAAATGGGCAGACTGGATGGGCCTGGCGGTTTATCTGCCAACAGAGTCTATGAATCTAAAAAGGGCAAAATAATCACTTTAACCTAAAGTGATTCAAAGGCAAGTACTACAGAAAAGGTAAGTAGTTTTGGCGGTCGAAATGAATGACAAAACTTCTGCAGAGTCCGTGCACGCATGGCGGACGTCAGGAAAGAACCCAGGAGGGAGTGGGACTGTCCACGCTAATATAGGGTGTGTGATGTCGGAGCCAGACATCGGCGTGGGCAACCCCCAGTAGACTGCTGCAGGAAAGGCTTCTCTGGGATCCCGATGCCTAAGTTCCATAGGTGTGACCTGAAGACAGAGATATCCCTGAAGATCTAAGAGTGCTCTTACAACTAGCCCCTCAGAACCTTAAGAAGGGAAGGTTTCACGTGATGTCATAGCTTTGAAGTTAGCTTCCCATAACTTCATCTGTAAGGAGTTGTGACAGACTTGAATAGGACCCTGTCCCAGTTGTTATGGAGAAAGTGTTTAAAAGCAAGGATCTGTTCTTTCCTTTCCCGTCTCGTCTGGTTGCGCAACCAGATTTTCCTGTGAGACCTAGGACTTGATCACCCCGATAGTCTCACAATTCTTTGCCTCACGCCATCTCTCAACTTTCCCTTGCTGTTCTTTTTCTTCATTTGCAAATCTGCAGGTATAAAAATACAGTATATGCAAGTCATTATGTGAAAATGTAACTGATATCGGGATCCCGTTGTTTAGAAAACTATATAGTGTTAATTATTTAAATGTATATAATTATTGTTTGAGATGATTGCAAAAAGCTATTAGAAACTCAAGATGTTACCTTAGTGCAATTTTTAAGCCTTTTGCAGAAGAGCTGTGAAAAAGAGGCCTCAGTTCTGGGACTCTGTTCCTGTCAGCACATGCCTGATACTTGCAAGAACATTTTATTAAAAAGAGGATGCTTGTTATGAAGGGGGTTGCAAGAACTTAGAGAGACAGAGCTGCAACTGCTTGGAAGAAGGACACAGAGATTGAGGGAAAACTCTGATGGATCTTCTCTGTTTATTTGGCCTTTGTAAATAGTTTTACTGAACAATTTTATTTTTTAATGCTACTGCTAGTACAAATAAATACTCTTGTTGCGAATTTTACAACTGCTCCTGGTTTTTCCTATGCTTCCTGACCTGTGCCTCGATGATAGGAGTTTCCAGTGATAATGTGGAACAACACAAACAGCGCCCAAAGTTCCAGAAAAACTGCACTGCCCAGCCCAAGTATTAAAAAAAACTTCCAACATTCTTGCACATTCATATGCCAATCAAGGAATCTGAGGAGTGCATAGAGGATTTTCATCTGAAAGGTAAACAATCCCTTGGTATTTACCTGGGAACAGGAACACATCATTTAATCACACTCTTGCTACTGAGGAAAGTGAATTTTGTTTCCCTTCAGTGATTTCACTTTAAATCGGTAACAAATGTAGTCACTAAGCAATAACTGCAAGATACTCAGAAGCTTAATTTAATAACTTTATTTTTTGTACACTTCAAAAGTTTGACACACGGTCAAGTCCCTTTCTATAAGTAGCAACTGTTTCAAAAGGCCTGCATGGTACATGTGTGCACTACAGACTTGGACATGTTCTTACCACAACTTTAAAATGTATAGAATGACAGAGACCAAGTAAAACGTACCCTTGTCCCAATATTCTCTGATACAGCTGGAATTTTGGAGCACAAGTTAATGAAGTAAATGTTGAGTCTAGACACAGGTTTATATAAGGAGAACTGCATTTTACTCAAATGTTCATTTCATGTAAACTGATCTGTAAATACTACTTCTCATTTTGTTGTAGTGTAATCATTACTGTTCTATTGGTCTTTGACTCATCAGTTAGGTGTGGGCTGCTCTGGGCCTGGCAAGAGGAGGGAGGGCTGAGTGTTCCAAGGACAGCTCTCCACCCTCGAGGAGAGATTCCGTGTCTCACTCTTCATCTGCCACCTAGCGAAGGCCGAATGGCAGAACAGCTGAGACACACACGCTTGGCCAGAGCCCTCCCTTGGTGCTAGTATGTGTGTGCATGCCTCAACACAGAATTCTGGTGGCCCTTAGGGGTTAAAACCTACAGAACCCCCCCCCCCAAACTGCAGTGGGATGAGGCCTCAAGTGCCTCGCAGGTCCTGCACCACATACTATAGTACCTCTGTTGACTGTGCTTGGGAGGGGCTTGGTTGTCTCTGCCTCCCCATGGAGGGGGAATCCCTGGACGTCCAACAGAGAGAGGAGTCTTAGAGATGGTGGGTGACAGGACTGAAGTGACCGAAGGCAGAAGGGGGCAGGTTGGAGACAAGGGGCCATAAAAAAAAAATGAGTTCTCTAGTTGCTGGGGGTGTGCAGGGCTAAATTCCCATTTCTTCTAATTATCCATTTCCCCAGCACTCAAGAGTGCATCACAGAATCCCTGCCGCAAGGGATGCGGATAGTACTCTCCTGAAATTTGGGCACAGAGTGTGCCGTGGTGCAGAGCAACATACTTTAGCTCTCTTTCCATGTGACTGAATACATTACCTCTGTGACACCCCCCCCAAAAAAAAATTCTGGTGATTCAAATAAGGTGTGTATGTGTCTTTTTTACGATTGCAAGAATCAGCAAATAAGCAACTTTGGGTGTGTTTTTAAAGCAGCAGTTCAACAAAATTGTGCAAAAAAGTTGGCCCTACCTTTTTTCCACTGTAAAAGATTCCAGGCATCTTTCAATTTTATTTGGCGGTACAATTTTTTAATTCCACCAAAATTTGAATATTTTATAAATGTTCTAACCCAGTTCTTTTTCTCAAGAGAAAATGATGGCTGCCACATTTTGCACAGAAATAGCACTGTAGATCTGGCAATGAAACTAGCTTTTTTGTAAAAACATTTTTTTGTTGCACTGCTGCTTTAAGCATACGGTATACCCAATATGTAGTGTCAGCAGACTGTATAAGAGCCTTATTAGATTCTTAAAGATGAAGGTCTGTCCAATGTTCCCCACACACATTTCCATACTTAGAAGAGTTCCCCCTCCTGAACGTAACACTTTCTTCTTCAAAGTCCATTTCTGCCCTCTTGCTTCTGAAGTACACCCCCATTCTTGTTCAGGAGCAAGTGGCAGCATCAGCAACATGCAGCTTAATGGAGTGAGGGCAGGCCAGTAAGCGTCAATTTATTGCAGTTTAACAAAAGCTGTTACTTTCAGCTACTTTACTTACAAGAATGTATGCTCCTGAAATAAAGAGAATGAGCACTTTCTATCCTGTCTAGGATTGTACGGCAACAGCCAGCTGAAGGGAGTGAGGGGGCAGGTGAATGTAAAACACGCTTTATAAAATGCGTCTCAAATGCAGATGCCCTGGAAACAGGCACATTGGGGGTAAGTGTTCTTAAGTTTTAATATATTATTAATCAGTCTCTATAATTTTTAATATGGCTGTGGAGACTACACTTAACGGATCATTCTCACATCCTAATGCATGCATTCAATGCCGCTCTTGCAACATGCAACATACAGGAAGCCTCCCTGGAGGCAAGCTTTGTGCGTGAATGGGTTCATCATCAGCACACCACCTGCCTGGACTGACCGTGGGAGTTTTCCTGAGTTGGGGTGAGGCTCCACATTGAGATCACAGTCAGACTGTATCACATGTGACGCGCAAAGGTGGGGAGGGGTGTTCCACTGATAAGTGATTCAAACTGCCAGCTGTCATTAGAACAATGCCCCCATCCATGCACATAAGCAATAAATTACTACTGCAGTTTCATTACCAAAAATACAGAGTTATGAAAATATCTACGTATTTGGTTGTTTGTATTCATCCAGATTTGTTATTCACCTGGCTTCAAAAAATGAGAAGTAATATGAGGAGTAACATGAAGAGGGGAGCTGCTTCCAGGCATTGCTGTGCCATGACTAAATTTTAAATTACTTGAAATACACAACACTATGCACCTCAGAAAAAGTCAGCTCAAGCAAGACCAACAGAATTGTTCCTTATATAAATGAAAAATCAAAACAGATTATCTGATGTTGGTGATACTCTATTAGTGCAACACAGCTAACAAAACAGTAAAATCCAATTTATATTTTCATGGTGTTGAGAGCATTCCACTGACAGTGTTCACATTCAGAACGCCATACAGGTACACCAGTCCCCCTCCTTTTCAAAGGCTTTGACGTGCGGTGGGGGACTGGCCCGCCTGAATGGCATCTTGAATTCAAGCACTAAATCAGTGTAATGCTCTCGACACCTTGAAAATGTGGTTCCAAATTTACTGTTTTGTTTGCAGTGTTACACCAATAAAGAAACTCACCAACATAATGGAAACCCCCCTGCTTTGATTTTTCATTTATATGATTATTCTGCTGGTGCTGACCTAATCTGAGATGCATGAACACGAAGAGTACAATACTCACTCTGGAAAATCTTATCTGGAGCACTGGCTGACCCAGTGAGTGTGAGACTCCAGACTGCTCCATAGCTCAGGTCTCCAATGTGCTAACACAGCATGGTGCCCCAACCCACCAGACTAGCTCCTGCAGAGTACAGTATATCCAAAACTTTTTTTGCAGGTAGCAGACGGCAGAATGGACATGTCTGAACTCCACAGGGTATTCCTCTCAACTCTAAAAATGCTGAAGTCCCTCCAGAGTTAACATCCCTGTTCTTGGTTTAGTCATCAGTAAAATAAAAGCTTAATTATATCTAAACTTTACAGAACTTGTCTTATCAGTATGTGTTCCTTGTTCTTTTAGTGAGGCTTTGTTGCCTGGTAGTTAGAGGACAATGCTGGGAACCAGGAGACTCTGGCCTGAATCCTACCACTGACACTTACCACTATGTTGCAGTGTATCCTTCGTCGTCTCCTCTCTTGAGTTTAGCCTTCCTGTGCCTTCCCCTTCCTGAATCCTCATCCTCCCTCTGCACACGTTATGGCTGCAGCCACTCTTGTGGCTTATAAAATGTTTGGAGATAATGAAAGGAGCAGTACAGAACCAAATTTCTTGCCTCTTTTTTGTAGCATAATATCTAAAATGACCATTACAATCAAGCCTGAGTAACAGACTATTAGTTTATATAAACAAAATGCATAACCATGGCTGAACATGAAAACGGGCATGAGCAATGTCAAATTATGTTCTACATGAAAGGCAGGTTTCCAGGTAAGATGCAGTTCACCCTTTAACAGTCAATTGGATAATCCCAGTAAAATGCTTCTTAGATTTACACAAAGGAAACATAATTCCGGTATACAACTGGACAAGGATCTGGGTAAAATTACAATACTGTAGATCACTGAAAACAGTCTCGGTAAAACAAAAAGTAAGAACCACAGGGCTCAATTTTCACAACTGTGGAAACAATTTTTTTATAGTTACTGTATAATTTACTTTACACCTTTGTGCCTGTTTGATATATAAATGACCATGCATTTGTAGTTTTTTTTTTGCTGCACCAGAAGTTTATTCTCTGTTTTGTCTCCTCAAAGAAGGAAGTCACATGGAGGTAAAACTTTCTTCTTCCTACTAAGATGCTGCTTCACTTAGCAATGCAGGGTTATCAACTTCTAAAGATAAGTTATCACACAAGTTCTGTCTATTCCCACATTGCCCTTTTTTGGTGCACACATGCATGTTTGATGGCTTCCATGCAGAGCAGTGGGACAGTATAATTTCACACATGTAGTTTTCCCCCCTGACATTAAGCTGCAGAAAACCAGAAAACTAAAGTTACTTGTGTGTCGGTTTTAAAATGTATGTTTTTAGTTTCAAAGAAAAGACCAGCTTAGTGATCATATTTTTCTCTATAATAACTAGCTTTCTTTTTCATTTTCATTTTTTTTTTTTTTTTTTTTTTAACTGCTCTGATTTCGTTTTCCTTTCTTTCCATCTTTTCACCTGGTCCCAGAGTCCAATCTAGCTTACAGTAAGCTTCTAAGAAAATACTTCCTTTTAAGGTTGGAAGTTTCATCCAAGATACAAACGAACAAGCCAAACTGCAAAGATCCAAAGAGCTGTGAACAAGCAGGTTTAAAAATAAATAGTGGGTCCCCAGTACATTTTAGCTATAACAATGTAGTGTCCCTACAGGAAGTGTAACAGTGATGTTAAAATGGAAGAAAGGAGTTCAATACTCAATGTGTAACTATGTAATATTACAATTACTCAAAACATGGAACGAAATTTTAAATTAAAAATGACCATACAATGTACCTTTTAGTCATGGATACTCTACCCAATTCTCTGAGGCTGTTTAACCAAGTTTCTCTACATAAAGAATTTTGTTTCTTGTGTACTTTTTGTGATTGAATCAGATGATTGGTAGTCAGTAAAGTGCATGAAAGAAGCCTGCACAGTTATATGAAGCAGACTTAAAAGAGTCGGGTATCAGGAATCATTCACCAGAGCGGCAGCAGACTCGAAAACCACACTGCAGGTTCTGACATCCACTGGCAGTTTCAGCATGGGGACCTGCAGGTAAACAGAACAAATGAAAAAGGCGGCAAGATTTACATTATCTAACATTTTCAAAAACTATGACTATGAACAGAATTTAAATATAAAAAAGGGTCTCACTTCCAAAAGTATATAAAGAGTGGAGTCTGTGTTAACCCCCTTCCCCAATAGATATTTAACATTTTTATATCAAAACAAAAATAAAAAAAAAGGTTCTTGTATTTTTAATTGCTTCATCAGCTTTCTGTCTCCGGACTGGAGCTTGAAGATGCACATATAAGAGGACTTCCTAAACGTACTCGGTCCACTCCTATGGTGCCGGAGCGCCACAAAACTCGTTCATATGCAAGTTCAGAATGCAGGGCACGCTGTTTTAATGTAAACAAACAAACCCGAATGCACACTGAGCTGGACAATGCATTCTATTTTTTAAAATGAGCACTATCTGTTATTAAAACTTGGCTTTGAGAAGTAAAGCTATGACTCCGGGCATGATGTGCATGTCCGGAGTCACGGCTCTTCAAAGCCAAGTTTTAATAGCAACTAGTGCTTGTTTAAAAAAATAAATAAATGAATACACTGCCTAGCTCAGTATACATCCTGGTTGATTTGTTTACAATAGAAAAGTTTGCCCTGCAAAATTTTTAACACACGAACATGTTCTGTGGCGTTCTGGAGCCATAGTTGTTTGGGGATGCACAGAAGGACAGGACTGAGTGAGTTTAGGTGGGGATGCTGAGTTTCCTTTTTTTTTTTTTAATAGAACAAAACAAAACAAAAAAATCACTTAATTGTCACTATTACTCCGATTAACCACATTCAGGTGGCAAGAAACACCAGTATTTTGCACTAAAGCAGACAGTGACCCTTTAAAATGGAAACGAATCATTACTAGAACAGTTACGTAAGAACTTACCATAACAGTAAATCTTCAAGACAATCCCTTTTAGCAGGTCACAACTTTGGAACTAAAGCTGTCAGGCATTAGAACTACATGGACACACTTTTGCCAACAGTCTTCCTGGGGCTGCCCACGGTGACATCATCATGTTGACATGCTCCCTATATATCCATGGGTGGCCCAGTTACCCCCCCAGAGACGATCCATCAAGGACTTACTCCCGAGTGGACCGAAAAACTAAAGGTTCCCACCACTAGGCAAGTGGAGAACAGAAGATATACCGCTGTGGAGAGAGAGAGACAGGAAGAGAAAAGCCCCGAAGTTAAGGGTCATGGAGGATGGGACGGCATATCCTGCTGAAAGAGTCTCTCGAAGATCTGCTATTACAGTAAGTTCTTACGTAACTGTTCTGTCTTCGAGGATATCCTTTTCTGCAGGTCACCCCTTTAGAATGAGTCCCAAGCAGTAATGCATAGGATGAATGTCTGGGTGCTTGGACGTCCGAAGCCTAAGGAAGAGAAGGTCCTGCAGCACAGCTAGGCCAAACCCTGCCCTTCTCCTAGAAGCGATGTCCAGACTGTAGTGCTTTGTAAAAGTGTGGACACTACTCCAAGTTGCAGCAGTGCAAATCTCAGTAGCTGAAACACCCCTGAAAAAATGTAACTTAAATACCTGTAAATTTTCTTTCTCCGACTGCTGGTCTCCAGGCAACAGCACAGCTGGGATGCTCCTCCTATTGCCACTCAACAGGCAGGAATTCAAAGCTCCGAAGAGAGTGGATATCCCCTCCCTCCACCTCCTGTAGCCACCAGTTATTCCTAAAGCAGCTGCATCCTGGTAGTACTATATAAACTTTGGAAACAAAAAAGGAGAACCATTAACTCGAATTGTCCGGCCAACTTTTTACATTCTGGGAGGGAAGAAGCCCGGAGACCAGCAGTCGGAAAAGGAAAATTTACAGGTATTTCGATTTCATTTTTTCTCTCCTTTAGCTGGTCTCCGGACTACAGCACAGCTGGGATATACTAAAGCAGTACATCCCCTGACTTCCCAGGTGGGAAGAATGTAAATGACATTTTAAGGGTCCACCACCGACAAGAGAACCCTGCAACCAAAAGAGAAAGTAAATGACCCTCTAAGGGTCCACCACTGCCTGGAAAGCCCTGTAACCAAAAGATGCTTTAGCCGAGGCGATCACACCCAACTTGTAGAATTTTTTGAAAGTGTGAATGGATGACCAAGTAGCCGCCTTTCATAAGACCACCGAGCGTGCGTTTCCAAAGTCTGTCCATGAGACAGCCATCGCCCTGGTTGAGTGAGCCTTAACTAGGCCAGGTAAAGGCACCCCCCGCTTGTTGTAGGCAGTGGTTATGGCTGAACGAATCCGTCTTGCGATAAAGACTTGAGGCTTTTTTACCCATGTGCTGCCCCATAGTGAGAACGAACAGGCTTGAAATTCTGCATACTGACTCGGTTCTTTTAAAGTATAATTTTACTGCTCTTTAGGATCCCGAGTGTGAAATGATTTCTCCTTGTCATTTTTGGGGAGAGGACAGAAGAAAAGAAGGAAGGCTCAACTCCTGGTTGCAATGAGAAGGCGACATTACCTTAGGTAAAAACCTGAATCTGTTCGAAGGACCACTGAGTCCTGATGAAACACCAGGGATCATTTTGTGTGGTGGATTGGCCCAACTGGCACAGAGTTTTTAAACTGCTGTTTTATTAATCTAGGCTTGGTTAAGCCATATGATCCAGTGGTTATTTATTTTTTTACCCTTACTTTTTAACCCAGTGGGTCAGAATCCCACATAGATAAATATCTGAAATTAACCCTTAGTGTAAGATTCTTTGTTGGACAGCGTTGCTAGCTCCCTGATGCATCTGGCTGAAGTGATGACTATGGGAAGGCGACTTTCGAGATAAAATAGGGATGCCTCCTTGAGAGGTCCAAAGGATGCCTCGGTCAGAGCCTTGAGGACCAAGTCGCGTCTCCAAGGGGGACCAACTGGCTTGATTGGCAGGCATTTTTATGTTGCCACCTTCAGGAATCTTTTCACATGGGGTGAGATCCTAGGGACTCTCCTGAAACTACCAACAAAAGAGCTCTTAATGTGGAAACTTGAACCCGCAAGGTATCCGGTTGTAGACCTTTCTCGAATCCTTCTTGGAGGAACTGAAGGAGGATGGGTAGGGATACCGCCTGGTCTGATATTTTTTGTCCCTGCAGCTAGAAAATAAATCTGTGCCATATCATGTGGTAGACTTTAGATGAAGATGGGCGATGTGAATAAATCAGAGCGTCAATGACAGGAGTTTTATATTCTAGCTCCTTGAGAGTTTCCTACTCAATCTCCATGCCGAAAGGGACAAATTGCGTGGACTGGGATGCAGTACAAGGCCTTGCTGTAGAAAGTCTGGGCTGATGTGGGAAATTAATCGAAGGTTGTCTTGACATGGGAATCAAGGACATCTGGGCCAGTGAGGGCAGATCAGAATCAGTTCTGCCTGATCCAGAGTTACCTTGTGCAGGACCCTGTAGAGTACTAGAACTAGAGGAAATGCATATAGGAGATCGTAATGACCCCAGTTTATGGAGAAGGTTTCCTGAGCCACTGCAAATGCATCCTTTACTAGGGAGCAGAAATCCGTGACGTTGGAGTTTTGCTGGCAGGCAAAAAAGCTACCCGAAAATAATCCCACTGCGCCATGAGGATGTGGAATGTGCTGTTCTTCAGCTCCCCGTCCCCCGTCAGCATATCCTTGTGACTTAACCAGACTACCGTGGTGTTTTCCTGACCTGGGATGTGGTATACCACCATCAGGTTTGCAAGGTGACATTCGGTCTATTGGAAGAGCAGAAAGGATTCTTTGAGCATCTGTGAGCTCCTTATCCCTCCCTGATGACTGATGTAAGCCATCATTGTTCGACTGTCTGCCAGGATCACCACACCCTGGATGGTGATCTGTTCCTTGAACCGCTGAAGTGCCAGGTGTACTGCTCTCATTTCGAGAATGTTCATGCTGGCCCTGGCTTCTGTTAGAAACCACTAGCCTCGTGCCGAGGCCTGCCCTGAGTGAGCTCCCCAGCCTTGTAGGCTGCTATCAGTAGTGACTCTTACTTAGTGATGATGCCTCCAATTTGCGACCTCTCATAATATTGGTCCTCTGAGTCCGCCAATGAAGGGAGGCTTTCACCTGGTGAGGTAAAGGATCTTTGCTTCTTGCTGTCTTTGGATTGAGATCACTGCCTGAGAAGGATTACCTGGATGGGCTGCATGGAATCAGTGCCTAATGTACTGTGTCTGTCAGGGAGACCATGGTCCCGATGAGCTGTATGAGGCAGTGAGCAATCACAGGAAAAAACTCCGCTAGAAATGTGGGCCAGTTTTGCAGCGTGCAAGGCTGAGACTGAGTTGCATGAGGCAGTGAGCAAACGCAGGAAAAAACTTTGCTAGAAATGTGGGCCAGTTTGCGCAGTGTGCAAGGGTGAGACTGGAACAAAACAGGAAAGAGCTTTTGTAATGCTGTTCTTGCGAAGTCCTGATTGATGAGATTCTGGAGGATCTTAAATTTCGATGTTGTTGGAAACACCTTGTTCTCTTGCACTTTTAAGTCTGCTCCCACATGAGTCAAGGTCTGGGATGGGACTAACGAACTCTTCTTCCGGCTGAAGATAAAGCTGCGCCTCGAGAGGCACTGGATGACCCTCCACTGCTTGTACTGCCTGATTAAGTCGTGGGGCCTTGATGAGAGTGTCGTCCAGATAGGGGAAGAGCTGAATCCCTTGTTGTCTGAGATGAGCAATTACCCCCACTAGGACCTTGGAGAAGACTCTGGGGGCCGAGGAGAACCCTAAGGGAAGCATTGTGAACTGGAAATTAAGTCCCTCCACCTTGAATCTGAGGTACTGCCTGTGCGACTTTCGGATGGGGATATGTAGATAGGCGTCTTGCAAATCTATTGAGGCCAAATAGTCCCCTGATGATGGCTGGTAGTGTCTCCATCTTGGAGGATCTGTTGCACACAAGACGGTTTAGGAATTTCAGGTCCAAGACTGGACTGAATCCTCCCGTGCGCTTGGGGACATAAAGAAAAGTGCGAAGACTCCCCTGTTCCGGTCTGTGGGGGGGAACCTGTTCGACAGTGCCTGCCGGAAGGTTTGGAATTGCTTGGAACATCGCCAATTTCTTTGTTGAGTTTTCTTTGTATAGGGCATTCACCAAGTGAATTTTTAAGGAGATGTTCACTTGCCAAGTGTAAAGCCAGAAGTTGCGCCAGGCCGAGGTTTGGTAAAAGAAGGTTCTAGCTGCAATCCGATTGCTCCCTCTGACATGTGTGCCTGTTTTGCCTCTGGATCTTCCACCAGTTGGAAAGCTAGGTTCGTGGCACAGGACAGAGCGGCTCTGGCCGAGAAAACACTGGCCGTGGCTGCCTTCAGTGAGGTTGCAGATGCTTGGAAGGCTTTTTTTTTTTTTTTTAAGTTTTAGGGATGTGTCCACCTTCTTGTCTACTGGGTCCCGCAGAGAGGTCCCTCCTTCTACTGGAATCGCTGTCTTCTTGGTGAGGTTCACAATCAGATAATCGATTCTTGGGCCATCTAGCCATTTCTCTATACATTTCTTTGTGAATTTTGGCCACTTGGTGATTCCCCGCGAGACTGGAATTCTGATGAAGCCGGACACCTGTCCCTGCGTTGTTCTCCCCTTTGGGTGTCCCAGGGCCTGCTCCAGGAAAGGGACCTTTTTAGTCTACCGGTATGATGTGATGAATGTTGGTCCTCTTCGTCCAGGACAGGTGATGGGGCTTGCATTCGAGTGACCTTCTTGTGGGCCCTTCGCTCAGGGAACTGTGGTAAATCAAAGCATGAAGGATTCACAATGAGATCTGGTGCCAGAGTAATTTGTTGGCCCCCCTGGAAGCTATGACCTCATCTGACCATCGAGCTGGAGGCTTCCACCAGATCCTCTGGCCTTGCGGCTGCTGCTTTCTCACACTTCAAGCACAGAGGGCCAGCAAAGACTGCCAAAAGTGAATGCCCCTGGGTGGCTTGTCAGAAGGCATAATGATGAAAGCACCACCAGCTGGCTATGCAGGAAAAGCCCAAATGTCTGCCCCCTGTATAGGATCCCCCGTGCTTTAGATGCTATATTGAAAGGGGCGGGGGCAACAAGGTGGATAGATACTCCGGTAGCTTGACAGAAGGCATAATGATGAAAGCATCCCCAGCTGGCTGTGCAAGAAAAGCCCAAACGTCAGTCCCCTGTATAGAGGACTCCAGAGCTTTAGATGTTATATTGGGGGGGCATGAAGTACAGAGATACTCCTGCAGTCGCTGTCAGGCTGCTACTGTCTCCAAACATGCAGGACCCTTGTCCCTGACCCCTTGTCGATGAGCATGCTGAAATGCTTGTCGATGATACAATGTTGTGAATGAAAGTTTTGGCAGCCAGCAGGGTCCTGTCGACAGAGCAGTGAATGCCTGAATACTCGTTGGCGGTTCACAGTGCCCTTTGGGTCACTGTCGACGAGCCGCTTAAGTTCCAGGTGCTCGTTGATGAAACTGGAGTGAGGGAAGTGTCTGAGGCCTTCCTTGATGTCCAGAGTGTATCGACGGTGCTTTGCTGACTGGAGTTTTTTCTGGCAATGAGCCGTGATGCTCCAAACGCTCATCGACAGTGCGTCACTGTATGCCAGGGGAATTCTCAGCCGACTAACTGTGATGCTACAAATGCTCGATGATGGTCAGGGCCTCTGAAATATGGGTGTTAACTACGTTGACAAATTGCGATGCCCCAAGCGCTCGCCAATGGACAGGGTCTCCAAAGAATCCTCCAAGGACGAGCGGAGGTTCAAAGTGCTCGCTGATGGACTGAACTGTTCCCAAAATAATTGCTTTCCCCTTTTCAGGCCCTTTGCTTCACCAGACTTTTGTTACCCGGGGGGGCCGCAGGCTGGCCAGTGCTAGATTCAGCCTCAAAAGCGCGGGAAGGAACAGAGCCACTGAGCCAGACTGTCCGGCGTGAAGGGCTGAGACTGTGTCCGAGCCAAAAAAAAAAAAAAGAGAGCTTCCTCTGATTTCTCCTGAAGTGTTCTCTCTTGAGGATATCCAACAGATATTTAAACCACACTTACAGTTTGACGTCTTTGGCCCTGCCACTACAGTGGCAGAGCTCTGCTGCAAAGTACCTGCCACTAGGGAGGCAGGAAATAAACTGGTGGCTACAGGAAGTGGAGGGGAGGATATCCACTCTCTTCAGAGGTTTGAATTCCTGCCTATCGAGTGGCAATAGGAGAAGCATCCCAGCAGTGCTGAAGCCTGAAGATCAGCTAAAGGAGAGAGAAAAGCAACCCAAGTGGCTATGTTCCTGACTGAGTGTACCTTAACACCACCAGGAAGCTCCCTCATTAAAACAGTTCCTGCAAGAAAAGATAATGCAGTTAGCCAAACACTTGTAGAAGCACGGTTTAGAAACTGAAACACCCTCTTTACCACAGAAGACGCAAATAACTGTGAGGACTTCCTGCAGTCCTTCATATAGTGTGTATAGTATCTAAGCATTCTATGCACATCTAGAGTATGGAGCAATGCTTCCCCTGGATTGGCATGCTCTGGATAATAAACGGGCAGGTGGATGATTTGATTTAAAGTAAACTCAAACATCACCTTCAGCAAAAACGTAGGGTTAGTACGCAAAGACACCCTTGTCTTTGTGGAAAATCAAGTAAGGCTGTTCACACATGAAAGCCTGCAGCTCTGAAATCCATTGAGCAGAAGTAATAGCAACTAAAAATAAAGCTTTCCATGACAGAAAGAGTAGTTCGCAAGTTGCAGCTGTCTCAAAAGGAGCCAAAGTAAGCTTTTCCAAAATGGAATTCAGGTCCCAAGCCAGGACAGCATTGCGGATGGGAAGCGTCAAATGTTGAATGCCCCTCAAAAACGAATGGGCCACGTCCAGCTAGGCCACCGTACGGCCATCAATGGGCACATAAAAAACAAATGGCTGACAAGTGCACCTTAACAGAAGAGTACTGCAGTCCTGCATCTGACAAGGACAGTAAGTACTCTGGAATTTGGTTTACTGGACACGTGAAGGGGTCCAGGCCATGCAAAGCAGCCCACAGAGCAAAGCGCTTCCATTTCATGGAATAAACAGCCTTGGTGGAAGGTTTCCTGGTGGCTACCAAGACATCAGCCATTTTAGAGGATACTCTGAACCTTGCAATGACTACGTCTTCAGGAGCGAGGCATGAATATAGACAGATGTACCGGCCTAAGCTTTCAATTTACGATGCAAAGGTTGGTATCTCTGCAGATTCCTGTGTAGATTGACCTCACCTTTCAGAATTTGCTCATTACCCCCGAGAAAATTGGTGGTTGGCCCCTCGGGGGGCCTATTTCTGATTTTGGACATTGTGGGCCCCATAGCTCAGCCTAGGAATGTCCGATTTACAATTCCAAGGTGTCATTTTCTACATTTATTGTCATGCCAAATTGGATGGAACAACTTAGAAAATCCAAAATGGCCACCAAAACCCAATATTGCCGCCATATCACTAGTAAATACTTGATTCGCTAATAATTTCCAAATCCCTAGCTTCCATGATACAGATTATCAATGATTCATGAACGGAGAGTTTATTATTACGTTTAAAGAGCACCTGACACCGTTGTGACAACTCTGAGAAAATGCAATGTTTAGCACAAGTGAGCTTATATTTTAATATTGTTTCTGTATTTCTCATTCTTCTTTATTACTAAGGACATTTGCATGTAAACAGGATTACTGCCCTATTTGTTCTGGCTGCTTGCCTACATATGACATCACAGTTCTGTTTATGACATCTGAGTCTGTTGTTGTGGGGATAATTACAATGCTATAAATGGGGTATTATTTATTTAAATTTATTTAAAAGTTGGTATCCGGGAAAAACACCATAACCATAAGCTCGTTTCCAGGTCCAATCTGGATTATGATGTCATATGTAGGATAGCAGAAAGAGCAGATAAAATCTAAGGGACAGTAAGTATTTTTCATAAAGCTGTCCACAGCAATAAAGGAAAAAGGTAAAGAATTATAAAAAATACATGAAATATAAACTGAACTGTTTAAATCTCAATTTTTTTCCAAATTTTGCTAACGGTATCAGGGGCTCTTTAATATAAACACATATTAAAATTAATATAACAGAACATAAATATAAACGATGCATAACACATTTATCTGCATGTCTGTGCCATTGACCCAAAATTGTGTCCACTCTGCGAGAATTTGCCACTTTGTCCACAGGGCTGTGTGGCGTGTTCATGTACGTTGTATGCCCGTTTTGTCTGTATTTCTAGTTTCTAGTGTTTAATTTTAGTTTCTGTTTCAGAAACATGTGTAGCCCTCTAGCTGTACCTATTGGATTGGTCAATCCATCCGATTTGCCTACCTGTGTTCTTTGTGAGAACCAAATTAGAAACACGGAACTGCAACAAATATTAGGAGAGAATGGGCTGAATACCATCAAGGCTTTTGCAGAGAAATGGTCGGTCACAAAACCAACTTCCGAGTACACCAGAAACTTCAACCTCGTATGGAATAAAATCCGTGACCAACTTCCCCCCGGCCCTGGAGAAACAGGCCTACCTGTTCATACAAGGTGTCACCAAAATTTCACTAATGAAAGGAAATTAAACACCAACTCGATGAAACAACTTTCTTCGGATCAATCTTTTGATGCTGAATTCTCTGGCATACCCAACCCACAGACGTCCAGTAGCAGTGAAGCGATATGTCCATGTAACTCGATGTAAAAGGAAATCATTGGAATTTAAGAAGGATGAGACCTACTTCGTCTGTGATAAGAAAAGGAAAAAGAGGGAAAAACGGAACAAAAACTCCAAAAAGCTGAACTTGAAGATAGAAAGATCACATTGCATGAAAGCATGTTACACAATGAAAATTCTGATGATGTTCTTTTGTCTGGTGCAGCCAAACATTTGAAGGTCGCTACCGCCAATGTTGACATCTTAGCTGTGAACGCCAAATATCATCAAAGTTGTCATAACACTTTTGTCTATGTTGACAAATGAGAGAGATAAACACCAGGTGGACTGGAAAGCATTCACACACAGAGTCTGAAATGGAGTTTCTTCAAATTGCGAGAAGAAAGGTTGTTGAGTAGAAATGTTGCTATCTACTCCCAGAGTTACTGGAGGATCTCATAATCTCTACGAGTTCCATGGATGCGAACAAGATGCTGGAATAAATCACACATTTCGGTTGAAGAATCTTATCAGCAATGAATTCGGAGATGAGATAGGTTTTAAGATGAAATAGGTTTTACTGCGGATAAGGGGATAGACAGGAATCCTCTCATTCTTCACTTGACAAAAGTAAACCCGCTTGATTATTTTTTTGCAACCTTTAGAGGAGCTGGGCTCAGAGATTGTGACATCACCAAGGCATTTGCAAAGATGATCAATCGGAAATTAAAAGATAGACAAATTGAGTCACCGCAGTTTCCTATGGCATACGAAGACTTGCTTTCTGAGCGTGATAATTTTGAACCCATTCCGGAAATCTTCAATGCGATAGCTCTCTGTGAAAGCCCTTCTAAGATGATTAATGCTCTAGGTTATGCAACCATCCCAACAGAAATTCAAGCAATCAGGATATGGTCCATTGCTAGTGACTGGCAATGCTTCTTTACCGGAGAACATTCTCCAAAGTTGATAGTTCTATCCATGGTCATTCATCGTCTCACCGGAAGTAAAGAAGCGGTCAACCTTTGACATGTTTGGGGACTGGTATTTCTTACACAGACGTCAGAAGACAAAACAAGAAATTGGCCCACGATAGTAAATCTGACAAAAAAAAAAAAAGGCACCGCACACGATTCTGCCTGGACAGACAATTCATGTCACAATTGATAACTCTGATGGTAAGCAACAGACATTAACAGGAGTCTCAACAACACAACACTAACTCAACGATTTACGTACCCCGAATTTCGTGTCCTGCTGTCATCTGCAATTTGCAACTACAAGAACAGAACGTTCCAAGTAGCTCAACAAGAGAAGTCCATGAAACCTTTGAAAGCTCAGAATCTACAGACTATGGGGATTATAAAATAGAAAAGAAAAAGACGCCACTGATCGTCCCATCCTACAATGAGGATGAAAGAAGGACCGAGCTTGATGTTTGTTTGAGCAAAGATTGTATTTGGGCTCTAGCAGCAAGCACAGAATCTTGCAGAGATGATGAATCTCTTCCAGTCCTAGGATCATGGACAGCTTTCAATAAAAAAAAGCAACATCAACCACTACCTTTAAATTCAAAACCGATTTCCTGCCCATTATACCAAAATGAACCAGATGATGCAGTTTTCAAATATTACCTGGACTTTCTCATGGATCTAATGGATGACCTACAAATTGACGACATCTTCAGCCATAGCGATCATGTAGTTTTCTACAAGATTGTACAAATAATATGGAAAAAAAGAAAAATATACAAAAGTGGTTAATTTGATGGAAGGATTTCATGAACTGATGGTGAGGCAGAAGATCCTCTAAAAGCGATATGGTGCTATGGGACTTCGGGACTGGTGGGTTTAGGTGGGGATAATAGCGGATGGATCTGTTGACCAGGCCTTGGAAGTACGCCACTATTCTAGATTGATGAGGTTACATAAACAGTCCCTCAAGGCTCTCCTACGATTCATGGGATCCAAGATTCACAGCTCACTAACTGACGGGTTACGAGAAAAGTTCATCAACATGAGAAGATCTGTATCGGCAGAATCCCTGAATCTTGTCCTCTTGGATGAATCTTTCCCTTAAGTGCAGTCACGAATGCTGGAAACCTCTGGCACCATGGGACAGCGGATGACAATCTACATTGGTGACACTAGCTCTCTTCTTGCCCAGGTTGCTGCATACAGAGACAAGAATCTGAACTTATATCTGCAGGCTCAACGAGATATTCTACCTTTACTGTTTGCATTCAACCGTCAAAACTACTGTCGGTATTTGACGTGGCATCATGCAGACCTCATCAATCTGAAAACCATCAATGAGAATGCATACAATGAACAGCAGGAATATGGCATTGGGGCTAGTCTGTCCGGTGAGGCGTTCTCAACGATACCTGGAGACCAAGTGACTGAGGTCTCAATCAACAGAGAGGTCAAGGTGAGGGGTGGACCCATGAAAGGCGGTTACAGAACATCTGAGGAAGCTGCTGGTGACTTAGTTTTGAATTCCCACAAGCTCGCTAAAATTCATTTGTCGCTGAAGAGGAAGGTGCTTCTGAAAACATCGGCCACACACAATGAATTGACATATGGTACCATGAAGAAACATGCTGGTCAAGTGAAAGAGCTAGTGAAGAAACTTCACGCATATTCATATCAATGTCAGGGTGTAGCATGACACATCGCAATGGGCACTGAAATACCGCCAGCAACACTAGAGGGCCTTCTGAAGGCAAGGGTTACAGGGGAAGTTATGTTGAGTGCATTTATAAACGACCACCTCCTATCAAGGAAGAAAAAAATTACTCACCTCAGTAATTATGTTTCTTCTAATGGAGTCTTGCTGTATTCTGACTATTGCAGTTAGCTCCAGCCTTTAAACTGTCCCGGAGAACAAAGGGTTAATTTTTCTATGCATGGCACAGAACGCTGAGCTCGAGCTTGGCTGAGGTCTCTGTCCGTTTCCCTTTGAATCTAAACCGTCAGATTCTTACAAGCAACAACTCACTAACCCTCCTATGTGGAAATTGTAAAAAAAAAATTTACTAGCCAACTGGCAACAAGGAGTTTTGGATTCCCAAAAAAGACTCAAGTCAGGAAAACCAAAAACCAACCCCATAAAGGGGCAACAACAATAACAAAAAGCACCCAAACAAATAAAGGGAGGGTGTGTAATAGGCACCTCTAGGGTGGAACACTGCACCTGCCCACTCACTTCCCAAAAACAGGTTCTGAGAGGGAAGGCAGGGAAGGAGGTCAGAATACAGCAAGACTCCATTAGAAGAAACATAATTACTGAAGTGAGTAATATTTTCTTCAAACAACATGAAGTCTTGCTGTATTCTGAGTATTGCAGACTACCAAGCAGTACCTCCATGGAGGAGGAACATAACCTACTTTGGGAATAGGCTCTGAAGTACTGCTGTGCCAAACTGAGCATCACTCCTAGCTTGGATATCCAGAGAGTAATGCTTGGTAAAGGTATGGACTGTTTTCCAGGTGGCTGCTTGACAAATTTCTAAGAGAGGGACATCCCTGGCAGCAGCCAGGGAAGCAGCTGTACCTCTTGTAGAGTGAGCCCTCAGGCCTGAGGGTGGAATCTTCCCTAGTTTCTCATAGTAGAATTGTATACAAGACACAATCCACCTGGCAATATTTCTCTTGGTGGCAGGTTTGCCTTTTCCCACTTCCCCATAAGTGAGGAATAACTGTAGGGATTCAAACCTGTGACCCTTGGTACGCTCTATGTAGTAACTAAGGGCTCTCAACATTAAAACTGTGTAGCCTTCTTTCCCCTGAGGAAGAATGAACAGTGAAGAAGACAGGGAGAGACATGGACTGATTTAAATGGAAGTCTGAAACCACTTTGGGCAAGAACCTCCTGTTGGTTTTAAGGACCACTTTATCTCTATGAAAAGAGATAAACTCAGGTTCCACTGACAGGGCTTGCAATTCACTGATACGTCTGGCAGAGGTGATGGCTACCAAAAACACAGTTTTCCAAGTCAAGTACTTAAGCTCTGCTGAGGACATAGGCTCAAAAGGAGGTTGCATAAGTTGGGCAATGCAAATATTTAAGTCCCAGGCAGGGGCAGGATCCCTAAAGGGAGGATTGGTATGAAGCAATCCTTTGAAAAATGTGCAGAATACAGGGTGAGATGACAGTGAGGAATGTTTTCCCACTGACAGAAAAGCAGAAACAGCTGACAAGTGTACCTTAACAGTAGCTGGTCTAAGGCCTAGACCATTAAGATGGACTAAATAATCCAGAACTGTAGGCAATTCAGCAGTGTATAGGGATATATGCTTCTTGGAACACCAAATGCTTAATCTTTTCCATTTGGAGTTACAAGTCTTTCTGGTGGCAGGCTTTCAGGAGGCTTTGAGAATATCCACAACCCCTTGGGACAGATGCAAATCTGCATAATCTAGCTCTTCAAGAGCCATGATTTGAGATTGAGGGATCGAAGATTGGGGTACCAAATGCTCCCCTGAGAGGAGGTTAACAGGTTGTAATTCCTGGGAAGAGACAGGAGCAGGGGGTACCAAGGCTGTCTGGCCCAGTCTGGAGCAATCAGGATCACTTTGCAAGGTTGCGACCTTATCTTGACTAGGACTTTGAACAAGAGAGGAAAGGGAGGGAAGGCATATGGAAATTTCCCCTCCCAGTTTAAAATCAGAGCATCTAGAGGGACTGAACCCAAGACTGGGGGTCTGCAACAAAACAGAGGAAGTTGGTGATTGTCTGGGGCTGCAAAGAGATCCATCTCTGGAGTGCCCCACCTTGAAAAAAACACTTTCAAAACCAGGGGGTCCAGGGACCATTCGTGATGCCCCTGGGAAATCCTGCTCAGTGCATCTGCTGGCACATTGTCCTTTCCTGGAAGGTGGACTGCTATCAGAGAGGTCTGCAGGGAGTAAGTCACAGACCACAATTTCATGGCTTCCGTGCACAAGGCCGTAGACCGAGTGCCTCCCTGTTTGTTGATGTACCACATGGTGGTGGCGTTGTCTGTCCTGACCTGAACCACCTTGTTCCGCACCAACTGGGAAAAAGCTTGCAGTGCATGTAACCCTGCCCTGAGTTCCAGGAGATTGATATGAAGGAGGGACTCCTGGGGAGACCACAGTCCTTGGGCTGTGAGATCCCCCAGATGAGCTCCCCAACCCAAGAGAGAAGCATCCGTGGTAAGGACCATCGAATGAGACTGAGTGACAAAAGGGACCCCTTACCTTAAATTGCCCTGATCATGCCACCATTGAAGAGCTTGGATCAGTGATTGAGTAACTGGAATCAGTTTGGTAAGAGGGTCCTTCCTCTGGGACCAAAAGGCCCTCAGATGGAACTGAATGTCTCTCATCTGAAATCTTGCCCCTTGGACCACTGCTGTGGAAGCTGCCATGTGGCCCAAGAGCTGGAGGAAGTGCTTGCTGGTCGGGACACCTGAAAGCTGAAGGACGAAGCCAGATCTATAAGAACCCTTGCCCTTTCCAGGGAAGAAAGGCTCTTGCTTTGACAGTATCCAGCTCTGCCCCTTAAAAGGTATGGAGCTGAACTGGTTCGAGAACTGATTTGGGGAGGTTGAGAAGGAAACCCAGAGAAGTGAGCACTTGCTGAGTCACTTGCAGGTCTGACTCGACTTGGTCCGGAGACTGACCTACTATGAGCCAATCGTCCAGATATGGAAAAATGGAAATCTTTTGCCTTCTTAGAAAGGCAACAACTACTGCCAGGCACTTTGTGAAGACCCTTGGAGCTGATGTTAGGCCAAAGGGCATTGCTTTGAACTGATAATGGCCTGAGGGCAACTTGAACCTGAGGTACTTTCTGTGGGAGCACCTGATGGGTATATGAAAGTACCCTGGCCTTAGAGAGGGAAGAATTATTCCCAGAGTTACCATCTTGAACTTTGGTTTTATAAGATGTTTGTTCAGGTATCTTAGATCTAGGATGGGTCGCCACTCCCCTGTCTTTTTTGGGGTAAGGAAGTATCTGGAGTACAGACCTTTTACCCAGTGTAGGGTAGGAACTCTCTCTATGGCTCTTAGAGCCAGAAGAGATGAAACCTCTGCCTCCACGGCAAGGGTCTCTGAGAGACCTGCAGGTGGAAAAGATCTGGTTCTCATCTTTGGAAATTTTTTGAAGCCAAGAACCAGCCCCTGGCTTACTACTTCCAGGACCCACTTGTCTGACGTAATAGATATCCAGTCCTGGACATAGTAAGCCAGCCTGCCCCCTATAGGAATAGGAGAGTCGACCCGGGCAGACCCATCAGGGTGTCTGCTTGGCAGGAGCCTTAGGCTGAGGGGTGGATGCAGCCCTGCTCATCCCCCTTCTGCCTCTCCCTCTAAAGAACCCCCTCTGTGAAAAGGGAGAAGAGGCCTGTGCTTGGTAAAAAGGCCTATGAAATGGCCTGCCCCTAGATTGCTGCCTCTGAGGAGTTGCTTGCCTTTCTTTGGCCTGAGCACTCCTATAAATGGTCCTGTACTCATCCATCATTTTCATGTAATTCTCTGTCTGCTCCCCAAACATAATTACCCACCACAGGAAAATCCATGGCCTTAGCCTGGGTGTCCTGTGAGAGGCTAGTACATCTGAGCCAAGCCATCCTCTGAAGAGCCACAGATGTAGCCATGACTCTTGATGCATCACTGGAGTCCACAGCAGCATGAAATTGTACCTTTGATGCCTCAATCCCATCAGCAGCCACCTCCTCCAGCTCCTTGGCCAGCTGGGGGGGAAGCCTGCTTAGACAGTGCCAGTACAGTGTCCCACCTGGACTTTTCGTACCCGGCTGTATAGGCCATATAATTTGCCTGCCTGAGTCCCAAGGAAGATGCCATGCGCTGTTTTTTTGCCATGGCATCAATCTTCCTGGAGTCTTTGTCTGGGGGGGGGGGGTGAAGCCAAGGGAATGTTTGCCTTGTCACAGGCAGCAGCCTGCACTACCCCAACATGGCTGCATTGCTGGTATAAAAACTCCGTATCTGAGCCTGATAGTGTATACCTCTTGTCCATCGTTCTGTCAACAGGAGGTATAGAATTGGGAGACTTTAGGATTTTTTTGTGTCTGCTTCCCAAAAGATTTGTGAGGGGGAATAGACAGTCTCCTGGACTCTGGGATGTCCATTATTTCCATAAAATCAGGCTCCTCTTGATCCTCCATAGGAAGCTGGAGGGTTTCAGCCACCTTTCTGTAAAACAGAAAGTGGGAAGGGGACTCAGAAAGCTTAGGAGGGGATACACCCGAAGGTCTGTCTGGGGAGATTTCCGGTTCCACAGGCACATCCAGACTTTCACCATCACCATCATCATCTTCAAACTCCCCCTCCTCCTCAAACTCCGGTTCATAAAAGTCTTCAGGGGTATAATCTTGAACCGGGGGAACTGACCAAACCGAACCCCTGCCAAAAGGTGCCGGATCGGTCGGAACCGGGTGAAGCGATTTCATGATCCGAATCGCTCTGGCTATTACCTCGGCGGTCAGAACATGAACTTCTGGATCCGAACCGGTCGATTTCTCTCTGCGTTTTCTTTTTGTAGGAACCGATCCCTCAGGATCGGCTCTCCTCTTGCCCGAAGAAGTAGCGCCCTGGTCAGAGGGTATTCCTTCTGGTTCGGTTGGAACCAAACCGGGCTGGCCATCCGGGTCAGCGGACTTCTCTGCCTCCTTTTCCCCTCAGTCTACCTAATCTCTTTTCAAGGGTAGATTTATGAACATTTTTACATATTTGGCAGCCTGTATTGAGGTATTCAAACCCCAGACAAACACAGGTGGTGTGGGGATCGGCCTTAGCAAAGACCTCCCCACACTCACTACAGTATTGAAACCCAGTGGGCCCAGTTTTTTCCTTGGGTTTCTCAGACATGGCCAACCTAACCAACTAACCCTTTTTATGGCAACCGCCAGGCAAGACTCCCTTATTGGTTCCTAACTGTGTCACGGGTATTGGAAAAAAACGTTCAAAACACTTTTTTATTTTTTTTATTTATTTTTTTTAAGAATCGATAAGAACCGGTAACCACACAATAAAGTAAAACACAAGGATTCACTACAAATGATCGGTTGAGCCGAACCGATCTAACACTTTTACAATTTCCACACAGAAAATCAGAACAAAACCTATCTAGTACTCATGGTACCGCAGACAGAGACTGAACTGACTATGCGGAATAAATTTTGGTTTAAAACCGACACTTTAACCGACTTTCGAACCGAGCTGTAGGAGAAATCTCTGGAGTGACTGTTCAGTGAGGCGGAGTAAAGAATCTGATGGTTTAGATTCAAAGGGAAACGGACAGAGACCTCAACCGAGCTCGAGCTCAGCATTCTATGCCATGCATAGAAATGTTTACCCTTTGTTCTCTGGGGCAGTTTAAAGGCTGGAGCTAACTGCAATAGTCAGAATACAGAAAGACTTCATGTTGTTTGAAAGTTGGATTCTTCGAGCCCATTAAACGCAGCGGAAGTTCCACGGGAATGGACAAGAAGAAAAGAAACCTAAAGCGGAATCAGTCTTGAAAGAAAACCGCCAAGCTCTCGGTATCGTTGCAAAGTGTCCCAACAAGAAAGACACGTTTTCCCATCCGCTCACAACATATCCTCTTGCAATAGCAACTCCGGACGGAAACCTCTACAAACCTAATACTAACATCTCTTAAGACATTATCTCATCGATGAAGCAGAAGCTCAAAGTTCTTCCTCGCCTCCATTATGGTTAGTGTACATATACGACGCCATGGCGAAGGTCAGAGTAGTTCCTACATAGCATACATGGGACAGCCTTTGGAAAGCACTTCTTGTCGCATTCACACCTCCATCTACAGCAAACCTAGTAGAAGTCAATCATTTTTGATAATTATAAGGATGATCAGGAGTTCTCTGAGAAAGAGCAAGAACAAGCTGAGCGAGTGGTAGGAACAGGAGGAATGCGACTTCACATGGGATCAGATTTGCAAGAGATGCTGCAGGGAAAAGTGTATCGGCAGTACCTTCACAACGATGACAACAAAACAGATCTCATGCAGCGCTTCAATGAGTATGTTAGACAAGAGGATGTCAGAAGAAACTTACGATACCCACTTACTATCAGCAATGGCAGAAGCACATATACTATATACCCAGATTCAGAAGAATTCTTGTTTTCCTGCAATCATGAGGAGGCAGATACGAGGATAATGCTGCATTGTGCTCCTACGAAAGGCCCAGTTGTCCTCCGAGCCAACGATAGACATCCTCATCCTGACGGCTTATGCTTTCACAAAGAACCTTCCAGATTCACCATGGATGCTCCAAATCGACCCCGACGTATCTGTAAACATAGATCTATATACGATCACACTGAACACGCTGCAAGTCTCAATTTGCCAGCATACCATGCTGTCTCTTGATGCGATGCAGCGAGTTACTTCTAAGAGGTATCAAAGAAATTAGTCTTTCAACGTTCGCATAGGGTCGAAGAATAAATCCCCTTTTAGGACTTGGGGAAAACATATGATTTACAAGACACTGAACGAAACGTCAAGGCCTTCATTCAACACTGCGTGTACAACGGTACAGGAGGAGAGGATCTGGTAGACACATGAGTAAGGCAATACAATAACCTGAAAGTGAAGACTACACAAACGATTCTACCAGACCCAGAAAGCCTATGTCAGCACATAAAGAGAGCAAATCTCGTAGCCTACTGTACAGAGTTAGAAACCCCGAAAGTTGACCCTTGTTTGTCAGGATGGAAATGAGAGGATGAAACGCTGAAGCTTGTGTGGTTCACCGGGTTTCAGTTACCGGACGTCCTATGTCATAGAAGGAAGGGTGGCAGGTTAGCCGGACGATGACGTGTAGCTGATGGAGATGAGGCAAACGACGAACGTGAGTCACCACCTCAAAGACACACACAGAAGACCAAACAAAAACCTTCGACCACAGTGCCAATGACTGGTTGTACAGGAGATGATGACACTGAAAATGACACATCGGCAGCCAATCAACAAACTTCTAAGGACGAATCTTCAAGCTTCAGGAGTGAATGTGACAGTTCAGATCCAGAGTGGACTCCAATATAATGACTTCAAAACTGGACATTATAACCAAGGTGTACTGTTGACCCAAAATATTCATAGTGTTGGGTCAAATCGTTGATAAAATGACTTACTTCTAAACAACTCCTCAGCACATACAACATTTAGATTTTAAGCATTACTGTATGTACGTCAAACTATATTATCAGTAAACTGCCTTGTGAATTCAATTGTGTTATGCAGTATTAATGTGTGTGTTTGGTCTTGTGTCTAACAGGGAGCCTCAAAGCAATATAAAGATGTCAAATGTTCATGAAGAATGTTCAATATATAGATGTTCATGAATCATTGATAATCGGTATCTTGGAAGCTAGGGATTTAGAAATTATTAGTGATTCAAGTATTTACTAGTGATATGGTGTCCATATTGGATTTTGGCAGCCATTTTGGATTTTCTAAGTTGTTACATCCAAATTGGCATGGCAATAAATGTAGAAAATGACCTTGGAATTTGTAAATCGGGCATTCCTAGGCCGAGCTATGAGGCTCGGAGGGCCCACAACGTCCAAACTCAGAAATAGGCCCCCTGAGGGGCCATCCACCAATTTTCTTGGGGGTAACAAGCAAATTCTGAAAGGTGAGGTCTATCTACACAGGAATCTGCAGAGATACCAACCTCTGCATTGTGAATCAAAGATTAGGCCAGTACACCTATCTAATATGAAGTGACCTGAGGTTCGGGTGGACCAGGGTTTCCAGTTCCTGTGACAGCAAGCCCTTGCACAGAAAGAGGCAGGGGCACTGGAAGTTCCACTGCTAACTGTTACAGTAATGGAAACCATATCTGTTGAGGTCAAAAAAAAGGCCACAAGAATCAGAGTGGCACCCTCCATTTAGAGCTTGATTAGCACCCTCTGAAGCAGAGGAGAGACAAAGGAACCTCCCTTTTCAAGAGAGGCACAATGCAGCTTGCCAGAAAACTCCAGGCCCTGGATCTAGCGAGCAGAAAAGCGGCAGTTTTTCGTTGTGTTAGGGCACAAAAACGTCCAACTCTGGATGACCCCACCTGTCAAACAGGTCTTCTACCACTGAGCTCAGCAGCTCAAACACATGCAGTCTTCTACCACTGAGGTCAGCAGCTCCCACTTGTGCATTCTGGGCTGAGACCTGCTTAGCCTGTCTGCCAGAATGTTTTGGATGCCTGGAACATGGATTGCCAACAGTTCCAGACTGTGTTGTAGAGCCCAGTACCAAACCCTCATTGCTTCTCTGCACAGGGCTTGATATAATGCATATATTATGTTGTCCGTCTGCACTAGCAGAGGGCACAGGGGCAAGTGATTCTGGAAAGCCTGCAGGCCGTATGAGATGGCTCTCATCTCCAGGACACTGATATGGAGAGAAGTTTCCACTATAGTCCAGGTCCTCAGAGTCTGGTGAAGGCCCAGATGTGCCCCCCAGCTCATCCCAAGGCATCCGTAGTAAGGATCTGATGAGGGGAAGGAATGAGGAAAGGAACCCCTTGAGCAAATTGTTGGGTTCCATTGACCACCGGAAGACCTTCTTTACAGGTGATGTTACAAGAACCTCTAATCTAGATCGTCGGTATGTTGATCCCACTAGACCCTCAATGTCCACTGGGGGGACCTGCATGTGCAGCCTTGCCAAAAGAACCGTGACAATGACTGCCGTAATCAGGCCCAGCAGTATCAGGAATGTCCTGGCTGTGACATACCTCTTGTGGTACGCTCCTGGGCCTGTGCTATCAGGCACTCTGCCGTGTCTTAGGGCAGAAAAGCTGAACCCTGGGCAGTATTCAGTATGGCTCCAATGTACTGGAAACACTGGCAAGGAGTCAAGACTAACTTGGAAAAGCTGACTGTGATCCCCAGTGCACTGAACAGTTGTCTGGTACGCACTAGGGTCAGAGACAGTTGCTCCCTGGACTGGGCTTTGAGCAACTAGTCATCCAGATGGGGGAAGACATGGAGCTCCTCCCTCATGAGGGCTGCTGAGGCCACTGCTAAGCATTTGGTAAAAACCCGTGGCGCAGAAGACGAGCCAGAGGGCAATACCCTGAACTGGTAGTGAGACCCCTGAAAAAGGAAACGGAGGTACTGCCTGTGGGGAAGGCAAACCTTGATGTACAGGTAGGACTGCATATGCAGGGAGCATATCCAATCTCCCCTTCTGTAGCAGGGGCAGCAGGCCCTGCAAGGTTACCATCCTCAACTTTTTGTGCTGTTTGTAGACGTTTAGGTTTCCTAAGTCCAGTATATTGGTAGCAAGTTGCCTGTGGATTTGGGGATAAGGAATAAGTGGGAAAAGAATCCCATGTTTATTTGGTGCTTATTTCTCTTTTTTGCAGCAGAGTCAGAACCTCCTCCAGCAAGACTGGAATGTGGCCTAGAAGGTAAGTAGATGGATTACGGGGAAGGTCTGGAGGCAGCTCCAGAAATTCCAGTCCATGTCCTTAACCTATTAGTTGCAGGACCCAGGCATCTGTTGGACTCTCTCTCTACCTGTCCAGGTGGAGAGAAAAGTGACCCCTTACCACGACATCCAGGGGGTACTGGAGGGAGGAGGTCGAGCAAGAAGTCAGGCTGAAGCGGAGCCTGGGCTGCCCCCCCCACTTCTTGGGGCTTTTCCTGTGGTGGAGGTAGGGGTTGGCAGCGATGTGACACCTTTGCGCTTGCCCAGCTGTCTGGCCCCAGCCTTGGGTCTATGGATGGCATGCTGTAAGGGCACCCTCTGTCCAATTTTTCGGCTGAGTGTGGTAGAGGGAATGGATGGACTGCAAAGTCCTCCTGGAGGCTTGCAGGTCATTAAGGATATCCTGCACATCTGCCCTGAAGAGCTTATAATAAACCTCTTAAGAGGGCATTCAGGATGGACTGCTGAACATCAGTGACACATCTGGACACCCCGAGCCAAGAATGCCTGAGACATATTCCTACCACTGATGCCTTGGCAAAGGCATCCACCTCATCACGGGCTGACCTTAAATGGTACTTGCCCACATCTGCCCTGGCCTGAAGGACTTTAAGCAGCTTCGGTTTCTGAGAGCAGTCTGGAAGAGCTTGAGCAGCATGTTTGGCCTTTTTCCAGAGTATGTTCTGGAATTTGACTATATGGCCCAAGTAGTTGGCAGTTCTGATAACCAATGTGGCAGAGGCATAGGCCCTCTTGCTCATAAAGCCCGGTTTTCTGGACTCCTTGTCCACGGAAGGGAGCTGGGATGTTGAGATCTCTTGGACCTATCATGGGCCGTATTTATAACCACTGAGTCAGCCTGTGGTTGCCCTGCGAAAAAGGGTTTCCCTGCAGGAGCCTGGTACAATTTGTCAGCCTTTCTGGGCATAGGAGGGATCATATTTGGCCTGTACTAGGTGGTAGCCTCGAAAGTACTGAGAAGTGGAGGAATAATCAGGGAAGGAGAGTCTGGCAACTCCAAATAGTTAGGTTTCTCCGAGTAACATCCTGCTCTGCAGAATCAAACTCCACTGCAGCCTGCATCTGCTTCATCACAGAGATGAAAGCAGGGTCATCAGGAAGGGACCTCAGAGTGTATTTAGGGGATTCCTCAGCCCTGAGGAAAAAGTGGAAGGAGACCTGGAGGGAGTCCCTGTCCCTTCTTCTTCCTCCTCCTCCTCATCAGGAGGAAGAAAGTCAGGGTTGAACTCATCCTCATCTCCTGGCTCTGAGATGCACAGCAAGTATGTCGATGACTGGTAGGGGATAGGCCGCAATGACATAGAAGGTAGTGGTGCGGGGGCTGGCCTGGCAGACCCTACCAGTGATGGGGCCAGAGGCGGAACCACCTGATGCATAAATTCCCAAAAGGAGGAGAGCATGATTTGAACGTTGATAGTCATTGGCGTTGGGAAAGGGCCCGACAGCATCAAAGGGAGGGGCTGGGTCCCCAGCATCAGACAAAAAGGTTGGGGCATCGGTAGAAAAGTCTGAGGCCCTGGCGGTGGTATAACAGGCTGCGGCATTGACTTGTGCCCCCGTTGTCAGAAGAACCGCCAGAGGCATTGTCTGGAGGGGTCTGAAACCCGATGCTGACTGGCCATCATCGGCCGAAGAGGGTCTGGCGGAGCTCCCTGTCTGTTGCCCCTGTGAGAGATGGGGCGAGAGCAGCAGGGGCTGAGGTGTCGCCGGAGGGTGATAAAGGCCCAAATGATGGACCATTGCCCATCAAGGATGAACCGACGACGAAGGATGAGGGTGGCAGCAGGGACCATTGGAAGGGGTGCAGGAAGGCCAACTGCCAACAAACCAGCAGCGAAGACTTCCCAGGCAGACTCCGTAGAGAAGAGGGGCGGGGCAGCAGCAGGGGTCGCCACCTGCCTGGCAGATGACCCTGTAGGGGTCGGTGCTGAATGCAAAGACTGACAGCACTCCCGGGAGGGTTGCCTGTCCTTATCCTGGTGCTTGTGCTTCCAGTGGATTTGTCCTGGGCCCTGGCTGCATGAGAGTTCACAGACTGGGATGCAGAGGAGCTTCGGGCCTGAAGCTCCTTCTCCATGACGGTGACCTTTTGCTCCTTCAGGAATGATTCGAGGGCCTTCTAACGATGAAAAAGGGCAGCCTGGTCGAAGCCGTGGCAGATCCTGCAAGCCTTAATGTCGTGGTCGGTGCCGAGACAGCGGACACTGGCTTTATGGTTGTCCTTATTGTAGATCTTCTTGCTGCAGCGTCAAGAGATTTTTGGAATCGGTAAGCATAAACAGGAAGCAAAAATCACCTCAGGGAATAAAGCAATTGCTAGACTAGGGTGAGAAAGAAAAGAAAACCTAACACGTGAAATTTGACAGTCGACTGAAGAATCGGCGTCTCTGCTGAGTCCGATGGCCGAAGATGATGGAAAAAGAACTGAGGGGGGTATGGGGCCACCAAAGTTTATATAGTGAGGATGTCAACATGATGGCGTTGCCGTAGGCGCGGCCCCAGGAAGACAGCTAGCAGAAATGTTTCTGTATGGTCCTAGTGCCTAACGGCTATAGTTCCAAAGGTGTGACCTGCTGAAAGAGATCTCCTTGAAGAAGATTTAACCTTTCAGGGCTACCAGTCAGTTCTTCAGAGGTAGTCTTACTTATTATTCAAAAATAAACTGTATATAAATTGCACATCCTTTTATTAGAACACATGAATAAGAATTATCTTGTGTTACTATGGCTTGTATTCTTGCAGTACTGTCATTTCCACATTGCCTGAAGGCAGGCTGCACCTGCTACAACAGCAGATGATGTGCCCACATCTTCCCCAATACATATTTCATGAGCAGATACAGTTGAAGAAGACATTTCACACACAGGAGAGCTTTTATAGACTTGGATGTTCAGGATTTTTTGTCTGCCAACATAGATACCCAAGTTAGTCAGTCTGGTCATGCTACACTGGGCAAGGGGACTAATAAGTTCTGTCATGTCTACTGAATCCATTCCTCTCTCCTGCTCTTACTCTCTCAGATCCCTCGAGTCTTGTTCCTTTCCCATCTCCCCCTTAAGACCTCAGCTGGGCAGTTCTCTCTAATACTCAGTATTCTTCCTCCACCCACTTCTCCTTCCAAGTACATGCTATATGAATTCTCCTTTCACTCCTGTACCTGCAACTAGCCTTTCCTCCCTTAGCCCTCTTTTTTACTCTGGATTCTTTTTTTGCAGCAACAGGTGTACGTTTTCACTCACTGTATTTTAATTTCTGTCTTGTATGTTTGCGTTTAATTGTTCGCGTTTATTTTTTGTATGATGTGTTGTATGTACTACTTTATAGTCCTATTTTTTTTTTTTTTTATTCTTTTTAACCCCTGAGCCCTCCTGCCACCGTATCCTCAGCCCGGTCACGGGCTGCCAGCCTCTGTTCCCCAGATCGGCCGCTGTCCCCCGATACCCTGTGGCTTTCCCCCCACGGTGGGTTCGCGCGCACTCTTATGCACCGCAGGCACTGGGATTAGGTCGGGGGCCCGCCTGGGGAACATATCGAGGCCTTGGCAGCGGGCTTCATTCTGCTGGCAGGTAGGCTCATCTTTTCCCGTTTTTCCTGGGAGGCGGGTCGCAATGATGACGCCATCCACCCGCGCCCGTGAGCTTGTCGCGCTGGTTCGCGAGGAACCCCGGTCTCCACCAGGGGTCCCCATGCAACGACGCTACCCGTGTTCTCCCCGGAGAAGGAGAGCTGTCTCACGGACACTGATCCTATTCCACTCGTCAAGCCCGGTTACCCGAGTCCGCTCTCGAACCCGGTCGCCGCGCCGCAAGCGAAATTCAACCGCTGCGCCGACGGGCCGGCTTAGTCCTATTTTTTGTAATGCTCCCTCGGGTAACACCTAGAAAGGAGTTTC
Organism: Neoceratodus forsteri; assembly: GCA_016271365.2. Lineage (NCBI taxonomy): Eukaryota > Metazoa > Chordata > Ceratodontiformes > Ceratodontidae > Neoceratodus > Neoceratodus forsteri. The sequence goes on along the minus strand of CM057452.1, from coordinate 910,642,269 downwards.
TGCTCAGCATTCCTTTCTGGAGAAAACATATAAATAATAAAATTTGTTTAACATTCATACCCACAAACACATGAAAGAAGAGGAGACTTAACCACCTGTATACCAGTGTTTCATGACTATTGCTGCCCTGGGACTTTACCTTACTTATGCTTTATTACCTGTATTGTCAACCCAGTTATTCTTTAATTGACCTGTACTTGTTTGTACTTGTAGACATATGTTTTCATGATATCTACTCTATACATATTGTAACACTGTCTTTGTAATCCTTGTATCCTTGTAATCCCTGTAACCTCACGGGTCGTGCCTGAAAACAGTCATTTTTTGGCTATGGCACCTACCCGGTCAACAAAAACTAACTAACTAACTAACTAACTAAATAAATAAAGGTACACGGTCAGCTTTTAGCCCCCTTTAAAAACACTACCTGCACATATCTCTGTTAGTAAGCATCGTACATCTGTTTATCGGAAAATGAGCAGTTAAGAGGGTTTTTTTTGCCATTTTTGTAGTATTTACCATCCCAGCTTTATCCTAGACAGACTGCCTGCACCCATGCATGCACTGCAAGATGATCATCTTAGGTAACACTTAATAAAAAAAAAACAAAAAAAACTGAGACTCATCCATGCACGAGTTTATATGAGCTTTGTGGCCATCTTGCAACGTAAGCGTGGCAGCATGTAGCCTGGCCAGGATAGTCAGTCAGGATGGTAAATACTACAAAAATGCCAAAAACCTAACCGCTCATTTTTCTAATAAACTAATCTCTTTTATATGACGTGTACTAACAGAGACATGTGCAGGTAGTGTTTTTAAAAGGGCGTTGGGGGGCGGGGGGAGAGAATTAGCTAAAAGCTGACAGTGTCCCTTTAAAGTGGCATTCATCCACAGACCAACATTACTGTAGTGCTGTCTACACATGCAGACACCTTCGCAATTTCAAATGAGTTAAATATAAGTCCCTGTCTCCCTCGATAAGATCTTTTCAGATCTGGAGACTAAAAAGTACATAATATCAAAGACAATCCATGGGCGTCTGTAAACAAGGTGGTCATTTTTTTTCAAACAAGCTAAAGGCTAATTACCTCATCTCCTCTCGACTGTGTGCTTCCTATAGGTAGCACCCTACTATAAGGCTTGAGAAGGCATTTTTAACCCCCACCCATGATTTTTCACCTTAATACCACAGCCATCCCAGGATGGAATAACCTGAAATTTGTTGTGCATATTGTCGGTATCAGGATTCCTAGATCTTGCAAATCTGGTAACAGATATGTTTAAGACCATCTTTTGCTCACCAATAGCACAAAATGGGTGAGAGTGGAAACGTGCAACTTTCAGGCTAGTTAAGAGTTTGGCCCAAGGATGATTCTGTGATATGGCTGTACTAAGAAATTTGTAGAATTTAATAAAAGAAAATAAATGATGGGTTTTACAGAACAGCAGTTAATTTTTTTCACACATTTCATAACTGAATTTTTGCAAAACTGATGTATGTCACTTTCATGATTCAGAATCCGCTTTTCTAAGATATAACATAGTTTTTAGTGTCCTGGTGGTTATGCAGGTCAGTAAAATACGAGAAAACTGTGCAAGTCTGAAACTTCTGTGGGTGACAGTGTAGGGTGTAAAGCTGATTCTTAAGAGTTTTTTCTTTTATAAATATTAATTCTAAAAAACAATAGTTTCTTTGTATGACGTCTACAGGAAAAGTATACTAACACAGCTAGAAACATCTTGAGAGCTAAAGAGCTAGTAAAGTTTATAAAAAAAAAAAAAAAAGGTCAAAATTTAGCCCTTAGTTACCCAGAGGAAGCACATTCAGTCTTGAATCTTATTTAACAGATACTGCACCATCCTTCATTGACAAGGTATTCAACAATATTTTGGTTTCAAACATATGATTCTACTGAAAGCACGATATTTGAGAATCTTTTTAACTGCAGGCTACAATGCCCAGAGGACATGCTTCATGTTGCATTATTTTGCCGAAAATATAAAACGAGGAAAAAATGGCTGGCCAATTATCTCTTTACAATCATCAGTAAAAACTCCACTGAATCAAATACATAACATTTTATTTAGTATGAACACAGACCTTACGCGTTAATGTACATGTTTTCTGACAGACCTAATAACAAGAAAATGTCAAATCAAACTTTATTTATAATGCACTTTTCCAATATCAAAGCGAGAATACAAAAACACATAATCAATTAAATAAAACATATTTAAATATATAAAATAGGCAGCAGTCTCATAAATTAATTATTATCCCTGAAGGCTAGACTAAATAAAGGTTACATGTCAATTGTGCGCAATAAAATTCAGCGTGGTCATTTAGTGTGCATAAAACACAGCGTAAGCATTCTCATCGCACGCACTTTTGAGCGCTGCTATTTCTCCACGCATTAGCTATTGTAATAGTTATGTCCAGCTTTAAAATAAGAAAAATTATATACATAACAGCAGTGTATCACTGACAAGCACATTTAGACACTTCAGAATTAAGAGTTAAACTCTACTGCATTTCATGTAAATTAAATAAGTAAATCAATCTGGTCCTCCTGTGTGAGAATGCAATTAAATTCAAACAAATCAATGTACAGCTTCTCTCACTGTATGCTTATTCAATACTATAAAATAAAGATTCAATGAAGTGCTCTGCAACCTCGGTACAGCAGACATGCCGCTTCATTTTGTTCTGAGCACCAGGGTGCAGCCGCTCCGCAATCATCAAGGATATCTCTACCGAAAGGAGCGCAAGTATGAGCTGAAAGAGTACTGGAAATGCATACAATATGATGCATTTAAGTGTCAAGCATGGCTGCACAAAAATCTGATGCTATTGTCAAATTCATCAAGTTACATAGCCATGTTCCAAACCCTGCTGATGCTGCTGTTAGAAAAGTTGTTAATGATATGAAAGAGAAGGCCGCAAGCTCTCAGGAGACTACACAACAGGTAGTCGCCATGCCACCACTAACATCAGCCAGTCAGTTAGTGGCAAGCTACCTTCCTTTTTCCAGTCTGAAACGAACTGCCCAAAGAGCACAGCAAACAGCTACTATTGCTCCTAGCCAGCCTGCAACACTCAGTGAGTTGTTAATTCCTACTGGAGATTAGGTGTTAAATGTGCTTTCTGGCTCTGCTCTGTGGTATGTGATTAATCAATGTTGTGCAGAGCTCCCTACGTGCGCTGTGTTTGTGATGCGATGTTATGTGGTGTGCGACATAGTTTCTTGCCCTGTACTGTTTGCGCTTAATTGTTTGTGCTGAATTGACGTGATACCCTAAATAGATATGTCTTCAGGGAAGACTTAGAAGTCTCAGTGGTCAGGCACTCTCTAATATGACAAGGTAGAGAATTCCACAGGGTTGGGACTGCAAATGAGAATGCCCTAGCGCCTGACGTCTGAAGACAGATCCTGGGAACCTCTAGCAATTCCTCGTCGGCAAAGCGGAGAGGGCAGTAGGGTCGAAGGACGTCTTGCAAGTAATACGGTCCCTCTCTGTGTAAGGCCTTATATGTCGGCAACGACGCGACCTTGAAGGTGATCCTCCATTGCACAGGCAGCAGTGCAATTTGCAGAGCACAGGGCTGGCATGGCTAGTTCTAGACAGGCCAGTCAGTAACCTGGCTGCAGTGTTCTGCACCATCTGCAGGTGACAGAGGTCCACCCCCGGTAGCCCTAGGTATACAGCACTGCAGTAGTCAAGGCAGGAAGACACAAACGCATGGACCAGCATAGGAAAGTCCTCGGGCGGAACAAGGTGTTTATCCGGGCAATGTTCCTCAGATGATAAAATGAGGACTTAACGACTGCCGACACCTGGGCCTTTAGCATCAGCTCACCGTCAAGCACAATGCCCAGATTCCACACCTGTTCAGAGGGTCTCAACTGATTGCCCCCTAGCACAATTCCAGATGGCTGATCAGGAGTCAACCTTCCTACCCGATGACTATGGTCCACCACCAGCACCTCAGTCTTATCCGGATTCAATTGTAACCAGCGAGCACTCATCCAATCCTGGATTTTGTCAAGGCAGTTGCTAAAGACCGAGACCGCGTTGTTCTGTTCGGGTACAAAGGACAGGTACAAATGACACAAGACAAACTATGTATTAATGTCACACGTTTTTTAATGTAATGTATATAAATTATTATTGGATGTCTGCTATATTATTTATGCTTAGTGTGAAATGGCTTTGTAAGCTGATCAATCCATTTTACCAAAATGTTACCAACAGTTTGTAAAATACTTGCGTCATGAAAAAAAGGCCCCGTCTCATCACTTACGATACTCTTTCCAACAACTCTAATAGTGATGTCATACAAGTCTGAATCATCTTGTGCCTCTGATGTTGCCCTCTTATCGTGCCTGATGCCGAAGCACAGTCACATTTCAGAATGGTGCTGAAATGCCGTAAGGTTCATGCAGGCATCATTATAGTACACCCGAGTTCAGCTAAACATAGTTTTTAGTAATATAATGAAAGAAACTCCAGGAAGTGTTTGGGGTTTTGAAATGAGGGCTAAAAGTTAGACAAATCACAGTCTCAAAGTCTAGCTACGATACTGGACATGTGCATATGCATATGCAAATGTGGTTGGGAGCTGAGGCTCATTGAGGACAAAAGTCCACTGGCCCTGCCAAAGGAGGCATTCTGCCTGGCATGGACATCCAGGACACAGTGCTTGATGAAGGTGTGCACTGTGCTCCAAGTGGCAGCTCTGCAAATATCACCGATAGGCACAGAGCAAATCTCTGCCAGGGATGTGGCAACTGCTCTGGTGGAGTGGGTACATAATTGACCTTCCAACTTGACCTGCGCCACAGCACAGCAGTGACAAAAGCAACTGGCAATCCAAGCAGAAATGCATTTGACCATAACAGGCTGTTCCATCCAATTAGGATCAAAGGAAACGAAGAGCTGCTTAGAATGCCTGAAGTCTTTAGTTCTGTCAAGGCAGAACTTCAGGGCACTCCTGACATCCAGTGAATGGAGAATGTGCTTGCCTTCATTCTATAAGTTAGGAAATTATGTAGGCAGCACAACAGGCCGATTTAAGTAAAACTCTTAGACACCACCCTGAGCAAGAACTTGAGGTGTGTGCAGAGGACCACCTTGTCTCTGTGGAAAACAGTTTACGGAGGATCTCTGACCAAAGCATATACAGTATTTCAGAAACTCTGTGGGCAGAGGTGATGGCCACTATGAAAGCCATTTTCCAAGTTAGGGAACTTCAGGTCACACGTACCCATGGGCTCAAAGGGCTTACAGGCGAGCATGTCCAACACAAGCTTGATATCCCTGGTGGCCACAGGTTCCTCAACTAGAGGCCTTGTGTGCAAAATGTCCTTCAACAACCTTTTGCAGAGAGGCAGCTGGGCTAGAGAGAGGTTCTCTACAGGTTTGTGGTACGCTGAAACAGTGGACCTTAACTGTAGAGTACTGCAAGCCTGCATCAGAGGTTCAACACGTACTCCAAAACCTTGTCTTTTGGGCCCAAGTGTTTTGGAGCACCACACAGAAAACATTTCCACTTGGCTGTGCAGGTCCTCCTACTGGAAGGTTTACGAGAAGCCAAAATAATTTCGGGAGACCCTCTGAAATACCTTATACCTGTTCACCTCTATCTCTTCAGAAGCCAGACCTGAAGGAGAAGGGAGCACAGATTGGGATGAACCAGGGACCAATGCATCAGAAGGTCTGTCCTGAGGCAAAGGGTCCTTGGTGTACAGTACTAACAGTCTGTAGAGCAGAGGAAACCATCTCTGCCTAGGCCAGCAGAGGGCGGCCAGAATCGTGCCCCCCCCCCCCCAAGCAGTACCCTCCAAACTAGAGAGATTAACAGAAATGCATACAGAAGTAGATTTGTCCACTATAGCCTGAATGCATCCTGACAAAAAATGCCACATCCTGGATTTCTGGAGCAGAATCTAGGTTGTTTGGAGTTGAGTGAGGATGCAAAATGGTCCATATCTGGGGTTTCCCACTCGTCAAACAGCAACTTCATGATGTCTGGTGCTAATGACTGCTCGGGAGGATCGGCTTCTGTTCGGCTGAGCTCGTCTGCCACAAAATTCTGAGACCCTGATAAGTAGACTGCCTGGATCATAACACCCTGTTCTAGACACCAATTCCACACTCTCACCACTTCTCTGCAGAGAGGGTAGGAGTATTCTCCCCCTTGCTTGCTCATGTAATACATGACAGACTTGTTGCCCCTATGGAGGAGTACTATCTTGTGACTGACGAGGTCCACAAAGGCTCGAAGAACACAGAGAACAGCTCTCATTTCCAACACACTGATGTGGAAATGGGATTCTACAGGGCCCTAAATTCGAGAATGGTGCCCCACCCCCCAACGGGCTCCCCATCCCATTAATGACTTATCTGTGGCGAGGGTTAACTTAGGCTCTGGCTGAGAGGAGGGGAGACCCTAGAGGAGACTGTCCTCCTGTGTCCACCATGCAAGAGAGTGAAGCAGAGGCTTTATCACCTTGATGGGGTAAGACTGAGGGTGTGATGCTGTCGTCCACTGTGTGATGAGCATCCACTGGGTTGTTCTCATGTGCAGTCGTGCCAGAGGCACTGTGAACACTGAGGAGGCTATCAAGCCTAATGTGCTGAACTGACTTACACTCTATTATGTAATGCACCATCTGAAGGACCGCTTACCTTCTGTCCTCTGGAAGGATGGCCCTGGCTCTGGTGGAGTCCAGAAGGGCCCCTATGAAGAGGGGCTGCTAGGAGGGCTGAAGCTGTGAGTTTTCTAGATTCAATAGGACTCCATGGGGGTAAGGAACTGAGGGGCTGTGGCCCTTGCTCATTCTGTCTCTTACTTGGATGGACTGGCTAGGAGCCAGTCATCCAGATAGGGAATAACTTGGAGTCAGAGTTTTCTTAGGGGTGCCACAAGAATGGCAAAGCAATTCATAAATACTTGAGGCACCGAGGATAGTCCAAAGGACAGGACATGGAACTGATAATGCTGACCGAGCACCATGAAGTGGAGAAATCTGTGGTGGCTGGCGTTCACTAGGATATGCCTGGAAGCATCCAGCATGTCCAGGGAAGCTAACCAATCCTGTGGCTTGAGGAGTGGTAGCAGAGTTGAGAGAGAGACCATTCTGAACTTTTCTTGTTCCATGAACTTGTTCAAGTTTTTGAGACCGAGAATGGGGTGCATACCCAGACTTCTTTGTAACCAGGAAGTAATGGGAGTAGAAGCCTGTGTTGCGCTCCACCTCCGGCACTACATCCACTACCCTGCTGCTCAGAAGGCCTGCAATCTCCTTCCCCAGAAGCTCTAATAAGTGACCAGAAAGAAGAAGATGCTTTCTGGAAAAATAATCCAGAGGGAATTTTTCTGTAAAATTCAAGGAGTATCCCTCTCGGATAATCCTGAGCTCCCATTTGTCTGTCCTAATGGACTCCCACTGATGGTAAAACTGGGCCAGGTGCCCATCCTACTGGAAAGGAGTGGTCTGCCTCGGGCAGCTGTGGCAGGACTGGGGTTGGAGCTTCAGAGGTTGGCAGCAGGCACTTCTGGGGCATGTCCTCGGCTGCACTTTCTTTTGCGGCTAGGGAGGCTGGGACTTGATTTGAGCTCCCCTGTCTTTTCCTCAAAAGGACTGCTTCCTATGGTAGAAGTTTCACATTGTCCCTCTTTGGGGATTACAATGAGCAGGCCACAAAGTCTTGATGACTGTTTTAGTCTTCTGAGCACCTCAAGAGACTGTTCCACCTGCTGCCCAAACAGAGAAGACCATTAAAAGGAACATTCATAACTTCCTGTTGGACATTGTTTGACAAACCAGATGTACGTAGCCAGGAATGCCATATGATACAAATTCCTGCTGCAGCGGAACAAGAGGCAGTGTTAAAGATGTCCTTAGCTGCCTTGAGCTGATGACTGTTAGACTCAAGGCTGTGAGTAACAGTATGAAGAATCTTCTGTTTAGTTTTGGATTCAGGAAGGCAGTTTTTCCCAAGTGACTGGCCAGAGTTCCGCACTTTCATGTCTTTGATGGACAATAAACATTTTTTAACACAGAAACATAGAATTTGACGGCAGATAAGGACCGCTTGGCCCACCCAGTCTGCCCATTTCCCTACCTAATGGATAAGCTGCAGATCCTAGTTAACCAGCAGCCTACTTCTTCCTGCCCCCACCTCCTAGAATTGCCTTATGACTGTCCCATGCATGCTTGAATTCCATTTATTAGGCACAAGGACATTTATACATTATACAAGACATTTAACATAGATATATTCGTTCGGTTTACATAACTGTACACTGGACTTAAAAAACAAAAACAAAAAAAAAACCAAAAACAAACAAAAAAAAAAAACTCTCACCCAGCATCAGGACTAATTAATCAGATGAACTAGACAAGTCTCGTTCTAACATTTCTCCAGTACTGATTTGATTAACTTTAGGGAACAAAGTCTGAATAAGTGCTTAACTGATACATAATCCATTTTCTCCATTTTGTATCAAATACCTCCACTCTATCCCCTACTCTGGCAGCCATCCTCTCCATCCTATATATCTCTCTTTTCAAGTTTAGCCACTCTCCCTTAGTTGGCAGCCTATTCGTTCCCCATGACAATAAACATTTGTAGTTTAAAAAGAGAACTCTCGGCCGGCCTGGTGGCGCTGAGGGTTGAGGCACTGGACGCCACACCTCACCAGCGACCTGGGTTCAGAAGCGAGCCCAGGTTGCTGGCGGTCGGCAGGGGAGGGAGAAGATAGAGCATCTGGAGGACAGCTCTCCTCTCCCGGGGAGGGACAGGGGCCCCGGATCGGTGCTCTGCTAATCTCTGGCAGAGGCTGGAGATACAGCAGGCACTGCGGAGGAGAGCGAGGAGTGGGGGAGTAGCTGACGTCTGATATGCCTTGACATCAGGGCACCAGCCATTCCATCGAGAAAAACAGGGAAAATGTCTCTCAGCTCCGGCGGAGACGGAGCACCAGGAGCTTGCCCCTGATTTAGGGCCGCCCACCTGGCATCCTCCTGATCGACGTTACTGATGTGTTGGGGCCCACCCCGGCCCCTCCTGGGGGGTATAACTGAGGCTACATGGGCGACGGAGGATGGCCGGGTAGGGTGAGCCGTAGGGGGATGACTCCATGTGCTCCTGAGGAAGACCAGAGCCGAGGGGGCGAAGGAAGCATAACCAGAAGAATAAAAAAAATTTAATAAAAAGGGAACTCTCAATCACTGTGTCTTTTGGATAGAAGTGCAGTACCTTTTTGCCTTGTGTCTACTGTGGAGGTCAGCCTGCACCCCCTCTCCCCATAAACCGTGGTAGCGTTTGCACACCTGCTAATTGGCAATCATCATGCTAAGGGTAGCAGCAGCAAAAAGAACAGTTACGTAAGAACATACAGTAACAGCAGATCTTCAAGAGAATCTCTGTCATCAGGTCAGATCTATGGAACTCAGTCATCAGGTGTCCAGATCACATGGACGTTTTTTCTGCAGCAGTCTTTTAGGGGCCGCCCACACCGACGTAAGACTCTGATGTCACATATCCTATATAACTGCAGGCAGCCTCACTCCCTCCTCAGTTCTTTCCCTAGCCGGAGGCCATGGGAGACAGGAATCCCATCAGGAAACCGAGGAGAGAGAGAGAGAGAAGGAGAAGGTGCCCAGCTAGCAGAAAGGCTGGAGTAACAGGACAGCCAAGCTGCACAGAGAGAGAGAGAGAGAAAGGGCGAGGGAGATCATGACCTGATGCAAAGATTCCCTCGAAGATCTACTGTTACAGTAAGTTCTTACGTAACTGTCCTATCTTCTTCAGGGATATCTCTGTCATCAGGTCATACTTATGGAACAAGTCCCAAGCAGTGCTAAGAGCAAGGACAGTCTTAGGCCTAAGAAAGAATGCCCTGAATCACAGCTAGGCCAAAGCCTGTCCTTCTTCTGGAGGCAATGTCTAGACTGTAATGGGTGGTGAAAGTGTGGACAGTACTCCAAGTGGCAGCAGCACAAATCTCAGCTGCAGACATGCATCTGAAGCAGGCAACTGAAGTGGCCATGCACCTAGTAGAACCCCAGGAAGTTCCTTAACGTGCTTCCTGTAACAAAAAATATTTGGACAAGCACTGTTTCGAAACTGGAGTGCTGTCTTGGCTGGGGCGAAAGAAACAACTGAGAGGACTTCCTGCAGTCCCTTGTACGGTGTGCACAGTAACACAAAATTCTATACACATTCAAAGTATGGAGCAATGCTTCCCCTGGATTGGCATGCTCTGGATAATAAACAAACAGGCAGGTGGATGGATAGGTTTAGGGTAAATTCAGATACCACTTTAGGAAGAAACTTAGGTTTGGACTCAAGGAGACCCTGTCTTTGTGGAAAATCAAATAAGGCTGCTCACACGAGAGCCAAGTAATAGCAACTAAAAATAATGCTTTCCACGACAGAAAGTGTAGCTCACAAAACATGGCTGGCTCAAAAGGAGGCAGGGTCAGCTCCTCTGGAACAAAATTCAGGTCCAAGCTGGAACCAGGTTATGAATATGAGACTTCAAATGGAGGATGCCTCGCAGAAGAGTATGAGCCATATCCAGCTGTGCCACAGTACGACCATCAATGGGCACATGAAAGGCTGATATGGCTGACAGGAGCACTTTAAGAGAAGTACTTAAGACCTGCATCAGATAAGGTCAGGAGATGCTCCACAAACTGGTTCACTGGACAGGTAAAGGGGTCCAGGCTATGAGAAGCGGCCCAGTTAGCAAACCACTTCCATTTCATAGAGTAAGTGGCCCTGGAAGGTTTCTGGCAGCCACCAAATCATCAGCCATCTTCTGAGACACACCAAACCGAGAAACGGCTATGTCCTCAGGAGCCATGCATACAGGTGGAGAGACTTGAGGTCTGGATGGACCAGGGTCCCCTAAGCCTGTGTCAGCAGGTCCCAGCAGAGGGGCAGGGAATAAAAAATTACTCACCTTAGTAATTATGTTTCTTCTAATGGAGTCTTGCTGTATTCTGACTATTGCAGTTAGCCCCAGCCTTTAAACTGCCCAGGAGAACAAAGGGTTAACTTTCTATGCAGAGCGTAGAATGCTGAGCTCGAGCTCCGTTGAGGTCTCTGCAGCCCTCTGAAATCCAACCGTTAGATTCTTAAGAGCAAAACCCTCACTAACTATCCATGTGGAAACTGCAAAAATTTTTACTAGCCATCTGGCAACAAGAGTTTTGAATTCCCAAGGAAGACTCAAGTCAGGAAACCCAAAACCAAAAACAAATCCATATAAGAATAATAATAAAACAAACACCCAAACAAAAAGAGGAGGGTGTAAAAGGAGCACCCCTGAGGTGCAACACTGCACCTGCCCACCCACTTCCCAAAACCAGGTTCTCAGAGGGGAGGAAGGGAGGGAGGTCAGAATACAGCAAACTCCATTAGAAGAAACTTAATTACTAAGGTAAGTAAATTTCTTCAAACAACATGAAGTCTTGCTGTATTCTGACTATTGCAGACTACCAAGCAGTACCTCCATGGAGGAGGGATAGAACCTACTTTGGGAATAGGCTCTGAAGTACTGCTGTGCTAAACCGAGCATCACTCCTAGCCTAAATATCCAGAGAGTAATGCTTGGTAAAGGTATGGAGTGTTTTCCAGGTGGGTGCTTGACAAATTTCTAAGAGAGGAATATCCCTGGCAGCAGCCAGGGAAGCAGCTGTACCTCTGGTGGAGTGAGTCCTCAGGCCTGAGGGTGGAATCTTTCCTAGTTTTTCATAGCAGAATTGTATACAAGACACAATCCACCTGGCAATAGTTCTCTTGGTGGCAGATTTGCCCTTTCCCACTTCTCCATAAATGAGGAACAACTGGAGGGAATCAAACCTGTGACCCTTGGTATGCTCTATGTAGTAGCTAAGGGCCCTTTTAACATCTAAACTGTGTAGCCTCCTCTCTCCTGAAGAAGAAAGATCAGTGAAGAAGACAGGAAGAGACAGACTGATTCAAGTGGAAATCTGAAACCACTTTAGGCAAGAACCTTCTATTGGTTCTAAGGACCACTTTATCCCTATGAAAGGAGATAAAATCAGGTTCCACTGACAGGGCTTGCAATTCACTAATACGTCTGGCAGAGGTAATGGCCACTAAAAAAACTAATTTCCAAGTCAAGTACTTAAGCTCTGCTGAGCACATAGGTTCAAAGGGAGGTTGCATAAATTGAGCAATGCAAACATTTAAGTCCCAGGCAGGGGCAGGGTCTCTAAAGGAAGGATTGGTATGAAGCAATCCCTTAAAAAATTTACAGAACACAGGATGAGATGATAGTGAGGAAGACTTCCCCACTGACAGAAAAGCAGACACAGCTGACAAGTGCACCTTGAGAGTCACTGGTCTGAGGCCTAAGCCATTCAAATGGACCATATAATCCAGAACTGTAGGCAATAAAGCAGTGTCTGGGGAAATATGCTTCTTGGAACACCAAATGCTGAATCTCTTCCATTTGGAGTTATAGGTTTTTCTAGTGGTGGGCTTTCAAGAGGCTTTGAGAATATCCAGAACCCCCTGAGACAGATGCAAATCTGCATACTCTAACTCTTCAAGAGCCATGCCTTGAGACTGAAGATTGGGGTACCAAATCCTCCCCTGAACGAAGGTTAACAGGTTGTAATTCCTGGGAAGAGACAGGGGAAGACAGACTGCTAAGGACAGCAACAGGGGGTACCAAGGCTGTCTGGCCCAGTCTGGAGCAATCAGAATCACTTTGTAAGGTTGTGACCTTACCTTGACTAAAACTTTGAACAGAAGAGGAAAGGGAGGGAAGGCATACAGAAATTTCCCTTCCCAGTTCAGAATCAGAGCATCCAGAGGGACTGAGCCCAAGACTGGGGGTCTGCAATAAAAGAGAGGAAGTTGGTGATTGTCTGGGGCTGCAAAGAGATCTATCTCTGGAATGCCGCACCTTGAAAAAATCACCTTCAACACCAGAGGGTCCAGGGACCATTCATGATGGCCCTGTGAGATCCTGCACAGTGCATCTGCTAGCACATTGTCCTTCCCTGGAAGGTAGACTGCTATCAGAGAGGTTTGCAGGGAATAAGCCAGGACCACAACTTCATGGCTTCTGTGCACAAGGCCGTAGACCGAGTGCCTCCCTGCTTGTTGATGTACCACATGGTAATGGTGTTGTCTGTTCTGACCTGAACCACCTTGTTCTGCACTGACTGAGAGAAAGCTTGCAGGGCCAGAAAAACTGCCCTGAGTTCTAGGAGACTGATATGGAGAGGAGGTTCCTGAGGGGACCACAGTACCTGGGCAGTGAGGGCTCCCAGATGGGCTCCCCAGCCCAGAAGGGAAGCATCCGTGGTAAGGACCACTGAATGAGACTGAGTGACAAATGGGACCCCTTGCCTTAAATTGTCTTGATCCTGCCACCATTGAAGGGCTTGGATCAGGGTCCGAGTCACTGGAATCAGTTTAGTAAGGGGATCATTCCTCTGGGACCAAAAGGCCCTCAGATGGAACTGAATGTCCCTCATCTGGAATCTTGCCCCTTGGACCACTGCTGTAGAAGCTGCCATGTGGCCCAAGAGCTGAAGGAAATGCCTTGGTGGTCGGGACACCTGAAGGCTGAAGCCAGTTCTATAAGAACTCTTGCCCTTTCCAGGGGAAGAAAGGCTCTTGCTTCGACAGTACTCAGCTCCGCTCCATAAAGGTAAGGAGCTGCACTCACTCAAGAACTGACTTGGGAAGGTTGAGAAGAAATCCTAGAGAAGTGAGCACTTACTGGGTCACTTGCAGGTCTGACTTGACTTGGTCTGCAGACTGGCCCACTATATGAGCCAGTCATCCAGATATGGAAAAAATGGAAATCTTTTGCCTTCTTAGAAAGGCACCAACTACTGCCAGGCACTTTGTGAAAACCCTTGGGGCTGATGATAGTCCAAAGGGCATTGCTTTGAACCGACAGTGGCCTGAGGGCAACTCGAACCTGAGGTACTTTCTGTGGGAGCACCTGATGGAAATGTGAAAATAGGCATCTTTGAGGTCCAGGGAGGCTAGTCAGTCCCCTGGCCTTAGAGAGGGAAGAATTATTCCCAGAGATACCAGCTTGAACTTTGGTTTTAAAAAACGTTTGTTCAGGTATCTTAGGTCTAGGATGGGTCGCCACTCCCCTCTCTTTTGGGGTAAGAAAGTACCTGGAGTACAGACGTTTGCCCCGGTGTAGGGTAGGAACTCTTTCTATGGCTCTTAAGGACAGAAGAGATAAAACCTCTGCCTCTAGGGCAAGGATTTCTGAGAGACCTGCAGGTGGAAAAGATCTGGCTCTCATCTTTGGAAATTTTTTGCAGCTGAGAACCAGTCCCTGGCTTACTACTTCCAGGACCCACTTGTCTGAGGTAATAGACATCCAGTCCTGGACAAAGTAAGCCAGCCTGCCCCCCTACTGGAATAGGAGAGTCGACCCAGGTAGGCCCATCAGGGTGCCTGCTTGGCAGGGGCCTTAGGCTGAGGAGTGGGATGCAGCCCTGCTCATCCCTCTTCTGCCTCTCCCTCTGAAGAATCCCCTCTGTGAAAAGGGAGAAGAGGCCTGTGCTTGGTAGAAAGGCCTATGAAAAGGCCTGCCCCTGCCCCTAGACTGCTGCCTTTGACGAGTAGCCTGCCTCTCCTTGGCCTGAGCACTCCTGTAAGTGGTCCTGTACTCATCCATTTTCTTCATGTAATTCTCTGTCTGCTCCCTAAACAGACAATTACCCACTACAGGAAAATCCATGGCCTTAGCATGGGTATCCTGAGAGAGGCTAGTACATCTGAGCCAAGCCATTCTCTGAAGAGCCACAGATGTAGCCATGACTCTTGACACATCACTGGAGTCCACAGCAGCGTGAAACTGTACTTTTGATGCCTCAATCCCATCTGCAGCCACCTCCGCCTGCGAAAGGGACGGCGCTGCATTTGATGGGGGTGGTACATGGAGTCCACAGACTTCAGTGCAGTCCCCTTCTCCTGCAGATCGGTTATAATGTCCTTGACATCAACACCGAACCTCGGAAGGGTGCCTCCTGAATAGCGGACTGCACTTCTGGGACCAACCCTGACACATGGAGCCAGGCATGGCGCCGTAAGCCTACTGCAAAAGCGGAGCTCCTACCAGCAGTGTCCACTGCATTGTATGTAGCTCGAAGCATGTGCCAACTGGCCGAATGTGCAGAGCGGACGAGGTCAGCCACTTCCTGTTTGACCTGAGACTCAGGAAGGGAGTCCAATTTGGATTCCACCTCACTAAGAATCACCTTCTGGTAATAACCCATGTGACCGACATAATTTAGGGCCCTAATTCTCAGAGTGGAAGAAGCAAAGATCTTCTTCCCATACTGGTCCAGATGACGGGATTTTGTGTCAGGTGGAGACGAGCTCAGATGATTTGGGTTAGCTGTCCAGGCAAGAGCGGCGCTAATCATGACCGAATCAGCTCGAGGGTGAGAATCTAGAAAGTCAAGACCCTCGGGAGCCTGATATAGCCTGTTCGACTTCCGAGGAAGTGGGGCTAAAGCAGACGGTTGCTTCCACATAGTGGAAACAAGATCGGCATGAAGCTCAATCCAGGGTGGCACCAAGGTAGGAGATGTCTCGGGCAGGTCCAGATGCTCAGCGAGTTTCTTACTCTGTGGATCCGGCTCCAAGGAATGCCACTTGTGAACCTTCTGGATTTTGCACAACTACGTAAAGGAAGGATCCTCCGGAGGAGACTTTGGAGGAGTCCTAGGCCAGGGCTTAGACGGAGAGCGTGGCTCGTCGTCCGGCTCGGAGCAACCAGAGTCGTCCGAGGTGTCCAAGGAAGAAGAAGAGGAAGAAGATGAAGAGGAAAACTCCCTCTCCCAGCGTGGGGGAGGAATGGACCCCATGGAAGGTCCTCGGGGAAGTGTATCCTGCCCCGCCCTGGAACCAGAGGGCTCGCCCCTGGTGTCCAGAGGTGGAGAGGGAGTCTGTCATCGTGAGACGACTCTCCACCTCTCTGGTGAGCTGAGCCTTGGCCTCAGCACACCAGGAGGCCAGAGTCTACTTCAAGTCCACCGGCGGCTGAGGGGGTGGTGGAGGAGGGGAATGTAGGTATTGATTCAAATCAAATCATCTTTATTTTTGTAGTGCCTTTCAAAACCAAGGCGCTGTACATAAAAACAATACATAGAAAGATACAATTTTTAAAACAAGCATTAGAACAAATCATCCGTAACTAGGAAATTGTACCCCAATTGAGTGTACCCATAAGGTGCGTATCCATAACCAGACGGCAGGAAACTCTGCGTCGGGTACTGAGGTGTCGGATACTGGGGCGTCTGATACTGCAGAGCCGGGTAAGATGGCGTCCGATATGACGGGGTCGGATACCCGGGAACTTGGAGCAGAAGGCCTGGTGGGTGGAAGGCCCAGGATTGGAGCGGCATCCGGGAGTGGGATGTCACCCAGCGTCAGAAAGACCAGCGTCGGAGCCGGCGTCCGGGGAACCGACGTCAGGTCAGTAGGCCCAGCGGGTGGACGGCCTGACTGGGGTGCAGCAGGAACCTCGGCATTGCCCGGGGATGGAGAGGAAAAATCCCCGGGGTCAGGCTGAGGAGACCCAAGGTCCCTGGAGGGCAGCGATGGCTGCGGGGAGCTGGCAACGGCAGGCGTGAGAGGGTCTGGTGTCGGCTCAGCCGCTCTGCGGGCGTCGGGCAGGCCGATGTCTGACTTATCAGCGAAGTCCGGGCGGATGCCGGAGGAGTCGACGTCCGACTTACTGGACCCATCGCCCGATGCAGGTCGCGAAGGAGGAGGGGCATGGTCGGGTGGAAGAGGGGCCGTGCGCCGCCCCAAGGGTCGGCGTTGCTTATCGACCGCTCGCTGCCAGAGGAGCCGATGTCTGGCTTACCAGAGCCGCTTGAACCAGCAGGCCACACCGGGTGGTGGCTTTACTGGAAGCGGAGGCCTCCAATAGCCCGGGCGCCCGAAGGGCCGTGAGCCAGGACGGGCGGCTGCCATGGAGCGGTCCCCTGAGGGACGCTACCTGTAGCATAGCGACTCCGAAGAAGACGCGGTAGATGAGGTGCCCTTATCCTGGTGCTTCTCCTTGTCTTTCTTCTT
The DNA here is from genome assembly GCA_016271365.2 of Neoceratodus forsteri. Classification (NCBI taxonomy): domain Eukaryota; kingdom Metazoa; phylum Chordata; order Ceratodontiformes; family Ceratodontidae; genus Neoceratodus; species Neoceratodus forsteri. The sequence continues at coordinate 910,625,154 of CM057452.1, read as the reverse complement.
ACAATGGCCTTCGGGGAAGTGGACGCCTGCCGGAGCTTTTTTAACTCCTTCTCCACGGAGGACATTTTCTTCTTTAGTATGTGGGCCTCCAGGGACTGCTGCTTCCGTCTGCGGGTGGCGGCGTTGAATTTAAGGCAGTGCTGGCACTTCTCCACCTGATGATCCAGGCCTAGACAGAAGAGGCACTGGAATGGCCGCCCTTGCGGAGTTGGCCGCGACAAGTCGCGACTCTATTTATGTGCTCGAAGGTATAGGGGACGACATACACCGACGAATGCATGACGATTTAGTCGAAGAATCGAAAAAAAGATGGTAAAAACTACCGACGAGAGAGCTGACGAGCGTTGAACTGTACCATGAGGCGCTGACATGAGCTATCGGCAGGAAACAACTGGGGGGCTGGCGTGGGAGATCGCCCCTTTGTACTGATGCCGCATGACGTCGGTCACCTGACATGGGGGCGGTCCCCCGCCAGAGACTGCTAGCTAGAAAATTTTTCTCTTGGGTCCTGACGCCGGCCGGCATCAGTCCTATATGTAATTACCTACTGCAAGAGCCCTCTCGAAGTAAGATCTTAGAATTAGTGTGCAGGACTGCCCGGTCCCTGTGAAAAATCAAATAAGGCTCCTTATGTATCAGGGCCTGAAGCTTGGAAATCCTACAAGCAGAAGTAATGACAATCAAAAATAGCGCACATTGCAGCTCATCGCTGGTTCAAAGGGAGGAAGCGTGAGCTTCTCTAACACAAAATTCAAATCCCAAGGTGGGATGGGGTTGGGTTATGTTATGGAAAGGGGGTTTAAGATGGAGGATCCCTTTCAAAAAGGTCTTGGAGATCTCCAACTGAGCCACAGGCTTTCCTTCCACCAACACACAGTAGGCTGAAATGGCCGACAGGTGGACCTTAACGGACGAATAAGACAGACCAGAATCAGACAGGTGCAGGAGGGACTCCATAACCTGGGGAGCTGAGCAAGTAAAGGGGTCCCATCCTTTAGAAGCCGCCCAAATGGAAAAACGCTTCCATTTCATAGCACAGGTGGACCTGGTGGAGTTTTTTCTTACCTCTACCACGACTTGAGCGACCTTTTGGGAGACCCCAAAATGAGACCTGATCATGTCTGAAGGAGCCAAGCATGAAGATGCAGGGTCCTGAGTCCCGGGTGTACCGACCTGCCTTGATCCTGAGTCAACAGATCATGCCTAAGAAGTAAAAAAAAAACAAAAAACTGGGGGCTCCATTGAAAGCTGCTGCATTAGTGGAAACCAGATTTGCCTCGGCCAGAGCAGAGCTATGAGGATCATCCTTGCTCCCTCTGCCTGGAGTTTGAGAAGTACCCTCTGCAGAATGGGAACGAGGGAAGGCATACAAGAACTTCCCTGTCGAACAACGCATTGTGCCAGAAAGCTCCAGGCTTTGGAACGAGTGCGCAGAAGCTGAGAAGCTTTGCGTTGGATGGGGAGGCGAACAGATCAATGTCTGGGCAACCCCACCTCTGAAAGAGAGAGTCTGCTACCTCCAGAGTTAATTCCCATTCGTGTGCAAGGGACGACGTCTGACTGAGGCTGTCTGCCAGGATGCTGTGAACTTCTGGAACATGCACGGCTGTGAGAAACAGGTCGTGCTGGACTGCCCAATTCCACACCTGCATCGCCTCCCTGCATAGGGGGTATGACCGGGTGCCTCCCTGCTTGCTGACGTACCAGACTACAAACCCTGGGTTCGTTGGTCACCCAGGTGTACCACCCAACCCAGACAGGAAACATCTGTGGTGAGTGTCCAAAGAGGTGGGGAACTTTGAAAAGGAAGTCCCTTGGACAGATTCAGAGTGTCTAGCCACCACAGGGGATCCCTCTTGACTGCGCTGGAGACCAGACCAGGATGGTCCAGGTCATCCAAGAGCTGGTCCCATTGTGTGCGTAATGTCCACTGGGAGATCTGCATATGCAACCTGGCTAAAGGAACCATCGAGATAGAGGCTGCCATCAGGCCCAGTAAGCGCAACAACACCCTAGCAGGAAGAAATCTGGACGAGACCACTAAGGTGGCTTGCTCTCAAAGAGTCTCTGCCCTGTCCGATAGTAGATAGGCTCTGCACTGGACTGCATCCAAGACCACCCCGATGAACTGGAGGTTGTGAGAGGGGGTGAGAGATGACTTGGAGAGATTTTCCCCAGTTGGGGAAAAAAGGTCCAAAGTAACCAAGAGGGAGTCCAGAAGACTGTCCTTGGAAGGAGCTGTCAATAGCCAGTCATTCAGGTAGGGGAACACCGCTATACCCTGACTGCATAAGGCCACTGCCACCACCGCTAGGCACTTGGTAAAGACCCTGGGTGCCGAGGAAAGGCCAAAGGGGAGGGCTGTGAACTGGAAGTGCTCCCCCTGGAAACAAAACCGCAGAAAATGGCGGTGGCCTGGGAAAATCGGGATATGCAAGTAGGCATCCTGCATATCAAGGACACAAAGCCAGTTGTCTTTCTGCAGAAGGAGCAGAAGACCCTGCACTGTCAGCATGCAGAACCTTTTCTACTCAATAAAAAGGTTCAGCCTCCAGGATGGGTTTGAGGTTGCCAGTCTTTTTCAGGACCAGGAAAAAATGGGAGTAAAATCCCTTTCCTCTCTGGGGCGGAGGAACGGGTTCTACCACTGCCTTCTGTCTCAATACCCAGATTTCTTCCTCGACCAGCAGAGCCTGGTGCTGGGAGTAGTGCGAGCAATGGGGAGGAAAGTCTGGAGGAAACTCCAGAAACTCTAGTGTGTGCCCTCGAGAGAGATGAGCTGCAGGACCCATGCGTCTGAGGTGATGCCCTCCCACTCCAGGACGTGAAGGGCAAATCTTCCCCCCACTGGCTCCACGTTTTGAAGGGAAGACGGGACAAGTCAGGATGCAGAGGGGTGAGGGGGAAAGGGCCCTCCCACCAATCTCTGGGAATTGGCGGCTGGTGGAGAGGAAAAAGAGGAGCCTGTAGCTTGTCTTTTGGACTGCTTCTTTGGGACCGATTGCTTCCCTTGGCATTTAAATTGGTGCCAAAAGGGCTGCTTTTTCTGGGTCCCCACCCCGTACATGGAACAGACTGATCTGAGGGCCTGACTGCTATCTTGGAGGCGCATAATCAAATCTTTAGTATCCCCTCCTAAGAGTACTGATCCCTGAAAAGAAGCGTCCCGAATGGCTGCCTGCACATCCGAACGTCCAGAAATTCGAAGCCAAGCGTGCCTCCTGAAGCTAACCGCAGCAGCAGCGGAGCGGGCCACTGCGTCCACAGAATCACAGGTGGCCCGAAGAGCATGTCTGCAGGAAATTTTGGATAGACGAAGCTCTTTAGCAATCTCCTCGAAATCTGAATCCTCCAAAGACAAGATCTTGGCCTCGAGCTTAGCCATGGTGGCCTTTTGAAAGAACACCATATGTGCCACATAGTTTAGGGGCGCAGGGCATACATGGCAGAAGAGTAAACCTTCTTCCCAAATTGGTCCAACTGCCTGGACTCCTTGTCCAGGGATGTGCTCATGTGCTGGGGGTTAGCTGAGCGGTCATGAGTGGCAGTAATGACAATAGAGTCTGCCTTGGGTGAGAGTTCAGGAAGGGACGCCGTCAGGAGAGTGGTAAATCCTGTCTGCCTTCTTGGGGACAGCAGGAATGGAATGTGGCAACTGCCAAATGGTGGTAGTAAGGTCCTCATGTGGAGCTGTCCAAGGAGGAACCGGTATAGGGGAGGCAGCTTTTAGATCCAAGTGCTCGGCGAGATGCTTCCTCTTGGGGTCCAGATCCTCAGTATTCCAACCATTTGCGTGCTGGATTATGCAGAGGAGCTCAATGAAGGAGGGGTCCTCCTGAGGAGACTTGGACGACTCTTTGCCCTTTGACGGAGAGGATAGCTCATCTGAGGAAAACTCAGACGTGTCATGATCAGAGTCAGGGGGCTCTTCCCCTTCCGGACATTCAAAGTCTGGGAGAGTGGTCTTCTGTGGGGTGGTGCCTGAAACATGTACTGTGGAATGCAGTGAACTGGCAGACAATAAAGAGGGAGGAGGCACTGCCACTGTGCTAGGAAGCCTACGTTCCAGGTCCGAGACTAGCTGGGACCTTGTGTCCTTCCACCAAAACTGGATAAAGGATTGAAAGCCTGGCTGAGGAGCTTGAGGAGGTGGGTTGGCTGGGGGTGCATCATAATGTGCTCCCAAACCAGAATATCGAGGAGGGGGTTACCCCTGATAATATGGGTATCCCTGTTGATACCCAGAGAAATATCCCTGGGAATAATGGGGTGTCATCGGGCCCGATGACTGAAAAATGGGGGCCTGGTGCAGGGTGAAAAGAGGAGGTCCAGACATCAGGTCTTGACCTAGCAGCTTGGATGGGCCAGGAAAATTACCCGACGTCACAACAATCGACGTCAGGATAGCCGTCATCAGAGTAGCTGACGAGAGGGGAGTGAACGTCGGGACACTTGGTGTAGGATGAGCTGACATCAGCCCCATTGATGTCAGACTCTGTGTGAGAGGCCGGGAAGAGGACCCTGATGGAGGAAGATGACATGAGAAATCCTATGGTGCTCCTGACATTAAAGGAAGAGCAGGCAGCAAGTGACCAGATACTAGAGTAACTAAAGGGCCTGGCGAAGGGAAAGTATCCCGGGGAGGGATTTGGGGAACCACCAAAGGAGAGGGCAAAGAAAGGACCACTTCTAGGCACCCCTCTTCCTCCTCTGTCCCAGATGCAGGCTGCGAGGCAGGAGAAACCACCGGGGGAGGTGGAGAGGAAGACTCCTGCCCAGGCAGGGCCCAGGGGGAGGGACGACTTGGGGAAGCCAGCACGCTCTGCCAGATGTCGAGTGAGACTGCGTTAACCCCCAAAGGGCGAGCAACGCCTGAGCGGTTGTCTGAGGGTTGGACAACCCACTGACCGGGCCATACCCAGAGACCAGGCGGAGGGGGCCCTTGACCAGCTTATTGGTCTGAGTCGAGTGGACTATGGGCTGCTTCTGGAGGAAGTCTAACTTATTAACCACTGGGTGGGTCCTGGAGGAGTCGGTGTCCGACTTACCGGCAAGGACTGGGCGTTCGCCGGAGAAGCCTGTGGATGACTTACTGGTCGAAATAGGTTGGAAGATGGCGGAAGCACTGGAGGTCATCCCTGAAGCTGCCTGGGTCACCATGAGGGTGGGCAGCGGAAAAAGGGCCTTGCTGGTCAAAGGTTTAATAGAAGAGGATCGTTCCTGGTCCTATGGATGCTCCTTTTCTCTGTGCCTCTCCTTGTCCTTTTTCTGCTTATAGTCCAATGAAGGGGAAGAAGCTGTGTTGCAAAGTTTCTGCATCTCTCTCTTTCAAGTGTAGTCATTCTGGTTTTAAGGAGATAAGCCTCCAGAGCTTGCTGCTGTCGTTTGTGAGTGGCCTGGTTAAAGGGCTGGCAGTTGGGACAGGCCGCGGTGTCGTGGTCCGGGCCTAGGCAGAAGAGGCAGAGATGATGGCTGTCTTTGTGGGGGATTTTCACCCCACACTTGTTGCACTTCTTTGCCTTTGGAGGCAGAGATGGAGAAGACATAAAAGTGTGAAAAACAGACTGTATTCAAGAAACAAATGTAACAAAATGGCGATCAACAAAGCTGCAGTTTACCGCAAGGTACTAGCGCAGGTCGACGGTGGGAAAGAACTGGAAGGTGGGCGCGGGGACCACCCACTATATAGGGTCATGCTGACATCTGTCACGTGACATCGGGTGGGCGGTCCCCCGCCAGACACTGCTGGAAAAGTTTGCCGTGCGGTCGTGATGCCAGAGGGCGCAGTCCTACATGTTATGACCTACTGCAGAAACCCTCTTGAAGTAAGATCTTAGGATTTGTGCGCAGAGCCATTCGGTCTCTGTGAAAAATTAAATAAGGCCCCTTATACATAAGGGCCTGAAGTTCAGAAATCCTCTGAGCAATTCCATCCAGTAGCATTAATTTGAGGGCTTTTATCGGATTGAGCATCCTTGAATTAGCAAAATGGGCAACCCGAAAAAGGACAGACTGCAAAGTGGAGCGGACAAAAACAAAGGATCTGGTGGGGCCTCGTGATCTCAAGCTGGACAGCAGGCCGAAGCAGAAACCGGTTCTCAGGAAACCATTGCTTCGCTGGGTCACAAGCTTCAAAACCTAATCGCTTCGGTCTCCACTCTAAATCAAAAGATGGATGACTAATAGCAGGGTTTTGGTTGTGGAAAACGCAGTAGATGGTCTCAAAAAAGAGCTACATGATGTTCGGCGGCAAACAGAGTCCAATGCTACCACCAACGTCCTCGTGGTGAAGGAAAACCAGCATATTCGTGCACGCTTAGAAGCCCTAGAAAACCAGGCTCGATCGGGGAATGTGCGGATTTTAGGCCTCCCAGAGGGTAGTGAGGGAGACCACCCTATTATGTATCTCCAGGAATGGCTGTCTGAAAAATTTGTACCTGAAGGGGATGATATCTCTTGGGATATCCAGAAAGCATACAGAATAAATCCGAGAGGGCGCTCACAGAACACGGAGGTTCCCCGGACCCTGATGATCGTTACGTCCGGTGTTGGCGCCTGTGATCGCATACTTCGATATGCTCGGAGAGCATCCCCTATAATGCAAGAGGATCATCAAGTTTACTTCTTTCCAGACATAAGCTACTCTACGCACCAGAGATGCAAGCGTTTTGATGGGGTGAGAAAGACTCTAAGGGACACTGGGATTGTGCACTCCATGGTTTTCCTGGCAAGGCTCCGAATCAGACACCAAGGGAAGGTCTTTCTTTTTGCAGACCCTCTTGATGCTGGGAAATGGGCTACCTGCATGGCTACAATCACCGGATACCGTAAAGAAGCTGCCGATAACGACGATACCAATGGGGACACTTGAACGGGAGGCTCCGGTGATAAGCTGCTTTAATTCTGTCTTCAGACTTTCCAGCTAAGTGACTCTGTACACTAAATGACTCTTTATGCCCATTTTATGATGCTAAATTGATCAGCTCCTTAGTGAAATGACTCAATGTTGACTAATTTTCTCATGTTTTTATTTTGCCTGAGATGTACGTTTAAAGGCTGAATTCAAAGCTGGGTTAATTTAAAATATCTTTTGGCTCATTTAAACAAGTGGAAGAGGCCTAGTATACAACCTCTGTTGTACTTTCTTGAATTGTTGCATTATCAGATGAAAGTAAAGAGGGGGTGGGTTACAAGACTACAATTTAAATGGAGAAATTTAAATGGAGGGACTGAGTCTTCTTCTAACTACTTAGCTGATCCTTTAGAGGAGAAGCTCTTGGTTGATGTTTAAAATGTTACCTGTGGTTGTTCTTTGATGCTGCTGCAAAAAGTTTAATTTTTAGAACTTCTCTTTTTCCTTTAAGTATGAACATGGCACCCTAAGTCCCTTATGAGGATTTGATTCCTTTTACAAGGCTGGACACTGAAGGACAATCCTACAATGTTAAGCTAGCCATGTTGCTCAGGGGCTCATTCTCACAGTATAATTGGGACTTTTATTTGTTAGTATGAAGAAGGTACCCTCGTGTGATGTAACAAAATATAGTGGATGCAAAATTATTATATCCTGAATTGTAGGGGATCAACTTGTATTCCCAATGGTGCTTAATCTACTTGTGGTCTGTTCACTATATGGATTATATATACTGTCAAGATATATGATAAAATAAAAAAATAAAAGTTAAAAAAAAAAAAACAAAACAAAAAAAAAACCTCTGAGCAGAAGTAACCGCAACTAAAAAAAGAGCACTTTCCAGGACAAATATCGCATCTCGCAGCTTACTGCCAGCTCAAAAGAGGGCAACGTAAGCTTTTCCAAAATAAAATTAAAATCCCAAGGTGGGGCAGAGTTGCGGATGGGGGCTTCAAGTGGAGGATCCCCTACAAAAAGGTTTTGGAGATCTCCAATTGGGTGACAGTTTTCCCGTTCACCAAAGTGTGATAGGCAGTGATAGCGGACAAGTGAACTTTCAACAAAGAGTAGCGGAGTTCTGAGTCAGACATGTGCAAAAGGTATTACATCACCTGGGGCACCGGGCAGGAAAAGGGGTCCCATCCCTTTGAGGTCGCCCAAATGGAAAATCGCTTCCATTTCATAGCATAAGTTGACCCAGTGGAAGGCTTCCTAGCCTTCACCAGGACTTGGGTGACTCTCTTGGAGACTCCAAAGCATGACACAATTATGTCTGAAAGAGCCACGTACGAAGATGCAGGGACTTGAGGCCTGGATGCACCAGTCTGCCCTGTTCCAGCGTTAGTAGGTCATGCCTACTTTTTTTTTTTTAAAAAAGGACACGCCTTTTTTAAAGAAAATTATCTGAGGATCAGTGGCAGGATTTTTAGGACAGTAAATTAATAAAAAGGGAACTAAGAGAGCTTCAGTAGCAGACAAGTAGTGGAATTGCAGTATAATGTGGGGAGTGGTGCAATGCAGTGGCTGTGGGGCAGACATATTCAGGCAGACCTTCTGGACACTGAGGTGCTGCCCTATCTGCATGCATCTCTCTGGACTGCGGGATGAGGTAGCCAGACTCAGAGTGGAAGTAAACTGTTTCAGGAGTACCATCACCCCTATCCAGAGACCACCCAGTCCAATGCAACTGCCTCAAAGGATGCAGAGAACGAGAAGCACTTGGATGACAGTGGGCTCAGGGAGGGTTAGAGCGGTCAGGCAGAGGCACATCCCAGATCCTATTCCACTCAAGAACTCATATGCCACACTGGCAAATGAGGACAACCAAATAGAGGTACCAAGAGAAGTGGAAGGAAAGGATGTGGAGGTTAGCCAAGGAGGTGACCTCAGCGGGGAAAGCAGTGGACCCCAGAGGAGGAGGAAGCGAATCCTGGTGGGGGACTCCATCATAAGAGGGATCCAGCTAGGAACACAGGAGGGGGAGGACAGGGAGGTGAGGTGCCTACCAGGTGCCACGGCATGGAGGGATGGAAGGAAGATCCTGGGGATCACTGGGAAGGCAAGACGTGAGGGTGAGCTGGATGTCATTATCCACCTAGGTACTAATGACCTGGCAAATGGGGAGCCAAAGGAAGTTCAGGAAGAGTTTAGGAAATTGGGGAAGGGTCTCAAGCAAGTAGCTACTTCTGTCACTTTCTCAGAAGTACTTTCATGCAGAGGCAAGGAGAGACAGGGAGTGCATGCACCAGCAACTTTAACTCATGGTTGAAGAACTGGTGCTGTGAGGAAGGGTTTGGATTCATTGGTGACTGGGGACCCACCTGGAGGGATGGAGGTCTGTCAAGCCCTGACGGCCTGCATCCATCTTGGAGGAATCCAAGCACTCAATGATAAGTTTAAATGCTACATTGACAAGCATTTAAACTAGCAAAGGGGGTGGCAGGCCAGCAAGAGGGTACCTACTTGCTCACCCCCACAGCTAGCAGTGGAACCAGTGAACCAGAGGAGGCTATCTCTGCAAAGCAGTGTACAAAAGATGGAGATTAGTGCCCAAGAGGTGGACAGGCAGAAAAGGGCAAAATTCAGCAGAAGGGCAGACAGCAAGGAGAACCAGGGATAAAGGACAACCAAGGAAGGGGCTGAGTAGAACAGTGAAACAGTCTAGGGAGGTCAAATCATGGAACGCATGTGTGCAAATGCCAGGAGCCTTAGCAACAAGATGGAAGATCTGAGGCTGTCATGGTGCAGTCAGATCTGGACATTGTGGCCATCACTGAAACCTGGTGTAATGATAACCACGACTGGGAGATGGCCATACCTGGCTACAACATATTCAGAAGAGACAGAGCAGGCAGCAAGGGAGGAGGAGTGGCACTGTATGTGAAAAATGACATAAGGGCCACAGAGATCCAGGAGGAACAAAATGGGGGAGAGATACTGTGGGTTAAGCTGGAAGAGAAAATGGGGACAGCCATCCGCACAGGTGTAGTGTATAGACCACCAGCCCAGGTGGAAGAAACAGATAGGGAGCTGATGCTAGCCATCCAAAGGATGGCAGACAAGGGTGAGGTAGTACTGGTTGGAGACTTCAATATTCCAGACGTGGACTGGAGCATCCCAGCAGCAGGAACAACTAGGAGCAGATTTATCCTGGACTCCCTTCAGGGTGCCTTCCTCAAGCAACTGGTCATGGAACCAACTCGGCAGAAGGCAATACTGGACCATGTGCTCACAAACAGGGACAGTGTGATGGGGTAACAGTGGGGAGCACCTGGGAACAGTGACCACCAGTCATCGTGGTTTGAAATCACAGAAAGAGCAGAACCAAACCACACAAAACACGATCCTGGATTTTAGGGGGGGACTTTGGGAAAATGGGAGATACTTGAAAGAGGCATTAAGGGAATGGGACAGGAATCGGGTTGAGGAACAGTGGCAGTATTTAAAATGGGGATTACAAGAACAACAGAATTATGCATTAAGCAGGTTAGCAAGAGGAAAAGGAAGAGGAGACCATTACGCTTTTCCAAAGAGGTAGCAAAGAAAGTGAAAGCCAAAAGTTTGCATTCAGGCAATACAAAAGACACAGGCAGAAGGGGATAGGAGAAGTACCAGGAGAAGCAAAGGGAGGCAGGGAGGTCAGTAAGGGAAGCCAGCTCAGACAGAAGAACACATTGCAAAATCAGTGGGTAGAGGGACAAACCTTTACAAGTACACAAGTGAAAAAGAAAGACAAAGGGAGGGATAGTGAGACTGAAGGGGGAGGATGGGGCCAGTGAAGGATAACAACAGTAAAGCTGACATATTGAACAGGTATTTCTGCTCAGTCTTACTGAGGAAGAGAAGGTAATGGGTCTGAAGGGAGTACAAGGGTGAGAATGGTGCAGAAATGGACACAAGTCCCTTTACAGAAAGGTCCTGAAGGAACTGGAAGTAATAAGAGTTGATAGCAATGGGCCAGATGGGTGCACCCAGGGTCCTTAAAGAACTAAGAGAGGTGGTGGCTGAACCTCTGGCTATCCTGTTTAGCCAATCACTGGAAACAGGGAGGTACCCAAAGACTGGAGGACAGCAGATGTAGTCCCCTTATACAAAAGTGGGAACAATGAGGAAGCAGGGAACTACAGACCAGTCAGCCTCACCTCAGTAGTGGGGAAGATCATGGAAGCACTACTGAGAGAGATTGGTGGAACATCTGGTTGTCAATGGACTACAGGACCCAAGGCAGCATGGTTTCACCAGGGGAGGTCATGTCAGACCAACCTCGTTGAATTTTTTGACTGGGTGACTAGGGAGGTGGATCAGGGGAGGGCAGTGGACATGGCCTATCTGGACTTCAGCAAGGCCTTTGACACTGTGCCACATAGAAGACTACTACACAAACTGGGGAATATGGGTGTGGGCAGGTAACTGGCTGGGTGGCAGGACACAGAGGGTGGTGGTAAATGGCTGTCACTCCACAGAGGGAAGAGTGACCAGTGGGGTACCACAGGGATCAGTGCTGGGACCGGTCCTATTCAACATCTTCATCAGTGACATTGCGCAGGACCTAGAAGGCAGAATTTCACTGTTCGCTGATGACACAAAGCTCTGTAACAGAGTAGACACACCAGAGGGTGTAGACAGAATGAAAAGGGACCTGCAGAAACTTAAAGAATGGTCAGGGGTTTGGCAGTTGAAATTCAATGCAAGGAAGTGCAAGATAATGCATATGGGGCACAAAAACCCTGGCACAATATATCAGATGGGGGGTGAGGATATAGCATGCACCAAGTAGGAAAGGGATCTTGGTGTTATCTCTGATGACCTCAAGGTAGGGAAACAGTGTGACAAGGCAGCAGGTAAAGCAAATAGGATGCTGGGATGTATAGGCAGGGGCATCACCAGCAGGAAAAGGGAGGTCATAATACCGCTATACAAGACACTAGTGAGGCCCCACCTGAGTACAGTGTACAGTTCTGGAGACCATACCTATGTAAGGACATAGACAGGGTAGAGAAGGTTCAGAGGAGGGCAACAAAGATGGTGCATGGATTGCATCACAAGTCCTATGATGACAGGTTGAAGGAACTGAACATGTACTCCCTGGAGGAGAGGAGGGAGAGAGGTAGTTTTGATAGAGACATACAAGTATCTTACAGGGAGGAACAGGGTGCAGGAATACACTATTTTAAGCGAAAAGATGTTCCAGGACTAGAGGGCATGGGATGAAGTTGGAGGGAGGACGATTCAGAGGAAACAGGAGGAAGAATTTCTTCACAGAACGGGTGGTGGACAAGTGGAACACCCTGCCAGAGGAAGTGGTGGGGGCTGAAACAATCACGGGATTTAAGAATGCATGGGATACACATAAAGGATTCTGGAGGTCAGGGGTAAGGGGCAGCAGACTTCTAGGAAAACATAAACTGAACTTACAAGCTCAAATGGGCAGACTGGGTGGGCCATAGGCCCTTATCTGCCGACAATGTCTATGTATCTATGTATGCCGAAGAGGTACTGGGGGTTCCACAGCCAGCTGCTGCAGGAGAGGAAACCAGATCTGCCTGGACCAGAGGTGGGCAAGCAGCAACATTTGAGCCCCCTCTGCCTAAAGCTTCAGCAGAACTCTCTACAGAATGGGAAAAGGAGGGAAAGCGTACAAATATCTCCCTGTCCAACAGAGAGATAGCGTGTCTAGCTAGACAACACCAGGCCCTTGAACAAGCGAGCAAAACCTGGGAAGTTTTGCACTGAATGGGGAGGCGAAGAGAGCTACCTCCGGACGCCCGCAACGATGGAACAGATGTTCTGCCACTTCCTGGTGAAGTTCCCATTCGTGAGCTTGAGCTGAGGATCGGCCGAGGCTGTCTGCCAGGACACTGTGAACACCTGGAACGTGCACGACTGTGAGATGTAGACTGTGCTGGACTGCCCAGTACCAGACTCGCATCACCTCCCTGCACAGGGAGTACGATCAGGTGCCGCCCTGCTTATTGATGTACCAGACCACACACATGCTGTTGGTCTGCACCAGCAGTGTTCCCATAGAAAGTAGGGACTGGAAGGCCTGAAGGGCGTACAGGACCGCCCTCATCTCCAGAATATTTATGTAGAGAGAGGATTCCAGCTGGGACCACGTCCCTTGAGTCTGGTGGTCTCCCAGATGGGCTCCCCAACTTAGACCTGATGCATCTGTGGTGAGGGTCCAAGGGGGGTGGGTGGCCTAAAGGGTGCCCCCCAAGAAAGATTCAGAGGATCCTGCCACCACAAGTGGTCCCTCTTGAGTGCGCTGGATACCAGGATAGGATGATCCAGGTTGTCCATACGCCGATCCCACTGGACCCTCAACGTCCAGTGGGTGACCCTCATGTGCAGCTAGGACAAGGGGATGGTAGGGATGACCGCTGCCGTCAAGCCGAGGAGGCGTAAAACAACCCTGGCTGGGGCACGGCTGGAGGAGGCTACCAGTCTGGCCTGCTCCTGCAAAGTATCCGCCCTGTCCAATGGGAGGAAGGCCTTGCCCTGGACTGCATCCAATACCGCTCCAATGAATTGGAGGCATTGAGAGGGGACCAGAGATGACGTGGGGTAATTGATAGTAATACCCAGTTGTGCAAAAAGGTCGAGGATGGAGGACAGAGTCCTCCAGGCTGCTCCTGGATGGAGCTGCTAAGAGCCAATCATCCAGGTAAAGGAACACGCAGATCCCCTGCAGGTGGAGCGTCGCTGCCACCACCGCTAGGCACTTAGTGAAAACCCTGGGTGCCGAACAGAGGCCAAAAGGGAGGGCATTGAATTGGAAGTGCTCCCCTTGGAAGAAAAAATGCAGGAAGCAGCAGTGGCCGGGAAAAACTGGAATGTGCAGGTAAATGTCCGCATGTCCAGTGCAGAGAGCCAGTGGTCTGTCTGGAGCAAGGGCAGGAGTCCTTGGATAGTCAGCATGCGGAACCTTTTGTATTCTACATAAAGGTTCAGCTTACTGAGGTCCAGTATGGGCCTGAGGTCGCCCGTCTTTTTGGGGACGAGGAAGAAATGGGAGTCGAACCTTTCCCCCTCTGTGCCCAAGGTACTGGTTCTATGGCAGATTTTCGAATTAGAGTCACTATCTCGTCCCTTACCAGAGGAACCTGCTCTGAGGGCTAATGAGAGCGTCCTGGAGGTGAGTATGGAGGCCTTTCCAGAAACTCGATGGTGTGCCATTTTGCTACTTGTTGTATAACCCATGAGTCCGATGTGATGCCCTGCCACTCTGCGAGGTGAAGGGAAAATCTCCCCCTCACTGGCTCCACACTGCTGGGAAGTGGGAGGAGGGGAGGACTGTATGAGTGAGGAGATGGAGGAGCGGGAGGGGAGGTTTCCTTCCGTGGCTCGCTGAGCCTTGGAGGCGGGGGGTCGGAGGTGACAGTGGAACCCAATGTTCTCCTTTTGGTCTGATGCCTGGAGAACGGCTGCTTGTTTTGCCGCTTCTGCTGGCACCAAAAGGGCTGTTTAGCCTTGAAGCCCTCTTTATACATGGACTTGACAGATCTAAAGGCGTGTCCGCTGTCCTGTAGACCTGTAATAATATTATCAGTGACTCCTCCAAAGAGGACTGAAACTCGAAAGGAGGCATCCTGAATTACTGCCTGAATGTCTGGGGAAAGCCCAGAAATACTAGCCAGGCATGACGCCCGAGGCACACTGTCGTGGCGGTGGAGCGAGTTACTGCATCTACGGAATCGTAGGTGGCTCTCAGTGCGTGTCTACAAGAGATCTTGGACAAGCGCAGGGCCTTAGTGAGTTCAGTCTTGAGGTCCGAATCCTCCATGATCTCAAGTCTAGCCTCGAGTTTAGCCATAGTGGCCTTTTGACAGGACACCATGTGTGCTATGTAGTTCAAAGAACGCAGAGCACACGTAGAAGAGGCATAGACCTTGCACTCAAACTGATCTGCCTCGACTCCTCGGGAGGAGAGATGCTCATATGTTTGGGCCTAGCAGTACGATCGTGAGCCGCAGCTATCATGACAGAATCAGCCATGGGTTGAGAGGAAAGATGGGATACACCCTCTGGTGTGTGATAGTTTCAGTTCACCTTTTTGGGGATGGCAGGGATTGAGTGAGGCAACTTTCAAATGGTAGAGCAGAGATCCTCCGGGGGGGGCAGTCCAAGAAGGAATCAGAATGGGTGACACCTCTTCCATATCTAGATGCTCTGCAGGATGCTTGCATTTGGGGTCTTGCTCCTTCGTGTTTCATCCATTGGTCTGCTGGAGGATACAGAGGAGTTTGTGAAGGAGGGGGTCTTCTGGAGGTGATTTGGGCAACTCCTTACCCTTAGCCCCCGTGGTTTGGCTAGTTCTACCGAAGAAGAGGTGAAAAGTCCTCTGAGGATTCCTCTCTATCAGAGGTTCTAACTCCCATTAAAGTGACCTCCTGAGTGGCTCCTCCTGAAATGTGCACCGTGGCCAAATGGTGAGAACCGAGACCCAATCTCCACAAAGACATAGACAGGATGGAAGCTGTCCAGAGGAGGGCAACTAAAATGGTGCAGGGTCTGCACCGGAAGACATATGAAGAGAGACTTAAGGAGCTTAATATGTATAGCCTCGAGGAAAGGAGGGAGAGGGGGGTCATGACAGAAACTTTCAAGTACCTCAAGGGAATCAACAAAGTCCAAGGCGGTAGCATCTTTCAAAAAAAGAAGGTGTGCAAGAACAAGGGGCACAATTTGAAGATAGAGGGGGCAGCTCAGAGGTAATTAAGGAAGTATTTTTCACAGAGAGGGTTGTGGATGCATGGAACGGCCTTCCAGAGGAGGTTGTGGAGTCAAAAACAGTGGTGGAATTCAAGCATGCATGGGACAGTCATAAGGCAATTCTAGGGGGTTGGGGTAGGAAGAAGTAGGCTGCTGGTTAACTAGGATCTGCAGCTTATCCAGTAGGTAGGGAAATGGGCAGACTGGGTGGGCCAAGCGGTCCTTATCTGCCATCAAATTCTATGTTACCCACGGATGACAGAGCGAGGGGTGGGGGTAACCACCGTCAGTCTCTTGTCCAGGTCAGATACCATGATCTGGCATCCTGCCACCAGGTCTGGAACATGGCCCGGAGGGTCCTGTTGAGGCTGGGGAGAGGCTGGTAATAAGGGGGGACCATCCCAGAATAATGAGGGGGAGGGTACCCTGGCCCCTGAAAAGAGGGCAGTGTATATCTTGGCACCTGATATCCCAGGTAGTAACCATGGGCATAAGATGCCAACGTCGGGCCTAACGGCGGGTAACCTGGCGTTGGAAAGCCCAGGATGATCGTTGAACTGGCTTGGACCTTGTGGGGAGACGCCATGCTGGTCCGGGGAGGTCTCTGAGGCCTGGAAAGGGATCCGGCACTGGATAAGCCGGCGTCGGGACACCTGGCGTCAGGACACCTGGCATCAGGGGCAGCCGTAGGGGCCCTGACGGCGGCTCTAATGGTAGTTGATTTAAAAAGTTTGACAGAGCATCAGGTGTCAGAAGAACCCCTGGTGTCGGGGCTAAGGCAGGGCCCGGAGGGAGAGGAAGGTCCCTGGGAGTTGGCGTGGGGACTGACTCAGATGTCAGATTTCTGGAAGAGAATCCGTGGGAGTCTCGGGGATAACTTGTACTGGAGTGGGGGAGGAATGCACCACATCCAGAGGACCCATTTCTCCCTATGTCATGGATTGAAGGTCGGGTACAGGAGGTTCCACCGGGGAAGGTGGAGGGAAAGATTCCTGCCCAGGAGGGACTGGGCAAGAGGGCTGGCCATGAGAGGTCAGCGAGCTCAACTGGGTGTCGGGTGATCTGGCGTCAGCCCCTGATGGGCGAGCTTCGACAGGGCAGTCACCAGAGTCCCTGGCATCTGTGGAAGAAGCAGAAAGCGGAGAGTGGGCAGAGGGCGAACCTCCAACCGACTTATCGACAAGTGGTTCCCTCAGAGCGGGAATCCATCTTACCAACAACTGGGTGGGCTCCAGAAGAACCAAAGTCCAGCTTACCATGGAGACCGTACGATCACTGGGGGGTCCCAGCAGGCGACTTAACGGTCGAGGAACCAGGCTTGGAGCCCATCCTGATGGGCTTGAAAGTAGAGGAAGTACCTGGAGAACTTGACGAAGAAGAAGGCTGTACTATCACCAGGGAAGGTGGCGGGGGAGTGGCCTTGTCCGACGGGGAGACCGTGGTCTTAGGGCAGGCGGCTTCTGTGGAGGAGAACCGCTCCCGGTCCTCCAGATGCTCCCGTTCACGGTGCTTCTCCTTTATTTTTCTACTCAGAAGAGGGGGAAGAAGCGGATTCCCTCAGGTTTTGCATCTCCTGCTCTAAGGAGGCCATCCTAGACTTCAGAAGATGGGCTTCCAGGGCTTGCTACCTGCATCTGCGTGTGGCCTGGCTGAAGGGCTCGGTGTGACTTGGACCTAGGCAGATGAGGCAGAGATTATGGCCATCCTTATGAGGAATCTGTGTGCTGCAGTTCTTGCACTACTTCTTTGTTTTGGGTGGAGAAGACATAAAAGACGAATTAAGCGAACTATTTCGAAAAAATAAGAAAAGGACTAGAACAAAATGGCAATCGACTGGAGCCATGTTTACCGCAAGGTTCTTGTGCAGGTTGATGGTGGGAAAGAACTGGAATGTGGGCGCGGGGACCGCCTACTATATAGGGTCACGCTGACATCAGTCACGTGATGTCGAGTGGTCAGTCACCTGCAAGATATTGCTAGCAAAAGTTTGTAATACGGTCATGGTAGCTGGAGGGCACAGTCCTATAGGTTATGACCTACTGCAGGAACCCTCTCTAAGTAAGATCGGTGCAATCAGTATTATGCTGGCCCCCTATATCTGCAGTTTGATTAGCACCCTCTGAATCAGAGGAAACGGGGGGGAAGGTGTAAAAGAACACCCCGCTCCAGGAGAGGGACAATGCATTTCGCCCTGGATTTAGCAAGCAGTAAGTGGGCAGTTTTGCGATGAGTGGGGACGTAAAAAGGTCCAACTATGGATGATCCCATCTGGGGAACAGATCTTCTGCGACAGATGAGAGAAGTTCCCACTTGCGCATGCTGGACTACGTCCTGCTGAAGCTATCGGCAAGGGTGTTTAGCATGCCTGGGGCATGAACTATGAGAGGACTAAACTAGTCCAGTACCATACTCTCTTGAACTCCCTGCACAGGAGATATGAACGTGTCCCCCTTTGCTTGTTGATATAATATAAAACACTGAGATTATCTGACTAGATCAACAGCTGACCCAGGAGGAGATGGCTCTGAAAGGCCTGCATGGCATATTGCTCGCATCTCCAGGACTCCGATATGCAGGGAGGTTTCGATCTGGGACCAAGTTCCTCGATTTCTAAAAGGGACCCGGGTATCCATGTTGGGTACAGAATGAAAAACAATACAAATACAGTTGACAGCATACAGTACAGTACAACAAATTAAACAGTAGGATACAGTAGCTGTTATCCAGGCAGGAGGATATATGTACAAAATATACATATACAGAATAAAGAGAATAATGGATATCTCACAGAGTATTATTGGTAAGTAATACCATCGAGAGGTTTTGGACACGTAGGAACCTTGGGAGCGAAGCTCGAGAGGTTCTAGTGTCCAGAATCTCGAGATGGTATTACTCATCGGTAATACCCTGTGAGATATCCATTATTTTCTTTAATATTTGGATGCGAGAATTTTTTGTTGGTTTGGTTTTCATACTGCCCGTCTGAGCTGACTGCCGTACTTTCTTTGAGACTTGTGCTGTGCCTCTGTGTCCCTGCCGCCCGAGCGGTCGGTCACACACACCCACGGTACTGGAAAGTTTTGTTTCAGTCCTACCTTTTGGTTTAGTGTGTGTGTGTGGGGGAGACACAGGATCAGCTAGCTAAATCCTTGGTGTGGTATGCGTTAAAACAAAGAAAGAAACTGAGGAAGCACTATAGATGCTTTATGCACTCATTAAGCGAGAGATCTCCGCCATGTTTTTTTAAACTGTTTTAGATGCCCACAGAGACAAACCGTCCAATGACGAGCCACGCTGTACATATTCACGCTTGATTGACGTTTGCCAGCCTTACCAGTTTTTTGAATTGTGCGCTTGTGCTCTTGAGCTGCAGTGATAGTACTATCGTTCAGGTTCCGAACGACACTATTACGGGACCTGAACGATAGTATTATCACTCTCAATGTGTGGTATTATCACTTCGGGAGTGACAGTATTACCCCCCAAAAAAATTGTATGCTTTTGTATAGCATTAAATTGATGATCCATATATTAAAATGTATTATAAAATGGGCAAAGGATTTTAAGCAATCTGATAGGTTGCTAGCCGTGCATTAGATGTGTCTAATGCACAACTAAAACTACAACCCCATTTAGAATACACAGGCCCATTTTATAAGCGCAATAAGCCACTCCGGGATGCGCATTGGAGCAGTTCTAATGCACGGCTGGACTGACGACTCCTGCCTGTGGCCTCGTGCCTCACTATGTCCCCCTAGCCGTGCATTAGAACTGTCTAATGTACACCCCATCGTGTCTTATTGCTTACTTTACAGATACAGTAATATGAGCAGATGTTGAGCTAGCCTATACATGTGGTAGCTAGGCTAATTTGTCAAACACTAGGTAGCTAAGGAGAACTAAATACAGTTGCAGCTAGAAGTAACAGAGTGCAGCCTCCAGGAGGCATTGTCATGAGTCACA
Organism: Neoceratodus forsteri; assembly: GCA_016271365.2. Taxonomy (NCBI): domain Eukaryota; kingdom Metazoa; phylum Chordata; order Ceratodontiformes; family Ceratodontidae; genus Neoceratodus; species Neoceratodus forsteri. The sequence goes on along the minus strand of CM057452.1, from coordinate 910,605,563 downwards.
TCCCTGAGACGTTAGGAGGTTAATATGTTCATGGCTGTGGACTACAGTGGAGGTGAGGTCAGAGTGTGAGGGTCAAAGTCCATTGAGACAGAATTGTTAGCGGATGCATTGGCAATTCCAGGAGGACATGATGTGGGTTTTCAGGGCCGTCTTAAAGGGACCTTGTCTGTCTATAGCAGTGACAGACGGGGGAAGGGCATTATACCAGGTGGGGGCTCTGATAAGGAAAGATCTTTGGGCTAAGGCAGTCCTGATCGTGGGGACCTTTCAGGTAGCTTACATAGAAACACAGAAGTTGACAGCAGATAAGGACCGCAAGGCCCATTCAGTCTGCCCATTTCTTTTTCTACCTTATGTTTTGGTGGCAGTGCGAGTGGCTACGGAGAAGGTAGTCGACTGAAGAGAGGCAGTGACCCCTCGGGGGTCAAACCCAGGTGGATGTTTTTAGTAAGGAGACATGTCTGATAACAGTAGCCTTTCTTCTAGCAAGAGAATATTAGCGAACGCATAGAGTGTGCAGGTGTGCAATCGGTTGTCTGCACTGGAGAGGAGCCCACAAGCTTTTTTAACTGCCAACTGGATTTGGTAGAGTGCAGTGGGGTCAAAGGCAGTACAGATCGTGAGCCCATAATCCACGAGAGACAGGACTGAGGACGTTATGGCCAGGTGCAGAGCTTCTTGAGGCAAGCAGTCTTTGTGCCTGTATAGGAGGCCAATATGGGCACTGGTGGTGGAGGAGAGTATTTTGATATGTTCGTGGAATGAGCGAGTGGTGTCAAAGGTGACGCCCAGGTATTTATAGGTTTGGCCCCGATCAACTGGGGTAAGTGAGCTGGACAGGATGTTCAGATGATATTCCTTTGTCCTGTTTTGGCGATGAGCAGACAGCATGTTTTTTTTTTTTAATGTTGACCACTAACCTGTGGTCAGTGAACCAGTTTTCTATTTGCTTGAAGGAGTCTTGTAGGGAGAGACGGAGAACAGAGGGGTCTGGGTGGGAAGTGTATAGGACGGTGTTGTCCAAATACAGAGAATGTTCCCGGAGCAGCTGCTGGGCAGAGAGTTAAGACAGATGCTAAAAAACAGGGGTCCCGTAGTGTGGAGGACAAAATGTTGTTGATTTTAACACTCTGCGATCTGGAGGCAAGACAGCTGGAGAACCAGTCGAGGGGCCCTTGGGAGACCCCAATGTGTCTGAATGTGTTCAGTAGGAGGGGGTGAGAGATCGTGTTGAAGGCCTTAGAGAGGCCGATGAAAACAGCACCTGCAAGGTGTTCCCTCCCTATCCAGCACAGAGTGCAGTGTATTTGAGAATTCAATAAGGGCAGTCGTGGTGCAGTGACCTGCCCTAAAGCCACGTTATTCCCTGCATAGCAAGCTGTGGGTGTGGAGATATTCCGTGAGCTGGTCAGCCAGGATTTTTTCAAGGGCTTTAGAGAGTGGGGGGGGGGGGGAGGAGACTGAGATGGGCTGGAAATTGTTTGGAGAGGAGTGGTCACCGCTCTTTAGAATAGGGGCTATTACTGCAGTTTTCCATGCGGCTGGGAACTGTCCCAAGCATAGGGAGTGGTTTAGCAGGTCGGAGAGGTGAGAGAGAGGACAGCATCAAGTATGAGGTAAAGGATGCGCATGTTGAATGAGTCCTTGCAGTAATTAGAGACGCTGGGGGCTTTCATTAGGTAAGCTTTGGCTTCCGAGGGGGGCGATGAGTCTGAGAGAGAAGGGGGTGCGCTAGAAGGTAGGTGCAGGGGTGGGGTGGATGGTGTCGAAGAAGTTACTTGGGAGTATTGAGCTAAGGTCGGAGAAGGTGAAGTTGAGGCAGCTGGCAATGCACAGCGGGTCAGCAGAGATGGTGTCATTAATATTAAGTTGGGATGGGGGGTTACGAGATTTCCCATTAAGGTCTTTAATGTTGTCCCAAAACTTTCTTCAGCTCCCCCAGGAGGCGGCTAGGGTGATTCTGTAATAGTCCGCCATGGCCTTGCGTTTTGCCCAGGTGCACTTGTTGTGGGCAGTTGTATAAGCCTGTCTGTCCACCTGTGAGTTTGAGGCGAAGGCTCGGTGCCGGAGGTCATCCCTCAACTTGAGCTGTTGCAGCAGGGCAGGAGTAATCCAAGAGGTATTACGTTTCTTAGAGATGATTTTGAAGATAGGGGCAAAAGCATCACAGGCTTTGTTGAAGGTGCGGGTGAAGTAGTCTAGGGTATCATCTATATTCGAGGCCTAAGAGATAAGGGACCAATCGCAGGTAGCCAGGTGCTGCTTGAGTATAGTGAGACCACCAGGCCACCAGCAGTGATGGAAAGTGATGTTGGGTGGGGGCTTGGGTAGGTGACAGGACCAAGAGAATAGTATTGGGGAGTGGTCACTCAGGGAGTTTGGCAGAACCACCGGTAGATCAGTAATTCTGTGTGGGTGATTTGTAAGCAAGATATCTAACAGGGTGTGGGTATCTTTGGAGAGATTTGACCGTGTGGGCTGGAGACTAATTGGGTCATGTCTAGGGCAGAAAAGGTATCCTTGGCACAGGCAGAGGAGCTGGCTAACCAGTTGATATTAAGTTCACCAACTAGTATATGTTCTGCTTTGTGGGGGAGGCTAGAGAGGTGGTCTGAGAGCGACTGTATTGCAGCTGCTTTTTTTTTTGAGGGATATAGGCAACCGTGAGAAACGGGGGCTCTGTTAGGGTTAGGAGTGAGTTTTATTGTTGATGGCTTGGGCCCCCATGGTCCAGCTGCGTGGGGGGCCGGTAGGGTTTGGCAGAGCAGTGAGTCGTGGGTAATGATAGTATATGGCACAGCCACCATCCTGCTTCCCATCCTATTTTCCCTGCAGAGGAGAAGCCCAGGAGGAGACAAAGGTGTACGGTGTCTTTTGAGAGCCAGGTTTCAGTTAGCGCTAGGACAACAGGTTGATGTTGAACAAGCTCATACTGTTTTGGGGATCAATTTTTGGGCAGGCTACAAATATTCACTGATGCTAAACACAGGCTTGAAGAAGGCTGTGGCTGGTTGCAAGTAGCAGGGCCAGGGTTAGGATGTATGTTGCCTGATATTAGCAGCAGGAGGTAGATTATCCTCAGGAGGGAAAGGAGTCGTTGGCTCTTACAAAGGTAGCAGCGGAGGGTGTGCTTAGAGGAGGGCAAGCAGGGAATGGGCATGAGGAGGAGGAGGGTTGGGAAGGCCTGGTGTAGAAAACGGCAGGATGGCTGGGGTGAGTGTTTTGCTGGGGAGGGGCTGGTGGGGTGGGATGGAAACTGTCGATAGTGTTGGTGCGAGGTGGTGGGGGTGGGGTAAGAGTCCTGTGTAGGGTGAGGGGAAGGGTGGTGGGCCAAGCGATACATGAAACTGCAGTACAGGCAGTACCAACAGTATAAGCACTGTTAGTTTGTGAGGGCTGGAAATGCCAGGAAACACACACTGCATGGTATCAACCAAGTGTGATAAGGAGTGCTTACTGACATCTTTCATTGTGGTGGACACAGTGACGCAGTGGTTGGGTGACAGCCCTTGGTGCAGGAGGTACCAGGTTCAAGACCCAGGAGGGAACACCACATAAGGTGCCTAGGTAAATGGTGTGGGGTGCCTTCCTAGGAGGTGGGCGATAGACTGAAATCTGCAGGTTCAGTAGCGACTCCTAGTGGTAACTGTTGGAGGGCAGGAAGGGAACTGGGTACAGAAAAGAGAGGAAAGACAGCAGCCGAGTGGGATACAGGAGAAAAATGCAAGGTAGGAGTGGAGGGCTTGGACAGGCTAGAGAGTCCAAGAGCAGTGAGATGAGAGGGGGGCCAGAGTGGAAAGGGAGGAGAGGAAGAAAAGCCCTCTAGTGGGGAGTTTGTATAACCTGCTAATGGGAAACTAGGGATTTAGGAAAAGTGAGGCAGGAAGTCGGGGGCCTATAAGTAGAAGAAACAAAGGGCTCGATTAGCATGCAGTGGGAAAGGCAGTATACTACCACAGGCCCCTACTGCACATGTGCATGATCTCTGCCACTGTATTGGGATAGAGTCCAGACTATGCATGTGCGGGGAGCAAGAGAGACAGAGGCAAAAATGGTGGTGCTAGGAGAGACGCCAGCAGGACATGCAGGCACCAGGAGCCCACAGACAGAAACAGGTAAAATCACTTAACCTGAGCACAAAAGCATACAATGCAGAACAAGTAGCATACGACTGTAAATCATTGCTCACAAGCACTAGAATAGCCCCTTAAAGTTCCTGTTAACAGTAGCATCCCAAGCCCGAACTGGAGGCATCTGTGGTGAAGATCTACTGGGGGAGAAGGTGTCTGGAATGGGACCCCTGGGAGAGGTTCTGTGGGCCCATCCACCACTGGAGCACCCTGTGGACTGGGAAAGAGACTAGCACTAACTTCTCTAATTCGTCCATGTGTTGGTCCCACTGCACTCTTGAGTGTTCACTTGAGTGTTCACTGGATGTTCACTGGAGGACTAGCATGTGTAGCCTGGCCAGGGGAACCGTGGGAATGGCAACAGCCGTAAGAACCATAGTCTCAGGTACACCCTTGCAGGAATATAACATCTCTGGGCAATAAGGCACTCCACCCTGTTTAGAGGATGGAAGGCTTTGCCCCGCAGTCCCTATATAGTGCAATCTCTGGGACAGGATCAGAAAGGCCGTTGACAGTGATGTTGAGAGAGAAACAGTTGAAGGGTACGCTCCAGGGTCCAGAGGAGCTGTTCTCTGGATGGGGCCTTTAGAAGCCTGTTGTTCAGGTAGGGGAAAACGTACGGTAGTAAGGAAAAAGCCTTGCAAACTTTGCCCTCTGTCAGTAAAAGGCGCTCAAACTACTGCATGTGTATAAGAGTAAATATTTTATTGCACTTATCCACACATAAAAAGTATGCAAAAAGCAAATGATAATCACCCCCTGCAAATCACCACCAATTTGCCCAATTGGGGCAGGGGACAGAATCTTGGAAGCTTATTTTTACTGCTTTACAAATTGTCATTTAGCCTGATGCAACTCAGACTAGTGGGCTATTTATTTTTGCTACTATGAAAACATACAGTCCCTCCCTTCGGAGATCTGCAGCTACCGCTGCTAAGCACTTTGTAAAGACCCACTGCGCAGAGGATAAGCCAAAGGGCAATGTTCTGAATTGGTAGTGTTCGCCCTGAAAAAGAAACCGGAGGAACCTCTTGTACAGTGGAAACACCGAGATGCAGTATGTAGGTAAGCAACTTCCATATCCAGGGAACACAGCCAGTTGCCCTGCTTGAGTAGGGGCAGCAGGCCCAGCAGGGTGTCCATGCAGAACTTTTTGTACTGGATATAAAACGGGTCCTTGATATCTAGAAAGGGTTTCCGATCTCTGGTTCTTTTGGGGTTCTTGGATGGACAGATGGGTTGGGGTATAGTTGGAGAGTACTGGAGGAAGTCACTGGAGGCATTTCTAGAAGTTCCAGGTGCGACCCCTCTCTATAATCCGAAGAATCCAGGCATCTGAAGTGATGATTCTCCACTAATTCAGATGGAGGGAGAACCAACCTCCGACCACCACCTCTTGGTCGAGGATCGAAGAGTGGGACCTGGCAAGGAGTCAAGCTGAGGCAGATCCAGCCACTGGGGCTGACCCATCACTCCTAGGACATTCTGCTGCAGCACAAGAAGAGGAGAGGGTAGACAAAGTGGAGGAGGCCTTTCTCATACCCTAAGGATGGAAGGCTGCTCTGGACTTGTGGGGCATCTTACGAAAGGGCAGGCAATGTGTACTCCTAGGCTGTGTATGATACAGCGAGTGGACAGACCTAACAGCCCTGCCAGATGCCTGTAGGTCATTAATGATGTCCTGAACATCTGGCGCAAATAGTCTGGAACCACTGAAAGGGGTGTTAAGCACCTTATGCTGGACATCTGCAGCAAAACTTGAGATCCTCAGCCAGGGGTGCCTGCAAAAGCAAATACCTGTGGCAGTAGCCCCAGTACCGATATCAGAGATAACATACACGACCCTGAGGACACGTTTGCTAGTATCCTCAGCACTCTGCAATCACTTAAGAAATTAAAATTACTTACCTATCATAATTCTTGATTTTTCTGTGTATCTTCACCATTCATCACTATGATGGGTATCTGGCCGGAGCCAGGATCCCACAGGAGATGTGCTACGTGGTGCTCGCGGGTTTGCTGTTATCTGCTGACGATTCTACCTTAGCCCCAGTTCTGAACGCTGGCGAGAAGGATAGGAATGGATGGGGGGTGGGGCAAGGAAACCCAAGGGATAGAAAAAAGGAAATGATATAAAAACTGAAAGGAGAAATAAACAACAGAGAGGACAGCAAAAATAGAGAGAGAACAGCCTAAGGGATTGGGATAGGAAAGGGCCCCAATTTCTGAGTGAAAGAAGAAAGGGTGGAGAAGGGAGGGAAGAAAGAAGAGAATGAAGGTGGAAGGAGGGGAGGACACCGTTCCCACTCAACCTGGGATGCATGGACCTCAAGAGGGTAGCAAGATTCAGAACCCCATGCTGCAGAGTGCAGAAGAGAAGACACAGGAGTGCTCCCCTGTGCAGCCAGGGTAGCCCCAAAAGGCAACCAGAGTTAAGGGAAACCTATGACTCGAGGTCGAATAGGCCAAGACAGGTTGGATGGCGTCCACACCTCCTGCCAAATCAAGCATAATGTCCCCAAAGGGGATATAAAATAAGGTATAGGGATAAAACAGAGGAACCTATCCCTGTTGGAACTAGAAGGGAGGAGATGCCCCAATGTGGCATTAATAAAATAAAGGGGAATTACTGAGAGGGTACTCGGGGGTCCCACATCTCTCTCCCCTGCTCGGAAACCCCAGAGGTTGGCAAAGAACCGAACTTCAAGAGGCAGGGGAAGGGGAGAGAGAGAGAAGACCCCAAGATCCTCCAAGCAAAAAACTCCTCCCTGTCTGTCTAAAAGGTCCTCGTCCACCTAGCCACAAGGGAGAGGAGGAAGAAAAGAGGTGCTGGAATGCAAGAGAGACACAGAGGGGGGAGGAGGATCGCCCAGAGACAGAGGCCCCAGGGGAAAGGAGGGCGGGATTTAGTGATGAATGATGAAGATGCACAGGAAGATCAAAGAATTATGGTAGGTACGTAATTTTCATATCTTCTCTGTGTCAATCCACCATTCATCACTATAATGGGTGAGTACCTTGGCCCCCGAAGGGGGCCCAGCACCTCCCTAAGGGACAGAGTACATTAGCCTCCAGTGGGGGAAATACTGGAGGGGAGAACCCTTGCAGGCCTGAGACTGGTCTGGGTGAGACAGGCATCTCTCCGGAGGAGAGGGAGGATGCCCCTGCAAATTCCATCTCACCCTACGGGAAAAAAGTACAGGTTACTCACCTGTAACAGGAGTTCTAGAAGTGGTATATGTTGTTCATCCACACTTATTGGCAGGTTTCTTGCCGCTTTAAATGTTGCCGGTAGGTCTTCAAGCTGGCTCCTCCCACCCACCCGGCTGGTAAAACTCTCGGCTCCGCCCCATGACGCCAGATCTAGCCCGGCTAGCCAGGTTGCGTCGCGGGTTGGTGGGTTGTGTGGATGAACAACATATACCACTCCTAGAACTCCTGTTACAGGAGAGTAACCTGTATTTCTAGGGACGTGGATATGTTGTTCAATCCACACTTACTGGCAGACTCCTAGCAGTTCTCTGGGAGGAGGAAGGCAAGGCGCACACCCCCTACTTAGGGAATAAAGACTGGAGAACCGAGGTCCCAAAACCAGCATCCTGGCGTGACTAGGTCGATGTGGTAATGGGTAATGAAGGTGTGTGCTGACTTACAGGTAGCAGCCCTGCAGACTTCCTGGATAGGGACGTCCCTGGAAGCAGCCACCGAAGCAGCGGTATGGCTGGTAGAATGAGCTCTTATCCCTTTGGGAGGCTCCATGCCCGCCAACCTATAGCAGAGATCTATGCAGGAGGTGACCCACCTGCCTATCGTCCGCTTGGCTGCAGGTCTGCCAGGTGCGGCTTCAGCGTAGGTGACAAACAGCTGGCGAACCTCTCCCCGAACTTCAGCTGTTCATGCCTTATAATAAGAAAGCGCTCTTCTAGGGTTCAAAGTATGGAGCCTATATTCGGCCTCCAAGGTGTGACGGGGGTAGAACACCGGCAGAGTCAACACCTGGTTAAGGTGAAACTCCGACACCACCTTCGGAAGGAATTTCGGGTGGGGGCGCAGGACAACCGTGTCCATGCGGAAGACCAGATAAAGAGACTCGATGGAAAGCGCCTGGAGCTCTCCCATCCTTCTGGCTGACGTTATAGCCACCAAGAAGGCGGTCTTCCATGACAGGTGAGAGATGTCACACCTGTGCATCGGTTCGAATGGCTTGCCCATGAGCTTAGCCAATACCAGCAGTAGATCACACAGAGGTGGAGGTTCTCGCACTGGAGGGATATGTGATCAAGGCCTTTGAAAAGCGCCCACCACCTTCTCCTGTAAGCACTGACTGCTTTCCGCCCTGCCTGGTAAGCAGAGATGGCTGCCGGTGCACCTTAAGGTCGTCGACCGAAGCCCTAGCTGAGAAAGGGACCATAGGTAGTCCAGAATGCTGGCCAAGGAACAGGAGGAAGGGTCCAACCCCTTATCCCGACACCAAATGGAGAATCTCTTCCATTTGAAGGCATAGCATTTTCTGGTAGACTCCTTACGGATGCCTCAACAATGCTGAGGACCTCGTCGGAAAGACCCAAGGCCTGGAACTCTAGCCACTCAGGAACCAGGCTGTCAGGTGCAGGGATTGAAGGTCCGGGTGGAATACCTTCCCCTGATTGACTGAGATCAGGTCCGGGCGGGCTGGAAGCCATCTCAGGAGCCTGGAGCGGAGGCTGAGGAGATCTGGATACCAGAACTGACAGGGCCAGTCTGGGGCTACCAGAACCACCTGCACCTTGTCCCTCTTCGCCTTGAGAAGCACCTTGTGGAGCAAGAGAAATAGGGGAAAGGCGTAGAAGAGGCCCGGGGTCCACGGCCTCGAGAAGGCATCCCCCTGCAGCGAGCCCTGCTGAGGGGCAGGCATGAAACCGCCTCAGCTTCGCATTCTCCCTGGAGGCAAACAGGTCCACCTGAGGTGTGCCCCAGTGGGAGAACAGATCGTGTACTACTTCCAGCAGGAGAGACCACTCGTGAGATGCAGCACCTATCTGGCTTAGGGCATCGGGCAGAGTGTTGGAGGCTCCCGCCACATGAATGGCTAAGAGATCCACCTCCAGTCTGCCCATGAGAGACCAAGTGCGGAGAGCTTCCTTGCACAGAGGCAAGGAGCGCGTCCAGCTCTGGCGGTTTAGGTAGTACATAGTCGTGGTGTTGTCTGTCTGGACCTGGACCACTTGACCCCGTACAAACGGAGCGAAGGCGGTGAGGGCTAGTCGGACCGCTTGAAGCTCCAGCAGGTTGATGTGGCATCGAGACTCCTGGGGGGGACCAGAGGCCGTGCGCTTGTAGCTCCCCCAGATGGGCACCCCAACCCATTAGAGAGGAGTCGGTCGTTAGAGTGACCGTTGGCTCTGGGCAGACAAACGGGATACCCTCCTGCAGATGAGCGTGAACGATCCATCCCTGGAGAGCGTTCCCCATCTCCTGGGTCACTATCACTGGCTGGTTCGGAGGACTGGTGCACTGTGACCATTGGTAGGCCAGTCCCCATTGTAGGGGATGCATGTGCTAGCGGGCCCAATGGACCACGCTGGTGCAGGCCTCCATGAGGCACAGGAAGTCCCGGGCAGGGCGCAACTGCCCAACCAGAAATGATTGGGCAAAGGAGGAAAGAACCTCGGCCCTGTCCGCCGGGAGTCGTGCTCTGGCTCGAAGAGAGTCGAGCTCTGCTCCGATTAATTTAATCACCTGCGTTGGCACGAGTTCTGATTTGGCCTCGTTGATGAGGAGGCCAATCTGAGAGCAGACCTGGAGGGCCAGATCCCTGGACCGCTCCACCTCTGACTTGGAGGAGGCTGCTATCAGCCAGTCGTCCAGGTAAGGGTACACCCGGACCCTTCGGCACCGCAGGAATGCTGTCACCACTGCCATGCATTTAGTGAAGACCCTGGGAGCTGGAGAGAGGCCGAAGGGCATGGCCCGGAACTCGTAAAGGGATCCTTTCGCTCTGAAGCGGAGGAATCGCTAGTGGAACGGACAGATTGGGACGTGAAAGAACGCGTCCTGAAGGTCCAGAGAATGGAACCACACGCCTTGTTCCAAGGATGGGATGATCTGAGCCAGAGTGACCATCCTGAAGGTTCGAGACCTTAGGAACTTGTTCAGGTCGTGGAGGTCTAGAATGGGGCGCCAGCCCCCCCGTCCGTTTTAGGACCAGGAAGTACCTGGACACAAACCCTGGGTCTGAAGGAGGGTCCGCCACCTCCCTGATCACCTCCTACTGGAGCAGCAGGGCAATGTCGGCTTGACGGGCCGACAGAGAGGTTGCGGACTGCAGGCCCCTGCAAGCGACGGCTCGAGCAGGGGGGGACTGCTCGGCTCCCAGCGGCAGGCCCTTTCCTACCACTTCCAACACCCAGCGGTCCGTGGTGATATCGGACCAGGCGGAAATGAAGTGGTGGAGCCGTCCCCCCATGGGTGGAACCTGGGGAGGAGTGACGAGGTTGGGGGTGACACCCCTCAACCAGTCACTGGGCAGGCTTGGAGGAAGGACCAGTCGAGGAGCCTCCCGGACTTTTTCCTCCCGGCTTCCTGTTGGAGGAAGCGGCAGGCTTGGCTTTGGGGTGCCAAGTGCGAGCCTGCTGGCCCTGATGCTGGTGTTGCTGGGACGGACGAGCCGCAGAGGCTGAAGGACGAAAGGGCTTATGCTGCTGCTGGCGGCCTTTGTCCTTCTGGGCAGACGTGAACGAGTCCAAGGTGGACTTCTCGATCCGTTGGAGATGACCCCTCACCCCGGGGTCCGAACAAGTCGGTACCCAGGAAGGGGACGTCTGCCAGCTTGTGCTGGGTATCCACCGTAAAGGTGGAGATCCACAGCCAAGCTCTGCGGCGCATGGCCACTGTGGCCACTACTGACCGGGCACACGAATCAGCGATGTCCAAGGAAGTCTGGAGCTGCTGTTTGGCCACCGCCCTTCCCTGATCCCGCACCTGCTTGATCGTAGTTTGGAGGTCAGCCGGGAGATGAGGAATCACCTCATCCAGGGAGCCCAAAAAGGCGTGAGAAAAGTGTGCCATCAGGACGGCCGAGCTGGCCTGATGAAGGCCTAGGGAGGAAGCGGCGTAAACTTTCTGCCCAGAGTAGTCCAGCTTCTTGGACTCCTTGTTGGGAGGCTTGTCCACGTCCCGAGTGTTCCCAGAACACTGGAAAACACTATCGGTCACGAGCCCCTCTGCAGAGGGGTGCTCCGAGAAACCGGAGAGTGAACTGGTGGGGACAGCATACTTCTGAGCCATCCTGGTCAAGGTGCTGGACAAGAAGCTTGCCGCTGCCATAGCTCCAGGCTAGGCCAACAATGGCTTCGCCACAGGAAGGCCTCCGTGGGAATCTCGGGTCCAGTATCTCCGAGGGGATACTTGGGTCTGCTTTTGAACGTGGTTCGAGCTTCATCCCAGTGGATTCTGAGATGAGCCAAGCATTCCAAAACGAGATGGGCTCGCCCACTGACTGACCCCAGTGGACTCCAAGTCAAGCGGCCTGGAGAACAAGGAGGAGTCATCATCAGACTCCGAGGAGTCTGAGAACAGCTGCCGAGCGCCTGAGCCACCCTCCACCTGCCGAGGTCGATCAGGAGTGAGGGTGACCAACAACCGATGGGGCAAGCCCTGACCTGACCGAGAATCCTTGGTTGGGGCCCCAGATTTAGGTTGTGGCCAGATTTGGGTTGTGGAGGCAGGGGTTCCACCACGATGGAGTGGGCATGGCGGTTCCGCCGAACAACCGTGCGGCCGCTTCCTCGACCGCTGTGAGGGTTGTTTCAGCCGTCCCGGTGACAGCCACTTAATGGCCAGGGAAGATGACGAAGTCGGCCTATTCCCGGTCAAAAGGAGCTGCTGCCACATTAGCTCCTCGTAACGCCGATGCAATTTGTGCCGGAGCCTATCCTCCGAAGAGGATGAAGACAAGGATGAGCGGCGGCGCCGCTTTCCATGGTGCCGAGACTGCCAATGTTGTCGGGATCGGCTGGACCGAGAAGAGGTCAGAGACCGAGACCATCAGTGTTTCCGAGGGTGGGTCTGAGAGGGGGGCCGGGGAAACCTGCTCCTCCCTCGGTTCAGGGACCTTAACCGGGGACTCTGGCACAGGCAAGTCCTCGGTTTCCACCAGGTGAACCGGTGAGGAAGGGCTGTCGGCTTCTCCAGTCGACAGACCACCCGACGGATCTCGACCGCATCGACGGATGTCTTGGCCAGCTGACCTGACAGGGACACCGTGAAGCCAGCAGCCTTAGCCGCAACCTCAACCGAAGTCGAGTGTTGACTCTCCGTTGAAGGGGACCTCTCCCGTTCCCACGAATGTCGATGGTGGGACTTACCCTTGAGGTCCTTCTTTTTGGACTGAGAGGAATGTCCTGAAGGGCCTTCTCCCTTGGTGGAGAGGGATTGGCAAAGCTCTTTGAAAGAAGCTGTGTAGGAGGATTCCAAGGAGAGCCGGATAAATGCCGCGACCGAGGATGATGATGATGCGGCCTGGGCTGCCTCCTCCTCGAGGGCGATCATCTGCTCTAGCTGTTCTGCTGAGCCCGCAGCTGTAGATACCGCCCAATGGGCCTCCTTAGACTTAACCGGACGATAAGTTTTCGGGTCGCCCCAACAGTAACCGGGCAGCGCGGTCCTCCAAGACCTAAGCCGAAAAGGATTTGCACAACTCACAAGCCTGTGAGTCATGGCTGAGTCCAAGGCAATAAACGACGCGGCGGCGGATCGTCCGACATCTTCACTCACAGGGCACCGACAGAACCGGAGTCGACGGTTCATCGCAGCCGCGAGGGAAGATACAGACCGAAGTCTTGTAAATCGTAAAATAAGTTTTGGATTGACCAAAGAGTGTGAATCCAGCCTGAAACGCAGAGCGTTAAGGAGGGAACCTGAGCTTCCAAGCGGTAAGGAAGATCTGGCGTCATGGGGCGGAGCAGAGTGTTTTACCACCCGGGTGGGTGGGAGGAGCCAGCTTGAAGACCTTCCGGCAACATTTAAAGTGGCAAGGAACCTGCCAATAAGTGTGGATTGGACAACATATCCACGTCCCCAGAAGGTGGGTTCCCCGGAAGGCGGAAGAGGTCACCCTATGCCAGGCCAAGGGTGACAACTGGGATAGACGAGGTCATGCCGACCCCCTAATGCAGATTGCTGTCCCACTAGCCTGGAGGCAACCTCACTGGTGTCGTAAGCCCTTGCTTGGTGCCTTGCTAACTCCAGGCCTTGCTTGGAGAGGGCCATGGCTTGTCTGGTTACCGCTGCATCAGGCAAAGAAGCTAGGACCTGACCTAGCCTCGACCACAAGTACATGTTATAGGCAGCATGGTGGGCCTGATGAGCTGCAATGCAGAGCAGAAGCCATGCCAAGGAGAACGTCCTCCTGCCCCAAAAACCAAACTCCAAAGAGTCATAATCTGGGGGCTGGTCACGGCTTGGGCGTCTATGCCCAGAAGGGGTTTCCAGGAGCATTATGCAGGAGGGGAGAGGCAGAGTCTGGAGACACCCCGGGGGGCACAATACCCGAGGCGAAGGTCCACTGGAACTGGGGAATAGGGATGCTGCCAGACCCGGATCGACGCTTCCTGAAAAGGACCAGGCCAGGCAGGGACCAGAAGGTCTTCCGCACTGAATTCGCCTAAGAAGGCGCACGTGACTCGGTCCGGATTGAGCGCTACAGGAGAAGAAATGCTGAGTTCGTTGAGCAACCTTGACAAGAACAGCTGATATGCAGACGAATCAGCAGCTGGGGAAAGGTGGACTGAAGACTCCCCTCCCCTCAGAAGAGGAAGATGAGGAAGCCAACGAGCTCGGAGAGACGGGGTCAGGCTGAGCAGGGGAGTGGTGAAACACCTGTTGGTTCGCAGCTCTAAAGTAAGTAGGGAAATACTCAGCCACGGCCCTGAACTGTTCCCAGGAGAGAGGCTCCGTAGTACCAGAGATCCCTGGGAGAGATGGAGGTGTTGGCAGAGGCAGTGAGGCCAGGCTCCTCCGAGGAGGAGCACTGCATCTGGTTGGGCAGGGGGGATCTGACGGGAGTCCTCAAAAGAGGAGGAGCCCCGGTGGTCCCAGCAGATGTTGGCAGCTCAACCGGACCGGAACGGCCAACACTGTACCCAGAGGAAATCCCCCCGTGAGGTGACCATGACTGTGAGAGTCCAGAAGGATGGCCCCTGACCTCAAAAGCAGCAGTCCCTCTCAATAAGTCCTTGGGGGAGGAGTGAGGGTCCACACTGTGACTTCTCCCAGAACCCAGACGGGTCCCAGGGAAAGGCCGCTGTGCCGAGCCCTGGCCACTCAACCCCTATGACTCCAAAAAGGCCCTCTTCCTCACAGCCACCAGTTTAGGTAACTGACAACCTCCAGCTGAGCCCTGGGAAACAGCAGAAGGTACAGCACCCTCCCCTTCCTGGGATGCTCCGGTTTGTCCCAAACTCAGACTGGCCAGGGTCACCAAAGAAGCGGGTACCCCACATGAAGGAACAGACAGATCCATGGTCCCGGGTTGTGCTGCAGGCTGGTCAGTCCCACTGACCCCAGAAGCAATAGAATCTGCCCGGCCAAGAGAAGGAGGCTGAGTGGGGGCCAAGATGCTGGATACAGGGAGATCGGAGGATCCAGGGGAATCCGGGAGCCAGTCCGGGTCAGACCCCGACTCCTCCGAGGAGGAGGACAGAGAGGACTGAACCCAGACCACTCCATGATCCCTCCCAGCCCCGGCACTGCGAACGCCACCACAGCCTGCAGCAGCACCACGATAGACGCCGACCCCCTCCTCGGCACCACAAATGGCACCAGAGCCAAGGGCAGCACTGGCCACGGCACCGCCCCGGCACCGGAGTTGAAGGTGGCACCGGACCTTTTGCTGGCACCGTGAAAGGCACTGGAGTCAACCCCCTCCCTAGCACCACGAACGGCGCCGGAGCTAGGGTCGGCACCAAGAAAAGGTCCCGCACCACCCACGGCACCAGAGTCAAAGGTGGTGCCGAGGGATGGCCCGGCACAGCCTGCGGCGCTGCCCGAGCCCCTGGAGCCACAAGTGACACCGGAGCCAAGGGCATGCCAACAGACAGTGTTGAGGATGGTGCCAGCCCGGGCCCACAGGCCCCCCAGAGCTCGACATCGGGGGAGCCCCGCCTGCGGAAGCGGTCACAAAATCTATGTCTCCCACCTGGCCCCGAGAGGCCAAACTGGGCCGCCTGCACCATGGGAGGGACCCCTGCCGTGGCAAGGCTAGGAATGGCAGAGGCCCCCTCCTCTGTGGACCCGGAGGAAGGGTAGAGAGTTCTTACCTTGGCCTGCCGACTGCGAGCCTGCCCTCCAAAAGTCGGTGGAACACGTCCAACTTTGAACGCGCACATCTCCAGGACTTGGTGATCCATTGAAAAACAGGCGTTGCAACGATCCATGTCATGGCCTGACCCAAGGCAAGAGAGGCACCGTGTCATGCTGGTCCGCTATGGAGTAAAGACAGCCGCAGGGACACCAATGCATAGGGGGCCATCCCACATTCGATTTCATTTTCTTATCCCCGGGACGAGACATGACCAGACAGAAAATCAAACAAAACAAGCACTCTGCATTGCTAAAACAAAAGGAAGGATCTTACTGGGAGATCTCTGAAGCGGCGCCGAGCAAAGGCAAACAGAACTGAGAGAACCAAGACTAACACACGAACTAGGCTGAGACAAGGCCGCACTGCGCAGTAGAATTCGAGGCTTCCCACGAGGTCCTCACCTGATGGCAGGAGAAGAAAAGCTGGGGCTAAGGTGGAGTCGACAGCAAATAACGGCCAACCCACGAGCGCCACATAGCACGTCAGCCTAGAGAGCGGCGCCACCCCTGCATCAACTCCGCCTCCACCAAAGAAAAAAGAAAAAAAAAGGCTCCCGCTAGGTCCTGGCTCCGGACGGATACCCATCATAGTGATGAATGGTGAAGACTGACACAGAGAAGATCCTCCTGTTTCTGGGAGCAGTCTGGGAGGGCATGGGTAGCCGCCTTGCCCTTCTTCTAGATAGTATTCTGGTATTTAACCATATGTGAGAGGTATTAGCAATCCTCAGTCCCAAGGTGGAGAAGGCGTATACCCTCTTATCCCAAAGGTCAAGCCGCAGAGATTCCCTGTAAGGGGTAGGGCGCTGAGGTGCTTAGGCAGCTCAGACCTGTCATGAGCTGCTTAAATGACCACTGAATTGGTCTCAGGTTGGGCAGCATAGTAAGGTAGGCCCTATGGGCCATGATACAACTTATGTGCCTGTTGGGCATGGCAGGAACCAGGTCAGACCTGTGGCAAGCGGCAGTAGCGGCATTCCTCAGGGCTAGGAGGAATGACCTTTTAGGAGGAGATTCTGGGATATCCAGAACATCCACCAGCTCCCATCTGGTGGCATCCTCTTCCTCAGTATGGAAGCCCATGGCTGTGGACAGCTGCTTCATAACATTGACGAATGTAGGGTCCTCTGAAGGAGACACTGGAGTATGCATGACAGAGTCCTCACTCACCGAAGAGGCAGTGGACCTGTCAGAGGAAAGAGGTTCCTCCTCTTCCTCAGGCAGGATGAGTTCAGGACAGTGGTACTCTTCGATGTCAACCTGCTCCAACCTGAGGTCTGACGAAATAGGGACTGACGATGGCCCATGTGGAATCACCCAAGGTGGCTGAAGTGGTGTCGACAGCGCAGGGGGCCCAGGCCTATAGGCACCCAACTAGTGGACCAGGACTGTATTAAATCTGGCCAAAGCATCACTGAAGTTGACGACAGCAGACTGGTGTGTTGACGAAGGAGGGGTCGTCGGCATGGGACATGACAACCCATCCACCGGAGCCTGGGAGCCTGAAGAACCAGATGGCCATGGACCTGGAGAAGTATCAGGCCACAATGGAGGGGCTGTCATCGACGAGCCAAGTGTCGACGAACTGGGGGCTGATGACCGGAGGGTCAAAAGGCCACCCTGAGAGGTGGGCGGTGGTGCTGTCATTATGGGCCTGGACAGCTATAGGTGCTGGTGCAGCTGCAACCGGAGTACCCCAGGAAGAAGAAGAAGTCATCTTGGATCGGGAGCGCCTCTGGGGAAGCGATCCCCTTCCTGGTCTTTCTTGTGACTTCCCGGAGGACTTGTTTTGGGCCTTTGTGGCCTGGGAGCTTGATGACCTCACTGGCGACTGGGAGGGAAGGACCCCTGCCCAGAATTGGCTACCTGTTGTTCCATCAGGAATTTTATGAGATCCTTTTTGCGTTGCCTGAGGGTGGTTTGATTACATTTCTGGCCAAGCTCACAGTCCGAGATGTCGTGGTCAGGCCCAAGACAGCAGACACAGAGGATATGGTTGTCTGAAGAGGCAATCTTCTTTCCGCAGCGACGGAAGAGAGAAATGGAAGGATTAACTCTCAACAAACAAGGTAAAGGAATCTTATTTAAAAAAAAAAAAGGGATTCTAAAAAACTAAGTAAAATAAAAGTCATAGGCGAAAATGACGCAAAACTGCGTCAGAGCTTCAGTGGAGACCCATGTGAATAGAGTTGATGGGAAAGAACTGAGGAGGAAGCAGGGCCGCTCACAACTTTACAGGGTTGGCGATGTCGGCAGATGACGTCAGCATGGGTGGCACCAGTGGTACTGCTGAAAATCTTTAGTGTGGATCCTGCTTCACCGACGGTGACGTTCCTACAGTGTGACTTGATGACTGAGATAATCCCTGCCAACACCCCCACTTCTTCTGTTCTCCCAGGCCCGCCCTGGACCCAGCTCTTCCCTGCCACTCCCGCCCCTCATGCTTTATCTATCCCCTGCACCCTCACAGTCAAGTCCTCATCTGGGTGTCGAACTAAGGGTCTCCATCGCCACCAGCCACTAACCAGAATAATCACACTACTATTATTACTATCCGGGAATGTACACCCAAACCCAGGACCTATGACTTCCAGCCCTCCCAAACCCCGTACTGCAACCGGCCTCCGTTCTGCATCCTTAAATCTTTCATCTTTCAGAAAATTAGATGTGCAAGAACAAGGGGGCACAATTTGAAGCTTGGGGGGGGGGGGTGGCTCAGAGGTAATGTGAGGAAGTATTTTTTCACAGAGTGTGTTGTGGAGGTGGAATTCAAGGATGCATGGGACAGGCATAAGGCAATTCTAGGGGGTGGAGGTAGGAAAAAGTAGGCTGTTGGTTAGCTAGGATCTGCAGCTTATCCATTAGGTAGGGAAATGGGCAGACTGGATGGGCCAAGCGATCCTTATCTGCCGTCAAATTCTATGTTTCTTAAACATATGCAGTCTCTTAAAGAAATCCGCTGCCCTCCAATGCTGGATCATTCAAAATCAACCTGACATACTCGCACTGATTGAGACTTGGCTCTCCAAATCTACCCCCGACTCTGCCATCTCCCTCCCTGGATATACCCTCCATAGGAAAGACCGAACAGGCAAATGCGGCGGTGGTTGCGCACTACTCTTACGGAGTCCCTTGTAGGTCAGGCACTCCCTGCTCCCAAGCTTGATTATGGAGTCCAAGCCCTCACATTAAAAATTACCCCTGACCCCGCCAGAGGTCCTCTCTTCCTCACGGTCTTCTACATATCCCAGAGGAATCAAAATCATGCAATCCAGTCCTTCATTGACTACCTCACATCCCTCCCTCACAAAGCTGAGCAAGTCATCCTAGGTGAGCTTAATGTTAACTGGCTTGCTTCCACTGCCTCCCACATCAGGGACTCCTTTGCTGCCCTGGATATGTCCCAGACCACCAGATTTAACTGCTCTAGTGGCACCAGCACCCTCCTAGACGTTGTCATATCTAACCACCCCCACAAAATCCGGGATGTCACTGTCCTCCCCGACTCCCTTAGTGATCACTCCCCAGTCCTCTGTCTCTGGTCATCCTCCATACTGAAACCATTGCCCCAGGCCACCCTGCGCTGACGCTTACGCCCCGGTGGCCTCAGAAAATTAAAGCAACACCTAGCCCAGCTAGACTGGTCCCCTATCTGGCCCGCTCCTGATACTGACTCAACTCTTGACCACTTCACAAGTGCCTTCTGTAACACTTGTGACCTTTTTGCCCCCCTTACCAGAATCCGCTCAAAAAAACACAATGCCCCCTGGATCACCACATCCCTTATCCAGAGACTTAAGAATAGAGATAACCTCTGGCACATTGCTGTAGAATCTGGAAAGGCATCTGATAGATAAGCCTACAATGCGGAACACAATAAGTGCACCTGAGCCATTAGGTGGGCCAAGGCAGAGCACTAACAGACCACTCTCACTTCCACCTGGGGTTCAGCTCGGACCTCTTGGGATAGCGTGAAAGAGCTAAATGGGATATCCCGCTCCCCCATCCCATCTCTCCGTTGATGGCACCTCCACCACAGATCCGCTCCTCATAACTAATCACCTCAACACCGCCTTCTCTGACCTAGCTTGGTCCTCCCCAACAGCTTCTTTGACCCAATCCCTGCCTTTCTCCCCCCAGTCCTGCATCGCCCACCATTCTAACTGCGCAACCTATCTCACCACGAAGCCAGGCTGCACCTGCTAAAAGCCCTTGGTAGCAATAACCCCAGCAGCGACCCCCTCGAGTCCAGGATCCTACGCATGGTCCTGGACGAAGTCCTAGTCCCCCTGACTGACCTTCTAAACCGGTCTCTATGCCTGGGTCAGATCCCAAGTGCTTGGAAAACTGCCGAAATCACACTCATACATAAGAGTTGGGACCAATCCACCCTCAACAATTACCGGCTGATCTCCATCCTCCCCCCACTCTCAAAAGCTCTTGAAAAAGTGGTGTCTATCCAACTCTCTGAGTACCTAGCCAAGTACGACATTATGTGTCCAGAGCAGCATGGTTTCCACCCAGGGCACAGTATAACCACTGCTCTCCTGGAATTCTCCCAATTCCTGCACGCTGCCCTCGACTCTGGCAGCCTTGCAGGAGCAGTGTTCATTGACCTCTCCAAGGCCTCTGACACTGTCTGCCACCTCCTCCTGCTCGACTCTCTCCACCAACTCAGCTTCTCATTACCTGGTTCTCGAGCTAGCTCTCTGCTAGATCCAAGCGCATTAAGATCAATGGCTCCCTCTTTAGTACTCTTCCCGTTCACTCCCGGGTCCCTCAGGGCTCCATCCTGGGTCCAGTACTTTTTAGTCTATCGCCGATGATGCGGTTCTCTTTGCCTCACATCCTGATCCCTCCTCTCTCCAATTATTCCTCCAGCAAGCTTACAGTCAAGCTGAAAGGTGGTTCATTGACCGCCGAATGGTCATTAACCTAAAAAAGACCAAGTCAATGCTTCCCCCCCCCACTACCAAAACAAAGCTAAAAAATACCCCCTCTTGATTATTCCCAGCACTCTGCACCCTCTTGAGCAAATGACCACTTAAATACCTAGGCATCACATTCGATACTGCCCTATCCTTCCACACCCACATTAATGCCTTGTTTGCCACCATTAACTCTCAGATTGCCCTGCTATACCAGCACAGGGATTGCCTGCCCCAGGTTGCCCTCAGACTGGCCATCACCTCCTCCGTCTTGTCCCTCGTGGACTATTGCTTGCCCATTTATGCTGCAGCAGACCACACTGCCCTCTCCAAAATCCAACTCTCCATCAATAAGGCCTGCAGGCTTCTGACCGGTGCCCCCAGCCACACTCACACCTACCTGCTCTACTCTACCGCCAACCTGCTCAACTTTGAGGAGCAACTGCACTATCAGACCTGCCTACTCACCAAGAAATCCCTGCTTGGGCTCCCCCTCCCCCGGGGGTCTCCGCCTCTCTACAGCGGTTGGCACCATCTGTCACCACCCGTAGCTCTATTAAGGCCACCTTCCAGTTACCCAGAACCAACACCTCTCTTACCCAGAGATCTTTCTTCTACCGAGCCCCCGCCTGGTTCAACTCCCTCCCTAGCTGCATCTCCAACTTGCCCAAAATTGGCTCCTTCAAAACTGCCCTTGGAACCGTATCTTTAATACCCACTGTTGTAGGGTTCACCTTCTCCTAGCACCCCCATTGTATCCTGCAGGACCCTTCCACCTTGCCCCCTGATTCGACAACGTCCATTGGACAACCATTTCCCCTCCCCCACCCACCCCTCCTACCCCTACTAGATCTTTATAGGGATATAACCTGCTGGCCTTATTTGGACCTACTATATCCATGTTTTGTAACATACTATTTGCAACATTATGTAACCTAAATGTTTCTGTGTTAAATGTTTCTTTTTTACTGCACCTGTAATGTTGTCCATTGTTTAACTTGCACTATGTATTACTGTCTGTCCTCCCTGCAATGAGGTGCCTTTGTAAATGAGTCTCTGACTCAAAGGTTGTAAACCTGACTTATAATAAATAAATAAATAAATAAATAAAAGTGTCAGTTTTGTGTTGCCTGAGGGCGCAAAAAGGTCCAACTCAGGACGACCCCATCTGTCAAACACATCTTCTACCACCAGGGTCAGAAGCTCCCATTCGTGGGCTTTGGACATTTTGGACACCAAGAACATGGACGGCAGAGAGCACCAGCCTGTGTTCTATGGCCCTGTACCAGACTCTCATCGCTTCCCTGCGTAGGGAATAGGAATGAGTCCCCCCATGCTTGTTTATGTAATAAACCATGCACATGTTGTCTATCTGAATCAAGAGCGGATCTGGGAAGAGCCAAGTCTGAAAGGCCTGCAGGGCATACAAGACTGCTTGCATCTCCAGAACACTGATGTGGAGTGTCTTCTCCAACTTGGTCCACAAACCTGGAGTTTTTGGTGAGCGCCCCCCCCCCCAAAGGTTCGAAGCATCTGTCGTCAGGACCTGCTGAGGGGGAGGAATACAGAAGGGGACCCCCTGAAGCAGGTTGTTTGGCTCCAGCCACTATAACAGTACCCTCTGGACTGTATCAGAGACCATAACTGGCTGGATCCAGGGCGTACATGCGTTGGTCCCACTGGACCTGCAGCATCCACTGAGGGCAAAGAGAACCGTGGCGATGGCAGCGGCCGAGGCCCAGAAACCGTAGGAAGGCCCTCGCTGAAACATAACGGCTGGAATAAAGACGACGAGCTTGGTCCATCAGGTGCTCTGCTCTGTCTGAGGACACTTCCTTGGCCGTGTCCTGGACTGCCCCTATATACTGGAGACCTTGGCAGGAGTGAGGAAGAATTTTGGCATGTTGATAGTGACTCCCAAAGCCTTGAACAGAATGTGGGTCTGTGCCAGGGTTTGAAAGAGACGATCCCTGAATGGGGCCGCTAAGAGCCAATTGTCCGGGTATGGGAATATGTAGAAACCATGCCATCTCCAGGCAGCTGCCACCATCAGGCACCTGGTGAAAATCCTGGGCACTAAGGACAAACCAAAGTGCAGATGCCCGAATTGGTAGTGCGCACCCTTAAAGTGGAAACAAACGTAGTGCTGGTGAGGGAAGAAAACCTTAATATGCAGGTAGGCAACCTGCATATCCAGAGAGCAGATCCAGTCCTCCTGATACAGCAGGGGCAGCAAACCCTGAAGGGTAACCATCCTGAACTGTTTGTACTCTATAAACAGGTTCAGCTGGCTCAAGTCCTGGATGGGACGAAGATCTCCCGTCCGCCCTACTGAGGCTGCGGGATTGGTTCTATAATCTTTTTTCAAAGTAAGGCCTGAATTTCTTCCCTAATGAGGGGAACGTGACCGTGAGGGTAAGAGGACTGGCCTAGAGGATTTTCTGGAGGCCACTCTAAGAACGCTAGCGTGTGGCTGTGCTCGATGAGCTGCAGCACACAGTTGTCTGTAGTTATCTCCCTCGACCTGGACAGGTGGAGGGAGAAGCAACCCCCTATGATTGCCTCCTGAGGTTCTATTGGAGGGAGGTGGTCTGGTAAGGAGTCAGGAGCAGCAGCCATTGAGGTTGCGGCTGTCGCTCAGGTGCTATGGGTTTTGGGGGGGGTAGTCTCCGTGTGCCTGTCCTGAGCCTTTGAAGGGGGTCAGGCCTGCCTGCAGGAAAGGGCGACGAAAGGGAGCCCTCTGTCCTGACTCAGTTTGGGTATGATACATAAAGTGGATAGATTTGACAGCCCGTCCTGAGATCTGCAGTTTGGAGAGGAGATACTGGACATCTCCGCCGAAAAGTTTGGGACCCCTGAAAAGGGCATCCATTACGCTGGTCTAGACATCCTGGGTGAAGCCCAAGACCCTTAGCCAGGAGTGACACCTCATACAGATGCCCGCAGCCACTGCCCAGCTTGAGGTGTCCACATCATCATAGGCAGCCCTCAGGATGTGAATCCACATGTCCGATCCTGTTCTGAGGACCTAAAGGATCTGCTGCTTGTAAAGGTTATCTGTATTGGCCAGGATAACCTCCCTAGCCTGGTCCCATAATAGATTCTGAAACTGCACCATATGGGCCAAGTAAATGATCGCCCGAATGGCCAGAGTGGCAGAGGCGAAGGCATGCTTGCCCATCTGGTCCAGCTGGGGAGACTCCTTTTTTTGGGGGCATAAGTGTTTAGGCCTCTTGGTGCGGTCGTTGCGCGTTGATGACGGAATCGGCATTGCGCTGTTCCCTAAAATATAGCTTACCAGCCAGAGCGTGGTAAAGTCTGTCCATCTTCTTGGATACCACCGGAACCGTGTGGGGGTGGGGTTCCAGGCAGCTCAGGCGACATCCTCATAGGAGTCAATGATCTGGACTACTAAGGGAGGGGCATCAGGCTGTCACAGGTTGACAGCCAACTGTCGCCTCTCAGTCTCCCGCTCCTCAGTCTCCCATCCCATAGTGGCTTAAATGTGCCTCGTCATGGTCATAAAGGTAGGGTCATCAGGGTGAGGGTGGGGGTGGGGATTTGGGAACATTACTCGGGGCCTCTTCCCTTTCTGAGGAGTCGGGGGGAGAGAAAAGAACTCATTACTGACGCTCTCCTCCCCATCATTCCCGTCTTCAGGCTGATGATCGTCCGAGTGGCCAGAAGACCCAGAGTCAGGCCTACCCCGGGGACTGTGAGGAACACTAGAGCTTGGCTTAATGGGGGCAGGGAGAAGGGGGTCTGTAGGAGGCCTTGGGGGGGCAGAGCTGGTGCCCTCGAGGTGGGAGCCTGCATCTGCATGAAGGACCAGAAGGCTGAGATCAGGTCATGGTATCGACTGTAGCTGGTGCCGGTTCCCCTGGCATCAGGTAGGGGTATACTGGTGCAGGTCCCGAAGGCGTTGGGTATGGATAAACTGGCACAGGTCTCACTGGTGCAGAATAGGGGTAGGCAGGCCCTAAACCCACCAGCGCCCTGCACCTAGGCTGTGGGTCTACGGGCGCAGGCTGGGGTAGGCCAGGTGCCGGTCCCACAGGAGCAGGTAACAGGACAGGCACAGGCCTGAGGGGAGTCGGCAGTGGCTACACAAGACCTAGTGCAGGCAGGGCCAGCGTATGCAGTGGAGGAAGAATGGGCACATGTCCAGTGGGCATAGACTGGGTGGGTGCCGGTGGAGGATCCATGGGCACCATCCAAGGAGAGGTGGGCGCCAGAGTGGAGGGCGAACCCCCCCCGAAGGCTAAGGAAAGACCAGGCTTTGGGAGGCTCTGGTGTCCTGCAGCGTCTGCCCCCGAGAAGGAGAAGCAGAACCTGTGGTGTTCCCAGAAGATGAGACCGTCGCCAGGGGTGCGGGTGTTGGGGGGCGGCAACTGGAAGACTGGTGACCGCCACACCTGCACCGGCAGGGAGAGACTCTGGCTGAGCCGCCTGTGTGCCCGCAGAGAATAAGGGCTGAAACAGCATGGGCTGGGAAGCAGGATACAGAGTACCCTGACCCGAAGAGCTGCCGTCTGCGAAGGAGACCTAAGGCAGCTTGGCCACTGGTAGTCTCTATGGGAGTTAGTCTCAAGTTCAAGTTCAAGTTTATTGCAGGAAAACTCCATTGAGCAAGCTCATTCACAAGGAGGTCCTGTGACATAAACACTAAAGTACAAACACAGATAGGTAATAACAGTATATACATGAAATGTAATGTTACATGATACAGGCTGGATATACATACAAGGGTACTACATAGGTGACCGAGAGGTGGTAAATCACTGATATGAAACAGGGAAGCGAACTTACAGGTTGCATACTGATAAATGAAACATGATGACTGGTGTGTGCAATACATATATTTTGGCAGCTAGAACAAACAACAGACTACAACTGATATGGGGAGGAGTGATTTGATAGAGTAGCAGTGGAGCGTAAGCACAGATAAAGCCAGGAGTAGAAGGGGAAGGGAAAGCAGTTAATATGACAAATCAATTATACCTTACCAGTGGATAAATATGGCACACATGGGGAAGGAAGAGACTTAATGACAGCTACAGGTGTCTTTTATTTTGGCTGAACTTAGCGATTTGTAGAAGTTTATTGAAACTGTGCTAGTTAAGTTTCAGTACGGTTTGTAATTGGTTCCAAATGGAGGGAAGGGCATATGCAATAGCACGTTTACCAAAGGAAGTCCGCGTCCTTGGTATGTCAAGCATAATAAAGTCAGATTTTCTTAACGAGTATGCACTATGTGAGATACTAATAAGGGAAGAGAGATAGCTTGGCAATTTCTGCAGGAGCAGTTTAAGAGTCCATAGCCCAGCATGGAGCAGGCGTCTAGTAGTAAGGGATGTCCAACCAACAGCTGCATATAAGTCACAGTGGTGCAAACGGTAAGGGGAGTTGGTAATGAACCGTAACATACGGTGATAAAGGATGTCCAGTTTACTTAAATTTGCAAGAGTGGTGGAGGAATAGATTACATCGCCATAGTCAAGTAGGGGGAGAAAAGTGGCCTGTACAAGCTTGTTTCGAGTTTCAAGGGGGAAAAGGGGCCTATTTCTGTAGAAGAAACCTAACCTTGCTTTTAACCTTCTAGAGACATCTTTGACGTGGTCATTGAAAGATAATTTATTGTCGATCCAGATATTTAAATTTGGTTACAACTTCCAGAGGCTCGTTTAGCGTGGTGACAATGAAGTCTTGGGCAAGGGTATTGGGGGGGCCTGTGACAGCACTGCGGGAGAGTATCATCGCTTTAGTCTTCTTAGCACTGAGCAGAAGCTTTGCCTTTATTAGATTATGCTCAAGTTGTGCGAAGTCCGCTTGAAGCACTCCCTTGACTTCAGATAACGATGAGCCAGAAGTATACAACACAGTATCATCTGCAAAAAAGTGCAGATTGGACGTAGATATGTTAGCATCTAAGTTATTAATGTACAAAGAAAACAAGATAGAGCCTAAGATGGATCCTTGGGGGACTCCTCTTGCAACTGGCAAGGCAGCAGAAAAAAAGCCTTCCGCCTTTACTTTTTGGAATCTTCCAGTTAGGTAGCTAGAGAACCACTGGGTGGTATGGTATGTGGCACCCAACTTTGCAAGGCAATCGACTAATAGTTTGTGATCAACAGTATCAAAAGCTTTGCTGAGGTCCAAAAAGACTGCACCAGTTACCTTCTTAGCATCTATAGCAGAGATCCAATCATTGGTTACTTTTGCTAGTGCAGTGATTGTGCTATGATTAGCCCGAAAGCCAGATTGAGCTGGGTTAATGAGAGACAAGGTTTCAAGTGAGATTTAACTGAATATGGATCAGTTTTTCGAGTACTTTAGAAAGGATAGGCAATATGGAGATAGGCCTATAGTTGTTTACATCGCATGGGTCACCAGATTTAAATAGAGGAGGATATGTGCTGATTTCAGCAGGAAGGCACAGTAGCAGATGTAATGGAAAGATTGAAGATGTGGAGAATTGGGGCAGTGAGATGGGCGTAGCCTGACCTTAGGAAAAAGGGTTCCAAGCCATCGTCCCCTGCGCTTTTTTTGGTGTCTAAGTTAAGAAGAGAATCTTCTACTTCTTTATAAGTTATCTCACGCAGTTGGAAGGGGCTGGGTGCAGGACTAGATGTAGGGGGAAGGGTATGCTGGCTCACCGCAGCACCAGCATAAGGTGACGAGTCAAAAGCTAATCCAGCTATGGCAAAGTGGGAGTTAAATTCCTCCAGGATTAGGGACTTGTTTTCCACAATCTTGCCACTTGCAACTATCTTTGTTGGGACAGAGGGGGCCATGGGCCGTCTTTCTATAGCTTTGATAGTCTTCCATATTTTATGAGGGTTACCTTTAGCTTGTTCGAGAGTAGAAATATAATGGTTAGCTTTAGCAGGCAAGTTTTTCACACAGTTATTCCTGGCTGTTCTAAGGCCTGCCAATCGAAGATTCTTTGGAATGTCTAGCTTTAGCCCAGAGCTTATCTCGAGCTATAAGGGCTGCCTTGAGATCCGAGGTGAACCAGGGTTGGAACTGTTCCGTGCCTTACTTTGATGAAAGGGCATGCTTATTTATTATTGTAGTGAGTTTGTCATGAAGGATGTAAGCTGCCTTGTTGACATCTTTGGCTAGGTAGAGATCTTGCCATCTGATCATGCTCAGGTCAGACAGGAAGTTTACTGCACTGAATTTGCGAAAGGATCTTTTTGTTATAAAGATGGCTTGCGCCGGGCCTTAATTTGAGATCTTATACAGCAACAACTCCATGATCGTCATGTCGCAGGAAACACTGATGAATGAGATATTTTGTGTGGATGGGTGGTTAGTACCACATCTAGAATGGAACTGTTGGCAGTATTTAGAGTGTTGTTCCTAGTAGGTTCACTGACTAATTGCCCAAGACCTAGTTCGTCACAAAGGGATTTGAGGACATGTGATTTAGGTGACAGCCAGTCCATATTTAGATCTCCTAGAAATATTGTTTCAGTTTTTGCATCTACGAACATGGACTTCAAAAGATTAAGGACTTCATCACCACCAGACGGGGGTCTATAGCCACCTAGGATAGTGATACATTCCGAGGAGGGGAGATGAAGGTTCAGCGAAACTAACTCAAATTCCTTGGCTAGAGATTTGCAACTAATATTGGTGATCAAATACTTAGATTTGGCGTAGATAACCACACCCCCGCCTCTAGACTCTCTATCTGCTCTAAATAAATTGTAGCCCTGCAGTGATATTTGTTGATCAGTGTTCGTCTTTTTTAACCACGACTCAGTAATTATGATAAGGTCAGGGTTAACGTAGAAGCCCAGGCTTGCAGCTGTCAAGTTTTTAGGCAGGCTTAAAATGTTGACCATCATCATTTTGAGACCTGTAGCTGTGTGTGTGTGTGGGGGCCAGGGTTGAGCTCCACATTTCCTGAGCAGAGAAGAAGCAGAAGTATAACTTTCTTTAAGGAGCTTATAAGAATGGAGACTGCTTTTTATTTCTTTGAGGCAACCCATATCGTGCTGCGCAAGAGGCGGCACCACTGTAATGACAGCTGATCGTGATCAATGTAAGTGCTTGAGTAGACATAGGTGAGGACAGTAGCAAGGGGGTGTAGGCTAACCGGGGGGAATAGGCTAAACGGGGAGAGGAGAATGACAGTGTCTGCACGGTAGACCGTTATAACATTAGGTATTGATAAGGTACATTGGAGAACTGAACTGCATTGAGGTACTTCAATTGCACTGTATTGCTGAAAACTCTGCACCTTAGAGCAATAAAACACAATAAGGAGAGCCATGGTCCCAGATTGAGTGGTCTCGTGATTTGTATTAGTGCAATATTTTCTAGGCAAGTAATTTGCCCACCTAGGTACTCACTTAAAACCTAGATGAGAAAATACAGCAGAAAGGGGAACAAGGAGAGCAGGAGCAGCTTAGTTAGTGGCGGGGCTCAAGAGATATTCACACAGGGCAGTCTTACTGGCCACACTCAGATACCAATCATAGGTTGGCAGCAGTCGAAACTAGGCCAATGAAGCAGTAATATGATATAGGAGGCGGATCATGAGTGTATTTAAAGGAGGCCTGGGAGAGGGGGGTGGTGGGGGTGGGAGAAAATTTCAGGTCAGAGAGAGAGCTGAGAAGTCAGAATTAAGAAGGGAACACTGTAACAGGCTATAGAGAAGGTGCCCCAATCAGAGCAAAGCAGGCAAGCGGGCGTACCAATCACAATCCCCCTATGGCAGTGCAGCACCAATCAAGGGTGCCCAGGCGTGCTGGCGTACAAGGCCAAGCAGGTCGTCCCCCCAAGGGAGGAAGACCCAAGCAAGGTCTAAGACTTCTTATGAAACGACTGGGAGGCAGAAGGGGGTCATCCCAGTCTTTGTGCTTCCCAGTGGCCACATCTTGGGACTTCGAAGACGAAGACCCTGAGGACATGGGCCAGGGAAGCAGAGGAGCTCCTGGCCTGCAGCTCTCATTCCATCAAGGTGACCTTCTGCTTAATAAGATAATTCTCTAGCTGGCCCATTGGCGCTGAGAGTTGAGGTGCTGGATGGCACACCTCTCGCTACGCCGGCAAACCGCGTTCGGGCGCCGGCGGTCGGCAGGGGCAGGCGAGGATTGAGCACCTGATGGGCTGCCTCCTTCCTGGGGTGGTCAGGACGCCTGAGGTGCCAGCTGCCCTGTGGAGACCGGGTGCTGCAGCACGCCGCTGCACGTAATCAGAATGCTCTGACGCAGGCAAGGCTGCCGCTGTCACTTAGCTTCGGTGAAGTGCACACGCACAGGAGGGTAGGGGAGAGATCACTAGAACAAAGGAAAAGCCCGGTCAGAGGGGGTAGGTGACAGCAGCTGCCCCATGCCCATGGCAGAGTCCATCCTGCCTGGCCTTCCAAGTTCCTCCACCACGTCGGAGTCTGTCTCTAAGTGCGCCCAAGGAGGAGGGGCAGCTCCACCCCGGAGGGGTTAAGACGGGAGTGCCGATCATGGACAGAGGAGGAGTGAGAGGTGGCACAGGTAGGAGGACTTCAGGCAGGGCAAGAGCAGGCAGGATGCCCGAGAGAGGCCCCCCAGCCCGTGACTGGAGGGGGGCAAAAAAAAAAAGATAATTCGTCAGGATCTTCTCGCGATGTCTTCAGGTGGCCGGTTTGAACTGCTACCTGGCCTCGCTGGCTTGGACGTCGTGGTCTGGGCACAAGATGCAGGCAGAATGATCATCCTTGTACAGGATCAGTTGACTGCAGGCACACTTTGTGGAGCAGATGGAAGATGAAGAAGGTTGAGAAGACGAACTGTCAGGTAAGAACACCGAAAGTTTGATGTTAAATCTAAAAGGAAATGAAAAATAATAAGGTATGGCAAACGAGGGAAAATGGCAGTCGTTTGGAGTTGCGGCAGTTCCTGCAGTCCAACATGCGTTGGTTGACGGCGGGAAAGAACTGAGGAGGGTATGGAGGCTGCCAGTCTTTATAGAACTGGCTGACATCGGAGGTGGGCAGCCCCCTCTGGTAGACTGCTAGCTAGAAAGTTTCCATGTGGTCCTAGTGCCCGGCGGCTATAGTCAAGATACCTCTGAACTAACATTAGGATGTTTCTCAGTTCCACGACCTGTGACAGCGCTGCTTTTTATGCATTTTGATGCAGTAAGAGGGGCTCTCACCAAAGAGAAAACTCGCACTGATGTAGCAACATAGCGTTTTGCAGTAACACACAGACACAACAAAAAACCCAGTAAATATATTTATAACTGGTGACCCCCAATAATGACTGCATATCCAGTCCTGATAAAACGACATAATAACCCGCTGAATTCCATAAAAACTGGATTGCAGGTTACTACAGTGTTTTCTTCCTCAAGCTCTCACTTCACTGAAGTGCAAAGAAAGCACACTGTATTTATGTGACTACGACGGCTGCTCAGAGACATGCTCACTCACACAAAACAGTTTATAGTTTTTGTGTCTGTCCAAACCTTGCACCAACTATAAAAAATAATGCCTGTGCAAAGTTTGTCTTATGAGAATGTTTCACACACCCTTGGTGTGTGATAATCTCATAAACCCTGAGAGCGAAGATTATCACACAGCTCGGGTGCGTGAAAAATCTTGGTAACATACACCTGCTCAGGCAGTATTCTCAATATATATTATAGGGCCACAGTAGCTAGGGTTCAGTAGGGAACCCTTAACTTTGCACCTTAATACCTTTGGCACCGTTCGATGGAATAGCCTAAACATTTGCATATGTGGTCAAGGTGGCAAAGTTTCAAGATGTGAAAAGTTTTGTGCTAGCATCTTTTGAGGTTTCCAAGATCCAGAACGCAAATTTTTGGAAAAGTGAAGACTTGTACAGCCTAGACTGCATAGAATTTTTTCATAGTTGGGGTTTCGGGCGAGGCATAGCACAGAAACCGCACTTGTTCGGGTGCAGAATGATGTCCTCTGGGCTAGAGATCGAGGAGAGAGGACAATTCTTGTTCTTCTTGATCTCTCATCAGCATTTGACACTGTGGACCACTGTGTGTTGCTTGACCACCTCAGAGAACTCTGCGGACTCACCGGCACTGTCATCTGCTGGTCTGAGTCTTTTCTAACCAACAGGAGGCAACGGGTTGTGATGGGCAAGTTCTCCTCTACCCCTAGCCCCCTATCTTGCGGAGTACCTCAGGGGTCAGTATTAGCCCCAATATTGTTCGCAGTGTATATGCTGCCCCTGGGAGGGATCATTAGGAACTATGGCTTGGGTTTTCATTGCTATGCTGATGACACCCAGCTATACTTATCCTTTGCCCCAGGAACATCCAACGCAGTAGATGTGCTAAATAGCTGCCTTGCTGAGATCAACGATTGGATGGCCTCTAGTTGGTTGCGACTGAACCCCGATAAGATGGAGGTATTGATGGTGGAGTCGAACAGAGCGCATGATAGGATGGCCTCTAGATCAGAGACTGGACTTGTTCTGGAATCTATTCCATTGAAGGCCTCCTTTAGGGTGCAAAATCTTGGTGTCATTCTGGATAAGACTATGATGACAGCGGCGCAGATATCTTCCACCGTCCGATCCTGTTTTGTCCACCTCAGAAATGTTGCCAGGAAAAAGCCCCTTGTTCTGCCTCTGGACCTCCCCACTTTGATACATGCCTTACATCAAGGCTTGACTACTGTAATGTGCTTTACCTTGGGGTCACGGGAGGATCTCTCCGCAGACTGCAGCTATTGCAGAACACGGCTGCCAGATTACTTACTGGGCAGCCAAAGTTCTATCATATTACACCTGTGCTGCGTGAGCTGTACTGGCTGCTGGTCAGGTGGAGGATCCTCTTTAAGGTGGGTCTGCTCACCTATAAGGCCCTACAAGGTCAGGGCCCTGGTTATCTGTTAGACCTTCCTGTACCTGCTCTCTCGGTTCGCCCCCTCCATTTCTCCTGTGGGGGCCCCCTAGTGATTTCCAGGACGAGGTTGAAATCAGCTGGCGATAGGGCGTTTAACATAGAAACACAGAATCTGACGGCAGAGAAGGACCGCTTGGCCCACCCAGTCTGCCCATTTACCTACCTAATGGATAAGCTGCAGATCCTAGTTAACCAGCAGCCTACTTCTTTCTACCCCCAACCCCTAGAATTGCCTTATGGCTGTCCCATGCATGCTTGAATTCAACCACTGTTTTTGACTCCACAACCTCCTCTGGAAGGCCGTTCCATGCATCCACAACCCTCTCTGTGAAAAAATACTTCCTTACATTGCCTCTGGGCCGCCCCATCTTCAAGATTGTGCCCTTTGTTCTTGCACACCTCTTTTTTTGAAAGATGCTACCGTCTTGGACTTTGTTGATTCCCTTGAGGTACTTGAACGTTTCTATCATCTCCCCCCTCTCCCTCCTTTCCTCAAGGCTATACATATTAAGCTCCTTTAGTCTCTCTTCATATGTCTTCCGGTTCAGACCCTGCACCATTTTAGTTGCCCTCCTCTGGACAGCTTCCATCTTGTCTATGTCCTTGTGGAGATTGGGTCTCCAGAACTGCACACAGTACTCCAGATGGGGTCTCACCAGCT
The DNA here is from genome assembly GCA_016271365.2 of Neoceratodus forsteri. Classification (NCBI taxonomy): domain Eukaryota; kingdom Metazoa; phylum Chordata; order Ceratodontiformes; family Ceratodontidae; genus Neoceratodus; species Neoceratodus forsteri. Next base: position 910,572,627 of record CM057452.1, on the reverse strand, counting down.
GTCTGTACTGAGGGATAACTTCCTGTTTTCTACTGGTGATGCCTCTCCCTATGCATCCCAGTATCCCCCCAGCCCTCCTTACTGCCCTCTCACATTGCTTGCCCACCTTTAAGTCATCTGATATGACTATCCCCAGCTCCCTTTCCATTTTTGTTGTTGTTGTTAGTATCTCTCCCCCCACTGTGTACTCTTCCCCTGGGTTTTTGTTTCCCAGGTGCACTACCTTGCACTTCTTAGCATTAAATCTAAGCTGCCATACATTTGACCATTCCTCTAACCTTGCCAAGTCCCCTTCTCATCCTTTCCACCCCACCTTGTGCATCAACTCTGTTGCAGATCTTTGTGTCATCTGCAAAGAGACATACTTTTCCTTCCAGTCCCTCTGCAATGTCGCTTACAAAGACACGGAAGAAGACCGGTCCTAATACTGAACCCAGCGGCACCCCATTAGTAAACCCCCTTTCTTCAGAGTGGACTCCATTTACTATTACCCTCTGTGTCCTATTCTCCAGCAGCCAATTCTTTACCCAGGCTATCATCTTGGGACCCACTCCCAGGCTGGTTAACTTGTATATTAATCTTTTGTGTGGGACTGAGTCAAATGCCTTGCTAAAGTCTAGGTAGGCCATGTCCACAGCCTCTCCCTGATCTACTACTTTGGTCACCCAGTCAAAGAAATCTATTACATTCGTCTGGCATGACCTTCCCACTGTGAATCCATGCTGCCTTGGGTCCTGTGCCCCTCTGACCTCTAGGTACTCAACAATTCTTTCCTTCAGAAGTGATTCCATCATTTTCCCTATCATTGAGGTTAAACTAACAGGTCTGTAGTTTCCCGCTTCTGCCCTGCTCCCACTTTTGTTAAGGGGAATCACATCTGCCCTCCTCCAGTCCTCAGGTACCACCCCATCCTCCCATGATTTGTTAAAGAGGGTAGTCAGTGGTGTCACTAGTTCTACCCTTAGTTCTTTTAGAATTCTGGGATGAATCCCATCAGGCCCCATTGCTTTGTCCACCTTCAGTTTTAAGAGTTCTTTCAGAACCCTTTCTTCTGTAAATGGGCTGGTATCAACTTCTGTATCCAGAGTGTTTCTATTGTTTGTTTTTAGGTACCTCCCCCTCTTCATTTGTAAATACTGAGCAAAAATATTTGTTTAGTATCTCTGCCTTTTCACAGTCACCCTCTGCCCCCTCCCCTTTATTAAGCCTCACTATCCCTCCCTTAGTCTTCCTTCGCTCCCTGATGCACCTAAAAGGTTTTATCCCCCTTCTTAACTGAGTTGGCTATCTTTTCCTCAGTTCGGGCCTTTGCTGTTCTGACTGCCTTCCAAGCTTCCTTTGCTTTTAAATGATACAATTCTCTGTCCTGCTCCTTCTGTGATTCCCTTGTACTTTCTGAATGCTTTTCTCTTGAACCTTCACTGCCACCTCTTGAGAACCATAGTGGTTTCTTACATAGTTTTGTTTTGTTTATTTGCTCACACAAGGCTTGTTACCCTGTGATGGCAGTTTTATTATTCCCATTGTTCTTCCACCCTCCTTCCTGCCCATTTGCTAGTGCATTCCTTAGGCACTCACCCATTTTGGCAAAGTCAGCCCTCCTGAAGTCCAGTACTTTTGCTTTGCATGGCTTTGACTCTATTGCTGTGTTTATTGTGAACCATACTGTTCGATGGTGCTAGTTCCCAGATGGCTACCCACTTCACATCTGTGATCCCTCTCCATCTCCATTTGAGAGGACCAGGTCTATGATTGCTCCTCTCGAGTGGGTTCCAATACTAGTTGTCTCAAGGCATGCCCCTGTAGGGCATCTAGAATAACCCCACTCTTAGAAGTGGCTGCTGCAACTGCACTCCAGTTAACATCTGGCATATTCAGATCACTCATCAGCAATATCTCCCATTTATCTGCCATTCTAAGTATACTTTCTATCATTTCCTTGTCCATTTCCTCCCCCTGAGAGGGGGGTCTGTATACAACCCCTGTGCGGATTGTGGTGCCATTGCCTGCCTCCAAATTGACCCACAGTGCTTCTTCTCCTCCGTTTACCCTTTTGTTCTGTTGCTTTGATTCCTTCTCTTATGTAGAGAGCTACTCCTCCTCCTCTTTTACCCTCCCTGTCCCTCCTGTAGATAGTGTACCCTGGTATGTTTACGTCCCAGTCATAGTTCTGTGTGTACCATGTTTCTGTGACTGCCACGATAACCAGATGTTCCTCCTCCATCAAGGCCACTAATTCAGGAAGCTTGTTACCTAGACTACAGGCATTGGTACGCATTGTTCTCCATTTTTTGATGGCTTTACCTTCTGTAGCAGCATCCCCCACTGACCTTTCTACCTTGGTCTTTTCTCATTTAGTACCCTGTTTTGTAGGGAGGCTGGGATTTTCCTGCTGCTTATCAGTGCCTCTCCCTTGACTAGTTTAAAGCTTGCCAATGAAGCATTTAAACCGATTGCCCAAAAGACTTGTTCCCTTCCTGGACAGATGCAGACCATCCTTCCAGTATAGGCTTGTGTCCCTTCAGGTGGAACCCCAGTTCCCAATGAAGCCAAACCCCTGTGCTCCACACCATTTTTTCAACCATTCGTTAAACTGCATGGTGCAAAGTACCCTCGTCTCACCCATGCCACTGACTGGCAGCACCTCTGAGAAGGATACTGTGTGTGCTACTTGTCTTAAGCCCCTCCCCAACTCTACAAAGTCCTTCTGCACTGCTCTAATCTCATGATGAGCCACGTCATTTGTCCCTAGGTGGACAATGACGTCCAGCTCAGACTCCTGTGCAACTGTTCTCGTGATCCTAAGGATGCGCTTCCTGTCCCTCCAAGCCATGGCACCAGGCAGGCACCTTACTTCAGTTTTCCCTGCTCCCCCTAGTTCTATCCCCCTAATAATCGAGTCCCCCACCAGGTGCTCCTTCCTTTCCCTGTGGTGACCTCTGCCTCCTTCCTGAGGGCCTCCCTTGTGACAGTTGTCTGCACCCTCCTTAGTCTCCTCTGCGGGTGCATCCATAGGGGAACTATGCTCCCCCAGAATAGTGTATGGATTGTGGAGTGGAACAACTGACTGGGTGTGCCTCTGTTCCACCACCCTTACCCTCTCCAAGCCCACTGTGGTCTAACTGCTGTGCTTTCTTCGCAACCTCTGAGGTAGTGGTGGTGGCTCTGGTGCTCCCTGGATGGGGGAGGTTCCCTTGCTGCTGTCCAGTGCGGCCTGAAGACTGGCAACTTCCTCCCTCAGGGAAGATGGTTGTCTGCAAACAGGGAAGCATCTCAGCCTCCAGAAAGACTGCTGGCCCACGGCCATTACATTGTACTACTCCCCACATAACTGTCTACCTTGTTTAGTTTTTTTTTTTTTGTGTGTGTGTGATTGGTGTGTTATATAGAAATATATATATTTATATAAAGTGTATGCTTATATTGTCAGTGCAGTGTGCTAGAGAGGATATGACCGTGATATGCACCTTGCCCTCTTGAGGAAATGATGTCAGAACCCCAGGTATAAATGAACTATTTCCACGGGTGGGTGGGGTGAGGGGTGGGAAGGGTTTGGGCCTAAACTGTGCCCTCACGAAACAATCAGCTAAAAGCTCTGACCTACCGCTGCGATGAGTGCCTTCCTGTCAGCAAGATGTCATACATGACAATTTGACAGAGAAAATACCCTGCTAATCAAACAGAGAAAAATCCAAACATCCAAGTCAGACACAGGTAAACCTCCCCAGCCCCAAAACAGCCTGGTGACTTGTGCTCTGAAAGCAGTCAGCCCCAAAACACGTCAGCTGTGCAGAAGGGCAGACACAGAACACAGTATTCAGCCTCTGTGGGTTTAAACTCTTCCTGCACTGAAAAACTTAACAATTGTAACAAAAGTAAAGCAAGCTCCACCTCCCTCTGTTGATTGAAAAGACTGCCTTTTCTGATAATTCTAAGTTCCTTATTTCACCCTTCAGTTATAAGTATCCTCCACCTTAAGAATATTAACTTTCCTAAGGAATCTGCTTCAAACCAAAGACAATTGTAAACTGTAAGATTCACCTCCCTCTGTTGTGAGCACAACTCGCCTTCTTGCAAATCTTAAGTCCAGTGTTGCAGCTTCCAGCCAGAGGTAGCTTCACCTGAAGAATATTAGGTTATCTGATGAGCTGCTAAAATTAGTACTTTTGTCAAGGTCTGTAAGATTCTTCCAGAGCTATTGGCTGTTGAGTAGCTGTGATGTAAGCACTTTCTGACACAGTCTGGCCTGGCCTTTTAAGGCACACAGAGATAAACAAAAGAAAAAACAGTTTCCACCCCCTACGCACTGTCTGGGTCCAATACACAGCCTGTAACCTGCTCTCAATTCAGGTCTTATGACAAATTCTTAGCCCAGTGAATACTCACAGTATTACAAATATTGCAATGCAAACAGTCAATCACTAACTCCAATCAAGTCAGCTGTGCAGAAGGGCAGAAACACAGAAAACAGTAAAATCTTAACAATTGTAACAAAAGTAAAGCAAGTTCCACCTCCCTCTGTTGATTGAAAGACTGCCTTTTCTGATAATTCTAAGTTCCTTATTTCACCCTTCAGTTAGAAGTATCATCCACCTGAAGAATATTAACTTTCCTAAGGAATCTGCTTCAAACTAAAGACAACTGTAAATTGTAAGGTTCATCTCCCTCTGTTGTGAGCACAACTCGCTTTCTTGCAAATCTTAAGTCCAGTGTTGCAGCTTCCAGCCAGAGGTAGCTTCACTTGAAGACTATTAGGTTTAGTGCTGCCGCCCACGTCCTGTGGAATTCACTGTCCCTTGGGGTAGAGGGAGCCCCTACATTGGAGGTATTCAAAGCCCATGAAAGCCCTCCTATTCGCCCAGGCTTTTTTGGATTAAGCTGTCCATTTAGAGTTGCAATTATAGCTACTGGTAATTTGATGGTTAGTTTTTACTTATGGGAAATGTTCTTATATGAGTTAATTATTTTTATGTTTAAATAATTTTCTCTTGAGTTTTTACTGATCTTGTTTTAAATGTGCAATTTTATTTGTATGGCGCCCAGAGCCTCTGGGATTGGGCGTCTTTTTAAATAAACTTTGCCTTGCCTTTTAAGGTAGAAACAGCCTGTGCTGATGTAGTGCCTTTCGAGGATTTCATGAAAAAATGTTGGAGTTAAAAGGATTTAAAGTTTGTTGTTTGGATAACCCTCTGATACGAACAGTAAAGTAACATCGATTGTTAGGGCTTGTTTTTCATGATTTACTTATCGCGAGAAAGGATTTACTTGTCATTAAAAACAAAATAATTATATAACATATATGTATACACACACACACCCCAATCATGGTGGCTGCAATCTTTTTTGTTTGGACTAAAAAAATATTGAAAATCCATCAAAGTTATGTATTTTCAAAAAAACAAACACCTGAACCTAGGTAAACTGGACCCATTTAGCTAGATTCTGGTGTCAGCATCTTAAAATATGCCTGGAAATATGACTGCTGGGCATCCAAAAATCCAGGGTGCCCAGCTTAGCAAAAGGAGCCGTTCACTTGCTTCTCAGTAGAACAGTGAGTCTTTCTTGACATTTGCAGCCACAGATGGAGGTGTGCTGCCAGCTTGTGTGCTTGCAGTGAGCCAGCGATCTCTCTCTCATGTCTATCTGTGACTGACTATTTATCTACTTACCTATCTGGTTTTATCTTTTATTCCTTCTCTGACCTGTTCAAGGTTGGCTCGTTTCCTCATACTCCCCCACAGTCTCTTGGTGGCCCAGCCTCTTTCCTCTGATTATTATTTGCATTTTCTTTCGTTGTTCTACAGTGGGGTGTATCACGAAAGGTATTTTTGACACTGTGAACCACTCACTACTATTCCACTCACTCCAGACCATCGTTCTTTCCAATGAGGTTACCAGTTGGTTCTCCAGCTATCTTTAAGGTAGGTCACAGCAGGTTAGGATTAATGATGCACTTTCCAACAACTGCCACTCGGTAAGCTCTGGAGTACCCCAGGGTTTCATTCTTGGACCCTACTGTTCAGCCTCTTTCTCAACTCTCTCCCAAAAGTGTGTCCTAACAACATCACTCTATATGCAGATGATGCTGTCCTCTACTCTGCCCATACTGACCCCAGCTTACTCACCAGAGACCTTCAAACTGGTTTTGAGGAGGCAGAACTCTGGTTCAGAGATCATAAACTACTGATGAATTACAAAAAAAACAAATCAACATGCCTAACTATACTAAATAAACAAAACATTCCCCTCGAGCAAGTCAAGCAATTCAAATATCTTGGTATAATATTAGCTACCACCCTGTCCTATGCTGCCCACATTAACCCAGGCTCTAGAACTATAATCTCTCATATTGGCGTCTTTTATGGGCACCGACACTGCCTCACCACTGAGGCTCTCAAACTAGCTGTCTACAGCTCAATCATTTCCATTGTCGACTATAGTCTGATAATCTACGGAGCAGCCTCGGATACAATCCTGAAAAGAATCAACGTTGCTCTTAACAAGGCATGTCAGCTCCTTACGGGTGAGCACAGGCTCACCCACACATGCAACCTTTATGCACAAACTCTCTGGATGAACTTCAAAAGTAGGATCACCTACCAGACTTGTTTAATTGCGAAGAAAATCAGTCTTGGCCAAACACCACCAAGCACCCTCCACTGCTGCTGCCTTCCCCTAACCCCTGCAACACATGTAGAGCATCCTCAATGAACTACTTGGTCCCTTACTGCCAGACTGTCCAGGGTCAGCCAAGTTTTCACTTTAGAGCCTCCTCATGGCTCAACAACCTACCACCAGAGATCCATAACATCCCCACATATTAAGCAGTTGTGATGGCCCCCTCTAATGACCTAGAACCACCGCCTCCCTCTCAAGGTACTCCCCCACTATGTAGCCCACTCCTGGCTGGCTAGGTACACTCCTCTTCTCCCCTCCTACCCTCGCTACCCCTCATCCTGCTCTCTCTCACCCCTTATCCATCCTCCTCCACCTCAACTTGTTGACAGGGTCACCTTTAAACTGCCCCCAACTGTCTCCTCTGTATCCTGCCACTCTTTTTTTTTCTGGACTGTATTCCTACTGTAACTGACTCTGTGCACCAGTCAGCATACTGTTCTTTTATATTGTAACATACTTAATGCTTATACTGTCGTTTGTTAATTTGTCATTCTTTTATCTTATACTGTAACCCAAATCTGCGTTGTACCCTCCTGAATGTAACTGATGCAGAACCTTCGTAAAAGAACCTCTGGGTCAAAGGTACTACAATCCTAACAATAAATAAATAAATAAGTAAGTATGAGGACTGGGAAAGGGTCTCCAAATGCAGATTCCTTCTCGAATTCCTTTCCTCAGGACTCATGTCTGCCTTGCCAAGAATCCCTCTTGAATTAGCAGGAGAACACTGTTTAGGCAAAGTGGGGTTGCTGTCCTGTCGATTGGAGGGGGAGGGTGTTAGCAGATTTTTAACCTCTGGCGTCTTGGTATTGCTGTTCGCCATGTTAGACTGCTCGATAATATTCTTGGCTAGAGGTGGGGGGGGGGCTTCAAGGACTGTGGCTCCTCTCCCTTTGAACAAAATGAACAGGTTACTCACCTGCAACAGTGGTTCTAGGAGTGGTATATGTTGTTCATCCACACTTCTTAGCATGTACCTTGTCGCTTTAAGAACAGCCAGAAAGTCTTCAAGCTGGCTCCTCCCACCCACCTGGGTGGTATAATCCTCGGCTCCGCCCCGTGATGCCAGATCTTAGCCCGCTGGAAGCCAGGTTTGTGCGTCGAAGCAGGGGAGGTCAGGTGGGTCAGTGTGGCTGAATAATATATACCACTCCTAGAACTAGTGTTACAGGTGAGTAAATACAGGTTACTCACCTGTAACAGGAGTTCTAGGAATGGTATATGTTGTTCATCCACACTCATTGGCAGTATCCTTGCCGCTTTAAATCTTGCGGAAGGTCTTCAAGCTTGCTCTCCACCCACCCGGGTGGGTACCAACTCGACTCCGCCCCATGGCAGAGATCTGGCCGCTGGAAAGCTCAGGTTGTCGCGTCGAGCCGGGAAGTCGGGTGGGTCGTGTGGATGAACAACATATACCATTCCTAGAACTCCTGTTACAGGTGAGTAACCTGTATTTCTAGGGACATGGATATGTTGTTCATCCACACTCATTAACAGACTCTAGCAGTTCTCCGGGAGGAGGAGAAGACGACACCCCATATACTTACTTGGGAAAGAGAGACTGGAGAACCGAGGCCCCAAACCAGCATCCCGGCGTGACTCAAGGTCGATGTGGTAGTGGGTAATGAAGGTGTTTGCTGACTTCCAGGTAGCAGCCCTGCAGATTTCCTGGATAGGGGCGTCCCTGGAAGCAGCCACCGTTGCAGCAGTATGCGGGTAGAATGAGCTCTTATCCTCTGGGAGGCTCCATGCCCGCCAACCTGTAGGAGATCTATGCAGGAGGTTACCCACCTGCTTATCGTCCGCTGGCTGCAGGTCTGCCAGATGCGGCTTCAGCGTGGAGTGACAAACAGCTGGCGAACCTCTCCCAATTTCAAGTAGCTCCTTCATAATAAGCGGCCCTTCTAGGGTCCAGAGTATGGAGCCTATATTGACCTCCGAGTGTGATTGGGGTAGAACACGGCAGAGTCAACACCTGGTTAAGGTGAAACTCAGACACCACCTTGGAAGGAATTTCGGGTGGAGGCAGAGACAACCTTGTCCCTGTGGAAGACCAGGTAAGGAGACTCGATGGAAGCGCCTGGAGCTCTCCATCCTTCTGGCTGGCGTGATAGCCACCAAGAAGGCGGTCTTCCACGACAGGTGAGAGAGAGCACCCTGTGCATAGGTTGAATAAGCTTGCCCATGAGCTTTGCCAGTACCAGCAGTAGATCCCACGGGGTGGGGTTCCCGCACTGGAGAAATGTGATCAAGGCCTTTGAAAAGCGCCAGACCACCTTCTCCCTGCCACCCGACTGCTTCCCCACGCCTGCAAGCAGAGATGGCTGCCAGGTGCACCCTTAGGTCGCGACCTAAGCCCTTGACTAGAAAGGACCATAAATAGTCCAAGATGCTTGCCAAGGAACAGGAGGAAGGGTCCAAGCCCTTGCTCTGACACCAAATGGAAAACCTTTTCCATTTGAAGGCATAACATTTTCTGGTCGACTCCTTACGGGACGCCTCAACTACATTGAGGACCTCGTCGAAAGACCCAAAGCCTGGAACTCTAGCCGCTCAGGAACCAGCCGTCAGGTGCAGGGATTGAAGGTCCGGATGGAACACCTTCCTGATTGACTGAGAGCAGGTCCAGGCGAGCTGGAAGCTGCGCGAGTCCTGGAGCTGAGACTGAGGAGATCTGGTACCAGAACTGGCGAGGCCAGTCTGGGGCTATCAGAATCACCTCGCCTTGTCCCTCCTCGCCTTGAGAAGCACCTTGTGGATCAAAGGAAATGGGGAAAGGCGTAAAGAGGCCGGGGTCCATTGCCTCGGAAGGCATCCCCTGCAGCCAGCCCTGCTGAGGGGCGGCATGAAACAGACCCAGCTGCCTCCATGGAGGCAAACAGGTCCACCTGAGGTGTGCCCCAAAGGGGAGAACAGATGCTGTACTACCTCCGGCAGGAGAGACCACTCGTGGATGCAGCCCTATCCGGCTCAGGGCATCGGCCAGGGTGTTGGAGGCTCCTGCCCGTGAATGGCTAGGAGATCCGCCTCCAGGCTGCTTTACGAGTGACCAAATCGCGAGGCTTCCTTGCATAGAAGCATGGGCGCGTCCCGCCTAGCGGTTTAGATAGTACATGGTCGCGGTATTGTCCGTCTGGACTCGGACCACTTGACCCCCCGAGGAACGGAGCAAGGCTGTGAGAGCTAGGCGGACCGCCGGAGCTCCAGCAGGTTGATGTGGCATCGGGACTCCCGCGGGGACCAGAGGCCATGAGCCCGTGTTCCCCAGATGGGCACCCCACCCATCAGAGAGGCATCGGGGTGACAGAGAGACCGTCTCGACTGGGCGGCCATGAGCAGGATGCCCTCCTGCAAATGATCTGGGACGGTCCACCACTGGAGAGCGTTCCACATCTCTGTGTCCACCGACACAAGCTGGTCCAAGGGATCGCATGCGCTGTGACCACTGGCTGGCCAGTCCCCACTGAAGGGACGCATGTTCCAAGCGGAGCCCCAACGGACCGCTGGTACAGGCGCCATATGAGACCCAGGAGGCGCAGGAAGTCCGGGCAGGCGCGGTGCCCAACCAGAAATGATCGGGCAAAGGAGGAAAGAACCTCGGCCCTGTCCGCCGGGAGCAGCTCTGGCTCGAAGAGACCGAGCTGCGCCCGATGAATAAAATCACCTGCTTGCTCGGAGTTCCGACTTGGCCTCGTTGATAAGGAGGCCCAGTTGAGAGCAGACCTGGAGGCCAGATCTCTGGACCACTCCGCCTCCTTCCTGGAGGGGCTGCTATCAGCCAGTCGTCCAGGTGAGGTACACCCGGACCCTCGGCGCCGCCCAGAATGCTGTCACCACTGCCATGCATTTGGTGAGAAGACCCTGGGAGCTGGAGACAAGCCGAGGCATGGCTTGGAATTCGAAGAGATCACTTCCGCTCGAGCAGAAGGGAATCTCTGGTGGGGAGCCGGACGGATAGGGACGTGAAAAAAGCGCGTCCTGCAAGTCCAGAGAGCAGAACCACGCGCTGCTCCAAGGATGGTATTATCTGAGCCAGAGTGACCATCCCGAAGGTTCGAGACTTAGGAACTTGTTTAGGTCGTAGGTCGAGAATGGGGCGCCAGCCCCCGTCCGCTTTCGAACCAGGAAGTACCTGGACACAAACCCTGGGTCTGAAGAGGGTCCACCACCTCTCACCACCTCCTTCTGGAGGAGGAGCGATGTCGGCCGACGATGCCGCCAGTGAGGCTGAGATCTCGAAGCCCCAGGGCGTACGCCTGGAAGGGTGGTGCCTGCTCGATCCCAGAGGCAGGCCTCTTCCCACCACCTCTCAAGACCCACCTGTCCGTGGTAACAGCGGACCAGGCGGGAACGAAGTGCGGGCCGTCCCCAGGGGACCCAGGGTAATGGTGACGGGATGGGGCGACACCCCTCAGCCCGTCACTGGGCAGGCTTGGAGGAGGGACACCGCGAGGGACCTCCTGGACCCTTCCTCCCTGCCTCCTGTTAGAGGAAGCGCGGCTTGGGTTTGGGATGCCAAGGAGGCAGAGCCTGCTGGCCCTGAGCGATGGGCTCGGGTGCCTGAGGCACAGAAGGACCAAGGGCTTAGGCTGTGGTTTGCGGCCTTTGTCCTTCTGAGCGGAAGAGACCGAGTCCAAGGTGGCATTGGACTTCTCGATCCTCTGCAGGTGACCTTCCACCCCAGGGCCGAAGAGGTCAGTTCCCAAAAAGGGAACATCCGCCAACTTGTGCTGGGTATCCAAGTAAAGGTGGATATCCTCAGCAAGCCCGCCTGACGATAGCCACTGCGGCCGCCACCGATCTGGCACATGAGTCCCTTCATCCAAAGCAGCTCCGGCTGCTGTTTGGCCACTGCCTGCCCTGGTCCCGCACCTGCTTAACCGTGAGTCTGCAGATCGGTAGGAAGATGAGGATGACCTCATCCAGGGCCCAACAGGGCATGAGAAAATGTGCCATGAGGGCTGCAACTGGCCTGACGAAGCCGAGAGAGGACAGCGTGAGACTTTTCGCCCACATAGTCCAATTTCTGGACCCTTGTCAGGAGGTTTGTCCACATCCCTGGCGCTGCCGCTACCGGAACGCTGTCGGTAACCAACCCCTCAGCAGAGGGGTGTTCTAAAACCGGACAAGGAACCGTAGGACCGATACTTCCTGGCCATATCCTGGCAAGGCGCAGGGCAGGAAGCAGGCGCCGCCAAAGTTCCAGTGCTGGACCCACTATGGCCTCGCCACCGGAAAGCCTCCGTCGGAGAATCCTCGGTCCAGAATCTCCGTGAGGATACCTGGCCCGTTGGAAAGCGGGTTCGAGCTCCATCCCGGTAGACTCCGGAGATGAGCGAAGCAGTCCTAGGAAGGACGACGGGCTATCGTCCATTGGCTGACCTCTGAAGACTCCAAGTCCAATCGCTGGAGAAGAAGGAGAATCATCTTCGGACTCGGAAGAGTCCTCGAGAGAGCTGCCTCTGGCCTGAGCCACCCTTCACCTGCCGAGGTGGGTCGGGGAGTGAGGGTAACTGACAGCCGATGCGGTAAACCCTTGGCCGACCGAGAATCCTTGGTCGGAGCCCCAATGTGGTGGCTGTGGAGCGGAGGTTCCACTCGGTCGGTGGAGCAGCTGGTTTGGCCGAACAACCGCCTGGGTATAGGCCTCGGGCAAGTGTGGGGTTGTGGTCGGCCGTTCCGTGACAGTTAATTATGGCGGGGAAGGCGCGGAGTCGGCTATTCCGGCCAGGAGGAGCTGTTGCAACATAAGGTCCTCGTGCCGTCCCGCGTAACTTCGCGAGGCCTCCCTCATCGAGGAGGAGAGACGAGGACGGCGCAACGCCGCTTACAGCGGTGCCGAGACGAGACCGCCTATGGCGGTGGAGCAGCTGGACCTGAGGTCGAGACGAGACCGAAGTCCCGGAATTTCCGGGTCGGTGCAGGGAGGTGTCGGCGGAACCAGCACCCTCAGCTGGAAGGTCCATCCGAGGGCTCTGGAACCCGAGGCACAGGCGAGCCCACGGATCCTCAACTCCTCCGGGGAACCGGGAGAGGAATCTCGGCTGCTAAGGCGACAGCCCGTCCAATGGGTCAGAAAATCTAGAGCTTCATCAGTGGAGTCTCGGTCAACTGACCTGGCGGGACACCGTGAGGCCAGTGGCCGGCTTGATCGGCCGATCAAGCCGACGGTCGACGGCCCGAGAGAAGGGACCTTTCCGGCTCCCAAGAGCGTCGACGGAGGGACTTACCCTTGTCCTCTTTTTTGGACCGAAAAGGTCCAGCAGGCGCACGTTGCCCTCCTTTAGTGGAGAGGACAGACCAAAGCTCTAAAGGAAGCCGTAGGAAGAACCCAGAGAGAGCGGATAAATGCCGCGGCCGAGGAAGACACGACCCGCGCTACCTCTTCGAGGAAGACCATCCCGTCAGGCTGATCCGCGCGAGCCACCCGCCCGAAGACACGTAACGGGCCTCCTTGGACTTCACGGAGAAGCAGCTTCGGGGCCCAGTTGCAACGGCACGCATGCGGTCGTCGGGGCGTGGGAGAAAGATGACTCTAGTCGCAAGCCTGCGGGTGGGTATAAAGGCCTAAACAATGAACACCGTGGGTGGGATCAAGTCCGAGACATCTTCTGCCGCATGACATCTAAAATCAGATGGTTATCCGCCATAACCCTTGAGGATCAACTAAACTCTTTTGCAAAATATTATTTTAAATCCATAAGCGGAGAAATAGAACCAGTCACAAAAGCATAGGAAGATGGAGGAACCTGAGCTTCCAAGCGGTAAGAAAGATTCAAGCGCCATGGGGCGGAGCCGAGAGTTATACCACCCGGGTGGGTGGGAGGAGCAAGCTTGAAGACCTTCCGGCAAGATTTAAAGCGGCAAGGATACTGCCAATGAGTGTGGATGAACAACATATCCATGTCCCTAGAACCTATTCTTCTAGAATCGTGGATATGTTGTTCATCCACATTTCTTGGCAGACTCCTAGCAGTTCTCCAGGAGGAGGGAGGCAAGGTGCACACCCCCTACTTGGGAAACAGAGACTGGAGAACCGAGGCCCCAAAACCACCATACCGGCGTGGCTCAAGGTTGATGTGGTAGTGCGTAATGAAGGTGTTTGCTGTCTTCCAGGTAGCAGCCCGACAGATCACCTGTATGGGGATGTCCCTGGAAGCAGCCACCGATCCAGCGGTATGGCGGGTAGAATGAGCTCTTATCCCTTTGGAAGGCTCCTTGCTCGCCAACCCATAAATACAGGTTACTCACCTGTAACAGGAGTTCTAGGAGTGGAACATGTTGTTCATCCACACTGTCTGGCAGGTACCTTGTCACTTTACGATGGTCCGCAAAGTCTTCAAGCTGGCTCCTCCCACCCACCTGGGTGATGCAACTCTCGGCTCCACCCCATGACGCCAGATCTAGCCTGCTGGAAGCCAGGTTCTGCGCCGAGGTCGGGTGGGTCCGTGTGGATGAACAACATATACCACTCCTAGAACTCCTGTTACAGGTGAGTAACCTGTATTTCTAGGGGTGTGGATATGTTGTTCTATCCACACTGTCTGGCAGACTCCTACCAGTTCTCCAGGAGGAGGGAGGCAAGGCGCACACCCCTTACTTAGGGAACAGGGACTGGAGAACTGAGGTTCCAAAACCAGCATCCCGGCATGACTCAAGGTCACTGTGGTAATGAGAAATGAAAGTGTGTGCTGACTTCCAGCTAGCAGCCCTGCAGATTTTCTGGATAGGGGCGTCCCTAGAAGCAGCCACCGACACAGCGGTATGACGGGTGGAATGAGCCCTAAGCCCTATGGGAGGCTCCCTACCCGCCAACCTATAGCAGATATCAATGCAGGAAGTGATTCACTTGCCAATCGTCCGCTTTGCTGCAGGTCTGCCAGGTGCCGCTTCAGCGTAGGCGACAAACAGCTGGCGAACCTCTCCCCGAACTTCTGCCTTATGCTCTTTGTAGTAAGTGAGCGCACTTCTCGGGTCCAAAGTATGGAGCCTGTACTCGGCCTCCAAGGTGTGATTGGGGTAGAACACCTGCACGGTCAACACCTGGTTCACGTGAAACTCTGACACCACCTTCGGGAGAAATTTCGGGTGAGGGCGCAGGACAACCATGTCCCTGTGGAAGACCAGGTAGGGAGCTTCGATGGAAAGTGCCTGAAGCTCCCCAATCCTTCTGGCTGACGTGATAGCCACCAAGAAGGCGGTCTTCCATGACTGGTGAGAGATGTCACACCTGTGCACTGATTCAAATGGCTTGGCCAATACCAGCAGTAAATCCTATGGAAGTGGTGGTTCACGCACCGGAGGGGATATGTGATCTAGGCCCTTGAAAAAGCACCAGACCACCTTCTCATGCCCCACTGACTGCTTGCCAGCCCACGCCCAGTAAGCAGAGATGGCTGCCAGGTGCACCTTGAGGGTCGCTGACTGAAGCCCCTGCTGGGAAAGGGACCACAGGTAGTCCAGAATGCTAGCGAGCGGACAGTACGAGGGGTCCAACCCCTTGCCCTGACACCAAATGGAGAATCTCTTCCATTTGAAGGCATAGCATTTTCTGGTCGACTCCTTGCGGGATGCCTCAACAATGCTGAGGACCTCGTCGGAAAGACCCAAGGTCTGGAACTCTAGCCGCTCAGGAACCAGACCGTCAGGTGCAGGGATTGAAGGTCTGGATGGAGTACCTTCCCCTTGTTGACAAAGAGCAGGTCCGTGTGGGCTGGAAGCCGCCTCGGGAGCCTGGAGCTTAGGCTGAGGAGATCTGGATACCAGAACTGAAGAGGCCAGTCTGGGGCTACCAGGATCACCCGTGCCTTGTCCCTCCTGATCTTGAGGAGCACCTTGTGGATCAAGGGCAGAAGAGGAAAGGCGCAGAAGAGGCCTGGGGTTCATGGCCTGGAGAAGGCATCCCCTTGCAGTGAGCCCCGCTGAGGGGGGTGGGCATGATACAGCTTCAGCTTGGAGTTCTCCCTGGAGGCGAACAGGTCCACCTAAGGTGTGCCCCAGTGGGAGAACAGGTTTTGAATTATCTCCGACAGGAGAGACCACTCATGAGATGCATTGCCTATCCGGCTGAGGGCATCGGCCAGACTGTTTGAGGCACTTGCCACATGAATGGCTAGGAGATCCACCTCCAGGCTGAGCACGAGAGACCAAATGCGAAGAGCTTCCCTGCACAGAGGCAAGTAGTGCATCCCGCCCTGTCTGTTGAGACAGTACATGGAAGTGGTGTTGTCTGTCTGGATCTGGACCACTTGACCCCAAACAAACAGAGCGAAGGCGGTCAGTGCTAGCCGAACCGCTCTGAGCTCCAGCAGGTTGATACAGTATCGGGACTCCTAAGGGGACCAGAGTCCATGGGCTCTGTGTTCCCCCAGATGGGCACCCCAACCCATTAGAGAGGCGTCGGTTATCAGGATGACAGTTGGCTCGGGCTGGACAAATGGGATTCCCTCCCGCAGATGAGTTGGGACGAGCCACCACTGCAGGCCATCCCACATCTCCTGGGTCACAGAGACAGGCTGGTCTAGATGACCTGAGCGCTGAGACCACTGGCGGGCCAGCCCCCACTGCAGGGGGCACATATGCCAACGGGCCACGCTGGTGCAGGCTTCCATGAGACTCAGAATGCGCAGGAAGTCCCGGGCAAGGCGCAATTGCCCAACCAGAAATGACTAGGCAAAGGAGGAAAGGACCTTGGCCCTGTCCGCCGGGTGCCAGGCTCTGGCTCGCAGAGAGTCGAGCTCTGCCCCAATGAATTGAATCACCTGAGAGGACACAAGTTCCGACCTGGCCTCACTGATGAGGAGGCCGAGATGAGAGCAAGCCTGGATGGCCAGACCTCTGGACCGCTCCACCTCCAACCTGGAGGGACCTGCTATCAGCCAGTCGTTGAGGTAAGGGTAGACCCGGACCCCTCAGTGCTGCAGGAATGCTGCCACCCCTACGATGCATTTAGTGAAGACCCTGGGAGCTGATGAGAGGCAGAAGGGCATGGCCCAGAACTCGTAGAGGGTTCCCTCTGCTCGAAAGCGGAGGAACCGCTGATGAGACGGATGGATTGGGATGTGAAAGAATGCATACTGAAGGTCCAAGGAGCAGAACCACATGCCCTGCTCCAGGGATGGTATCATCTGAGCCAGGGTTACCATCCAAAAGGTGCGTGGCCTTAGGAACTTGTTCAGGTCGTGCAGATTGAGAATGGGACGCCAGCCCCCTGTCCATTTTGGAATCAAGAAGTACCTGGAAACAAACCCTGGCCATGGAGGAGGATCCGCAACCTTGCTGACTACCCCCTTGTTGAGGAGCTGGTCGAAGTCATCTCGGAGAGCCGACTGTGAGGCTGTGGATCCGGTAGCCCACCGCAGGGCACGGGCTCAAAAGGGAGGGACCTGCTTGAACTCCAGAGGCAGGCCCCTGATGACCACTTCCAGAATCCAGTGGTCTGTGGTGATAGCGGACCAGAGGGAAAGGAAGTGGCTGAGCCGGGCTCCCACGGGGGGTCAGATGAGGTTGGGGTTGGCACCCCACAACCCGTCACTGGGCAGGCTTGGAGGAGGAGGGACCGGCTGAGGAGTCACCAGGGCCCTTTTCCCCGGGTGGCCTGACAGAGGAAGTGACGGACTTGGCTCTAGAGTGCCAAGTTTGAGCCTGCTAGCCCTGCTGCTGGGCAGGTCTTGCCGCAGAAGCGGAAGGACGAAAGGACTTACGCTGCTGATGGCGGTCTCTGTCCTTCTGTACTGATGTGACAATCCAGGGTGGCACTGGATTTTTCAATGCGCTGGAGGTGGTCCTCCACACTGGGCCCGAACAGGTTGGTGCCCAGAAAGGGAACATCTGCTAGCTTGTGTTGGGTGTCTGCCATTAAGGTTGAGATCTGCAACCAAGCCCTGCAGCGCATAGCCACTGCGGCCGCTATCAAACGGGCACAAGAGTCTCCAATGTCCAGAGCCATCTGGACCTGCTGCTTTGCCACCCCCTCGTCCCTGATCCCAGACCTGCTTGACCGTGGTCTCGAGGTCAGCTGGGAGATGAGGGAGTACCTCATCCAGGGAGCCCAACAGGGCGTGAGAGAAGTGTGCCATCATAATAGCCAAGCTGGCCTGGCGAAGGCCCAAAGAGGCGGCAGCATACACCTTTCTCCCGGAGTAGTAAAATTTCTTGGATTCGTTATCTGGGGGCTTGTCCACATCCCTCGTGTTGCCCGAGCACCTGAAGACAGAATCTGACACAAACCCCTCGGCCAAGGGGTGCTCCAAGAAGCTGGAGAGAGAGCCAGTAGGGACTGCATACTTGCAGCCCATCCTGGCCGACGGCACTGGACAGGAGGCTGGGCACTGCCAGAGTTCTAACGCCGGGTCCACAATGGCCTTGGCTAAGGGGAAGGCTTCCATGGGGGAGTCCTCCTTGTCCAGAATCTCTGTAAGGGGATATCTGGCACGTTTCTGCACGGGTTCAAGTAGCATCCCGGTGGACTCCGAGATGAGCCGAAGGATACCGAAGAATGAGGTGGGGCTCTCGTACACAGAAAGACCCCTTCCCCCCTGAGGATTCCAGGTCGTCTGGACGGGAATGTAACGAGGAGTCTTCGGACTCCGAAGAGTCCGCGTACAGCTGGTGACCGCCTGAGCCACTCTCCACTCGTCGAGGGTGATCGGGGGTGAGAGCGAAAGACAACTGATGGGGCAAACCTTGAGCCATCGAGAATCCTTGGTTGGTGCCCCATTCTTCAGCTGGGGAGGCGATCGTTCCACCACAATGAGTGGGGCAGCCGGTTTTGGCAGAGCCGTTGGCGCTGGGACCGGGGAGCTGGCAGTGGAATTTGGCCGTTCGGGAGACAGACAATTGCCGGTGTGGAAGCCGTCATTGGCTTGCTGCCAGCCAAAAGGAGCTGTTGTCACATTAGATCCTCATAGCGCCAACGCAACTTACGCCGGAGCCTCTCCTCAGCTGAGGAGGATGAAGAAGAACAGCGGCAGCGACGCTTTCCGCGATGTCAGGACCAAGACCACAGACATCGGTGGGATTTCCCCGAAGCGGAGGAGGACCGAGACCTCAACCATCGGCGGTGCCAGCGGCGGGGCGAGGAAGGAGCGGGGGGAACCCATTGCCCCTCTGGTTCAATGGTCTGAGGCAAGTCCTCGGAAGATACAGGTGTCAGAGAGACAGCTGTCTGCCTCCTTGGTCGACAACCTGTCGGAGGGCTTGAGAAAAATCTCGGCCATGTCAACAGGCAACTCGGCCGACTGGTGTGACGGGGACACAAGTGAAACCAGAGGCCCAGGCTGCAACATTGACCGAAGTCGAGAACCGATGGTCCACAGAACGAGATCTCTCCTGCTCCCAAGAGTGTCGACAGTGGGTCTTACCTTTCTTTTTCATCTTTCTTCCAGGACCAAGGGGTGTGAGACCTAGAAGAACCCTCCCCTCTAGTCAAGAGGGACTGGCACAGCTCCCGAAAGGAAGCTGTGTAAGAAGAGCCCAGCTGGAGCAGAATAAAGGCCGAAGTGGAGCTCGCCGTGGTCTGGGCTGCCTCCTCCTCGAGGACCATGAGCTGTTCCAGTTGTTCCGCAGAGCCCACCTCCATGGACACCACCCAAAGGCTTCCTTCGATTTGACTGGTGGGTACCATTTCTCCAGTCACTGCAGCTGGAGTCGAGCACTGATGGAGAAAAGGACAGACACATCTAGCAAGCCTGCAGATCATGGTCATGCCCGAAGCAATAAACGCATGAGGTGTGGGGGTTGGTGCGCAACATCTTCCGCCCACAGGGGCACTGGCGGAACCCAGGGACAGTCTTGTCCTCGATCGCTGCTGCGACGGAAGAGGGTGAAGACAGAACTCAAAAGAGTTTCAAAGTAAATTTAGGGAAAAAATCTGAAGTTTTTAGAGCCAGGGCCTGCAAAACACGAGAACGCTAAGGAAGGAACCTGATGCTTCCAAGCGGTAAGGAAGATCTGACGTCATGGGGCGGAGCCAAGAGTTTCATTACTCGGGTGGGTGGGAGGAGCCAACTTGAAGACTTTCCGGACCATCTTAAAGCGGCTAGGTACCTGCCAGACAGCGTGGATAGAACATCATATCCATGCCCCTAGAACACAGACTTATGCAAGCTGTGATCCACCTTGCAACTGTCCGCTTTGCTGCAGGTCTGCCAGAAGCAGCTTCAGTGTAGGTGACAAACAGCTGGTGAACCTCTCCCAAATTTCTGCCGTTCTCTCCTTATAATAGGAAAGGGCCCATCTCAGGTCCAAAGTATGGAGCCTGTATTCAGCCTCCGAGGTGTAACTGGAGTAGTACACTGGCAGAGTTAACACCTGGTTAAGGGGAAACACTGACACCACCTTCGGAAGGAATTTTAGGTGGGGGCACAGGACAACCTTGTCCCTGTGGAAGACCAGATAAGGGGTGTCCACCAAGAGCACCTGAAGCACCCCCGTCCTTCTGGCAGACGTGACAGCCACCAGGAAGGCCGTCTTCCACAAGTGTGACAGCTCACACTTGTGCATTGCTGCGAATGACTTGCCCATGAGCTCTGCCAGTACCAGCAGCAGATCCCATGGAGGTGGAGGTTCACACACCGGAGGGGATATGTGATCCAGGCCTTTGAAAAAGCGCCAAACCACTGGCTCCTGTGCTGTCAGCTTACCGGCCTGCGCCCGGTAAGCAGAGAAGGCTGCCAGGTGCACCCTAAGGGTTGATGACCGAAGACCCCCTTTGAAGAGAGACCAAAAGTATTCGAGAATGTTAACCACTGGACAGGACAGAGGGTCCAGGCCCTTGCACCGACACCAAATGGAAAACCTTTTCCATCTGAAGGCATAATATTTCCTGGTTGATTCCTTTCTGGATGCCTCCACCACTGTGAGGACATCCTCGGAAAGACCCAAAGCCTGGAACTCTAGCCACTCAGGTACCAGGCTGTGAGGTGCAGGGATTGAGGGTCCAGATGGAATACCTTCCCCTGGCTGACCGAGATCAGGTCCTAGCATCCTGGAAACCGCTCCGGGAGCCTGTTGCTGAGGCTGAGGCGATCTGGGTACCAGACCTGGCGTGGCCAGTCTGGGGCTACCAGAATCACCTGCGCCTTGTCCCTCCTCACCTTGAGGAGCACCCTGTGGATCAAGGGAAATGGAGGAAAGGCATAGAAGAGGCCTGGGGTCCATGGCCTTGAGAAAGCATCCCCCTGCAGTGAGCCCTGCTGAGGGGGGTGGGCATAAAACAGCCTCAGCTTGGTGTTTTCCCTTGAGGCAAACAGGTCCACCGACGGTTTGCCCCAGTGGGAGAACAGGCTGTAAGCAACCTCTGGATGGAGAGATCACTCGTGGGATGTCTCGCCTATGCGGCTGAAGGCATCTGCCATTTGATTTGAGGCTCCTGCCACGTGGGTGGCTAGGATATCCACCTCCAGTCAGCTCACAAGTGTCCAGATGTGGAGCGCCTCCTTGCAAAGCAGACGGGAATGTGTGCCGCCCTGTTTGTTGAGGTAGTACATGGTCATGCTATTGTCCGTCTGGACTTGAACCACTTGACCCCGTAGCTGAGAGAGGAATCTGACAGTGCCAGTCTGACTGCTCTGAGCTCCAACAGGTTGATGTGATAACAGGACTCCTCAGGGGTCCAAAAGCCATGGGCCCTGTTGTCCCCCATGTGGGCTACCCAGCCCATGAGAGAGGCATCGGTCATGAGAATGACCGTCGGCTCGGGGCGGACAAACAGGATCCGTTCCTACAACTGGTCTGGGATGGTCCACCACTGGAGAGCGTCCCACATCTTCTGGGTCACAGTGATCAGCTGGTCGAAATGACCGTGACGCTGAGTCCACTGGGTGGCCAGCTCCCATTGCAGGGGGCGCATGTCCCAATGGGCCCACTGGACCATGGAAGTGCATGCCGCCATGTTAACCCAGATGGCACAGAAAGTCCCGGGCAGGGCACACTTGCCCAACCAGAAATGATTAGGCAAAGGTGGAAAGAATCTCCACCCTGTCCACTGGGAGCCGAGCTCTGGCTTGACGTGAGTCGAGCTCTGCCACGATGAAACACATCACCTGAGATGGCACGAGCTCCGACTTGGCTTTGCTGATCAGGAGGCCGATCTGGTGGGCCAGGTCCCTGGACCTCTCCACCTCTTGCTGGGTGGAACCTGCCAAGAGCCAATCGTTGAGGCAGGAGTAAATCCTTACCCCCGAGATGGGCTGCCACCACTGCAATGCATTTGGTGAAGACCCGAGGGGCCAATGACAGGCTGAATGGCATGGCTAGGAACCCGAAAAGGGTTCCCTCTGCTCGGAAGCAGAGGAACCACTGGTGGAATGGACGGATTGGGATGTGAAAGAATGCATCCTGGAGATCCAGTGAGCAGAACCATACGTTTTGTGCCAGGGATGGTATGATCTGGGAAGGAGTTACCATCCTGAAGGTGTGAGGCCTGAGATATTGATTCAGGTCATGCAAATCTAGAATGGGGCGCAAGCCCCCCGTCCACTTCGGAACCAGGAAGTAGCTGGAGACTAACCCTGGGTCTGGTGGAGGATCTGGCACTCTGGCTACTGCCTTCCTGAAGAGAAGCTGGGTGATGTCGGCTTGGAGAGCTGACTTAAGTGTGGGCAGATGCTCTTTCCTCCCGTGGGGCGCAGGCTCGACTTGGAGGGTACTGCTCGAATTCCAGAGGCAGCCCCTGACTGACCACTTCTAGAAGCCACCTGTTTGTGGTAACAGCAGATCATGCGGAAAAGAAGTGGAGGAGTTGGCCCCCCACAGAAGGGCCCAGAGCTGGCGTGCCGGGAGTAGGGTTGGCAGCCCCCACCCCGTCACTAGGCAGGCTTGGAGGCAGAGGGTTCAGTGCCTGAACCTCGGCCTCCCTTATGGGCTGTGGCGGGCCCGGGCCTGGGGTGCCAAGCTTGAGTCTGCTGCTGTTGCTGCTGACTTCCGTGAAAGGAGGGCTGCTGAGTCACAGGGGAAGAGTGATGAAAAGGCTTCTTCCTCTTCTGCTGCTTTTTGGAACCAGAGGAACCTTTAGCAGAAGTAGCATCCAAGGTGGCATTGGACTGCTCGATGCGCTGTAGGTGACCAGCCACACCTAGGCCGAAGAGATTGGTGCCCAGGATAGGAACATAGAAGTTGACGGCAGATAAGTACCGCAAGGCCCATCTAGTCTGCCCATTTCTTTTTCTACCTTATGAATGTGCCATCGGCCTTTGCTCTGTCAATGGCCTATCTATTCATACTCATCTGTATTGCTCCCTCATGCCTATCCCATGCCTGTTTGAAGCCCTGCCCTCTATTCATATCCACCACTTCCTGAGGAAGTCCGTTCCATGCATCCACCACCCTTTCTGTGAAAAAGAACTTCCTCACATTACTCCTTAATAGGCCTCTCTCTAATCTTGTGCTGTGTCCTCTTGTCCTGCTATTTTTCTTATATTGAAACATGTTAGATTCTTTCACCTAGTTAATGCCCTTAAGGTGTTTGAATATTTCGATCATATCACCTCTCTCCCTCCTTTGCTCCAGGGTATACATATTGAGCTCCATTAATCTGTCCTCATATGTTCTCTGACGCAGTCCCTGCACCATTTTGGTTGCCCTTCTCTGGACTGCCTCAATTTGGTTAAAGTCCTTGTGAAGGTGTGGCCTCCAGTACTGCAGCGTATTCCAATGGGGCTAACCAGTGTCTTTGTAAAGAGGGGATTATTACCTCCTCTTCCGACTTGGCGATAATTCCTACTAATATACCCCAATATCCCCCTAGCCGTACCTACTGCTTTAGTGGTCTGCCTGGATGATTTCAAGTCATTGGTGATGATGATGCCCAAGTCACATCAGCTAGTTTGTTCTGAGTATCCACCGGAAAGGAGAAGAGCCTCAGCCAAGCCCTACGGCGGGAGGCAACTCTGGCTGCTAATGAATGGGCACAAGAATCCCCAATGTCCAGGGCCGTCTGGAGCTGTTTAGCAATAGCATGGCCCTGGTCCCGAACTTGCTTGACCATGCTCTGCCAGTCCGCGGGGAGGTGTGGGAGGACTTCGTCCAAAGAACCCAGAAGGGCACAGGAGAAGTGTGCCATGAAGATGGCCGCGCTTGCCTGATGGAGGCCCAAGAACGAGGCCGCATAGACCGTACGAGCAGAGTGGTCCAAATATTTGGATTCTTCTCGGGAGGTCTGTTGGTATCTGTAGAACTACCAGTACACCAGAACACAGAGGTGGTCACAAGGCTCTCGGCCGAAGGGTGCTCTGTGAACCCCACAAGGGACCTCATGGGCACTGTTTATTTGCAGGCCATACAGGCAGATGGAGCTGGACAGGAGGCAGGGTGCTGCCAAAGTTCAAGACCCACAATGGCCTTGGCCACGGGAAAGGCTTCCATCAGTGTAACCCCTCTCTTGAGGATGTCAGTAAGAGGGTACGCCGCCTTTTCCTGGATGGGTTCCAGGGGCATCCCTGTGGATTCAGAGATGAGGTGAAGAATGCCCTGAAAGGACGAAGGACCTTAGTCTGTCTCAAGCCCACTGGCCGATTCATCATCTCCTGGATGAGAATGGAGACCGGTTTCATCTGAATCCGAATACAGTCCGGGGTGACAGTGATCGAGAGATGCCAGGGAAGCCCAGTGTCCAGCCTAGCTTCCTTAGAAGAAGCCCCTTCCACAGGCTGCTTGGGCGGAGGTTCCACAAGAATAGGTGGAGAGACCGCTTTAGGCCAAAATGGAAGTTTTTGCTGGCTCTGCAGACAGAGGAACCGACTTGATCAGCTCCAGGGGAGTCTGCTTCGACCTGGGAGGTGAGAGCCATGTAATGGCCGGGGTAGGAGCCAGAGAAGGCTTATGCTCAGCCAAAATTAGCTGTTGCCACAGGAGGAGCTCATAGCGCAGAAGGAGTTTCCGACGCAGCCTCTCCTCATCAGAGGAGGAGGAGGAGGACGACCAATGGCGTTGCCTCTTTTTAGAGTGCTTATGGCTCTTCCTCGGCCTTTCGGATGTGGGGGTCAGAGACCTCATTCAAGATCGGGCAGGCCGACTCGGTCGCTCGGGAGACACCGGTGGAACCGGTGACTTCCCAGGGTCAGGAACCACTTCCTCGACAGGGTACCCAGCAGGCTGGGTCTCCTGGTTGGGGAAAACAAGGACCGGAGTCCGAGCAAGGGAGTCATTGACCAGAGTCGGCGACAAGGGGTCGAGAATAAACTCAACATCGTCGACCGACACTTCGGTCAACTGGCCAGTTGGCAGAGGCGAGAGATTTATCTTCCATGATAGAGAAATAATTGCAATAGCTAATACCAACAAGTCGAATTTTCGGAATAACCGAAGGCTTTGAAGCCAGGGCCTACAAAATGCGAGAGCACGAAGGAGGCAACCTGCATCTTCCAGCGAAAAGGAAGATCTGGTGTCATGGGGCGGAGCCGAGGGTTATACCACCCAGGTGGGTGGGAGAAGCCAGCCTGAAGACTTTCCGGCTGTTCTTAAAGCGGCAAGGTACATGCCAAGAAATGTGGAGTAACAACATATCCTTGATCCTAGAACATGTTTTTCTGAAAAGTCAAAGCTCGAGGGCACTTCGAGGGAGAAGGATAGCTGATTCACAAGACCGGATTCACCACTATTTGCTTATTTACCTGTTGCTTAGTGTTCTGCAGGGCCGTTCCCAGAGTCATGCTATGGGTAGCGGCTGGGATGTGTGCAGCTAAGCTGGGTTTTGTTGGGCAGAGGCATTTACTCTGGTCTCTGGATGGGTCTCACCAGTTTTCTGTGCTCAGTCCAAATTCAGGAGCTAAATATGTCATTTTGTAATTGAGATCAAAACGTCTGGTGCTAGATGGCTTTCGGGGGTTGAAAGAATGGGCGGGACAGAGTTTTCAGGGTCAGCATACTATAACAGGAACTATCAGATGGATACTCCAGCAGCACTGGCAGGGGAGTAGGCTCACATTGGCCCACTATAGCTTATAACCTTTATGAATGTATTTGTGAGTTTTATAACAGGCAGGTCAGGAAGGAAGAAAGAAAACACGAGGTGCACATATCCAAGTGCAAAAATCACAAAAAAATGACTATATAAAAAAATGAAAAAAAAAAAACAACTTTGCATCCAACATTAAACATAGTTGACTGCAGAAAAACAATCTTGCACTTTAAGAATGTGTGATTCGGCCTGAACAGGAATGGGGTAGCCAGCAAGTAACTCTACTCATTAGTGCTGCAGGGTGACAGAATAGATAGTCTCACCATCAACAATCAAGTACTCCTGGTATTCGATCAAAGAAAAAAAAACAAAAAAAAAACATATAGTTATAAAATATGCATTCTTTCCTTTGCATCGTCATGCCTTGTTTACAATACATTTAGAAAACTGTATAATTTAAAGTATTTTGACTAATATATGCCTGCTAGTATTTAAGACTATTTTACCCAATATAGCCCAACTGAGATGCAGCGTCTTATTTTCAAGCTGGATCATGCTCTCTCTCTCTCTCTACCTAGATTTTTAGCTGCCTGGACTGAAACTGAGAAACTGAAGCGGCAACGCAGAGCCGTAAAGAGAGCTGCTCATGGTCAAACAGTGAAGAAGTGAATGGCTGGGTTAGAAACAGAGTTCCCTGGGAGAGTAGAGGTGGGATTAAGAACTCCAGAGATACAATATTAATATATTTTAGACAGTAGAGGTTATATTTCTGTTTCACCATTAAACATTTGGGTACACTGTACGATGTAAATGAAACATGATAAAACACCAAATGCTGCAGAAAAACACAAAATTATGGAAAGTTGACCTCAAAAACACCCTCCCGCACACTGTCCTGTAAGCTGCATACTGTACTGATGCTGCAATTCCACTCAGCTGTCTTGGTTCACCATCATATTCAGTTCTTTCTTTGACAACTTGCTCCAGTGGTACAGGCAGGGACAGAAGAGCCGATCCTGTTCTCTGATCATTGCCCACAATAATATGTGCTCAGCTGACATCATTTTTTTTTTTTTGAGGTAAGAAAGTCGATCTAGTAGTAGTAACGTTTTTATTCATATAAAGAAATATCAACAGGGATTCAATTCAATTGAACCACAGGTTCATTTTCCATGGAGTCCCCCATAAGCATTCCAAGTTAGTTTCATGACATATTTTCACAATGGTATATAGAGTACGATATATACGATATGGTATTTAATTTTGCATTAACCATGCAAAGGGTAGTGACAGCATTGCCTGACTAACAAACCATTTATTAATGGAGGAGAGGTCGATTTTCCCATCAGCCAGTCTCAGGGTGGAAGGAACAGAGTTACATAACACAGTACAAGAGCAGCAAACACAGCATCACTGTTCTATGCAGAAAAGGGCTTTATTTAAGTGCACATTGCAGCAATCTGTCACAGCTCACCTCGGTGAACTTTGACCAGTTTCGCACTTCCTAGTACATCATCAGGAGGATACCAAGGTGTGCGAAACTGGCCGAGGTTCACAGACCTTAGCTGTGGCAGACTGTCTGCTGCAATGTGCACTTGAATAAAGCCCTTTTCTGCATGGTACAGTGGTGCTGCGTTTGCTGCTCTTGAAGTGACAATATTGATACTATGTGCACACGGTGTGGCTTGAGCTGGTTTTTGCTGTTTGACTACATAACACAGTACCCAGGTAATATAATGAGATTCTCCCTACCCCAGATCTGGATTCCTTTGAACTTTCTTTTTTCAGATGTTAAGAATTACAGCAGATACTCATTTGATCTTCTGAAACACAGCTATTGCAATATGGTTTTGTCTCACTCTGAAAAAAGGCATCCTGGACTGCTGCATATTCTTATAATTCTTTGGCACAAACATTTTACGCATCATCAAAATAATACAACTATTTATTTTTTTTTAGTTTATTGGCATTTGCTCAGTGTATCTTGGACTTCTTCAGAAATAAGAAATCTGCATCCTGACAGTAAAGGCCAAATTCATATTTTTTATATTTTAAGTCCATTACCTCTTAAATGAAAATTATATACCTACCGTAATTCTTGATCTTCCTGTATATCTTCACCATTCATCACTGGTGGGTCTAGCCAGAGGTGCTAGAACCCCATGGGAGCTTGTAGCTTTTCCCCCTAAGAGAAGGAGCCGACGCTGGGATGGCGCAGCCCTCGAGGCCGACACATTACATGGCGCTCATGGGTTGGCCAGTAACCGGCCCCTCCACCACCTCAGTTCTGCTCGCTGGAGAGGAAATCAAAGATAGAGGAAAAAAGGGAGATAGAGTGGGGCAAGGGAGCCCAGGGGATACAAAAAGGAAAGGAGAGGCTATAAAGTGAAAAAGGAATAAGATGACCACAGGAGAAAAGGTAGGGCACTAGGAGGACTGGAGAAGGGGACCCAACCACTGGGCAGGCCAGGAAAGAGGGAGGGTTAGAATATGAGGAGGGGGAAGAAAGCAAAGAAAGCAGGGAGGAAAGAAAAAGAATAGGGGGAGAGAAGGGCCCGAAGAGGCTCTGGTGGAGCAAAACAGGATCCCTTCTGTCTGTCCCCTCTAGCTGTGTAGCTTTTTTTGGGTGGGGGAGGCATTGCCAGAACCCCTAAGAAGAGAGCGAGAGAACCTCACAGGTTCAAGATGGTCCCAGGTGACAGATACACAGGCTGTCGAAGCAAGCTGGCCACCTGAACTTTACAGTACAGAGAAGCATCAACTGATGCCAGAGACAAGATATAAGGGGTCGAACTGCTGGATCACCAGAGAAGTCCAAAATCTCTCCCTCCCTCCACCCCTCCACTAGTACAGGGGTGGGACAGAGTCCACCCCGGGGCAGGATTTCCCCAGAAGAGACCCTGATAACAGGAAGGTTTCCGTACCTTGGAGGGGAGCTATCCCTATGCCTAGAGCTATAAGCAGTGAAGGCGGAGCTTTGATCTGCAAGGGACCAATGGACCTAGGGAATCTTGCTCATGCGGAACCCAAAGTTAGGCACCCAAGGATAATATGGATTGGGGTAAGAGCTCCAAAAAGGATTTGGGGGGCACATCTCCAGAGCCTCACTAACGAAAGTGGACCCATGAAGAGGGCAGACCCACAACTCCAGTGAGGAGAAGAAGGTCAAGACTCTCCTGGAAGGAGGACTCCTCGTGATCAATCCTCCCTAAGACTCTCCACAATCAAGAGAGGCTAGTTAAAGAGGGCAAGAGCTCCTCCTTGCTCTCCCTCCAGAGATGTGCTCCTGATTCTCCAAAGATGGTTCAGGGAACCCAGAAGTGTCAGCCGGATGTAACCTGCAACTGGCCGCAGTTGACTGGAAGGTAAGCAAGGTGGAGGCACTGCCCAGAGAGACTGGAGCCCAAGAGGGGATGGTGGGTGGGAAGCAGTGATGAATGGTGAAGATATACAGGAAGATCAAGAATTCCAGTAGGCAACATTGATGAATGTGGTCCAGACAACTTGGGAGGCAGAACGTATGACTGAATCATCTCCGGAGAACTGGATGCAGATCTGGAGTAGACATCAAACGACGGGCTCCTATAGCTGGCAGGAATTCAGCTGGAAGGTGGTGTCCTAGTAATTTCATACTTCCCAAATCGCTGCTAAATTCCATACATCATGGGACTCCTCACGTCAGAGGCTCTGTGGCTGTAAGGTGTCTACACACACACCCCTGTTCTCTGGTCTTGTCCCATAACAGCCCTGTTTTGGCAAGTGGTAGACCAGAATATAGATGAGTTATTCCCTGATTTGGGACCCCTGACTCCCGAGACAGCAATTTTCCTACACTGCCCACTTCATTTCAAACAAAGACAGAAACTCTACCTCTTCCAACATCCTCCTAACAGCAGCTAAAAAGGTACTGACTAAGTTATGACTACAACCTATCCCTCTGACAATAAAACAATTTGAAAATATATATCATATCTATCAGATGGAAAATATGACAGCCCGACTGCAAGACAGACTACCCATTATACTGAACAGAAGGATGAAATGGTTTATGTACGCATCTAACCACAGAGCTGACATAATCCCCTAAACTGACATAGGAATGAAGGGGCGGGAGATGAGGCTGGTCAGTCCATTCAAATTACACTCTTTAGATACTCTTTATGGGTTAGGGAGACCCCACCCTGCCTTTCTCAAATTACTTCTTTGTTGAGGGTGGCCCCCCTGCACCCTTACCCCCCGAAGCATTTCTCAATTATCCTCCTCAGGATGGCTCACTGTGAAATGCACAAGATGTTACGCTAATGTATATGATGCTGCTATGCTACATCTGAATCTATGGTTAACTGTTATGTACTACTTGAAAACTTAAAACTACAGTTTAAAAAAAAAAAAAACAAAACAAAAAAAAAAGGAATTATGGTAGGTACTTGATTTTCATATCTTATCTGTATCAGTCTTCACCATTCATCACTGGTGGGTGAGTACCGTGATGCTGGCACCTCCCTGAGGGACAAAAATCACCCCTCAGCCTCCTGTGAGGAAAAACACAGGGAGAAAGGGACTCTTCAGAGGCCTGGCGAGGCCCAAGATTGGTCAGGGTGAGGCTGAGACTTCCACTGTCTGGGAGAAGGAAAGCACCCTGACAATTCTCACCTTACCCTGGGGGAGAAGAAGGGAGCCCCTTGGAAGGGAGAGGCAATCACCCTACATCAGGCCAGGGGTGATGACCGCGAAAGGCGAAGCCACGCCATCCGCCTAATGCAGACAGCAGTTCCTGCTGGCCTAGAAGCTACCTCACTGGTGTCATAAGACTCACCTGCTTGGTGTCTCAAGTTCTAGGCCATGAGCTGAAAGACAAATGGCTTGCCTGGTTGCCTCTGTCTCAGGCAAGGTCACCAGGAGCTGTCCCAGCACTGTCCACAGGTGCCTAGCATAGGCAGCCTGATGTGCCTGGTGTGCCGAGATCCACAAAAGGAGGCATGCCGCAAAGACTCTCCTATCCCAGTGGTCAAACTCAGCCGAGTCAGACTCCAGGGAATGGTCGTGCCTTGGGCAACAATGCCCAGAGGGGGTATCCAGGATATCCACACCCAAAGAGGGGTGAGATATACTACCTGGAGGCCACCGGGGTGTGCAATACCTGTGCTGGCAGTCCCTTGGGGCTGGAAGCGGGGCAGAGGGAGACTGCTCCTTGGATGGTCCACAATGCCCGAAACTGTAGGCCATGAGATAGGCCCAGCACCAGAAGAGGCACAAGAACCCTCGCCAGAGCCCACTCAGACCCTGGTATCCAGGCCAGCGCTGCGAACGGTGCCAGCACCAGACTCAGCAACGGAGACGGAATCCAGCCCAGCACTGAGCAAGGTGCCGGAGCCAGACCCGGCGCTGACCTCCAGCACAGCAACAACACCCTCCCCGGCACCACAGGCATCCCCAGCACTGCGGTGCAGGAGTATACAGAGGAGTCGGCTCAAAGGGCAGGGCCCTCTAGGGGGGCGGGCCTGGGACGACCGAATCTGGAACACCGGAGACCGAATGGCTAGGCCTAACTGGGCTACAGGACTCCTGGGAGTCGGGCAGCCACTCCAGGATATCCCGATCCTCCTCCTCCTCCTCCAAAGAGAAGATCAGGAGACTGGCAGAGAAGTTACCCCCGCAACCCTCCCACTCTTGGTACTGCGGGAGGCACTGGAAAGGGGCCTAGCACCGTCTGCGGCACCGCCTCGCTCACCGGCTCCTAGGGAGGAGTCGGGAGCCAAAGCAGTGCCAACAGGCGGAACTGAAGACTCCCTGGCTTGGACACAGCATAAAGTTGTGACCATGACACCGGGGGGTGTCAGTGCTTCCGAGGAAGTGGGAGACCATGAGGGGTGCTCATTTGACCCCCCCGGAGGCTGACTGTCCCCACGCGACCCCTGGTCTCAGTGAGATCGGAACCAGCTGAAGCCTGCTCCCCCTCGGTATGTATAGTACCAGAGGGAGACTCGGGGGTTGGGGGCGCAATGTCCTGGGACTGACTCTGCCCTCCAAATGTGGGAGGATCCCGACCCACCTTCATAGTACACACTTCCAAGGACCCGGCGGTCCATGGAGAAGCAAACGTTTCAGTTGTCCATATTGTAACGGGGACCCAGGCAGGAGAGGCAATGATGATGATCAAATACGGTCATCGATTTGCTGCAGGGACACTGGCGCATAGGGGCACGCCCCACCATGGATTTCGAAGTAGGCCCCCCGAATGGGGCATGATCGTTTTGGACAACTAAAACTAAAGAACAGACTCAACGCCATAAAAAAAAAACAAAGAGTAAAGAAACTATTTTACCGGCTCCAAGGAGACAACTATGGCGTTGGGTGGCAGAACTTTGGTAGCTCGATCGACCTTTCTCAACTAAGCAGTCAGGAAATGGCAGTTCCAGTATGGTGATGCACCTTGACAATGGAAAAAACGAGAACTGAGGTGATGGAGGGGCCGACGCCGGTTACTGGCCAACCCACGAGTGCCACGCAATGCGTCAGCCTTGAGGGCAGTGCCGTCCCAGGCGTTGGCTCCTCCTTCTAGGGAAAATAGCTCTAAGTTCCCATGGCATCCTAGCACCTCTGGCTAGACCCATCAGTGATGAAAGGTGAAGACTGATACAGGTAAGATTAAGCCTTCTATTTTAAAGGGTACAGGTCTGGAATTTGTAGTGAAGAACAGTATTTTGCATCTCTGTGGCAGAGAACAAAAAATTACTCACCGTAGTAATCTTCTTTCTTCCAAGGTGTCCTTTAGCATCAGTAACAAAGCAGCTAGCTGACTAGGTAGCATTGCCCTGGAGGTGTGGTTTATGCTAATTAATTAGCATCAGCCAATCAGAGGAGACTTTGGGGGTATGCTGAGGAGACCGCCCGAGAAGGCACCAGAATTTTTTCACAGATAGATGGGCACATGCCCAAAGAAATTAACCGATAGGTATCAAAAACTATGCAAAAAGCATATATTTTTTTTTTTTATTTGCACATCTTTTTCCCTCCGGTCACGGTCTGTGGGGCCTCTCTCAGGCATCCTGCCTGAAGTCCTCCTACCTGTGCCTCCTCTCTCCTCCTCCTCTATCCACAATCGGCACCCCAGCTTAATCCCTCCAGGTTGGGGCCGCCCCTCCTCTTTGGGCACTCTTTAACAGTCAGACTCCAATGTGGAAGAGGACCTGGGTGGAGGAACCTGGATGGCCAGTCAGGATGGACCCGGCCATAGGCAGTGCAGTCACCTACCCTGCAGACCAGGTTTTTCCTTGCTCTGGTGTTCGCTCCTCCCCCTTCCTTTGCGTGTACACACCCCGACGTACGGTGACCCCTGCCTGTGTCAGGCCACATGAATTACATGCTGCAGCGCCCGCGGTCTCCACCAGGAGCCACTGGCACGCCGGGCAATCCCCAACCCCCCCCCCGGGAGAAGAGCAGCCCAGCAGGTGCTCAATCCTCTCCTGCCATCCCCCAGCACCCTGAGCTCGCTCCCGAACTCGGGTCGCCAGCATGGCGCAAGGTGTGGTATCCAGCGCCTCTACCCTCAGCGCCACCGGGCCGGCTCAAAAGCATATTAACAATAACTATGAAAACTTTGCTTAAAACATAGTTCCAAGTTGAAACTTGACAAATTTGGTAGAAGACGAAGGCACAGACCTCTGTAGTCAGGTTGTCAGGGGAGGAAGGGTGGGAGCTTACTGATGCTAAAAGACACCTTGGAAGAAAGAAGATTACTACAGTAAAGTACAGTTATGTAAGAACTTACCGTAACAGTAGATCTTCGAGACAGGCTCTTGCATTAGGTATTCACATATAGGACTACGCTGGCAAGCGTCAGAACCCCATGGAAAAATTTCTAGCTAGCAGTCTCTGGCCGGGGACCGCCCCCACATCAGGTGACCGGCGTCATACAACGTCGGAATAAAGGGGCGGTCCCCCATGCCCACCTTCCAGTTCTTTCCTGCTAAAGGCCAAAAGAGGCACAACGAGAGAGAAGAGGATATTTCCCCCCATGGAAATGAAGCAAAGAAGCTTAGGGGGACGGAGGGCGGGAAGACAATATCTACTGCAAGAGCCTCTCTCGAAGATCTACTCTTACGGTACGTTCTTATTTAACTGTATGCTCTTACTTCAAGAGTGCTCTTACAGTAGGTATTCACACATAGGACTGAGTCTCAAGCAGTATGGAACAAGGAAAAGCACTCGGGAGAGGACTGTGATCCATAGCATGGAACCTCAGGGCTGAACGAGTCTCAAGAAAGGAGACCTTGTAGGACAGCCAACCCGAAGCCTGCTCTACGGCGATAGGCAATGTCCACACTCTAGTGTTTCGCAAAGGTATGGACAGAAGTCCAAGTAGCGGCTGCGCAGATGTCTGCCGCTGACACATTCTTGAAACAAGTCGCAGAGGCAGCAACTCCTCTGGTGGAGTGACCTCTGGCTTGACCCAGAAGAGTCTTGTACATGTCATAACAGAAAGTGATACAATGTGCTAACCATTTTGATGGGCATTGCTTAGAAACAGCACTGCCTTCTCTTTTGTCAGCAAAAGAGACAAAAAGCTGATCAGTCTTCCTGTGATCCTTGGTCAGACTGGTGTTGTATCTCAGGAGTCTGTGAACATCCAAAGTATGCAAGAGGTACTCCCCTTGACTGGAGTGGTGCGTAAAGAAAGCAGGTAGCTCAATAGATTGATTCAGCGTAGATTCAGCCACCACCTTAGGGAGAAACTTAGGGTTGGTGTGTAGAGCCACACGTTCCTTGTGAAATATCAAGTATGGTATTTTACACATTAAGGCCTGGAGCTCGGGCAATTTGCAGAAGTATCGGGAAGTAATGGTCACTAGGAAGAGTGTCTTCCAAGAAAGGAACCTTAAATCAGCTGTTGCTGCTGGCTCGAAGGGAGGCACAGTAAGCTTCTCCAGGATGAAATTCAAGTCCCATGGAGGGGCAGGAATGTGGATGGGAGGTCTCAAATGGAGAACCCCTCTGAAGAAAGTCTGAGAGACTTCCAGCTGAGCAAAAGACCCGTCTCCAAAGGGAATATGGTAGGCTGAAATAGCGGCCACGTGGACTTTCAACGAGGAATGGCTGATACCCAGATCGAAGGGGTGACACATGCAGTCCAGGACTCTATTGGCTGGGCATGAGAAAGGTTCGAAGTCCTTTGAATTTACCCAAATAGAAAACAGTTTCCACTTTATGGCGTAGGTGGATCTGGTGGAAGGCTTCCTGGCCTCAACCAAAATGTCCGCTACAAGAGGAGAGACTCCAAAGTGGGCTTTAGTTACGTCTGCAGGAGCCATGCATGTAGATGAAGGGATTTGAGACCTGGATGAACAAGGGTCCCTGATCCTGGGTCAACAATTGTTGCAATAGAAGAAGATGAAATGGAGGTTCCTCTGAAAACTGTTGCAGAAGAGAGAACCAAACTTGCCTGGGCCAGAAGGGAGTGAAGAGAATCATTTGAACTCCCTCCGATCTGAGTTTGTTCAGGACCCTCAGAATCAAAGGAATGGGAGTGAAGGCATAAACTAATCTATCCCCTTCAAGCGAGAGACAGAGCGTCCCGCCAAAAAATGTCTCGCCCTGGAGCGAGTGAGCAGAAGGCAGGAAGCTTTGCATTTTGGGGAGAGGCAAAGAGATCTATCTGAGGTGTTTCCCATTGCTGAAAGATGTCGTTTATGACTTCTTGATCCAACTCCCATTCGTGGGTCCTGGCTGAGGAGTCACTGAGTTGATCTGCCAGAGTATTTTCCACTCCCAGAACATGAACCGCAGTCAAGTGAACATGGTGTTGGGCTGCCCAGTGCCAGACTCTCATTGCTTCCCGACACAGAGGGTAGGACCGTGTCCCTCCTTGCTTGTTGAGGTACCAGACAATGCACATGTTGTCTGATTGTATAAGGAGATGAACAGGGAGGATGAATAGAGAGTAGAGCCTGAAGGGCATAACGGACTGCTCTCAGTTCAAGCACATTTATGTAAAGGTTTTGTTCCAACCTGAACCAGCTGCCCAGAGTCCTGTCAGACCCCAGAAGGGCACCCCAACCATCTCCTGATGTGGCAGTCATCAACGTCTGGGAGGGAAATTCAATGCAGAAATGAACTCCCAGGCACAGGTTCTCCTGGACCATCCACCACTGCAAGTCCCTGATCATGGGATCGGATACTAGAACTTCTTGATCTAGGTTGTCCCTGGTTTGGTCCCATTGAGACCGAAGAATCCACTGAGAGATCCTCATATGGAGCCGAGCAAGTGGGACTGTTGGAATGGCAGTCATCATTAGCCCGAGGAGGCGGAGGACTGACCTGGCTCTGACCCTCCTGCGACCAGACAGAAGACGGGCCTGGTTCTGTGGGGTGTCTACCCTGTCCGAGGGCAAGAAGGCTTTGCCCATGGTCATGTCCAGAATTGCCCCTATAAATTGGAGACGTTGGCATGGGACCAAATGGGACTTGGCCCGACTGATGGTGATTACTCCCTGGGTACGCAGGAGGGCCGCTACTGCAGACAGGCATTTGGTAAACACTTGGGGGGCAGAGGAAAGACCAAATGGGAGGGCCTTGAACTGATAGTGGTCCCCCTGAAAGCAAAAACGTAGGAATTTGCTGTGGGAAAAGCATATGGGGATATGCAGGTAGGCATCCTGCATGTCCAGAGCGCATAGCCACTGTCCCTGTCGAAGAAGTGGTAGAAGGCTCTGCAAAGAGAGCATTCTGAAGCGTTTCTACTCCACGAACATGTTCAGGGAGCTGAGGTCTAGGATAGGCCTCAGATCTCCAGTCTTCTTTGGAACTAGGAAGAAATGGGAATAATAACCTGTTCCCCAAAGATGGGTGGGAACAGGCTTTATTGCCACCTTCGAGAGAAGGGAGATTTCCTCTAGGACCAAAGGAAGATGTTGCAGGGAGTAAGATAACTGGGGGGTGGTTTTCGGGGTGGTTTCTGCAGAAACTCTATTGAGTGTCCTGTTGATATCAACTGGAGCACC
Organism: Neoceratodus forsteri; assembly: GCA_016271365.2. NCBI lineage: Eukaryota > Metazoa > Chordata > Ceratodontiformes > Ceratodontidae > Neoceratodus > Neoceratodus forsteri. The sequence continues at coordinate 910,536,051 of CM057452.1, read as the reverse complement.
CAAGCATCTAAAGTTATCCTCTCCCAGCCTGGCAGATGGGAGGAAAATCTCCCCCCTACTGGTTCCTCTGGAACCTCCAGAGGCAGTGGGAGAGGCAGGGAGTCAGGAGGTGTGGGGCAGCGCAGCAGCCGAGGCTCCCGCATTTTTTTTGCTGGGGGAAGTCTTGGTTGCTGGAGGGGCCTGACGTTTGTTGGCACGTTTGACCTGTGGTTTTTGTCTCTGTCAGTTTTGGCGACAAAAAGGATATCGCTGCCCTTGAGGGGGCCTGTATATAGAGTTGACAGACTTGAGTGCAGTACCCTTCTCCTGCAGTTCGGTAATGATGTCCTTGACATCGCCCCCGAACAGCACCGAACCCCTGAAGGGAGCATCCTGAATAGCTGATTGCATGTCAGGGACCAAACCTGACACGCAGAGCCAGGCATGGTGCTGTAGGCAGAGCTCCTTCCAGCTGTGTCCACTGCATCGTACGTGGCACGAATCATGTGCTGACTGGCCGGGCGGGCAGAACGGACAAGATCAGCCACTTCCTGTTTAGTCTGTGATTTAGGAAGGGAGTACAATTTGGATTCCACCTGGCTAAGGATGGTCTTCTGGAAATTCCCCATATGTGTCACATAGTTAAAGGCCCTAATACCAAGGGTAGAAGAGGAATAGATGATCTTCCCATATTGGTCCAGAAGCCGGGATTTCTTATCAGGTGGAGACGAGCTGAGATGTTTGGGACTGACTGAGTGGCCGTAGGCGGCGCTGATGACAACCGAATCCACCTTGGGGTGAAGGCTAAGAAAGTATACACCCTCAGAAGCCTGGTATAGCCTGTCCGCCTTCTTCGGAAGGTGGGCTAACGCAGAAGGTTGTTTCCAAATAGTGGAAACAAGATCTGTGTGAGGCTCTATCCAGGGTGGAATCCGCGTAGGAGCGGTCTCAGGCAGATCCCGATGGGCGAGTTTTTTACGCTGTGGGTCTGGCTCCATTGATTGCTACTGATGTACTTGCTGGATTTTCCTCAATAACTCCAGAAAAGAAGGATCCTCCAGAGAGGATTTCAGAGGAGTCCTCAGCCTGGGGGGTTCAGGAGTACGGGGCTCGTCTTCAGGGTCAGAGTGGCTGGAGTCTGAGTCCGAAGTTTCTGACAAAGAGGAGGAAGACTCCTCCCTACGAGGGGGAGGGACGGCCAGTCTTGGGAGTTCCCTGGGGCACGTATCCTTCCCTTCTCGGGCGCCAGAAGGCTCTCCTCCGGTGTTGGGAAGGTTGGTGGGAGGGAGTCTCCTGTCTCCGATGTAGGGGATCCTGTATAGGGTCCGGCGTCGGTAGACTACTCTCGACCTCCCTGGTGAGCTGAGCCTTGGCCTCAGCCCACCAGTAGGCCAAGGTCTCCTTCAAATCCACCGGCGGCTTAAGAGTGGGCGGCGGAGGTGGAGGAGGTGGGGGTTACAGATATTGAGGGTATCCATGAAAGGAGTATCCATAACCCGATGGCGGGTAGCCCGGTGTCGGGTACTGCAGCACTGGATAATGCGGCGTTGGGTACTGGGGCACCGGATACTTCGGGGCTGGGTATTGCGGCACCGGGTATTGTGGTGTCGGGTACCTGGGTGCCAGGGCCTTTGATGGAGCAGAGGGACCTGGTAGAGGCCCTGCTGGCGGGCCAGACTGAGGTAATGCTGGCCCCGCAGGCATTGGGCCCAGCATGGGTATACCTTCGAAAGGGTCCAAAGGACCTGACGGAAGAATTGGTCAATCGCCAAGTAAAGGAATGCCAGCCGGCGTCGGGACCGGCGTCCGAGGATCCGGCATCAGGGGGTCCAGCCCTGGAGGAGGGTTCCCTGATGGCAGCATCCCAGTATCCTCAGTGACGACCAGGGAAGGAGGATTATAATCCTCGGGGGTCAGTCGAGGAGACACGGGGACCTCAGAGGGCAATGTGGTAAGATGTTGCAGAGAGCCTGGGTTGTCAGACTGTTCAAAGCGGTCTGGCTCAGGCTTCTTGGATGGGCGGACGTTTGTGAAGCCAGTGTCCGACTTATCGGACTCCCTGCCCAAGGAAGGCTGCGAAGTAGATGCGGTCTTGTCGGGAGGTGTTTTGACTGGGTCTCCCCACAAAGGGGTAAGTGACTTAGCAGCCTTATCCGGGCAAGCATCGGTGGAACCGACGTCAGACTTACCGGACCCACTCTGACCGGAGGGCCATGTGGAAGAAGCAGCCTTCACGGGAGTAGAGGCCTCCTTTGCCCCGGAGGCTCCCGAAGGGCTCGAATGTGAACCAGATGGGAGGAGCGACCCTTTCTTGGTAACCACCAAGACGGCCCTTGTGGAGCAATCCCCCGGAGGGGAAGTTACATTAAGTGCCGCGACTCCGGCCAGAGTTGTGGCTGCTGTGGAAGCAGTTTCCCGCTCCCGGTGCTTTTCCTTGTCATGCTTTTTCTTATGACCTTTGGGGGAAGTAGACTCCTACCGAAGTTTCTTTAATTCTTTTTCCATGGAGGCCATTTTCTTTTTTAGGATACGGGCTTCCAGGGACTACTGTCTTCTCTTGCAGGTAGCGAAGTTGAACTTCTGGCAGTGCTGGAACTTCTCCATGGGGTGGTCTGGGCCCAAACAGAAGAGGCACAAGGAGTGGCCATCCTTGTGTGAAAGTTGGGAAGCATACAAGTCGCACTTGTTTTTATGCGATTCGGAGGGCACTGGGGACGACATACACAGCGAATTGTTTGCAAAAATTGAGATTTAGAGAAAAAGGGTCGAAAAGTTCGAAAACTTAAGAGACCGACGAATGACTGACAAGCGCTGTTCTACCGCGAGGAGCTTTCAGAAGCTGACGGCGGGAAAGAACTGGAAGGTGAGCGTGGGGGGCCGCCCCTTTATACCGACGTCGTATAACGCCAGTCACCTGACGTGGGGGCCGTCCTCCGCCAGAGACTGCTAGCTAGAAATTTTTCCGTGGGGTCCTGATGCCTGAGTCCTATATGTGAATACCTACTGCAAGAGCCGTCTTGAACTAAGATGTAATTTTTTCTTCTTACCCCAGTGGCCCTTTACCGTCAGTAACTTAAAGAAGACTACAAGTAGTGTAGTTGGGAGGAGGGCAGAGAACCTACTTCCGAAAGAGGCTCTGCAGCAACGCCCTTCCAAATTTGGCATCTCATCTAGACTGCACAGACAGACAATGTTTGGTCAATGTGTGTACAGTCTTCCAAGTGGTTGCTTTATAGACATCTAAAGGGGGATGTCCCTGGCAGCTGCCACTGAGGAAGCAGTGCCCCTGGTAGAGTGGGCTCTCTGGCCTTCTGGAGGCTGTTTGCCAGCCTCGTCATAACAGAAACGGATGCAGGAGACTATCAAACGAGAAATAATTCTCTTGGTAGCAGGTTTACCTCTACCTACCTCCACATAGGTGAGGAATAGTTGGGTGAAGGATACCCCTAACCTGCTTAGTGTGCTCCAAATAGTGGAAAAGAGCCCTTCTGACACACAGGCTGTGAAGCTTCTGTTCCTCAGGAGTGGACTTTTCGGTAAAGAACACTGGTAGGGTAACAGAATAGTTATGGTGGAACTCCGAGATCACTTTGGGCAAAAACTTTCCATTCATCCTGAGCTCAACATTAACCCTGTGGGGGATAATATAGTTGGGCTCTGTACAGAGAGCTTGAAGCTCTGAAATCCTTCTTGCAGAAATCATGGCTACCAGGAAAACGGTTTTACAGGTAACATAGTTAAGATGGGCCGTAGCCATGGGCTCAAAGGGGGGCTCCTTGAGTCTGGCAATGCACAAATTTAGGCTCCAACGGGGAGCAGGTTTCCTAGCAGGAGACTGAAGGTGTGATAGGCCTTTAAAGAACTGTTTAAACACCAGTGGAGAGTAAACAGACTTAGGCCTTCCTACTAAGAGGTAGGCCGCAATTGCAGCCAAATGCAGTTCCAGTGAAGAGGGCCTCAAGCCTGTGGCCTGGAGATGAACTAGGTAGTCCAACAGGGTAGAATCAATGGCAGAGAAGGGACTAATCCCCTACCCCTTACACCAAATAGAGAATCTCTTCCATTTGGCTGCATAGGTCTTCTTTGTGTTAGTTTTTTTTTGCCATCCTTATAACCTTAAGGACCTGTTCTGAGTACTAAGAAGCAGGGTACTCGAACTCCTCAAGAGCCAAGCCTTGAGGTGAAGAGACTGCAGGGTCTGGATAAGTCACCCCTGAGTGGGGAAGAGTCAGGAGTGAGTGGCTGAGGGGAAGGTGAATGGGCCTGCTGTGCTAAAGTGTTGGCAGCAGGGGGTACCAAACCCCCCTCCCCCCCAATTATTTAACCAGGTGAGACACACTAAGCTGAAAGCTTGTTTACAGGTACAACCTGGGAGCACAAGAAAGTTAAGTGACTTGCTCAGGGTCACACAGTATGCAAGTGGGGGCTGTGGGATTCAAACGCAGGTCTCCAGATCTGCAGCTCGGAGCCTTAAACCACTGTACCATACTGCCTCCTGAACCTGTCTCGATCTGTCTGGTGCCACCAGAATAATTAGTGCTGCTTGGAGCCTGAGTTTCAGGAAAACCTTGAAAATAAGAGGAAATGGAGGTAAGGCATATAGGAACTTCCCTGTCCAGTCTATTACCAGTGCATCTTCTGGAACAGTGCCCAGAACTGGTGGCCTGCAGCAGAAGCCAGGAAGCTGGTGATTGAGGGGGAGGCAAACAGATCTATTTCTGGGGTCCCCCATCTCCTGAACACTGTGGCTAGCATCGGCTTGTTGAGGAACCACTCGCTGTGTCCTTGACTTATGCGGCTGAGGGCATCCGCCAGGGTATTGCCCTTTCGGGGGAGGTGAATTGGTGAGAGAGACACCTCTAGAGAATATGCCAAGGTTCAAATCCTCATGGCCTCTGTGCAGAGGGCTCCCGACTTGTGCCACCCTGTTTATGTAAAAAATGCCTGCGGTGTTGTCTGTCCGGATCTGCACTGAGTGGCCTGAAATTAGAGGAGCAAAGGACTTTAGTGCCAGATAAATGGCCCTGAGTTCCAGAAGACTGATGTGTGACCTTGACTCCATTGGGGTCCAGGTGCTACTGACAGAGGAACTGTCCAGATGAGCCCCATATCCTAACAGGGAAACATAGAATTTAATATCAGATAAGGACCGCTTCGCCCACCTACTCTGCCCATTTCCCTACCTAATGGATAAGCCGCAGATCCTAGTTAACCAACAGCCTACTTCCTCCAGTGATGATTTTTGTAGGAGGAGAGATCTGGAAGTGGACACCTACTGACAGATTGGTAATGTCCTTCCACCAGTGCAAGGCTTGAAGAAACGTCTGCATTAGCAGTATTAGTGTTAACATAGCATTGCTCTTCTGAGACCAGCTGGGTTGGTTCTAAGTGGGATTTCTTTCGATTTATGAGAAAACCCACAGAGAGCAAAGTGCTTTTTGTGATTGACAGGAACTCCTGGACCTGAGCTGGGGTTTTCCCTACTATCAACCAATCATCTAGGTAGGGATACACTGACACCCGTTGTTTCCTGACATGTGCTGCCATGACAGCCAGACATTTGGTAAACACCCTTGGCGCAGATGTTAGACCGAGGAGCATGGCTGCGAATTGGTAATGCCCTGAGGGAAGCCTGCAACTCAGGAACTTTCTGTGGGACTGCCTTGCAGGGATGTGAAAGCAGGCGTCCTTGAGATCTAGAGATATTAGCCAGCCTCCCTGTTGTAGGGACTGAATAACCATTTTTAAAGTAACTATTCTGAACTTTGGTTTCATGAGGTGCCTGTTGAGGTACCAGAGGTCTAGGATATGTTTCCACTCCTCATTTGTTTCCTGGGTGAGGAAGTACCTGGAATAAAGGCCCTTGTTTTTCTGTAAGGCCATAAGCCTTTTCCATCACCTTTGATGCCAGGAGGTTGCAGACCTCCAATTCTAGCAGTTGTTTTTCTACAGGAGTTCAGGGTTTTGAAAACAGAGAACGCCTCAGAACTGGCATCTTTTTGAAATGAAGAGGCAGGTCCTTTTCCACTACCTCCAGGACTCACTTGTCTTTTGTTATGAGGGTCCAAGCTTGGTGGTGGTGGGAGAGCCTGCCCCCTGCTGATGGCGGGGGAGGCAACCAAGGCAATTAAGTCAGGGCTTAGACTGAGACGCAGGGGCCTGTGATACAGCTGGTTTTCTCTGGCCTCTCCTGCCCCTTCCCCTATAGTACCAACTAGACAGAGTATTTGTACTGAGGGGGAGGATAGGGGAAATAGGCTTTTGCGAAGTAACCCCTACCTGCCTTAGGCTGAGACTTTAAGGTGGTAGCCCCATGCTTGGATGTGTTGCTCTGGCAAGTGGACTTGAACGCTTCCACTTTTTTCATGTATTGCTCTGTTCTGGAATCGAACAGGAGATTTTTTATCACAGGGAAAGTCTAGAGCTTTAGACTGGGTGTCCTGTGTGAGGGTGGTTGTCCTTAGCCAGGCAAATCTTCTGAATGATACGGCCTGGGCCATAACCCTAGATGCAGCACAACTGTTATCTGCCATATGGGACTGGTACTTTGTTGATTCCAAGGTAGTCTTAGCAGTCTCAATTAAGCCCTGGGCCATGGACACAGACTCTGATTGAGCAATGGCCAGAACAGAATTCCATAAAGCCTTCTGATACTTGGCTGTATAGGCCAAGTAGGAAGACAGGCGAAGATGCAACGAAGCAGAAGTGTAGCAATTTAATCTATTTTAGCACTGTAGCAATGCAATCTATTTTTTCTGGAGGTAAAGACAAAGGTACTCCAGCTTTATCACATGCAGATTGATGCACAACTCCCTCATGACTAGGGTGGACAGACAAAAAGTCAGTGTCTGCTCTGCAGAGCTGGTATTTTTTGTCAATTCTCTTATCACCCCCCAGGAAGAGAAGATGGGGTCTGTAAAAGTTTAATAGTGTTTCTCCTGAAAGCCTTGGAAATAGGGAGAACCATCTGTTTGGGAGGAAGAAGACCTTATATTTTGCTGTAGTCATCATCATCCTCATCCTCCTCCTCCTGGTTGGACTCCTGAGAGGGAATGTCAAGGGTATCCACCATATGCTGGAGGAAAGTTAGCATGGACGAATTTTCCTCCTGTTCTGGGAGGCACCAAAGTGAGGATCAGGGGAAACATCAGGCTCCAGGGGGTTAACCCCTGAAAGATTGTCTGGAGCATCAAAGTAGTCATCTTTATCATCAGCCCCATAGGCCCATGCCCTCATAGGAGGCTGCAGAATGATGTTTGCTTAACAGGGCTGAAAAGACAGACCCCATGCCCTGCAGGGTCTGCAACACATGCCATGCTTTTGCCATATCCTCAGCCAAGGGCAGATCCATTTGAAAATCAGGGAGACTGTCAGGCTGTGTGTGCTATGACTTATCCTTATGTTTTCTGCCTCCTGCCTGATCACTCTTGCTACTACCGGAAGTAACAGGAGGCAATTTTTCTTTGTACACTTTTTCTGATGCCACTTCATCAGTGGCAGAATCTGGCTTCCTTTTAGATCCAGGCACTTCATCAGTGCCCCTATTATTTTTGTTTTTTGAAGGAATTTCATCAGCCCCTTTGGAAGCTTTTAATTTTAAAGGCACTTCACCAGCACCCAATTTATTTTTTTCTCTAGAAGACACTTCATTAGTGCCTCTTCTAGGCTTAGAGCTGGAAGATGTTTCATCAGCACCTCTATAAGCTTGTGTCTTTTTGGGAATGAGAGGACCCTTCCTCAGCCATCTCTGTAAGCCTTTTTGCTGTGTTTCGCAAGGTTCTGGAACTAAATTTAGAGCAAAGTGTACAATAATGGTCTGGACCCAAACACTTTAAACACAGATCGTGGGTGTCAGCTTTGGCCACAATTAAAAACCTGTAGGTCGTGCCGGTCTGGTGGCATAGAGGGTTGAGGTGCGGTGCGACTTACCTCGCACCACGCCAGCGACCCGAGTTCAGGAATGAGCTTGGGCCATCGAAGACCAACGGGGGGTACGGAGTTGATAGCGTACGGACGCAGCTTTCCTCTCCGGGAGGATCCAGTACATCTCTTGGTGCAGGCCTGCCTCCTGTTGGAGGCCAGGAGTGGAACAGCCAGAGAGGGCACAGGCATTAGGCCATAGGGTGGGCGGAAGGGGCTGTCACCGGGGCTGTATGCATGCATCTCTACTCCTGGGACCCCAGGTTAAGGGAAAAAAGGAGAAAATTCCCTGGATGCAGGATGAAGCCTGACCCCCATGAGCACAGCTCCCAGGCGAGAATAAGGTAAGCCGGAAATTCTGGGAGTCGGCTAGGGGGCGGTCGGGCTGATGGGGGCTTGGGACAGGAGATAAATCACTTACAAAACAAACCAAAAAAAAAACAAAAAAAAAAAAACTGTAGGTCCAGTTCTCTGTTTGGGGATTTCTAACATGCCAATTGACAGAAACCATTTTAAATTCAAAGATTCCACTACTGTCAGTAATGGAATGAGATCGGTTCCCTTGTGATATGAACAGCTATTTGTGAGGTAAAAAAACTGCCTAAAATCGTAATTCCTGATAAAAAAAAAAAAAAGAGAACCGCAATATAAGTTTTAAAAGGAACCGTCGAAAAACCACAATCATTATAAAAATAAAGAAACATATAGGAGGGAACCGTGGAACCGACCAATAAATGCGGTTCCCAGGAACCGAGGGGAACCACAATAAAACTAGTAAAATACACGTAACACAGTAAAAGAAAAATAAACTGAAAAGATTTTACCACAGAAATTCAAGAAAACTTGTTTTCTTGGCTAAATGAGTGGAACACCTCAAAGGCAGAGTTGTTCAGTCAGCAGAGAAAAAATTCTACTGCTTTCTCAGGCAGTCTCTCCTCAGCACTTCCACAAATTCTCCTCTGATTGGCTGATGCTAATTAATTAGCATAAACCACACCTCTGGGGCAGTACTACCTAGTCAGCTAGCTGCTTTGTTACTGATGCTAAAGGACCCCTGGGGTAAGAAATATTAACCATTTATACCTGCCTGCACTGCTTGTGATATGCAGAGATATCACAGAGGAGAGTGCTAAAGCAGTTTCCAGTCAATTTAATGAAGTGGGTCTTTCCACTCTGTTACAACTCACTAATAGTCACCAGTTCCACTAGGTCTTCCGTAATGCTCCGCACATTTGGCTTATCCCTGCTGCCACCGCCCCCAACAGTTTGGGCTACAGAGGAAGGGAAGAAGAGCAATGTTAGTCTGAAACATCAGCTGAGATGGTGACAGCAGGGTGTTAGGAGACTGAGTGGCTGAGTGGAAATTTTCTCCTGCTCTCCCCGCCTGCCCACCCGAGCAGCACACATCACACGCCGGGGTTTGATGGGGATGCCAGGCACCTCTCAATTCGGACACTGAAACGACAGTAGTAGCATGTGCTGTTCACTAAAGTCTGCAGGTGGTATCTAAACTCTGCGTCTGTCTACCTATTCATCATGTTTTTCACGTTGGAGTAGGGGGCTTCAAAGTCAAGTAAAAGTAAACTGCCAGATACAAAACAAAATATGCTAATTCTGCATGCAATCTGGCTAGGTAGCATTCTACATCTAGCAATGCAAAGATGCTGCAAGGAGTAAGCACGCATGTATCTGCACATGCTCCTCCAAGCATCTGCCTCTTCTCCCCCCCTTCCAGAGCATCGGTGTGCCAGCCCCCAATGTCCGCTAGGGGCTAGTCATGCATAGACTGCTAGTGACCCCCCGTCCCTAGAGGAGAGCAGTCCATCGAACGCTCTATCCTTCTCCTTCCCTACCGACCCATGCTTGTACCAAAACATGGGGTGTAGCGCGAGGTAAGTCCAGCGCCTCAGCCCTACCGGGCCAGCCCATAACACTACATCTTTGAGGAGTGTCTCGCAGCAGGTCATACGCTTGGGTCGCCGCCAGAGGTCACTGTGGCGCATGGCAGCTCTTCTAGCAGTCTTTTCCAGGGGCCACCCACACATGACATCAGCTTCCTGTTTCCTATATAAGTGTGGGCGGTCCCTGGTATCCTCAGTTTTCCCAACCGGATTCAGTTCGCTAAACGAGGACTGAGGGGAAGCTGAGGTACAATAGGTATCCCAACCCATAAGTCATTGGATCAGAATTTGTTCTCTTAGAGAAGGAGGGGGTGCTTGAGGGTGGGATCGTACCTGCTGCAAGACACTCTTCAAAGATCTACTGTTACGGTAAGGTCTCACGCAAGTGTACTATCATCCACAGAGTGGTCTCTTGCAGCAGGTAATACACTTGGGATGAATCCCAAGCAGTAAACCCAAGAAGGGTGGTCAATATGACAGGAGGCCTTGTAGGACAGCTCAGCCTAAGGCCGTCCTATGGCATGAAGCAATGTCTAAGTTGTAATGCTTTGTGAAAGTATGAATTGTAGACTAGGTAGCTGCATTGCAGATATCTGTGATAGAGGCCCCTTTAAAGCAGGCCACTGTAGAGGCCATAGCTCTGGTAGAATGGGCTTGGCCAGGTCCTGGTAATGGCTTGTTGTATTTTGTGTAACAAAATGTTACACAGTGTGCTAGTCAATTGGAAAGGGTCCATTTAGTGACCAGGAGATCCTCCTTGCTTGAGGCGAAGGTAACAAAAAGTTGAGAGATCTTCCTAATTGATTTAGTTAGATTAGTACAGTATTGTAATATACGATGAACGTCTAGAGTATGTAAGAAATATTCACCTTGATTGGAGTGTTCAAGATAATATACTGGTAACTACCTGCTGTCCTCACTGGTACTACCAAGATTAGTACCTTCAAAGCTGGGCTCAAATCTCTGGACTCTAAAATGAATTGTACCTGCCTGCACTATGTGATAGTACCTCGCCCCCAGTTTTCCATTTACCTACCCCCTTCTACATCTTTCAGCTATATGCTACTTTTTTTCCTAACCCACTCCCCTACCCCCAATTACCTAACGATGGCCTCATTTGGTTGAAATCTCCCCCTTTCCCACCTCAGACGATGCCACCTGCCTGCGCTAATGTGATAGTACCTTGCCCCCAGTTTTCCATTTACCTACACCCTCTGCAACTTTCTGCTATATGCCACTTTTTTCTTAACACGCCCCCCCAACCCAATTACCTGACGATGGCCTCACTTGGTTAAAAGTTCCACCTCTCTCCCACCTCAGACTCATTCCCCCCAACCCCCTGTTATCTAATCAGTCTATCTGTTAATATTTACTAATTTGATGTGTATAAGTTCAAATTTTACTATTACTACCTGTGTATATGCTTCAATGTTTTCTCTCTCTTTTTTTTTCCTCTGTAAACCTTGTATTTTGTAATGTTTGTTCAACACTGACGTGGAACCTTTGACTCAAAGGTATTAATCCCAAACTGAAATAAATAAATAAAACTCCAACGACTGATTTAAAGTGTGTTCAGATACTACCTAAGGTAGGAAGAAAGGGTTGGTATGAAGTGCCACTCTGTCTTTGTAAAAAATCAAGTAAGGTTCTCTACACATGAGGGCATGAAGCTCGGAAATATGCCAAGCTGAAGTGACAGCCACTAAATATAGAGTTTTCCAAGAAAGAAAACAGAGGTCACAAGTGGCCACTGGTTCAAAGGGCTCAAGATTTAATTTCTCTATTAGAAAATTGAGATCCCACGGAGGAGTGGGTCTTCTGATAGGAGGCTTACTATGTAACATACCTTTTAGAAACATTTTGGCTAGGTGATGTTGATACAGTAATCTGCCATCTAGAGGTTCATGGAAGGTTGAAATACAGAATAAATGGAATTTGATGGAGGAATAGCTTAATCCCGTCTCGACAATCGAGGCCAGGTAATTCAAGACTTTCGTTAATGGACAGGAATAGGGATCCAATGACCGTGAAGCAGCCCAGATGGTAAAGTGATTCCATTTGGCATTACATGTTTCCCTGGTCGCTGGCTTAGGTAAGGCCAGTAATATATTGGCAACAGGGGAGGATACTTGTAAACATGCTATGAAAGCATCCTCAGGAGCCAAGAATGAAGGTTTAGGGCCTTCAGATTGGGATGCAGAATGGTCCCTTGATTCTGAGTCAAGAGATCTGGTCTGATTGGCAACGGAATGGGTTCCTCCACTGAGAACTGTTGAAGGAGGGGGAACCACACCCACCAGGGCCACAGAGGGGCAATGAGAATCATGGTGGCAGGTTCAAGTTGTAATTTCAGTAGAGTCCGTTGCAGGAGAAGGATGAGGGAAGCATGTAAGAAGAGTCCTGTCCATGGTTGGGAGAGGGCATCTATAGATCATCCCTTTTTGCTCAGGGTAATGGAATAGTATCAGGGGAAAAGGTGACTGACTGGGGAGGCAAACAGATCCAGTTGCGGGGTTCCCCACAGAGGAAAGATTTTCTGAAGCACTTTGTGATGAAGTGTCCATTCATGTGTGGATGACTGGCAACTGAGAAGATTGGCTAAAAGACTGCGACATCCTGGTAGATGGACTGCTGTCAGTACAAGGTGTTGGTGTATGGCCTCCTGCCAGACTGCAAGTGTCTCTTTGCATAGGGAATGGGACTTCGTACCTCCTTGTTTGTTGAGGTATAACACTACTGTGGTGTTGTCCGATTGAATCAGCAACGGTCCTGGGGATAAGTGAGGTTGAAATGCCTGGAGGGCTAAGTGAACTGCCCTCATCTCCAGAAGACTGATGTAGGGATGAGGGGTAGAACTGGTCCACTTGCCTTGTGTCCTGTAAAGACCCAGGTGCACTCCACACCCTTCCAGGGATGCATCCATAGTCAACGTGTGCTAGGGTGGGGGTGGGGGACTGGAAGGGCATGCCTTGACATAGGTTGGCTCGGAAGGTCCACCATACCAGGGCGGATCGCAACGTGGCAGTGACTCTGATTTTGTCTTCGAAATTTCCTGTTCTGAGAACACTAGTTCTGGAGAACCCACTCAACTGGTCTCATATGAAGATGGGAAAAAGCTACCATTGGGATGGTAGTGGCCATGTGTCCTAGGAGACATAACATGTGTCTGGCTGTGACTATTTTCCGGGTTTGTATCTGAGAAGCCAGAGATATAAGCTTGTCTTGTCTGTCGGCTGGGAGGTAGGCTAGGATTGCTCCTATATATTGGAGCGACTATATAGGGGTCAGACTGGACTTTGGCCAATTGACTGTAATCCCTAGAGTTTGGGCCAGAGTTAAGGTTGCTTCTAGGGGAAAAAAGCAGAGAGGTTTTGGACTCTGCTTTGATAAGCCAGTTGTCCAGATATGGGAAGACAAAGTGCCCGTCCCATCGTACAGCTGCTGCTGCTACTACCGCTAGGCACTTGGCAAACACTCTCGGGCCCCATGGGAGGCAAACCGGGAGTGCTCAAAATTGGCAGTGTTGTCCTAACAGGTGAAAACAAAGAAACCTGTGGTGGGCAGGATGGATAGGGACATGTAGGCAGGCATCCTTCATATCTAAGGCACATAGCCAATCCCCTTGTTTCAACATCGGCATGATGGAATTTAGGGTGACCATGCAAAACCTTTTGTACTAGATGTATAAGTTCAATTGTCTAAGGTCCATGTGGAGGGGTTGTGGGATAACAGATGGACCAGACACTAAACCTCAGGTTCAACACACAATCTCTATGTGATGTTTATTCAGAATACAGGAAACAAGCTTCAGCAATACCTAATTCCTTCTTCAGTACACCAGTTTGCAGCAACAGATTATGAATGTCCTTTCTCTGCACTTAGCCAGCACCTACTGACACCGATCTAACTACTTTTCAGTGAAAACCCTTCATCTCTATGTGGGCACCGTCTACTTGGGTAGTGGGGGCTCAAATAAAAAAAAAATAATAAAAAAAAAAGAACCTCAGTGCAGAAACACTGAAACATGGGTTACCCCAAAGGGCACTGGCAACAAAACAAGTTTCAAAGAAATACAACATTATATATACTTCTATAATGCAAAGCATCATGGGATATATGCAAATCACCATTACATTCCAGACTTGTTCAGTTTACAGCAATTTACATTCATTTTAAATAGCACAACTAACTTAATTTCTACAATAGTCACCTAGTACTTTTTACCATCATCAAAAACACCTAGTGCCATGGTATTTTCAACATTTACAAGTTTCATAAACATAAGGTATATAGATCAAGGTATTTTATGACATAGTACTGTATTACATACTAAATCCAACAACGATAAACAATCTGTTTTACATACGTTTGGAGGTCACCACAATAACCTCCCTGTATGAGGATCTGAGAGGGAAAAGCAAAATTAAAGAGGACACTATAGCATAGTCAAGAAAGGGAAGGGGGTGCACACAGGTGGCCAACCTTATGGACTAGAAATTGTAAAGGATAGATCTGGCTAAGAAAACAGAAAAACTGTTGCAACAGATTTAAGGGAAGGTCGGTCCACAAGAGTGGCAGGAGCTTCCTGCTGTGGTCCAGTATTGGTCCGAGATCTCCACTTCGTTTGGGCACCGGAAGAAGTGGGAGTAAAACCCCTTTTGGTGTTCTGTAGGGGGTACCGAGTAAACGGCTTTCTTGGTTAGAAGAGCCTACAGTTATTCCTGGAGAATAAGAATATGCTCGGGCAGGTAATGGACAGAGCGGGGAGGAGTTCCAGAGTGTGACCCTTCTGAATAATCTTAAGTACCCACTCGTCCGATGTGATAGTTTTCCAGGCCTCCGAGTGGAGGGCAAAATGACCGCCCACAGCTTCAGAGGCCTGGTTGTGGAAGTGTGGACAGAGCGCCCCAGATGGTCACTGGGAGGCGGGCTGACAGCTCCACCAGGAGGGTGGGAGCAGTAGCCCCTATCGGCAGAGGTGTTGGTTCTGGTAGTCTGGGAATGACCTTGGAATCCGCTCCATGTGAGCCTCTGTATTTTCCATCTCTTCTGGAGTAAAGGAGGATTAAGGAAGGTATGATGGCTGGGAAGTATGGTACATGCCATGCACTGTGTGTATAGTTTTTCCTGAAGACTGGAGATCATCTATCAGTGTCTGGATACCTGGACTGAATAGTTTGGACCCATTAAAGGGGGGCATTAACCACTCTGTGCTGTACATCAGGTGTAAGCCAAGCATGTCGACGCAAGGTAATGCCGGTTGCTGATATGTGAGCTGAAGTATCGACAGCATCATATCCTGAACGAAGAAGCTGTCAGGAAATGGAGATGCCAGTAGATACTGTAACCAGAAATTGTTCCCTTTCTTTTGAATGAGGGAATTTATTAACTAATTCAATGGCTGAGGACCAGAGTGTACGCTGGAATCTGACCATATGTCCCACATAATTTAGGATTCTGAGATTCATGGTACCTGCTTAGAATACCTTTTTCATCAGATAGTCTATCTTACGGGACTCTTTATCTGGAGGTAAGGAGCTCATGTGTTTCGGACATTTGGTACGATCATGAGCGGCAGTAATCACCACTGAATACATTTCAGGAGTGGTGGATAGAAAAGGATGATCCAGAGGAGCCTGATAGAGGCGATCTGCCTTGTGGGGACTAGCCATAACAGTGGAAGACTGGTTCCTGGCTGCAAGCACAGCATTTTGGTAGGTTTGGATTAGTGGGGGAACCACTAAGACCTGATCCTCTGGATAGTCTGCCATGTCCTTACATTGTTTGTCACATTCCGTAGTAGAGAATCCTATGACTTTCTGAATTTGGACCATCATCTTATGGAAGGATGGGTCATCTGAAGGACAGGCAGCCGCGTGCCTGGATAAAACCTCATTTAGAGAGGAACTCTCCGATAGGGGAGAGTGGGTCTGGGAAATCCACGTCCTGGAATTCCTCATCCTCCAGATCTCAGGTAAAACCTACCAGAAATTCAGTCTCGTCTGATAGGTAGTCATCCATGTACGAGGGAGGTGACCAGAGTGGTGAAGGGTCTCTGTCACCCTGGAAGCGTTTAGGTGGAGGAGTAGGGGAACAGGATAAGTGGCCTGGCACTCCTGCTGAACTACTGAAGTAACGCCCACTTGGAAATTGGGGGAGGGTTCTGGGAAACAGGGGCTTGTGGAGGTGATTGGATGCATAGCCTAAGCAGGTCTTGCCCCTAGGTGGTAAAGTTTAGGGACCCGATCCCTGTCCGGCTGGTCTCTGAGTGTACACCTGTGAGGGTGGAGGGGTGGTATGTATAGTAAATACAGTTGGTTTCCCCAGTGGAATGTAGCTCCTTGTTGATGGAGCAGCCTGGGAAACAATATTATGAAGTGAAAATGACATCCCCGTCGATGGGAGAGGAAAGAACCCATGAGAGGTTCATCATACACGCTGTCAATGTGCTGGAAAGCACCGTCAATGAGAGGGTATAACCTCCCATTGACGAGGAGGCAGTCTGAGAACGTATCGCCAATGGGGGAGCACATGTAACTGTGTCAGTCGATGAGTTCTTAGGCACGGAGATCGAAGAGGGCTTCTTCTTTTTGTGCCGTTTATGAGAATCAAAGGAGGGACAGCTCTTTGGATGAGCCCCCTGGTTCTCCATGAGACAATTTCTGCTCCATTAAATGGTTTTTAATTTCCTGCAGCGGTCATCGATGGGTTGCCTGGTTGAAATCTTGGCAACGTATGCAGGAAGTGGTGTCGTGTGTGGGTCCCAGACACTTGACACAAGTGGTGTGGTTGTCGAAGCTGTAGATCTTTCTACTGCAATGGTAGAAATGAAATAGCACTATCTTATGTGAAGATTCTTTGGACATTCATTTTTTTGCTCAAATTCCCATCGATGACTGCTGCTGAAGTTGCTCTAGCTGCTGCGGTGAGCTGAAGATGGCGGGAGAATGAATTGAGGATACCAGGGACTGCCCACATTTATACAGGAAACAGGAACCTGATGTCATGTGTGGGTGGCCCCTGGAAAAGACTGCTAGAAGAGCTGCCGTGCGCCATAGCGACCTTTGGCGATGACCCTGCTGCAAGAAGCCATTCTGTGGAAGATCTGCTGTTACAAGTGAGTAACCTGTTTTTCTAGGGACGTGGATATGATGTTCTACCCACACTACTGGCAGACTCCTAGCAGTACTCCGGGAGGACTGAGGCAAGGCACACACCCCCTACTTTGGGAACAGAGATTGGAGAACTGTGGCCCCAAAACTGGCATCCTGGTGTGACTCAAGGTTAATGTGGTAATGGAAAAGTAAGCTGTGTGCTGACCTCCAGGTAGCAGTCCTGCAGATTTCTTGGACAGGGACGTCCCTTGAAGCAGCCACTGACGCAGCGTTATGATGGGTGGAATGAGCCCTGAGCCCTCCAGGTGGCTCCCTACCCACCAACCTATAGCAGATCAATGCAGGATACTATCCACCTGCCGATCATCCGCTTGGCTGCATGTCTACCAGGTGTCACTTCAGCATGAGTGACAAACCTCTCCCTGAACTCCAGCCGTGTGCTCCTTATAGCAGGCAAGCGCTCGCTGCAGTTCCAAGGTATGGAGCCTGGGCTCATCCTTTGAGGTGTGGTTGGTGAAGTACACTGGGAGATTAATCATATGGTTAAGGTGGAAATCCGACACAACCTTCAAGAGGAGCTTCGGATTGAGGCGAAGGACAACCTTGTCCTTGTGGAAGACCAGGTAAGGAGACTCCACTGGGAGCATCTGAAGCTTACTGATCCTTCTGGCTGACGTGATAGCCACCAAGAAGGCAGTCTCCCATGACAGGTGAGAGATCTCACATCTGTGTATCAGTTCAAATGGCTTGTCCATGAGCTTTGCCAACACCAGCAACAAATCACAAGGTGGTGGTGGTGGTTCACGCACCAGAGGGGAAATGTGGTCAAGGCCTTTGAAAAAGCACCAGACCACCTTCTCATGTGCCACTGACTGCATACCAGCCTGTGCCCAGTAAACAGAGATGGAAGCCAGGTCCAGGGTCATCGACCGAAGGCCCGACAGAGAGGAACTAAAGGTAGTCGAAAATGCTAGCCACTGGACAGGATAAAGGGTCAAGGCCCTTGCCCTGGTACCAAATGGAAAACCTCTTCCATTTGAAGGAGTAGCATTTTCAGGTCAACTCCTTCTGAGATGCCTCGACCACAGTGAGGACATCTTTGGAGAGACCCAAAGCCTGGAACTCTAGCTGCTCAGGAACAAGGCTTTCAGGTGCAGGGATTTAAGGCCCAGATGGAGTACCTTCCCCTCACGGCGAGAGAGCAGGTCTGGGTGTAGGGGAAGATGCCTCGTGAGCCTGCAGCTGAGACTGAGGAGATCTGGGTACCAAAACAAGCGATGGCAGTCCGAAGCCACCAGGATCATGTGGCCTTGATCAACACTTTGTGGATCAGAGGAAATGGAGGGTAGGCACTGAAGAGGCCCGGGGTCCAGGGCCTTGAGAAGGCATCCCCCTGCAACACTCCCTGCTAAGGGGGGCAGATGCAATACAGCCTCAGCTTTGCATTCTCCTTGGAGGCACACAGGTCCAACAGAGGGGTGCCCCACTGGTAGAACAGGCTGTGTACTACCTCTGGATAGAGAGACCACTCAGGAGACTCCTCGTCCACACGGCTGAGGGCATACTAGGTTTCATACTAGGCAGTAAGGTGCTAAGGGAGCCTTACTGTGACCCCTATCTGCTCCTGTCACTTCAGCCGTAATATGATAATTTGTGCCCTTCCAATATAACACAGTCTAATTTGTGCTTGAACTGGGTCTTACTATCTGTGCAGAAAATATCCTCTTTCAAGTTGTTTCAGGGGGGCAACCACCCTCTGGGTAAAAAAAGCCCTTCTCCTATTGGTGCTGTACTTAATAAGCCTCGGCTGGAGAGGGTGACCCCTAGTCCCTTTTATATCATTTTTGAACTGAAAGCTCAGTTCATTTAGTATATAATCGTCCTGCATAATATCATAACACAACAGCTTGTCCCCCCTAATTTGCCTATTCTCCAGGGACATTAGTTGAAACTCATTTAATCATTGTTCATATGACACCTTATTTAAGTTATTTATCATTTTTGTGGCCTGCCTCTGCACCCTCCCAACTTTAGCTAGCTGGATGGAAGTGCCAGCCACATGAATGGCCAGGAGATCCGCACCTAGACTGAGTATGAGGGTCCAGAAGCAGAAAGCTTCCTGGCATAAAGGAATGGAGTGCGTTCCGCCCTGCTTGTTGAGGCAGTAAATGGTTGTGGTGTTGTCCACCTGGACCTGAATGACCTGACCCACAAATGAGTGGAGCAAAGGCGGTCAGCGCCAGCCCAACTGCCCGGAAGCTCCAGCAGGTTGATACGCCAATGGGACTCCTCAGGGTACAGAGTCCGTGGACTCAGTGTTCCCCATGTGGGTTCCCCAGCCCACCCGGGAAGCAGCGGTCGTCAAGATGACCTTCAGCTCCAGGCGGACAAAAGAGATCCTTTCCTGCAGATGCTCTGGGACGAGCCACCACTAGAGGGCTTCCACATTAGGTGGGTCGAAGTGACCACTGATCTAAGACCACTGACGGGCCAGCTCCCACTGCAGAGAGCGCATTCTCCACCAGGCCCAATGGACCACACTGGAACAAGCCACCATGTATCCCAGGAGGTGCAGTAAGTCTTGAGCTGTGCACAACTGCCCAACCCGAAATGACTGGGCAAAGGAGGAAAGAACCTCCACCCTGTCTGCCGGAAGCCGAGCCCTGGCTCTGCAAGAATCAAGCTCTGCCCCGATGAAGTGAATCATCTGTGAGGGCACATGTTTCAGCTTGGCCTTGTTGACCAGATGGCCAAGAGAGAGAGGGGTCGGAAGGGCCAGGTCCCTGGACTGCTCCACCCTCTCCCTGGAGGGTCCTGCGATGAGCCAGTAGGTCCAGGCAGGGGTATACCCGGACTCCTCGGCGCCGCAGCAAAGCTGCCACCACTGCAATGCATTTGGTGAAGACCTTGGGAGTCGAGGACAGACCGATGGACATGGCCTGGAACTCGTACAGAATCCCCTCCGCATAGAACTGGAGGAACCAGTGGTGGGATGGATGGATTGGGACGTGAAAGAACACGTCCTGAAGATCTAGGGAGCAAAACCGCATGTTCTGCTTCAGAGATGATATGTTCTGAGACAGAGCGACCATCCTGAAAGTGTGTGTGGCTGAAGAAACTTGTTCAAGTCATGTAGATCTAAAATGAGGCACCAACCCCCCCAACCGTGTCGGCACCAGGAAGTACCTGGAGACAAACCATGGATGTACAGGAGGGTCTGAGACAGGAGCCATGACCTCCTTCCGGAGAAGCTGGGCAATGTCGTCCTGAAGGGCTGACAGAATGTCGGCGGACACCATGTCCTCCCGTGGGGCACTTGCTCGGCAAGGCAGGTAAAGCCTCAAACTCCAGAGGCAGACCCTGGCCGACTACAGAGACAGCAAACCAAGCAGAAAGGAAGTGTCCATGGGAATGGAGGAGGCACCCCCCATCCCATTACTGGACAGGCTTAGAGGTGGAGGAGGAACAGGCTGAAGAGCTGCCGGGACCTTGAGCTCCTGACTTCCTGATGACTGAAGCAATGGATATCGTCCGAGGACACCAAGCCTGGGACTGCTGCCTAACCGGTGGCTGGGATGGCTTGACTGCAGAAGAGGAGGGAGCCAAAAGGGCTTTTTTTTTTATTTTCTTCTCAGAATATTACATATCTTGCATGTTCCCACAGAATACACATACTACAAAAATCAGATTACAAATCAATCTAGCTGTACGTTATACAAAGAAAAAGCAATATATTATGCCATGGAGATAACTTTATCATATATCTGTGGACTGGAGCTAAAACTTGAACTCATTATAACGTATTCCTTAGTACAAATAAAAAGTTTAATATTTCATCTTATTGGGGGGGGGGGGGGAACCAAAATAGAGCCACTACCCCAAAGTCAGTAGCCAAACCAAATTATCCTTTTGTTTATATGTTCAATATCTTGCTTGTTTTTTCCTTTCCCCTTTTCCTATCCCTGTTAATGGGAAAGTCAAGGAACAAAGGAGGCGTTCCCTTTCCACAATATACAGCACCCATGATCTCCAATGAAGATCAAACTGAGATATTAATCCCTACTCCTCGCTATCAAATGTTCTAAATTGTACATATCATTCATAATAATATGCTAAGAGGCAAGCATCGGGTGGGGTCGACTGTCACTGCAGGTGGGTAATAGCCTTTTTTTTTTTTTTACTGTCAATAAGTATGTATATACCATGTCCCTGGAAGATAGCTTTGTGCCCGCTGGAGGTATACATAACAAAACAAACTCCAGAGACAAAGTTAAAGATTTACCAAAATTTGAAGAGCTTCAGATATTTGAGATCAAAACATGGCTAGTATTAGGCAAGACCAAACTATATGCACATGATTGGCCCTTGGTTCTCCACATCCTCTCCAACAATTACCTTACTTTAAAGGGAGATAATTAAACATGAAGGGATACTAAAGAATCTAACCCGGCATTTCCAAGCAAATGCCTTCCAATACCCAGCTTGGAATACCTTCATAGAAGGAAGTCTATATTTCAACCACCCTGTGTACAAGATATCCGTGCCCAACTCCTTATTCCAGGCCCTTAGGGTTAGTTCGGAAATCCACCCCCCACCTCTCCTAATGCCCTATAAGCCTGTTCCACTAAATGTTCCATCTGGTTTCCTTTATAGAGTTAGCCAGTAATTCAAAAAGTAATGGCATAGGCTTCGTAAGCCGGCAGAAATCAGAGGCCTTGTCCAACAAATAAGATCTAAAATGAAGATACTGGAAGTAATCACTTCATTGTAAAGGGAATTTAGCTTGTAGTTGAGAAAAGGTACTACCCCTTCCAAGTCCAAAAACTGGAATATATATGACAAACCAAACTTATGCCATTTTATTTAGGAGAGGTCTAATTCTGCCGGTAAAAAATTCTCATCTGAAAAAAGCAGACATAAGTAAAATGTGGTAATTAGCTGGGGAATTTGTCTAATTTTACCACATACCCGAAGTGTGTTAGAAGTATAAAAACAAAAAAGCGCAAGTGGAAGAAGGGCAGAGGGGGGTTTAAACAAGATAGTGCCGATATCAAAAAGGTCATTCAAGACGAATTCAATAGTTTTCCAGGGGGTTACATAATTAGGACTAATCCAAAGTAAGACTGTCCCAAGTACTGACGCCTGAAAATATTGAAACATAGAAATATAGAAGTTGACGGCAGATAAGGACCGCAAGGCCCATCCAGTCTGCCCATTTCTTTTTCTACCTTATAAATGTGCCATCGGCCTTTGCTCTGTCAGTGGCCTATCTATTCATACTCATTTGTATTGCTCCCTTATGCCTATCCCATGTCTGTTTGAAGCCCTGCACTGTATTCATAGCCACCACTTCTTGAGGTAGGCCATTCCATGCATCCACCACCCTTTCTGTGAAAAAGAATTTCTCACATTCCCCTTAATCGGACCCCTCTAATCTCATGCTGTGTTCTCTTGTCTTGCTATTTTTCTTATATTTAAACATGTTAGACTCTTTTCACCTTGTTAATGCCCTTAAGGTGTTTGAATGCCTCGATCATAACACCTCTCTCCTCCTTTGCTCAAGGGTATACATATTAAGCTCTGTTAATCTGTCCTCATAGGTCTTCTTGATGCAGTCCCTGCACCATTTGGTTGCCCTTCTCTGACTGCCTCAATTTGGTTAATGTCCTTGTGAAGGTGTGACCTCCAATACTGCATGCAGTACTCCAGATGGGGCCTAACCAGTGTCTTGTAAAGAGGGATTATTACCTCCCTCTTACGACTTGTGATACCCCTACTAATACACCCTAACACCCCCCTAGCCTTACCTACTGCTTTAGAGGTCTGCTTGGATGATTTCAGGTCATCAGTGATGATGATGCCCAAGTCTCTTTCTTCCTTTGTGACTGCTTGCAACTCCCCTCCCAGCCTATAGGTGGCTTCAGGGTTTCTCTTCCCTATGTGCATGATCTTGCACTTCTTTGCATTAAATCCCAGTTGCCACTCTTCTGACCACTTTGCTAGTGTATCCAGATCTCTTCTCATTCTGCCCACCCCATCTGGATCATCTACTTTGTTGCAGATCTTGGTGTCATCTGCAAACAGACAAGCCTTACCCTCTAGTCCATCTGCAAGGTCACTAATGAAGATGTTGAAGAGGACTGGCCCAGGACTGATCCCTGAGGTACCCCACTTGTGACTTGCATCTCTTCTGACTATATACCATTTACCACCACTCTCTGTTTTCTGCCCGTCAACCAGTTTGCCACCCAGTTGACCAACCTCTGACCCACCCCGAGCCTACCCAGCTTATTTATCAATCTTCTATGTGAACAGTGTCAAAAGCTTTGCTGAAGTCAAGGTAGGCTACATCAATTGCTACCCTTGGTCCACCACTCTGGTTACCCAGTCAAAGAAATCTATGAGACTAGTTTGACAGGACCTTCCTTTTGTAAACCCATGCTGTCTTGGATCCTGTGCCCCTATGGATTCCAGGTGTTGCACTATCCTTTCCTTAAGGAGTGCCTCCATAATCTTGCCCACTACTGAGGTAAGACTGACTGGTCTGTAGTTCCCTGCCTCCTCCCTGCTACCACTCTTGTGGAGCGGGATCACATGAGCCCTTCTCCAGTCTTCTGGGACCGCTCCTGTGCTCAGAGACTCACTAAACAGTTCTGCTAATGGCTCTGCTAGTTCCACCCTTAGCTCCTTAAGTACCCTGAGATGTATGCCATCAGGTCCCATTGCCTTATCCACCCTGAGCTTAGCAAGCTCTTGTAGGACCCTTTCTTTTGTGAAGGGAGTAGTGCTCACCTCCTCCCCCTGTGTCCATGGTGCTGAGCTGTGGGCCTGCCTACCTTCTCTTCAGTAAATACTGAGCAAAAGTATCTATTTAGGATAGATGCTTTTACAGGGTCCTCCTCCTCACATGCTCCCTTTTCTCCATTAAGCTTAGCAATACCCCCTTTGGACTTTCTCCTTTCACTAATGTATCTATAAAAGGTCTTGTCGCCTTCTTTTACTGTTTGTGCTAGTTTTTCCTCAGTTTGGGACTTTGCCTGCCTTACTGCCTTCCCTGCTTCCCTTAGGGCAGTTTGGTATGCCTCCCTATCTTCATCCCACTGTGTTCCTTTATATTTCCTGAAGGCCAGCCTTTTGGCTCTGACCTTTTCTGCTACTGTATTTGAGAACCAAAGTGGTTTCCTTCTTCTTTTGCACTTCCTTTTCTAACACAATGGGATGTTGCTTCAAGTACTGCATCCTTAATGCTTGCCCACTTTGCCTGTACCCCCTCACCTGTGTTTCTTTTTGCCAGGGCTAGCTTAACTCTGTTGGCCATCTTATCAAAGTCAGCTCCTCTGAAGTCCCATATTTTTGCCTTGGAATGGGATGATTTAGATGTAGTAGCCAAATTGAACCATACCATGTGATGGTCACTGGCCCCCAGGTGACCTTCTACCTGGAGATCTGTGATCCCTTCCCTGTTAGTCAGTACTAGATCTAGAATAGCCCTGTCTCTTGTGTGTTGCTGTACCAGTTGTTTGAGGGAATCCACTATGTGTCTAGTTCTGGCAGATGTTCCTGCTGGTATTGACCAATCTGTATCCGGCATGTTGAAGTCTCCCATTATCAGAACCTCCCCTTTAGCTGTCATGTTTTGTATATCTTCTAACAGTAATGTGTCTATGTCCTCCCCCTGGTCTGGGGCCTGTAGACAACCCCGTTCTTATGGCTGTTCCATTTCCTGTTTCCAGGGTGACCCACAGTTCTTCTGGCTCCTTATGTATATTCTGAATTTCTGTAGCTTTGATATTTTCATTGACATACAGGACCACTCCCCCTTTTACCTTGGTCTCTTCTGAACAATACATAGCCAGGTACTGAAGTCTCCCAAGTGTGGTTACTGGCAAACCATGTCTCACTAATTGCTACTATGTCCAGTTTAGCCTCTGACATTATTGCCTGCAGGTCTGGGATCTTATTTCCCAGGCTGTGAGCATTTGTGTACATGATTTTCCATTGGCCAGATTTCGGTGTGTTAGTTGTTGGGTGACGTTTGGCATTACCCCTGTGCGTTGTATAGGGAGACAAACCTTTTTTCTTACCTGGTGATGCAAATGAACTGCAAACATGCTGAATCCCTGTTTGACCACTAGCTGAGGGGGGAGGGGTGTTCTTCCCATTCGACGTATGGTAATATTGGTTTAAATTGGGGAGATTCAACCCACCTCTATCTCGGGGTAGCTGAAGGGACCAACG
Source organism: Neoceratodus forsteri (assembly GCA_016271365.2). NCBI lineage: Eukaryota > Metazoa > Chordata > Ceratodontiformes > Ceratodontidae > Neoceratodus > Neoceratodus forsteri. Next base: position 910,510,898 of record CM057452.1, on the reverse strand, counting down.
TGTATGGGGTTTCTGGTCTGCCCATACAAATCCTGAAAACCTCTTATTCCATGAATTAAAATAATAAGGGGAAGGTATTACTGGAAGTGTTTGAAAGAAATATGAGAGTCTTGGAAATGTATTCATCCACAAGGTCTCAACACGAGTCAAAAATGGTAAACGGAGAGAAGACCAGCTATTCATATCTTGTTCTAGAGTTTTTGCTAAGGGTTCATAATTTACCAATTCTAACGAAGATAAATTCCTAGGTAGTCTTATCCCAAGGTATTGTTATACAGTTCCAATGTAGGAGGATTTGGAATTTTAGTTTTATAGATGGTTCAAAATTAAGTGTAAGTGTTTATTTTCAGATCATTAATTACATAAGAAAAAATTACTTACCATAGTGATCTTCTTTCTTCCCAGTGACGCTCAGACATTCATAACTTTGTGCAGTCATCCTGATGGGTTGGACTGCCCGGAGAGATGGAACACGTGCAAATGATGGAATTCTTTGCACGTGAGCATCTTTCAAATACTGCCTCTACCAACTGTAGTGTTCTAAGCCCTTCAGATCTGTAAGAAGCCTGGAAGTCAGGCAACATGGAAAAATCCGACAACTAATTAATAAAACATTTTTTTAGGATTAGCCTAATAAAACAACTTACTTCAAAAAACCTCCAAGGGAGGAACTATATCTATATATAATAATGGTGTTCACCATACAGTGAGAAAAACTATTAAGAGAGACAGAAAACTCTGTTAAAATCTGTCTAGCATAGAGAAATGTATCCAGAAGGAATGGCTATGAGGCACTAGCATGCAGAATGCAGAGGCTGAAGTTCTGGAAGGGGAGGATGGGAGGGAGTTATGAATGTCTGAGCATCACTGGGAAGAAAGAAGATTACTATGGTAAGTAATTTTTTTCTTCTAACCCCAGTAATGCTTAGACCATTCATAACTTTGTGCAGACTACAAAGCAGTACCCCCTGGTGGTGGGCACAGAACTTATTTGGAAACAGACTTTGCAGGACTGCTGTGCCAAACTTGGCGTCACTTCTGGGACAAAATATCTACATTATAATGCTTTGTAAAGGTGTTTACTGATTTCCAAGTAGCTGCTTTACAAATGTCCAACAATGGCACCTCCCTAGCAGCTGCAATAGTGGCAGCTGTTCCTCTTGTTGAATGAGCCCTCAGCCCAGCTGGGGACTCTTTACCTGCTTTAGTGTAGCAGAATTGAATACACTGGACAATCCACTGAGAAATGGATCTTTTTGAGGTTGGTTTGCAAATTCCAACATCCCCACATGTAAGGAAAAGTTGTTTATTATCTTGCCTATGGCCTTTAGTAGCTGTCATGTAATAGGTGAGCGCTCTTTTCACATCCAGACTGTGAAGCCTTCTTTCACCAGAGCTTGTATGGTCTGTGAAGAAGACAGGCAGAGTGACTGATTGGTTCAGATGGAAATCTGAAACCACTCTGGGAAGGAACTGTCTGTCTGTTCTGAGGACTACTTCATCCCTGTGGAAGGAAATGTAGTCCTGGTCAACACAGAGAGCCTGAAGCTCACTGATTCTTCTTGCTGAAGTAACTGCTACCAGGAAAACTGTTTTCCAGGTAACATACTTTAAATGGGCTGTAGCCATGGGCTCAAAAGGAGCCCGCATCAATCTGGCTATACATACATTAAGATCCCAAGCGGGCACTGGTGCCCTGTGAGGAGGGTGCAAATGCATCAGGCCTTTGAAAAATCTTTTGAAAATGGGATCCGATGCTACAGACACCTTTGTCCTAGCAGACAGGTATGCAGATACTGCTGCAAGGTGAACTCTTAAGGAACTGGGTTGCAGACCTTGTGAATGTAAATGAGTTAGATAATCCAACACCACTGAGACCCCTGCATCATTTGGGGTGAAGTTTCTACCAGATCACCAGAAAGAGAATCTTTTCCACTTAGCAGAATAAGTTTTCTTAGTGGAAGGCTTCCTATAACCTTTCCAGATGTTTAATACAGCTTCAGAAAGGTTCAAGCCTGCATACTCTAACTCCTCAAGAGCCATGCCTTGAGGTGAAAAGACTTGAGATTTGGGAACAGCAATGTTCCCTGATTGGAGGTTAGAAGATTGTGCCTGAGAGGCAAGCTTATTGGCCTGCTCACTGCCATGGAGAGCAGAAGAGTACCATGGCTGCCTGGGCCAATCTGGAGCTATCAATATCAGAGAAGCTGAGAGGATCAGAGTTTCAGCAGTACCCTGAAAACTAGAGGAAAAGGGGGAAAGGCATAGAGAAACTTGCCCGACCAATCCAGTACCAGGGCGTCCAGAGGGATTGTGCCTTGGGCTGGAGGCCTGCAACAATACTGAGGCAACTGGTGGTTCTGGTGGGATGCGAACAAGTCTATCTCAGGAATGCCCCACCTGCTGAAAATTACCTGCACCACCTGCTTGTTCAGTGTCCATTTGTGATGGGACTGATTGATCCGACTCAGTGTGTCTGCCAAGATATTGTCCTTTCCTGGCAGATGTATGGCTTGCAGGGACACCTTTAGAGAATATGCCATAGCCCAAATTCTCATAGCTTCTGTGCATAGGGGACCTGATCTGGTGCCACCCTGCTTGTTTATGTAATACATAGTGGTGGTATTGTCCGTTCTGACTTGTATCACTTTGCCCATTACCAATGTAGAGAAAACCTTTAGTGCTAGCTGCACTGCTCTGAGTTCCAGCAAATTTATATGTTGGAGGGACTCTGCCCCTGACCAGGTACCCTGAGTTGTGTGCTCCCCTAGATGGGCACCCCAGCCCAGAAGAGATGCATCTGTTGTGAGGACCAGTGAAGGATCCTCCTTCTGGAAGGGGACTCCCTGCCTTAGGTTGGATTCCTTTTTCCACCACAAGAGGGCTTGTAACAGAGGCCTTGTCACTGGAATGAGTTTTGAAAATGGATCTTTCTTCTGACTCCAATGAGTCCTGAGGTGAAACTGGATGCGTCTCATGTGAAACCTGGAACCCTGCACTGTGCCTGTAGATGCAGCCATATGACCCAAGAGCTGCAGGAATTGCCTGGGCTGTTTTTTGACCGTGAAACCTGAAGGAGTTTGCTATGGCCTGAAGACTTTGCACCCTGTCTAGTGGTAAAAAGGCCCTGGCCTGTAGGGTGCTGATCTCTGCCCCTATGAACTGTAAAGTCTATGTAGGGGTGAAGACAGATTTTTTTCTGGTTTACCATGAAACCCAGGGACTCCAAAAGATCCTGTGTGAGCCTTAGAGAGGTTGCAACCTGTTCTGGTGATTTGCCCACTACCATCCAGTCGTCCAGGTATGGGAAGACGGTCACTCCCTGTCTTCGAAGAAATGCCACCACAGCTGCTAGGCATTTTGTAAACACCCTTGGTGCCAAGGAAAGGCCAAAGGGTAGGGTTGCAAACTGATAATGACCTGATGGGAGTCTGAATCTGAGATATTTCCTGTAAGATTCCTTTATAGGGATGTGGAAACAAGCGTCCTGTAAGTCCAGAGATGCCAGCCAGTCCCCTTTTTGGATTGTTGGCAGAATCCGAGCCAAAGTGACCATTTTGAACTTTGGCTTTTTCAGGTGCTTGTTTAAAGCTCTGAGATCCCAAATTGGCCGCCACTCCCCATTTTTCTTTGTTGTTAGGAAGTATCTGGAGTAAAAACCTCTTCCTCTCAGGGTTGCATGGACTAGTTCCACTGCTTTGAGCTGAAGCAGCTTCTGAACCTCTGCCTCTAGCAATGAGATTTGTGCTAGGGGTTGGGAGGTGGAAACCCTGGGTTTTTTTCGAGGAAGACATTTGAACTGTAGAGACAGACCTTTGCCCACTACCTCCAATACCCACTTGTCTGTGGTGATGGTTGACCAGAGGGGGAAGAAATGGGACAGTCTGCCTCCAACAGGTAGGGAGGAGACGGCTTGCATCTCAGGGGTTCTGTTTAGGCTGGGGTTGAGGTTATGGCTGAGCCCCTCGCCTAGAGCCCCTTCTACCCCTACCCCTTGAGTAGCCCTGTGGGGGGTACTGCTGGTATTGGGGCATGGCTACTGGCTGGAAAAAGGGTCTTGATAAAAAGAAATGACCCCTAGCCCCCCTTCCATAGGACCTGGTGGATGAAGAAGCTCAGTCTCTAGCAGAGTTACTTCTATAAGTAGCCTTATATTCAACCACCTTTTTCATACAGGCCACTGTGGACTACCCAAAAAGCGCATTCCTTCTAATGGGAAATCCAGGGGCTTTGACTGGGTATCCTGAGTGAGGTTTGTGGCCCTAAGCCAAGCAAACCTCCTCTGAGCCACTGTATTAGCCATCCATCTGGCTGCAGTGTCATTTAGATCAGCAGCCATCTGGAACTGGTACTTGGCCGCCTTTAGCCCAAACCTGGCAGTTTCTGCCAGGTCATCTGACAAGGGTGGGTGGCCTCATGGACATTGCCAGTACCGACTGCCACAGGAATTTCTGATACTGGGCAGCATAAGCTTGAAAAGTGGCCTGTCTCATGGCCAATGAGGCTGACAAATAGTCCTTTTTGGCCATACTGTCCAATTTTCTGGAGTCCTTGTCCGGTGGGTGTGAGGACAGAGGGATTTTAGCCTTATCACAGGCAGCTTGCTGTATTACCCCTTGATGATCAGGGTGGGGAAAAAGGAAGTCAGCTCCCTCCCTGTCCAGCTGGTATTTTTTATCTATTCGCTTGTCAATTGGAGGAATAGAATTTGGGGTCTGCAGGAGCTTCATAGCATCCTTCTTAAATAATTCATATACTGGGAGGAGGAGGGCCTTTGTGGGTGTTAAACCCACCATATTGAGGTACTCAATCTCCTCCTCCTCATCCTCTACTTGTTCTGTTGTGGCACTATCCAGAGCATCTGCCATTTTCCTTACGAAAGAAAAATTGGAGAAAAATCCTCAGACACTCTGGGAGGCGAGGCAAATTCCTGCTCAGGGGACACCTCTGGGGGGATAGGTTCGTCCTCCTCATAAGGCTCATCATCTTCTTAGAAACAGTGTTGCTCCGGAGCAGGGGGCAACACAGTAGCAGCAACCTGGGGGCCCTGGGAAGGAGCAGGAGGCTGAGGGATGATGCTCTGCAGAGCCTGAATAATTTTAAATGTCTGGGCTATGTCCTGAGCTGAAGGCATTACAGGCTGCTACGCAGAAGTCCCTGGTTTAGCAGGAGAGGGTTCTGCATGTTTGAGCTTCTTTAATTTCTTTGATGGAACCGGAGAGTCAGACGATTCTGTCCCTCTTTTTGCCCCTTTTTCGCCCGTATCAGGGGCAGGGGTAGAAGCACTCGTTAATTCAACCACAACAGACTGGGGTGTCAGCTGGTCAGAGCCTGAGGGACCCCTAGGAAACTTTTTAATAAGCCTTTCAAGGTGCTTTTCAACAGTTTTTTCTGGGAATGTTTTACATATCTCACATTCCTGGTCCAAATGTTCAAAACCCAGACAAGCTACACATAAGGTGTGCTTGTCTGCCTTGGCAAACACATCTCCACACTTTAAACAGTTTTTAAAACCGGGCTCCCCGGTTCTCTTCTTAGGTTTCTCAGTCATGGTGAAAGATAAAGTAAGAAACCTCAACCGCTAAATGCCAAATGCTAATGCGGTTATTTAAACCGCTTAAAAAGGTCCCCCCCCCTTTTTTTTTTTGCGGTCGGTTCCGGAACCGATGGAACCGAGAGAGGAGATGAAATATGAACCAGTTCAGTGGTTCTGTAACCGATAAAAAGCGGTTACAAATAAAGTCTTTTAGGACCAAAATTTAGTGATAATGAACAGGTTCTTTAGTTAGAGAACCGAAACAAAGTTAAAACTAACTCGGATCCCTCACAGTTATGCCGAACCACGAGGAACCAAGAAAAACAACAATTTAAACAATAATAACTAAATGTAAACTAACAATTAATAGAGGCAGTAAAAGAAACTAAAAATACTTATGGTTTTTGATTTTTTTTTCTTTCTTCTTCACGTGAAAGAGGGCGACTGAGACTCTGAGCGACCGGACTTTCAGGCAGAGAGAAAAATCTGAAGGGCTTAGAACACTACAGTTGGTAGAGGCAGTATTTGAAAGATGCTCACGTGTAAAGAATTCCATCATTTGCATGTGTTCCATCTCTCCAGGCAGTCCAACCCATCAGGATGACTGCACAAAGTTATGAATGGTCTGAGCATTACTGGGGTTAGAACTTGATATTATCCCCAATTCCCTAAGAAGACTCCATACTGCAGGAAAAGAGGCTTCCGGCTCCAACAATGTTAGTAGTATGTCATCTGCATAGAGACATGTTTCATAACTTTGTCCCCTAAGAGGGATACTCACTATATCTCTTGATTCTCTAATAGCTATGGCTAAGGGTTCTAAATAAATAGCGAATAGCAAGGGGAGAGAGGGCATCCCTGCCTCCTACCCCTGCTAAGTTTAATTATATTGGACAGTCGGCCATTTATTCGAAAATAAGCATATGGAGGGTTATAGGTACTCTGTATACATGAGATCACTGTGACAGGGCGGAATAGGACCCTGTCCCAGTTGTTATGGAAAGAGTTTGAATGCAAGGATGTTTTATTCTCCCCGTTCCTGTCTCTTGTCTGTCTGGCTGCGCAACCAAATTTTTCTGTGAGACCTAGGATTTGATCACCCTGACAGCCTCGCAATTCTCCGCCTGTCACCCTTCCCTTGCTGTCTGTCCTTTTCTCCCTTGTATATCTGCTAATATAAAAATATATGCAGATTATTATGTGAAAATGCAACTGATACTGTGATTCCTTTGTTTAGAAAATACAAACTGTTACTGTTGAAATGTATATAATTATATTTTGAGATGATTGCAAAAAGCTATTGGGAACTCAAGAGGTTACCTAAGTGCACATGTTTAAGTCTTTTGTAGAAGAGCTATGGAAAAGGGGACTCATTTCTGGGACATTGTATTCTAGCTGCACATGCCTGATACTTACAAAAACAGGATGCCTGTTAAGAATGGGGGTTGGAAGGACTTAGTTGAATTGCAACTGCTTGAGAAGAGAAAACAGGGACACAGATTGAAGGAAAACTCTTGATGGATCTTTACTTTATTTTGCCTTTGTAAAGTTATACTGAACAAGTTTATTTTTGTTATGTTACTGCTAGTGTAAATAAATGCTTTTGGTGAATTCCAAAACTGCTCCTGGTCTTAAGTTTTCTGACCTGTGCCTCGCCAACAATCACTTTCAAAGGGAATCCAAATTCCGACATTGTTTTCCATAGAAAGGGCCAAGATACTCTATCAAAAGCCTTATCAGCATCAAGGCTGACTAGGGTTGCTGGAATTGAACATTGTAGGACGTGAACCATAAGATGAATCACTCTACATCGCTCTGGCTGGCCGGCCGGCCGCATGGCATCTCATTAATATATAGTTGCCTCCTGGATACGCTCCATCCAGATGCGTTGTCAGCCTACACAGTTTGGGATCTGCTTATCCCTAATCCTGGAGTTACCTGGTCGGAGATTTGGAAGGATATGCATAAGTATATTACACAAGATAGGCTTAAGGTTACTCAATTTCAAGTGTTAAATAATATGTACTTTACTCCATGCAAACTAGCCAAAATGGGACGGGGGCAATCTTCCACATGTGGCAGATGTGGCCAAAGTGAGGGGACAATGTTGCACATTTTCTGGACCTGTGAGAAAGTTGCACCATTATGGACAAAAATCCAATCCCAAATGGATCCCTTATTAGGATTAGGGCAATGTTTTACTCCGAAGATATGCATATTGGGGGATCTATCCTCAATTATGGTCAGGGAAAGGAAGTTTCATATTTCTCTTATATCAATGACAGTTAAAAAATTAGTTCTTAAGCACTGGTTGGATCAAACCACTATTTCATATGCAGAGTGGTTACATGAGATGTCCTTTTGTCTTAGGATAGAGAAGATGACTGCAAGTTTGCACAACAATCCAGGGTGGTTTGACAAAAAGTGGGGCAAATTATATGCGCTTTATTTGCATTAGATTGCATCCAACGCTCGAGCTCTCCAAGTTTAATCTACTGGTTATGTCTTTGATGGGATATATTTATAACAGTGGGTTTTGTTTTTGAAGATTATGGGATAGCTCCAACAGTGGGTGGGGGGTTGGGATGGGTGGGTGGGGGAGTTTGGTGATTACATATGTGTCAGTGTTCTGGTCACACTGTAACAAGCGCCGGCCGTGAAAATTTTGTAAAACTCTTGAATAAAAAAAAAAATGAATCACTCTACATATATCATCAAAAGTTTGCCTACTACTTAATAAAACCAGATTGGTCAGTATGGATGATGGATGGAAGAATACCCTCGAACCTATGAGACCATATGTACATATATATTTCATAGTCTGCATTTAACACAGATATTGGTCTATATGAAGCTAATAGTGTAGTCTCACGCCCGGGTTTTGGGATAACCAATATTGTTGCCCCAGACCAGGAAGGAGGAGGTGCCTAATCATTTTGGATTCCTAAGCATACCTTTAGCAAGTATGGGGTTAGTGACGGGGAAAAAGTTTAATACCATTCGATGGGATATCCATCAGGACCGGGACATTTTAATGTTTTCATATTTGAAATGACTGAGAACTTCCTCCATCTTTACGGGGGCTTGCAGAAAACTGCTGAGAGGTAGGCAGCCTGAGGATCTGAAGTTTTGTTAAAAAAGCTTTCATTTTATCCACCGACAGGGGTGAGGTGTCTTTATATAATTGCTGATAACATGTTAAAAAAGATTCATGATCTTTTGAGTTTTGGTTATTATTTTTCCTGTTGTGGGGAATTTAACCATATGTATATGAGTTGAGGCTCTGAATCCCGTGTTTCCTTGTCAAGTTCCTGGCTTCCTTAGGGCCACCTTCATAATGATACTTCTTGAGATATAGGAGGGCCATTTGGGTCTTTTGATCTAGTGCCCCTCCCCAATTGCGGTCACCCACAGGGCTTCAAATTGCCGCTATGAATATCTGCAGCCTGCCTAAAAAACTGGCACCCCTGCAATGTTGGAGGGCACAGCACCAACCAGACATTCTGGCTTTAACAGAAACCTGGCTGACAGCCAAGACCCCAGACTCACTTGTCTCTATTTCTGGCTACTCTCTCATTAGGCTTGATCGTAACAGCAAGAGAGGCGGTGGCTGCGCCTTCTATGTAAATGACTCACTGCATTACCAAGCTCTGCCTGCGCCCTCCTGAGATCATAGTGCCCAAGCCCTCTCAGTACAACTCTCCCCGACCCAAACCATGCTCCTCTTACTCTTGTCGCCTACATCCCATTCGCAGCCAATCCACTGCCTGTACAGCGCTCTCTGACTACCTAACCAGCCACCCCCACAAAATGGAACAAATCCTAGTTGGGGATCTCAACATAAACTTGCTGGCAAGCTTATCAACACATGCCAAAGATACCTTTGCTACATTAGATATGATCCAACTGGTATCCCAGCCTACCAGGGTCAACACCAATAATGGAACCCACACCCTACTAGATACCATGCTCACTAATCGTCCCCACCATTTTACTGACCTGGGTGTCCTACCCAACGCCTTAAGCGACCACTCCCCAATCATCTTCAGCTGGACCTGTCTGCTACCTAAACCACCAAATATCACCTGTCATCGTCGACTACGCCCAGGAGGCATAACCAAACTCAAACAATATCTAATTAACTGGGACTGGTCTCCTATTTTCCAAGCCTAGCACATAGATGATGCACTGCACTACTTCACCACCACCTTTAATACCGCCTGTGATGCTTTTGCACTGACCATTAAAGTGACCACTAAGAAACACAGTGCCGCCTGGATCACCCCAGAACTCCTACAACAGTTCAAAATGCGTGACAACCTCTGGCACTGTGCCACTGCCTCCGGTTTGCTAAGCGACAGACAGGCTTATAATGCTGCCCCCAATAAGTGTGCCTGGGCAATCTGCAAGGTCAAGGCGGAGCACTACAGAACCGCTCTAGACACCTCCTGGGGTATCACAAAAAAGTTCTGGGATGACATCACGGAGCTTAATGGTAAATCCCGCTCTCCCCCCTCACAACTTAGTGTTAACGGTACTACCACCACAGACACACTTCGCATAGCTAACTGCCTCAACTCCACCTTCTCAGACCTCAGCTCAGTCCTCCCTAGCAACTTTTTCGATACAATTCAGCCTACCCCACCGCCTTAGCTCCTCCACTCCACCTTCAAACTCAGAGTTATTACCCCTACAGATGTGAAAGCCTACTTGCCCAATGCTCTCCAGAGAGTACAGTTACCTAAGAACTTACCATAACAGTAGATCTTCGAGACAGGCTCTTGCTGTAGGTAATTACATATAGGACTGATGCTGGCAGGCTTCAGGACCCCACAGAAAAATTTCTAGCTAGCAGTCTTTGGCGGGGGACCACCCCCACGTCAGGCGACCAATGTCATGTGACGTCAGTATAAAGGGGTGGCCCTCCATGCCCGCCTTCCAGTTATTTCTCACCAAAGGCCAAAAGGCAAGACGAGAGAGAAGCGGATATTTCCCATCCTGGAAAAGAAGCTGAAAAAGCTTAGGGATAGAGGGCGGAGGCAGACATTTGCCGTAGCAGCCTCAAGATCTACTGTTACGGTAAGTTCTTACGTATCTGTACTATCTTACTTCGAGAGGGCTCTTGCAGTAGGTAATTACATATAGGACTGAGTCCCAAGCAGTCTGGAACAAGAAGAAGCTAATGGGAGGAGGAAAACAACTCAGGAGTATATCCTCTGGCTGTGGAGGTCTTTGGAAAGGAGACCTTGCAGAACAGCCGACCTGAAGTCTGCTCTACGGCGAGAGGCAATGTCCAAACTGTAATGTTTCGTAAAGGTATGGACAGAAGTCCAAGGAGAGGCTGCACAAATGTCAGCCGCTGACACATTCTTGAAACAAGCAGCAGAGGCAGCAACCACTCTGGTGGAGTGGCCTCTGACTTGACCCGGCAGGGTCTTGTTGTACTTGTCATAACAGAAAATGATACAATGAGCCAACCATTTAGACAGGCATTGCTTGGAAACAGCATTGCCTTCCCTTTTATGAGCAAGAGAGACAAACAGTTGATCAGTCTTTCTGAGATCCTTCGTCCTGTTGGTGTAATATCTCAGAATCCAGTGAGCATCCAGAGTATGTAGGAGGTACTCCCCGATTGCAGTGCTGCGTAAAGAAAGCAGGTAACTCTATGGATTGATTCAGCGTAGATTCCACTATACCTTGGGGAGAAATTTAGGGTTGGTATGCAGAGCCACACGTTCCTTGTGGAAAATCAAATACGGGATTTTGCACATCAGGGCCTGAAGATCGGAAATCCTTAGAGCAGAAGTAATGGCCACAAGGAAGAGAGTCTTCCACGAGAGGAACTTTAAGTCTGCTGAGGCTGCCGGTTTGAAAGGAGGCAGAGTATGCTTCTCAAGGATAAAATTCAGATCCCAAGGAGGGGCAGGGACCCGGATAGGGGGTCTCAAGTGGAGGACCCCTCTAAGGAAGGTCTTAAGACCTCAAGCTGAGCAAATGCCCTGTCTGCAAAAGGGACATGGTAGGCTAAGATGGCCGCCTTGTGAACCTTCAAGGAAGAATGACTGAGACCCAGATCAAAGAGGTGTCGCAAGTAATCCAGAAGCTGCCCAACAGAGCACGAAAAAGGTTTGAAATCTTTGGAAGCGGCCCAGATAGTGAACCTTTTTAATTTCATGGCATAGGTAGATCTAGTTGACGGTTTCCTGACCTCCACCAGAATCTCAGCGAATTTTTTGCGGGGAGGGGGCCCCGAATCGGGCTCAAGTTACATCTGCAGGAACCACACATGCAACTGAAGGGACTTGAGGCCTGGATGGACCAGGGTCCCCTGATCCTGGGTCAGCGAAAGTTGCGACAGAGGAAGAGGAGGTTCCTCTGAATACTGTTGCAGAAGAGAGAACCAAATTTGCCTGGGCCAGAAAGGAGTGATCAGTATCATTCGAGCTCCTTCTGAGCCGAATTTCTGTAAGACCCTGGGAATCAAGGGGATCGGGGGGGAAGCACAGACGAATCTGTCCTTCCAGTCTAGAGACATAGCGTCTCTCAAAAAAATGCCACGCCCTGGAGCAAGCGAACACAAGTCGGGAAGTTCTGCATTGAGAGGGTATGCGAGCAGGTCTACCTGTGGTGTTCCCCAACATAGGAAGATATCATCTGCTACCCCCTGATCCAGTTCCCACTCATGAGCAGACGACTGACTGAGTCGGTCTGCCAACGTGTTCTTGACCCCCGGGACGTGAATTGCCATGAGGTGAAGATTGTGCTGAACTGCCCAGTCCCAAACTCGCATCGCCTCCCTGCAAAGAGGGTAAGAACGAGATCTGCCCTGTTAGGTGATGTACCAGACCACACACATCATGTCCATCTGGACTGCCAGGTGCCCGGGAAGCAGATGCAGAGCCTGAAGAGCGCACAGCACAGCCCGAAGCTCGAGTACACTGATGTGGAGAGATTTCTCGAGCTTGGACCAGGAGCCCTGGGTCTTGTGAGGCCTGCAAGTCCCGAGCCATAGGAGTGGAGACCAGGACGATTTAATCTAGGTCATTCACCAGCTGATCCCACTGAGACCGGAGCGTCCACTGAGAAATTCTCATGTGGAAGCGAGCGCAAGGGACTGTAGGAATCGCAGCCACAATGAGCCTGAGGAGGCGAAGGACCGACCTTGCGCAGACCCGCATAAGGCTGGACAAAAGGCTGACCTGAGCCTGGAGTGTGGCCACCCTGTCCAGTAGCAGGAATGCCATGCCAGAGGTCATGTCCAGGACAGCCCCGATAAACTGAAGCCTCTGGAATGGGATCAAGTGGGACTTGGTCTGGTTGATGGTAATATCCAGGCAGGCAAAAACCTGCAGGGTAAGGGAAAGGAAGCGCAGAAGTTCCTCCCTGGACGGGGCAGCCAGGAGCCAATTGTCCAGGTACAGGAAAACCTGCACCCCCTGGGTATGCAGGTAGACTGCTACCACTGAAAGACATTTGGTGAACACTTGGGGAGCCGAGGAAAGACCAAATGGGAGGGCCTTGAACTGATAGTGGTCCCCCAGGACTGCAAAACGCAAGTATTCGCGGTGGAAAAGGTGAATAGGGATATGCAGGTAAGCATTCTGCATATCCAGTGCACACAGCCACTATCCCAGCCGAAGAAGGGGCAGAAGACCCTGCAGAGAAAGCATCCTGAACCTTTTGTACTCCACGAACATGTTCAGGGAGCTGAGGTCGAGAATCAGCCTCACATTCCCCGACTTCTTCGGGACCAGGAAGAAATGGGAATAGTACCCCGTCCACTGAAAGGTGGGGGGGAAATCGGGCTCTATTGCCTCCTTCAAGAGAAGGGTGGATATTTCTCCCTGAACCAGAAGATGATGTTCTGGGGAATACGAGGACCTGGGGGTGGTTTTCGAGGAGGTTTCCGAAGAAACTCTATTGCGTGTCCTTCTGCGATCAGCTGGAGCACCCAAGTGTCTGAAGTGATCCTCTCCCAACCCGGTAGATGGAGGGAGAATCTCCCTCCCACCATTTCCTCTGGAAATCCCAGAGGCTGCGGGAGAGGAAAGGAGTCAGGTGGTGTGAGGCAGCGTCACCGCTGAAGCCCCCGCTGCTTTTTTGGGCGGGGGGTGGATTTGGCAGCCGGATGGGGCCTGACGCATGTTGACCCACTTTCCCTGAGGTTTCACTTTTTGCCTATTACATCTGCGAAAGGGACAGCACTGAGCCTGATGGGGTTTGCACATGGAGTCGACAGACTTCAGTGCAGTACCCTTCTCCTGCAGATCGGCAATGATGTCCTTGACAATCGCCACCGAACTGTACCAAACCCCTGAAGAGCACGTCTTGGATAGCAGACTGCACCTCTGGGACCAATCCTGACAGACACAGCCAGGCATGAAGCCGCAAACCCACGGCGAATACTGAGCTCCTACCAGCAGCGTCCACTGCATCGTAGACGGCACGAAGCATGTGCTGCCTGGCCGAACGTGTAGATCGGACTAGATCAGCCACTTTCTGCTTCGTCTGAGACTCAGGAAGGGAGCCCAACTTAGATTCCACCTCACTAAGGAGCGCCTTCTGGTAATCCCCCATAAGTCCAACATAATTCAGGGCCCTTATACCCGGAGTGGAAGAAGCATAGACCTTCTATCCGTACTGGTCCAGAAGGCAAGATGCCTTGTCAGGTCGCTACCAGCTCAAGTGTTTTGGAGTAGCCGTGAGCGGCGCTAATTACAACCGAATCAGCTCGAGGGTGAGAGTTTAGGGAGTCAACAGCCTCGGGAGCCTGATAGAGCCTATCTGACTTCCTAGGAAGAGGGGCTATGACCGATGGTTGCTTCCAAATAGTGGAGACGAGGTTGGCATGAGGCTCACTCCAGGGTGGCACCAGGGTCGGAGCAGTCTCTGGCAGATCCAGGTGTGCAGCGAGTTTCTTACGCTGTGGATCCGGCTCCAAGGAATGCCACTGATGAACCTCCTGGATTTTACGCAACTCCATGAAAGAAGGATCCTCCGGAAGAGACTTCGGAGGAGTCCCTGGCATCCAGGTCGGAATGACAGTCGGAGTCATTAGAGGTTTCCGAGGAGGATGAAGACGCCTCCTCCCGGAACGGGGGAGGAACGGAACCCTTGGGAAGCCCTCAGGGAAGCGTATCCTGCCCTGCCCTGGAACCGGAGGGCTCACCTCTGGTATCCAGAGGTGAGGAGTGAGTCTCTTGTCCCCGAAGTAGGGGGACTGGAACCGGTACCGGCGTCGGAAGATGGCTCCCTACCTCCCTGGTGAGCTGAGCCTTGGCCTCAGCCCACTAGGAGGCTACAGTCTCCTTCAAATCCACCGCAGCTGAGGAGGCGGTGGAGGAGGAGAGGGGATATGGATATTGGGTATATCCGTACTGCATGTATCCATACCCTGACAGTGGGAAACCTGGCATCGGGTAGTGGGGCACCGTGTACAGTGGCGTACGATAGGCCGGCATAGGGTACTAGGGCGACGGATACTGCGGCTCTGGGTATGACGGCATTGGATAGGATGGGGTCGGATACCCAGGGATCGGGGGTCTGCTGGGGCAGACGGCCCGGAAGGGTGCCCAGCAGGCGGGTTTGGAACAGGAGGCCCGGTGTGGGGATGGCATCCGGGAAAGGAAGAGGGATGTCACCCAGCAATGAGAGGACCGGTGTCGGCACTGGCGTCCGAGGAACCGATGTCAGGTTCGGCTGGAGTCGCTATGTTAAAAGTAACATCCCCCCCAGGGGACCGCTCCACGATGGTCATCTTGGAGGCTTCCAAGATGGCGTCGGCCAACCCGTCTGGCTGGCGCTCGGGCTCTTTGGGTGCCTCCGGGCTAAAGGAGGCCTCCACTCCAAGCAAGGCTGCTGCTGCATGGCCTACTGGTGTGAGTGGCTCCGGTAAGCTGGACGTCAGCTCGGCGGGAGGGAGACCTGACGGGAGCGAGCCTATGTCCTCCGCCTCACCCAGAGAAGGAGGAAAATCCCTGGGATTAAGTAGAGGGCTGGGGCCTCGGAGGCAGTGAGCAGCTGCAGAGGGAGCCTGGGGCCAGCCGGACAGAGTCACCGGTCGGTGTCGGCTCCGGCGCGATCGACGTCAGGCAGACAGGCGTTTGACTTACCCGGCGAGTCTGGGCGGACGTCAGAGGAGTCGTCATCCGACTTAGCGAAATCATTGCCAGAGGCAGGCTGCGATGGGGGTGTGGTCTGGTCGGGTGACTTAGGGACTGTGCACTGCCCCAAGGGTTAAGCGACTTAGCAGCCTTCTCCGGGTGGGCGTTAGAGGAGATGACGTCCGGCTTACCGGAGCCACTCGCACCAGTAGGCCACGCGGCAGTGGCCTTGCTGGGAGTGGAGGCCTCCTTTAGCCCGGAGGCACCCGAAGAGCCCGAGCACCAGCCAGACGGGTGGGCCAACGCCATCTTGGAAGCCTCCAAGACGGCCATCGGGGGGGGACATTAACTTTAACATGGCGACTCCAGCCGAAGTCATGGTGGTGGAGGAAGAGGAGTCCCAGTCCTGGTGCTTCTCCTTGTCTTTCTTTTTGCGGTGACTCTCGGGGGAAGTTGAGGCCTGACGAAGCTTCTTCAGCTCCTTCTCCATGGAGGTCATTTTCTTTTTAAGGATGTGGGCCTCCAGGGACTGCTGCCTCTGTCTGTGGGTAGTGGCGCTGAATTTCAGGCAATGCTGGCACTTCTCCATGGGCTGATCCGGGCCCAGACAGATGAGGCACTGGGAGTGACCATCCTTGTGTGGGAGTTGGGCGCCGCACGAGTCGCACTTATTCTTGTGCTCGGAGGGTGTAGGGGATGACATACACCACTGAAAAAGCTGACCACATTCGAACAAATCGAAGAAAAAAATGACACTAGAACTACCGACAGACTGACGAGCAGTGGAACTTAACAGCAAGGCACTTACACGAGCTAACGGCAGGAAAGAACTGGAAGGTGGGTATGGGGGACCGCGCCTTTATACTGACATCACATGATGTCAGTCACCTGACGTGGGGGCGGTCCCCCGCCAGAGACGGCTAGCTAGAAATTTTTCCATGGGGTACTGACGCCTGCCAGCATCAGTCCTATATGTAATTACCTACTGCAAGAGCCCTCTCGAAGTAAGATCTCCAATTACTGCAAAGACGCCTTCGATATGCGGATCCTATACCTTGCGCTAGACTTGGTTACCTCCGCACTCACGGACCTTCTAAATCTGTCCCTGCGCCTGGGCCAGTTCCCAATCTCATGGAACATGGCAGTGATAACACCAATATTTTAATGTAGCGACAGCTCCCTCCAAAACTACCACCAGCCCATCTCAATTCTCCCCCCACTCTCTAAAGCCCTTGAAGAGATCATGGCCAAACAGCTCACTGACTACTTCCTCGCACACAACCTCTTATGTAGGAAGCAGCATGGTTTCAGAGCTGGTCACAGCACTACGACCGCTCTCACAGAATTTGCTAACTCCCTGCACTCCACGCTTGACAAGGGGTACCTCGCAGGGGCTGTGTTTATAGACCTCTCAAAGGCCTTCGAAACCATTTCTCCCCCTCTCCTTAACACATTACAACTAAACTGGGGTCTCTCATTGTCCATTCTCATGGTTCTCCAGCAATCTTTCATCTAGAACACAGTGTGTTAAAATTAATAATATCATATCTATTATGCTGCCTGTGCGCTCAGGAGTTCCCCAGGGATCTATCCTGGGTCCTCTGCTATTCATCATCTACCTCAACGCCCTGCCTAAATCCTGCCCCAGCAACCTTCTTCTCTACATGGACAATGCTGTTCTTTACACTGCACATCCCGATCCTCCCTCTCTCCAGCGTACCTTACAAAACTCCTACTCTCAGACTGAACACTGGTTTGCTGAACATAGATTGGTGATTTGGTGGTCAACATTAAAAAAACTACGACAATGCTCTAGGCCCACCGCCAAAACAGATCAAAAGGATTTCCCCCTGGAAATACTCTCTGCGCCTCATCTCAATGGAACAGGTTCAAATGTATAAGTATTTAGGTATTACATTTGACTCTTCTCTCTCATTCCACGAACATATCAAAATCTTCACCTCTGCCACCAATACCCGCACTGGTCTCCTGTACAGACAAAGACTGCTTACCACCTGAAGCACTTTACCTAGCCATTACCTCCTCAGTCTTATTGCTGGTGGACTATGGCCTCACAATCTATGCTGCCGCCGAACCCTACAGTGCTTCATCAAATACAAGTCGTCATCAATAAGGCCTGCCGGTTCCTCTCTGGTGCCAACAGAAATACACATACCTGCACCCTATAAGCACTCACCAATATCCTCTCCCTTGAGGAAAACTACTATACCAGACCAGTCTCTTCACCCAAACAAATCCACCTGGGTTTAACCCCAATAGGTGTCATGGCTTCTCTTCGGGCAGCCACCATCTCAGCATCCACATGGGCCACCCCAAAAACTATCTGGAAGGTGCCTAGGGTCAGGACCACCCTGGCCCAGCGATCATTCTCCTTAGAGCTCCATCCTGGTACAATGCCCTCCCACCGGCCGTCACATCAATCACCAATCTAGGTCCTTTTAAAGTTGCCTTAAGGGCCCATATCCTCTCCTCGCGTCAATGCCAGCGTAACCGGTAACCTGTGGATCCTGCACCATGCCGCCAGGCCACACACCTGTCCTTGGCCTCACTATTTCTAGCCTCACCTCCCTCGGTTACCATATAGTTGTACTGGACTATGAATGCATTGTATTATGTATAAGACAAGGCCTCCCTGAGATGGCTTACTACCACCTCATAACATGCATTGCTTTAGCTACCAATTGTATAGGTCTTAACCACTCATTAGGTAAATATGGCGATAGCTCTGCCCTGTTTTAGCTACCAAATATATAGGCATTAACCAGTGCTCACTGTACTTATACTCTGTATGACTGCTCACCCACATTTATTTTATGTATGTACTGTATAAATGTCTGTTTTATTCTAATGTGGAGCCTCTGGAAACGAGTCTATGACTCAAAGGGTTGTAATTCCAATTTCCTAAATAAATAAATACATAAATTCAGCCTTAATCTGGCGTATGCATATCTGGTCTGCTCCAGTAGAACTGTTATTTTGTTGTATTAATACCAGTTACTCAGAGCAGTTTATATTTTATATCTTGCTGCTTTTTTCAAGAAAGCAGTGTGGGCAATAATCTCACCCCTCAACACTACCGTAACAGTATCCCAAAGTATACTAGGAGATATCTTGGGGGACTCATTTTCCGATAGCATTTAATTCTATTAGTTATTTGGTTTCAGAACGCTTCAGCCTTTAAAAGAGATAGGTTAAAGTGCCATATAGTTTTTCCTGGGGGTCTACTAATGTTCAATTTAGCTAATAGAGAGGCATGGTCCAACAGAAAGGTTAGTTCCATAGACAAATACCAGTGAGTCTCTGTATGTTTAACGGAGACAAAAAAATAATCGATGTGAGAGGATGTATGAAATTGTGGAGAATAATACGTGTATGCCTGTGTAGTTGGGGAAAAAATGTCTCCAAACATCCACATACCCGAATTGGGTTAACTGTTGCTTTAAAAATTTCTGGGATGCTGATACAGACTTCTCCTTCTGAGCCTTGGAACCCCTTGGATCTCCTCTAGGCTGTGGTCATTGAATCCCAAGTTGGCACTGAACTTCTCAATCCGAGTGAGGTGCCCTTCAACCACTGGGCTGAACGGATCGGTGCCCAAGAAGGGGATATCCACCAACTTGTGCTGGGTATCCACTGTGAAGGTCGAGATCCTCTGACAATCCAGGCCTACCTGACTGGCAGACGACAATCAGTAAAAATTGGCACACAAGTATCCCCCCCCCCCCCCGACTCCCAGTCACCATGGGGGTTCCCCAAGGCTCTGTCCTGGGCCCCTTACTATTTTCCATATTTTTAAACGACCTCCCACTAACCTGCACAAACTCAGCCATACAAATGTATGCAGACGACACCATATTGTATGCCTCCGGCCCCTCCACTGGGGACGTATCTGCTGCCCTCCAACAGGACTTTGACGCCATTCAGAAATGGCTCAGGTCCAATCAACTGGTACTAAATTCAAAGAAAACTGTCTCCCTAACCTTCAGCATGCAACCTCGACTCTCCCACCTAGCTGCTACCCCAGCCTTCCATACCCTGGATGGTTCTCCCTTGGAGTCTTGCACCTCCTTTAGATACCTGGGAGTATGGCTTGATCAAAACCTTGATTTTTCTGCTCACAGTGACTCGCTACACAAAAAACTGCACTCCAAACTGGGCGCACTTTATCGTAATAAAGGGTGCTTGCCCACCACTGTCTGGAAGGAAATAGTGCATAAAATGATTCTCCCTATCTTTGACTATGGCGACGTGGTTTATGGCTCAGCACCCTCATCCACCTTGGCCAGCCTGGACACCCTCTTTCACTCCTGTCACGTCATCCTGGAATGCCCCCACCACGACCCATCACTGTGACCTATACAGCTCCCTAGCACTACACTTGCTCGAGTCACGATGACAGATACACTGCGTAAATGTCATAGCTAAATTCTGGACAAATTCCCCCCCTCCCACCTCAGCTCTGCCTTATTGGCACAACCCTCCCCGGCCTACTCTCTCAGATGCTCCGACTCCAGGCTCCTCCAAGTCCCATTCATGCACACATCGAAGGGCCAATCCGCCTTCAAATATCGTTTGCCCAAACTCTGTAATGATCTTCCTGCTGGTATCAGGCTCACCTCCGCCCCAAGACTCCTTAAACCGCTCCTCCATGACCATTTCTCTGACATATGCAACTGCTACCAGTAACCCAGATCTTCAACCAAGGTGCATCTATTAGTACCATGCCAGTATAAACTCTCAGCAAAATGACAGTGTACCTGTGTTCTCTGCCTGTCTATACTCTGCAGTTAGGACTAAACCTTGTAACAGCTGTTGAATCAAATACAAGTCCAGCTTTGTAACTACTTGAACTTTGTTTTTATCCCTGTATGTACTTGTCCTGGTTGTATTTCTCTGTAACTCCCCAGGTCACATCTGGAAACGAGCGGTCCCCGTTCAGTATGCCTGCCTGGTAAATCTCTTAAATAAATAAGTTCTGCTGTGCATGGCAACTGTGTCTTCCATGGACAGAGTGCAAGAGTCACCAATGTCCATGGCTGTCTGGAGCTGCAGCTTAGCCACACTTTGGCCCTGATCCTGGACCTGCTTGACCGTAGTCTGTCTGGCTTTTGTAGCTTCCGACGTTTTTTCTATCTGCAATACAAGTGATGGAGAGATGATGCACTTTTTAATAAAATAAATGGTAATATTTTTTCACTAACCATTTGCTGTGCTGTCTTAGTTTGTGGGTGCTCAGCGTATTTTTTGTTTGCTTTGACCATAGACTGAAGGTCAGCTGGGAGATGGGGAAACACTCCATCAAGCATGCCCAAAAGAGCATGAGTGAAGTGCACCATTAGGAGGGCTGAACTCGCCTGCTGAAAGCCAAGACAGAAGTCAGTGTAGACCTTTTTGGCCATGTGATCCAGTTTCTTGGATTCCTTGTCCGGGGGGTTTGTCAACGTCCCCAGTATTGCTATGCGCCGAAACACAGAGCCGGCCATCAAATCCTCAGCTGAGGGATGCCCTGTAAATCCCGAAAGAGAACCAGTGGGGACTGCATACTCGGGGTCCATCTGGGCCGAAGGCATAGGGCAAGAGGCTGGATGCTGCCAAAGCTCCAGAGCAGGACCAAGAATGGCCTCAGCGACCGGGAAGGTTCCCCAGGGGAGTCACCCCGGTCGAGAAGCTTGGTAAGTGGGCACCTAGCATGCTTCTGGACGGGCTCGATCTGAAGACCTGTGGATTCTGAGATAAGGTGGAGAAGTCCAATAAAAGAGGAGGGACCCTGCTCCGTCGACAAACTGTCCACCAGATGGGAGTGC
This sequence comes from Neoceratodus forsteri, assembly GCA_016271365.2. Classification (NCBI taxonomy): domain Eukaryota; kingdom Metazoa; phylum Chordata; order Ceratodontiformes; family Ceratodontidae; genus Neoceratodus; species Neoceratodus forsteri. The sequence continues at coordinate 910,489,434 of CM057452.1, read as the reverse complement.
AAGGAGACACCCTCAGACTTACAGGATTCATTGAATAAAGGTTGACCGCCAGAGTCCCCATTGACCCTACTGGGCCAATCGAGAGTCATGATGACAAGACAGCCGATGAGGAATCCCAAAGCCATATGGGCATCCTTAGGAGGAGGAAGACCCTCCTTCAGCTGTTTAGGCGGCGGCTCCATCAGGATAGGTGGAGCGACTGGAGGAGGCCGAGCGGGAACTGGCCAAGCCAGAGCACACTGAGGCCCTTGTGGTGGGAGCCACGTGATGGCTGGGATTGGCTTAACTTTGGTAAAGATAAAATGCTGCCACATAAGCTTCTGGTAGCGCCGTCGCATCTTGTGGCAAAGCCTCTCTTCATCTGAGGAGGAATAGCAGCAATGCAGCTTGCTCAAATATAGAGACAGGAAGCGCAGACACAGGCTGCTTGACTTGTAAGTACAGGATCGGGATAACAACCTCGACTGTCGGGGTCGCCGATGATGGGTCTCAGAGAGAGCCGGCAAAAGCCAAGAGTCCTCCGGGTCCTGAGGAAGAGGATCAACAGCCTGATCTGACCCTCTCCAAGAGGTAATTCGCAGGACCGGTGTCCTGGAGAGGGAGGTACTGGCCTCATCTGGCGACAACAGGTCAACTGGCTCGAGAAAAATCTCAACAGGCTGGTCGGCCACCGTCTCGACCAACAGGCCAGACAGGGGAACTGTGGAGTCAGTGGCTTGGGCTGAAGGATCGACTGTAGTTGAAACTACCGTAGAAGAGCAGGAATCTGAGGCCCGTGAGCGCTCCCTAGCCCATGATCGATGACAAGACTTCTTTTTAGTCTCTGATTAAGTGCCCAAGGAGGGTCCCTGCACAAAGGTGGGAAGGGCCTGGCCAAAGTCTCTAAACACCTCAGAGAAAGAGGCGCCTAAAGGAAGCAACAAAAAGGCAGAGGTCGAAAAAGCCTGCTCCATAGCTTCTTCAAATGTCTCAAGCTGTTCAGCAAACCCTGCAGCAGCAGACACCGTCCGACAGGTGTCTTTGGATTTAATGTGAGGATCCCATTCGTCTGGGTGCCCCAGAAGAAGTTAGGCATGCTGGTCCTCTAACGTAGAAGGATGTAACATGAGACACAGGCCGCAAGCCTGGGATTGTGCTAGTGGCCCAGGCACCAGACATACACAGTGTGCAGGTCCGTTCAGGACATCTGCCCGCAAGCGAGAGATGGGAGGTCATAAAACCGGGACTTTATAAGGCAGTCAGGACCTTCGCTAAGGTGAAACATAAGGGAGCTAGGTCACATAAACTGTGCTGGTGGTCCAGTGAGGTTCAGATAGTGGTCAGAGAAAAGAAGGCTGCCTACAAAAATACAAAACAACGAGAGGGACTAGGGAAATGGAAACGTACAGTCTTACATCTAGAAAAGTCAACCGGCTGATGCGGGGGGCAAAGTCCGGTAAAGAGCAGCGACTGGCACAGGGGATATTGGAAGGGAAAAAAGGGTTCTTCCAGTACATTGGGGAGCAGAGAAAAACTAAGGGCCAGCTCGGCAGATTGAGATCAGAAGGTGGGTGGAAGAGGCGAGGGACCAGGCGGAGGTATTAAACGAGTGCTTCGACTCAGTGTTCACAAGGGAGGGGGATGGGATATTTAAAAAACATGGCATGATGGGGATAGAAGCGGTAGTGTGTGGGATCAGGGGAGCAACAGAAAGGGAGCAGAAGGGAGGGAGAGGTATCCCAGAGGTTTCACATCAGAATAAGGATAAAAAGGCCAGTAAGGTGGGGGGACAGATAATGCTATCTCCACCGAACAGGTGTGGTAAGCCCTTAAGGCCCTAAAGAAAGATAAATCTCCTGGGCTGGATGGCATTCATCTGAGAGTACTATGGGAGTTGGCAGACGTACTGGCAGCACCCCGGTGGAGCTCTTCAACAGGTCGCTTGAGACAGGGAGGGTACATAGAGATTGGCAAGAGGCATATGTGGTGCCAATCCATAAGGGGGGGGGTCGAAGGAAGTACCAGTCAACTAAAGACCCATCAGTTTGACCTTGGTGGTGGGAAAATGAATGGAGAGTATATGGAAGGAACGCTTGAGGATGTTCTTGGAGAAGGTGGGTGGTCTGGATAGTCGGCAACATGGGTTTGTGCCAGGTAGATCGTGCCAAACCAACCTTGTGGAGTTCTACAAATGGGTAACATCGGAACTGGACAGGGGAAGCCTGTGGATGTACTATTCTTAGACTTCAGCAAGGCGTCTGACTCGGTCCTCCACAATGGTCTGGTGGAGAAACTGATGGGGTTGGGAGTGGGCCCATTGATGGTCAGATGGATAGGAAACTGGCTAGCTGGATGCAAACACAGAGTTGTGGTCTGTGGGGAGCTCTCGAACCCTAGAGGGGTTGGTAGTGGGGTACCGCAGGGCTCGGTCCTGGGTCCGATCCTGTTTAATGCATACATATCTGACATCAGGGTAGGTATAGGGTGTGAGATAAGTTTCTTCGCTGATGACTCCAAGATGGGAGCAGCAGTTGAGGGGGAAGTGGGGAGGTTGGCCCTGCAAGGGGACCTGGAAAGGTGGACTCACACCTGGAAATTAAATTTCAATACCACCAAGTGCAAGGTGTTGCATCTTGGGCGGGGGAACCCTAAACACGGGCACACCTTGGGAGGGGAGGCACTGGAGGCCTCACCAGAGGGAAAAAGACCTAGGGGTCATGGTGGATGCATGTATGAATAACTCTGAGCAGTGCAGGAGAGTGGCTAGCAAAGCAAACAGGATGTTGAGATGAATCGTAAGGGGGATCACCTCTTGGAGCAGGGAAGTGATTCTGCCGCTGTACAATGGACTAGTTAAACCACACCTCAAGTACTGTGCACAGTCCTGCAGACCGCACTTGAAGAGGGACATACAGCTCCTGGAGAGGGTACGGAGGAGGGCTACCAAGATGATACAAGGAATGGGGGATCAGACATATGAGGAAAGGTTGACAAGCTCGGCCCGTTTTCATTGGAGGAGAGGAGAGGAGAGACAGGGGGGCCATGACTGAGATCTTCAAGTACCTCAAGGGAATAAATAGGGCAAACACGGAGGGGATCTTTAGACTAAAGGAGGGAGGCATCACCAGAGGGCATGGTTTGAAATTGGAAGGTGGGAGGATGAGGGGGGAAGAGGAAGTGGTTTTTCACTGAGAGGGTTGTGGATCCTTGGAACGCGCTGCCTGGCGAGCTAGTTCAGAGTTCCACAGTGGAGGGCTTCAAGAGAGGGTGGGACAGATACAGAAAGGAGTGTATCAGGTGAGGGCCTGGCCCAATGGGTTGGGTATGGATGATAGGGGGTTCTGGAACACAAGGGGGAGGCCTTGGTTCCCAACAAGGGATCTGAGGTTCGAGCAAACTTAATAGACCGCAAGGCCTAATGTGCTGGCAATTAGTATGTTAGTAAGCACAACGCTCGAATCCTAATGCCGACTTCACATCATCCATCATGGATGAGGTGACTGAGAAGCCTGAAGATGATTAATTTGCAGAGCGAAGAGTCTGAAAAGCAGAGGGCCTACACAGTGCGGAGAGCAGTAAGGAGAGAGCCGTCTTCCAATGGAAACGATGATCTGATGTCACGGGGCAATGTTAGGGGAGTTACCACCAAGCTAGATGGGAGGAGCCAGCTTGAAGAAGTTCCAGCGGATCTTAAAAGGGGAAAGGATCACTGCTAGAAGTGTGGAACTGTACCCTATATCCACATCCCTAGAAAAACAAGTTACTCACCTGTAACTAGTTCTAGAAGTGGTACATGGTGTACATCCACACTTCTGGCAGTATTTCTGTCCTTTTAAGAACAGCCGTAACGTCTTCAAGCTGGCTCCTCCAACACGACTGGGTGGTATCCTCCCTGGCACCGCCCCGCAACATCAGATCTTATCCGCTGGAAGCAAGACCAGTGTGCCACTTGCCAGGGGAGGTCAGGTGCATAGTGTGTCTGTACACCATATACCACTCATGAGGTATCAGAGATGGAGAAATCTGCACCAGGGGATGGAGGGAGGGAAAGCAGCACCTGCTAGAAGAGCTCCTCTCGAAGATAGTACAGTTACGGAAGAACTTACTGTAACAGTAGATCTTCGACAGAGGCTCTTGCAGTAGGTAATAACCTTGGGGACTGCGCCCCCAGGCATCAGGACCACACGGAAACTTTAGCTAACAGTGTCTGACGGCGGACCACCCACCAACATCAAGTGACCGATGTCAGCGTGACACTATATAGTAAGCGGTCCTCACACCTGCCTTTCAGTTCTCCCACCAGAGACCTCCCAAGGGAGCGACAGGAGAACAGAAAAGAAGCTCCTGGAGCCAACATAAAGTGAGAGAAAAAGAGCAGCAGAAGACGAGGGAAGGAGGGAGGGTAAAAGGTTCCCTACAGCAAGAACCTCTCTCGTACTGTTACAGTAAGTTGTTACGTAACTGTACTATCTTACTTCGAGAGGGCTCTTGCAGTAGGTAATAACCTCGAGGACTGAGTCCCAAGCAGTTTAAGTCAGAGGAAACTGAAACACGGGAGGCAGGGAAGGTTTGCAGAAAAGGCAGAAAGTTTAGGGCAGAAGGCCTTGGAGGACTGCTAGACCAAAGCCAGCCCTGCACCTAGAAGCAATGTCCAGACTGTAATGCTTGGTGAAAGTGTGGACAAAGCTCCAGGTAGCCACGGCACATATGCCAGCGGCTGAAACATTCCTGAAGCAAGCAGTAAAAGCAGTAATGCCTCTGGTAGAATGCCTCTCAACCTCTCCTGGTAGTTTTCCCATAGTTTGGTAACAGAAATAATATAGTTTGCCAACCATTTGGACAGACAGTGTTAGGAAACTGCCACATCCTCTCTCTCGGGTGTGAAAGAAACAAAAAGCTGGTCCATTTTCCAGACATATTTGATTTGGTTAGTATAATAATGTAAGATTCTGTGAACATCAAAGATATGGAGAATAGCCTCCCACCTGATTGGAATGCTCAGGGTAGCATACTAGAAGTTGAATAGACTAGTTCAACGTGAACACAGAAACCACCTTCGGTACAACTGAGGACTGGTACACAGAGCCAAATGGTCCCTGTGAAAAATTAAATAAGGCTCCTTACATACTAGGGCCTGAAGCTCGGAAATGGTTCGAACAGATGTACCAGCAACAAAAAAAAAAAAAAAAAGAGTGCTTTCCATGATAAATAGTGCATACCACAACTACCAGCCGGTTCAAATGGAGGCGAGGTCAGCTTTTCCAAAATAAAATTCAGATCCCATGGTGGCATGGGACTGCTCACCGGGGGGGGGTTCAGGTGGAGGATCCCTTTTATGAAGGTTTTGGAAACCTCTAATTGAGCCACAGCTTTGCACTCCACTAAAGAGTGGTAAGCAGAAAGAAAACATTACCTACCATAGTAACCTTGTTTCTTCTGAAGGAATCTTACTGTATTCTGAATTTTACTGTATTCTGACAAGTGCAGTATGGTCCCACCATAGGACTGCCCTGGAGCTGAAATGGTTAACAGAACCTATGCTAATAGTGGAATGTTTGGCTCAAGTTCGGTTTTCAAATCACTGTCCCTGGTTGCACTTCCTGCAACCATCAAATTCCTACGAAGCATGCAGAAGCTAACAGTACTAGCTAACTAATCTAAGCTTAACTACCATCAACAACCCTACTTAGGATAATACTTCTAAACAACAGAGGTCATCTCTAAGACTCAAGTCGACAGAAGCCCAAGAAACTAATAGGTATCCACAAGTTTCCAGTATCAGTTGTACAGGCAGTGTGCAGTATCCTACAGGTCCTAGCAGTGGAGGAAGGGTGGGAGCTCAGAATACAGTAAGATTCCCTTAGAAGAAGTAAGATTACTATGATAATTAGTGTTTTCTTCAACCCCCAGGAAATCTTACTGTATTCTGACAAGTGCAGACTACCCAAGCAGTGCCTTTGGAGGCGGGCAGAGGACCTGTTTAGGAAACTGGCTCTGCAGCACTGCAGTAATGCTTAGTAAATGTGTGAACTTTCTTCCAGATAGCTGCTTTACAGATTTCCAACAGGGGAATGTCTCTAGAAGCTGCTACTGATGCAGCTGTCCCTCTGCTGGAATGGGCCCTGAGGGGGCCGTTTACCCACTTTGCCATAACAGAATTGGATACAAGTCACAATCCACCTGGCTATGGACCTCTTTGTGGCAGGTTTACCTTTACCTACTTCCCCATAGGTCAAGAAGAGTTGGGTCATGTCCCCTCTATGACCCTTCATGTGCTCTAAGTAGTAGCTAATAGCTCTTTTAACGTCCAGGCTATGCAGCCTATGTTCCCCTGAGGAGGGATGATCGGTGAAAAAGACTGGTAGTGTGATGGACTGATTGATGTGGAAGTCAGACACTACCTTAGGCAGAAACTTATTGTTGGTCCTAAGGACCACCTTGTCCCTATGAAATGCCACATAGTTGGTCTCCATAGACAAAGCCTGGATCTCACTGATCCTCCTGGTTGAAGTGATAGCAACTAAGCACACTGTTTTCCACGTGACATATCTGAGATCAGCTGATGACATGGGCTCAAAAGGTGGCTGCATGAGCTATGCTATACATATGTTCAAATACCACACTGGGGTGGGAGTTCTAGGTGGTGGGTGGAGATGTAGCAAGCCCTTAAAGAATTTTCTAAACACAGAATTTGCAGCCAGATGATGTCTTGCTTGCTGACAGGTAAGCTGAAACCAGAGCCAGATGTACTTTCAGTGTGGATGGCCTTACACCTAGGGAATGCAGACGGGCTAAGTAGTCCAGGACTACTGGTAGCCCCGCCTGGGTGTGATCCAGATTTTTATTCTGGCACCAGATGGAAAATCTTTTCCATTTGGATGTGTAAATCTTCTTGGTAGAGGGCTTCCTAGAAAGCCTGAGGACCTCCATGACCCCTTCTGAGAGATGCAGCTTGGCATACTCCAAGACCTCAAGAGCCAGGCCTTGAGCCTGAGGGACCAAAGGCTGGGGTACAGGATCCTGCCCTGGGAAGAAGTCAGCAAGTTGTGCCTCCTGGGGAGGCTGACTGGCTCGGCTACTGACAGTGCCAGAATTAGGGAGTACCATGGCTGTTGGGCCCAGTCTGGAGCAATGAGGATCATTGTGGCTGGCTGGCCCCTGAGCTTGTTCAGGACTCTCAACAGCAAGGGAAATGGAGGGAAGGCATACAAGAACTTCCCTGTCCAGGCCAGAATCAGTGCATCCAGTGGTACTGAGCCCTTCACTGGGGGTCTGCAGCAAAACTTGGGGAGCCAGTAGTTGTCTGGGGGAGCAAAGAGGTCCATCTCTGGAGTGCTCCACCTCTTGAACACTAAATATAGTATCTGCTTGTTCAGGGACCGTTCGAGATGGTTCTGATTCATCCTGCTCAGTGCATCTGCCAGCACATTGTCTTTTCCTGGCAAGAGATCAGCTGACAGGAGAATATCCAGAGAATAAGCCAGACTCCATATTTTCATGGCTTTTGTGCACGGGGGTGTGGACCTTGTGCCCAGTTTGTTGATGCAATACATTGTGGTTGTATTGTCTGTTCTGACCTGCACCACTTTTCCCTGCAGCATGCTGGCAAATGCCTGAAGTGCCAGGAAGACTGCTCTGAGCTCTAGCAGGTTGAGGTGAAGCAGTGACTCCTGTTTGAGCCATGTACCGTGAGCAGTATGCTCCCCTAGACATGCTCCCCACCCTAGTAGGGAGGCATCTGTGGTTAGCACCAAGGAAGGTTGTTCTTAAAGGAATGGAACTCCCTGTCTGAGGTTTTCCATCTCCTGTCCAACCACCACTGCAGGGCTTGCAGAACTGTTTGTGTAACTGGGACCAGCATTGAGAATGAATCTGTTCTCTGGTGCTAGTAATGTCTGAGGTGGTATTGAACAACCCTCATCTGAACTCTTGCCCCAGACACTGTAGCTCTTAAAGCTGCCATGTGGCCCAATAACTGCAGAAAATGTCTGGCTGGCCTAAGACTGAGGCTTGAAAGAGCCTGCCAGCTGTACCAGGGTGTTTGCCCTTGCCTGTGGGAGAAAAGCCCTTCCTTTCACTGAGTCCAGTTCGGCCCCTATAAATTCCAGGAGCTTTACTGGCTGTAGTACTGACTTCTATAAATTGACCAGGAACCCTAGTGACTTTAGGAGTTCTTGTGTCAGTACCAGAGACTGCCTTACCTGCTGAGGGGTCTGCCCTACAACCATCCAGTCATGGAAAAACTGCCACTCCTCGTCTCCTGAGGTGTGCCACAACCACAGCCAAGCATTCTGTGAACACCCTTGGAGCAGAAGTAAGTCCAAAAGGCATAGCCCTGAACTGGTAGTGGCCTGATGGCAGTCTGAATGTGAGGAACTTTCTGTGAGACTGCCTGACTGAAATGTGAAAGCATACATCCTTCAGGTCCAAGGATGACATCCAACCCCCTTGCCTTAAGGTAGGTAGAATTGTGTCAGCGTAACCATCCAGAATCTTGGTTTCAGTAGGTCCCTGTTTAGGTAATCTGAGATCCAATATGGGTCACCACTCCTCTATTTTTTTGATTGTGAGGAAGTACCTTGAATAGAGACCCTTTCCTCTCTGTGCTTGAGGTACTAGTTCTATTGCTCCTAGGGATAGGAGGTTTAATAGTTCCTTTTCCAGTGGTAGTGTTTCTGATGGGGAGGAGGGTCGAAAGACCCTTGCTCTCAGCTTTGGTCTGAGTTTGAAGCAGAGTGCTAGGCCTTGACCCAATACCTCCAAGACCCACTTGTCTGTGGTGATGGCTTGCCATTGTTGGAGGTAGTGGGCAAGCCTGCCCCCCCCCCCCACCTGGATTGGGGAGGTGACCCAGACAGACATATCAGGGTGTCTGCTTGGGCTGGGATGCTGGTTGGGAGCTGGGGCTAGTTTGGTTGCCACCTCTCCTGCCCCTGTCTCTGAGGTAGCCTCTCTGCTGTTGGTACTGTGGATAGGCCTGAGGCTGAAAGAATGGCCTGTAGCCTCTGCCCCTAGATCCCCTAGCCTGCTGTCTCTGAGGGGTAGGAGCCTTCTCTTTGGCAGCAGCACTCTTATGCTGCTTTGTATTCATCCATTTTCTTCATGTAAGCCTCTGTCTGTTCCCCAAACAAAGGACAGGGGCTCACATGGAAAGTCCATGGCCCTGGACTGGGTGTCTTGAGTCAGGTTAATAGTCCTGAGCCAAGCAAACCTCCTGAGGGACACAGAAGAAGCCATCTGCCTGGTTGCAGTGTCACTACTGTCCCCAGACCATCCTAAATAGAACCTTAGAAGCATCTATGCCCCTTTTTGCTGCCTCCTCCAGGTCAACTGCCACAGGAGCTGGGACAGATTTAGTGATTTCCAGCACTGTATTCCATAAGGTCCTTTGGTACCTGGCAACATAGGCCATGTACGAAGCCTGTCTGAGAGCTAGAGAGGATTCCCAGATATTGCTTTGTAGCAATGGAATCCATCCTTCTGGAAACTTATCTAGAGAGTGGGATGCCAAAGGTATGCCAGCCTTGTCACAGGCTGCAACCTACACCACTCCCTCATGGCTGGGGTGTCCAAAAAGAAACTCTGCTCCACCCCTAGCCACCCAGTACATTTTATCCACCTTTTTACCAACTGGTGGTATGGAAGTTGAGGTCTGCAGGACCTTGTTAACCTGCTTCTTTAAAGATTTATGGATGGGCAGTAACACTCTCTTGGAGACTGGCACATCCATCATCTCCATGTAATCCTGTTCCTCCTCCTAATCGATGGATTCCTGAATAGGCAGGTCCAGGGATTGGGCTACTTGTTTAATAAAGGCAAAATGTGAGGCGTAGTCCTTAGTTCCCTTGTCAGGGGAATCAGGATGGTGAGGATCTGGAGGAATCTCCGGTTCGATCAGTTCCCCATAGTCCTCATCCTCATCAGCATCCTTGTATTACTCCTCAGCAAAAATCTCCTCCTCAGGTTCAGGTAGAGCCCAGGGCAGTCAAGTGCGGCTGCTTATCAACCTTGACCAGAGTACTTGATTGGAGCACCTGAACTATTTTAATAGTGTTAGCAGGAAGGCGGTGCTGAGGAAAGGGGAGAGTGAGGCTGCTGCACGCTTGGTTAATGAGAGGAGTTTGCTCGCCAGCAGGAGTCTAGGAAGGCAAAGTTCAAGACTAACAAATGGTACGCCACCGTTGTCATTGTCTTGAAGTCCCGGACTCTTTCCAGTAGTTCTTGTGAAACCAGTTATTTAAGTATTTCTGGCCCCCTGTTCCGTTTGTCTCCGTACAGGCTTGGAGTCCTGAAGTGGAGGAGCCACCCTGAATGGGAATGACTGGAGAGGTCCTGCGGGGGGCTGTGCAGGCGAAGTCGGAGGTGCTAGCTATGAGGGAACAGCACTGAATAAGCGAATGCAAGCTCAAGAGTGCAGGCGGAAGGTGGAAAAAAAATGGAGGAGTGGAGACAGAGTAATTGAAAACAGAATACAGAAAAAGAAGTTGGATAAAGTGCAGCAGTTAAAAAAGTAAAAGCAGACAGTAACTGGGTAACGTTAAGCTACAGTAGGACAGACTTAAGAGAACATCAGAAGGCGATAAGGCCTAAGATTTACACAACGTTACTTTTTTTAACTGCAATTAGAAATTTTGCTTAACATTTATGCCCGTTACAACCGCTTAAGCTGCTCTGAGTAAAAACATCCCGCAGAGGCACTGAAACCTGCAGCAGAGGAGATTTATATTACTACTTTTATTTTTTCCCTTTTCTCTCTGTCAGAAATGGTTCTTTTTTAACTGTGCTGTTACAGATCAGTATATATATATACACACACACACGCACACAGTATATACAGATATAGATGCATTTATTCAATATTATTTAATCTTTCAGTAAACAAAAAGGTTTTAAAATGTTCACGCTGGAAACCCACGACTGACTGTGATATTTAGTGCGCATGTGTTGGCGTCATGCTGAGCAATCGTTGGAATCAGACTGGTGTCGGGAGCTGGCGTCTAGTCAGGGCGTCTAGCTGCAGATATTTAAAGAAGCGAGAAGCAGAGAAATTTTCTGTTGTATAGGCCTTCCTTTAAACTAGAGCTGGTATAGGTGTTAAGTTTGAAATTAATGTGGAGTAAAAAGTGTACGCATCAGCCCATGGTTTGGAAGTCTGTACAGGGAAGGCCTGAGGGCTTCACGAGGGAAACGTAACATCCAGTTTACCTGCAAGTTTGAAAGCTTTCATAGTTTTCTCTCCAGCTCGAGTTTTGGCTCGATTAAGTCGTGTACATACATGTCATATTGAATGTTATTTTCTCTCTTTTTTTTTCTCTTTTGCCCGTGGATTTAGGGGTTGCTAGCAAAAGTAAGTGGGGGAGAGGAGGCTAGTTTGGCTCACAGGATAGTGGAAAGACGCTCAGAATCTGATCTGGTGTAAACGCTGTGTACGCAGCAAACAAACAGCTGTGAGCGGCTGAGAGCTGTGGGTCAAGCTGCGTCTTCAAACGTACACAAGTAAGGAGTATAATTAAATAATTGTTTTTAGAAGTTGCATAAATTATAGAAGTTACAGAAAAGTCAAACTATAGCGCAGCTTTTAGAGACAACTGAGGTGGTATAAACAACTAAAGTAATAGAGCAATATAGTGTAAGGGGCGCTAACAGGTGTCCTGAAGAACTTGCACGTGTTTGGAGAGCATTGGTCTCCCTTCATAAAAGAGTTTGGGGTGGAAAGGTCGGAAGCTAGAAGGATTAAACTTGAGAATTAACCAAACAAGGAAGGAGAAAGCATACTTGATATCACTGAGTTTACAGTGCTAAAGGAATATACACCAGCTCTGGCACTAGTATTGATATTAGCAGAACGCTGACTTATTTAATAACATTTTTTAAATAATTTTTTGATCTTTGGATGAGGGACCTTATACTGTATGTATAACAACATACATATAAATGTGCCTAATAGTGTATAATTGCCCTTAATACAACTTGCTGATTTAATAATTGATCACTTGACAGATTGAGTGTACTGACTGATTGCCTTGGGGTCTCATTTCCATTTAGGGGACAGCCGAAGTACTGTATTACTGAATTTTAGAATGGAATTGTGTAGGCTGTTTAATTCTACAGACCGTTTTATTCTGTGTTAATTTTATTAATTAGAAGCTGAACATTATTTTGGGAAATATTTTCCTTTGTTAGCAATCAAAAGAAATAGTTATGCCAGTAGGCACAAGAACTAGAAAAATCAAGGTTAAAAATATGATGAAAATAGAAGAAGGAAAGGAGGGAAAGTGGACAAATCAATGGGACCATTAGTAAAGAAAAAAATACTAAAACCAATGAAGTAAGCTAAAATAAGATGGGAAAATCTATCAGAAAATAAGATTATAGATTTAATTTGAAGCAGTGAGGTACTACATACGTCTACACCGAATAGAGATCTCTCAAGATTTCTAATAAATACAAAAATGGGGTCCTCGGTAGAGAAAAGAGGCTTGCAATTACACAAGGAGTCTCAGATAAAGTTCACTTTCCTCCCTTGCGGTGAGTGTGATAGAAATGGTTTGATAAGGATGGAACATAATACTGGAACTCAAAGGTGCAGTCAAGATCATTACCCAATTACATAAAGTTTAGAAGAGGAAGATAAGGGGGGCTAGAGGAAGTAAGTGATGTGAATATGCTAAAAGTAATTGGCAATTTACAATCACTGAACAAACGGTTAGCCGTATGAGAGAATCAATAAGGGAGGACTTTAATTATTTGAATGATAGAGAGAACATCATACATGTGGAAATGAATACGAACAACCAGAAGGAAATGGAAGGAGAATATTCAGGTTCTTGTGTAGAGGATAATTGTTCATGGACAATGAGTTCAAGGAGTACAGTTAACCTGGACATAGACGGTCTAACCAAAGAAGTAATAAGAACCTTGAGAGACCCTTTGAATGCAAATATATTCTTATATCAGTAATTGATGGAAATTAAAAAAGATTTAACATTTCTGAAAGGTTTAAGTATAGATAAAATGAGAATGGACACATTTGTGAATAGCGAAATGGGGGGAGAGAGAGAACGGACAGATTCAAGAATAATAACAAAAAAATCAGGATAATTTAGATAGAAAGCATCTAATGACTGAGATGGCCGAGACGTCCCAGGACTTGGAACTGGCAGATGACAACAAAAAGAGGGAGGATGAATTAACTGCATGTTTGACTAATTATGTTAGTGAAACTACTCTGGAATGTTGCCAGATGAGTGATTAAGAAATTAGAGCATTTGTTTAGAATTGAAGAATAAGTTCCCTAAACTCTGGGCAAAGGGAGTACAGCTAGAACAAAAGGAAGGAAAACGTCAAAGAGAGAGAAAAAGGAAGAAGCAAACAGATGAATCTACAGTAAGTGGTAAAGAGGGTAGACAGAGAAGTTTAATTGAAAATGGACAGTTAACAGAAAAGTTTTAAGGGGGGGAAATTATAATTAAGAAGGGAAAAAATTATGATACTAAAGAAGAAAGAGAACAGCAAGTAGAAAAGGGTAACAAAAAAACTGACGGGAGCTAGGGATGTAAGTATGAAACTGATAAGAAAAAGATATGTAGGTCAGGAGCCAGCAAAAGATCTATAAGTATAGCAAATAGAGGGGTAAAAAAGATAAGTAAAAGAAGGGAGAAGAAAGGGAAGGATACAATGAAAATTAAATTAGGAAAGGACAAAGAAAGGGTCGACAAAAAGGATTAAAGAAAAAGCATTAGAAATACAAGAAGAAGGTACAGACAAAGTAGCAGAAGGAAGCGAGGAAAAAGGAAATAAGGGTAGGAAGAAATCTGATATAGCAATGATCTTGAGGGACAGGAATAATTCAAAAACCTTTTGATTAAAACACTACCCACATATTTTGTTTTACCATTATATGGTATGGTAGGAATCCCAGAAGAGAATGAACTCAAACTTTCACAAATGATTAAAAAATTTAATAAATATGACCCTGGGTAGCTGCAGAAATATGACTGAATGCATAAGTGTAATTAGGCTAGTTAATGAGTTGGAATTGGTACCAATAGTAACAAATCAGTATTATATACTTAAAGCTATTAGTAATGCACAGAAAGAATTAGAGAAATTGGGAGTACAATTGGGGAAAATAGTGGCGATAAGAGATCTCTTTCCTGGATTTTTTGCATTTTATGATGATAAGGAATAAATTTGTCAATATTTGGGTTAGCCCAATTATATAGAGAACACAAAAGGAACATCAAAGAAAAGCTGGCCATCATTTTAATGACATTATTGAATAATCATATGTGTAGTACAGATATAATACAGGCAAAATGGTATGATTTAGATGGCCAAATTATGATAAAGGTAAAAAATAAAGGAAAACTGTTAGATCTTTTACATCAAAAGCAATCGGCCTTAGATGGGCTGGGAATTTACATGTACAGTATATGGACGATCAAATTTATGAAAAGATGGGAAGACAAATGGGAAAGCAGAGTAAGGAATAGAAAATAATGATTGATACAGCAAACAGATTTGAGGCTTTGGGTGAATCCAGTCTGTGACAGTGGGATCTAAAGTTTGGAGAGGAGAAGAACCAGGAAAAAGGAAAGGAAATAAAAGGTCTTAAAGAAGATCAGATTAGACAGGGGCACATTAATGTAGACATACATTCATGGAACATATCAGGCTTCAATGATAGGTTGAGAGATCCAGAAATTTAAAAATATGTAAATAAATATGACTGTATATGCATGCAAGAGACATGGAAGATAGGGACAATTTATCTGGATGAATGTACATCTTATGTGAAACAAGCAGAAAACAAAAAAAGTATGGTAGGAATATAGGGGGAATAGCTAGGTTTTGCAAAATAAAAAATAATGTGAAGACAACAGAGATTCAGACAAACTGTAAAAGTTTTTTAATAGTAGATATTAAAGAGGACCTTCATCAGTCCTTTTGACTTTCATGCATAAATTACCCCTTCTTGCACTGATTCTGGAATTGTATTTCATTACTGTCTGCTGCAGTTAGTTTTTGCATTCTGAGCTGCTAAAAACTACAGGGTGTACCAGGGCTTCTATAGCAAGCCTGGTGTTTCTGTGGACCCAAGGTTGTACTGCTGACATCACTGTAGGGCAGAGTCAATTTCACAAAAAGAAAAAACATACTGACAAGGCATTTGGATTTTGGCATAATGCATTGCTAACAGGGGTGTCTTGGTGGAGGGGGAACACAGTATGTATACTGAGTACTGGTAGGTTTCCCTTGCAACATTATTGCAATGGCATGGTACTGCACAGTGTGAGACACTCCCCTATCCTACAATGATGTCACCAGGAGCTAGCAGCCCAGCAGCTAAACATCAATGGCAAGTGAGGTAGGGCTCAAAAACAAATCCAAATTATGGAAGGCAGAGTAAACCTTGGCCCAAAATCACAAATGCACAAACCCTTTCAGGTCTAGTACTGCATATAATGACTACAAGCTGTAAGTTTTTGGACCATCACTGAAGTTCCTCTTTAAGGGAGAACATCCTGAGGATATTGTACTGATAAACATTTATGCACCCCTGGAAAATAGTAAATATATAAAGTGGCTACAGATGCTTAGATATGACACAGAGAAAGTACAGATGGAAATCTCGAATGGTAATATAATCTTAGTTGGAGATCTAAACGCAAGAATAGGAAATTTACAGGGTATTACTGAAGATCATATAGAAGTTATCAGTCAACTAAATACAGGTTATTTAAGGGATGTGAAACAATCAAGGGATTTGACACTAAATAACAGAGCGATACAATTACATAACACGTTAAAGGATACAAATCTTTTGGTGTTAAATGGGCTTATAGAGGGAGATGTACTAGGAAAGTATACATATGAAAGAGGGACGGAGAGGATCCTCTGCAATTGTTTATACAGTATCTGTGTCAATCTTATTGCATTAAAAAATTGTAAAAGACTGGAAGTAAGGTCATCTCTTGAAAGTCAACATGCAATAATCGAATTCCACATGAGTATGGAGGGAAGAGATTTAGTAACACCGGTTTAAAAAAAACAGACTGACGGTAACACATAGGAACTGAATAGGTTGGGAATTAATAGATAAGGGAATTTAGAAAAAAATATGAATGACAGGGGTACACTGGAGAATTTAAATGATATAACTGAAAATATGGATGCAAATTTATTGTTGACAAAATTTAATATGACACTGGGTAATATACGACATAACTAGGGAATACTAAATAAAAAAGAAGGTAAGGCATGGTTTAACAATGAATGTGGGAAGGCTAAGAAGGAGTTTAGTAAACAGTTGAGACAGGTAAAGAGATGTACATCTGCAAATTGTAATATGAATAAAGAAAGAAACATAATAAGGAAACAATATAATAAGGTATTCAAAGTGAATAAGGGGGTGCTGATGAGCAGCTTACAGGAAGCAGCAACTACACAGAGCTCTGACCATACCTATAGAAATAACTTCCCCTAAATTGGTGTTTAAAAATCATTTTTTTGGGGGGCAGATTCAGCCTTACCAGGAAGATTAGACCTCCAGGAGCAGAGTTATGGGGAAAAATCGTGGCGGAGCAGCTGTTGCACTGGACTTTTTTGCACCTAAAAGAACCACACAGGCACAAGCTGAGAGGCCCAGTGACCATGTGGAAGCTGGGAAATCGCATACAGAAGGAGCCTCGCTGGATACCATTCAGACCACGCTGAATCAATTAGTACACTCAGTGTGAGACAGACAGAAAATTACACGCTCTTACTCCTCAGGTCTCCGCTTTGGAGACAAGAATGGACAAATGTGAACAAACTGTGCAGAAGACGGAGAGGTCGCTCCTGTGAGCCTGTGTTGTGACTACAAAGCTCATTAAAGAAAATGGCTCGCTCCATCAACGGCTTGAGATGGTCAAAAACCAGGCCCGGGAGAAGAATTTGTGTGTGCTGGGATTATCGGAGCAAGCTAAAGGGGTGAAGGGGAGGACTGCCTAATGTTTATGAAAACCATGCTTCCCTCCATCTTGGGATTGAGTGAATCGGAGCCCCTGATAGCAATTGAGAGGGCCTATCGGATTTCCCCCGGAGACCTCCAACTAACATCCAGTCCTCAAGAGCTGTATTGATAATGTGGCAGAATGTGGGAGACACAGTGTTGGCAATTGCCTGCAGACGGAGAGCACTGAAATATGGTACAGACAGCCTACATATTTTCCCCAACCTTTCATACTGTACCAGACAGAGAAGGAGGGCGTTCGATGATATCCGAGGACGTTTGCAGCAGCTGGAAATCCCACATCAACTCATGTTTCCTGCTCGCTTACGGCTTACATGGAGGGAGAAGAACTATCAGTTTAATAACCCTGGCGACGTTGAAACATTTTTCCCGTTACTGGAAAAGGAATCGGAACCTGTGCCTGATGAAGACTCAGCTTCACAGGAAGACTGAAGTCCCTGGGAACTCTGTTCTGTCTGCGAGTTTAATATAAACTGGAGCTTTGGGTTGGGCCTTACATTTTGAAAGAACACGGACATTGACTGCCCAAGTTTCATATGGTAAGACCCCTTGATTTGGGTTGTTTTTTGAGACTAGACGCTGACCAAGGCTAAAAGACAGAATTTTCCTAACCTGGTAGTTTAGCCATGGACATTCTGAAGTCTGGGACTTATTATTTCATGCCTTGTACAGGTTTGATTTCCCTGTTAAAAGTTTTAATACTTCTCAGGAAATAGATGGGTGTTACATATTTGGGAAGTTATAAACAACAATATGGGACGAGTTACTGCACTGTAGTTAGGAATTGGAAAGGGATTGTTTTAAGTCAACTTCTTGAGTAATATTATTAGAACTCTGAATATGGATATATGTTAGATACAGGGAGCACCTCTGGACCGATCAAATCTGGCAGGGAGGTGCTCGAGGATTTTCTTTTGTTTTAGTTTGCATGCTCTGGGATCACCACTGTGCTTAATTAATATTGTTATTTCCCTCACTGTAGTAACACATGGGAAGAATGCTTTTCTATATGTGGCTCTAACAAACACTTTACTCTTGTATGCTGCGTCATTCTCCTGAGGAAGATCTTGTCTTGTAATTTTGTTCACAAACTCAATAAAAATACAACGCCAAACAAAAAAAAAAAAAAGTGAATAAGAAAAAACACCGAATGAAGTTATGGAGAGAACTTGAAGATGCGGTAAAGAAAAATTAAACAAAAACATTCTGGAATCTGGTGAATAAAGGCATGAAAAATTATAGGGGAGACTTAGGAGTTTATGTTGAACCAGAGGATTGGGTGAGTTATTACAGAAATTTATTTAGATATTTAGAATTTAGATAATCAGGAATACATAAGGGCATTGAATACAAGGAATACAGAAAAGGAGGAAGACTTTAGATTCAGACGCATTACACACTCAGAAATAGAAAACGCAGTAAGAGCAACAAAAAGACACAGCCCCACGACCTGATGGGATTCCAACCGATGTAATAAGTTTGATGCTGGGCAAATGGATCCCTTTATTGGAAATAATATTTAACTCCATATGGAAACATAAGCCGCTTAGTTGGAAGCTAAATATAATAGTCCCACTATTTAAGAGAGGAGACGAGGCAAAACCTGAGTGTTATAGACCCATCAGCTTGATAGATAGTACAGAAAAGCTGTTTACTAAAATAATCAATAACTGATTAGGTCAGTGGGCAGGAGAAAGAGGGATTATTGATGCAGTTCAGGCTGGATTCTGGACAGGAAGGTCAACAACAGACCAATGTTTTACAATGGCGCACCTGATACATAAGTACAAACAAGTCAAAGGACAAAAGTTGTACTGTTTATTTGTTGATCTGAAAACAGCATTTGACAGAGTTAACAGCTAAATTATGGGCTAAATTGGAAGAATTGGGTATTGATCAAGCACTTTTGGGAATCAAAAACTTTGTACTGTAATAACTATACAAGTGTTAGATTTTCAAATGATAGATCGCCTGCTGGATGGTTTGCATCAAACTCTGGTGTGAAACAAGGATGCACTTTATCTCCATTATTGTACAATCTTTATTTTCGAACGTTATTGAACAGCTTATATAATTCTAATTATCATATGCCAAGGATTGGTACAATATCTTGTCCATACTTGGCATATGTGGATGATGCAATATTAATTTCCACAAGTTACACTGGGTTAAAAAGAATTATGAGTAAGTTCTCAGAGGAATGTAAAAAAGCAGATTCGGTGATAAATTACGAGAAAACCAAGGTATTGGTGTTTGGGGGTAATAAAAAGGAGTACAATTATTATCTAGACAGTAACAAATTCGAAGTGGTCAGTGAATTTTGTTATTTAGGGTCGATTTTGTCTCAAAATGGAACATGGAATAAACATACTAATGAAGTAGAAAATAAAGCAAGAAGATTCCTCCAGACCCTAAATCTCTTTGCCTATAGGTACGGAGGCAATTCAGTAAAAGGAATCTTGAGAGTACTTAATGCAAAGCTAAAAGTTTTTTTATTATATGGAGTGGAAATTTGGGGGCAAGGTAACAGTAAGAAATTAACTTCGATATTAAATACATTCTATAAAAGGATAATGGGCCTCCCAAGGAGTGCACCTTCTGCTCTGGTAAGGGCAGAATTTGGGCAACTGCCAACAGAGTGTCAAATTAGACAGCAGGAAGTAAATTATTGGTTGAAGGCATATAAAATGAATATTAGCTCTTTACCTAGATTATGTCTTGAGGAAGCTTTGCAATATAAGTTCCATAATATAATGTTTCCAAGTATGGTATTATTGGAAAAAGTTATTAAACCTTTAGGACTATTAAACAACATAATGGATAGCCTATGATTACCATTCTCTCAGGTAAAGATAATAAATATTGTACTGTAATTTGCTGAAAATTTTGTATAAGTGTACTATGTCTGACTTCTACTTGTCCCATGATGTTTTCTTGTATCTACTATTGTCTATATACCCTTTGTTGTAATCTCCCGGGTCGTACCTGAAAATAGGCAGCTATGCTGTCTAATGTACCCACCTGGTTAACAAAAAATAAATAAAGAGAAAATAGAAGACAATTACAGCAGGGGTCGCGATAAGGGTGTGCTCCGTTCTCTGACCACAGTTCGCATTTACAGGAGCACATTTCCAAAGCTGTTTTCCCTGTTGACTGTGCTCCTGTTGTATAGCGGGAAGAAGGGCACTGTAATTGTTTTGTTTTTTTCTCATCTTGCCTTTTTTCCTTAGAGGTCAGGTGCAAAACCGAATGAAGAAAAAAAAAAAAAAGGCTGTGCGCAAACATTTTGACCCTTGTATTGAAGCAGGAATTTTAAGGAATCCAATTGGTGTTATTTTAAGTCAATCAATGTAACGTGGGGAGGACGACCTCTTGTTGCCATGGCTCTTTACACTGATTGGCTTGTAACATCTAGAATTTGCAGAGTGAGAGATATAAGCGCAAAACACGAGTAACACTTAGACAGGAGTCTGAAGAGCAAGCATAGCTTTCTCATAATTCGGGAACTCACACGGCTACATTAAAAAAAACATCTGGTAAGTTGATGATGCTGGTAAATACATTGACTGCAATTTAACCAACTTGCTTTTAAACATGTAAGAGTTGCTGCTGTCAGGGGAATGTGGGGTGAGTAGCTGTGGGCTTGATGTCTGGTCTCTGTTTTTGCTGAAGCTGCCGGAATGGATACTTTTTGCTATGCAGCTTCTATAGTTTCCATGATGGCTTGGGCTTTTAAGAGCCCAGTTGATTATGGTGGTTTTGGTGGGCAATTTTTTGGGATGGGTAGGGGGTGCTGATCACCTCAGAAAGTTGGGGGCTAATGATTACATGTTCGCCTGGTCGCCTGTTAACTTGTAATTGCTGGTATACCAGTACTGATTGCAAACTGCAAGTAATATTATGCACCCGCTAGCCTTTGCCTGTGGTGCCCGTTTGTAATGAGGCTCATCCCTGATATTAACATAGTACAAGAGATGCGTAGTGTGATTTGTCTCATGTACAGACCGTTAGGTGCTGAGTGGGGGTGTGCAGCTGCCTACAGTTCGGTTCTGTGCTCTGGATCGTATCACTCCTCTCACAGGTGTGGTGTAATGTTTTTTTTTGGCAGCTTAATATTTACATGTCTGCTCTGAGTTAAGTATATCTCTCGATCGAGCTGGAATTGGGCAGTTGATACTGTCTATAAGAGATCGTGGGGGCTGTGGTGGGTGCCCGTTCATGTGTATAATGCTGATCTCTGCATCTAGATCTGGTGTCCTGCATTGACGCCGCTTGCCCTCTCGCCTGCTTCACATTACGAGGCAGTATCACACTATGCAATATTTCGGTGATGAAGAGGGTTGTGGGGGGGGGGTCCCCCATAGTCGCCTGCTCATGTCGTCCCAACTTACCCACTCCATGATCATTCCATCAATGAAGTATGCAGAGTGCCACTGTATTTCTTATTCTCTCCCCCCCAATGTAACTATCAGGAATATATTTTTAAGTTTGGCTGGGCTGAGCATGTCTTCCGTGGTGCTGGGGGTGTGCAGGTGCATGTCTAGGCCAACCTGGGGAGGGCAGTGGGAGCAGAAGGTCTTGGTCCCTTGATTGAATGTGTGGGGCCCTCCAAATTAGAATAGCATACATGGATGGCTTGAGGTGCCCGAGTAGCTTTGGGACCAAATTTCCCGCTTTTACCAGCGTGGCTAATCTAATGAGCTGCATTAAGCCAGCCAGTGGTTTGGACCTTGTGGCTGTGCGGATGCATGCTATGACTTGCTTAAGCAGGAATCTGAGGGTCGTGGTGTGGAGTAGATTTCAGCGAGTGCGCTGCTATTGAATGATAATTATTTTTTTGTGAAGCCTAAACAGAAGAGACAGTCAGGACTCAGGAGAGTGGAGTACAAGCAAAGCATACCAGGTAGGTAAAGTTGCTGCAGCCAGCCTACGCTGCTGCTGCTACTGGTGTGATCTGATAGTATCTATGAGGGTGGGGTAATGGACTGACTGAGGAAACATTAAGCACACCGACACCTCACTCACCGCCACCCATCAGTTACTTAACTCCAGATGGTCATGGGGTGGGGGTTCTGCTAGCAACAAATCAGAATTTGAGCTAGACAGAGTTGCATGCATTCAGGGGGCTTGAGTCTGGTCAGTGAAGTATGAACTATCCACTTACCCACCCAGATGGTGAGAAGCAGCCATGGGCAATAACTTTCCTTCCCCCACTTCCACTTCCCAGTGCCCAGTCTCACATGTGTGCTTCTGGCTGGTAGGGTTGGTTGAGAATCCGGTATTGGCCACATCACAAAATAAATAAATAAAATACCATTCAACTGCTCGATCCTGGTGCCAGTTCTCTTTATAAGGAGAATAAATGGTAATGAGCTTTATATTTTTAAAATCACTGTCTTGACAGTGCAGTTATTAAAGTAAATACTATAAACTTTGAATTGGAGTTGCATCCAAGTTCAACCTCATGGAGAATCAAGCTGCCTGCATCTGTGACGTACTGTACAGTATCAGTTATCCCAGCATGTTTACAGTATGGTAAAGTCAAGGGGTAGCACTTGCTTTGCTTTTTGTTATACTGTATGTGAACTGGCATCAGTATTGGGCAATTGCTGGATTAGTTTTGCTCACATGTCACAGAAACATTACACTTTCACTAAATGGCTTATAACAGGGTAATCTGTTAATTTATTGTGTGGGTTGGAACTGCAGTGTATGTATGGTGAGAAGAAAAATGTCACTAAACCATTTCAGAGTATTATCAACCTCTCACTCACTGTGCACAGATTAATGTGTTCACTGTCTTTCAAACCTATTGTTAACTAATAGTACAGACATGTGGATGTGACATGGTTTACTAATTATAGTGGGTTAATAATTAAAATAATAGGGTAATAATTAGTGTGGTAATGGCACAGATTAACAGCTTCAGATTTTGAATTTGGTCACTGGATGCCAGCACACTGTGAACCTTCGCAGCTTGCATCAGCGTGTTCCCATCATGTATGTTGTCAAATAGTGTTGTGTGATATTAGGGGGGGTGATTAGGCTATTAAACCTACAAACAGTAAGTGATGCCCCTCATACCTATGGCCATCTGCTCACTTGAGTGCCTCACATCCTAGGAGAATGTATTTCCAAATAATGAATGACTGTGTACACTGTTGTTGATAGACTGCGCTGTGGGTGAATTTATATTATACAATGGCAAGAAAGAATCTTGGACTGTGACTGGTCAGTTTGGGGCTGGACCCATGGCGTTATCCCAGCATGACGCCACAGGTCTAGTCTCAGCCTCACTGTGAACCTGCAGATGAGCATTTGATTGACTGTTTTATGGAGCTTTTGACTGATTGTTTTATGGGGCTTTTGATCGGTTGTCTTATGGAGCCTTTGATTGTTTTCTGAAGCCTTTGACTGATCGTTTCACCTTCTCTTAAAAACCAAAAATATTTTTCCATACAAAAACATCTTTAAAATTAATTTTTTTATTCTGCATAACAACGAGCCATTGTATAATAGGAATAAAACCTCGACAGGGAAGTGTTCAGATACTGGCATGCCTGGGCCCCCCCAGGCGTACAAGTATCCCAGCACGTATACACACCCTGTCATGCATTATTCCTTTATTTTGTGTCTATTTAGCGCCTTGGATATAGACGTACATCGAATATTTGCCTGTAGTATTATATGAGTATGTATAAAATCCGCAGTAATCGTATCTTGCATGTACAAAAGTATAAATAGATTCTATAGATGTAAAAAATATCTACAAGGTGAGGGTGCTAGCTGCACACTCGAGCAGACTTGATGGACCAGGTGGCCTATTTTGTATGTTTTCTTATTCAACTTTTTCTTGAAATGGAAATCAGTGGGTAGAAGCACAGCATTGCTTGCCAGGAGCACATATTTTGGGTCATTTTTTGGATGAGGTGTGCTCTTCCATTTAGAAGGAGCACGGTATCAAAACCTTAACGCTATCCCTGAATTACAAGCAAAGGGATTTGGGATTAGGAAAGCAAAGTAAGATCTGCAATTGGTTATCAGAAAATAAAAGAATACACAATTAGAATCATATCTGGTTAAAATGACTAATCTGGACCTCAGGAAAATAATTACAAGCGTTAGGTTGGAACAGTTTTCAAGTAATTGGAAATCAAATTTGTATAGTACAGACAGAAATAGGAAGAGGATATTTTGTAATTGTGAAAATAATGTGGATGATCTAAAACATCTGATGATTTTGTGTCCTCTCTATAATGAAGTAAGAAATAAATTGTTGGGATATTATTTAAGTTCACTGGAATATGAGCCTCTGACTATGGTGGTATATTTTTTGAAATCAAATAATGTGCAGATATTGAATGTTGTGGCCTCTTTTTTAAAAGTTGTAGAAATGAAGGGATTACACTTGAGAAGCACAGAAAAAAAACTGAGAGCCTGTTTTGATTGCTCCCACCTCCAATTTTATGTGTTCAGCACTGTGTAATATAGTAAATAGTACAGATATTGCTAACTATTGAGGAAGAATATGAGAATGCATATATAAACTGTGATGATCATTTTAAGTTGTGTTTTGAGGATCTATTTATGTCATATTTATATTGTAATTACTTTTTAAACAAAAAAGCTGAACAATAAAGAAACTTGAACTAATAGTATTGGCTAGTTCTTCAGCAGTTGGAACAGATTCCTTCGGTTGCGGTTCAACTGTTGTGTGTTTTTCTTTCTTTTTCCTGTGGTTGCCGGGTTAGCGGCAGAGTCAGCAGGTTGCTTCTTAGAGGAGGAACCGTCACCCTTATCAGAGGGCTGTTTCTCCAGTTCCTTTTAAACAGTAGCCGGTCTGTCTGTAGCCAGTTCAGCAGCTCTCTCAGACATCTTCTCCTGCAGTCGTTTAAAGAGGCTCTCAAGCGTAGACTGAGGGAAGTTTTTTGAGATCTCACAGTCCTCCTTAAGGAGGTCAAACTCCAAACAAAAAACACAAATTAAATTAGGATCTGTTTTAGCGAACCGTTCCCCACATTCAGTACAATGTTGAAAACCTGTGGGGCCCGTTCGTTTCTTGGTCTGTGACATTTATCAGTCGGTTAAAACTGAAAGAAACCAAGAGTTACCCTGGTAAAAAGATCTAAAATTTAGAAATAATGTAAAACCACCTTATCGGACAGTAGAAGGTAAATTTAAATTAAACCGGAGTAAAGAAAAAATTACTCACCTTAGTAATGTTGTTTCTTCTAATGGAGTCTTGCTATATTATGACATATGCAGTGAGTCCCAACCTTCGAACTGCTCCGGAGGTGAAAGAGTTAACTTTCCATGCCAGGCATGGAACGCTGAGCTCGAGCTCAGTTGAAAACTCCATCTGTTCTTCAAACTCAAACTGTCAGATTTTTACGAGCTAAACTCACTAAGGTCCTGTGTGGAAGCTGTAAACCTACACTAGCCAACTGGCTACTAAATATAAGAACACATTTTTTGGTCCCAAAACAAAGACTCAAGTCAGGAGACCCAAAAAATGAAAAACACAACATCCAGTCACCCCAAAAAAAGGAGGGTGAAAAAACAAGGTGGGCATCTACTAAGTGCCAACACTGCACAGCCCACCACATCCCAAAACAGAGGTTCTGAGATGGGCAGGGGGGGGGTCATAATAGCTAAGACTCCACTAGAAGAGAAACAACATTACTAAGGTGAGTAATTTTTTTCTTAAACAACATGAAGTCTTGCTATATTATGACATATGCAGACTACATAGCATTACTCTCCATGGAGGAGGGACAGAACCCAATTAGGAAATAGGGCTCTGAAGCACAGTTGTGTGCAATCGAGCATCACTCCTAGCCTGGATGTCCAGAGAGTAATGCTTGGTAAAAGTGTGAACTGTTTTCCAGGTAGCTGCTTGACAAATCGCTAGAATGGGGATGTCCCTGGCAGCAGCCAGGGAAGCAGCTGTACCTCTGGTAGAGTGAGCCCTCAGGCCTGAGGGAGGAACCTCACCCAGCTTTTCATAACAGAATTGGATACAAGACACAATCCACCTGGCAATGGATCTTTTAGTGGCAGGTTTCCCTTTACCAACCTCATCATAAGTGAGGAACAGTTGGAGGAACCTGTGACCCTTGGTACGCTCAATGTAGTAACTAAGGGCTCTCTTCACATCTAAGCTGTGCCGCCTCCTCTTGCCAGAGGAGGAATGGTCAGTGAAGTACACTGGAAGAGAAATAGATTGATTAAGGTGGAAATCTGAAACCACCTTAGGCAAGAACTTCCTGTTAGTCCTAAGGACCACCTTATCTCTATGAAAGGAGATAAAAATCAGGCTCCACTGACAAAGCTTGTAATTCACTTATGCGTCTGGCAGAAGTGATGGCTACCAGAAACACAGTCTTCCAAGTCAAATACTTAAGCTCTGCTGAAGACAAGGGCTCAAAGGGAGGTTGCATAAGCTGAGCAATGCAAACATTAAGATCCCAGGCAGGGGCAGGGTCCCTGAATGGAAGGTTGGTGTGAAGCAATCCCTTAAAAAACTTAGAGAATACAGGATGAGCTGAAAGAGAAGAGGGTTTACCTGCTGAAATGAAAGCAGACACAGCTGCCAAATGCACCTTTAGAGTAGCTGGTCTCAGCCCCAAAGTGTTTAAATGGACCATATAATCCAGGACTGTGGGTAAATCAGCAGATTCTGGGGAAATATGCTTCCCAGAGCACTATATGAAAAACCTCTTCCATTTGGAATTGTAAGTAGCCCTGGTGGATGGCTTCCTAGAAGCCTTCAATATATCCATTACACCTTGGGAAAGGTGTAGATCAGCAAACTCTAACTCTTCAAGAGCCAGAATTTGAGATTGAGAGATTTGAGGTTCGGGTACCAAACCCTTCCCTGAGCACAGGTTAACAGATTGTGATTCCTGGGAAGACACAGGGGAAGATGGACTGCTAAGGACAGTAGGTGTGGATACCAGGGTTGTCTGGCCCAATCTGGAGCAATCAGAATCACTTTGCAGGACTGAGATCTGATTTTGACTAACACTTTGAACAGGAGAGGGAAGGGAAGCATAGAAACTTTCCTTCCCAACTGAGAACTAAGGCATCCAGAGGACTGAGCCCAACACTGGGGCCTGCAGCAAAAAGGGAAGTTGGTGATTGTCTGGGGCTGCAAAAGATCTATCTGCGGGTGCCCCATCTGGCAAATATTACCCCAGGACCAGGGGATCCAGTGACCATTCGTGATGGCCCTGGGAAATCCTGCTGAGAGCATCTGCCAGGACATTGTCCTTGCCTGGGAGGTGAACTGCCGTAAGGGAGGTGTTCAGGGAGTAAGCCAGAGACCACAATTTCATTGCTTCGGTGCACAAGGCCGTAGACAGAGTGCCTCCTTGCTTGTTGATGTACCACATTGTAGTGGTGATGTCTGTTCTGACCAGATGTGGAAAAAGCTTGAAGTGCTAGAAAAACTGCTCTGAGCTCCAACAGGTTGATGTGGAGCAGAGATTCCTGAGGGGACCACAGTCCCTGGGTAGTGAGGTCGCCCATGTGAGCTCCCCACCCCAAGAGGGATGCATCTGTAGTAAGGATTAAAGAGTGAGACTGAGTGACAAAGGGAACCCTTGTCTCAGGTTGCTCTGATCCTGCCACCACTGTGAGGGCTT
This sequence comes from Neoceratodus forsteri, assembly GCA_016271365.2. NCBI lineage: Eukaryota > Metazoa > Chordata > Ceratodontiformes > Ceratodontidae > Neoceratodus > Neoceratodus forsteri. The sequence continues at coordinate 910,461,792 of CM057452.1, read as the reverse complement.
GGATCAGGGTTCGAGTTACTGGGATCAACTTGGTTAGACGGTCCTTTCTTTGAGACCAAAAGGCTCTCAAATGGAACTGGATGTCCCTCATCTGAAATCTTGCTCCTTGCACTACTGCTGTAGAAGCAGCCATGTGTCCTAGGAGCTGCAGAAAATGCCTTGCTGGTCGAGAGACCTGCAGGGTGAATGAGGAGGCCAGAGAGACCAGGGTCCTTGCCCTGTCCAAAGGAAGGAAGGCTCTGGCTTCCTCTGTGTTCAGTTCTGTGCCTATGAAGGTGAGAAGCTGGACAGGCTCTAGAACTGACTTTGGAAGATTCAGAGGAAACCTAGAGAGGTAAGCAGTTGCTGAGTTATCTGAAGATGTAACTTGACTTGGTCTGGAGACTGGCCTACTACAGCCAGTCGTCCAGGTAAGGAAAGATGGCAATTTTGCCTTCTTATGTGAGCAACTACTACTGCCAGGCATTTTGTGAATACCCTTGGAGCAGAGGTGAGGCCAAAGGGCATTGCTCTGAACTGGTAATGGCCTGAGGGGCAGCTCGAACCTGAGGTACTTTCGATGGGAGCTTCTGATGAGAATATGGAAGTAGGCATCCTTGAGGTCCAGGGACGCTAGCCAGTCCCTGGCCTTAGAGAGGGTAGAATAATTCCCAGAGTCACCATTTTGAATTTTGGTTTTAAAATGTGCTTGTTTAAGTATCTGAGATCCAGGATGGGCCGCCATTCTCCTGTCTTTTTTGGGGTAAGGAAGTACCTGGAGTACAATCCTTTGCCCTGGTGTAGGGGTGGAACCCTTTCCATGGCTCTGAGAGCCAGGAGGGTAGAGACTTCTGCCTCTAGGGCAAGTGCCTCTGATGGATTTGCAGGTGGAAAGGATCTGGTTCTCATCTTTGGAAATTTTTTGAAGCTGAGAACCAGTCCCTGGCTTACTACTTCCAGGACCCACTTGTCTGATGTTAGAGACTTCCAGTCCTGGACAAAGTAAGCCAGCCTGCCCCCTACAGGTAGTTGAGAATCGGCCCTGGCCACCCCATCAGGGTGCCTGCTTGGCAGGGGCTTTAGGCTGAGGGGTGGAAGCAGGCCTGCTTGTACCCCATCTGCCTCTCCCTCTAAAGAACCCCCTCTGGGCGTAAGCTGAAGAGGATGCCTGGGCTTGGTAAAAAGGCCTATGAAAAGGCCTGCCCATGCCCCTGGAAGGCTGCCTTTGAGGAGTGGCCTGTCATTCCTTGGCCTGTGCACTCCTATAGGTGGTCCTATATGCATCCATTTTCTTCATGTAATTCTCTGTCTGCTCCCCAAATAGAGAATTACCCACAGCAGGAAACTCCATGGCCTTAGTCTGGGTATCCAGTGACAGGCTAGTACATCTGAGCCAAGCCATTCTGCGAAGTGCCACAAATGTAGCCATGACTCTTGATGACACATCATTAGAGTCCACTGCAGCATGGAATTGCACCTTAGATGCCTCAATACCATCAGCAGCCACCTGCTCCAGCTCCTTGGCAAGCTGGCCAGGGACCTGTTTTGCTAGAGCCATAACAGTATCCCATCTATATTTCTGGTATCTAGCAACATAAGCCATATAATTTGCCTGTCTGAGTCCCAAGGATGCTGCCATGTACTGTTTCTTTGCCATGGCATCAATCCTCCTGGAGTCCTTGTCAGGGGGGTGTGAAGCCAAGGGAATATTTGCCTTGTCACAGGCTGCAGCCTGCACTACCCCAACATGGCTGCACTGTTGTGTAAGGAACTCCGTGAGAGAGCCTGACAATGTGCACTCTTGTCCATTCTCTTATCAACAGGAGGTATAGGTGAGGAGTTTTAGAATTTTTACTGTCTGTTTCCCAAAGATTTATGAAAGGAATAGACAGTCTCCTAGACCTGGGATATCCATCATTTCCACATAGTCAGGCGCCTTGATCATCCACAGCTTCTCCATAGGGAGCTGGAGGGTTTCAGCCACTTTTTATAAAACATAAAATGAGAAGGACTCAAAGCCTAGGAAGAGACACTCCTGAAGGTCTGTCTGGGGAGATGTCCGGTTCGATGGGCACATCCAGACTTTCAAATCCACATTCACTCTCCTCATACTCCTCTTCCCCCTCCTCCGGTTCATAAAATTCCTCTAAATCATACTCTTGAACCGGTGGAACCGGCTGAACCGTACGCTTACCTGATGGTGCCGGTTCGGTCGGAACCGGGGAAAGTGACTGGACAATTTTAATCGCTTTGGCTATTTCTTCAGCGGTTGGAGAGGAAAGTTTTGGCTCCACACCAGCTGATTTCCTAGTCCTTTCTGCTGGAGCCGACTCCTCCGAGTCGGCTCTCCTTTTGCCTGAGGAAGTCTCACCCTGGTCAGAGGGCACTCCCTCAGGTTCAGTTGGAACCGCACCGGGCTGGCCATCCGGGTCAGCGGACTTCTTGGCCTCCCTTTCCCTGAGCCTACGAACTCTCTTTTCCAGGGTAGCTGCAGGAAAATTTTTGCAAATCTGGCAGTCTGCATTGAGGTGGTCAAACCCCAGACAATAAACACAGGTGGTGTGGGGGTCAGCCTTGGCAAAGACTTCCCCACAGACACTGCAGTGTTGAAACCCAGTGGGCCCGGTTTTTCTTTTGGGTTTTTCATAGTGCCAGTCCTAACCAAACTTGCCCGTTTATGGCAATCCGCCAAGCAAGACCGTCTTATCGGTTCCCAACCGTGTCACGGGTCGTGGAAAAAACCGTAATAAAATCCATTTTTTTTTTAGAACCGATAAGAACCGGTAACTACACTCTAAAAGACAGATTAATATATTTTAAAACAACCTGATCGGTTCAAACCGAACCGATAAACCATTTATAAGTTCCACACAGAAGAAATAAATGTAAAACCTATCTAGTACTCACAATACCACAGACAGAGCTTGAACCGACCGGTTGCGGTTTAAATTCGGTCAAAAAACCAAGAAAATACTTTAACCGACAAAATGAACCGAGCAGAAGAAGAAAATCTCCGGAGCGACTGTTCAGTGAGGTGGAGTAAAGAATCTGACAGTTTGAGTTTGAAGAACAACAGACAGAGTTTTCAACAGAGCTCAAGCTCAGCGTTCCATGCCTGGCATGGAAAGTTAACTCTTTCACCTCCGGAGCAGTTCGAAGGTTGGGACTCACTGCATATGTCATAATATAGCAAGAATTCATGTTGTTTGAATAATATCGGTTCCTTCCCAGTTGAAAGAACCGAGGAGGAACCGAAGAAACTTTCCAAAACTCACTCTAATCTAGACTAAGTCTACCTGTGAACCAAGGAAAGTACTTCAAAAATCGAAATAATACACGGACTTTGATGAACTGAGATAAAATAAAAGCTTCTTTAAGAAGTGAAGAAGAGCTCTCTGGAGATGTCTTACTGAAGCAAGTAGAGTAAAGAATCGGACAGTTGCAGGAAGTGCAACCAGGGACAGTGATTTGAAAACTGAGCTCGAGCCTAATATTCCACTATTAGCATAGGTTCTATTAACCATTTCGGCTCCGGGGCAGTCCTATGGTGACACCATACTGCACTTGTCAGAATACAGTAAGATTTCCTGTTGTCTGAATAGCAGACAGGTAAACATTCGGAGAAGAGTAACTCAAGCCCAGGTCAAAGAGGTACAGTAGATACTCCATGACCTGAGGAAAGGGGCACAAAAAAGGGTCCCAACCCTTTGAGGTGGCCCAAATGAAGAAACACCTCCACTTCATGGCATATGTAGCTCCCGTAGAAGGCTTTCTGGCCTCTACAAGGACCTGAGCCACTCTGGAGGAAACTCCAAAGCATGAAGCAGCTATGTCATGAGGTGCCACGCGTGAACGTCAAGGGACTTCAGCCCTGGAGGGACCAGCATGCCCCTCTCCTGAGTCAGGAGATCATGGCAGAGAGGCAGGAGAACCAGAGGCTCTGCTGCAAGCTGCTGAAGGAGCGGAAACGATGCCTGAAGGGGCCAATATGGTGCGATAGGGATCATGTGAGCCCCTTCTGCCTGAAGCTTGAGTAGCACCCTCTGCAGAACTGGAAAGGGAGGAAAGGCATACAAAAACCTACCTGTCCAGCAAAGAGATAGCGCATCTTACCAGAAAACACCATGACCGGGAGTGAGCGAGCATAACCTGGGTAGTTTTGTGTTGTATGGGGAGGCAAACAGATCCAGGTCTGGATGTCTCCATAGGTTGAAAATGTGATCGATGACCGCTAGCTTGAGCTCCCAGCCTCCCACTCATGGGCTCTTACTCTGGTGCAGCTGAAACTGTCCGATAGGATGTTTTGCACACCCAAAACGTGAACTGCTGAGAGGTGTACTCCATGCAGAAATGCCCAATTCCACACCCGCATAGTGCCCCCTTGTTTGCTGAGGTACCAGACTATATGCATATTGTCTGACTGGACTAATAGTGAGCCCTGGCAAAGCAAGTGCTGAAAGGCTTGGAGGGCATACAGCACTGCCCTCATCTCCATTACATTTATGTGTAAGGAGAGCTCCAACTAGGACCACAGCCCCAGTATTCTGTGGGTCTCCAGATGAGCCCTCCCCCCCCCCCAGCCTGTCCCTGATGTGTCTGTAGTCAGGGACTGGATGGAGGGAAGGGATTGAAAAGGGACTCCTCTGGTAATGTTGCCGAGATCCTGCCACCATAGGAGATCCCACTGCATTGGATTGGAGACCATGACCTTAAGTTCTAGGTCGTCTGACCTCTGGTCTCACTGCACTCGGAGCGTCCACTGCGAGATATGCATGTGGAGTCTGGCCAGAGGAACAGTGGGGACGGCTGCTGCCATAAGGCCAGGGAGGTGGAGAACCTACCTGGCTGAAACCCATCTACTGAAGGCTACTAGACAAGCCTGCCTCTGTAAGGTTTCCGCCTGTCCTGGACCGTATCTAGCACTGCCCCAATGAAGTGGAAATGCTGGGAAGGAGCAAGGTGGGACTTGGGGTTGCGGACCGTAATCCCCACTTGCACAAAGACGGCAAGGTAGCCAAAAGGGGGTTCAGTATTTCCCTCGAAGGGGCTGACAGAAGCCAGACATCGAGTTAGGGGAACACACGGTGTCCCTTGAGTCTCAGGGCCGCCGCCACCACCACCAGGCATTTGGTGAAAACTCGAGGTGCCAAGGACAGTCCAAAGGGGAGAACCTGAATTGGTAATGCTCCTCCCGGAAAGAAAACCTGAGGTAGTGAGCAGGAAGCAGAGAGCCACTGTCCTTTGTGCAGGAGGGGCAGCAGACCTGTGAGAGTCAGCATTTGAAGCCGCTTGTACCGAATGTACTGGTTTAGACTGCTGAGGTCCTGAATTGGACGCAGAGCTCCTGTTTTCTTTGGAAGCAGGAAGAAGTGAGAATACCCCTTCCTTACCTGATTTGTAAGGATGGGTTCTATAGCTTGTTTTCACAGAACAGCCTTGATTTCCTCCCTTATAAGGGAAGCGTGCCCCTTGGGGTAGTGGGACACCCACGGGGGCCTGTTTAGAGGTGTCTCCAGAAGTTCTAATGTGTGGCCTTGACTCACCAGCTGAAGGACTCACGTATCTGTGGTGACTGCCTCCAAACCCCACAAGTGACAGGTTAGGTGGACCATGAGTCAAGAGACGGAGGGAGAGTTGAGGAGAGCCGTGCCAGATGTCCTTTGAGCTTTGGCGGGAGGGGCAGCCATTGCAGATGGTGCCCGATGTTTTGCCTCACATCTGGCATATGCTGCGGTTTCATTTGCCGCTTAGTCTGGTGACGAAGAAAAAATTACTCACCTTAGTAATTATGTTTCTTCTAATGGAGTCTTGCTGTATTCTGACAATTGCAGTGATTCCCAACCTTTGAACTGCCCCGGAGAACAAACAGTTAACTATCTATGCAGGGCATAGAATGCTGAGCTCAAGCTCGGTTGAAGTCTCTGTTTGGAATGATTCAAACCTAAACCGTCAGATTCTTACCAGCCCAATTAAACAAAAAATTCTTTGTGGAAATTGTAAAAATTCTTACTAGCCAACTGGCTGAAAAAAGTTTTGGATTCCCAAGGAAGACTCAAGTCAGGAAACCCAAAAACAAAACCCAATGTACTATAAATAACAATAATAAATCAGTACCCAAACAAAAGGAGGAGGTTGCAAGCAAAAAAAAAAAAACACTCCTGGGGTGCAACACTGCACCTGCCCACCCACTTCCCAAAAACAGGTTCTGAGAGGGGAGGCAGGTCAGAATACAGCAAGACTCCATTAGAAGAAACATAATTACTAAGGTGAGTAATTTTTTTCTTCAAACAACATGAAGTCTTGCTGTATTCTGACAATTGTAGACTACCAAGCAGTACCTCCAAGGAGGAGGGACAGAACCTACTTTGGGAATAGGCTCTGAAGTACTGCTGTGCCAAACCGAGCATCACTCCTAGCCTGGATATACAGAGAGTAATGCTTGGTAAAGGTATGGACTGTTTTCCAAGTGGCTGCTTGACAAATTTCTAAGAGATGGATACCCCTGGCAGCAGCCAGTGAAGCAGCTGTACCTCTTGTAGAATGAGCCCTCAGGCCTGAGGGTGTAGTTTTTCTCAGCTTTTCATAGCAGAATTATATACAAGACACAATTCACCTGGCAATAGATCTTTTGGTGGCAGGCTTGCCCTTCCCCACTTCTCCATAAGTGAGGAACAACTGGAGGGAGTCAAACCTGTGACCCTTGGTACGCTCTATGTAGTAACTAAGGGCTCTTTTGACATCTAAACTGTGTGGCCTCCCTCTCTCCTGAGGAAGAATGATCAGTGAAGAAAACAGAGCGACAAGACTGGTTTAAATGTAAGTCTGAAAACACTTTGGGCAAGAACCTTCTATTGGTTCGAAGGACCACTTTATCCCTGTGAAATGAGATAAAATCAGGTTCCACTGACAGGGCTTGCAATTCACTGATATGCTTGGCAGAGGTAATGGCTACCAAGAACACAGTTTTCCAAGTCAAGTACTTAAGCTCTGCTGAAGACATAGGCTCAGAAGGGGGTTGCATAAATTGAGCAATGCAAACATTCAAATCCCAGGCAGGGGCAGGGTCTCTAAAAGGAGGATTGGTGTGAAGCAATCCTTCAAAAAAATTATAGAACACAGGATGGGAAGATAGTGAGGAAGACTTCCCCACAGACAAAAACGCAGAGACAGCCGACAAGTGTACCTTGAGAGTAGCTGGTCTGAGGCCTAGGCCATTAAGATGGACCATATAATCCAGAATCGTAGGCAATTCAGCAGTGTCTTGAGAAAAATGCTTCATAGAACACTAAATGCTGAATCTTTTCCATTTGGAGTTGTAAGTCTTTCTGGTGGAGGGCTTTCGAGAAGCCTTTAGGATATCCAGAACCCCTTGGGAAAGATGCAGATCTGCAAACTCTAATTCTTCAAGAGCCATGCTTTGAGATTGAGAGACTGAAGATTGGGGTATCAAATCCTTCCCAGAGAGGATGTTAACAGGTTGTAATTCCTGGGAAGAGACAGGGGAAGATGGACTACTAGGGACAGCAACAGGGGGTACCAGGGCTGTCTGGCCCAATCTGGAGCAATCAGAATCACCTTGCAAGGTTGAGGCCTTATTTTTACCAAAACTTTGAACAGGAGTGGGAAGGGAGGGAAGGCATAAAGAAACTTCCCTTCCCAATTCAGGATCAGGGCATCCAGAGGGACTGAGCCCAGGACTGGAGGTCTGCAACAAAAGAGAGGGAGTTGGTGATTGTCTGGGACTGCAAAGAGATCTATCTCTGGAATGCCCCACCTTGAAAAAATCACTTTCAACACCTTAGGGTCCAGGGACCATTCATGATGGCCTTGAGAAATCTTGCTCAGTGCATCTGCTAGCACATTGTCCTTGTCTGGAAGGTGAACTGCTACAAGAGAGGTTTGCAGGGAATAAGCCAGGGACCACAACTTCATGGCTTCTGTGCACAAGGCCGTGGACTGAGTGTCTCCTTGCTTGTTGATGTACCACATGGTGGTGGTCTTGTCTGTTCTGACTTGAACCACCTTGTTCTGTACTGACTGTGAGAAAGTTTTTAGAGCCAGAAAAACTGCTCTGAGCTCTAGAAGGCTGATGTGGATAAGGGATTCTTGGGGGGACCACAGCCCCTGGGCAGTAAGGGACCCCAGATGGTCTCCCCAGCCCAGGAGAGAAGCATCCATGGTAAGGACCACTGAACAAGGCTGAGTAACAAAAGGAACACCTTGTCTTAAATTGTCCTGATCCTGCCACCATTGGAGGGCTTGGATCAAGGTCAGAGTCACTGGGATCAGTTTGGTAAGGGAATCCTTCCTCTGAGACCAGAAAGCTCTCAGGTGGAACTGAATATCCCTCATCCGGAATCTTGCCCCTTGGACCACTGCTGTTGAAGCTGCCATGTGGCCCAAGAGCTGGAGGAAATGCCTTGCTGGTCAAGATACCTGAAGGTTGAAGGAAGAAGGAAGAAGCTAGTTCCATAAGAACCCTTGCCCTTTCTAGAGGAAGAAAGGCTCTTGCTCTGAGTGTGTCCAATTCTGCCCCTATAAAGGTAAGAAGCTGGACTGGTTCAAGAACTGACTTGGGAAGGTTGAGAAGAAATCCTAGAGAAGTGAGCACTTGCAGGTGAGACTTGACTTGGTCTGGAGACTGACTCACTATTAGCCAATTGTCCAGATATGGAAAAATGGAAATCTTTTGCCTTCTTAGAAAGACAACTACTACTGCCAGGCTCTTTGTGAAAACCCTTGGGGCTGAGGTTAGGCCAAAGGTCATTGCTCTGAACTGATAATGGCCTGAGGGCAACTCGAACCTGAGGTACTTTCTGTGGGAGCACCTGATGGGAATGTGAAAGTAGGTATCTCTGAGGTCCAGGGAGGCTAGCCAGTTCCCTGGCCTTAGAGACGGAAGGATTATTCCCAGAGTTATCATCTTGAACTTTGGTTTTAAAAGATGTTTGTTTAGATATCTTAGGTCTAGGATGGGTCACCACTCCCCTGTCATTTTGGGGGTCAGGAAGTACCTGGAGTACAGTCCTTTGCCCCAGTGTAGGGTAGGTACTCTCTCTATGGCTCTTAAAGCTAGGAGAGAAGAATCCTCTGCCTCTAGGGCAAGGGTTTCCGAGAGATTTGCAGGTGGAAAAGATCTAGCTCTCATCTTGGGAAGCTGAGAACTAGTCCCTGGCTTACTACTTCCAGGACCCACTTGTCTGATGTAACAGACAGCCAGTCCTGGACAAAGTAAGCCAGCCTGCCCCCTACTGGAATAGGGGAGTCGACCCGGGCAGGAACATCAGGGTGTCTGCTTGGCAGGGGCTTTAGGCTGAAGAGTGGATGCAGCACTGCTCATCCCCCTTCTGCCTCTCCCTCTGAAGAACCCCCTCTGAGAAAAGGAAGAAGAGACCTGTGCTTGGTAAAAAAGCCTTTGAAAAGGCCTGCCCCTGCCCCCAGACTGCTGCCTTTGAGGAGTTGCCTGCCTTTCCTTGGCTTGAGCACTCCTGTAAGTGGTCCTGTACTCATCCATTTTCTTCATGTAATTCTCTGTCTGCTCCCCAGAGAATTACCCCCTACAGAAAAATCCATGGCATTAGCCTGTGTGTCCTACGAGAGGCTAGTACATCTGAGCCAAGCCATCTTCCGAAGAGCCACAGATGTAGCCATGATTCTTGATGACACATCACTAGAGTCCACAGCAGCATGAAACTGAACCTTAGATGCCTCAATCCCATCTGCAGCCACCACCTCCAGCTCCTTGGCTAGCTGGGGGGAGGCCTGTTTAGCCAGTGCCAGTACAGTGTCCAACCTGGACTTCTGGTATCTGGCTGTATAGGCCATGTAATTCGCCTGCCTGAGTCCCAAAGAAGATGCAATGTACTGCTTCTTTGCCATGGCATTAATCTTCCTGGAGTCCTTGTCAGGGGGTGTGTGAAGCCAAGGGAATATTTGCCTTGTCACAGGCAGCAGCCTGCACTACCCCAACATGGCTGCATCGCTGATACAAGAACTCCGTGTCTGAGCCTGAAAGTGTATACCTTTTGTCCATTCTTCTAGCCACAGGAGGTATAGTGTTAGGAGACTAAGATTTTTTGTGTCCGTTTCCCAAAAGATTTATGGAGGGGAATAGACAGTCTCCTGGACTCTGGGATGTCCATCATCTCTACATAATCAGGCTCCTCTTGATCTTCCACAGCCTTCTCCATAGGAAGCTGGAGAAAAACAAAGTGAGAAGGGGACTCAGAAAGCCTAGGAGGGGAACACCTGAAGGCCTGTCTGGGGAGATGTCCGGTTCCACAGGCACATCCAGACCTTCACTTACATCATCATCCTCAAATTCCCCTTCCTCTTCAAATTCTGGTTCATAAAAATCTTCAAGGGTATAATCTTGAACCGGGGGAACCAACCGAACCGAACCCTGCCAGAAGGAGCCGGATCGGTTGGAAATGAAAATTACGTACCTACCGTAATTCTTGATCTTCTTGGACGAATCTCCACCACTCATTCACACTAATGGGATCTGCGCCGGAGGCACCAGGACCCATCGGGAGCAAACTTTTTGCTGGAGGGTCGACACAAGAGATGGCGCCGCGAGCACCAGCTCGAGCGGCAATGACTATCTCGGCGTCGACCCTCCAACCGCCTCAGTACCTTTTTTACCAAGGAGGTGCAGCGCAACTAACGAATGAGTAAATTTAACCTTAAAACCGGACATAAGATAGTCCGGATGACCCGTGTAAGAAGGGTCAACAAAGAAGTCTTCACGGCCTAAAGATTTGAGGGAGTGAAGACCAACACAGCGGTGAGCTCGGGGGATGGAGGGTGGGCGTGTGAATGAGTGGTGGAGACTCGTCCAAGAAGATCAAGAATTACGGTAGGTACGTAATTTTCATATCTTCCTGGACATAAGTCTCCACCACTCATTCACACTAATGGGAGAGTACCGAGCTAATAATCCCCCAAGAGGGCGGCAGGAGACCAAGAGCTCACGTATTTAGGACAGAAGTCCATTTAAGATAGTTCTGCCGAAGGTGGAATGTCGCCTAGCATGAACATCCAGTGCATAATGCTTAACGAAGGTATGCACTGAGCTCCAGGTGGCGGCATTGCAGATATCTGTAATCGGAACATTCCGAATTTCCGCTACGGATGCCGCGACCGCCTAGTAGAGTGAGCGAAACTCTACCTTTAATCTAACCTGTGCCATGGAATAGCAATGTCAAAGACATGCTACCAGCCACGATGAGATGCATCTGATAGCGACAGGTTGACCCAGCCGGGTCTCGCTGAAGGAAACAAACAGTTGCTGGGCTTTGCGAAAATTCTTGGTTCTATCTAAATAGAAGCGCAAGGCTCTCTTAACATCCAAGGAATGAAGAGACCGTTCCCCTTCATTTTGGAAGTCCGCAAAGTAAGAGGGAAGGACCAAAGGTTGGTTTAGATGGAATTCTGACACAACCTTGGGAAGAAATTTAGGATGAGTACGAAGAACTACTTTGTCCTTATGGAACACAGTATACGGAGGGTCCGTAACCAGGGCATGTATCTCAGAGACCCTGCAGGCTGAGGTAATGGCCACTAGGAAGGCTGTTTTCCAGGTAAGAAATTTTAGCTCACAGGTAGCCAGGGGTTCGAAAGGTTTCCGAGTGAGCATGTCTAGCACAATGTTAATGTCCCAGGCTGCCACCGGACGCCTTATAGGGGGTCTGGTATGCAGAATTCCTTTAAGAAATCTCTTAACTATAGGTAACTGAGCCAGAGACAAGGAAGAAACCGGCTCATGATACGCTGAAATGGCACCAAGGTGAACTTTGACTGTAGAGTACTGGAGGCCTGAATTTGAGAGGTCCAAAAGGTACTCCAAAACCTTGTCTGGAGGACAGGAAAAGGGATTCCAAGAGGACTTTGAATACCAGAGCTAAAAACTCCACTTAGATGTGTACGCTTTCGAGTAGCAAGCTTCCGAGCAGCCAGAAGGATGTCTGAGACTCTTCGAGACATTGAACCGGTTCACTTCTACCTCTTCAGGAGCCAAGCATGAAGGTGAAGCGATCTCAGGTTGGGATGGACCAACGAACCCTGAGTCAAAAGATTCATTTGCAGGGGAAGCGGTCTCGGAGAGGTTGCCAACATACTGTTGAGTAGAGGAAACCATAGTTGTCGAGGCCAGGAGGGGGCAATGAGAATCATCTTGGTCCCCTGGGACTCGAATTTGAGAAGTACTCTCTGAATTAGAGGAAGAGGTGGAAAGGCGTAAAGAAAGCGTCTTGTCCACCGCAGCCTGAACGCATCCTGACAGAAAATGCCAGGTCCTGGATTTCTGGAGCAGAAGAGAGGCAGTTTTATGCTGAGTGGGATGCAAAAGGTCCAGGTCTGGAGTCCCCACTCTTGAAAAGTGACCGAACTCACGGCTGGATCAGAGAACACCGTGAGGGTCTGCCTCTGTTCTGCTGAGACGGTCTGCCAAGTCGCTTTGTACACCTGGCAGGTAGACCGCTTGAATTAGTGATTTGTGTTCCAAGCACCACTCCCACACTCTCATCGCTTCCTGCATAGGGGTAAGAATGAGCACCGCTCTGCTTGTTGATGTAGTACATCACAGCTTTGTTGTCCGCTTGAAGGAGAATGTTCTTGTGACAAAGAATATCCTTCAGGGCTCGATCGCATAGAGGACGGCTCTCATCTCCAGGACATTTATGTGAAGCTGAGCCCCGAGCTGAGTCCATACACCCTGAGTGTGGAGAGAGCACAATGGACTCCCCATCCCGTCAGCGACAGGCCTGTGGTGATGGAGATTTGATGATCCAGAGGAGCAAAGGGAAATCCTTCCAGGAGATTGCTCTCTTGAGACCACCAGGTGAGAGACCTCCGTAAGGGCTCTGTCACCTTGATGGGATAAGACTGGGGGTGAGAGGTCGGTGACCACTGAGCGGAGAGCATCCATTGGGCGGTTCTCATGTGTAGCCAAGCTAGGGGTACAGTGAACACTGAGGACGCCATGAGACCCAACATACGTTGCATCGAGAGAGCTGTAACTGATCTGTTCTCCCCGATGTAACGGGCCATCTGAAGGATGTCGAACCTTCTGTCCTCTGGAAGGAAAGCCTTCGCGGAAAATGTGTCCAGAAGAGTCCCTATGAAAAGGAGCCTCTGGGAGGCTGCAGCTTAATTTCTTTAGATTCAGCAGAACTCCCATGGATGTAAGAAGGCGAGAGGCCGTCTGAACGGCTTCCAGGGTCCTTTGACTGGAAGGGCTTGCTAGGAGCCAATAGTCCAGGTAGGGAAACACTCGGAGTCCGAGCTTCCTGAGATGTGCTGCGAGAACTGCACAACACTTTGTAAAGACTCGCGGCGCCAAGGACAGCCCAAAGGGCAGGACTCTGAACTGATAGTGTTGGACCCAGAGCCACAAACCTTAGGAATTATATGCCTCGGTGAATGGGAATATGCTGGTAAGCTGTCCTGCATGTCCAGGGAGGCTAGCCAGTCGTGTTGATGAAGCAAAGGTAACAGGGTTCCTAGAGAAATCATTTTGAATTTCTCCCTGGGGAGAAATTTGTTCAGCTTTCTGAGGTCTAGAATGGGGCGCATCCCCCAGACTTCTTTTGGAACCAGAAAGTAGTGGGAGTAGAACCCTGTGTTTCGCTGATGCAGAGGCACCAGTTCTACTGCCCTGTTGTTCAGAAGGCCCTGAATCTCAGCGCGAGGAGGTCTGACTGAAGGGTCGACAACCTGCTGCCGCTTGGGAGGACGATCCGGGGTCTCCAGAAAATTGAGAGAATAACCCTGCGAATTATCCAAGGACCCATTTGTCTGAGGTTATGGACTTCCACTGGTTGTAGAAGTACATCAGACGACCTCCCACCGGAGAAGAAAAGTCCACCGGCAGTGGAGATGGAACTTGGCAGGCAACTCATAAGGTAGCACTGGCGCTTTAGGCCCTTGCGCTTTCTGTTAGCCTTCTTTGAGGTTGGGCAGGTTGGTTCTTATGGAAACTTCCTCTGCCCCTGCCTCAAAGGACTGACGACTATGAAACTGACGCCACCTACATGCCCCTCGAGAGGGGTAGCGGAGGTCGAGCCAGCTTATGGCCGACCTAGTCTCTGAGTAGCCTCTAGAGCTTGCTCTACCTGAGGACCTAAAAGATATGAGCCATCAAAGGCAACGCTATTACCTGCTGCTGTGCATCATCTGCAGAGTCCGGCATGCAGCCAGGAGTGACGGCTAGTACAAATACCAGCGGCTGCTGAACTAGAAGCAGTGTCGAAGCGGCCCATGGCGGCTTTGACCTGTTGGTTATTAGATTCAATACCTCTGGTAACGGTCAGAAGAAGTCCACTTAGAGTCGGAGTCTGGAAGAGCTTCAACCATCCGTTTAATAGAGTGCCACAGGATATACTCATACTGAGAAAAATAGCCCTGATAACTGGCAATACGCATACTTAGAGTGGAGGCAGCAAAGACTCTCTTACCTAATGTATCAATCTTACGAGACTCTTTGTTAATAGGTCGAGCTGTAGTAGCTTGAGGAAGAACGACCTTATCATTCTCTGCCAGGACTACAATAGGATCCGCAAAGGCTTGAGATGCCAAAATGAGACGATCCTTGGGGGCTGAATATTTCCTATCAATGGATTTAGCCACCGAGGGAGTAAGAGCAGGATTGTTCCATACCATTTGAGACAGCGTCTCAAGGAAGGTTGAATCGGAGGAGTCAAATCCATAGGGATCTCCGAAGCATGAAAATATTGAGTCTTAACCTTTTCCCAGGATCGATGTCTGTAGTCTGGAGAGAAAGAGGAACTCAGGTTTTCAACAGAGACTTAAAGGACAGGTCCTCGACCACAGGCTCTGTAGCAGCAAAAGATCCTGCTTCGTCCACTTCATCACCCAACCGAAGGTCTGGGTCAGGCTCAACATCATCTCCTGATAGTCCAGGAAGGACTGTTTGGACAGGAAAGGAGTGAAATATAGGAGAGGAGGAAAGAATTGACAGAAAAGGCGAGTCCTCGAGGGCCCCCGGCGCCGAAGAGGCGAATGGGGCCGAGAGCGCGCCCGGAGGCACACGGCGCCGAAGAAGACGCGGGCGCCAAGACGCCCCCAGCGCCGCAGACGGCGCCGAAGGCAACACGGCACCGCTGGACGGCACCGCAGAAGACTCCTGGCACCGAGGACAGCGCCGAAGCCCCACGACGCCGAAAACGGCGCCGACAAGCTGCTAGGACCTCGCCGGACGGCGCCAAGGCACTCCAGGACCCGGAAAACATGAGAAGAAGGGAAAGAGCAGGAGATAAGGGCATCGTGAGGCCCCCGCGCCGCAGCCATGTGTGGGGGAAACACCTAAGCACGGAGTCGTCGGCACCAAGAGAGGCGCCGAGCGACCAGGAAAGTCCAACTGCCCTACCTGATCGCCCGACAAGCCCGAAGGCTCCCGGGCAACCGAGCCAGGCAGAAGAACCAACCTCCGAGCCCATCGCTCCATAAGAGCGGCCCACTGATGAAACTGCTCATCTGGAGACCTACCTGTAGGCAGGGTAGGACTCCGATGTCGAAGACGGCGGCTACCGGAAGTTGGCGACTCCGAAGGAGGAGACCGGCAACTAGCCATGATAACGGACCGTCGATGCGCAGACATATCAGAGGGCAACCTCGAGTGATGCCTTCTCTTTTTAGACCTGTGGGCCGAAGAAGAGCTCGAGGCCGAACGGTGCCGAGAATGCGACCGTTTGTTTTTATGCCGGCGGGGGGACCGCCCATCCCCCCCGGCATTGGACTGACCGTTGTCGGAACCCCGCTCAGGAGAAGGGGGCTGACCAGACCCAGCCCGACTGACTGAACAGCTTTCATACGAGTCTCCTACCGCACCTGACCTGCTCATGGTCGACTCCGTCAAGTAGGCCGAAACTTCTTTATTATATGTTAAAAATAAAAACAGAATAAATTTAAACGATACTACATCGAGATAATATTACAAAAAAATAAACTGAAAACTATGCACTAGTTTGAAGTTTGACTCCCGACAGGCGAGCGACGTCGTTACTGAAGCGCACTCGACGGCCGGAAAAAAGGAACTGAGGTGGTTGGAGGGTCGACGCCGAGATAGTCATTGCCGCGCGAGCTGGTGCTCGCGGCGCCATGCCTCGCGGCGCCATCTCTCGTGTCGACCCTCCAGCAAAAAGTTTGCTCCCGATGGGTCCTGGTGCCTCCGGCGCAGATCCCATTAGTGTGAATGAGTGGTGGAGACTTATGTCCAGGAAGATCTGGATGGAGCGATTCCACAATCTGAATCGCTCTGGCTATCTCTTCAGCGGTAGGAACATAAACCTCTGGATCCAAACTGGTCGATTTATCTTTGCGTTTTCTTTTTGTCGGAACCGATCCCTCGGAATCGGCTCTCCTTTTGCCTGAAGAAGTATCGCCCTGGTCAGAGGGCACTCCTTCTGGTTCCGTCAAACCAACCGGTTGGCCATCTGTCAGCCGACTTCGTCTCCTTTTCCCCAGTCTACCTAATCTCTTCTCAAGGGTAGATATGGGAAAGTTTTTACATATTTGGCAGTCTGAATCGAGGTGGTCAAACCCCAGACAATAAACACAGGTGGTGTGGGGATCGGCCTTAGCAAAGTCCTCCCCACACTCTCTGCAGTGTTGAAACCCAGTGAGCCCGGTTTTTTTCTTGGGTTTCTCAGACATGGCCAACCTAACCAAACTTACCCTTTTATCGGCAACCGCCAGGCAAGACTCCCTTATCGGTTCCTAACCGTGTCATGGGTATTGGAAAAAACAGTTTCAAAACAAGGTTTTTTTAGAACCGATAAGAACAGATAACCGCACACTAAGTAAAACACACAAATTTCACTATCAAATGGCCAGTTCAGCCGAACCGAGCCGCACTTTTACAAGTTCCACACAGAAAAAACAGAACAATTCCTATCTAGTACTCACGGCACCACAGACAGACTGAACCTACTATGCAGATACTTTTTCGGTTTAAAAACCAACAAAAACTGAAACTTTAACTGACTTTCGAACCAAGCTGAAGGAGAAATCTCTGGAGCGACCGTTCAGTGAAGCGGAGTAAAGAATCCGACGGTTTAGGTTTCAATCACTCCAGACAGAGACTTCAACCGAGCTCGAGTTCAGCATTCTATGCCCTGCATAGAAAGTTAACTCTTTGTTCTCCGGGGCAGTTCAAAGGTTGGGAATCACTGCAATTGTCAGAATACAGCAAGACCTCATGTTGTTTGAACACAGAATGTGTAGCACGCAGGTTGCGGCAGGAAAAGAACCAAGGAGTATCTGTGACTGCCCCTTTTATATGTACCAGGATACAACATGTGGTACCATTGGGGGTGGTCCAAGGTAAACTGCTAACAAAATCCTCTGTCTGGAAACGATGCCTGCAACTGAAATATTCCTAATGGTGTGACCTGTTGCAAAAAATTTCCTTGATGAAGAAATATAGGTTAATTACCTGTAACCGTAGTCCTAATAGTGGTATAAACTACATAGCCACACTCTGGCAGTTCTGCTACATATAGCAGAGTAATAGACATCTTCAATCTAAGCTCCTCCCACCACCTGCATGGTATATACTCCAGATCCACCCAGTGACATCAGAATTTTGAATGCTGGAAGCCAGGATTCGGTGCCACTTACCAGGGGAGGTTGGGTGGGTTGTATGAATGTGAACTGTACACCACTATCAGAACTACGGTTGCAGGTGGGTAGCTTATATGTCTAAAAATGTGGCTACAGTTCACTATCCAAACTCCAGCAGACTCCTACCAGTCCTCTGGGAGGAGGATGCAAAGCACAAACCCATATATGGCAAACAAAGACTGGAAGACTGAGTCCCGAAATGCAGAACTGTGATGACTCAGCATGTCAATGCTGTAGTGGGAGTTGACAGTGTGTGGTTTAGTCCAGGCTGCAGCCCTGCATATCCCCTCAATGGGGAATATATTACTGGAAGCAGCCACTGAGATAGCAGTATATCTGGTGGAATGAGTCTTAAGCCCCTTGGGGGACTTAGAGGTCGAGCCAGCCAGGTGGAGCCGAAACACGTACCTTACCTCGTGCCATGCGGGTGACCCATGTTTGGGAGTGAACTCTGATTGCTGGGGGTCAGAGAGGATTGAGCATCTGGAGGAGTGTTCTCCTCTTCTAGGAAGGGAGGGATGTGGACCTTGTTGCTCTAGCAGCTCCCGGTGTATACTGCAAGCAGCACATCCTGTGGACGCTTAGAAGGGTGGGGTGGAGGCGGGGACATGCCTGCTGCACACTTGACATCACTGCATGCCTGCAACGCCAACACTAGCACCAGAACACGGAAAAAGCCCCAGCACCAGGGAAGATGATGACGGGCCCAGCAGTCGGCCCCATGCTCAAACGCGCCAGTCAACCTCTGATATCCTCTCTCCTCACTCCACATCCTGTCTAGATTGTAGAAAGAGCATCACATAAAGACTTGGTGGCCGGTTGGGGGCAGGGTAACAAAGCGGGGGTCAGCAGGGGGACTGCAGGAAGGGGGTTCTGGAGCAGAGGTCTTATTGGGGGTCCTCAGGTTGGGTGGGAGCAAGCCAGCTGCCCAAGACCACATCTAAGGGAGTCCTATGGGGCCAGTGATGGGGGGGACATACATCAGAGGTCGATTCAGGATGTGAGCCGCTTTGCAATTGTCCGTTTAGCTGCCTGTCTGCCAGGCGTGGCTTCAACACGTTACAAACAGCTGACAAGGCTTACCACGAACTCCCGCTGAGTACACCTTGTAACAGGAAGGCGCCCTCCACAGGTCCAGTGTATGGAGCCTCTGATCGACATCCAAGATCAGACTGGAGAAGTTCACTGGAAGGTTAATCACCTGATTCAAGTAAAACTCTGACACGACCTTCAGGTCACGCTGGGGTGAAGGATGATCTTGTCCCTGTGGAAGACCAGGTATGGAGGCTCCACCAAGAGTGCCTGGAATTCACACACCCTTCTGGCTGAAAGAATGTCAAAGAAGGTAGGCAGGGAAGAGGAGGCAGGCAAAACAGAGTGGAGGAAGGGGGGAGGGAAAGGAAGAGGGGAGGAAAAACTGAAAGCAGATACAGATAGTCAAAAAGGGGAGGGACAGATTGGGAGATGGAAAAACAGTTAAGGGGATAAACTGTGGATGTGGAGATAAGTTTACCAGGGTGCAGAGGGAGCAGTTAGGTGGGGAAGCAGCTAGTACCGAAGGTAGAAAAGGAAGGACGGGGAGCACTGATGCAGGGGATGGATGGGTTGCAATCATAGGGGACTTCATAATTTGGGGTATTCACTGGAGAAGGAAAGGGAACCCAAATGCAAGCAGGAGGGTGGTTTGTATGTCAGGGATGACAGCGGGGAGTGTGGGCCCAAGAATAAGGGAAATAGTAAGGGAGGTTGGAGGAAAACCTAATTTAGTTATACATTTGGGAACCGACCTAGCTGGGGAGGAGGTGGAGGTACTGCAAAGTAGGTTCGGGGAGTTAGGAAAGATCTGCAGGGAGGAAGGAAGTTCACTGACCTTCTCAGAGGTGATACCAGTACCAAGGGCCAGCACAGCCAGGAAAAGAATAAAAGAGGATTTCAATGACTGGCTAAGGAAATGGTGCAGGAAAGAGATGTTCATCTGTACTGGGGATTGGGAGAAGACCTGGTCAAACAAAGCACTCTCTTCACCAGACAGGCTACACTTCAGTACAGAGGGTTGGAGGGTACTCTGAGACAAACTGGGGGAATACATAACCAATACACAAACTACTGAGGTGGGGCAGTGGGCGTGCACCCCCACAGACTCAGAGAAGGTGGTCAGTGAACACCCCCCAAGAGATGGAAGAGGTCTGGAGGGAGGAGGTGGAAGGGGCAAGAACACAGTTAGCAAAGGATGGAGGAGGTGAGGAACATATAACAAGGGACATGGAGGGGTGCACACACAGAGGATAAATGTGAACAGAAGGATAGAGGGAAGAGAAGGAAGGTCAGATTCTAGGTGGAGCGTGATGTCTCTGAATGTATACAGTCTTGGAAACAAGATGGAAGACCTGCAAGCACTATCAGCGGACAGGAGGGTGGACATAGCTGCAGTAACTTGAGACTTGGGCAACATCACACTATGACTGGGACCTTGCGATCCCTGGATATAAACTATACAGGAGGGACAGGGTAGTTGGAAAGGGGGGAGGGGTGTCAGTTTATATCAGGAAGGGAATAAGTTATATGATGGAGGAGTAGGAGGAGGCATTATGGGTTTAGTTAAGGTCCAACAGAGGGAGAAAGGTGAGGTTGGGGGTGGTTTATAGACCACCCAGTCAGAATAAGGAGAGAGGCAGGGAACTGAGCTCACAAATATCAGAAGCTGCGGGGAAAAGAGAGGTGGTAATTGTGGGGGACTTCAACCTGTCCAAGGTGGACTGGAGCATACCATCCACGTCATGTGCTAGGAGTCAGGTGATCCTGGAAGGACTGCAGAGTGGGTTCCTGACTCAGGGCGTCACTGAACCAACAAGAGCTGAGGCAATCTTTGATCTGGTGCTCACAAATGGGGAGCACGTACAGGAATAATGGTCAGAGAGTCACTGGGAGGAAGTGACCATTGCACAGTGTGGTTCTAGTTGGATATGGGCAGAGAAAGCATCCCGACTAAGACCAAAATCTTGGATTTCAGGAGGGTGGACTTCAGGAAAATGGGCGAAGTACTAAGGTGCCATCTGGTGGGCATCAGAGCAGATATGGGGGTGAAACAAAGGTAGTCCATCATTAAGGAAGGAATACTGGTTGCCACAGATGAGTGTGTGAAGCTCAGGGATAAGAACACAAGGGCCAAAACGCCCAGCTGGTTCGGTTCTGCTGTTGCCCAGGCAGTAAGGGAAAAAGAGGTTGGTCTATAGAAAATTCAGGAAGACCAAGAGAGGGGGATAGGGAAAATTACCTAAGGTTGGCTAGTGAGGCAAGTAAGAAAGTCAGGCGAGCAAAGGCACAGAAGGAGCTCCAGATAGCTGAAGGAATTAAGAAGGGGGGGGGGAGGCTTTCTTTCGCTATATAAGTGAGAAAAGGGTCAAGAAGGAAGGGACTGTTAGGCTTAAGAAAGGTGTGGATTGGGTGGCGGATAATGGGGGGAAAAGCAGAGATACTAAATGAATACTTCTGTTCTGTCTTCGCCAGGGGGAAGGATGGACCAGTGCCTTCAGGAGGGAAAAGAGGAGCGGGGGGAGGGGAACACAGATGTAGTGATAGAGGAGGACAGGATGAGGGAGGGGCTACTGGCATTGAAGGTAGACAAATCACCAGGCCCGGATGGAGTACATCCAAGGGTACTAAGGGAACTGACAGGGCCACTGGCAGACCTATTTCATAGTTCACTAGAGACAGGCGTAGTACCGTAGGACTGGAGAACAGCACATGCAGCACCACGCCAAAAAAGCGGTCCCAAGGATGATCCAGGGGACTGCAGACCAGTCAGTCTGACCTTCATTGTGGGCAAGCTCATGGAGACGATACTAAAGAAAAGGTTGGTGGAATATCTAGAGGATCATGGTCTCCAGGATGTGAGGCAGCATGGGTTCATATTTTGGGGGAGGGGGGGGAGATTGTGTCAAACAAATCTGACTGACTTCTTTGTGTCACTAAGACGGTAGACAGGGGCCAAGCAGTAGACATCCTCTATCTTGATTTCAGCAAGGCCTTTGACTCTGTGCCCCACAAAAGGTTGATCAGGAAGTTGGTGGATCGCGGGGTTGGGGAAAAGATGGCCAGATGGGTGGAAAACTGGCTGAAGGACAGAACACAGAGGGTAGTTGTGGGAGGAGAGTTATCTGGCACAAGCAACCAGTGGGGTCCCACAGGGCTCGGTGCTGGGGCCGGTGTTGTGCAATGTCTTCATCAACGACACTGCAGATGGCATTAAGGGCAAAATGTGCCTATTCACGGATGACACCAAGCTCTGTGGGAGAGTGGACACAGCTGAAGGGATAAAGGACCTACAGAAAGATCTGGAAAAGCTAGGGAGGTGGTCCAAGATCTGGCAGCTTGGCTTCAATGCCAAGAATTGCAAAGTCATGCATATTGCAGCCAAGAATCCCAGGACACAGCACAACCTGGGTGGAGTCAGAGTATTTGCATCAGAGGAGGAGAAGGACCTGGGAGTGATGATCACTAGTGACCTGAAGCACTCTGTGCAGTGCAAGAAAGCAGCAGCAAAGGCAAACAAGATGCTGGGATGCATATCTAAGGGGTTCAGTAGTAGGAGAGAGGAGGTTATACAGCCCTTGTACAGGTCACTGGTAAGGCCGTGTCTAGAGTACGGAGTTCAGTACTGGTCCCCACACCTCAAAAAGGACATTAACCTGCTGGAGAAAATCCAGAGGAGGGCCCACAAAGATGATAGCTGGTCAGCAGCGTAAGGCATATGAGGAGAGGGTTAGGGCACTGAACATGTACTCCCTGGAAGACAGGAGAGAGGGGGACATGATTGGAACCTTTAAGTACTTGAAAGGGATAAATAAGGTTGATAAGGAGAGTCTCTTTAAGCTGAGTGGCAACCATAACATGAGGGGGCATAGTCTTAAGCTGGAGGGTGGGAGGTTTAGGAGGGAGGTCAGGAAGCACTTCTTCACAGAGAGGGCGGTGGACACTTGGAATGCACTGCCAGAAGAGGTAATCTCACTGGAGACAGTGGGCAGCTTTAAGAGAGGCTGGGACACGTATATGGGGAGTGTAAGGGTCATCGACAGGGAGGATGGGAGGAGAGGGGGGCAGGGGCAGTAGCTCAAGCAGTGGACCCTGCAACACGAGCAGACTTGATAGACCAAATGGCCTTCTGCTGGCTTCTTCATATGTTCGTAAGGTGGTCTTCCATGACAAACGTGACAACTCACACTTCTGCATCGGCTCGAATGGTTTATCCATGGGCACTGCCAGCACCAGCAGTAGGTCCCACGGAGGCGGTGATTTGCATACTGAAGGGGACAAATGGTGTAGGCCTTTGAAAAAGCCGTTGACCACCTTCTCCTGCACCACCATACCAGCCTTTGCCCAGTATACAGAGATGGCTGCCAGGTGTACCCTTAGAGCTGCTGCTCACAGTTCTGACTAAAATGGGGACCAAATGTAGTAGAGAATCAGAACTACAGGGCAGGCAAAGGGATCAAGCTCCTTCCTCGACACCAGAGTGAGAATCTCTTCCATTTGAATACATAGTCTGAGAGAAGAATCCTTTCAGGATGCCTCCACTATATGAAAGACGTCTCCCCAAAGGTTTAAAGAGCTAGTGTACTGCCTGCAATTAATTGTAACTTTCAGATGTAGTCAGCTATCACATCTTATATCTCAAGTATTTATTCTTTTCTGTTTGCTAATTATAAGATTTTCCACCTGGCAGTACTGGGGTGACTCTTCTGTGCAATTCCTACCTATCAAACTACTCCTTGGGGCCCAAATTAAAGTGCTTACCGTAGTCTCAGTCTACATCCCACCAAAAGACCAAGAGATTGGTCTCTGTGTGGTCCTGGACTTTGTAAGATCCCAACCTCCAAGATCTGAGATCCTCCTCCTTGGCGATTTTAATATCAACTGGCTTGCACCTGATGTAGGAACCCACAAAGATGCTATCTCTTCAGCTAACCTAACGCAGATGGTCGATTCCCCCACAAGGAAGAACTACAAGTCAGGTACTAGCACTCTCCTGGACTGGGTTCTTGCCAGCCACCCAACCCGTATCAACAACACCACTGTCCTCCCGGATTCCCTCAGCGACCATTCCCCTGTCATCTGCAACTGGTCAAATAAGTTTCGTAAGCCTCCTCCTAAAACCATTTCCAGCAGAGTCCTACCCAGTGGCCAACTGACCCATCTCAAATCCTGCCTTAGTCGGCAAGACTGGTCTCCCATATACAATGCACTGGATGTTGACTTGGCCCTTGATTATTTCATCACCACATTCAAAGCTGCCTGCGACTCCTTCGCCCCAGTAAAAAAAGCGCAAAGTCAAGGCACTCTCCAATCCCTGGCTCACGGCTGAGCTATTGGTTCAGTTAAAATCAAGGGACCACCTCTGGGCAATAACTAGGGCCACAGGTGCTCAACTGGACATTCAAAACTACAAACAGACTTGCAACAACTGCACAAAACAAATACGACTGACGAAAAGTACCTACTACAAGGAAGCGCTCACCAACACCTGGGGAGATGGGAGAGCTTTTTGGAACAATATAAGGGAAGTCACAGGGAAGCAGTCCAAATCCTCCCCAACCCTACTGATGGTTGACGGAGCCACCACCCTTGACCCGAAGGTCATTGCCAATACTTTCAATGCAGCCTTCACCGACCTTAATGCTGTTCTCCTCCGGACTTTTCTCTGAAACTGACCCCTGCTCTAAATTCCTACCTACCACCTCAAATCATCCTGGCTCCACTCACAAAAAGTCAAGGCGAATGACGTCCGCAAATACATAACAAAGGCTATCTTCAAGTCCAGAGCCAGTGGTGATTCACTGGAGCTTAAACTGCTATCTCTCACCCTTGAAGAGGTATTGAGCCCGCTTACCAGAATCTTCAACCTCTCCCTCAGCCACAGTCAGTTCCCAAGCAAATGGAAATCTGCTATTGTCACTCCGGCCTTTAAAAGCGGCAACAAGTCCACACATGGGAACTACTGGCCTATCTCTATATTACCCCCCTCTCCAACGCCCTTGAGCGCATTGTTGCTGACCAGCTTACAGACTACCTGGACAAATATATCATCCTATGTGCACAGCAACACGGGTTCGGGCAAGGGCACAGCATATCAACAGCCCTCCTGGAATTCACTGGAGTCCTTCACAACTCGGACAAAGGCCATCTAACTGGAGCCGTAATAATCGACTTGACTAAGGCATTTGACACTGATCTCCATGGCCTGCTTACCAAACAGCTGCTGAATGCCGGGCTCTCCCAGGACTCCACTGCATGGTTTAACAGCTACCTGGACCAGCGCTCACAAAGGTGAAAAATCTCAGGAGTACTCTCTGACTCCAAACCTGTTTGTTCAGGTTTCCCTCAGGGATCCACACTGGGCACACTACTTTTCAGCCTATTCCTGAACTCTCTTCCGCTATCCTGCCCAGAACAAATGATCCTCTATGCCGATAATGCTGTGCTTCTCACCCCCCATAAGGACCCACAACCCTTACTTCATAACCTTCAGCTTGCTTTCTCCGCTGTTGAAAACTGGTTCGCTAAACAAACTGGTTCTAAACTACAAAAAGACTAAATCTATGCTTTTCTGCAGCTCGCAAAGCAAACACAGGCGATACCCCCTTGATATCAATACAAGCGCTGGTAATACCCTCGAACAAGTGTCATCTTTTAAATACCTTGGAATCTCACTTGACCCTTGCCTATCTTATGGGACTCACATTGATAGTGTTGCCAGAGTGGTAAACGCAAGAATTGGAATTCTCTACCGAAATAGACCGCATCTTACCCAGGCAGCACTGAAGATTGCTATCCAGAGCTCTGTGGTCTCCGTCATAGACTACGGCCTCATAATCTATGGCTCTGCCTCTACTACCGCCCTCAGGTGCATAACGACCTCCCTAAACAAGGCCTGTCGACTGCTTACTGGATCCCACTGACTCACACATACATGTGAGCTTTACACTCAAATGGGATGGCTTCAACTCGCTAACCGCATAACATAGAAACATAGAATTTGATGGCAGATAAGGACCGCTTGGCCCACCCAGTCTGCCCACTTCCCTACCTAATGGATAAGCAACAGATCCTAGTTGACCAGCAGCCTACTTCTTTCTACCCCCCAACCCCTAGAACTGCCTTATGGCTGTCCCATGCATGCTTAAATTCAATCACTGTTTTTGACTCCACAACCTCCTCCGGAAGGCCATTCCATGCATCCACAACCCTCTCTGTGAAAAAATACTTCCTTACATTACCTCTGAGCCACCGCTGCCCCCTCTATCTTCAAATTGTGCCCCCTTGTTCTTGCACACCTCTTTTTTTGAAAGATACTACCCTCTTGGACTTTGTTGATTCCCTTGAGGTACTTGAACGTTTCTATCATGTCCCCCTCTCCCTCCTTTCCTCGAGGCTATACATATTAAGCTCCTTTAGTCTCTCTTCATATGTCTTCCGTGCAGACCCTGCACCATTTTAGTTGCCCTCCTCTGGACAGCTTCCATCTTGTCTATGTCCTTGTGGAGATTGGGTCTCCAGAACTGCACACAGTACTCCAGATGGAGTCTCACCAGCTGTCTGTACAGAGGATAACTTCCTGTTTTCTACTGGTGATGCCTCTCCATATGCATCCCAGTATCCCCCAGCTCTCCTTACTGCCCTCTCACATTGCTTGCCCACCTTAAGTCATCTGATATGACTACCCCTGTGTCCCTTTCCATTTTTGTTGTTGTTAGTATCTCACCCCCCATTGTGTACTCTTCCCCTGGGTTTTTGTTTCCCAGATGCATTACCTTGCACTTCTTAGCATTAAATCTAAGCTGCCATACATCTGACCATTCCTCTAACTTTGTCAAGTCCCTTATCATCCTTTCCACCCCACCTTGTGCATCAACTCTGTTGCAGATCTTTGTGTCATCTGCAAAGAGACATACTTTTTCTTCCAGTCCCTCTGCAATGTCACTTACAAAGACACTGAAGAGGACCGGTCCTAATACTGAACCCTGCGGCACCCCACTAGTAACCCCCTTTCTTCAGGTGGACTCCATTTACTATTACCTTCTGTGTCCTATTCTCCAGCCAATTCTTTACCCAGGCTATCATCTTGGGACCCACTCCCAGGCTGCTAACTTGTATATTAATCTTTTGTGTGGGACTAAGTCAAATGCCTGCTAAAGTCTAGGTAGGCCATGTCCACAGCCCCTCTCCTGATCTACTACTTTGGTCACCCAGTCAAAGAAATCTTTAGATTAGTCTGGCATGACCTTCCTGCTGTGAATCCATGCTGCCTTGGGTCCTGTGCCCCTCTGGCCTCTAGGTACTCGACAATTCTTTCCTTCAAGTAGTTCCATCATTTCCCTATCACTGAGGTTAAACTAACTGGTCTGTAGTTTCCCTTCTGCCCTGCTCCCACTTTTGTGAAGGGAAATCACATCGGCCCTCCTCTAGTCCTCAGGTACCACCCCATCCTCCCATGATTTGTTAAAGAGGGTAGTCAGTGGTGTCACTAGTTCTACCCTTAGTTCTTTTAGAATTCTGGGATGAAGTACCTTACCTACTTGATGGCGAAAAAAAAAATACGTTGGGCCTTACTCTACCTAGTGTCCAAGCCCTCCTGCACCCAAACACTAATCCTTGTAACACCAGAGGGTCTGAATGTCAGCTTCTACAGGTCCCCCGATGCCGCACCACTTTGGGCCAAAGATCCTTTGCACACCGTGCACTCAGCTGGATGAATGCCCTCAGCACTCACCTTCACCTCCTCACTGGGCATATTCAAATCAAGCCTCCATCATCATCTCACAGCCTCCAGCTCATGTGACTGCCACCCCTAACTTTCCCCTTCACCAATGAGATCAACCACACCCCTCTGATGTTCTCTGACAATGCCGTGAGCTGCTCTAGTCTCTTTTTCGGCTGCCACCCCCTTATCCTCTCACCCTTCCTCCCCGATTTCTTCTAGGTTTCTGAAATGATTCCTTATATGTGTTATTCATGTATCTTATTTACCATGATGCTGTACCTGAACTGATGAATATGGTTGTATGCTCTCTTTAATGTTATATGCCCTTATTTAACATGTTTAACATATACGTACTCTCCTGACATGGAACCTTTGTAAAAGAGCCTTGGCTCAAAGGTAATTGTAACCCTAGATCTAAATAATAATTAAAAAAAAAAAAAGGTGTGGAGCAGCACTCTATCAGGAGGGGAAAAAAGTCAGTTCTGTTCCTCCTACTACATCAACACTGAAACCGCAGTGACTGTGACATCACCAGTAACCAATGAGAACCATTTCTCACTGCCAGGTTTCACTTTCACATGAAGCAGCAGGGACTGGCTCTCCCTGGTTACTAGTGATGTCAATTTCTTGCATTTTGACTGGTAGCTTGTGAAAGTCACTGTTCAGGCTGCAAAGACTCAAGGTGTTTGGTCTCATTTCTGACGATGTAGTGGGAGGAAATTGACTTTTTTTTTCTTCCAGACAGAGTACTGCTCCACACATCATCCCAGTACTGCCAGGTGGAAAATGTTCTTATTTGCAAACAGGAAATAAAAACAATACTTCAGATACTGGAAGAGATAGCTGACAGCATCTGAAAATTACTACTAATTCCGAGCAGTACACTAGCTCTTTAAGGCCTGAAACTCCAGCTGCTCAGGTGCTAAGCTGAGAAGTGCAGGGACTGAAAGTCTGGGTGCAGCACTCTCCCCTCTGTTGTCAGCAGGTCAGGGTAGAGAGGCAACCACAATAGCAGCCTGCTGCTGAGGATAAGGAGATCCAGATATTGTCTGGGACAGTCTGGTACTATTAGAATCATCTGCACCTTGTTCTTCCAGGCCTTCACCACTAAGCCTTGTGAACAATGCAGAAGGTAGAGAAAGCGTATAGGAGGCCTGGGGTCCAGGGCCGACAGAAGGCACCCCCCTGCAGTATCTCAGACTGATGTGGGCAGGCACAAAACAGGCTGAGTTTTCTGTTCTACAACACAACAGTGTCGTGGAGGTACAGGTTAAGAAGCATAGGAAAACCACGAGCAATTTCAAAATTTGCAAGTAGCGTTTTATTATTAACAGCAAAATAAAAATTGTTCAGTATAACTATTTACAATGGCAGTAGAAACATAAAAAGCAGAGTCCTTCGTCTGAGTTTCTCTTTGCAATGTTCAATATCAGTCTTTGTCTCTCCCTCTTGCAAAACACTGCAGCTCTTTTTATAACAAAGGAGCTTGTTAAGAGAACATCCTGCTTCTCACACAGTGTTCTTGTTAGTTTCAGCAGGTGCAGCAAAAAGAACACTGTGACCCAGAACTGACCTCTTGTTGTCAGCATCTCAGAGAGTTTGCAAACCAGTTTCTCAGGCTAACCCCTTGAGTTCCAAATAGCTTTTTGCTATCATTTCAACAATATTTATTTATTTGTTTTTGGTAACCGGGTAGGTGCGCTAAGCATAGAGATGCTCATTTTCAGGCACAACCCGGGAGGGTACAAGGTGAATTAAATAACCAACAGTGTGAAAAAAATACGAGTGAAACAGAGGGTTGCAGGTCCAAATACAACTATATACACTTTCAAACAAAGGGATCCCATTATCGCATAGAGTTTTACACAGAAAGATATATATATATATATTTTTTTTATAACTGCAGATATGCAAGAGGGAAGACAAGACAGAAATAGCAAGGGAAGGCAGAGAGATAGCGAGAGGTGCAGAATTGCGAAATCGTCTGAGTGATCAGTTCCTAGCTCTCGAACATTTGGTTGTGCAACTAGACAGAGAAGACAGAAAAGGAGAGGACAGAACAGACCCTCACATTTAAACTCTTTCTGCATAACAAATGGGACAGAGCCTTATTCAACCCTGTCACATATCCCCCTTCTGTAAGCGGTAACCTGTTTTACAAAACAGGTTTCCAAAACGTTCTGTTAAATTCCCGTCTAACATTAGCTTATAAACTTTACAGTTCAGTACATATGCAGCATAGCAAATAAGTTGCAACTCACATTTTTTTCCAACCTTCGGAAGTCAATTCCTCACCCATATCTTGACAGAAAATCAGCATTGACATTCTCTTTCCCAGATTTTTGTATCACTTTAAATTTAAAAGGCTGTAATGTCAGGTACCACCGTGTGATTCTAGAATTTTTATCCTTCACTTGGTTAAACCAACAGAGAGGACTGTGATCTGTTACAAGTACAAAGTCAGCTCCTAGTAAATAAAACTTAAAAGGACTCCATGGCCCACTTTGCTGAAAGGCATTCTTTTTCAATGGTGGAGTACCTT
Organism: Neoceratodus forsteri; assembly: GCA_016271365.2. Lineage (NCBI taxonomy): Eukaryota > Metazoa > Chordata > Ceratodontiformes > Ceratodontidae > Neoceratodus > Neoceratodus forsteri. The sequence goes on along the minus strand of CM057452.1, from coordinate 910,431,871 downwards.
TTTCTCTCTGTCATGCAACTTCCTACTAATATACAGAATAGGATGTTCTGTCCCATCAATATTTTGACTCAGGACTGCACCTAGGCCAACCTGTGATGCATCTGTCTAGAACAAAAACTGTTTCTCAAAGTCTGGTCTTCTTAAAACAGGGGCAAACCATAAAGCAGCCTTAATGGCCTGAAAAGCCTCGACACACTCTGGAGTCCATTTCACATTATTTGAGAACTGTTTCTTTGTGAGTTCAGTGAGGGGAGTAGCTAACTTGGCAAAGTTGGGAACAAATCTCCGATAATAACCAGCCAGCTATAAAAATTATCTGACATGTTTCTTAGTTTTAGGGACAGGGCTGTTAGCTACAGCTTCTATCTTGGAAACCTCTGGCTTGACTTCTCCTTTTCCCAAAACACAGCCAAAATATTCAGTTTCCTGCATGCCCAATGCACATGTGGCAGGATTAATTGTCAGACCTGCCTTTTTGATCGACTGGATAACTGCTCGTAGGTGTTCCAGGTGGCTTTTCCAGTTTAGACTGTACACCACGACATCATCCAGGTTCACAGCACAATAACCAGTGTGAGGGGATACAATTATATCCATGTACCTCTAGAATGTAGCGGGTGTGCCATGTAAACCAAAGGGCATGGTTGTGAACTGGTAGAATCCTATAGGAGTGGCAAATGCAGTTCTGTCTCTGGATTCTTTAGCTAGGAGGATTTGCCAGTAACCCTTGGTGAGATCGAGGGTACTGATATACCTAGCACTTCCCAGTCTGTCCACCAAATCATCTATTCTGGGCATAGGATAACTGTCAAATTCTGACACTTGATTAAGTTTCCTAAAATCAAGGCAGATTCTTACACCCCATTCTCTTTTGTTTACAATCACCATTGGTGATGACCAAGTGCTTCTCGGCTCTTCTATGATACCCAATTCTATAATTTTTTGTACTTCCTTAACCACATCAGCTCTTAACTGCTCTGGTAATCTCTATGGCTTTTGTCTAATAGGGCGAGCATTCCTTGTCACTATTACTTTACGGTCAGCCTCTTTTCTTTTATAGTTTATGGCTAACTTTACATCTTATGGGCAGTGAGAATGCCCGATAAGCTATTCTTCAGAATACTTCTGATGGTTTGTCCAGCCTACTTGAGAGGTAGTGCTGGGAGAGATTATATTGGACATTCACTCGTGGAGGTGGGAGCTCTATAAGTTTCATTTTTCCTATATTTGAGACTTCTGGTGACTGCTCCTTACAGCTAAATATTCCTCTAATGCTACTATTAAAAAAATACATAATTTTTACATTTTTTATTTGGATTGTGGGGGGAATTACTGTTAGTAATGTATTAGTTGTATTTTAGGTTGGTGTGGAAGTTTGGGAAGGTGTAGTGGTGTAATAGGAAGTTGGTGTATAGTTTTTGTGTGTGTGTTTGTCTGGAGAGAAAGGCTGTGTGGGTGAGTGGTTGTTATGTGTGTTTGGACTATTATTTGAGTGTGTAACTGGTGGCTGGGTGTGTGGTTGTATTTTTGATATTTATTTGGTTTGTGCTGATTGTGTTGCTGTTCTGCTTTTAAAATGTGTTGGGGGGGGGCAGAAAGACGGTCAGGCGCTATTCTCCATCCAGGCTCAGGGACCTTTGCCCCTTTGTCAGCTGGAGCATACAATAGAAACTGTGCCCTGGTGATAGTTAGGAGAAAGAAAGGGGTGGAGCGAATGGAGAGGAGTGGTCGGATTGAGGTAGTCAGGACAAGGAGACACCCGGGGGCGAAATGGGATCAGAACAGTGGTCCTCCCTGTATGATTCCAATACCCAAGGGCTCTGCTGAATGCAGGCAGGTGGTGCAGTCTTCCTTGACTACTCATCCTAGTTGGATGGTATTATGTAACGCCATGTCCATCAAAAAGAAGACTGCTATTATATTAGATCTTGTTGGAACATCTGACTTGGCTGGATGAGAATGCGGGCCCAGTTCTTGTCTCAGCTGTTCCAGCTGGGTACTCGGTGATGCACTGTCTGAGGGTTGGATCGTAGGGGCAGGGGTGAAGCTATCTGTTTTAGACCAGAACTGGGACTTATGGAGGTACCAATGGGGTCCACCAGATCTTTGACAAGATCTGTGCACGTAAACAAGATAAAAGTGAATGTCTGTAGAATTAACAAGAGAAAACTAAATTATCAAGCCGCTAAATACTGGAATATGCTTCCTCATTCAATGAGAATACCACTTATAAATTTTAAAAATAAATCAAGGTTCATGCTTCCTATAGTATGTAATTGTTACTCTTATGTTTTAACATGTACTTCTGCATGTGCAATGCATGAGATGTTTTATGACTTGTATGTTTGTTATTGTAAATTGAAACGTAATGTATACATTTTTTATATGCTGAAACATCAGATACAGGGCTGTCTTGTAAACAGGGTTTATTCCCTTATGGCATGTAATTATCCTGTATAAAAATAAAATATTTTATCTATTTATCTAGCCCCTGAGTGTATCGTGGGTGTGGGGTGCAGGATATTGCTCATCTGCCATCCACCCAGAGATCGGAAAGACTTCCTGCAGGAAGTCACAGACTTCACTGTCGATGTGGTATTGGGATCCCCCAGATGGTTGATTCTGGGGGATTTCAACGACTGGGTCGACAATGAACTCTCACAATTTGGTTGAGATTTCCTCCAACTAATGACTTTGTTGGGCCTCATACAGGTTGTTACCTCCACAACCCACACTGAAGGTCACTTACTGGACCTGGTATTCCTCCAGGGGAATGGAAATATATGACTTGGTGGTGGAACCAGTCGGATGGTCTGACCATCACACCATAAGGTTCAGTTTTCTGGCTCACTCTAATAGGTCTGCCCCTACAGAGATGTTTCAGTACTACCCTTTGTGGGGTGTTACCCCAGATGGCATAATGGCAGCGCTGGATGTATAGGGTATCTCGACGGAGTGCATGTATCCAGAGGATCTGGTGCTTGCCTATAACACTGCGGTACCGGAGGCCCTGGATTCTATCGCTCCTGTTCGTGTTTATCCCCTCACCCTATGCCCAAGGTTTCCATGGTTTGATGGGAACATGAAGGAGTTGAGGAGAGCGGGACGAAGGTTAGAGAGGGCCTGGCAGAAATCGGGCCTGGAGGGCGACTCGCTTAGATTAATGGAATATTATACAATCTATCAATTGACAATCACCCGTAAGTAGGCAGAATTCCTATTCAGGAGATTGCCCCTGCACATAATCGCCCAGCTCAGTTATTCCGGACTGTGGACAGATAGTGCAATCCAATCTGTCATCAGTCTGGTCAAGCTTTTTCACAAGACAAGTATGAGGAGTCTGCTCGATTTTTTGCAGATAAGGTTGCCGCCATCAGGTCTGAGATCTGCCAGACCCCCTCTGTGGGGCACTGAGGTGGTTGGTCGCTAACACCTGGTTTGTTTGGATGGACTTTAGCCGGCTGGAACTCATGGACATCATGAGGGTCATCCAGACCTTGTGGACAACCAGCTGTAGTTTGGACCCAGGCCCTACGCGACTCCTTGTGGGTTGCGTGAGATCGGCCCAATCCTCACCAAGATAGTCTGGAATTTATTGGAGAGGCAGGATCTTTCTTGATCCCCTAAAGGAGGCGATCATGCAACCGCTCCTGAAAAAACTCTCCCTTGACCCGGACTGTCTGGCCAACTACAGACCTGTCTCTAACCTGCCTTTTGTGGGCAAGGTTATTGAGAAGGTGGCTGCGCTGCAGCTGGATGACCATCTCAAGACCCACGATGTTTATGATTCTCTCCAGTCCAAATTTAGGACGAGACATAGTACCGAGATGGCCCATGTCTGGGTACTCAATGATCTCCTAATAGTGAGAGATCGGAGGACTCGTTCCATCTTCATCCTCCTTGATCTCTCCACAGCATTTGTCACTGAGGACCATGGTGTGCTATTGGAGCATCTGCAGTTCATCAGTGGACTATCTGGCACTGTCCTCAGATGGTTTTGATCTTTTCTCGAGGGTAGGATTCAGACAGTTGTCCCTGGGATTTATTCCTCTGACACACTCCCCCCCATCCTGCGGGGTTCCGCAAGCTCCATTTTGGCACCATGTTGTTTGCTGTGTATATGCTGCCGTTGGGAGACATCGTTAGGCACTATGGTTTAAGTTTTCACTGCTATGCAGATGATACTCAACTGTACCTGTCCTTTGTGCCCCGGCAGGAGGATGCAGTCTCAGTATTTAACAACTGTCTCTCCAAGATCCAGGACTGGATGAGTGCCAGTTGGCTGAAGCTGAATTCAGATAAGACTGAGGTGTTGGTAGTGGACCCAGATCGTTGGGAGGTGGGTGTGTTAGCTAGACAGTCATCTAGGCTTTGGCTTGGGGATGCTCAGCTGACTACCTCACATCAGGTGTGTAACCTGGGCATTATTTCTGACAATGAGCTGACTCTGAAATCTCAGGTGTTGGCTGTTTTTGTTGACCTTGTTTTACCATCTGAGGAGTACTTCCCGGGTGAAGCATTTGGTTCCTCCTGATGATCTTTTCACTCTGTTCCACGCCTTTGTAACCACCCGCCTTGATTACTGCAATGTCCTGTACCTAGCACTGCCGGGGGCTGATTTCCGCCACCTGCAGGTGGTGCAGAATTTGGTGGCCAGGCTTGTGACTGGTACTTCCAGGACTAGTCACACTACACCTGTGCTCCGCGGACTGCACTGGCTGTCCGTACAGTGGCAGATCACCTTCAAGGTCGGCTTATTGACCTACAAAGCCCTACAAGAGCAAGGACCCCACTGCCTGAAAGATCTTCTTTGTCCCTACTGCCCATCCCAACCACTTCGATCCACTGATGAGGGATTACTAGAGATTCCCAGGGTGCATTTGAAGACATCTGGGTTTGCATATGTGGCCCCCTCCCTGTGGAATTCTCTACCTCTTCGGGTGAAGGAGTACCTGATCATCCAGAGTTTTAAGTCAGCCCTCAAGAATCATTTATTTAGCTTAGCTTTCCCTGACAGTGCTAGTGCCAGCTAATAGAATTTAAGAATTGATGTCACTGCTGACTATTAATTAAAATGTCTCATTTTGGGCCGGCCCGCTGGCGCAGAGGCACGGTGGTCGTCTGTGCGCCCGGCGACCGGGTTCAGGAACGAACAGAGTCTAAGGGTCAGCGGGGAGCAGGACTGATCATCCGTGGGACTGCTCTCCTGCTCTGGGGGAAGGGGGTCAGTGCTCAGCGCAAAGCGTGGACCCCAGTGGGGCTGGAGGGTACGCCACAAGCGCTCTGGCGCCTGCTGGAAGGGGGCGGGCGGACGCTGGCTGTCACTGCATGTCCCTACTAAGCCGAAAAACCACAAGGAAAAAAAATCTCTCCCCGGCTCCCGGCTAATGAGCCGGGCTCCAGATGGCTGATTCCTCTGGCCACCTAACTCCGCTATGGTGGCCTTATTCGGGAGGGTCAGTCCTGAGTATGGGGGTCAGTGATCGGTAGATGAACTCGTCACAAGTTAGGGGAAGCTAGGCAAAACAGATAAAAAAGTCATTTTATTCACTGATTTTATGATGTATTTTGAATATGCGTTTTTTATTTGTATTTGTTTTAATGAAATTTTGTTCAGCGCTTTGATCTTTGGAAAGGCGCTTTAAAAAATAAAGTTTATTATTATTATTACATGCTCTACACCTTTAGCTCGGCCTAGCACTGTGATAAAAGTACTGTTAAATGTCTTTAGCAATTTACGAATTTCTGCAGTTTGTTCAGAGGTTAAGGAAACATTCACCTTTACAGCATCAGCAGTTATAGCTTGTTCCAGTCTATCATCAACTACATCAATATATTCTCGATCAGTTTCTGGTAAAACCAGCAAAACAGCTTTCGAGGTTTTTTTCAACCCATTTCTTGAGAAGGTTAGCACAGTACACCTTAGTAGGATTTTTCCTATCAGGGAGTTCAATCTCATAGTTACCGTAACTGTACCAGTACGTCTAAGCACTTTATAAGGCCCTTGCCACTTCATTAACAGTTTATTTTCCATAGCGGGTAAGAAAAAATTACTCGCCGAAGTAATGTTGTTTCTTCTAATGGAGTCGTGCTGTATTCTGACAATATGCAGTTAGCCCCAGCACTTTAACTGCGCTGGAGAGGAAAAGGTCAACCCTAGGCAGAAGCACAGAATGCTGAGCTCAATTTTCAAACCTCTGTCCCCGGTACATTTTAATGTAACAGTCAGATTCTTACAAGCACTATGCTAACTAACTAATAGCTACAGAAATTGTTTTGAAATTTTTAGCCACAGGCCACAAATACTTGGGTCCAGAAAGACTGAAGCTGAGAACTCAAGAAGAACCTTATGTAGATAGTGATAACAACAATAAACAACAACTCAAAAAAATACTCAACCTAGCCAGGATGGGTGAGAAAGGTACACCTCTGGGGTGCAACACTGTACCTGACAACCCACATCCCAAAAACCAGGTTCTGAGAGGGGAAGCAGGGAGGGAGGGAGGTCAGAATATAGGAAGACTACATTAGAAGAAACAACATTACTAGGGTGAGTAATTTTTTCTTCAAACAACATGAAGTCTTGCTGTATTCTGACAATATGCAGACTACCAAGCAGATCCCCCCCGGAGGAGGGGGATCACAGAACCTTACTTTGGGAACAAGCTCTGCTGTGACAACCCTAGCATTACTTCTGGTCTGAGTGTCCAGAGAGTAATGCTTGGTGAATGTATGAACTGTTTTCCAGGTGGCTGCTTTACAGATTTCCAAGAGAGGAATATCCCTAGCTGCTGCCAAGGAGCAGCCGTAACCCTGGTCGAATAAGCCCTCAGGCCTGAGGGAGGCTCTCTTCCCAATTTTGTGTAGCAAAAACTGGATACAAAAAACAATACACCTGGCAATAGTTCTTTTGGTGGCAGGTTTACCTTTTCCCACTTCTCCATAAGTGAGAAACAACTGAGTACAGCCTTTCCTATGGGCCTTGGTATGCGCTATATAATAGCGTAATGCCCTTTTTTACATCCAGACTGTGCAATCTTTGCTCACCTGAAGAAGAATGGTCAGGGAAAAACACAGGCCGAGACATGGATTGGTTAAGATGAAAATCTGAAACCACTTCAGGAAGAAATTTTCTGTTCGTTCTAAGGACCACCTTATCTTTATGAAAGGAAATGAAGTCAGTTTCCACTGACAGGGCCTGCAATTCACTGATTCTCCTGGCAGAAGTAATGGCTACCAGGAACACAGTCTTCCAAGTCAAGTACTTTGGCTCAGCTGAGGACAAAGGTTCAAAGGGGGGCTGCATAAACTGCGCAATACAGATATTCAGATCCCAAGCAGCAGTAGGCTCCCTAGAGGGAGGGCTGATATGAACCAGACCTTTGAAAAACTTACTGAACACAGGATGAGAGGCTAGAGAAGATACTTTCCCTGCAGAGAGAAAAGCAGAGACAGCTGCTAAATGAACTTTAAGAGTAGCAGGCCTGAGGCCTAAACTATTCAGATGGACCAGATAATCCAGGGCTGTGGCAATGCCAGCCGAATCTGGCTGAATATTCCTCTGATAACACCAAATGTTGAATCTCTTTAATTTGGAATTATATGTCTTTCTGGTGGAAGGTTTTCTAGAAACCTTAAGGATATCCAGTGCACCTTGAGAAAGATGCAAAGCTACATACTCTAGCTCTTCAGGAGCCAAGCCTCGAGTCTGAGAGACTGGAGATTGTGGTACCAAATCCTCCCGAGAGGAGGTCAGGCGGTCGTGCCTCCTGGGAAGAAAGACAGGAATTATCACTGCAAAGGACAGCAACGGGGGTACCATGGTTGCCTGGCCCAAACCAGAGCCACCAGGATCACTGTGCAGGGTTGAGACCTGATCTTGATCAGTACTCTGAATATCAGAGGGAAAGGAAGGAAGACATAAAGAAACCTGTTTGTCCAATTTAACAGGAGAGCATCTAGAGGAATAGACCCCAGGACTGGAGGTCTGCAACAGAACAGTGGAAGCTGATGATTGTCTGGTGCTGCAAAGAGATCTATCTCTGGAGTGCCCCACCTCTTGAAAATGACCTGAATGACATGACAGTTCAGGGACCATTCATGGTGACCTTGAGAGATTCTGCTGAGGGCATCTGCCAGCACACTGTCCTTCCCTGGAAGATGCACTGCTATCAGGGAAGTCTGGAGAGAATAGGCCAGCAACCATGCCTTTATGGCCTCTGTGTACAAGGCCGTGGACTGGGTGCCCCTCGTTTATGTCCCACATGGTGGTGATGCCGTTTGTCCTGACTTGCACCACTTTACCTTAAACTGATTCTAAGAATGCCTGAAGGGTTTGAAACACAGCTCTGAGTTCCAGGAGATTGATATGAAGGAGAGACTCCTGCTGTGACCATGTGCCCTGCACAGTGAGGTCTCCCAGATGGGCTCCCCAACCCAGAAGAGAAGCATCTGTGTTGAGAACAACTGAAGGTGTCTGATGGAGAAAGGGGACACACTGTCCGAGACTGTTCTACTCCAACCACCACTGGAGAGCCTGGACAAAATTCTGAGTCACTGGCATTAACTTGGTGAGATGATCCTTCCTCTGGGACCAGAGGGACCTTAGGTGGAACTGAATATCCCTCATCTGGAACCTGGTCCCCTGCAGTGGAAGCTGCCATGTGGCCTAGAAGTTGGAGATAATGCCTGGCTAGATGAGACACCAAAGGTCTGAAAGAGACGGCCAGATCTGTGAGAGCCTTTACCCTTGAAGAAGGGAGGAAGGCCACTGCCCGAACAGTATCCAGTTCTACTCCTACAAAAGTGAGAAGCTGAACTGGTTCCATAACTGACTTGGCTAGATTGAGAAGAAATCCTAGGGAACCCAGAAGCCTTTGGGTAACAGCCACAGCTGACTTGACTTGGTCTGAGGACTGGCCTACAATGAGCCAATCGTCTAGGTAAAGAAACAATGAAATGCCCTGCCTTCTGAGGAAGGCTATAACCACTGTCAGACATTTTGTAAAGACTCTTGGAGCAGATGTCAGGCCAAAGGGCACTGCTCTGAACTGGTAATGGTCTGAAGGCAACTCAAACCTGAGGTACTTTCTGTGGGAGCACCTGATAGGGATGTGAAAATTGGCATCCTTGAGGTCCAGGGAAGCTAGCCAGTCTCCTGGCCTCAGAGAGGGCAGAATTATTCCCAGAGTCACTATTTTGAATTTCGGCTTTGTAATATGTTTGTTCAGATACCTTAGGTCTAGGATGGGTTGCGATTTCCCTGTCTTTTTTGGGGTAAGGAAGTATCTTGAATATAAGCCTTTCCCTCTGTTGTACTTGCTCCACAGCGTTCAGGAGCAACACTGCAGAAACTTCTGCCTCTAAAGCAACTGTTTTCAGTGGTGTGGCAGGTCTGAAGGATCTTGCTCGGATTTTGGGAAATCTCTTGAAGCTGAGAGAAAGTCCCTGGCTTATTACTTCCAGGACCTATTTGTCTGAAGTGATAGACTTCCATGCCTGGAAGAAATAAGCCAGCCTGCCCCCTACTGGAACAGAGGAGGTGTCCCGGTCTGACACATCAGGGTGTCTGTTAGGCAGGAGCCTTAGGCTGTGAAGAGGATGCAGCCCTGCTTATCCTTCTTTTGCCTCTCCCTCTGAAGAAACCCTTCTGCTGGAAAGAAGAGGAAGCCTGGGCTTGGTAAAAAGGCCTGTGAAAAGGCCTGCCCTTGCCAGCCCTAGACTGTTGCTTTTGTGGAGTGGTTTGCCTTTCCTTGGCCACTGCACTCCTGTAGGTGGTCCTGTATTCATCCATCTTTTTTTATATACGTCAGTTTGCTCCCCAAACAGTGTGTTGTCTGTGACAGAAAAATCCACAGCAGCCACTGCACTTTGCATAAAGGCCTGAAGCCAAGTGAGTCAGTCACGGGTAATGGAGGTGACAGACAAGCAGGCTGCTGGCCAAATCATAGACTAGAGACACCACAGTTGGCGGAGTGCAACCTGCAGGGAGGACAAGGGTTTCCTGGTTAATCGAGGGTGGGAGAACTACTTTACACCAGGGCTTGCACTGGATCCCGAGACTGAAGAATGGCTGAGGTCGGGTCATGTGGGCTGCTTAAGGGAGGGCTGCTCAAGGGGACTCAGAGTACCAGGTCAATTACTGGTGCTCATTTGGGCTGAATGCTCGAGGCAATTGGGGGGGTGGGGGAGATGGAGGTTGCACGACACAGAACTCACAAAAAAAAGACACACGGTACTGTTGAGCCCGAGCTGAGTGGCAGCAATTTTTCCTAGCTCTAAGGATGAAGATCTAAAAAGTCCAAAACTAACTGTTTACAGCGTTTTTTTTTCCAGCCAAACTACTATCATTTTTGAAAAGAACAGCTAAAATTGTACTGGATGGGCAACCCAAAAAAAGATCGTGGTGGAGGAAAAGGGAGTGGAACCCTGCAGCCTCCAAAGTCAGATCAAACAGCACAGGCCACAAATTCAGTAGAAGCCGAGGAAACCATGTCATCTCTGGGACACAAACTGCAGAGACTGATATCTTTAGTTTACGACTTAAACTCTCAAATGGACTCTTCTGGGACGAGAGTTACAGCGGTGGAGACAACAGTCGATCAGCTCAAAACTGAATTTGGCGATGCTAAGAGGCAAATGGACTCTGACTTGGCCGCAACCTCACTGCTGATCAAACAAAATGCCCATTTTAGGGCTCGTCTGGAGACACTCGAGAATCAAACTCGAGCCTCCCATGTTCGCATACGTGGCCTTCCAGAAGGGATAGAAGGCAATCATCCCCTTTTATTCCTGCAAGATTGGTTTAAAGAGAAACTCGTAGTGGAAGGGCAGGATCTTCAATTTAACCTGCAAAAGGCATATTGCATCCTCCCCGTGGTTTCTGAGAGCAGTCTGATGGCCTATGTACTTTCCTTGGTGGTAACAGACGGAGTGGGGACCAGAGATAGGATCCTAAGGCTGGCGAGGCAGGCGGGCCCACTCACCCAAGATGAACACTCAGTATACTTAATTCCTGACATCAGCTAGGCGACCAGAATGAGAAGGAAAAAATTTGACGGAGTTCGTCAGAAGTTGCGAGATGCCTCAATACCTCATGCAATGATTTTTCCTGCTAAACTCCGAATTGTTCAGAACGGTAAGGTGTGGATCTTCTCTGACCCTACAGAAGCGGGCAAATTGGCCGCCCGCTATCAACCCCCAGACATCGGAATCAGAGGCTTTCAGATGGAAATGGGAGCTCCGATATGGAAAACTAGGAAGAACCTTGAATTGAGCTAAGTATAGCTTGGGCTACATATAATTATCATCAAGCCCGTCACTGCTGACTCGTGTGTAGAGTCAAGACTTTTCAGATTGTGATCTTTTTGCAGTTTGTTATATTACCTTTCATAGGGCTGAAGTTAATGGCTCTCCCTTATCATGAGGGAATTCTATCAATCCCTTTAACGAGTTGAACCCACTATGATTTAAATGTTAAAGCTGACAAAAATCGAGGCGTTGTTCATTGTTAATGATCTATATATTAAATGGCTGAGTTGGAATGTTAATAAGTAGACTAATAATACTGTACTTAACATGCAAGTTGAAAGTTAGAAATTCGTGTAGGCCTCTACTTATGTAACAAACAGTTGGACCGATAAGGTCTTACTGAATGGATCTTGCTGCTTTATACAGGGTTCATTTCAGATATTTATCTATGTGGAACACTGACCCATTGGGCATAAAAAGTAAGGGTTAAATGAAAAAAAAAACAATGGGTCGTATATTGTTCAGCTGAGCACAGATTCATAAAACAGCTATTTAAAACCCCTATAATAGTGAGCAGGTTGTCCCCAAGGTGGAAGAAAATGTGGGTCAGAATTAAAAACCGTGTGCCAATTGTCCCAATCCCCCACCCAAAAATGAACCCTGCTTATATTTTTTCCAAACGTATATCACACTTATTAAGGTTATAGTATGACACCACTAGCCTTATTAATAGGGCGTGCTTTATGCGGGACTTATGCTTGGGACTTCAGTTAATTGCTACAGTCATACTGCTCATGGGCCTTTTTTGCAGCATATACTCGGATTTTATTTAGCTTTAAAATGAGCAATTCTCCCCCAGATGTGGTACAAGAATATCTTAAGACACACTCATCTTTTAATTAAGGAGGCTGCGACCTCCGATTGATAAATGTATTAATGTACTGGACTGTCTTCGATATGGATTGTAACTCTGTTTTACAAAGAGAAACTAATAAATATAAAGCATAAAAAAAGAAAAAGACACAGGCAGGTTCTTCCAGCACCCCCCCCGGACACTTTTTAAAATTTTTTTACTGAGTACTAGGATTACAAATACCTTTGAACCAGAGGTTCATTTACAAAGGTTCCACAACAGCATAACATTGCAAAAACAGACAGTTGAGAATATAATACAAATATAAATTGGTATAAAAATACATTAACAGAAGATTTGTGAGGTGCAGTCAATATGGGACAGGTTTCTGTATCATGACCCATGCTGAGAATTCCAGAGATCATATTTACCCATGTGCTCATTAATTTGATCACTAACAATTCTTTCCAATACTTTAGACAGGGGAGCGAGAAGAGATACTCGATGGTAATTATTCAAATCAGTCTTTACTCCAGCTTTAAATATAGGCTTAACTATGGCACATTTCCACACAAGTGGAAAGACACTATGACACAGAGAATAATTGAACAATTTTGTAAGGGGAACTACAGTAGCATTAGCAACCTTTTCGAGCATCCAAAAGTCAACAGAATCAAGACCAGAGTGGAGACGGGGGTCCATTTTACACAATTATTGAAAAAACATCTTCTGGTAATAGAGCATGAAAATAAAATTTTGGAATGCAGACACCCAGATAAAAATCTGGCAGAGGCTCCTGTGGCACAGAAGCAGGAAGGTGCTCCAATAGCTCTCGCCTTACCCTGCGGTAGAAAAATGAGCCCCCTGGAAGAAGAGTTATGCACCTTTCATCAGGCCAGAGGTGCCAGCTGAGAAAGCAAAGCCATGCCGTCAGCTTGAATGCAGACTGGAGTTCCCAAAAACATGAAGGCCATCATTGGTATCATACTATGCCCTTGACTGGTGCCTCACCAACTCCAGGCCCTTGGCAGAAAGGCAAATGGCTTGCCTGACTAACTCTGAGTGTGGCATGGCAGCTAGGAGCTGTCCCAGCTGCCCCCACAGGTGCTTATTTTACGCTGCCGTGTGTGCAGCAATCCATATCAAAGCATGGGTTGAGGTAAATACCTTCCTACCACAGGCATCTACCTGAGCACTGTCAGCCTGCGGTCGGTCACACACCAGGTGCATAGGCCCTGTGAGGACCTGCAGGTTATCAATCCCTGAGGTAGGATGAGACACTGTCCCTGCAGAACTCGTGGGTGCGCAATACTGAAGCTGGACATTCCTCGGAGTTGCAGGGCATGAGAAGGGACATCTCAAGGCTGCACTTGAACACTACTTGAAGGCTCTAGGCCAGGAAGGAAAGTCAGAGACTGCACGGTTGAAACCCCCAAAGAGTCCCAGCTGCAAGGACATGGTACTGTGACTTACGATGGTGAGGACATACAGCACCTGCAACATGCCCACCAGGAATCACTGATACAGAGAGTAATCAGAGGCTGAGAACATATGTAGGATGATTCAATGCCCTCTGAGGAGGATGTGGCTAGAGAGTGGCACTGAATGCAGAAGGCATTGTGCCAGAGGGCCAGGTTGGTACTGAACCTGGTTGGCATGCCCATGGTAGTGGAACAAGGCACCAGCTGCCCCTTCCGTGTTCACTTCAGGTGACTGGCCCTAGAAGGCCCTGATCCCTGGCAATTCAGGCAGAGGTGTCAAAGGCCCAAGAGGAAAGCGGGAGCTAGGGGTTCCAGGGCCTAAGCCTGCGCTGCAAGGTTCCTCAGGGGACTTCACCAGGGGGAAGGGCCTGAGATGACCACCCTGACAAGGTCAACCTACAGAAGTGGAGTGACCAGGTTGATGTCTATTTTGGGGGGGGGGGGAGACAGGTGATGAGAGTGGAGCCATGCAGTCCCCTTACAGTGGTTCCAGTCCTCACCAGTGGAGGGCTCAGCACATGATCCAGAGAAGACCATCTCCTGGTCATCTTCCGGACCCCAGCCAGTGCTGCCTCCAGCACCAGGCCCAGGGACTGGCCTAGAAATGGGTTCACCTCTGGCTATGCAGCTATCATCACCCTCAGTGCCAGACCTGGAGCTGGGATAGATACTGACCCCGAGACCATCACCAGGGGCTGGCCCAGTGCAGCAAATGGCCCAGGACCAGGGACAGGCCCAGGGGTGACACTGGCAGCATGTCCAATGTTGGGGCTGCGTCAATCCCAATCCCATAACCATGAGGACTACTATGGGGACACCACCACCACCACCACTTCAGCAACCGGACGCCACATGGCCTCAGGGCTAATCCTTCTCCAGAAACCACTAACAGTGTCAGGAGGAGAACAGGTGCCATGGCTGGCACCACCCCTGTCACAGACACTGTGAACAGTGTCAGAAGCCAGGGCAGCACCAGGCTGCAACATGAAGGTTTCTGCCAGTGTAGACTGAGTGTATAGCTTTAGCCTCAGCACCAGGTATGTCTGCTGCTCGAGGCAGTCATACACGTGTGTGTTTGTGTGTATACACGGGTGTGCAGCTGGCAGCCCAGAAAGAGCCGGCTGTCCACCAGAGCCACCCACCAGGGCCCCCCATGCCTCAGCAAGGTTGAGAAGGATTCTGCGCTCCAGCAGCACAAGAAGTGCTACAAAGGGTCCCAGAGACCATGCCTTGGCCTCACATGTGTGATGCCTGCCTCAGAAGGTGGGGATCGGCGCAAACAGTCTTTATTACACGGATTTCTAACATTTGGCGGTCCATGGAGAAGAAGCAGGTGTGGCACTCATCCATGTTGTGAAATGAGCCAAGGTAGGTCGAGCAGCACTGATGCTAATCTGTCCTCATGATGGGTTTCCCACAGAGGCAGTGACCCTTGATGGGAAGCTGACGTTGTTTCTTTGACTTCTTTGCCCTTCATCCCTTTATCAGGTTTCAATATCATAGAAAATAAAATAAAAAAAAAAAAAAAGGACAGTACCATGAATAGTAGAATAGTATACTTTTGGTGATGTGACAGAAGAAGTTAGACGACGGTCGACAAACTAAGGTGCCATCACTTCCACAGTGGGCACTCGACAGCGGGAAGAACAGAACTGAGGTGTGTGAGGGAGCCAACGATGGCTACTGGCTAGCGTATGACACCCCATGAAGTGCACAGGTGCCATAAGTGGGCAACGCTGGCTCCCTGCAAAAAGATGTGCTCCTGTGAGGTCTTAGTGCCTTCTGCCTAAGAACCATCAGTGTGACTCAGTTGTAAAGAATGATTCTTGGAAAATCATGTCCTGGAGGTCCAAGAAGAACAACCACATACCCTGCTCCAGAGATAGTACAATCTGATCCAGTGTGACAATCCAGAACTTGTGCTTCTGCACAAACTTGTTCAGGTTGTGCCAGGACACCCCTTTTCAGAATCAGGAAGTACCTGAATACAGGGAGGGACAAATTTATTTATCTACTTATTGAAAATTTCAAAGAATACCTTTGAGCACGAGTTCAGGTAGCGAATTGGCCAACAGTCATTTAACAAAACTGGTTTGTCTACCAGATTTTAAAAGTTATTGGGCAACTGTTTACCTGTCCACAAATTGACTTTTGAGCCCTTAAAAATTAATGGCCACTAAAAATACTGATTTGGCTACCAGATGTTGGAAGCTAGTGGCCAAACTGACCACCACCTCACAAACGTTTGTCTCACCCTGCCTGGACATGTAGTCCTGAGTGGTTGGGACCCAACTCTATCACCGAGTGCTCCAGGAGCTGGCTGAGTAATGTCGGCCCTTAAAGCAGACAGCATACCCTCTGGCACCCCCGACTCCCAAGGGGCTTGGGCTCAGTACAGTAAGAGAGTTTCGAAGTCCAGAGGCAACTCCTTGCCCAAGACTTCTAACGCCCACTTGTCTGAAGCAATAGACCACTGCAGGAAGAAGTGAAGCAGCCAACCCACGAGTGAGAGCTGGGGCAGGGACTGGACAGAAAGGGTAATGGTACTCCACAAACCTTACTTTGCAGCCTTGGAGCTGGCTCCACAGGCTGGGCACTGGCAGCACCTCCATGCCACAGTCCCGTTTCTGACCCAGGCAACTGATCTGGGGTTTCAGATGCCAGCACTGAGCCTCCTGCTGCTGGCTTGGACTGTTTCAGGACTTTCTGGGATGAAGCCATGGACTCCAGGGTGTCAAACTTCTCAGTATGCGTGAGATGTCCATAAACCCCAGGGCTAAAGAGGTCAGTGCTCAGGAATGAGACACTGGTCAGCTTAAGCTGGCCTTCCGCCATGAAGGTGGACAGGTTCTATGGCACATGAAGACGGCTGTAGCCAACTCGGCACAGGAGTCAGTCGTGTCTAAGACCGTTTGGAGCTGGTGCTTCGTCAGCATACGGACTTGGTCCCGGAACTGATGGGCCACCTGCTGCTTATCAGTAGGAAGCAGAGAGAAGAGGAGCCCAACAAGCCCAAAGAGAGTGTGTCTGATGTTAGCCATCATCACTGCATAGCTGACCTGTGGGAAATCAAGCAAGGACACCACATAGACCCTCCAAGGCCACATAATCCAATTCCTTGGATTCTTACTGGGTGGCTTATTCATGTCCCCTTGGCCCTTTGATTTGTGAAATGCAGAGTCAGAGGACAGTCCCTCAGTGGAGGGGAGGACTGAGAATCCTGAAGGAATGCACCTGGGACTTCATACTTGTGGACCGACTGGGTGGGGGTGCCAGGCAGGACAATGGGTGCTGCAAAAGCTCCAGAGCCGGTTCCAAGGTGGTCTTGGCCAACAGGAAGGTGACCCCAAGGGAACAGTCCCTATCAAGGATGTCAGTGAATGGGTATTTAGCCTGCTTCTGAACTGGCTCCAAAGGAACCTCCATGGATTCAGATATCAACTGGAGAAATGCTCCAAAGGAAGTTGAGCCCGGTGAGGCCAACTGACAGTCCACAGAATCTTGAGTCGAAGAGCTGCATTTTACTTGAGGTTATCAAGGACTCGCACTCGGGAGTCCAGTGACTCACTGAAAATTGCTGTGGTCCACTTCTCATGGTGTACCACCCTAGGGTCTTCAGTGACTTCTATCGACAAGCAGCCCAAAAGACTGGTGGGCAGGCGGGACTCCTTGGTGGGTAGCCCCAACCCACAAAACTGAGGAGACGGAGGCTCCACCAGCAGTGGAGGAGAAGCAGACACTGTGGTCTGCTAGGTCACCAAAATGGAAACGGCCGGAGGAGACCAAGAGACTGCTAGACTCAGCAGCAGAGTCCTGCCCCACCCTGTGATATACCACTGCTGCCACATAAGGTCTGTGTAATGTAGCTGATGATGGTGTCGACTTCTACCCTCCCTGGAGGATGACAAGGGTAATGAACATAAGAGACTGACATTTACTGGTAGAGCAGGATCACTGACCAAAAGGTCAACAGTGGTGCATGTCCACCGGGGGCTTAAGGCAGACCACATGCTTCAGTAGCAAGACCACTGTGGGCCTCGGAGGAAAGACCACGGGGGTAGGTACCTCCCAAGATGGCTTGGTTGGGGGCACCCCAGAGGCAGTTCCTTCTGAGTAAGGACCTGCAGAACCGGGGTCTGAGAGATCAGTGACTCTTCATCCACCTCCTACAACAGCCAACTGACAAGCTCAAGAAATATCTCTACCACTGACTAACGAGCTGGGGTTATGTGGTGAGATTACTATGGAACCTCAACCTGCCCCTCAACCAAAGGGAGCTTGATCAGGGTAGACTGGTCAGGGGAATCGAGGTAGTGGGAAGAGTGTGACCCCACGACCTTTGACGGTGATGCTTCTTGTGCCTCTTGTAGAAGGGAGGGCTCTCCCAGAAGGTCTGGAGGGCCAAGTACACTTCAAAGAAATCATCCGTGAATGTCCCTCTGACACTGGGTCTAGCCAGGACCATTACAAGGACCAAGGATGACTCACCCCAGCCAGCCCTCCTCTTAAAGGGCTGCACGCTTGGCCGCTGACCCAGCTGCAACAGAGGGTGGTCTGCACTTCTCAGGCCTACCAAGGAGAAGAATAATTACTTACCACAGTAATGCTGGGGTCTAGTACGAATTCCTGACTAATTATCCTGACGCACAACTCCCTGTTCTTCTGATTATCAATTGCCCACGCAGTTCATTTTACCGTTGATGCCTGTCCCCGAATAGTCATCTGCCTGCCTCAGTCTGCCTATCATTTTTGATATCCCACCTGCTTTTTCAGTTTCCCCGCTCCAGTCTGCAGAAGCTGAATCATTAAGACAGTGCACAGACTAGCACAGTCCCGCACTGTTAACTGATCTTGGATGCTGTAAAACCACTGAGGAAATGATTCTGTTTCGTTACACAGTCTAATTCTGGCTGCTGTAATTTTTTTTTAGTTTTCCCACTCTAGTCTGCACACCTTGTATTTAGTTTTAAATACTACAGGTCTAGGCAGAAGCTGAATCATTTAGACAGCAGCATGTGGTCGCATTACTCCAGACCCTCAACATCACTGGTCTAATTCATGGACTTGCACTCTTAGTACATTCCTTGACTCTGCAACTCCTCAACACATACAGTGCATCAGTATTTCTCATACTGTCCCATCTCTGTTTCTGATTTGCCATCACTAGCCGTCACTCACACAGAGCTTATTTGGGGACCTGAACTCAATATCTGAATGGCTAGCTGGTTTCATGCTCAAAACACATATATAAAGCCACAAGTTATGAAAAATGAAACAAATGACACAAGATATGCACTAGATGGGTTTTATATTCATATTTTTATTAAATCAGCACAGAAGAACGTAGTTTTGCCATTGATCTTGACGTTCCTGAGGCACACCTGAGCTAGTCCTTATTTGATGGGTAATGAACATCTACCAAGTTCTTATTGCTCAATTGAACTAATTACTCTTGACACACACTGCCTGTTTTTTTTCAGTCACTTGATATTGCCTTATTGAGCTAGTGAAAATCTTGAGAGGTTTCTTCCTTAACTTCAACAGAAAAGAATTAAAGCAGGAAATTACCACCTGAGTCAGTATCTGTATTTAGTTTCCTTTTTCAATGCTCTGAATTGGGAGTTTGTTGTTTTCTTTTAATGTTTGACATATATGGTACTGAGAAAAATACAGCAGACCATCTGGGACTCCCACTCCAGTGTGGCCTGAAGCAGCGTAGCCTTTATATGTTTTATTTTCCAGTGACTGCAGATTGTTAGCTTCTTGCCAACATTTGGGAGAGGATAGATCGGTCTGTCAAGCACAAGAAAGCCTTTATTAAAAAGAAACACCTGAGCCCTAACGTCTTCATCTGCAGTACAACACTGCTATAGTATATAATTATATCATGAATAAATATTGTATTTCTCACTACTTTTTTTTTTTTTCTGTTAATTTATTTTTTCCTTCGTGGTCCCTGGCGGCCGTTCCTCCCGTTGGTCTCCCAGCCCCGTCCCCCGCTCGCAGATCAACCCCTGGCTTTCCCCCCATGGTGGGGATCCCTCAACCCGCATCACACTAGGATTCGGTGCCGGTGGGTTGATGCCGGTCGCGGGGGCAGAGCCTGCGGGGACCGACCATCATGGAGAACGCTAGGACCATTTTCCCCAAACCGAGGGCGTGCAATAGCGTCCAAGAAGCTCACGCTTGCAGCTCCAGTGCGTGTTCCTCTGAATATCTGCCTCGGCTTCCCCTACTGTTGCCTTGACGCCCCTACCTCCCAGCCGCGCTGAAGCCAGTAGTGCACGAAACCAGCCCCCCTCCCGGAGGACAGCAGTCCTAAGGGCCTCGAATCCTTCTCCTCCCTGCTGACCCCCTGGCGGTCTATGCTCGTTCAAGCGGGTCACTGGCGTGGCGCGAGTAAAGTGTCCAGCGCCTCAGCACCACTGGGCCGGCTTGTATTTCTTACTATTTAATTTGATGGGGGTAATATCTCTTCATGAGAGTTGTGATGCAAGCAATAAAGAGAGTGCATGTGGAAGGTATGTGATTCACGATCAGGGTATCGGGAAATTTAATGTCAGGAAAGGGGGCATGTCGGCTAATTAAATGGTCGGGAAAGAGAAAGACGGGCAGTAGCAAGTGATGGGAGTCACCGTTGGGAATTAAACTGTCGGGCACTCATGTTGGGCAATAGACCGAATCCCTAATGTTGTTTCTTCCAAGGGATCCCTCAATATGTCTATTAGTGCATTTAGCCTGCAGGTCTGAGCTGCCCTGGAACTTAGGATGTTATGCTAATTAGAGAATCTTGGAATGAACATGGCATAAACTAAGCAGGTTCGTACTGCAATTTGCGACCCAAGATCCGGGAGACGCGAGTCAACTTCTGGAATGATTAGCAGTCATTGCTGATCATTCCGAATTGGCCCTTGTCCTCAAAAATACAATTTTGGCATTTTGGACACGTTCTTTAAAATAAAAAATAAAAATGTTTTCTGTCATCCTCCCTACCCCTCCTGATTGTGCGATCCCCTCCACCCAGTCTTTTTGGAGAAATGTTACATCCTTTGCAGTATGACCCCAGGAGAAGAGTAAGCAGGTCCAAAAGCTCTAGCCGGAACAAAACTTTGGGCAAGTTCTTCCCGTTTCCTTTTTTTTTTTTTTAGCTTGTTGGTGGTGTCCGGTAATCCTTTTTCTTTATTTGTGTTGCAGGGTGGAGTCGCACACTGTAGCAGGTCAGCCAAGGAGCCTGAGAGTGCGTGAGAGGAGACTGAAGCCGTGCGCAGCATTGTGGCAGGGTGAGCGGGCGTGATGCAGATACCCGGCCGAGCAACTTACTCACGGGGGAGCAGCACGCAGAGCTGAGCAGACAATCAGGGGGAGTCTCTACAAAAAAACAATAATAAAAAAAAAAAAGTATAACTTTTCGATTTTTGTCCTGAGCCAGGAGGAGTGAACTGAATGGGAGGGCATATCGCAGGGCAGTGGCATGGCGAGGGGGGCAGTCAGGGCAGGGCTGGCACCAAGTCATAGGCAAAAATTTAATGGAGAGGAATACGGGAGAAAATAAAAAAAAATGTGAACAAACTATTGCTTGGCAGAGTGAACAGGTGTAAACAGTCTTTATTTTGTGCCCAGCCCAATCGAATGCCAGTGACTGATTTGGAGGAAAATATCAAACTTAACTGCGCTCCTGCTAACTGTTTGGGAACAGAAAACAAATATTGTGCCCTAGTTTTTCCAGACAGTTCTCAAGACTTATGTATTGTGCCCTGCTTTTGGCAGAGATGAAGGGACAACAGTGGTTTAACAGTCATGCCCAGCTTTAAAATGCGCCCAGCCCTTACTGCAGCAATGATGATGGGGGATTAAGCAAACAAACTGTATTGACTTGAAAGTAGCAGAACATTATGGGAACGTAACAAGAAGAAATGTGCCCTGGTTTACTCCAGAGAGTTTTATGAAGGGGACTGGGAAACAAAAGAAGAACTTCTGTGACATTTCAGTAAATGTACCCTGCTTTCAGCAAAGATGAAGGTGACAATGAGTGACATGCCCGCCCTGCCAGCTTTTTTTGTGCCCAGCCAGCCCGTTTTTGCAGCAGAGATGATTAAGAATTGTGCCCTGGTTTTTCCAGAGTTCTCAGGGGAGAGGAAACAAAGCAGTAAAAAAAACTGTCATCTGTGCCTGCCCTGCTTTGGCAGACATGAAGGGGACAAAAACAAAAATACACTGGGGAAGTTGTAACTCTTGTGTGCCCTCTCCATTGGACCCAAGGGGACATTACAAATTAAGACACTAGCTCTGCTGCCAGCTAAAGCTTTGCTGCAGCAGTGAACTTTGGAGAAGTGTTTGTTCACAACTCAAACTTTAAGTGCGTGCTCTGCCTATGGCAGAGGCTGTGGACAAGTAAGACTATGCCCAACTGCCCTGCAGCAGTGAACTTTTGGGGAAGTCAAGTGTTCTGTTTACAGCTCTGAAACTTTAGGTGTGAGCCCTGATTATGGCAGAGATGGGGACACTTTAGGGGATGGGGGCTCGGGAGTCACAGCAAATCTGCAGCTGCCATTTTTTTTTTTTTTTTAAACAGAGTTAGCCAGATTACAGTAACTTGATGCGTTAATTCAGAGCTTGACAGAGTCTTGTTTTGCTAACTTCAAACTTTTTAATTGCACTCCGACATGGCTGGAGTTAAATCAGCAACTGCAGAGGGATGGCACCAAAAATAAGATCCAGAAAAAAAACTGGCTACAGATTAGCAGTGAGGGAGACTGTGCAGTGCGTGTTAGTTGCAAATTGTGCTGTGAGTACAGAGATGAGCTATGTGGGTTGAAAAACTTCAGTGAGGCACTAATTGCAGGGATTACAGGCCCCCAGCTAAAAGTTGACACTATCCGGAAACATCTTCTGACAGAGCAGCACGAGAAAGCTGTTAACATTTTCAAATTTGGAAGAACAAGGTCACCACCTGATATATATCGCCATACCACAATTGGGAAGTTTAAATTGGTGAGGGGTTTAGGGTTTGGACCGAGACTTAAAACTTGTTTATTTGCATAGAGAGCTTTCAGTAATGCAAAGGAACAGCATAGAATGATTCTAGGCAGGCTGATGGAGATCCCTATTAAAAGGTCTGAAGCGATAGCAGAACAAGAGAAGCGCCATGGAGTTTAATTTGGGTAATAAATACATTAACGTTGTTAGTGGGAAAGAACTCACAATGTGTACTGGCAAGAACCTAAAAAAAAAAAAAACTGCTGGCAACAATCAAAAATGCTAATTATTTTTCAGTGCTTATGGACGGTAGTACTGACAGTGGTGTAACTGAAAAGGAACTGGTTTACGTAAATTAAATTTTTTCCCTTCTACATGCTCCACCACCCACCACTCTTTTGGGGTACCATGGCCCTATCCGATCCACCTGTCCCTTACTGAGCTTCCAACCTCACATGGCAGCCACCCCCAGGGTAACCCGGATGTAACCCTTTGCCAGGCAGGTCCCCATCCTCCGAGGGGGAAGGCACCAGGGGGGCGACCAGCGCAACTACTTGGCCCCAGGGTGCTGCTGAGGTGGAGAGGCTCCTTCAGGGCATTGGTGGCATCGGTGGACCGGCAGCCGTCATCCGGTCGATCGTGGAGTGGTTTCCGGTTTTCTGTGCTGTTCCCCCTTACGCCGCCTCTGCAGTGCTCCTGGTCTCCAATACCCGCCCCAGGAGAGGAAAGCAGTCCTACGGATGCTCAATCCTCTCCTTCACCTGTCAGCCCCATGCGTCCCGAACCCGGTCACCGGTGTGGTTCGAGATAAGGCGCCAGTGCCTCAACCCTCTGAGCCACCGGGCCGGCATCTACGTAATTTATGTAAATCCCATCAATGGTCAAATGGAGACTAAGTTTTTACGAATGAAAGCTATATCAGATGGCACAAATGAGGGACTGAAAAATCTCCTTTTAGACATTTTTACAGAGTCTGGCCTTAATATAAAATACATGGTTTGGGGCAGATGGGGCATCTGTCAACATGGCTGTAAGATGGGGCCTTGCTGCTCTTTTAAGGAAGACATACAGTGGTTAGTTGGTGTTCACTGTTTCTCACACAGATTAGAACTGGTCATGACATGGAACCTTTGTAAAAGAGCCTCGGCTCAAAGGTATTTGTAATCCTAGAACAAATAAATAAAAAATAAATAAATAAAAGATGCTTTGGATAACACCTATTTCAACGATGTTTCAAACTTTTTGACCCAACTGTTTCATCTCTAGCAGAAAAGTCCTAAGAAACTCCAAGAGATACGGTCCCTTGCCCAGGCCATGGAGATGTCAGCTGAAAAGCCCAAGAAGGCCCATGGGCACATGCTGGGTGCAGCATAAACTTCTTGCCACTCATGCTGTTACCAAATGATTCCCCATAATTTGTGCCCATTTAGAATCTATGGCCGCAGACCCAACTCATGACCAGGCCAAAGCCAAGGGAGTGTTTCAAATTATGACTAAATTCCAAATGGTGGCACACCTTTTGTATTTTGAACAGCTGCTTCAACCACTTGCCAGGTTCTCACTAGCACTTCAAAAAGAAGTAGTTGAAATGCCAGAGCTACTTAGTTCTGTTGAAACTTTGAGAAACACTCTTGACCATGCCAAGCAGTCTCGTCCCATAGGTGGCAGTGAACTTGACAGTCTCTTAAAAAATGGGTCTGATGTTCTTTCAGGAGTATGTGCTCAAGTCACATACAAGGGTGTGAAATTGACACAGTTTAGTGGCCAAGTTATTAAAACTTTTAAACAGCAAACTAAGAAATACATTACAAACATTGAGAAAGTACAGTTACAGTATGTTAAGAACTTACCGTAACAGTAGATCTTCGAGAGGAGTTCTTGCAGCAGGCTATAACACTCAGGACTATACACATGAGCACCTAGGACCTCAGAAACTTCTCAGCCAGCAGTACCAAGCAGGGATGCCCCCGTCGGCCCGTGACGTCAGCCCTGGTACACTGGTACAAAAGGGGGCGGACCTGGCTCCACCTCAGTTCCCCCGCCAAGGCCCACGAACAAGCCCTGACAAGATAAGGAGATGAAGCACTAGATGAAGATCTGCACACCTCGAGGGGGAAGGCAGGTGGAAAAGTAAGCTTGTTGCAAGAGCTCCTTTCGAAGATCTACTGTTATGGTAGGTTCTTACGTAACTGTACTATCTTACTTTGAGTGGGAGCTCTTGCAGAAGGCTATTACACTCAGGACTGAATACCAATCAGTCCCACACTAAAGAGGTAGTCGACCCCGGGAGGTGGAAATTACGGACTCCAGAGGCCTAGGACAAAAGTCCCTGCCAAACAGCCAGACCAAACCCGGCACAGCGTCTGGAGACTATCCAAGCTGTAATGCTTGACAAAGGTATGCACCGAGTTCCAGGTAGCAGCCGCACATATGTCCCTTATGGAGACATTCCTCTGGGCGGCAAAAGATGCAGACACTCCCCTAGTGGAGTGACCCCTGATCGGACCAGGTAGGGGTTTATTGTGCTTTTCACAGCAGAAGGATACGCAGTGGACGATCCACTTCGAAATAATCTGCTTGGTCACCGGTTTGCCCAAGCATTGTGGTGCAAAGGCCACAAAAAATTGCTCCAACTGATGGTGTACAGCCGTCCTTTTGAGGTAATACCTCAGTGTCCTGTGGACGTCCAATGTGTAAAGGAGAGCTTCCCCTCTATTAGAAGGGGAAGGGAAATAGACTGGAAGGTCAACCGACTGGTTGAGGGTCAACTCCAAGACCACTTTTGGAGGAAACTTAGGATTTGTTCTAAGGGAAACCCTTTCCCTGTGAAAAACCAAATACGACTCTTTACACATCAGAGTCTGAATCTCAGAGACTCTTCGAGCTGAGGTAATAGCAACCAAAACACACACCTTCCAGGAAAGGAAACGCAGCTCACAATCCACTGCCTGTTCAAAAGGAGGAAGGGTATGCTTCTCCAACACAAAAAGGAAGTCCCAGGATGGGATAGGATCCCTAATGGGAGGTATCATATGCAAAATCCCGCTCAAAAAGGTGCGGGCTACATCTAACTGTGCTAAAGCCCTGTCTCCAATCAGAGCATGATAGGCGGAGACAGCCCACATGTGCCCCTTAACAGAGTAGTAACTCAGGCCATGTTGGTACAAGGAGAGGAGGTACTGTAACGCCGAGTTCACTGGACAGGTGACAGGGTCCAAATGCTGTGACGAGGCCCATAAACAAAACCGCTTCCATTTCATAGTATAGGCTGAGTGGGTGAAGGGCTTCCTTGCCAACACTAGGACTGCTGCTACCTCCGGGGAGACCCCGCATCTCTGTTGGGCTACGTCTGAAGGAGCCAAGCATGCAGATGTAAGGAACGGAGGTCCGGATGGACCAACGATCCTTGCTCCTGGAATAGCAACTGCGAGCATATGGGCAGCAGAGTTGGAGGTTCCTTGGACAACCACTGCAGAAGTGGGAACCAAATCTGCAGAGGCCACCGGGGGGCTACTAGAATCATTCGAGCCCCTTCTGCCTGCAACTTCAGCAAGACTCTCTGAATGAGGGAAGGGCGGGAAGTCGTACAGAAATCTCCCTGCGCAGCAAAAGGATAACGCGTCTGGCCAGAAAACTCCAGGCGCGTGCTCTCGTGAGCAAACAATTGGCAGTTTGGCGTTGTGTGGTGATGCAAAAAGGTCCAGCTCTGGACGACCCCACTTGTCAAAGAGCTGATCTGCTATGGAATGTAACTGCTCCCACTCATGTGCTCTGGATCGAGACCTGCTTAAGCTGTCGGCCAGATTGTTTAGGATGCCTGGAACGTGCACCGCTGACAGCAGAATGTGTCGTTCCACTGCCCAGTACCAGACTCTCATCGCCTCCCTACAAAGGGGATACGAATGAGTGCCCCCTTGCTTGTTGATGTAAAAGACGACAGTCATATTGTCTGTTTGAATTAGGAGAGAGCCCAGCACTAGGTCCTCTTGAAATGCCTGTAAGGCACAGAGGACCGCTCGTATCTCCAATACACTGATATGGAGGGATCGCTCCTCGGGTGTCCAAACCCCTTGCGTTTGATGAGTACCCAGGTGCGCTCCCCATTCCAGATCTGATGCATCTGTCATAAGGGTCGGACCCCTTTCTCCAAATTCCGGGGGTCCATCCACCAAAGCAAAGTTCTCCTGACCTGGCTCAGTGATCCTGACTAGAACGTCTAGATCGTCGTAGCCCTGGTCCCACTGCACCCTGAGCATCCAGTGTGGGACCTGCACGTGGCGGCGGGCCAGAGGAGTGACCAGAATTGCCGCCGCCATTAGCCCCAGCAGCCTGAGGAAGTTCCTTGCTGGAACCTGAGGAGTTACTGAGATCCATTCGGCAATCTCCCGCAGGCGATCGCCCCTGTCCGGGAGTAGAAAGGCCATGCCCTGGACAGAATCCAGGATCGCTCCAATGAAGATGAGTCTTTGACTGGGCTCGGGGGATGATTTCTGAAGGTTCAGGGTGATCCCCAGCTCTTGGAACAGAGTATAAGTGTCTTTGAGAGCTTGAAGCAGGCTTGACCTGGACAGGGCCGTAAGTAGCCAATCGTCGAGGTAATGGAAGATGTAGTGCCCCGATGCCTTAGAGCTGCAGCCACCACTGCCAAGCACTTTGTGAAGACTCGAGGAGCGGAGGAGAGGCCGAACGGAAGAACTCGGAATTGGTAGTGCTCCCCATGGAAGTGGAACCTCAGAAACTTCCGGTGGGGAAGGAAGACCCCGATATGCATATACATCCTGCATGTCTAGGAGCAGAGCCAGTCTCCTTGGTGCAGCAGGGGAAGTAGACCTGGAAGGGTCACCATCCTGAACCTTTTGTACTCTATAAAGAGATTGAGAGAGCTGAGGTCCAGGATGGGTTGAAGATTCTGCATCTTTTCTGGGACCAAGAAGAAGTGGCAATAAAACTCCTTTCCCCGCTGATGCAAGGGGACTACCTCTACTGCCTTTTTCTGCAAGAGGGTCTGAATTTCTCCTTCTATAAGTGGGATGTGAGAAGGAGGATATCGGGAGTACTTTGGTGGAGTATTTGGAGGGAACTCCGTGAACTCTAGCGTATGTCCTCTCCTGATAATATCCAGGACCCAGTGGTCCACAGTTATCGAGCTCCACACTTCGAGATGAAGGGAGAAGCGGCCCCCGACCGACTCCCCGGAGTCTTCCTTTGGAGGAGGGGGGGCTGGAAGGGAGTCATTGGGCTGAGCCGGGCGTAGGCAGAGAGGCCTGGGAGGACTTGGGCAAACGGTTTGGAGCGCCTCCAGGTTGCTAGTTACTGGCTCTCCTATGGAAGCCACCTCTCTGACTCTGCTGGTTACCATGGGCTTGTCCACCTTGACCACCTGAGGGCTTGTGAAAAGGCAGTTTCCGTTGCCGGTCGCCGTGGTATATTTGGCGGGCCGACCAGATGGACTTGCCAGACTCCTGGAGACGTGAAATTAGAGATTCCATCTCCTGCCCAAACAACACAGTACCTTGGAATGGCAGATCCTTGATACCGGACTGCAGATCCTGGTGAAAGCCTGAAACTCTTAACCAGGCATGGCGCCGAAGGCAGACCCCTGAAGTGACCGCCCCGGCTGCCGTATCTGCAGTGTTGTACGAGGCCCTCAGGACATGACAGCCCATGTCGGAGCCCGATTTAATTATGTCCAGAAGTTCCGTCTTCTGCTCGGAATCTGGCATGGCTCTCAGTAGCTCTTGTACCCTCTCCCACAGAGCATTCTGGTACTGGACCATATGCGTCAGGAAGTTGAGGGACTGGATTGAGCAGGTGGAGGCAGAGTAAACCTTCTTGCCCACCTGGTCCAAATACTGAGACTCCAGATCGGGAGGCTGCGAGCTAAGTTGTTTCGGCTGCTTGGACTTGTCATGAGCAGCCGTAATGTCCGAAGAGTCCGCCTGAGGGTTTTCTGCTAAAAAGGCTTCTGCCCTCGGGGCCTTATACAGACTGTCCGACTTTTAGGGAACAGCCGGGATGGAGGCCGGATGCTTCCAGGTAGTCCGGGTCAGGTCCTAGAAAGTATCCACCAAAGGAGGCACCACTAATGGTTTCGGCTCCTTTTGCCTCAGGTATCTGGCCAACCTTCGGCATTCCGGAGCCAGGTCCTCCGTTTTCCACTCATTGGAGGCCTGGATATGCCTCATGACGTCCATAAAGGTCGGATCGTCCGGAGGCGATCGAGGCTGGTCCTTCTCTCCCGGGGATCCCCCGATCCCAAGAGAGGAAGAGGATGCCGATGAAGAAGAGGAGGACAGACTACTAGGTCTGGAATAGTCTGATCTCTCCTTGTGACCAGTCTCCCTCTGTCGTAGGTAGCTGGGGTACCAATGTTGGTACGAAGACCGGCTCCGGTCCCGAGATTGGTGAGGGAGCGTAGCCCAACGTCTGTCAGAGGACCGACGTCGGGAGCACTCTCGTCCAGAAGAACGAGTAGGGCTGAGAGTGCGATACCTGGACCGGCGACGGTCGCCAGAGTCCTTGCAGCATCGGCGGTGGTCTTTGGACCAGAAGTGGGAACGAGTCCTGGGTGGAGGTGTAGGCGGCTGCTCGGGGGACTTCCTCGGGAAGGCTCACCTCAGGGCTGTGGTTCGCCTGCGGGTCAGTGCAGTTGACTAGGCCAGCCTGAGGCCTGCTTGGACCTGCCCCACCAAAGGAGAACAACTCCTGCAGCTCATCTTCAGTGAAAATTTGGCCACTCGGCCTGGAAAGGAGTATCGGGATGTTGGCCCTCGAGAGGAGCCTTCCTGGGAGCCGGGGAGGAGGACTTGGAAGATGGGGCATGGCTCTTCATGGCCGTACCGAACCATCGCCCCTTCAACTGGCGTTGGTGGTGGGACTGATGACAGGGTGCTGGAGAGTCCTTCGGCTCTGGAGGCACACCTTTAGCAGGCCGTGCCGGTGCCTTGGGAGGTGGGGCCAAAGCTTTCACCTCCAAGGTTTTGGTGGAGATCCTTAGCGGGGTCGCCTTAGGCTTGGCTGGCTTCACCCCCAATGGGCCGGCCTTGGCCTGGGATGTCTTTGGACGCTCACCTGGGCCTGGGGAAACACGGGCCTTCTTGGGAGAGGGCCGCGAGCGAGAAAGGGACCGCGACTGGGACCGGTGCCGGGACCTACTACGGTCTTTCCTGTGGTGCTTGGTCTTCTCCTTGTGCTTCCCCTTCTCCGAAGTGTGCAGATCCATCTTCTTTTCCAACAAAAAAGCCTTCAGGGCCTTGAGACGTCGGATCCGGGTCCAGCTGGTGAACGCCTGGCAGGCTGAGCAGGCTGCGGTATCGTGGTCCGGCCCGAGGCAAAAGATGCAGCACTTGTGCCCATCTTTGGAAGGGATCTGCCATCCGCAGTCACACTTATTCTGGTGCATCTCCGAAGAGACTGACGACGGTGAAGACATCCGATAGAGAAGTACTGAAAAAAAAACCGCAGAAAAACAGCACAAAACGCGGGAAACAAAATAACGTTTTTGCTCTTCCTGGCAACTAGTAGCATAGGCTTCTTCTCACGTGTGCGGGATAAGTAAGAAAGAACCGAGGTGGGCTAGGTCCGCCCCTTGCCTGTACCAGGGCTGACGGGACGAGGCCGACATCTGGGGCAGTCCCTGCTTGGTACTGCTGGCTGAGAAGTTTTTCCGGAGGGTCCTAGTGCCTGCGGCATAGTCCTGAGTGTTATAGCCTGCTGCAAGTGCTCCCACTCGAAGTAAGATCTGTTGTGAACAAAAGTTCAGTTTGACTGATGAAAAGTAATATCTATAACCGTTCGAAAGTGTTAGATACCAGACTTCGGCCAGCTGTAGACAGAAAGGAACTACAGCTGTATGGTAACAGTGACATTACTGCAGTACCTGACTACACTCCAGCACTTCTGCAGCCTGACTGCAACAGTACTCTGCTACTTGCAAAATGGCAAGAGTTTGAGATTTTTGCTCAAATCAGTTTCATTAATCTTTCTGCCTTCGCTATCTGGTCTAAGCTGGCATGCGATTTCCAAAATTCTTATCCAAATCTGTTGAAGCTTGTCAATGTTGAGAGTATTTCCTGTGTCTAATGCAACCACAGAAAGGTGTTTTTCAACTATGAATAAGGTACAAACTGACTGGAGAGCAAGTCTGGCAGAGGATACTGTAGAAAAACAGGTTACTCACCTGTAACAGTAGTTCCGGGAGTAGAATATGTTGTTCATCCACACTTATTGGCATGTCCTTTCCCTTTAAATATCTTGCCGGAAGGTCTTCAAGCTGGCTCCTCCCACCCACCCGGGTGGTATAACCCTTGGCTCCACCCCATGACACCAGATCTTACCCACTGGAAGCAGAGGTGTGCGTTGAAGCTGGGGAGGTTGGGTGGGTTTGTGCGGATGAACAACATATACCACTCCTAGAAACACAGTTACAGGTGAGTAACCTGTTTTTCTAGGATCGTGGATATGTTGTTCTATCCACACTTACTGGCAGACTCCTAGCAGTTCTCCAGGAGGAGTAAAGCAAGGCGCAGACCCCCTACTTCGGGAATAGATACTGGAGAACTGAGGCTCCAAAACCAGCATCCTGGCATGACTCAAGGTCGATGTGGTAATGGGTAATGAGGCTGTTTGCGGACTTCCAGGTAGCAGCCCTACAGATATCCTGGATAGGGACGTCTCTAGAAGCAGCCACAGACGCAGCGGTATGGTGGGTGGAATGAGCTCTTAACCCTTTGGAAGGCTCCATACCCGCCAACTTATGGCAGAGATAAATGTAAGATGTAATCCATCTCCCAACTGTCTGCTTCACTGCAGGTTTGCCAGATGCAGCTTCAGCGTAGGTGACAAACAGCTGGCGAACCTCTCCCCGAACTTCAGCCATCCACTCCTTATAATAAGACAGCGCTCGTCTCAGGTCCACAGTATGAAGCCTGTACTCTGCCTCCGAAGTGTAGTTCGGGTATAACACAGGCAGAGTTAACACCTGGTTAAGGTGAAACTCCAGCACTACCTTCGGAAGGAGCTTCGGGCTGGGGTGCAGGACAACCCTGTCCCTGAGGAAGGCCAGGTAAGAAGACTTCACCGAAAGTGCCTGGAGCTCCCCAGTCTTTCTGGCTGACATGACAGCCACCAGGAAGGCGGTCTTCCATGACATATGTGACATCCCACATCTGTGCATCGGTCTGAATGGCTTGCCTATGAGTTTAACCAATACCAGCATTAGATCCAACGGAGGTGGAGGTTCATGCACTGGAGGGGATATGTGATAGAGGCCCTTGTAAAAGCGCCAGACCACTGTCTCCTGCGCCGCTGGCCGGCCCATGCCCGGTAAGCAGAGATGGCTGCCAGGAGCACCTTAAGGGTAGTCGTCCAGAGACCTCCTTTGGAGAGGGACCAAAGGTAGTTAAGGATACTGGCCACAGGACAGGAGCTAAGGTCCTGGCCCTTGCCCTGACATCAAATGGAAAACCTTTTCCATTTGAAGGCAGAGCACCTCCTGGTCGACTCCTTCCTCTATGCCTCAACTATGCTAGGGACATCGTTGGAAAGACCCAAAGCCTGGAACGCTAGCCGCTCAGGTACCATGCTGTCAGGTGCAGGGATTGAAGGTCTGGATGGAATACCTTTCCCTGACTGACTGATATCAGGTCCAGGCGTGCTGGAAGACGTCTCGGGAGCCTGTCATTGAGGCTGAGGAGATCTGGACACCAGAACTGGCGCAGCCAATCTGGGGCTACCAGGATCACCTTCACCTTGTCCCTCCTCGTCTTGAGAAGCACCTTGTGGATCAAGGGAAATGGAGGGAAGGCGTAGAAGAGGCCTGGGGTCCATGGCCTTGAGAAGGCATCCCCCTGTAGCGAGACCTGTTGAGTGGGGTAGGCATGGAAGAGCTTCAGCTTTGTGTTCTCCTGGAGGTGAACAGGTCCACCTGAGGGGTGCCCCACAGGGAGAACAGGCTGTGAACTACCTCTGGGTGAAGACAACATTAGTGGGTTGCCTCGCCCACACGGCTGAGGGCATCTGCCAGTTGATGGCTAGGAGATCTGCCTCCAGTCGGCTCACGAGGGTCCAGATGCAGAGCACTTCCCTGCACAGAGGCTGGGAGTGCATGCCACCCTGCTTGTTGAGAAAGTGCATGGTCGTGGTGTTGTCCATCTGGATCTGAACCACTTGACCCCGCAGGTATGGAGCTAATGCAGTCAGCGCCAGCCGTACTGCTCGGAGGTCCAGCAGGTTGATGTGCAATCGGGATTCCTCAGGGTTCCAGAGCCCGTGGACCCTGTGGTTCCCCATGTGTGTTCCCGAGCCCATGAGAGAGGCATCAGTTGTAAGGACGACGGCCGGCTCGGGGTGGAAAAATGGGATCCCTCCCTGCACATGTTCTGGGATAGTCCACCACTGGAGAGCATCCCAAAGCCTCTGAGTTACTGTGATCAGCTGGTCGAAAAGACCCTGTTGCTGGGACCAGTGACTGGACAAGCCCCACTGAATGGGGTGCATTCGCCACCGGGCCCAATGGGACATGGTGGTGCAGGCCACCATGCAACCCAGAAGATGCAGAAAATCCCGGGTAGGGCACAATTGCCCAACCAGACATGATTGGGCAAAGGAGGAGAGAACCTCCACCCTGTCGGCCGGGAGCTGGGCTCTGGCTCGGCAAGAGTCGAGCTCTGTCCAATGAAGCAGATCACCTGCGAAGGCACGAGTTCTGACTTGGCCTAGTTGATCAGGGGGCCAAGTTCGAGACAGGTCTTGAGGGCCAGATCCCTGGACCTCTCCACCTCCAACCTGGAGGGACCCACTATGAGCCAATCGTCGAGGTAAGGGTACACCCTGACCCCTTGATGCCAAAGATGGCCTGCTACCACTGCAATGCATTTGGTGAAGACCTGGAGGGCCGATGACAGGCCAAACGGCATGGCTCGGAACTCGTAGAAGGTTCTCTCCGCTTGGAAGCGGAGGAACCTTCAGTGAGACGGACAGATCGGGATGTGGAAGAATGCACCCTGAACAAACAGGGAGCAGAACCAAATGTTTTTACTCAAGAGATGGTATGATCTGGGGCAGAGTTACCATTCAAAAGGTGTGCGACCTGAGATACTGGTTCAGATTGTGCAGATCCAGAATGGGGCGCCAGCCCCCGTCTGTTTTGGGACCAGGAAGTACCTGGAAACAGACCCTGGGTTGACTGGGGGATCTGTAACTTGGGCCACTCTCTCCTGGAGGAGGAGGAGTTGGGCTAGGTCGTCTCAGAGCCAAGAGTGTAAACTGATACCCTTTCCTCATGTGGGGTGCGGGCTTGATTTGGTGGGTACTGCTCGAACTCTAGAGGCAGTCCTTGACCGACCACTTTCAACACCCACCTGTCCATGGTAACAGTGGACCACACAGAAAGGAAGAGGCAGAGCCAGCCCCCCATGGGAGGACCCAGAGCAACCGTGACAGGCATGGGGCTAGTCACCCTCATCCCATCACTGAGCAGGCCTGGAAGAGGAGGGTTCAGAAACAGGTCTGCCAGAACTTTTCCCTCCTGGTTTGCGTGACTGAGCACCAGACTTGGGCCGAGGGCACAAAGACTGGGCTTGCTGCTGCCCAGACTGAACCTGGGGCTGCTTGGCTTCAGGGGACGAAGAGCAAAAAGGCTTCTTCTTTTGCTTCCTGGAACCTTGGGATTCCTTTTGGGCAGACATAGTGGAGTCCAATGTGGTACTGGACTTCTTGATACATTCAAGATGACCATCCACTCCTTGACCAAACAAGTCGGTACCCAGGAACAGGACATCTGCCAACTTGTGTGGGTGTCGGCCATGAAAGTTGAGACCCGCAACCAAGGCCTGCGGTGAATGGCGACTGCGGCTGCTACTGTCGGGCACAGTAATCTCCAATGTCCAAGGCTGCCTGGAGTTGCTGTCAAGCGACTACGCGGCCCTGGTCCCGGACCTGTTTGATCATGGTCTGAAAGTCCACGGGAAGGTGAGGAAGAACCTCATCTAGGGAGCCCAACAGGGCGTGAGAGAAGTGTGCCATAATCACAGCCAAGCTCGCCTGACTGAGGCCGAGCGATGAGGTGGCATAGACCTTGCGAGTGGAATGATCCAATTTCTTGGATTCTTTGTCCGGCAGTTCCTGAATTCCCAACCCGTCTGAACACAGACTCAGTCACCACTCCCTCGGCCAAGGTATGCTGTGTAAATCCCAAAAAGGAGCCAGTAGGTACCGCATACTTGTGGGCCATCCTGGCGGATGGTGCAGGGCAGGAGGCTGGGTGCTGTCAGAGCTCCAGAGTTGGGCCGACAACACCTTCAGCCACCGGAAAGGCCTCTGTCAGGGAATCCCCTCTTCTGAGGATATCAGTTAAGGGGTATTCTACCTGTTTCTCAACGGAGTGGGCCCCTCCTCGGCAGAGAGACTCATGGCATCGCTGTCCCGAGAACAAGATGCCAATGAGTCCTGGGACTCTGGATACAGCGGTCTGCTACCGGAGTCACTGAGGACCCACCGCAGACGGTCTGGAGTCAAGAGTGACGAACAGCCTGTGCGGGAGGCCTCAAGCAGGCCAAGACTCCTTAGGGGGAGCCCCCAAGAAAGGCTGTTTCGGTAGCAGCTCCACCAGAATAGGTGGAGAGACTGGTTCTGGCTGAGTCGGAAGTGACGTCACCGGCTCCACACGCAGAGTGGCGGCGATGACTGCCTGGAGGGCGACAGCCAGGTAATGGCTGGGACTGAGAGGACCACCTTTGGCTCAGCCAGAACTAGCAGCTGGCACAGCATGTCCTCGTAGTGCCAATGCAACTGTTGTCGGAGCCTCCCCTCATCCAAGGAGGGTGAGGCCGAATGGCAGCGGCACCGCTTCTTAAGAGTGCTGCTTATGCAACTTCCTCTGCCTTTTGATCAAGCATGTCCCAGACCAAGATGTCGAACGTCGGGGAGACCCACGGGGATGCTTGGGAGAAGGTGGGGAGAACCCCGGTTCCTCAAGGTCATGGACGACTACCGCCCAGGGCTTCCTAGCAGGCTGGGTCACCTCATCAGCGAGGTCCAAAAGTACTGGAGTCCTAAACAAGGAGTTGTCTGCCTCCTTGGTCAACGATGGATCAACAGGGTAGAGGATGATCTCGACTGGATCGTCATCCTGCATTTGGGCTGCCTGACCTGACGGGGGCACTGTGAGGTCAGCGGCCGAGGAGGCACATTTCGACTGAAGTTGAAAGAGGAGACTCTTGGGACTGAGACTGCTCTCTGTCCCAAGAGCGATGTTGACAACACGTGGTTTCGCTCGGTTCCTTAGATTCCTTCTTACCAGATCTGGAGATGTGCGAGTCAGGGCCTTCCCCACGAGTGGGAAGGGATTGGACCAGCTCCTTAAAGGAACCCAAGAAAGAGGAGTTCAGTTTTAGTGGAACAAAAACCAAAGGCAAAGTCGAGAGCTCAGTGGCATGGGCCACCTCTTCTAAGGCCTTCACCTGTCCCAGTTGTTCCACAGACCCTGCCCCGTGGTCATGGAGGTCGCACGGCCAGCATCCTTTGGTGAATTGCCGATGGGTGCGTTTTCCGGTCGTCCGAGCTGGAGATGTGCGAGGCAGTCATCCAAAACATTTGGGTGAAAAAAGCAACATAAGTCACAGGCCTGAGTATCCTGACCCAGGCAGAACACGCACGTGGCATGCGGGTCTGTCAGGAGACATTTTCTGAACACAGACACATCAGTGGAACCCGGGCAAGGACCTAGCCTCCATCGCGGTCGTGAGAACGAATTTGTTCTGAGCAATTAGAAGAATTTTAATTGGTAAACAGAATTTTGGAGCGCCAGGGCCTACTAAACACGGGAGCGAGAAGTAAGTAACCTGCACCTTCCAGCAGAGAGGAAGATCCGACGTCATGGAGCGCAGCCAAGAGTTATATACCACCACCTGGGTGAGTGGGAGGGGCCAGCTTGAAGACCTTCCAGCAAGATATTTAAAGGGAAAGGACATGCCAATAAGTGTGGATAGAACAACATATCCACGATCCTAGAAACATTGATTCGCATTAAAAAGCAGAGCCCCCCCTCAGCTGAATTCAACCCAGACAGGGCTGTAGACATATTTTTTAGTGATAAACCAAGACGTCCTGATGATTTGGCAGCAGAGGATGGTGGACCTCCCCCCAAAACAGGCCAGAATTACCGGCTACATGCCTGGTGGAGAAGAGTAGCACAATAGATCGCACCTAATCCTTGTTGGTAACTGTGTGGTTGATCATGGTCCCAAGTGCCGGAGTTTTTATGCTGGAGCAGGGGTTCATGATGTTTAATTTGTCACGACTCACGCTCATGAACTGAATTCATGGTCTGCTTTGGCAGACATCCTATCTCGGCTCTTCAAATGTATGTGTGCTGCTACACATTGCTGTATTTCTGGGAAATGGCTAAATAAAATAGTCTCAGAAACTTGTGTAAATGTGTATTTTATCAATGTAGAGCAAGATAAGTACATTTTATGGGGTTTTGAGCAACAATATAAATATTTGGTAATTGCTAATCAACTTTGGCCAATTGCTAATAATTTTTTACTTCGGTTAGCGAAGGCCGCTAATCAAGTCGCTGACACTAATTTATGCCTTGATGAAATTAAAACTCTGCTGCGCCCGGCTGGTGGCGTAGAGGTTTGAGGTGCTGGCACCTTACCCCAAACCACGCTGGCGACCCGGGTTCGGGAACGGACTCGGTACGCTGGGGGCTGGCAGAGGACTGAGCGTCCATAGGACTGCTCTCCTCTCCTGGGGTGGGTTGCAGGTGGATGTCACGCTGCAGCGGCCTCTGGTGGAGACCAGGAGCTCTGCAGAAGCACGTAGGAGGGAACAGCCAAAAAGCGGAAAATCTGCTTTGCGACCAACCGGATGACAGCTGCCGGTCCACCGCTGCCGCCGATGCCCTGAAGGAGACCATTCACCTCAGCAGCACACTGGGGCCAAGTATGTGTGCTGGGTGCCCCCCCCCCCGGGTGCCTTCCCTCTCATAGGAGGCAGACCCACCTGGTGAAGGGTTACGTCCGGGTTACCCCAGGGACGGCTGCGATTTGAGGTGGATGGCTCAGTAGGGGACAGGCGGAGCGGATGGGACCTAGGCAGCTCGAAGGAGTGGTAGGTCACGAGGCACGTAGGGGAGGAAATAAAAAAAACCTGCTGCATGTTCATGCACACCCCAACATTCTAATTGCAGATTTCTTTCTACAGCTAGTGCGAGTGGTGAGCCTGGACAAACCTATAGAAAAATATAACACCCACAAAATTTTCAGTCCCTGCAGGGACAAAAATAGGACAGACCAAAAATTGCAACTAAAACCCCAAAAATTCGATTGTAGGCAAAGCACAAAGAATGCTCAAGCAAAGTAAAGACAAAAAGAGAACCAATTCTTGTAGAACCTCTTCCAGGTTCTGGAAGGGAAGGCAGGGCGGGTTTAAGTACAGTAAGGTGTCTTGTGGAAGAAACAACATTACTATGGTCATTTATTCTTCAAACCCCAGGAATCCTTCACTATGTTTCCCAGTGCAGATAACAAAGCAGTACTTTGGGAGGCTGGGTACAGAACCTATTTAGGGAAAAGGTTCTGCAAGACAGCAGTGCCATATCTGGCATCCCTTCTGGACTGTACATCCAGACAACAGTGCCTTGTGAAGGTGTGTACTGTTTTCCAGGTAGCTGCTTTACAAATTTTCAGCAAGGGGATATCCCTTGCAGCTGCCATAGAGGCAGGAATGCCACATACGGAGAGTGTTCTGAGGTCTTGTGATGGTAGCTTGCCAGCTTTGATGTAATAGAATGGGATGTAGGAGACTATCAAGCAAGCAACTGTTAGCTTGGAAGCTGGTTTACCTTTGTCCGCTTCGCCGTATGTGACAAACAACTGTGAATGGCAGGACCTGGCTTCTTTAGTGTCGTCCAAGTGTTAACTGAGCAACCTCTTGACATTCAGACCATGAAGCCTCTGCTCTCCAGAGCTGGATGTTGCTGTAAATAATACTGGAAGGGTGATGAACTGGTTCAGGTGAAATTCGGACACCACTTTGAAGCACAGGTTTTCCATGTTGCTGGATTCCTGAAAACTCTGAGGACCTACAAAACCTTTTCAGAAAGGTTAAAGTCAGAGAACTCGGGCTTGTCAAGGACCATGTCTCGAAGTGCAGAAACCTGAGGTCTGGGAAGGCTATCCTTCCCCGAGACATGGTCAGCAGTTTGCATCTCAGTGTGAGGTGGATGGGATGTTTGATGGTGAGGGACAGGAGTTGGGAGTATAAAACCTGCCTAGTGCAATCTGGACTATTATGATCATGGTTGCAGACTGTGCCCCTCCAGCTTTAAGAGCACTCTCAGCGAGAGAAGGAGGGGAGGAAAGGCATTCAGGAACCTGTCTGTTCAGTCTAGAGTTAGGGCATCCAATGGGACTGAGCCCCCTGCTGATGTCCTGGGACAAGACTGCAGAAGCTGATGACTCTCCCAGGATGCAAGTAGATCCTACTGCTGGCGTACCCCCACCTCATGGACGTTGATGTTAGCAGTTGCTGGTTCGGGGCCCAGTCGTGATTTCCCTGGCTGATCCTACTTGAGGTGTTAGTACACTGCCTTTCCCTGGAAGATGTACTGCGGACAGCTGCACCCCCAGGGCATATTCCAAGTTATAGATCTTCATGGCTTCCAAGCACAGCTTGGAAGATCTTGTTCCTCCCCATTTGCTGATGCAGTACATGGTTATGGTGTTGTCTGTTCTAATCTGGACAGACAGACTGACCACTGATCTGGGAGGAAAATGTCGCCACTGCCAGGAATACTAAACTGAGTTCCAGGAAATGTATGTCCTCTACTGCCTCCTATGCATGCCATGTGCCACTCATAGTTAGATCCTGTAGGTGGACACCCCAGTCTAGAAAGGAGGCACCTGCAGTGGGAATGACTGTAGGGGACTGCTCGAAGAAGGGAATCCTCTCTATGAGGTTGTATTCCCTCTTCCACCAGTCCTGTGTCCTTGACAAGGCTCCTGTGGCAGATGCACCAATTTGGATAGAGTGCCCCACTTCTGAGACCAACGGTCCCCTAGGTGATACTGGATAATTCCGATTTGGAATTTGGCATCTGGTACAACTGTTCTGGAAGAGGTCACAAGACCCAGTAACATTAGGAAAAAAAAAAAAAATATTGCAGACCTTGGCTGACCTACTATGAAGGATTCTGCAACTGAAATCAAATTTGCTACACTTACTAGAAGAAGAAGAAAAAGCTTTCTCTTGCAGGGTATCCAGCTCTGTACCGATAAAGTCCAGAATTTGAACTGGTTCTGTTTGGGACTTTGAAAGATTATGAGGAAGCTCAAAGTCTTCAAAGCGCTTTGAGTTAGCAATAAGGAGGAGCTTGCTGTGTTTTTTTCCTGAGATCAGCCCATCTATCAGGTTATAGTGTATGTTAGAATGTTGTTAGGCAAAATCCATCTTTTACCAGTGTTGTTGTACCATTGATGTGATGCACAGCTGCTGTTATAGCATTGATGTCACGTCACATCAATGGTACAGCAACTTGGAACTAGATCGCGCGGCTACAAGCCACTATGCGCGAATGCTTAAACTGCCGCACAACAGTTCAAACAGGTGAAAGGAGTAGCAGGCAAAGAACAGCCCTTAAATGACAGCACAACACTAAAACCCACCGTCCCATTTCACTAGCGCTAGAAATTCCTGACAGCATGGACTGCAAAAGTAAGAAAATGTTTACTTCTGATACCAGTAATTGAAGCATTGTTAAAAGTAATGTTAAAAGTTAAATGTAGTGTCCCGACGTTGAATTTCTGGTGTGCATACACTATAAAAGACAGTGTATGGGCAACAGTGATCAACAACACTTATCACTTCTTGAGGTTTCAAGACAACCTCAAACCTCTCGAGCTTTGCTCTCGAGGTTTGAACAGTTGTCATGACAACCTCCTGATGTGAACAACAGTGTTGTTGTTCACTGTTCCCCATATACTATCCTCTATTTGTTACCCATTTCAGGGACCACTTGTGATTCACATGACCCTTTATCTTGCTTAATTAGTCTGTCAGTACATCGTTCTTTCTTGCAAAATGTACTGCTGCTACCAGACTCAATCTGCAGGTCAGGTCCCAAAGTTTTAATTGTTCTATGCACAGCTTTAAGGACCTTGCACCTTCGTTTTAATATAATTATTGTTAAATAGTCTGTTCATCTGAATTACTTGTTTTCTGACCTGTCTGGTGAAGGATTTCATGGATAAATATCTCTGTTGAGTAACCTACTTTACTGGCCTTCCCCTATGATCTCACCAGCCTTGTAAAGAGGCATCTGTGCTTAGCACCACTGGGAGCCACAGCTGAAGGAAGAGGATACCTTTTTCAGATGTTCCATTTACTGTCATCCTCAGGAAATGTACCAAACTTAAGTGGACTGGTACCAATTGTGTTAGTAGGGCCTTTAGCTGGCACCAATAGAAACACAGAAATATAGAAGTTGTTGGCAGAAAAGGACCTTTTGGCCCACCCAAGCTGCCCTAAAATGTTCTACCTATTGTGCTACCACAGGCCCTACATGATCTCCAGCTTATACCCCCCCCCAGTACTAAGGTCCCCTTGTGTCTATCCCATGCATGTTTGTATCCTGCCACTGTCTTAGCACCCACCACCTCTGTTAGTAGTCAGTACCAGACGTCCACCACTCTTTCCGATAAGAAATACTTCCTCACATCTCCTCTGAGACTCCCCCCAACTTCATATCATGACCCCTTGTCCTTGAGCAACTCTTTCTATTTATTTTAATTATTCATTTATTTAAAAGAGTTTTACCAGGAAAGATATACTGAGCCCGAAGGCTCATTTCCAGTAGTGTCTTGGGGTAAGGGAGTTACAAGTAAAAAAACATAAATGCAATATCTACAATGGCCCAGATATTCAAAGGTTGCTCCATCGCAACAGGGTTGCGCATATAGAGTCTACATTGCCATTCTGCGATATTCAGCAGGAGGCAGTTGCTCCACTGGCAACAGGTTGCGCAAAGAGCAATGCAAATGAATGCATGCTCAACAGGAGGGGAGGAACCATGCATAACCTGCGCAACCTGATATTCAGTCGGGTTGTGCAGAGTTGTCTTAACCCAACCTGCGCCTGCACAACCTGAGCCAAAAAAAGGATCAGGTGAGGGCCACCCCAGGGTGAGCTGCTGTATTGCAGGGGCGCAACACAGCAGCTGCCACCCTGGCTGGCCCCAACTGGTCCCTGTGCCCCCACCAGCCCGATCGCGGCATCACAGATTACATGAACCCCCCACACACACACATCTCCCACAGCCCGATCGCGGGCAGTCACGACATGAACCCCCACACACACACACATCTCCCACAGCCCGATCGCGGGCAGTACAATCTAACCCCACACACACACACACATCTCCACAGCCCGATCGCGGGCAGAACCTGTATGACCCACCCCAGTGCCCGATCGCGGGCAGAATGTAACCCTCCCCCAACTCGAATAACTCCCTGGTGGTCCAGTGGACCGTAAAGCCCGATCGTGGGCAGAATGTCATAGCACTAACCCCCCAAACATCTCCCTGGTGTTTGGTCGTCTACCACTCACGGCCTCCTCCATTTCCCGCCCCCGCAGCCGGGTGGCGACAGCATCCCAACTGTCTGCGTTGCCGACGATTTCGATTGTCGCTTGATTATGAGTTGACGCCAATGGGCATGCAGTATTTATTACAGCATGCATAGTCCAGACGGTGAATGATCATCTCACAAATCTGGACTGTCATACGGTATGGGCTGCACGCCCATTGGCTGTAGCTCTGCACCAATGGGCGGCAGCCCTACCGGACAGTCAGTCGGGCGGTGGCGGGCGGCAGGCGGGTGGATGCTGTCGCCTCCGGCCGCGGGGGCGGGTGAGGGGCTTCGTGGGTGGGTGGGGGACACTAGACACCAGGGAGATGTTTGGGGGTTGTGCAGACATTCTGCCCGCGATCGGGCTTTACGTCCACTGACCACCAGGAGTTATTCAGGTTGGGGAGGGTTACATTCTGCCCGCGATCGGGCACTGGGGTCACAGGTTCCTGCCCGTGATCGGGCACTGGGGGTCATACAGGTTCTGCCCGTGATCGGGCTGTGGAGATGTGTGTGTGTGTGGGGGGCGACATGTACGTGTTCTGCCCGCGATCGGGCTGTGGGAGATGTGTGGTGGGGGCGATGTAACGTGTTCTGCCCGCGATCGGGCTGTGGGAGATGTGTGTGTGGGGCGATATGTACGTGTTCTGCCCGCTGATCGGGCTGTGGAGATGTGTGTGGGGCGATATGGCTTGTTCTGCCCGCGATCGGGCTATGGAGATGTGTGTGTGTGTGTGGGGGGTGTATGTAACTGTGATGCCCGCGATCGGGTGCAGTATTGTGCGTCGGTCCCTCAACGGCTGCTGCCTGGCTGGTAGGGCAGGAGCAAGTCTCGGGATCGGGCGCTCCACATAAATGGCATGCAAATGGGGCATAAATAGATGCAAATGCCCCCCGCCTTCGCATAAATTATGGCCCCATTTGCATGTCACCTTTGAATATCGGAAATTTGGCGATGGCGCAATGGTACTGCGCCACCGCAAGTTTAATGCTCAACTCTGGCAACTGCGGTGGCGCAAGTTCCCTGCGCCATCTTGAGGCGTTGGAGCGGGGTGATATTCAGCAGAGTTGCTCAACAGCGCAACTCCTTTGAATATCACCCCGGCCACACCCCTGTGCAACTATTTTGAGCGGCGCAGGGGCTTGCGCCTCAGACTGGTGCAGTTTGAATATCTGGGCCAATATGTACAAAAAATACAAATGATATGGCAAAAAATAGAAATAAGCACAATTAAAACAACAGGCTGAGCAAAATTATCAGTCCTTAACAAATTATATCATTAAATAGGGCAGGAAAGGAGAAACCAACACACAGAAAGAGGGAGTAATAGGCAGATAGGAGAACAGGGCGAGACACTACTAAAGGGGGAGAAATAGAGAGAAAGGAAGTAAGAATAGTGAAGAAATAAAGTAGTGGAGTAGGGGGTGAGCACGGGTAAAGATAGGTGAAGGACAGAGAGAAGGAGTCTATAGAAAATACCATCCTCCTGTATCCTATTTATACCCTTGAGGTATCTGAACATTTCTATCATGTCTCCCCTTTCCCTCCTTTTCTCAAAGGAGTACATATTTTAACCCCCAACATCTTTCCTCGTAGGGCTTCTGGTGTAGGCCCTGCACCATTCTGGTTGCCCTGCTCTGGACCACTTCCACTCGATATACATCTTTACAAAGATGGGCCCTCCAGTCAGTCTATACAGGGGTTACAGTACCTCCTTATTTCTGCTGGTGATACCCCTCTCTATGCACCCCAACATTCTACTACCCTTCCCTGCTGCCCTCTCACACTGCATTGCTACCTTCAGATCATCAGAAATGACCCTGGCACAATATTATCAGTTGGGGGGTGAGGATATAGCATGCACCAAGCAGGAAAGGGATCTTGGGGTTATCATCTCTGATGACCTCAAGGTAGGGAAACAGTGTGACAAGGCAGCAGGTAAAGCAAATAGGATGCTGGGATGTATAGGCAGGGGCATCACCAGCAGGAAAAGGGAGGTCATAATTCCGCTATACTAGACACTAGTGAGGCCCCATCTGGAGTACAGTGTACAGTTCTGGAGACCATACCTACGTAAGGACATAGACAGGGTAGAGAAGGTCCAGAGGAGGGCAACAAAGATGGTGCATGGATTGCATCACAAGTCCTATGAAGACAGGTTGAAGGAACTGAACATGTACTCCCTGGAGGAGAGGAGGGAGAGAGGGGATATGATAGAGACATACAAGTATCTTACGGGGA
This sequence comes from Neoceratodus forsteri, assembly GCA_016271365.2. Classification (NCBI taxonomy): domain Eukaryota; kingdom Metazoa; phylum Chordata; order Ceratodontiformes; family Ceratodontidae; genus Neoceratodus; species Neoceratodus forsteri. Next base: position 910,387,438 of record CM057452.1, on the reverse strand, counting down.
GGAACAGGGTGCAGGAATACACTATTTTTAAGCGAAAAAGATGTTCCAGGACTAGAGGGCATGGGATGAAGTTGGAGGGAGGACGATTCAGAGGAAACATGAGGAAGAATTTCTTCACAGAACGGGTGGTGGACAAGTGGAACACCCTGCCAGAGGAAGTGGTGGGGGCTGAAACAATCACGGGATTTAAGAATGCATGGGATAGACATAAAGGAATTCTGGAGGTCAGGGTAAGGGCAACAGACTTCTAGGAAAACAAACTGAACACTATAAGCTCAAATGGGCAGACTGGGTGGGCCATAGGCCCCATCTGCCGACACTGTCTATGTATGATGACTCCCCAAGTCCTTTCCTGACTTGTGGTTGCCATCACTCCCAAGTCCTTTCCTGACTTGTGGTTGCCATCACCCCCAAATCTGGTATGTCGCCTTAGGGTTTCTGCACCATGTGTGCATAATTTACACTTTTGGCACTGAAGACTAATTGCCAAGCTTCTGACCAGTCTTCCAGCTTTTCAGATCTTCCTCATCTCCCCCCCCCCCCAAGTGTGTGTGTCCACTCTGCTGCAGATTTTTGAGTCATCCACAAATAGACATACCTTCCCTTTCAGCACCTCTGCAATGTCGCTAATAAAGACACTGCAGAGGACCGGTCCCAGTACTGACCCCTGTGGCACCCTGCTCGCCACCTTGCCTTCTTCCAAGTGAAACCCCATTTACCACCATCATCCGACTCCTGTTACTTAGCCAACTATGTACTCAATTTACTACCTTTGGTGCCACTCCCAGGCTGCCCAGCTTGCTTACCAACCTCCTGTGTGGAATGGTGTAAAGGCCTTACTGAAATCCAGGTAGGCCACATCTACCGCTCTCCCTGATCACCCAGTCAAAGAACTCTGTCAGGTTTGTTTGGCAAGATCCCTTAACCCATGCCCTCAGATCCTGAAACTCTGGTTTCACGGTATTCTCCAATCCTTTCTTTTAGCAGTGTTTTCATAACTTTGCCCACCACCAAAATCAGACTTACAGGTCTGTAGTTTCCTGCCTCCTCCTCCCTATTCTCCCTTTCAAAATGTTATTGTACCAGGGTTCAGAGGTCATGAAACGTGATTGTACCACACTGTGGTGCCACATTTTGAAAACCTATAGAGGTTGCACGAACCACACAGGCTTCAAAACGCAGGATCAACCAGATAGAGAGCAATGGCAGCAGCAGCACAATCACTTGAACCATCGCTCGGCAGACACAGATCAACCAGCCCTGTCTGTTCAGGTGAAATATGCTGGTGGTGTGCCCATCAGGACCTGAATGACCTCACCCCTGACAAGCGGACCAAAATCCAACAAACACAAGTGTACTGCACAGAGCTCCAGGTTTATGTAGTCAAAGGACTCTTCGGGAGACCAAATGGGATTCCTTCCTCCAGATGTTCCAGGACCAGCCACCACTGGATGGCACCCACATTGGCTGGGTCACTGTGATCAGATGGTCCAAGTTGCCTAGGCTCTAGGACCACTAACAGCTCTGCAACCACTGAAGCTAGCACATCTGCCAGTGGGCACAGCACACCATGCTAGTGCAGGATGCCATGTACCCCAGCAGTTGTAGGAAATCTTGGGCAGGGCGTAAGAGCCCAACCAGAAATGATTGGGTAAAGGATATATGATCCCATGCCCAATCCGCCAAGAAAGGGAGGAGGGGGGACTTGGCCTGCAGGGAGTCTAGTTCTGCTCCTATAAATTTTATCACCTGCTCTGGTACCAGTCCGACTTGTCCAGCTTGACCAACAAACCAAAGTCTCAGCAGGTCTGGAGAGCCAGGGCTATACTGTAGATCTTGCCATGGCCTATCTGGATGGGCTGGCTACCAGTCAGTCGTCCTAGCAGGGGTACACCCTGACCTCAGGTGCCACAGTTTGGCTGCCAGCCCTATTATGCATTTGATGAAGTGCCTGGGAGCTAAGGAGAGGCCAAATGCAATGACCTGGAACTGGTACAGGACCTCTTCTGCTTGAAAACAAAGGAACCAGCGGTGGGACCTGCAGACAGGAATATGGAAGAAAGCATTCTGATGGTACAGGAAGCAAAGCCACATGTTCTGCTCCAAGGATGGTATAATCTAGCTCAAGAGTAACTACCCAAACATGCGGTTCCATATTTATTGGTTGAGATCATGTGGATTCAGTACAAGACACCGGCCCTCCGTCCTTTTGGGATCAGGAAGTACCTGGAGGGAACCCTGACTGGCCAGGGCATCAGGGACACAGGCTATTGCTCCTTTTGCAAGGAGGTCAGCAATGTCCTCCCTGAGGGCAGACAGCATGTCCTGAGACATGCCGGACTCTCGGGGTGCACAGAGGCAAAAGCGCGGGAGAGCTTGAAGTCTAGAGACAGTCCTTTGACCACTACGTCCAACACCCACTTGTCCATTGTGACAGTAGACCAATGTGGCAAGAAGTGACGTACCCGGCCTCCAATGGGGAGAGCAGTTGGGGACATGCGAGGTGGAGGGATGACACCCCCAACCCATCACTGGGCAGCTTTAGTGGGGGCACAGGCAGCTGCTGCCAGTGGGGCACCACTACCTCTGTTCTCCCCTTTTTTTTAAGGACCCTGACCTCCAGACTTCTGCTTGGGGCACCAGGCCTGAAACTGCTCCTGCTGGGGTGCTGCCGGGGAGGCTGTGACTGGAAGGACATGAACTGGAAAGCCTGTTTCTTCGGCTTCTTTTTCTGGTCTTTCTGGGACAAAGTCACTGAGTCTTGTGTGGCAGTAGACTTCTCAGTTCTAGTGAGATGTCCTTCCACCCCAGGGCCAAAGAGGTTAGTGCCCAGAAAACAGATATTGGCTGACCTCTCTTAGGTGTCCACCGTGAATGTGGACAAATGCCGCCAAGCTGTACGACACATGGAGACAGCAGCTGCCCCCACACAGGTGCAAGAGCTGGAGTTGCCCATGTCCAAGGCTGTCTGGAACTGGTGTTTAGCCAGTGACTGCCCGTGGTCTCTGATGAACTCCACCACTGCCTGCTGTGCAATTTCAAATAGATTTAATGTGTGCTTAAAAAAAAGAACAATAAGCTCTGTAGTGGGAGTTCAAGTAAATAGGCTCCAGAGCAATGGCAAATTAAAAACAACTGTAGCAGAGAGCATCTCTAATCTTTTTGAAGTCCCAATGGCTCAGTGGTCTCTACAGTTCTCCCATGCTCCATCACTGGTGCAGTATACAGCAAGCTTTCCATGGCACTTCGGCTATCCCAGCCTTCCCAGACAGTGTGTGTGTGTGTGGGGGGGGTCATCACCCCCCCTCCCCGAAGACTGGGACAAACAAAGCGCCGGGGAAAGCTTGCTATACTGCACCAGTGAAAGAGAGTGGGAGAACTGCAGAGACCACTGAGCCATTGGGACTTCAAATAAATTACAGAAATGCTCCCTGCTACTATTGTATATAATTTGATATTGCTCTAGAGTCTATTTGCTTGAACTCCCACTACAGAGTTTATTGTCCTTTATTTTAAGCACACATTAAATCTATCTGAAATTGCAATTTGTTGTTAGTGTGCTTACATCTCAGAGTGCTATCAGTTCTTTGGATAGACTGTATCTGTAGAGCTGGCTGCCCTTTTTGATCAGCACCGCACCCTCCTGACAGTCGTGTCACTCATTTGAAATATTCTAATCTGCACCGGCAACTGGCCTGCCAAGCTGGGAGCCAAAATGGCCCGCCTTTCTGGTCTGAGCACTGACTGGCAGCTCCACTGTGATCAGCGGAGAGGCAAGTGTGGGGAGTACCTGCGGAACCTGGACTGGTGGGGCAACCACTGGTGGCTGCCAGGGGACTGAGGGCCCTTGTGGTAGAGCTCCATCCCACGTTGGCCCACTGGTACCGGAGAACTGTCGTAGCACAGGTACATCTTCCGGTGGTGCCTCTCCTTAACCGAAGATGAGGAGGATGGGGAATGTCGATGGCAGGCCCTCCCGATCGGGCGGGATTGAGGACTTCAACCTCGACCATCGACCACCTAGTCAACAGCGAGAGGGGTCTTTTTGAGGTTGGCCATAATGTGCCTACCAACATGCAGTAAAAAGGGTGAAGACCCAATCCCGGGTGGAGGCTGGTCCCTAGGAGGGTCGACCAGGGTCACTGATCGATCCAGGTCCTCTTGAGTGAGGACCAGGGGCACAGGGGTCTGTCAGGCCAATTTCTTGACCTTGTCCAACAACAGGTCAACCAGGCAGAGAAAAATCACGATGGCCTGGTCAACCTGAGTTGAGGTCATCTGGCTCAATGGCAGAGCCGAAGAGTCTTCGACTGCCCAACCACCCCCCTGGCCAGGGGATGCTCGACAGCCGTTGAGCAGTCGGGCAAGTCTAGGGACTGGGAGGACCACAATCTCTCTCCTCTTCCTACACCCAGCGAAGGTGGTGGGAAAAGTTCTTGGTTTGGTCTTGGACTGGCAGCCACAGAGGACAGGGCTCTCCCTCACAGTCTGGAGGGAGCTTCGCTTAGCACACAGACCGAGAAGGTGCTCGCTGTGGTAGCTGCGCTTCTGCCTCAAGGGCCACAAGCCGAGTAGTGGATCTGGCTGCAGCAGAGACCTTCTTGTGGCCCTTAGGGTGATCCTTCATACACTGCTCCGAAGGTCGACCAGTGGGAGCTGCAGTTTCCTGTGCTCAAGGAACTCAGGAAGCAAAGAAAGGCAAAGGCCACAGCTGGCCACATCGTCTTGCCCAGATAGGCAGTACACACATGTCGTGTAGATCGGTGTCTGACGTCTTCTGGTGGCACCAAAAGCATAACTGAAATCCAGGTTTCTTGTGTTCCATCCTTGGTCCAAAGATGGAGTCGAGAGAACCGTGAAACTGCACTTGAGATATTTCAAAAACAATGGTTTGCCAATGGTGCAGAAGAAAATCCTAAACCAGCACAAAGGAGGTGACCTGTTCTCCTAGTGGAAAAAAAGATGTGACATAACGGAGTGGAGTTGGGGGAAATAGCAAAGTGGGTGGTGGGAGGAGCTTCACTTAAAGACATTACAGCCAATCACTGCATTCCACTGGAACTGCCAGAATGTGGGTAAGTGAACCACATCCATACCCCTCGAAGTGTAACCCTTAGACTGCCGACTGAATTAGAACATATTGGAGTTCTGGATTGATACATCAGTCCGCAGCCCAGCAAGGGTTATTTTTTTTGTTGGGAAACACAAAATGTTAAACCTGTTTTACTCAGGAGACATCATTAGTGATCTTCCTTGGTAAGCTGAAGTTTGCTGGGGTCTCAGTCTCTGCGTTTGACTATTTTCAATCTCACCTCATGGGACGTACCCAGTCTGTCCAGGCAGGGAAGTCTCTCTCCTCCCTCCTCCCCATTAACTCCGGTGTACCACAAGGCTCCATTTTGGGGCCTATATTCTTCCCCATTTTTTTCTGTAATGACCTTCCCTCTGCCTGTGTCTCAAAAAACATTCACATGTATACTTATAACATCATAGGCTATGCCACACATCTGCCCACCTGTTGGAGCAGGCTTTACAGTGTGATTCTGATAGTGTTCAGCGCTGATTCTGTGCAAACAAACTCTTACCAAACACCCAAAAAACTGTCACGATGACTTCTGGCACTTGTCAATGGCTCAGCTGGCCCCTTGTTTTCTCTACTCTTGATGGTACTCCTCTTAACATTATTCCTTGCTTCAAATACCGAAGTGCATGGCTTGGCAGTCATCTCCACTTCACGGCCCTTATTGACGCTACCATCAAGAATTTGTGCCCTGAATTAGGAACCCTTTACCAGAACAAATCCTATCCTCCACTCCCAGTCTGGTGGGGGACTGTGGTCAAGATATTCCTACCTCTGATTATGTGGATGTGGTCTATGGTGGAGCTCCTAAATCTACCTAAGAGAGACAGAAGCCTCTCTTTCATTCCTTCTGTTGCTTTGCCACTAACTTCCCTCTCCTCACCAATCACTGTGCCTTTACCAACTTCTCTCCCTTCCCTCTCTTTCCACTCGACACATCCCCCATGATGTTTCCCTCAACTGTAAATTCTGGTTTTCTTTACTTTTGTCATACCTATGGACTTGTTCTGCTTCTCCCCCCTTACTCTCTACGCTCCTTCAACTCTCACTCTTTTGTTACTTCCCGCTTCTCCTCCTTGGGTCGCCTACTCTGGAACTCACTTCCATTCTCTGCTCTGCTCCTTCTTACCCCTCTCTCCAACCACTTCTATGGTCTCCCTTTGCTTTGCTTTGTACCTGCCTTCACTGTGCTGTTCCTTAACCGTGATGAACCATGTCTCCAGGATTCACTAGTTAATTAGGTAAAATGATCTGTACCGTACGTTTAATTCATAGTCTTTGGCCCTGTCACTGTGTATATTCATTTTGCTCTAGGGCTTCAATGAAGTACTGTACATGCTTAATTTGTGTTACTGATTTTTTTTACCAACCATTCTCAGAAACTTACTTATTTTGCTGTCACTTGTGCACCTTGCTGATTTGATCACAGTCTCTGGACCCTATTTGCAAACCCCCCTCCCCCCCATCACACCTGGAAATAAATTCCAGCTAAATGTGACTTTCCCAGCTACCAATTTTCAAATAAATAAATCTCATTGGGTCAAGTTGCATTACCATTTAAAATGTTGTCGCAATAGTAGAAGTGTTCATCATTAAGGGAAGGACATGCTGAGACCAATTCCTGCAGGCCTGCTCCAGTTATCAAAAGACATCCAGAGAGATTAAGATGCTCCAGAGAAGGCAGTCCACCTTGAAAAGCTAGTGCCCTATAACCAATGAAGAAAAAGAAGAAATTTTATCAGACTTAGTAATTTCTTTTTTGTCATATTTTAATGTTTATTAGTTTTGCATAACAGAAGAAATACATAAACCTTTCTATCAGGTACAGAGACTTAATAGGACAATATGATAAAAGTAATGACTTTAATTGGTAAAGCCTGTTGTACAAAACGTGCTGAATTGCATTTGGAGGTGATACAGGAATTACATTATGTTTATTAAACCTGAAGAAGAATAGCAGCAAGTGTATTTGAAGGGAAGGCAGAAAAAAGATGCTAGGTAAGTCAGAAGAGGATTAGAAACAGAATTGGGGGGTGTAACACGTCATGGGACAAAGTATGAGTTTGTGTTTAACTGATCTAGTACTCAGCATTGCCATAGTGTTTCAAAGAGTGGCAATTTTTTTGGTAAGGTGTAGGTAAGTCCTTCCAAGGCATATATTTCTGAGAGTATTTTTTCCATCCCACTACAGTAGGCAATGCAGTAGACAGCCAAACTTGACTTATTGCCTTTTTTGTTGCTAACAAAAGCAGTATCAACATCAGCCTAAGGGTGAGACCCCTAATTCCCCTACCCACCGGCAGGATGATCAGCAGCATAAAAGAAGGAGTGATCAATCCAGGACTATCAAATATAGCCTCAATTTCTTGGGAATAATTTCATTTTCTGTTAGCTCCAATACTGCCAATGGGAATTACTTACAAAATAGAAAATATGCACCCCAACCAGGGGCTCACTAGTACAGCTATACATGTAGCTTTAAGAGATCAACCTTGCAGCATGGAATGCTCTAACTGCATGTGTTCCAATGACTTCGCTCAGGCAGTCCATAGAAACTGCCATGCAATGAATTACAGCTGTCAAAAATACCCCAAAACCCAACACTATGAATTTGTTTGAAAAATTTAAGTTACTTATCTGTAATCATAGTTTTACTACTAGTATATTCACATCCACACTTGCTGGGCTATGCTAAGTAACTGGATTAACCTTCAAGCATCATTCCTCCCACCACCCATGGTGTCGTCGTCCTGAACCTCCCCATTTGACTTCAGATCTGCAAGATGGAAGCAGGAATCCATGCAAGTCTTGTCAGGGGACATCAGGGTGGGTTTGTGTGGATGTGAACTGAATGCTCACAGAAGAAATGAAAATTATGTACTCACCGCAATTCTTGATCTTCTAGGAGTATCCTCACCACTTATTCACACTAATGGGTTCTGAGATGGTAGAGTTAGGACCCAGCAGTAGCCAGAATTTTTCACAAAGGCCGGCACCGAGGTAAGCTGAGCACATGTGCAGACCTGCAAGACTGGCTTGCGCTACATGACCTACCTCAGCACTAGCCCTTAACCACCTCAGTACTTTTTTTTTTTTTTTGTTTACAGAGAAGGTGCAGTAGAACCTAACCAGTACTTACGCACTAAACCCAAGGCACACAACAGCCCTGAGATCTGACAAACCAGGTTTCATTCAGGGTCGATTTAGTTAGAGCTGTTGAAAACTATTTATTGTAACATAGAAAAGTAGTAGTGGAGCAGCAAGCACTCATACAACGGTTGTACTTTTGTATGTTACAATAAATAGTTTTAAATGAGACCTAGCTTACAGGTAATTTTTTGGTCCCTTACTGGGGTGCCGTACTACACAGTTTGACGGTTTGCTTTTTTCGTTGTGGCTCCAGTGTTGTTCGCCGGTAGCCGCCTTTTTTTTTTTTTTTTTAAGCCTTGGTGACCTGTTCAAGAAGGGTCAATAAACCAGTAACTCAAGAGTCTTCACAGCTTTAACCAAGAAAAAGGGATGAATACCAACAAACAAGACTGAAATGAGTGCAGCGGATGGCAGGTGGGTGCGTGAATTGATGGTGAAGGTATTACTATAAGATCAAGATTTTACTGACCGGACCAGTGGCGTGGAGGGCTGAGGCATCTATGCCTTACCTACTGCCATGCTGGCGACCCGTGTTCGCTGTGCAAGCGGGCCGCCGAGGGTCGGTTGGGGAGGGAGAGGATCGGGCATCCGGAGGACAGCTCTCCTCTCCTGGGGAGGGAGGATCGGTGCTCCCGCCAACTGACTGCCTCCAGGTGAAGGTCTACGGGCAGTACAGGATTGTGGGTGCCAAGGAAGGGAGGGTGCTGTGGGACATCCGCGGGCATGCGTGAGCATCCACGTACGCATAACTGATGTGTACGCCCCAGCAACAGGGATGGGACAGGAGGAAAATGGATGGAAAAAGAATCGGGCTGCGGGACATGACCGACCCTCAGCAGGCTCTGCACTCGGTGATTAGGCACCACCATAGCCCTCTGGCAGAGGGTGCAAGCACGAAGTAAGTACTAGAGATACCAGGATGACGAGGCTGGGGGTCAGTCTGAAGGGGGCAGCCAGGGGGAGAAAATGCTTATAAAAAAAAAAAAAAAAAAAGAATATTATTTATTTATAATTCGGTAACTGGGAAAAACACACTGAGCCGAGGCTCCTTTCCAGCTGCGACCCAGGGACATGGGTAACAATTACATACAGAGGAAATATATACATTCATAAACGAGTGCCAATAGCAGTTTAGGCAGTACAAGAATAATGCTGAGTATGTAATTTCATATCTTCCAGGAATCAATCTTCACTGATTCACACTACTGGGTCAGAGTACCAAGATCGAACAAAATGTAGCAGCCAAGGGCTCACTCAGGACAGAAGTCCATTCAGGATAGTCCTGCCAAAGGAGGCATGCTGTCTGGCATGGTCATCCAAGGCACAGTGCATAATAAAAGTGCGCACTGTGCTCCAAGTTGCAGCTCTGCAAATACCACTAATAGGCACAGAGCGAATCCCTGCCAGGGATGTGGCTAATGCTCTGGTGGAGTGGGCGCATACCTGACCTTCCAGCTTCACCAGCGCCTTGCCACAGCAATGGCATAGACGGCTCATAATTTAGGCAGAAAGGCACCTGACTAACAGGCTGTTCCTTCCGATTAGGATCAAAGGAGACAAACAGCTGTTTGGGCTGCCTGAATTCCTTAATTCTGTCCAGGTAAAAGGCAAGGACTCTTAACATCCAGAGAATGGAGACTGCATTCTCCCTCATTCTGCAAGTTGGCAAAGGAGGTAGGCAGTACAAGTGGCTAGTCTGCATGGAACTCAAGACACCACATTGAGAAGGAACTTAGTGTGTGTATGGAGAACTACCATGTCCTTATGGAACACAGTATACAGGGGATCTGTGACCAAGGCATGAATTTCAGACAATCTTCAAGCAGAAATGATAGCCCCCCCCCCCCAAAAAAAAAACTGCTTTCTTAGTTAAAAACTTTAGCTCTTATGTTGCAAGGGGCTCAAAGGGCTTGGGGTGATCATGCCCAGCACAAGGCTCATGTCCCAGGAAGCCACCCGCCTCCTGATGGGAGGCCAAGTGTGTAAAATGCCCTTAAGGAAACTCTTGGAAGAGAGGCAGCTGAGCCAGGTAGAGGGTACCAACAGACTTGTGGACTTGGTATGCAGAAATAACACACAAATGGATCTTAACTGTGAAATACTTTAAGCCAGCATCAGAAACATCCAGCAAATACTCCAGAACCTTGTCAGATGGGCAATGAAAGGGGTCCATGCGGGTTGTGGAGCACCAGATGGAAAATCTTTTCCACTTGGCTGTGCAATTTTCCCAGTGGAAGGTTTACGGGCTGCCAAGAGTATTTCTGAGATCCTCTGAGATACCTTGTACATGTTCACTTCTGTCTCTTCAGAAGCCAGGCCTGAAGGTTGGGGGAGCGCAGGCTGGGATGGACCAGGTGGCCCCGAGTCGGTAAGTTCATCCTGAGTGGAAGAATCCTCATTGTGCTTATTGATAGTGTCTGTTCAACAGAGGAAACCATATCTGTTGAGGCCAAACAGGGGCCAATCAGAATCCGCTTGGCCCCATGTGTCTCCAGTTTGAGCAGTACCTTCTGCACTAGAGGGACTGGAAAAAATGCATACAGAAAAACATTTTGCCATTGCAGTTTGAATGCATCTTGACAGAAAATGCCATGTCCTTAATTTCTGGAGCAGAATCAAGGCTGTCTGACATTGAGCAGGGACGCAAAACAGTCCACATCTGGTGTTCCACACTCACCGAACAGCAATCCCACAAAGTCTGGAGCTAGTGACCACTCATAAGGATCGGCCTCTGTTCGTCTGCGCTCATCTGCCATAGTGTTTTGTACTCCTGCCAGGTAAGCTTTTTGGAGTAGGATCCCCTACTCCGAGGAACCTTTCTCACACTCTCAATTCCTCCGACTTGAGGCAACGAGGAGCCCAAAGGGCAGGACACTGAACTGATAATGCTACCCCAGTACAACAAATCGAAGGCACCTGTGGTGGCTGGGGGTTGCACCTGAATATGCCAGTATGCATCCTGCATATCCAGGGAGGTTAAACAATCCAAAGACTTCAGGAAGGAAAGCAGATATCGTGGAGAAATCATCTTGAATTTCTCTTGATCCATGAACTTGTTCCGATGTTTGAGGTTGAGAATGGGGCTCATGCCCTCGGATTTTTTTTGGAACCCAGTAGTGGGAGTAGAAGCCTGTGTTTCATTCAGACTCCGGCACCATCTCCACTGCTCTACTGCTCAGAAGGCCAGCAATGTCGAGAATGGGGGAGGATCAGGAAGAGGAGTTGATCGCAGGCTCTCCAATCCAGAACAACATCTCAGCCACACCATTGACACTGGCCCTATTTTACGAGGAGCCAGCACTGAAAGAGACACCAGGACAAAAACTTGAATCTGGCACCGAGAGTGTACCCTGCACCGAGGATGGTGCTGAGACAGACCCCAAGAAGCCTAAGTCCAGTGTCAATAAAGACACGGACCCCACTGTCAACAATCCAGCTTGGACCGGAGTGACCGGCAAAGGTACAGAGGCCAGTCCCATTGCAGAGACATCGAACAGGGCTGCAGCTAATGAGCTGGCAACATGGTCAATAACAAGGGCCCTGAGGCTGTTGCCAGAAGCAAACATTCTACCCAGCTCAAAGGTCCCGCATGTGGATCCAGTTCCACCGACCCCGGAAGGTCAGGGACCGGGTTCGGAGGCAGAGGCAACCGATCCAGATCAATCAATCAAAATCTTTATTTTACCAGGCAAACATCCACGAGCAACGCTCATCTTCAAGATGGACCTGGACAGAACATAGTCATAAATTACACTGGACAAAAGGCAAGGGGTAAAATAGCATAGAATTACAGAGACTAAGTAATACAATCAGCAGAACTAGACAAGATATTTACAGTGTATAAACATTTCATTGGTCAACTGCAGATTAAATGGTGCAATCAGCAGGACTAGACATGATATTTACAGTGTATAAACATTTCATTGGTCAATACTAGACTAAATGATACAATCAACAGTACTAGACATAATATTTACTGTATATAGACATTTCAGAGGTCTATGGGCTGGTTGTGGTAACTGTACTCAAATATAAGTAGACAAGCCTAAAGCTAACAGAGTAGGAAGGAGGGAAGATAGTACAACACCAGATGTTAGGATGGTGACTGGTGGAAGACAACAGGGCAGGAAAAAAGGTATGGAGAGGAAGTGCCAGTAATTGAGGAGGTATGGTATGGAGAGGAAGTGCCAGTAACTGAGGAGGTATGGAAGCCTAGAAAGTGCTGAGGCACTAGAGCAGTTTTTAGAGCATGAGCTAGGAAGGGGTAACTGAGGGGAGAGGAAGTTGAGAAGCCTACAGTGCTGGTTCAAAGGAGCAGATTTCGGAACATATACCTGATAGGTAACTGGGGGGTGAGGGGCCAGGTAGTACTATGGTCTTGGAGAAAGATTCGGTGCTAAGCCCATAAGCCAAGTTTGGATGGAGATCAACACTGAGGGGATAGAGAATACTGGAAGGTGCTAGAGGTGTGGGAGGGGAAGACAGAAAGGTGTATAACCAGCATTTTGACTCCAGTTCTCCATAGCAGGAACAGGACAGGTTCAATGATAATTATAGGATTCACTGAAGGCATAGCTTGTTTTGAAAGCAGCTACTGATAAAGGGTGGACCAGTTTCAAGGATTTTTGTATCATATTCCATAGTAGGGGAAGCATACAACTTATTGAAGCCCTACCGGAGCGAGATCTCACCTTGGGTACAAATAGTGAAATATAGGACGCGCTTCTTAATGAGTACTTGCCTACTGTAAATAATGGCAAGCAATCTGATATATATTGAGGCAGCCTACTGGAAATGGCTCTGAATGTCCAAATGGCTGCATTTCTCTGCCATCTGCACTGAAGAGATGACCATCCCACTGCTGTATATAAGGAACAATGATGGGTCGAGTAAGGGAGACCAGTGATAAATCTTAGAGCTCTGTGGTAAAGGATATCTAGCTTTGACACAGCAGCAGTCAGGCCCTGACAGTACAAGAAGTCTGTGTAGTCGAGAAGGGGGAAAAAAGAAAAAGTGGACTGAATCAGACTCATCTTGGCCTCTCTTGTCAGGAACTGGTTTATCGTGTGAAAAAGACCTAGTCTCTGCCTGAGCTTTTTTAGCAGCTCTTCTATGAGATCGTTAAAGGATGGCCTATGATCAATCCAGACACCCAGGTATTTGGACTTAGTATTCCAAGGATTCTCCCAGGAGTGTAGTGATCTGAGGGGATGTTATAGACGTGGCACCATATGCTCGAGGCGAGAACAGCATTGCTTTGGTCTTTTTTGCATTTAGTAATAGTTTCTGATTTAACAATTGTAATTGCAGCAGATTAAAATCACGCTGCAGATCATCGCATGCAGCAGTAGGAGAGGGTCCTTTGGAGTACAGCACTGTGTCGTCAGCGAAGAGATGAATGTTGGCAGCTTTGATGTTGTTGTTAATTCTATTAATATAAACTGCGAATAGTAGAGGACCCAATATGTAGCCCTGGGGAACTCCTCTCAATAGAGGTTTTAAGGGAGAAAATTCCCCTTCTGCCTTGACCTGCTGGTACCGGCCTGTAAGGTAATTAGAGAACCAATTTTGGGAGTGATCGTCCAGGCCAATGTTTCTGAGTGATGTAAGAAGCAGATTGTGGTCTACAGTATCAAAGGCCTTGCTTAGGTCCAAAAATACTGCGCATACGAAGTTTTCAGCATCCAGTTCATGTAGCCAGTCATTGGTCACTTTAGCGAGAGCAGTGACAGTGCTATGTCATGCCCTAAAACCGGATTGTAAGGGGTTAGTTAGATTTTTAGATTCTATATATTTTTTGAGCTGGTTACTCGAAATCCTTTCCAGGAGTCTGGATAAGATCGGAAGTAAGGAGATGGGTCTGTAATTATTAAGATCTGATGCTGCACCCACTCCTCCATAACTGCTGCCTCGTGGTGGAACTGCTGACCAGAAAGAGGGACTCCAGGCCCAGGACCTTGACCTCCCATGAGCAGAAGACCCCAGAGACACAGATGAGGGCCTGCAGCTCAGAGAGACAGAGGATCGTGTGGCACACCTCAGAGAGGGCGACCTAGAGTGGTACAGTTTCTTCCCCTTCGTATGGTAAGAGGAAGAACCCTATGCTAAACAGCACAGCAAACCTGACCAGGATTCGGAACAGTGCTTCTGGGAGAACTGTCCTTCCTCCTGGGCACAGGACTGCCTGTCATCAAAACCCTCCCCCGACGGGTAAAGTGGAGTGGACACAGCCCTGCAGTCGAAACAGCTTGCCTGAGGAGGTCCCCCTGCCATCGTCGTCCATGGCCATCGACGATTGACTCAGTAGGGCTGAGACAGACTGAGAAATAAATGTTTATAAAATCACTAAACACTCAAACCGAGAAGAACTGAATGCTGTCGTATAGATGTGAAGTTCTGATTCCAGCAGGCAAGAGACATGGTCACCAAAGTGCAGGGGGTTGAGGGATGGTGCCGAGGTAAGTCATGCAGCATAAGCCACTCTTGCGGTGCGGTATATGCGCTCAGCTTAACTTGGCGCCAGGCCTCCTGAAACATTCTGGTTCCTGCAGGGTTCTAGCGCCTCTGGCTCAGAACCCATTACTGTGAATCAATCATAAGGATTGATTTCTGGAAGATATACGGGTATGGGTAAACTACCTCTATAATACCCAGTTTCAGTTCACTATCCACACTTAAGCAGACTCCTAGTAGTCCTCCCTGAAGAGGGGGCAAGGCATGCACCCCAAAATCAGATGGACAGACTGGAGGACAGAGAGCTCAAAGACAGCGTCATGACTGAGCATGTCGATGCTACTGTGAGATATGGCTATGGATATGAATGTAAGCGCACTGGATCGGGTAGCAGCCCTGCAGATTTCCACGATCAGGATGTATTAGACTGCAGCAATAGAGGCAGCAGTATGTCTCGTGGAATGAGCCTTCAATCCTTCGGGCAACTCTCTACCAACTAACCTATAACGCATATCAATTCAGTGCGTTATCCATCAGCCAATCATCTGCTTGGCTGCTGGCTTCCCGGAGTGGCTTCAGCTTAGGTAAGGAACAGCTGGAAAGCCTCACTGTGAACCCCTGCCTTGTGGGCCTTGAAAAAACAGAAAGGCCTGGTGAATGCCCCACTTATGGAGCGAACATACTGTGTCCAAAGCAAGTGGCTTCAGGAAAAAGATGGGCAAGTACATCACCTGGTTAAGGTGAAAACCACCTTCGAAAGAAGCTTCACGTGGGGACGAGAAATGACTGTCCTTTTGGAAAACCAGATATAGAGACTCAAACAAACGTGCTTGGCGCTCATTCGCCCATCTGGCTGAGGTAACAGCGACCAAAAACATGACTTGACAATAGGTGTGAAATCTCACAAATGTCCATGGGCTCGAATGGGTTTTCCACCAGCTTTGCAAGCACCAAGTATCAGTAGCAAGTCTCATGGTGGCATTCTTGCATCAGAATGGACAGGTAATCTAGGCCTCTGAGGAAAAAACAAAAAAAAAAAAAACACCACACCACTTTCTCCTGGGCACCGTTAGAATACCAGTTCATGCCTGGTAAACAGAAATGGCAGCCAGGTGCACCCTGAGGGACTAGATGCCTTACTTTGGCCAGCTAAATTCTATCACTTATAGATTATGGGCTCCCAGTCTATGCAGCTGCCTGTGACACAGTGCTACATAAAAGTAAAGCTGATGTCGGCGACCCGGGTTCGGGAACGGACTCGGGTCGCCGTGGGCCAGCAGGGGAAGGAGGATCGAGTGTCCCTAAGGATGCTCCTCCTTCTGGGAGGGTTACTGGGGTGTTTAATACACCCGACGCCTGGAGAGCCAGTGGAAGCACCGCACTCGGCAACGGCGGCCCCATTGGGAGGAGCCGGAGGAGACGCCATCTGGCACTTCTGGCAGGCGGCATGAAGCACATTCCCGCCGAGCCGGGCGCCCTCAGTGGGAGGGAGGGAGGACAGAAAAACGGAAAACAACCCGCGGCACTCTGGATGACGGCTGCTCCAGCCACCCAGTCTGCAACCACGGACAGACCCCGCTATGCAAGGTGCTCCACCGGAGGAAGGAGGCAGGTAGGAGTCACCAGGGAGGGCACTCTAGGGGCAGACTCAGTGGGAACTGGAGGGCACTGAGCTAGCCCAAAGGAGAAGAGTGGCGAGGGCGACCAAGAGGGGATAAAGAGAGATTTCCAAAAAAAAAAAGTAAAGCTGATCTGTAATAAGATGTGCCACTCCGTACTTGATGCAGATAACTGCACTCACAGCTGTACCCTTTACACACTAATGGCTACCTTTACCCAGCAGAATAGAGCTCTAGACCTGTTTGCTTGCTAAAAAGGCACTCTTATGCCTAACACTCCCTGCTTTAACAAACTGCTTCTGCACCGTCTCCAACCATTACGCCACCAAGAACATGGCCAGAAATGACCCTAAGCCTCCTTTCTGGTGCAATCAGGGTCAATAACTGTTTAAACGAACTGCCTGATACACTGCTGAATCTCCCGAAGTTTAATGAGTTAAGGGATCTTTGCAGTCTGCCTCTGCAGTCCAATGCAACTGTAAACATTAAAACTGTTTTATTTGGTTTCTCTCTGTACATAACCTGTGAGTCTTTATACAATGATCTGTATTGATTTTTTTCCCAAAAAAACTTTATGTAATTGTTCTGCTTACAGTAAGTGCTTTGAGCCTGACTTGACTGCATTTCCTCTGGAACTGCTTACCGTACTTGGCAGTAATTATTTTTTTCTTTGTGACTATGAATTTGATGTGGAACCTTTGTAAATGAGCACTTGTGCTCAAAGGTAATCTCCAAAGTTTTCAATAAACAAATAAATATAAATAAGACATTATTCGAAACCTTGACTGAGACAGGGACCAAAGGCAGTCTAGGATACACACCACTGAACAAGTGAGGGGATCTACCTCCTGTCTTATACACCAGTGCAAAAACCTTGTCCACTTAACGAAGTAAGTTTTACAAGCAGATTTCCTTTCAGGACACCTTCAAAACAAGCGGAATGTCTTCCAAAACGCCCGAAGCTGGGAACTCCAGCTGCTCAGGAGCCAAGCGAATGATGCAGGGACTGCAGGTCTGGAAGCTGGACAGTCCCCTTGATCTTGTTAGCTGGGCCAGATGCAGTGGAAATTTCTACGGGGGGCCTGCTGCTAAGGTCAAGGATATCCTAGCACCAGAGCTGACATGGCCTGTCTAGGGCTATTAGGATCAGGTTCACATTGTCCCTGCATGCCTTGAGCGCCACCTTGTGGATCAAGGGAAAGGGAGGGAAGGCAAACAGAAAGCCTGGGGTCTGGTGCCAGAAGAAGGCATGCTCCATCAGTGTTCCGGTCTGAGACAGGTGGGCACAGAACAGCCTCAGTTTTCTGTTCTCGTAGGAGGCAAACCAGTCCACTAGAGGTGTCCCTGACTGGGTGAGCAGCTGTATCACCATATCCTGGTGCAAGGACCACTCGTCCGCTGAGAGTGTCTGTCAACCGATTGTCCTCCCCTAAAGTCCACCTACAGGCTGCTTATCAGGGATCTGGGATGAAGCTCCTTCTGACAAAAGGGAAAGGAGCATGTGCCGCCTTGCTTGTTCAGGTGGAACATGACTGTTGTGTTGTTGGTGTTGACCTGCACCACCTGACCGTGAATAAGAGAAGCAGACTCAGTCAGTGCCAATCCCACTATCCTGAACTTCAGATGATTAACATGCTGGCAAGTCCTGTTCAGAGACCAAAATTCATGGGTGTGACAGGGAGTAATAAGACCCAGTCCCAGTTGTTATGGAGAAAGTGTTTAAATGCAAGGATCTGTTCTATTCCTTTCCTGTCTCTTGTCTGTCTGACTGCGCAACCAAGGATTTGATCATCCCGACAGTCTCGGAATTATTTGCAGCTCGCTGTCTTTCAGTCTTCCCTTGCTATTCTTTTTCCTCCCTTGCATATCTGCTGATATAAAAATACATGCAAATCATGATGTGGAAATGTAACAGATATTGGGATCCCTTTGTTTAGAAATTACGTAGTGTTAATTTTTGAAATGTATATAATTATAGTTTGAGATGATTGCAAAAAGCTATTGGAAAAATCAAGAGGTTACCTTAGTGCAATTTTTAAGCCTTTTGCAAGAGCTGTGGACAAAAGGCCTTTGTTCTGGGGCACTGTGTTCTAAGCAGCACCTACCTAATACTTACAAGGACATTTGAGAAAAAAAAAAGGATGCTTGTTAAGAAGGGGGTTTGTTGCAAGGACTTATAAAAAGCCAGAGCTGCAATGGCTTGCAGATGGACACCCAGAGACTGAAGGAAAACTCTGATGAATCTGTTTATTCTTCCTTAGTAAATAGTTATACTGAACAGGTTTTTTTTTAATGTTACTGCTAGTATAAATAAATATTTTTTGCGAATTTTACAACTGCTCCTGGTTTTTACTATGCTTTGTGGTCCAGTAGCTGAGCACCCCCACCCCATCAAAAATGCATCTGTCATCAAAATGAAGGAGGACTCTACCTAAAGGAATTCCCTGAGAGGTTCTAGGGGCAACTCACCATTCGATGGCATTGCACACTAGCTGTGTCTCCAAATCTGGCTGATTCAGGATGTTGTGGTACTAGAATCACTGGTACCCTGCTCCAATTGAAAGGGGCACATTTTCCAGTGGTCCCAACAGACCATGTCTGTCATAGCTGCCATGAACCCCGGGAAGTCTGGACAAAGTGAGACTGTCAAACCTAAAATGATCAAGCAAAGGAGGTGAGAAGATATTCTGCCCTGCCCAAAGGTAAGTAAGCCCTGATTCGGAGGGAGTCTAGATCTGCTCCAATGAACAGGATCATCTGCTTGGGTGCCAGTTCTCACTAGACCAGACTGACCAGAAGGCTCAGATGCTAAAAGGTCTAAATATCCAGATCCCTGGACCATTCCTGACCTCCCTGATACTGCCCACTATGAGCCAGTAGTCCAGGTACAAGAATACTTCTTCACCCCGCACCTGAGGAAGGCCACAATGGCAGACAGGCACTTGGTAAACAATCTGGAAGCTGAAGACAAGCAGAAGAACATGGTTTTGAATTAGTAAAGTATGTCTCCCTTTCAGAACTGGAGGAACTACCTATGGGATGGACAAACTAGGATGCAGAAATACACATCCAGGAGATCCAGGAAGAAAAACCAAGCATGTTGTCATGTTCTTGGGGCTGATCTGCACCACCTGAATAAGTGGTGCAAACTCTTGTCAGTGCCAAGCCCACTGCCCAGAACTCCAGCAGGTTAATACCAAAACCAAGTCCTGGGCTGCAAAGATGGTATTATCTATCTATATTGAAGATAAATACCAGTGCAATTGGCAAGATAAGGAAAGGGGAGGGGACAAAAAAAAAATAAGCAAAAAGTACAGTTATGTAAGAACTTACCGTAACAGTAGATATTCGAGAGGAGCTCTTGCAGCAGGCCAATACTGGTAGGACTAAGCTGCCAGGTGCCAGTACCACACACAAAACTTTCTAGGCAGCAAGGCTACCATGGGGGACTGCCCACCGCCAATGCCACCCACTGACATTGGCCTATCCTATAAAGGTGGGCTGTCCCCGGACACCCCCCTCAGACCTCCCACCGGAGACCCAGAGCAGGCAGTGAAAGAAGAACCCAGCAAGTTCCCGAGAGCCAAGAAGGAAAAGGGAAGCAGACATTCCAGTGAATAGAAGAGGACTACAGCAGAAAAAAGGAAGGGGGAAGGAGGGTGGGAAAATTAGGGCCTGCTGCAACAGCTTCTCTCGAAAATCTACTGTTATGGTAAGGTCTTATGTAACTGTACTATCTTACTTCGAGGGAGGCTCTTGCCATAGGACTGAGTCTCAAGCAGTCTTGGCAGTATAAAGGAAAAGGTTAAGACAGCAGCCAATGGTCTAAGAAAGAAGGCCCTGCAGAATGGCGAGGTCACAACTGGCCCTATGCCTAGAAGCAATATCCAAACTGTAATGCTTGGTGAAGGTGTGGGGACAGAACTCCAGGTGGAGGCTGCACAAATGTCTGCATCCATAGAAGTGGCCATACCCCGGTGGAATGACCTTTAACTGCTACCGGAAGGTTCAAGGTAGCAATAAACAATGCAATTTTCTAACCACTTAGACACTGTTTGGAAACTGGAGCGCCCTCTCTCTTGGGGATGAATGAAACAAATAACGGATCAGACTTCCTTAAAGTCTTGGTCTGATGTGTATAGTATCGCAAGATTCTATGAACATCCAAAGCATGGAGCAAAGCCTCCCCCAGATTAGAATACTCACAATAATAAATGGGTGGGTGGATAAATTGGTTCAAAGTAAACTCTGACACCACCTTAGGAAGAAACTTAGGATTAGCATGCAATGATACACTGTCTTTGTGAAAAAACGAAATAAGGCTCCTAACACGCAACAGCCTAAAGCTCGGCAATCCTTGGAGCAGAAGTAACAGCAAATAAAGAGAGTGCTTTCCACCATAGAAAGCACAGCTCACAACTCGCAAATGGTTCAAAGGGAGGTAAAAACAGGTTACTCACCTGTAAAGTACAGTTACGCAAGAACTTACCGTAACAGTACATCTTCGAGAACAGCTCTTGCAGCAGGCAACAACCATAAGCACTAAGCTGCCAGGACCCCACAGAAACCTTCTAGCTAGCAGTCTCCAGTGGGGGAAGGCCCCCCCCCCCCGACGTCAGCCAATGGTATAAAGGGGGTGGTCCCTAGCCCCACCTCAGTTCTCCCACCGGAGATCCGGAGTTTAGGAAGGAACGAGAACCGGCTAGGTTCTTGCCAAAAGGAAAGGCAGAAAGAATACCGGGGGAAGGAGCAGAGCAGTGCCTGCTGAAAGAGCTCTTCTCAAAGATCTACTGTTACGGTAAGTTCTTATGTAACTGTATTAACTTTCTTCGAGTTAGAGTTCATGCAGAAGGCAATAACCATAAGGACTGAGACCCAAGCAATCAAGGGAGGAGGAACAGACTAACATGGGAGGAGGTAAAACAAAAACAGCCAGCAAGGGTTTGGGGGAGCAGGCCCTGAAGAACTGCAAGGCTGAACCCAATCCGACGCCTGGAAGCCACATCCAAGCTGTAATGCTTGACGAACAAGAACAGAGCTCTAGGTGGCATCTGCACAAATATCTGCAGTGGAAACTTTTCTCAAAGAGGCAAAGAAAGTGGCAACTCCCCTGGTGGAATCGCCTTTAACCGAGCCCAGTAACAACCTGTCGTATTTTTGGTAAAAGAAATTTATGCAGTTAACTAACCACATAGACAAGGTCTGTTTAGAAACTGACACTCCTCGAATCTTGGGAGCAAATATGATCAGTCTTTCTCAAAGGGGAGGTACAGTTCAAATAAAAACAAAGTGTCTGGTAAGCATCCAGAGTATGCAGTAACAGTTCACCCTTGTTAGAATACTCTGGATAATAGGTAGGTGGATGTCCTGGCTCAAAGTAAATTCGGACGCCACCATGGGCAAAAACTTAGGATTGGTCTGTAAGGACACCCTGCCCTTATGGAAAACCAAACAGGGCTCTTTACACATCAGAGCTTGGAGCTCGGAAATCCTCAGAGCAGAAGTAACTGCAACTAAAAATAACGCTTTCCATGAAAGAAATTGAAGCTCGTAATCTGCAGCTAGTTCAAAGGGGGGAAGCATGATTTTCTCTAACTTAAAGAGGAGGTCCCATTGAGAAACAGGGTTCCTGATGGATGGTCTCAAATGCAAAATGCCCCATAGGAAGGTACAGGACAAATCCACCTAAGTAAGGGGTTTACCCTCTACCAGTGCATAGTATGCAGAGATGGCAGAGAGATGCACCCTGATAGAGGAGTAGCTCAGGCCTTTGTCAAACAGAAAGAGGAGATACTCAAGAACTGAGTTCACTGTGCAGGAGAAGGGATCGAGGTGACGGGCGGTAGCCAACACACAGAACCTCTTCCACTTCATGGCATAGGTGGATCTAGTGGAGGGCTTTCTTGCCACCTTTAGAACATTGACCACTCTGGAAGAAAACCCATACCTAATGACCGCTAGGTCTGCAGGAGTCAAGCATGCAGATGCAGGGACTTGGTCTGGATGGACTAGGGTACCCTGGTCCTGGGAGAGCAAGTGTGAGCTCAGGGGTAGATGAATTGGGGGTTCCAAGGCTAGCTGTTGGAGCAGAGAGAACCAAATCTAGCAAGGCCAGAAGGGAATAATGAGAATCATCTCTGCTCCCTCCACCTGAAGTTTGAGGAGTTCCCTCTGAAGTATGAGAAAGGGAAGGAAGGCATGAAGAAATCTCCCTGTCCAACAGAGGAGCAATGTGTCTCACCAGAAAACTCCAGGCCCTGTATCTAGTGAGCAGAAATTCGGCAGTTTGGCGTAGAGTGGGGATGCGAAGAGGTTCAACTCTGGTCAACCCCATTTGTTGAACAACTGCTCTGTCACTGACTGGAGGAGCTCCCACTCATGGGCTTTGGACCAAGACCTGCTTAGGCTGTCGGCTAAGACGTTTTAGACACCTGGAACATGAACAGCGGCGAGTTCTAGGTGGTGTTCCAGAGCCACATACCAGACCCTCATTGCCTCCCTGCAGAGGGGGTAGGAATGAGTCCCTCCTTGCTTGTTGATGTAAAAACACCATGGACGTGTTGTCTATTTGAATGAGGAGAGGGCCTGGTAGGTCATCGGTCTGAAACACTTTCAAGGCGTTCAGGACAGCTCTCATCCCCAGTACACTGATATGCAGGGATTACTTGTCTAGGAACCAGGATCCCTGGGTTTGCCTGTCCTCCAGGTGAGCACCCCAGCAGAGTCCTGAAGCACTGGTCATCAAAACTCGCCTCAGGGCTCTTGCCGGAAAAGGACCCCTTTGCACAGGTTGTCAGGGTTCATCCGCCAGGTCGGGGTCCGACAAGCTGGGTCTGAGACCAGAACCCTCTGCTCCAGGTCATCTGATTGTTGGTCCCATTGAGGGATCCACATGTAGAGGCAAGCTGTAAGAATGGTGGGTATGGACACCGCCATATGGCCTAGGAACCTCAGACAGACTCGGGCTGGGATGTGAGAAGACGCAGAAACCATTCAGGCCTGTCCTCGCAGGCGATCTGGCTTGTCTGAAGGGAGAAAGGCCTTGCCCTGCACCGTGTTGACGACTGCTCCAAAGAATTGGAATCTCTGGCTGGGCCATAGAGACGACTTGGCGAATACTCGGAAGACAGTAAAGGTGTCCCTGAGAGTGCAAAGCAGTTGACCCTTTGTGGAGCTGTCAGAAGTCCAACATCTAGGTAGGGAAAGATGTAATGGCCTTGTCTCCCGAGGGCTGCGGCCACCACTGCTAGGCACCTGGTAAAGAGTCTGGGAGCAGCATATAGGCTGAACGGTACAGCCTGAAACTGGTAGTGTCACCCTTGGAAGAGGAAACGCAGGTACCTTCTGTGGGGCAGAAACACTTGGATGTGCAGGTATACGTCCTACATATCTAGAGAGCAGAGCCAGTCTCCCTAGAGTAGGAGAGGAATCAACCCTGGTAGAGTGACCATCCTGAACCCCCTGTACTCGATGTACTTGTTAAGGGAACTGACATCCAGGATGGGACGAAGGTCCCCAGTCTTTTTGGGGATGAGGAAAAAGTAGGAATAAAATCCCTTTCCCCTTTGGTCCAGGGGGACTGGCTCTATGGCCTGCTTTTGTAATAAGGCCTGGATTTCCCCTTCGATGAAGGAGACGTGAGAAGGAGGAGGATAATGGGAGGACACCGGTGGGTTTTCTGCTGGCCTCTCCAGGAACTCCAAGGTATGTCCTCTATTAGTTGGAGGACCCACAGGTAAGTTATGATTTTGCTCTATCCCTCAAGAAAGAGGGAGAAGCAACCTTTTACCACTTCCACCACAAACTCCACTGGAGAAGGGGGTGTTGTGCAAGGAGTCACTGTGAGGCTCCGGGAATGGACAGAGGGGCTTGGGAGATCTTAGTGGTTCTGGAAGCAGAACGTCCGGGGGTCTGGAAGGTTGCCTTGTGTTTTTAGCCCCCTTCTGCTGAGGCTGGTTTCTGGACTGCTGACGTGAGGGCTTACGAAAAGGCTGCTTCCTGAATGGCCTCAGGTTAGATTTATACATTTTCTGTACAGGCCAGATGGCCTTTCCCAGAGTCCTGGAGACGGGTGATCAACTTTTCTGCCTCGTCTAAAAAAGGACTGAACCTCTGTAAGAGATCCATGATGCCAGCCTGCAGGTCCTGGGTGAACCCAGAGAAACTGAGCCATATGTGGTGCTGGAGGCAGATGCCAGTGGCGGGTGCTCTGTTGGCCATGTCTGCATTGTCATATAAGGCACGCAAAACATGGGTGCCCACATCTGACCCAGATTTCAGAAGGTCCAGGGGCTCGGTCTTTTGAGCAGAGTCTGGAAGAGCCTGACCTATTTCTAGTCCCTTCTCCCACAGGGCATTTCGGTACTCTACCATGTGGTTGAGAAAGTTAAGGGACCTAATGGAGCAAGTAGAGGAGGAATATACCTTCTTGCCCAGCTGGTCAATGATTCTGGTTTCTGGTCAGGAGGCTGACTGCTTAAATGCTTAGGCCTCTTTGACCTGTCATGGGCAGCGGTGATCACCACTGAATCAGCATTAGGGTGCTCAGCCTCAAATGGTTCATCTCTAGGCGCCCTGTATAGCCAATCCGATTTTTTAGAGACTGCCGAGGTGGAGGAAGGGTGCTTCCAGGTGAGCCTCGTTAAATCCTGGAAGGTATCCACTAAAGGTTTAGGTTCCTTCTGCCTCAGGTATTTGGCTAACCTCCGCCTTTCAGGATCCAGGTCCTCCATCTCCCATCCATTGGGGGCTTGGATGTGCCTCATAACATCCATAAATGAGTCATCAGGAGGTGACCTAAGGGTGTCCTTGTTACCTGGGGAGGATGGACAACCTCTAGGCTCTTAGTGGTCTGACCCTGAGGGAGATGAGCTACAGCTACAGTCTTCCAAACTGCTGTGGGGAGGAGGAACAGCTGAGCTGGCATCTGCTACGGGACAGACATCTGTGACGGCCTGACGAACAGGAGGAGGAATGTCGGTACCACCATCCCTGCTGTTTGGACCTTTCTCTGTACCTGTGGTTAGAGCTCTGGGAAGGACTCTTGGGCTCTGGAATTGGCTGTTTTAGCTCAGACTCCAAGTCCAGCTCCGGTGCTGGTTCGACAACCATTGGTTCTTCTGGCTTTGGTGGGGGAAGATACACTTTAATTTGGTTCCACCAAAAGCGGAACAAATCTTTCACCTCACTAAGAGGAATCTGGGGGCCTGAAAGACCAGCTTGCGCCTGTGCTGGGGCTGGTACTGGCTTGTCCGGCGCTGGGGTACCTGGTGTCAGTGTGCCCCGCATCAGAGGACTGGCTTCAAAGGGAACGGAGTAGGGTGATTAGGCACCTCATCAAGCCATGGATTGACCGGCGAGGAACCTCCCTTAGAAAGGCAGGAGGTATCCATATTGGCTGTAGACACTGAACAGGCTGGCGACGGTATCTGTGTCATCAGATCCGATGTCAGAGAACTTGTCAGCTTGGTAGGCAGTGGCTGACTGCGGTACGGGGAGGATGTAGCCACCGGCCTAGCCGGAGCTGGCGGTGTAGTCACTGGGAATCATGGGAGAGGCGTCGCTGGATCCTGGGAGAATGACGCCTGCCCCTGATGACGGTGCGACTTGTCTGAAACCGTCATTGGGACCAGGTGGACAGGAGCCAAAGTCTCGCTGCCCGACTTGTGACCGGTTCCAGCCCGAGGTGGAGGCGGATGCTGCAGGTGTGGCCTTCACCTGTCGCCAGAACTATGGCGGGAGGTTTCACCACTGGCTGCCCGGAGGGAGAAAGGGCAGGCCGGGATGAGCGGTCCAATCCCCCCCCCCCCCGTCAAAAGAGGAACCCTGAAGAACTCTTCTTGTGATGGGGAGCCCTAGAGTGGGAGTGAATCAGGGCCTTCTACCTATCTTTGTCCTGGGACTTTTGCTTCCCAGAGTCCTCCTCCTTCTCCTTGTGTGGCTTCAAAGATGACGAGGTTGAAACCGAGGAAGATGAAGAAGGGCTTTTCCCTGAAGATGGTTTCTGCATTGCAGCAAAATGCTTCTCAAGAAGGTGAGCCTTAAGGGCCTTCTGGCTGCAGAGGAGTCCTTTGGTTGAACCACTGGCAGTGCTCACAGGCTGAGGTGTTGTGGTTCGGGCCTAGGCAGTGAAGGCATGTTCATGGTAGTCTTTTGACGGTATCTGCTTGCTGCATGCAGTCTTCGATCTTTATCATTCAACTGAAGAAACGTATGATGCCGGGGAAGAAGACATGCAGGAAGAAAAAATTACTCACCTTAGTAATTATATTTCTTCTAATGGAGTCTTGTTGTATTCTGACTATTGCAGTTAGCTCCAGCCTTTAAACTGCCCCAGAGAATAAAGGGTTAACTTTCTATGCAGCGCACAGTATGCTGAGCTCGAGCTCGGCTGAGGTCTCTGTCTGTTTCCCTTTGAAACTCGACAGTCAGATTTTTACGAGCAAAAACTCACTAACTATCCTATGTGGAAATTGTATAATTTCTTACTAGCTAGCTGGCAACAAGGAGTTTTGGATTCCCAAAAAAACTCAAGTCAGGAAACCCAAAACCAAAAACCCATTCCAATAAAGGATAACAATAACAACAAAAAAACAACCAAACAAAAAGAGGAGGGTGTGTAATAGGCACCTCTGGGGTGCAACACTGCACCTGCCCACCCACTTCCCAAAAACAGGTTCCGAGAGGGAAGGCAGGCAGGGAAGGAGGTCAGAATACAGCAAGACTCCATTAGAAGAAACATAATTACTAAAGTGAGTATTTTTTTCTTCAAACAACATGAAGTCTTGCTGTATTCTGACTATTGCAGACTACTAAGCAGTACCTCCGTGGAGGAAGGACAGAACCTACTTTGGGAATGGGCTCTGAAGTACTGCTGTGCCAAACTGAGCATCACTCCTAGCCTGGATATCCAGAGGGTAATGCTTGGTAAAGGTATGGACTGTTTTCCAGGTGGCTGCTTGACACATTTCTAAGAGAGGGATATCCCTGGCAGCAGCCAGGGAAGCAGCTGTACCTCTTGTAGAGTGCGCCCTCCATCTGAGGGTGGAATCTTTCCTAGTTTCTCATAGCAGAATTGTTTACAAGACAGTCCACCTGGCGATAGTTCTCTTAGTGGCAGGTTTGCCCTTTCCCACTTCCCCATAAGTGAGAAATAACTGGAGGGAGTCAAACCTGTGACCCATGGTACGCTCTATGTAGTAGCCAAGGGCTCTTTTAAGATCCAAACTGTGTAGCGTCTTCTCTCCTGAGGAAGAATGATCAGTGAAGAAGACAGGGAGAGACATGGACTGATTCAAGTGGAAGTCTGAAACCCCTTTAGGCAAGAACCTCCTACTGGTTCTAAGGGACACTTTCTCTCTACGGAAAGAGATAAAATCAGGTTCCACTCACAGGGCTTGCAGTTCACTGATACGTCTGGCAGAGGTAATGGCTATCAAAAACACAGTTTTCCAAGTCAAGTACTTAAGCTCTGCTGAGGACATAGGCTCAAAACGAGGTTGCATAAGTTGAACAATGCAAATATTTAAGTCCCAGGCAGGGGCAGGATCCCTAAAGGGAGGATTGGTATGAAGCAATTCCTTGAAAAATTTACAGAACACAGGATGAGATGATAGTGAGGAAGACTTTCCCACTGACAAAAAAGCAGACACAGCTGACAAGTGTACCTTGACAGCAGCTGGTCTGAGGCCTAGGCCATTACGATGGACCATATAATCCAGAACTGTAGACAATTCAGCAGTGTCTAGAGGAATATGCTTCTTGGAGCACCAAATGCTGAATCTTTTCCACTTGGAGTTTTAAGTCTTTCTGGTGGAAGGATTTCAAGAAGCTTTGAGAATATCCAGAACCCCCTGAGACAGATGCAAATCTGCATACTCTAACTCTTCAAGAGCCATGCCTTGAGGTTGAGAGACCTAAGACTGGGGTACCAAATCGTCCCGAGAGGAGGTTAACAGGTTGTAATCCTGGGAAGAGACAGGGGGAAGATGGACTGTTAGAGACAGCAACAGGAGGTACCAAGGCTGTCTGGCCCAGTCTGGAGCAATCAGAATCACTTTGCAAGGCTGTGACCTTATCTTGACTAGGACTTTGAACAGTAGAGGAAAGGGAGGGAAGGCATACAGAAATTTCCCTTCCCAGTTCAAAAACAGAGCATCCAGAGGGACTGACCCCAAGACTGGGGGTCTGCAACAAAACAGAGAAAGTTGGTGACTGTCTGGGGCAGCAAAGTGATCTATCTCTGGAGAGTCCCACCTTGAAAAAATCACTTTCAAAACCAGAGGGTCCAGGGAACATTCGTGATGGCCCTGGGAGATCCTGCTCAGTGCATCTGCCAGTACATTGTCCTTTCTTGGAAGGTGGGCTACTATCAGAGAGGTCTGCAGGGAATAAGCCAGGGACCACAATTTCATGGCTTCCATGCACAAGGACGCAGACTGAGTGCCTCCTTGCTTGTTGATGTATCACATGGTGGTGGTGTTTTCTGTTCTGACCCCAAGACTGGTGAACCACCTTGTTCTGTACCAACTGAGAGAAGGCTTGCAGGGCCAGGAAAACTGCCCTGAGTTCCAGGAGATTGATATGAAGGAGGGACACATGAGGGGACCACAGTCCTTGGGCTGTGAGATCACCCAGATGAGCTCCCCACCTCAAAAGAGAAGCATCCGTGGTAAGGACCACTGAATGAGACTGAGTAACAAAAGGGACCTCTTGCCTTAAATTGTCCTGATCCTGCCACCACTGAAGAGCTCGGATCAGTGTTCGAGTCACTGGAATCAGTTTGGTAAGAGGGTCCTTCCTTTGGGACCAAAAGGCCCTCAGATGGAACTGAATGTCCCTCATCTGAAATCTTGCCCCTTGGACCACTGCTATAGAAGCTGCCACGTGGCCCAAAAGCTGAAGGAAGTGCCTTGCTGGTCGGGATACCTGAAGGCTGAAGGACGAAGCCAGTTCTATAAGAACTCTTGCCCTTTCCAGGGGAAGAAAAGCTCTTGCTTTGACAGTATCCAGCTCTGCCCCTATAAAGGTAAGGAGATGAACTGGTTCGAGAACTGCTTTGGGGAGACTGAGAAGAAAACCCAGAGGAGTGAGCACTTGCTGAGTCACTTACAGGTCTGACTTGACTTGGTCTGGAGACTGACCCACTATGAGCCAATCGTCCAGGTATGGAAAAATTGAACTCTTTTGCCTTCTTAGAAAGGCAACTACTACTGCCAGGCACTTTGTGAAGACTCTTGGAGCTGATGTTAGGCCAAAGGGCATTGCTTTGAACTGATAATTGCCTGAGGGCAACTTGAACCTGAGGTACTTTCTGTGGGAGCACCTGATGGGAATATAAAAGTAGGCATCTTTGAGGTCCAGGGAGACTAGCCAGTCCCCTGACCTTAGAGAGGAAAGAATTATTCCCAGAGTCACTATCTTGAAATTTGGTTTTAAAAGATGTTTGATTTCAGGTATCTTAGATCTAGGATTGGTCACCACTCCAGTCTTTTTTGGGGTAAGGAAGTATCTGAAGTACAGACCTTTGGCCTAGTGTAGGGTAGGAACTCTCTATGGCTCTTAAAGCCAGAAGAGATGAAACCTCTGCCTCCACGGCAAGGGTCTCTGAGAGACCTGCAGGTGGAAAAGATCTGGTTCTCATCTTTGGAAATTTTTTGAAGCTGAGAACCAGTCCCTGGCTTACTACTTCCAGGACCCACTTGTCTGATGTAACAGACATCCAGTGCTGGACATAGTAAGCCAGCCTGCCCCCTACAGGGATAGGAGAGTCGACCCGGGCAGACCCATCAGGTGTCTGCTTGACACGGGCCTTAGGCTGAGGAGTGGATGCAGCCCTGCTCATCCCCCTTCTGCCTTTCCCTTTGAAGAACCCCCTCTGTGAAAAGGGAGAAGAGGCCTGTGCTTGGTAAAAAGGCCTATGAAAAGGCCTGCCCCTGCCCCTAGATTGCTGCCTTTGAGGAGTTGCTTGCCTCTCCTTGGCCTGAGCACTCCTATAAGTGGTCCTGTACTCATCCATTTTCTTCATGTAATTCTCTGTCTGCTCCCCAAACAGAGAATTACTCACCATGGGAAAATCCATGGCCTTAGCCTGGGTGTCCTGTGAGAGGCTAGTACATCTGAGCCAAGCCATCCTCCAAAGAGCCACAGATGCAGCCATGACTCTTGATGACACATCTTTGGAGTCCACAGCAGCATGAAACTGTACCTTCGATGCCTCAATCTCATCAGCAGCCACCTCCTCCAGCTCATTGGCCAGCTTGGGGGAGGCCTGCTTAGCCAGTACCAGTACAGTGTCCCACCTGGACTTCTGGTACCTGGCTGTATAGGCCATGTAGTTCACCTGCCTGAGTCCCAAGGAAGATGCCATGAACTGCTTTGCCATAGCATCCATCTTCCTGGAGTCTTTGTCTGGGGGGTGTGAAGCCAAGGGAATGTTTGCCTTGTCACAGGCAACAGATCCCCTATGAGGGATCGAATGCGTTCCGCCCTGTCTTCGGGAAGAAAGGCTTTTCCCTTGACGGTGTCCAGAACCGCCCCTATGAACTGCAATTTCTGGGACGGTACCAGGAGAGACTTCTCATAGTTGATGAGGATGCCCAGAGACTGAAAAGGCGTCTGGGTACATTGGATGGCTATCAGTAGTGCTTCCCTGGAAGGGGCCATGAGAAGCCAATCATCCAGGTACGGGAACACGTAGTGGCCCCATCTCCTCAGAGACACTGCCACAACTGCCATGTACTTGGTAAAAACCCAAGGTGCAGATGACAGTCCGAAGGGAAGTGCCCGGAACTGATAGTGGCAGCCGAGAAACTCGAAGCGCAGGAACCTCCTGTGTGCCTGAGCAATAGGAATGTGCAGGTAAGCGTCCTGCATGTCCAGGGACGCCAAGAAAGCGTCCTTCTTCAACATGGGGATTAGCCCCGGAAGGGTCACCATGCGGAAGCACTTGTAGACGACCGACAGATTGAGGTCGCTGAGGTCCAAGATTGGACGGAGGTCCCCCTGTTTTCTTTGGAACCAGGAAGAAGTGCGAATAGTATCCTGCTCCTCTCTGGTTCCCTGGAACATGCTCCAAAGCTTCCTTCTCTAGAAGCATGAGCACCTCCTGCTGTATGAGCAGGGCATGCTGACCCGAGTAACGGAAAAGCAGAAGAGGCCTTGTGGGTGGGTTGTCTACAAATTTTATATAATGGCCTTTTTCGACCAACTGTAGCACCCACCTGTCGGTGGTGATCGACTACCACCCTGGCAGGTGGTCCGCGATGCGACCCCCGACCTTCATTTCCCGTTGATCCTGAGGAGGGGCCGGGGCCGGGATGGAGTCATGCTGTGGCAGCATTGGATCCTGCAGGTTGGGCCGACTTTGTGGCTCGTTGGCCTCTGCCTGAGGATGTCTTGGCCTGGGCTTTCCGGGTGAAGGAGCCCCTCTGTTGCTGGCTGGGCGAGGGTTGTTGCCTTTGGATCTGGCCTGCAGCGACTCTGGTTCCTGAAAGAACTAAGCGGGAACCTGGCCCATAGCATGGACAGATCAATCGCCTTCCCGGATTCCTGCAATTTGGCGATCACTTTCTCCGAGGCTGCACCAAACAGAACTTCGCCATGATAAGGGGCGTCCATGATGTTCATCTGGACGTCCGAGGTAAACCCGGAGACACGGAGCCAGGAGTGTCTCTGGAGACACATGCCTGAGGCTGCAGCTCTAGCTGAAGAGTCTGCAGAGTCATATGCAGCTCTAAGCACCTGGGTCCCCACGTCCGAACCCATACGGAGCAGTTGCAACAGCTCCTCCGTTTGGCAACTTTTCTACTAGGTCTTGTCCCTGTTCCCACAATGCTTTCTAGAACTGAACCATGTGGGTGAGGTAATTTAACGACCTAATGGCGCAAGTCGCGGCTGCGTATGTGCGCCTGCCCAGGACATCCAACTGCTTGGACTCTGGGTCCGGTGGCTGCGTGCTCAAGTGCTGCAGTTTCTGAGACCTGTCATGTGAGGCTGTAATGACCAGGGAGTCGGCCAGAGGATGGTTCGCCAGGTACTGGTCCTCCCTTGGGGCCTTGTACAGGCGGTCAGCCTTCTTCGGCATTGCCGGAGTCAAATGTGGACGCTTCCACACCGCCTTGGTGACGTCCACGAAGGTGTCCACCAAGGGTGGCACTACCACAGGCTTGGGATCTTTTTGCCGAAGGTAGCAGGCAAGGTGTAGTCTCTTGGGGTCCAGCTCTTCAGCGTCCCACCCTATGTTCTCCTGAATATGCCTCATTATCTCGGCGAATGAGGGGTCATCCGGAGGAGACCTGGGAAGGTAGCGTGGGTCCAGAGAGGGGACGCTGATTGGAGAAGGGGATCTGGAGCACGAAGAGGTGTCAGATCTGGAGTTCTCTGCGGATGGGGTATACCGATGCCTTCTGGGTCTCTTGGGGCTGGGTGACCCTGAAGTGGATCTTGACTGAGGCCTTCTCCTCTCCAAAGATCTGCCCCTAGGAGGGGATGACGGCTCCTTGGGGGCCGATGCCCACCCTGCTGACCCCCTGGGTGGAAGAGGGGGCCCAGGCGTTGGAGGGGCAGCGGGCGCAGGAGGAGGTTGTGTGGTGACCACATCCTTCTTGATGGTGTCCCACCAGAAGGTGAAAAGCTCCTTCACCTCTGCCAAATTTAGGCCCGACGATGGACCAGGCGCCGGTGGCCTGTCGTCAGGTCCCCAGGGGTCTCCCACTCCAGGGAAGGATCCAGTGAGAGCTCGATGGGACCGGGGTCGCCTGCCTGGTCTTCGGGCTGGGTAGAGTCCTCCTCCTCCTTCGGCGCCTTCTGACCGACGTTGGTAGGCGGTGGTGTGGTCCTGCTTTCTGCAATAGCCGACGCCGGTCCCCCCGCCAGCATCCTTGGGGGTGAATGCCTGACCGGCGACAGGTGACAAACGGTAGCCAGTTCCTGGGAGTGCCTATGTATCTTGGCCGACGGTGGTTGGGCCGACGTCGGGTCCGACGTCCGCTTCAGAGAGGTCAGCTCCTTAGTTTTGCGCTGGGGTGGTTGGGAGCCGGCCCTGATATCGGAGGCCGGATGACGGGATGAAGACTTGTGGAGCTCCCCAGACCTGGACGAGGCCTTAGACGGAGTGGACGAAGATGCAGGCCTGGAGGTCTTGACAGGCTGCAGAGAAGAGGAATCACTAGCCGATCTGATGAGAACCAGGGGAGGCTGAGAGCAACCCCTCGAAGGAGAGCAGTCCGACCTGGAGCAGGAGCGCGGGAGTCCAAAGCCCAGGAAGGGGATCTGGGTCTCTCCTTCTCCTGGTGCTTTTTGCGGTGCTTATGGGACTTCCCTGAAGACTCCCCTTTGGAGGAAGGGTCTCGATCAATTGCTTTGAGTTTTTACTCAAGGAGGAAAGCTTGGAGGGCCTTCTGGGGGCGGATCCTTGTACGGCTGTTGAAGCCCTGGCAGAAGGAGCAGGCCTGGGTGTCGTGGTCTGGGCCCAGGCAGCGAACACAGGCTGAATGGGGATCCTTAAAAGGGATCTGTTTACTGCAGGCACACTTCTATGAATGGCCCTCCAAAGAAGTTGGAGAGGACATCAGACGAAATCCATTGAGAAAAAACAGTTGAAATTTTCCTAGTCGCCGCGTGCTAGAAACTGACCAAGAGGCCGATGCTGCGATGTTGATGGCGGGAAAAGAACCGGGGATTGTGGCGGGACCGCCTCCTTATGTACTACGCCTGACGTTGGGGGTGGGACCGACGTCGGAGATGGTCCCCGCTGAAGACTGCTAGCTAGAAAATTTCCGTGGGGTCCTGACGCCTGACGGCTTCAGTCCTAATGGTGTAACCTGCTGCAAGAGCTGTATCTCAAAGTAAGATCTGGAGCTGTATGGTAACGGTGACATTACTGCAGTAGCTGACCACTTTTCAGCACTTTTGCAGTCTGACTGTGACAGTACTCTGCTACTTGTAGAATGGCAAGGGTTTAAGATTTTTGCTCAAACCAATTTAATCAATCTTTCTGCCTCTACCATCTGGTCAAAGCTGGCATCTGATTTCCAAAATTCTTATCCAGATCTGTTGAAGCTTGTCAATGTGTCGAGAGTATTTCCTGTGTCTAATACAACTGTAGAAAGGTGTTTTTCAACTATGAACAAGGTAAAAACAGACTGGAGAGCAAGTCTGGCAGAGGATACTGTAGAAACATTGATTCGCATTAAAAAGCACCCCCCCAAGCTGAATTCAACCCAGACAGGGCTGTAGACATATTTTTAGTGATAAACCAAGATGTCCTGGTGATTTGGCAGCTGAGGATGGTGGACCACCCCCAGGTCCCTACCCCAAAACAGGCCAGATTTACCGGCTACATGCCTGCTGGAGAAGAGAAGAAGAAGAGAAGAGAAGAGAAGTAAAAAAGATGGCACCCACTCCTTGTTGGTAACTATGTGGTTGATCTCGGGCCCAGGTGCCGGAGTTTTTATGCTGGGGCAGGGGTTCATTATGTTTAATTTGTCACGACTTACGCTCACGAGTTTAATTCATGATCCGCTTTGGCAGACATCCTATCTCGGCTCTTCAAATGTATGTGTGCTGCTGCACATTGCTGTAATTCTGGAAATGGCTAAATAAAACAGATAGTCTCAGAAACTTGTGTAAATGTGTATTTTATCAATGTAGAGCAAGCCAAGTACATTTTATGGGATTTTGAGCAAAAATATCAATTTTTGGTAATTGCTAATCAACTGGCCAATTGCTAATGATTTTTTACTCTGATTAGTGAATGCTGCTAATCGAGTCTCTGACACTAATTTATGCGTTGCAGATAGACACTAGCATTTCACTCAGTCACATACCGTACCATAAGTAAGATAACCCAATGTGGTGCAGCATTAATAACATGACATGGCTACTGATAGCAAGGTTAGGGAAATTAGATTGTATACAGAACTCAGTTTATACATGCACATATACTTCAACACTCACTACCCATTCTCACATCATGGAGATTTACAGGTCAATTTCAGAAATCAGTTGTAATATGCACCCCAGTGAAAACAAGATGCTGCAGGTAAGATGAAACCACACATCTAAATGCTGAACTTGTATTTAAGGACGGATGACTTACTTTATTCATCAAATAAATACACGCTGATTTACTGTTGACAATTAAAGTGGTGTGTGTTTCTTTGTCTGTGTCACACAGACACACACACAATGTGTTTTTATACTGCAGTCTGATAACTGCACTTACCAACTTAAAGGATCACAAAATGTTACCTCTGAGAAAATAAAACGTCAAACTGATCAGTGTCTGGACAATGATACTTACCAGAAGGGTTATTTATAGGGTACTCCACCTTATACAAGTACTGCTATAGTTTGCGCCGTCTTTGCTGTTGGACACTATAGCACTAAACATGCTGGCTCACATCATGCAGATGTACAGGCAAACTTTGTTTAAATCAGTTGTAACTTGCAGCATACTGAAACGGACATGCTGCACATAACATCAAATGCCATCTTTAAATGTTAAGCTAATATTTTAACTAAAAATTTGTTAATTTTTCATCACATAATTACACACATTTACTGTGGAGAGTTACAGTGGTATGTGCTCTGCCTGTGCCTATCCCCACTAGCAGTGCACTTGCCCATCTGCTACTCCGCACTGTGCCCTGGTACCCCTCCCTCCCCTTGCTCCTGAACCTGCTCTCTTGCCCCTTGGGACCTCTGTGTGTCTCGGTCCTCCCTGCCCTCCTCCTAGCTTCCTCCTCGCCTCAGGCACATCTAGGTGTCTTCTTATTCTTGCCTTCCCTTCCTGTACCACCTGCCCACCCCTGCTCCATAACGTCCCCCCCATGTCAATCGTAGGAAAACCTCTCACCATCTCCCAGCCAGGGTGTTAGTCATGCTACTACTCCTGTCAGGAACATTCATCAAACCCTGGCCCGGTTACCAGGAGCTCCCCGACTAGCACCACAGGCCTATGCATGGTCTCCATGAATATCTGTAGCCTCCTAAAAAAGTGACTCACTACAATGCCTGGTCACATCAATTAACCCTGATGTCATCGCTCTGGTTGAGACTTGGCTGTCGAAATCCTCCCCTGACTCCCTGGTCTCCCCTCCTGGTTTCACCCTCTTCCGGTCCGACCGTGTTGGAGACAGGCGGCGGCTGCGCTATTTAGTCAAGGACTCTCCCGTACTAGCTCTGCCTACTCCAATCCTTGACTCCAGGGCCCAGGCGCTTACGCTGAAACTAACCCCTGACCCTTTAAAGGGACCCCTTTATCTGACTACTGCATACGTGCCCCCCAGGGACCAAACGCAGGCCATTGCCTCTCTTACAGAATACCTTTCCTCACTAACTCCTTCCGCTGATCAAATTCTGGTGGGTGACTTAAATGTCAACTGGCTCAGCCCCTCCTCCTCCTCTACCCGTGACTCCTTTTCTGCAATAGACCTAACACAACTAGTTACCCAACCTACCAGGACTAACCCCAAGAGAGGCTCCAGTACCCTGCTTGATGTGGTACTCACCAACCGCCCTAATCGGATCCCCAACGTTCAAGTCCTCCCAGACTCTCTCAGCGATCACTCCCCCATTCTATTCCACTGGTCATCCTCAGTCCCCAAACCCACAGCACAGTCCACATGCCGGCGGCGTCTAATACCTGGTGGTCTGACAAAACTTAAGGAACTTCTGTCCCAAATTGACTGGTCTCCTATACAGGCAACTCCTGACATTGACACAGCTCTCTCCTTCTTTACCCGAACTTTTAATAATGCCTGTGATATCTTTGCCCCAATGTCGGCCCGCCGTTCTAAAAGGCAGAATGCCCCCTGGGTAACCCCAGCTTTGATCCACCAACTCAAACACAGGGACAACCTATGGCACCGTGCCATTGAGACTGGCCGGCCCAGTGACAGGCAGTTATATGCTGCTACCCGAAACAAGTGCACTCGGGCCATCAGAAAGGCCAAGTCTGAGCGCTATCGGTCCTCACTCACAGCCTCATGGGGGAACCCCAGAACCTTCTGGGATAACATTGAACAGTTAAATGGGAGTGCACACTCCTCTCCACCCATCCAGATCAACATTAATGGTGTGATCTCTTCAGACCCAGCCCTCATAGCCAACCACCTCAACACCTCATTCACTGACCTTAGCCCTATCCTCCCTACAAATATTTTTGACCCTCCTCCCCCAGTGCCTGCCGTAAATCTTTCTCGCCCTTATTTTCTCCTCTGCCATGTTTCTGCCCAAGAACTTAGGCCGCACCTTGTCACTGCCCTCAAGAGTAATAGTACGGGCAGTGACACCCTGGATCCGTGTATCCTACGGCTGGTCTTAGACACAGTCCTTACCCCGATCACGTGCCTCATCAACCACTCTCTTTGCCTGGGGAAGGCTCCAACTGCCTGGAAAGTCGCCACTGTCACCCCTATCTTTAAAGATGGTGATAGGACTGTGGCTGGAAACTATCGGCCAATCTCCATTCTCTCTCCTCTCTCCAAGGCCTTGGAAAAAGTGGTAGCCTCTCAAATCTCTGACTACCTCTCCACCTACAATGTCCTATGTCCTAGGCAGCATGGCTTCGGCGGGCCACAGTACCAACACAGCCCTCCTAGAGTTCTCCAACTTTCTCACTCCTCCTTAGACACTGGTTCTCTGGCTGGTGCGGTCTTCATTGACCTCTCTAAAGCTTTCAACACTGACTCCCACCCCGTCCTTCTTGATGCCCTTAGTCTCTCTGGTTTTGCTGCTGGGCCTATCTCCTGGTGCACCAGTTATCTGTCTGACCGCTCACAGCGTGTAAAAATTAATGGGACCTACTCAGACGTCTGTCCCATCTTTTCTGGGGTTCCCAGGGCTCCATTCTGGGCTCCTTACTATTCTCCCTTTACCTTAACACCCTTTCACGCTCTTGCTCGGGAACATTCTATTATGCGCTGATGATGCAGT
This sequence comes from Neoceratodus forsteri, assembly GCA_016271365.2. Lineage (NCBI taxonomy): Eukaryota > Metazoa > Chordata > Ceratodontiformes > Ceratodontidae > Neoceratodus > Neoceratodus forsteri. The sequence continues at coordinate 910,349,197 of CM057452.1, read as the reverse complement.
CATCTTTGCCTCAAGTCGTAACCCTATTGCCCTCAGGACTGCTGCAGAAGTCCTTCACTGAAGCCGAGGGCTGGTTCAAGGACATAGACTGGTGATAAATCTTAAAAAACAAAACCATGTTCTTCACTCATCCTCAAAACAAGTCCTGCAACTTCAAACTCCTCATTCACTCTGGGTCCTCTTTCCCACTCGAACAAGTTTACTCCTATAAATACCTAGGGATCCATTTTGACCCTCCTCTCCTTCCATGGACACAACATGCCCTAGCCACTGCCACTAATATCCGACTGGGCATCTTACATGATATAAACACCTGCCTCCCCGGAAGCTCTTGACTCGCCGTCCTCCTCCTCTATCCTGTCCCTAGTGGACTATGGACTGCCGGTCTATGGTGCTGCTGATCAGACCGCACTCCATAAAATTCGCACTACTCTGAATAAGGCCTGCAGGTTAATTACTGGGGCACCTAGGCTAACACACACCTGTCTACTGTACGCTAAAGCGCTGGTACTTGATCTTGACGAGTGCCTCAAATATCTGACCTGTACCCTTACAAAAGAGACCCTCCTTGGGCTATCCCCGCCTGGATTGACCACCACCATCTGCCGCTCTGTCCCACTAGTTCATACTCGGACCTCTGGGAAAACCTCTCTTGTTATCCCTAGAGCTAGGACCTCTCACGGCCAAAGAGCCTTCAGCTTTAGGGCCCCCTCCTGGTTCAACACACTGCCCCCCTCCATCTCCGAAGCTCCAACTATATCGTGTCTTCAAAAGCGTCCTTCCGGAATCACCTTGTTAACACCAGCTGTAATTGCCACTAGTCAAAGCCATACTCAATACTAATGACAAAGCTTACTACTAAGCTGCTAAGGACAACATAACTCTGGTATTGTCTGCATCAATCCTACCTGTACCAGCTTGTTTGTATCTATGTCTTAAGTTACTGTTATACTGTGTATTTTCGTTTGTCTTACTGTGACACGGTACCTTTGTAAATGAGCCTATGGCTCAAAGGTTTTCCAAACTGCTGTCTAAATAAATAAATAAATAAATGTGTGTGTTCCTTTTCTGTGTTTTGTTCTCTCTCTCTCTTCTCATTAGGGTCCCGTTTTCCATATTGGAGTACCTTCAAAAATAATGCGTTGTACTGGAGTCTAATAATTATAAAATGGCAAGGATAAATCCTGGAAGCTGATTGGCTGAAGCAGACTTTTACCCATGACGATATCTCACAATATCGTCATGGTCCAAAACTGATTACCAAGATCAGCAATTTACTAACACTTTAGAGCCATTTTATAATTGCAATACACTCCAGGGTGTGGTATATCATGGGATATCATCACTTCTTAGCTGTATGAGACACACAGCCTGTGGCCTCATAATGCACCTGAGGCGTAACAGTATCTCATGATATACCACACACTGTCGTGTATTATTGCTCAACACCTTAATGCATTGCAAATGTAACCTGAGAAAATAAAACGTAAAATATATCAGTGTCTGGACAGTATCACTTATGAGTGGTTATTTATGGAGTATCACAGTTTATACAATGTCTGCTCTACATTGTGCATGCTTTGCCTCTGGAAAAGTACAGTTATGTAAGAACTTACCATAACAGTAGATCTTCGAGAACAGCTCTTGCAACAGGTTACACCATTAGGACTGAAGCTGGCAGGTGCCAGGACGCCATGGAAAATTTTCCAGCTAGCAGTATTCAGTGGGGACCGCCTCCGACATCGGTCCCGCCCCCGATGTCAGGCGTAGTACATAAGGAGGCAGTCCCCCATAATCCTCAGTTCTCCTGCCGGAGACTCCCGGCTGCTGGATCACATCAGAAGAGGAGACCGAGGATCCGTCATCAAATGGCAAACAAAGAGGCTGTAAATGCCTTATCCTAGGAGAAGGATGTTGCGACTATAACCTACCTCCAGCGGGGATGGTGGGAGGGAAAGTACCTGCTGCAAGAGCTGTTCTCAAAGATCTACTGTTACGGTAAGTTCTTGCGTAACTGTACTATCTTACTTTGAGAAACAGCTCTTGCAGCAGGTTACATCATCAGGACTGATTCCAAAGCAATACTGGAAATTACACACCATCGGGAGAAGGAAAGGTAAAAATCCTCGAATAACATCGAGTTCAGGACAGAAGTCCCTGAAGGACTGCTAGACCAAAACCTGCTCTTCGCCTCGATGCGATATCCAGGCTGTAATGCCTGATGAAAGTGTGGACGGAGCTCCAGGTAGCTGCAGCACAAATAGCTGAGGTGGATACGTTCTTTAAAGCTGCAAAAGGGGTGGCCACCCCTCTGGTGGAATGACCCTTAACCGTGCCCAGTAGGGGTTTATTGCGCTTCTGGTAACAGAACGTAATACACTGGCTGAGCCACCTGGACAGTGACTGTTTCGAAATGGGAGCTCCCATCATTCTGTGGGCAAAGGAGACAAAAAGCTGGTCTGATTTTCGGTGGTGTTTGGTTCTGGTCAGGCAGTATCTGAGACACCTGTGCACATCTAGAGTGTGCAGGAGGGCTTCTCCTCGATTAGAGTGTTTCGGGAAATACACTGGTTAATTGATATCCTGATTAAGGGTGAGTGCTGAGACCACCTTAGGCAGAAATTTAGGCTTAGTCCTTAGGGATACCCTGTCTTGGCGGAAAACCAATAAGGTTCTTTGCACATAAGTGCATGTAGTTCAGAAATTCTTCTGGCCGAGGTAACAGCAACTAAAAATACAGGTTACTCACCTGTAACAGGAGTTCTAGGAATGGTATATGTTGTTCATCCACACTGTCTGGCAGGTTCCTAGCTGCTTTAAATCTTGCCGGAAGGTCTTCAAGCTGGCTCCTCCCACCCACCTGGGTGGTAAAACTCTCGGCTCCACCCCATGACGCTAGATCTAGCCCGCTGGAAGCTAGGTTGTGCGTTGAAGCTGGGGAGGCCGGGTGGGTCATGTGGATGAACAACATATACCATTCCTAGAAAGTACAGTTACATAAGAACTTACCGTAACAGTAGATCTTCGAGAGAGGCTCTTGCAGTAGGTAATAACATATAGGACTGACGCGGGCGGCGCAGGACTAAGAAAAAATTCTAGCTAGCAGTCCCTGGTGAGGACCGCCCATCCAGGTGACCGCGTCATATGGCGTCGGTATAAAGGCGGTCCCAGATGCCCGCCTTCAGTTCTTTCCGCCACAGGCCGGAAGGCCCAGGCGAGAGAGAAGCAGATGTTTCCATTCCTGGAAAAGGAGCTGAAAAAGCCTAGGGGGATGGAGGGCAGGAAGGTATTGCCTACTGCAAGAGCTTCTCTCGAAGATCTACTGTTACGGTTAGTTCTTATGTAACTGTACTATCTTACTTCGAGAGGGCTCTTGCAGTAGGTAATTACATATAGGATTGAATCCCAAGCAGTCTGGAACAAATAAGAGGCACCGGGAGGAGGAAACTACTCCAGAAAGTAGCAGTAGCCTTGTAGGCCTCAAGACAAGAGGCCTTGCAAAACAACTAACCCGAAGCCTGCTCTCGCGAGCAATGTCCAAACTGTAGTGTTTCCATAAAGGTATGGGCGGGAAGTCCAGGTGGCGGCAGCGCAGATGTCTACCGCAGGCACATTCTTGAAAACAAGCCGCAGAGCCGCTACTCCTCGTGTGGAGTGACCTCTGACCTGACCCGGAAGGGTATTGTTGTACTTGTCATAACAGAAAGTGATGCAATGAGCCAACCACTTCGACAGGCATTGCTTGGAAACAGCACTGCCTTCCCTTCTGTGAGCAAAAGAGACAAACAACTGATCAGTCTTTCTGAGATCCTTCATCCTGTCGGTGTAGTATCTCAGAATCCGGTGAACATCCATGGTACGGAGTAAATATTCCCACTGATTAGAGTACTGCGTAAAAAAAGGCAGGTAGCTCTATGGACTGATTTAAGGTAGACTCTGCTACCACTTTAGGTAGAAACTTAGGATTCGTGTGAAGGGCAACTCGTTCTTCATGAAAAATCAAATATGAGATTTTACACATAAGGGCCTGGAGCTCGGAAATTCTTTGAGCCGAAGTAATGGCCACCAAGAACAGCGTCTTCCATGAAAGAAAATTCAGATCTGCAGAAGCTGCAGGTTCGAAGGGAGGTAGAGTAAGTTTCTCGAGAACAAAATTCAAGTCCCAAGGGGAGCAGGGGTACGGATAGGGGGCCTTAGATGAAGGACCCCTCTGAAAAAGGTCTTAGAGACCTCCAGTTGAGCAAGCTTTATCTGCAAGAGAACATGGTAGGTTGAGACAGCTGCCATGTGCACCTTCAGGAGGAATGGCTGAGACCCAGGTCGAAGAGATGACGTAAGTACTCCAGCAGAAAAGCCACTGAACAGGAGAAAGGCTCCACGTTCTTGGAGGCTGCCCAAATAGAGAATCTCTTCCACTTCATGGCATAAGTGGACCTGGTGGAGGGTTTTCTAGCCTCCACTAAAATTTCCGCCACTTTTGGAGAGACGCCAAAATGGGATTGGGCTAGATCTGAAGCAGCCATGCATGTAGTTGAAGGGATTTGAGGCCTGGGTGGACCAGGGTCCCCTGATCCTGGGTCAGCAAACCTTGAGCTAGAGGAAGAGGAAGAGGAGGAACCTCTGAGTACTGTTGTAGAAGAGAGAACCAGATTTGCCTGGGCCAGAAAGGAGCGATCAGAATCATTCTCGCTCCTTCTGTGGTTAGTTTCTGCAATACTCGTGGGATAAGAGAAATTGGCGGAAAAGCAGAGACAAATCTGTCCTTCCAGTCTAAAGACAGAGCGTCGCTCCAGAAAGCGCCTTGCTCTGGAACAAGCGAGCAAAAGGTGGGAAGTTTTGCGTTTTGAGGAGAGGCGAACAGGTCTACCTGTGGAGTCCCCCAAAGCTAAAATATATTGTCTAGCACCCTTTGGTCTAATTCCCACTCCTGTGCCAGGGCAGAGGAGCGGCTTAGCTTCTCTGTCAGGGTGTTGTCGACTCCTGGAACATGAATCGCCGTGAGGTGAAGGTTGTGTTGAGTTGCCCAATCCCAAACCGTCATTGCTTCCCTGCATAGAGGGTATGAGCGAGTGCCTCTCTGCTTGTTGATGTACCACACCACGCACATGTTGTCCGTCTGGACGGCTAGGTGGCCGGGAAGAATGTACTGGTGAAGGGCTTGGACAGCATATAGCACAGCTCGAAGCTCGAGCACGTTGATGTGGAGAGCTAGTTCCAGTCTGGACCATAAGCCCTGGGTCCGATGAGGGCCCAGATGGGCTCCCCAACCTTCGCCTGATGCATCTGTGGTCAGAGTCTGGGAGGGGGGAGGATGAAAGAAGGGGACCCCCCGAAGTAGGTTCTCTCGAACCATCCACCATTGCAAGTCTCGTGCCATCGGCGAGGAGATCAGAACTAGTTGATCTAGATCGTTTACAAGTTGATCCTACTGAGAGCGAAGAGTCCACTGAGAGATCCTCATGTGGAGTCGAGCTCGGGGGACCGTTGGAATAGCGGCCGCCATGAGCCCCAGAAGACGGAGGACCGACCTTGCCAGAACCCTCCAGCAGGGAAATCTGGGATTGAAGAGAGGCTGCCCTGTCTGTAGGCAGGAAGGCCTTGCTCACCGTCGCACTGAAGATAGCCCAGATGAACTGTAGCCTCTGGGAAGGGTCCAGATGAAACTTGGAATGGTTGATGGTAATACCCAGGCAGGCACAAACCTGCTGGGTAAGGGAGAGGAAACGCAGGAGTTCCTCGCTGGACGAGGCCGCCAGGAGCCAGTCGTCCAGGTAAGGGAACACCTGTACTCGGAGCGTATGCAGGTGGGCCGCTACCACAGCCAGGCATTTGGTAAATACTCGGGGCGCCGAGGAAAGACCAAAGGGGAGCGCCTTGAATTGGTAGTGGTCCCCCAGAAATGCAAAACGAAGATACTTGCGGTGAGAAGGACGAATGGGAATGTGCAGATAGGCATCCTGCATATCCAGCGCACAAAGCCATTGACCCGGCCGAAGAAGGAGCAGAAGGCTCTGCAGAGAGAGCATCCTGAACCTTTTGTATTCCACATAAAGGTTCAATGAACTGAGATCTAGAATGGGTCTGAGATCTCCCGTCTTCTTTGGGACCAAGAAGAAATGAGAATAGTAACCCGTCCCTCGAAGATGAAGGGGGACGGGTTCTATTGACTGCTTCGTCAGAAGGGCTGAGATTTCTTCCTGGACCAAAGGAAGATGATCCTTTGAATAGGACGACTTCAGGGGAGGGTGACGGGGTGGTTTCTGAAGAAACTCTATGAAGTGCCCTTCCACTATAAGCTGGAGCACCCAAGAATCCGTGGTTATCCTCTTCCAACCCGGAAGGTGGAGGGAAACCTCCCTCCTACCGGTTCCTCCGGAAGGTCCGGAGGCGGTGGGAGAGGAAAGGAGTCAGGTGGTGTGGGGCAGCGCCACAGCTGAGGCACCCGCTGCTTTTTTGGGCGAAGGGGGCCTGGCAGCTGCGGGGGCCCAATGTTTAGTGGCCCGCCTTCCTTGGGGTTTCGCTTGTGGCCGACTCAGTCTGCAAAAAGGATGGCGCTGCTGGTGATTGGGACAGTACGTGGAATCCACGGATTTCAGAGCCATCTCCTTCTCTTGCAAGTTAGTGATGATATCCTTGACACCACCACCGAAAAGCACCGACCCCCTGAAAGGTGCCTCCTGAATGGCGGATTGCATCTCCAGGACCAAGCCTGACACGCGGAGCCAGGCATGATGCCGTGACTCACGGCAGCGGAGCTGCCATGCAGTGTCACTGCATCGTGTATAGCCCGCAAAATGTGGCGACTGGCGGCACGAGCAGAGCGGACGAGGTCTGCTAACTCCTGTTTGACTTGGGAGTTGGTAAGGAGTCCAGCTAGATTCCGCCTGGGTAAGGATGGCCTTCTGGTAATCCCCCATATGGGCGACGTAATTCAGGGCCCGAATTCCCAGTGTGGAAGAGGCGTAAATCTTTCTTCCATACTGGTCCAGGAGGCGAGATTCCTTATCCTCCGGAGACAAGCTCAGATGCTTTGGATGTGCCGACCGGCCGTGAGCGGCGCTAATCACGACTGAGTCGGCATGAGGGTGAGAGTCAAGACAGTCTACACCCTCGGGAGCCTGGTATAGCCTGTTAGACTTCCTGGGAAGTGGGGCTAACGCAGATGGTCGTTTCCAAATGGTGGTAACAAGGTGGGCGTGAGGCTCAATCCAGGGTGGCACTAAATTTGGAGCTGTCACGGGCAGGTCCAGATGTTTGGCGAGTTTAAGTCGCTGAGGATCTGGTTCCAACAAGCGCCACTGGTGAACTTCCTGGATTTTTCTAAGCAACTCCGTGAAGGATGGATCCTCCGGAGGAGACTTCGGAGGGGTCCTCGGCCAGGGCTTAAGAGGGAGAGCGGGGCTCGTCGTCTCTCTCGGAGCATCCTTCAGAGGAATTTGAGGAATCAGAGAGGGAAGAAGAAGCAGAAGAAGAAAAAGACTACCTACACGACTAGGGGAGGACGGGTTCCTTGGGTGGTACCCTTGAGACGTGTCCTGCCCCTCTCGGGATCAGAGGAAGAGCCTGGAGTCTGGGCGGTGAGGAGTGTGCCGCCTCGACGTCACGGGCAGGGGTGGCACCGTCGTCGTAGGCGGCTCTCTACCTCCTTGGTGAGTTGAGCCTTGGCCTCAGCCCACCAAGAGGCCAGAATCTCCTGCAGATCCACCAGCGGCCGTGGGGGTGGTGAAGGAGGGGGGAAAGGTGTACGGGTTGTACCTGTAAGGCGAGTATCCGAAACCCGGCTGTGGGAAACCCGGAGTCAGGTAATGTGGTGTTGGGTACTGCGGCATCGGAGGGACCGGCTTCGGGTACTGCGGTCCCGGGCACGACAGCGTCGGATAAGACGGCTGGTACCCGGGAGCCAGGAGCTGCCAGAGCAGGCGGCCCGGTCGGCGGCCTGGTGTGAATCCACATTAAGGGGCCGGGGGCCAGGCAGGAGGATATCCCCTGCGGCGTCGGAGAATGCAGTGTCGGGGGCGGCGTTAGGGGCGACATCAGATCCGGCTCCGTCGGAGGTCTGTCGGAGGAAGATCCCCGCATCGCCCGGCGATGGAGAGAAATCCCTGGGGTCAGGCTGGGGTGACTCAGGCTCCCAGGCCAGCAGCGAAGGCTGCGGGGAACCAGTCGATGGATGGGGGTCGTCGTGGTTCCGTCACCGAACATCGGAGGGCCGACATGCAGCTAGGGCAATTCGGCCCGAGGCGCCGTAGGAGCTGGCGTCCGGCTTACGGGAGCCCTCACGGTGGCGGGCCGAGGGAAGGGCGCCGGTCCGAGGGAAGTGGTCGTCGCTGCCCGAAGGGTTCGGCGTCTTATCGACCCTCTCCATGTGGGACGTCGGAGAGCCGGCGTCTGACTTAGAGGAGTCACCCACACCAGTAGGCCGCAAGCCTGTGGCCGAACTGGGGGCGGAGACCTCCATTCGCCCGAGCAAGGCCCGAGCGCGAGCCAGACGGGCGGGCTGACGCCTCCTCCAAACCCTTGGGAGACTACCTAACGGTGCCCCGGGGAGGATGTTACCTGGGCCGCGACTCCGGCGGGAGATGCAGTAGAGGAGGACTTCTCCCGGTGCCTCTCCTTGTCCTTCTTTTTCCGCTGTCCTTCCAGGGAAGTGGACGCCTGCCTCAACTTTTTCAACTCTTTCCATAGAAGACATCTTTTTCTTGAGAAGATGGGCATCCAGGGACTGTTGGCGCCATTTATGGGTAGCCACGTTGAAGTTGAGGCAATGCTGGCACTTATCGACCAGGTAATCGGAGCCTAGGCAGAAAAGGCACAGGGAATGGCCGTCCTTGTGTGGCAGTTGGGCGCTGCATGAGTCGCACTTGTTTTTGTGCTCGGAGGGTGTAGGGGACAATATACCTAACGATTTGAAAAAGAATAACTATTTTTTCGGTAAAAACCGATGAAAGGTAGGGCTGACGAAGCACGAACTTTACCGCGAAGCGCTGCACGAGCTAACGGCGGGAAAGAACTGGAAGGCGGGCGTCTGGGACCGCCCCTTTATACCGACGTCGTATGATGCCGGTCACCTGACGTGGGGGCGGTCCCTCGCCCGGGACTGCTAGCTAGAAATTTTTCTGTGGGGTCCTGCCGCCGTCCGGCGTCAGTCCTATATGTAATTACCTACTGCAAGAGCCCTCTCGAAGTAAGATCTCCTGTTACAGGCGAGTAACCTGTATTTCTAGGGACATGGATATGTTGTTCATCCACACTGTCTGGCAGACTCCTAGCAGTTCTCCAGGAGGAAGGAGGCAAGGCGCACACCCCCTACTTAGGGAATGACTGGAGAACCGAGGCCCCAAAACCAGCATCCTGGCGTGACTCAAGGTCGATGTGGTAATGGGTAATGAAGGTGTGTGCTAACTTCCAGGTAGCAGCCCTGCAGATTTCCTGGATAGGGACGTCCCTGGAAGGAGTCACCAATGCAGCGGTATGGTGGGTAGAATGAGCTCTTATCCCTCTGGGAGGCTCCATGCCCGCCAACCTATAGCAGAGATCTATGCAGGAGGTGACCCACCTGCCTATCGTCCGCTTGGCTGCAGGTCTGCCAGGTGCGGCTTCAGCGTAGGTAAACAGCTGGTGAACCTCTCCCCGAACTTCAGCCGTCCGCTCCTTATAATAAGCAAGCGCTCTTTTAGGGTCCAAAGTATGGAGCCTATATTCGGCCTCCGAGGTGTGATTGGGGTAGAATACCGGCAGAGTCAACACCTGATTAAGGTGAAACTCCAACACCACCTTCAGAAGGAATTTCGGGTGGGGGCGCAGGACAACCTTGTCCCTGTGGAAGACCAGATAAGAAGACTTGATGGAAAGTGCCTGGAGCTCTCCCATCCTTCTGGCTGACGTGATAGCCACCAAGAAGGCGGTCTTCCACGACAGATGAGAGATGTCACACCTGTGTCGGTTCGAATGGCTACGCCCATGAGCTTAGTCAATACCAGCAGTAGATCCACGGGTGGAGGTTCTGCACAAGAAGGGATATGTGATCAAGGCCTTTGAAGAGGCCCGACCACATTCTAATGGCCACCGACTGCTTCCGGCCAGCGCCCGGTAAGCAGAGATGGCTGCCAGGTGCACCTTAAGGGTCGTCGATCGAAGCCCTAGCTGAGAAAGGGACCACAGGTAGTCCAGAATGCTTGCCAAGGAGCAGGAGGAAGGGTCAAGGCCCTTGCCCTGGCATCAAATGGAGAATCTCTTCCATTTAAAGGCATAGCATTTCCTGGTAGACTCCTTACTGGAAGCCTCAACAATGTTGAGGACCTCGTCAGAAAGACCCAAGGCCTGGAAATCTAGCCGCTCAGGAACCAGGCCGTCAGGTGCAGAGATTGAAGGTCTGGATGGAATACCTTCCCCTGATTGACTGAAATCAGGTCCAGGTGGGTTGAGAGCCGCCTCGGGCGCCTGGAGCTGAGGCTGAGGAGATCTGGATACCAGAACTGGCGGAGCCAGTCTGGGGCTAACAGAATCACCTGCGCCTTGTCCCTCCTCGCCTTGAGAAGCACCTTGTGGATCAAGGGAAATGGGGGAAAGGCATAGAAGAGGCCCGGGGTCCAAGGCCTCGAGAAGGCATCCCCCTGCAGCGAGCCCTGCTGAGGGGGGCGGGCATGGAACAGCCTCAGCTTTGCATACTCCCTGGAGGCAAACAGGTCCACCTGAGGCATGCCCCAGTGGGAGAACAGATCTTGTACGACCTCCGGCAGGAGAGACCACTCGTGGGACGCAGCTCCTATCCAGCTTAGGGCATCGGCCAGAATGTTGGATGCTCCTGCCACATGGATGGCAAGGAGATCCGCCCCCAGGCTGCGCACGAGGGACCAAATGTGGAGAGCTTCCCTGCACAGGGGCATGGCGCGCGTCCCACCCTGGCGGTTTAGGTAGTACATGGTCGTGGTATTGTCTGTCTGGACCTGGACCACTTGACCCCATACAAACGAAGCGAAGGCGGTGAGGGCTAGACTAATCGTTCTAAGCTCCAGCAGGTTGATGTGGCATCAGGACTCCCGAGGGGACTAGAGGTCGTGCGTTCTGTGCTCCCCAACCCCATCAGAGAGGCATCAGTCGATAGAGAGACCATCGGCTCAGGGTGGACAAATGGGATACCCTCCTGCAGATCTAGAACGATCCACCACTGGAGAGCGTTCCACATCTCCTGGGTCACTGTCACTGGCTGATCCAAAGAACGGGAGCGCTGTGACCACTGGCTGGCCAGTCCCCATTGTAGGGGACGCATGTGCCAACGGGCCCAATAGACCACGTTGGTGCAGGCTGCCATGAGGCCCAGGAGGCACAGGAAGTCCCGGGCAGGGCGCAATTGCCCAACCATAAATGAGTGGGCAAAGGAGGAAAGTGTTATGTTCTAACATTTAATCTGGTCTTGTTCAACAAACTCACACTGCAACCGGAATACAGCAGCTTTCATTTTTATTCAGGAGCCTCTCTCTCTCTCTCTCTCTCTCAACAACACCACTCTCTGTGTGCTCTCTTTCTAGCTTACACATATCGGAATGCTGCCCTCAAGTGGCAGAAGTAACGCAATGCATTACCATTTCAAATACATTTCCTCCCCACTAAATTATATTGTTACCAAATGAACAAGTATTAGCATTATTCGCTATTATTAAGATGGTTTATACTATGCTAGAGGTAGGGGGTAGACTGCCCCAGGCCTCGAACCAGTCAAGAGGACTATTCTGCCCCAATAATCTGATCTGGCTCTCTAACTACACAAAACATTTATTTCTTTTAAATGTCTCACAGGTTCAAACGATCTGGAGGTTTTGAAATTCGGGATGGATAACGTCTCTCGTGAGCAACCCTTGGCATGGGTGCCCTGTCTGGTACCTCCCTTCAATCCTCAGTTGATGGTTGTACAGCCTCACCATTGCTCCTCTCCACCTCCTGCTCTACATCTTCAGAAGGTGTTGGGACTTCTGTAGTGGGGCTTCTGTAAGCTACGGCAGATGGAATCCACATTTCCCATGGGTTTTCTTCTCTGGAGGTGTCCCCATCTGTGCGCTGCTGAAGATCTAGGAGCTGTTCAGCGTGACGTTTCCATTTCACTCCAGATTCAACATCAACTGTATACGACACTGGACCCGTCTGAGATGTCACCACACCAGAGGTCCACTTTTTCCCCTTCCGGTAATCTCGAACAAGCACCTCTTGACCAACAATGAACTGCCTATCCTTTGAACGAGCTTGCCGGCGCAGTATTTGAGATTCTTGGTTCTTCAAAACCTCTGATGCCACATCTGGCTTGAGCAAATCAAGACGGGAGCGAAGCATACGCTGAAAAAACAACATTGCTGGAGATTCCTTTGTTGTAGCATGGGGTGTATTTCGGTATGCCAACAGGAAGTTATCCAACTTGTGTTGTAAGGTCAAATACCCCCCCCCGCCCGCCGATTTCAGAGCATTCTTCATGGTTTGCACAAAACGCTCCGCTAGACCATTAGTCGGGGGGTGATATGAGGCACTACGAATATGCCTCACACCATTGGACTTCAAAATGCTGCAAAGTCACTAGAAATAAATTGTGGTCCATTGTCACTGACCAGCTGTTCAGGAATCCGTAACGGCTAAATAGTCCTCGCAACACTTGAATGGTCTTACTGGTAGTAGTAGTGTCCATGACTTGAATTTGAGACCACTTTGGTGGGCATCAACAACAATTAAGTACATGTGTCCCTCACGGCCCGCATAAAATCTACATGAATGCGCTGCCACGGTGCACCTGGCCACATCCAGGGATGTAGAGGTGAGGGACACAGCATTTTCTGAACACGCTGACAAGTAGTGCATGTTTTTGCTTGTTGTTCAATTTGCAAATCAATCCCTGGCCACCAAATATAGCTTCTAGCTAAAGCCTTCATTCTCACTACGCCCGGGTGTCCCATATGTAGCTCTTCCAAAATACGAATACGTAGTTTTGAAGGGACAATTACCCGGACACCCCACATCAAGCAACCTTGCTGTACTGAAAGCTCATTACGTCTGGCGTAGAATGGTGATAACTCACCGTGAATGTTCTGGTTCACAGTAAAAGTCCCTTTTGTTACTAAGTCCAAGACTTGAGACAACACAGGATCAACTTTTGTCTCCTTTTTAATTTCAGAACTTGTGATAGGCAATTTCTCAAGCTGACTGATGTAGAAGACATCGACAGTGTCCACCTTGTCACTGTGGGCTACCTGCAGAGGCAATCTTGAGGCCATCAGCATTGCCATGAAGAGTCGCCTTCTTGTATTCAATCACGGTAGTTGTGAGCTGATAGAGGCCTAACGTTGCATTCTGGCTTCTGCCATGGAAGGAATACCTTTGTGGGGGCTGAAAATGGTCATGAGGGGCCGGTGATCAGTGAGAGTGTGAATTCCCGACCATAGAGGTATTGGTGGAATTTGAGAACTCGAACACTATTACAAAGCTTCTCTCTCGATTTGGGCATAGTTTTGTTCAGCTTTGCTGAGAGTTCTGGATGCAAAGGCAATTGGCTTTTCGTCCCCATTCGGTAGAACATGAGAAGAACTGCTCCCACCCATAAGGTGAGGCATCACCGCCAGTCTGATGCTCAGCTGTGGATTATAGTGAATGAGCACATCTTGAGAAACAAGCTGCTTTTTAGCCTTCTTAAACGCACTCTCACAGTCCTTTGTCCAACACCCATCCCTTGCACAGCAAGCCATTTAGTGGGTTAAGAATCGTAGCCAGATTAGGAATAAACCTGCCATAGTAATTTAACAGGCCCAAGAACGACCGTAACTGGTTCACATTTTCTGGTGCTGGGGCGTCCACAATCGCTTTTTCTTTCTCAGGCGATTTGTGTAAGCCCGCTGCATCTATGGTATGTTAAGTACTCCAATGAAGTCTTGAAAATTCACACTTCTCCTTCTGGACACATAAGCCAAAATCTTCAATCGCTGCAGAACTGCATCCAGGTTCTTCAGGTGCTCTGCATCATTCCTTCAGTCACCAGTATATCATCCAGGTAACAGTGAACATTTGGAAGACCTCGTAAAACCTGTTCCATAGCTCGCTGAAATATGGCTGGAGCTGATGCAATGCCAAAAGGTAGGCGATTATAGCAGAAGAGACCCTTTTAGGTGGTTATTGTGAGATATTTCCTTGAGTTTTCATCTACTCTCATTTGTAGATAAGCATGTGACAAATCCGGCTTACTGAAGCGTTGGCCCTGTGCCAGCGATGCAAACAAGTCTTCAACGCGTGGAATCGGATACTGTTCCACACACAGAACTGGATTTATGGTTACTTTAAAGTCTCCACATATTCGCACAGAACCGTCTTTCTTTACCACTGGCACTACTGGCATTGCCCAGTCACTACACTGTACAGGTGACAAGACTCCAGCTTAAGTTAGGCGAGTTAATTCGGCCTCCACTTTCGGTCTGAGTGCATAAGGTACTGGGCGAGGTTGACAAAACTTTGGTTTGTGCTGTGGCTTCAAAAACACTCTTGCCTCAATGTCCTTCATTGTGCCTAGCTCCCCTTTGAATAAAGGAGCATGTTTTTGCAACACTGCATCTAGTGTGTTGTGGTCACCCGTATTAACAGTCCTTATCTCCTGCCAGTTGAGGCGTATTTTCTTCAGCCATTCCCGGCCTAAGAGTGAAGGGTAGTTACCTTTAACCACATACAAAGGCAGTAGTGCGTTTTGCCCATTATTTTTCACCTGCACCTTGATGACACCTTCGGTGAAATTGCGCCAGTGTATGTCCTCAGTACAACGTCCAGTGGTTGCAGGGTAGATGACTCAACATAGTTTCATACTTGTCTGTGAGAAATCAATGAAACTGCAGCCCTGTGTCCAATTCCATTTTCAGTGGTTTCCCTTCAATTTCAGGTGTTACACAGATGGTTGCCATTTCCCTTTAAGAGTCATGCGTGCAATGCTAATTCAGTATCAGTGTCATTACTGCACTTCCCTGTGTTTCACACAATGTACTTCTCTCTTTCTACATTTGTAAATTGCTTCCCTTTGCTTCCATTGATTTCCCCTCCTTTCTTTTTCCCTTTGCACACTCGCCCAATGTGGCCCTTCTTCCCACAGTTATGACATGTCTGTTCTTTAAACCAGCAGTCCTTATCACTGTGATTAGCCTTCCCACAGCGACCACATTTATTAGGCTTCCTGGGAGAATAGAAGGATAAAGCATTTACTTTCAGGGAATCGCTTAGGTGCTGAGCCTCCCGTGCAGCTGTTTCCATTGATACAGCGATCTCCATCGCTTTCTTGTATGTCAGTCCCGCCTCCATTAAGAGACGCTTCTGAGTCGCTTCACTTTTCAAACCGTACACAAATCTGTCCCGGAGGGCATCATCTAAATGGGTGCCAAACTCGCAATGCTCAGCTAATTTCTTTAGAACAGCCGCATACTGCGCAACAGACTCACCCTCTGCTTGATTCCATTTGTAAAAGCGAAATCTTTCAGCAATCACCAGAGGCTTAGGAGAGAAATGTGTCTGTAAGACCTCCACAATACTGGCAAAAGTTTTCTCCCCGGGCTTTTCTGGTGCTATAAGACTTCTCAGCAAACTGTACGTTGTGCTGCCCATGACACTCAGTAACACAGCCACTTGTTTTTCATCACTTATATCATTTGCTGTGACAAAATGTCCAAATCTCTCAATATAAGTTGTCCATTGTTCCACATTTTCATCAAAGGCATCAATATGTCCTATGGTCACAGCCATCTTTATGAGTTTCTCGCAGGTTCACTCGTGGGTCCAAAAGTTACGTCTCAGGAAAACCCTCACAGCAGTAATTCGTTCTGGTAAGGTACAGGAGAGTAACTAAACACCGCGTCACCAATTATGTTATGTTCTAACATTTAATCTGGTCTTGTTCAACAAACTCACACTGCAACCGGAATACAGCAGCTTTCATTTCTATTCAGGAGTCTCTCTCTCTCTCTCAACAACACGCTCTGTGTGCTCTCTTTCTAGCTTACACATATCGGAATGCTGCCCTCAAGTGGCAGAAGTAACGCAATGCATTACCATTTCAAACACATAACAGAAAGAACCTCGGCCCTGTCCGCCGGGAGCTGTGCTCTGGCACGCAGACAGTCGAGCTCTACCCCGATGAACTGGATCACCTGCTTTGGCACGAGTTCCGACTTGGCCTCGTTGATAACGAGGCCAACTTTAGAGCAAACCTGGAGGGCCAGATCCCTGGACCGCTACACCTCCATTCTGGAGGAGGCCGCAATCAGCCAGTCATCCAGGTAGGGGTACACTCTGCTCTGAAGCGGAGGAATCGCTGGTGGGGCAGACGGATTGGGACATGAAAGAACGCGGCCTGGAGGTCCAGGGAACAGAACTACACGCCTCGTTCCAAGGATGGAATGATCTGAGCCAGAGTGGCCATCCTGAAGGTTTGAGACCTTAGGAACCTGTTCAGGTCGTGCAGGTCTAGAACGGGGCACCAGCCCCCCATCCGTTTTCAGGACCAGAAAGTACCTGGACACAAACCCTGGGCCCGGTAGAAGATCCACCACCTTCCCAATCACCTCCTTTTGAAGGAGCAGGGCAATGTCGGCCTGACAGGCCGACAGAGAGGCTTGGACCCGGTAACAAAAAAAGACCTGCACAACTACATGAGCCTGCGGGTCATGGTCAAGCCTGAGACAGTAGAGCATGCGTGGAGTGCAGATCAGTCCTGGACATCATCTGCCTGCATGGGCACCACCGAACATCGGGAGTCTAGTTGTCCATCGCAGCCGCGAAGGAAGAAGTAGACCGAAGTCTAGAAAACTTTAAAATTATTTTTGGGTAAACCGAAGAGTTTGGATCCAGTCTAGATGCAGAGTGCTAAGGACGGAACCTGAGCTTCCAAGCGGTAAGGAAGATCTGGCATCATGGGCCAAAGCCAAGAGTTTTACCACCAGGGTATGAAATTCGTGAAAAAAAGTACATGCCCACTTGGGCATGTAAGAAGAAAATGTACATGCCCAAGAAATTATTTACATGCCGCCCCTTAAACAGACTCAATTGTGTGCCTGACTGCTCGTGACTATTGATTTGGCTTGTTTCGAGAATTCTGATTTGTACTCGGTATTAATAAATACAAGGAGGAAAAATGTGTGTGGTCTTTTTTTTTCAATAAATAAACTTAACAAGAATAACTGAAGGTATGTTACCTGATTATTTTTTATAATAGTATTCCAGATTTTAGACAGTCCGATCGTGACACAGTGACAGTGCAGCTTGTTGTAAAGAAAAGCTTACCAGATTTATTTTTTTTATAACACTATTCAGATTTTAGATAGTCCACACTCAGATAAACTTGTAAAGAGAGCTAGTTATAGTATTTATTCAGATTTAAAGTAGTTGGATAGATAAAGCCACCACATAATAGAGTGTGACACTAGGCTTTGTTTAATAACAGATCATGGATCCTGTATGGTAGGTAGATAACAGAGCAGCTACTACAGTAGCTTGTAAAAGACTAGAAAAGCTTTTTTAACTTAAGCAGCATTATTTAACAAATGGATCCCTGAACTTAGACTGTAGCCCGAGAAAAAAAAAAACTTTTTTTTATACAGAGTTTTGCCTTTTAAATTTGGTCCCAAGCAGCAGTACCCCCTCTACTCTCTGTCTTCCAGTCTCAACTTATTATTATTTTTAGGTAGTAGTAGACAAGTAGTTATTTAACAAGAAAGACAACAATAGGTGTAGTGTTAGTTACTGTTAGGAACTGGGTGAACATTGAGCAGTGAGGACTGACTGACACAGCTCCCTTAACATTTCAACACAACAGTCTGCCCTGACTTGAACTGTTACCTAGAAGTACTTATAAAAATAAATAAAATATAGCTTTTATGACCACAACCACAATGGATGTGTGTACACTGTACTAGATACCCTTCACAGGAGGACTGTTTACAATTTGTAAGTGAAGTCACTCACTTCACTTCCAATTCAAACAGAGCTTTTTTATTTGCTTAATTAACTGAGCTTAGGAAGGCAAAAAAAAAATTAGCACACAGGCAGCTTTTTTTGGTTTTGCAATTCACTGTGTTGCCACTGGCTGCATAAAATAGAAAAAATAAATTTCTTGCTGGAATTTTCTGCAAGCAGCTGGTAAATTCATAGAATTGGCCCTAAATATATCGAGTCCCCTTTCTACTGCAGTCTAGTTGTTGATGTTTTCAGCCTTCAGTTATTTACTTGTCTTTATTTAGTCTTATTTAAATCCAACATAAAGTCGTTATCATTCACAGACAGTATAGCAATACAATTATTCTGTTGGGGTAGGAACTTAGTAGGCACATTATCCAGTTAGCTGTTTGGCAGGGTCAGGGTTATAAAATAAGTGCAGCAGGTACATTTATAGTAGCTTTCTGAAGGGAACTGTCTGTGATCCAGAAAATCACTGCGTGTTCGTCTCCCCTCACCCTCCTATTACAGGTCTGGTGTTTGGTACTGTAAGAGCTAAAAAGAAAAGCAACTGCAAAGCAGCCTGTGGGATTAAGAAGTAATCTCTAATTCAGATGCTGCTTGTTTTTTTACTTTTTAGGAAAGGTGTGACTGACTCCATATATTCCGATTAATTATTTCCTTGCTGTCCAATTTCCTTCTGTCCCGAGAGAGACCTTCACAGTCTCACACTCCTCTCCTCTCCTCCCCCTCCAAGTTACAGTATTCCCCTGCCCTAAAATCAACTCACTCATTTCAGCACTCCATATTTTTTTTTTACTCAGTCAGGCTAGCTCTTAAAAGAGCGATCCCACAAACAGCCTGACAACACAAGACGTCCGGTCTCCACGAATTGAAGCACAGAATGGCGCACTGTGCAGCAGGGTCCTCACGTCACGCTGTCTGGAGGGGGCGGGCAAATATATACAATAGGTAGCACCATTTGGTGCACGCTGGCTAAAGCCCGCCTCCAACAGCGACACAGGGGCCCCTTTGGCTGATGTCTGTACCACAGAAATGTCAGGAACACATCAGTCTACTCCTTTTTTTTCTTCCCAGAACTTGAAGAGCTCTACGCTCAGAGTCTCCTGCTGCGGTCAGCTGACATCAAGAAGACCACACTGCGTGATGGGATCAACGATGTCGGCACGCATCTGTGCTCCTCGACTTTTCCCCACCCCTAGGAAAGTGAAGAAAAAAAACAGCAACTGCAAGTAAGGAAAAAAGAACTAGGCAAAAAAAAAAAATACAAACTGTGCAAGAATACCTTAGGTGCCCAAACAGGCACGCACTGCACAGCAGTAGGTGTCCTGAATCGAAAGTGCCTGCCCTGGGGCACCTAAGGTATAGGAATTTCGCACCCTGTTTACCACCCGGGTGGGTGGGAGGAGCCAGCCTGAAGACCTTCCGGCAACATTTAAAGCGGCAAGGAACCTGCAAGACAGTGTGGATGAACAACATATCCATGTCCCTAGAAATAACGTTTTGCAAGAGAGAAAACATAGCTCGCAATCCGCAGCCGGTTCAAAAGGTGGCAGCGTGAGCTGCTCCAAGATGAAGGGTAGATCCCATGGTGGAATCGGATCCTTAATCGGGGGCCTAAGGTGGAGGACACCCCTCAGGAAGGCACGTGTCGTGTCCAATTGAGCTATAGTGCGTTGGCCTATAGGGACGTGATAGGCTGAAATGGCACAGAGGTGTACCTTAATCGAGGAGTAAGCCAAACCAGAGTGGAAAAGGGACAGCAGGTAGTCCAATACCAACTTCTCTTGGCATTCCAAAGGCGATAAACTGCACGCTTGAACCCATAAGCAAAACCTGCGCCACTTCATGGCGTAGGTAACGTGGGTAGCCGGTTTGCTGGCAGCAGTGAGAATATCTGCCACCTCTTGCGAGACCCTGTGTCGCATCACGGCTATGTCTCTGGGAGCCAAGCATGCAGGTTTAGGGAACGTATGTCCGGATGGACCAAAGAACCCACCTCCTGAAACAGCAAATGGGAGCTGATAGGTAAAGGCATTGGAGGTTCCCGAGATAGCTGGTGCAAGAGAGGGAACCAGATCTGCCTGGGCCAAAAGGGCGTGATCAAGATAAGAGTCACTTGCTCCCTGTGAAGTTTTAGAAGAACTCTCTGGGTCAACGGGAAAGGGGGAAAGGCAGAGAGGAATCTGCCCGCCCAGGAGAGGGACAACGTGTCTAGCCAGAAAACACCAGGCCCTGGATCTAGCGAGCAAAAATTGGGCAGTTTTGCGTTGGATGGGGACGCGAAAAGGTCTAGTTCTGGAGTACCCCATCTGCGAAACAGATCCTCTGCTACCTCCTGAAGTAGTTCCTATTCGTGGACTCTGGCCTGAGAGAGGCTCAGGCTGTCTGCGATGATGTTGTCCACTCCCGGAACATGAACATCAATAAGGTCTGCACCGTGTTGCAAGACCCAATCCCACACTCTCATGGCCTCTCTGCAAAGTGGGTAGGAATGGGTGCATCCTTGTTTGTTGAGGTAATACATCACCGCGGAATTGTCCGTTTGTAACAGAAGTGTACCCAGTGGAATCTCTGACTGGAAGGCCTGCAGGGCATAAAGAACTGCCCTCATCTCCAGGATATTTATGTGGAGATGAGACTCGGTCTATCCACAGGCCCTGAGACCAGACACCGTCGAGGTGTGCTCCCCAACTGAGCCCTGAGGCGTCTGTGGAGAGTGTCAAAGTCGGGGACAGCACTATGAAGGGGACTCCCGCAGAGAGATTCCTCGAATCTAGCCACCACTGTCAATCTCGAATTACGGGCTTCGTGATCCAGATCGGATGCTGCAGATGGTCTTGCCTTTGGTCCCATTGTACCCGCAACATCCACTGGGTTACCTGCATGTGGAGACGGGCTAGCGGGACTGTTGCAATGGCCACAGTCATGTGTCTAAGCAGGCAAAGGACCAGTCTGGCAGGAACGGTCTTCTTTGCTGAAAAGTCCCCGATTAGGGATCTGATGTGTTCCGCTCTGTCCGGGGGAAGGAAAGCTTTACCTTGGACAGTGTCCAGAACTGCACCTATGAATTGCAGAGTCTGGGATGGATCCAGGCGTGACTTCTCGTAATTGATGATAATGCCCAACGTCTCAAACAGAGACCGAGTGCAGTGAATGGCAGACATCAGGGCATCCCAGGAGGGCGCCATGAGAAGCAAATCGTTCAGGTAGGGGAACACATAGTGACCTTGTCTCCTCAGAGATGCGGCTATGACCGCCATGCACTTCGTGAACACCTGAGGTGCCAATGACAGCCCGAAGGGGAGCGCTCGGAACTGATAATGGCGACCCTGAAACTCAAAGCGCAGGAACCTCCTGTGCGCCTGAGCAATAGGAATATGCAAGTAAGCATCCTGCATGTCTAGGGACGCTAGAAAGGTGCCCTGCTTCAGCATGGGAATCAGACCTGGGAGGGTCACCATGCAGAAGCATTTGTACAGGACCAAGACGTTGAGGTCGCTGAGGTCCAGTATCGGATGGAGGTTCCCTGTCTTCTTTGGAACCAGAAAGAAGTGAGAATAATATCCTAGTCCCCTCTGGTTCCTTGGTACGTGCTCTATGGTTTCTTTTCCCAGAAGCGCGAGCACCTCCTGCTGTATGAGCAGGGCATGCTGACCCGAGTAACGGGAGAGCAGGGGAGGTCTTGTAGGTGGGTAGTCTAGAAATTCTATGAAATGGCCTTTCTTGACCAACTGGAGAACCCACCTGTCAGTGGTGATCGTTTGCCACCCTAAAAAGTAGTGAGCGATGCGACACCCCCCCGACTTTCCTTGCCTGTTGATCCAGAGGAGGGTGGGGGCCAGGAAGAGTCATGCTGTGGCAGCACTGGTCCCTGCAGGCTGGGCGGCTTCATGTAACGTTGGCCTCTGCCTGGGGACGACTTGGCCTGGGCCTTACGCAAAAAAGTGCCCCTTTGCTGCTGGCCGGAACATGGCTGCTGCCTTTGTTGCCAGCCGCGAAAACGGCTCTGGTTCCTATGAAAGGAACTAGGCCTGGATCTGTACATGGCCTGTACAGATCGGACTGCCTTCCCTGTGTTCTGGAGTTTAGTGATGACCCTCTCCGAGGATTCACCGAAGAGTACCTCGCCGTTGTATGGGACGTCTAGAATATTCTTCTGCACGTCCGGGGTGAAGCCGGTGACACTGAGCCAGGAGTGTCGCTGGAGACAAACGCCTGAAGCTGCAGCTCTGGCAGAAGAGTCCACGGAATTGTATGCGGCTCTAAGTACTTGGGTCCCCACATCTGACCTGGTGCAGAGTAGGTTAAGGAGCTCCGCTTTCTGGTCACCATCGGGAAGCTTTTTGACCAGGTCCTGGCCCTGTTCCCACAGGACGTTCTGAAACTGAACCATATGGGTAAGGTAGTTCAGAGACCTGATGGCGCATGTAGCAGCTGAGTTCGTGCGCCTCCTCAGGGCATACAATTGCTTGGATTCCTGGTCCAGTGGCAGAATGCTCATATGCTGGGGCCTTTGAGACCTGTCATGTGAGGCCGTGATGACCAGGGAGTCTGCCAGAGGTTGCTTCGCCAAGTACTGGTCTTCTCTCAGAGCCTTGTACAGGCGGTCAGCCTTCTTCGGCACCGAGGAAGTGGAGTGTGGGCGCTTCAACAGCCTTGGGACGTCTCGGAAGGTGTCCACCAAGGGTGGACTACCACAGGCTTTGGGTCTTTTGCTGAAGATAGCGGGCAAGGCGTTGTCGTTCAGGGTCAAGGTCTTCAGCATCCCACCCCATGTTGTCCTGGATGTGCCTCATGATCTCAGCGAAAGAGGGATCATCCAGTGGACACCTGGGGAGGTCATGTGGGTCAGGAGAGGAGATGCTGAGTGGAGAAGGAGATCTGGAGTAGTCTGAGGTGTCCGATCTGGAATCCTCCCCCGACGGAGTATACCGGCGGCGTCTGGGTCTTTTGGGGCTGGGAGACCCTGATGGAGATCTGGAGGGAGGTCTTCTCCTGTCTTTAGATCTGCCCCTAGGAGGTGGAGTCTGTTCCTTGGGGGTTGGTGGTCGTCCTGCTGGCCCCTTAGGTGGAGGGGGAGCGTAGGAGGTGAAGGAGTAGGAGGAGGTTTGATGGGGACCACAGTCTTCCGCTCTGGAGATGCCGACGTCGGTCTCCTGGCAGACGCCTTCGGATCTGGCGAACGCCCGGCAGGCGACTGGTGTCTGGTTGGTGTTGTCGGCTCCTGTGAGCGCCTGAATGATTTGGAATGTTTAGCCGACGTCTGGTCCGATGCCCTTTTCAGGGACGTCAGGTCCTTGGTTTTTCTGGGTGCTGGATCAGGACCTCTGGGCGGTTGGGAGACCGACCTGGAGTCGGTGTCCCGACGTCAGGTGGAAGAAGAGGACTTATGGCGCTCAGAAGACTTCAAAGAGGCCTTGGATGGGGTGGAGGAAGACGAGGGCATCGATGTCTTGATCGGCTGGAGTGAGGAAGAGCCGCCTGAAGTCCAGACCTTAACCCGGGGGGGGGCTGTGACCGAGCCCTGGAGGGAGAGCGGTCCGATCTGCAGCCGGAGCTGCGGGAGTCCGAGGTCCGAGTTGGGGACCTAGACCTCACCTTCTCCCAGTGCTTGTCCTGGTGTTTATGGGCTTTAGAAGAAGATTATCCCCTGGAGGAAGGTTCTTGGTCCATCCTTTTTAATTTCTCTTCGAGGAGATATGCCTGTAGTGCCTTCTGACTGCAGATCCTGGTGTGGCTATTGAATCCTTGGCAAAAGGTGCGGGCCTTGGTATTGTGGTCCGGGCCTAGGCAACGCACGCAGGAAGAGTGAGGATCCTTAAAAGGGATCTGTTTTCCACAGGCACACGTAGAAAGATGACCCTCAAGTGATAGAGTTGGAGAGGACATCAGTTGTGCAAAGAAATTCACAGAAAGTTCTGTAGTCGTTGTACGCTAGGTAGAGACTGAGAGGCCGATGCTGCCGAGTCGTCGCCGGGAAAAGAACTGAGGATTATGGGGGACCGCCTCCTTATGTACTACGCCTGACGTTGGGGGTGGGACCGACGTCGGAGACGGTCCCCGCTGAATACTGCTAGCTAGAAAATTTTCCGTGGGGTCCTGGCGCCTTCCGGCGTCAGTCCTAATGGTGTAACCTGCTGCAAGAGCTGTTTCTCGAAGTAAGATCTGTAAAGCACTAAGCACTTAAAGTCAAGTGCGTGTTAGATTTTTTTTTTTGGGGGTGGGGTGTCTCATTTGGGTCTCCAATTTTCAGAATGTAGAACAGCCTGCCAGTTCCTGCTCCACCTTGACCTTTCTGAATTATGTACTACTTTCAATACTTTTGCATTACACTGAATCCTGTATCTGTTTCAAGCTTGATGAACTGCACTGTTTCCCCCTTATCTACATAATCAAGTATGCGTAGGTGACAGCATGCATTCATGAATATTTACAAGTGCAGCTGGAATAAGAGATGACTGAAACAGAGGTCATCGGTCCTCACCTTACATAAATTAAATACTGAACTTGCTGAAGGTGCCCAAACCAACTGATATGCCCCTGATTTATTAGTCAATATGAAAAAACAGCTCAAACAGGACTCTCTTGCAAATGTAACAGTATACCCAGTAAAAATAAAGATCAAATGCCTCAGTCTCTGACCAATACGGCTTATTCGAGGTTATTTATGGGGAATTAAGAGTTTATACAACCTGGTTAATTTTTCATCCAATAATCACACAACTGCAAACTCATTTACTGTGTACAGTTTCACTAATGTGTGTGTGTGTGTGTGTGTGTGTGTGTGTCTCTTTCTGTTTCTTAGTTTTTCTTTCTTTTTTCATTTGGGTACCACTTTTCCAAAATGTAGTACGTTGCAAAATAATAGGTTATACTGCGGCCACATATTTTTTGCTTAGCAACTTACAGGATCACAAATGTTACCTCTCAAGACATAAAAGGTAAAATAGATCAGCGTATGGACTATGGACAGTACGACTTATCGGTGGTAATTTATGGGGCATTTGACTTTACACAACTTCTGCTGTAGTTTGTGGTGTCTCTGCTGTAGGAAACACTTCTCCCTTGCCCACTGTACTCCTGTCCGTACAAAATGGGGAACATTTTGTAAACAACACATGCATCCTTACACCTCTAAGATTGAAAGCTGTTGACTTAATCTGGCACAGTATAAACTCACAAAATAAAAGGTAGGATAGCTCAGTGTCTGAAGAGTGACTTTTCTCCTGCACTTTGCAGTTTCTCCTGTGCCAAACTGTAAGGCACTAAGCACTCCATCAAACAGCAAAACAGCAAGCACTTTCCAGAGTTACACTGCTTTGTAAGTATATATATAATTACAGCCCCTTCTGTGAGCAATGCGCAGCTCTCAGTTGTGATCACCACTGAAAACTTCACTCTTTGTTCCACTCATTGTAACACCTCTTACCATAGCACCACTTTCTCTACCACTCCACCAAACACCTTTCTCGGCTTCTGTTCTTCCTTCTTCCCTTCCTTCCTTCGGGTTGGTCCTTCAGATATCCTATTCTCCCATATCCAATCCAGTCCCTGCCCTGCTATTTTTGTATCCTACTGTCCTCCATACTCTCCATAATTATCGCTCACAGACAACTGCACAGTCAGTTGGGGTTCGGTAGAACTTGGACCACATGGCATTACTCATTGTCCCTGAGACTTACTATATTCTCACCAGTGATCCTACTGAAAATTACCTGTCAAATCTCCGCTGCAATATCATGACTGGCTTAGGCTGTAAAATGGGGAGTGGAGGATCACTGGATACCTAACAAGGGGACAGTCTGTTCTGGTGATTGTGGGAGCCAAGTCAACAGCATAGGGGTTTGTGGCCAGTTGTGATAATTCAAAATCTGAAGTAAAGACAAAGGTTTCTCTTAGAGAACACCAAACCTGTTCTGGATGTACGTGACAGTATCGTTAACAAATGTGTGAAGTTCAGCTTCACTTCCAGGCATTCCATGAACTTTTGTTCTGCCAAACATACATTCTTCTGCGTTATACTGTTCATAGAATTTTTTAAGACATTTTTCAGGAGTACTTTTAAGTGCTTCTAGCTGCAGAATGGCTTTTTCTATATGTTCTGGTATCTCAACAATTAAGTAGTCTGCCAACTGGAAAGTTTTTGATAATCTAGCAACAATTGGTAAAAAGTCTAATAAGAAATAAAGAACTTTAATGAAACGCATGGCGGTCAGTTTCTTGTGGTACACCCCTTAGCTCTGTTAGCATCCTCTGCCCTGTTGCCATCCACAAATCTGTGCTCTAGATGCAGTGCCACAATGTCCACATTTTTTTCTAATGCCACAACTGCTCTCTCTTTGCTTGCTAGCCACCTGACTTGCTTCACAGCAGTGAAATGTGCAAGATGCTCATAAAGAACTTCAGCGATTTCTTTAAGTTCTCTCCTGCGCTTTGGAGACCAAAACTAAAAACTGAAAATGCCTTTTAAACAGTCTTCAAATTTGGTCATGTATTTGAAATGCTTATTTGCATTCAAAATGGCAAGCTTAAGTTTGTGGGCAACACAGTAAATGCCAATAATGTCTGGCAAAAGTGATTTGAGTCTAGTAATGACTGGTCCATTCACCAAGATTAACTGATGCACCATGAAAATTAGCACATACAAGTGCTGGATGTGAATTGCCCATCAGTTCTGGTAATGGCAAATCCACTGATTATAAAGCTTTCTCAATAGCATTAAATATACCCTTAGCACTTGCAGTTTCAAGTGATACCACAGATATTAGGTGTGTGACTGGCAAACAGTTAGCACCTACATATCTCAGGTAGACAATTTCTTGTTCAATAATGGAGTGGTCTGTACTGCCGTCCGCAAGAATGCACAAAAAGGAGGCATTTTTGACCTTGTCAGTTATTGCTCAACGTATTGTTTTAGCTATGCTGTCCACAAACAAACGGCAACCTGCTATATTCATGTAGTTGCTGCTTACATTTAAACCATTTTTACGCTTGATCTCACAAATGATTTCAAAATCAGAAAAAGGTTTCCTGTTCTTTGCCACAGATTATGCAGTGTTAAATAAAATGCTGTATTTGTCAAGTTCTTTTGTTGTGTCTTTTTTGAAAGGATTGACCCAGAGCAGTTTCTGACAGACGGATGGGTGGTACTTGAGCGGTATCCTGTAAGTAATGTTTTGTACAACTGATGTGTTTCCTCGTCAAATCATGCCTCTTTATGGGGTGTAACTTAAGAGCTCCTGAACCTTTAATCATAGCTGAGTTAGGATCACACATTTGGGGCAGGCCTTACAATATATGCAGTACATTACAGATTTTTCTTCATTGTAATCCAGCCACGGAAAATCTTTTTTCCATTCAGGATGGACATTTCTGACCCTTTTTTCTGTCATATCTTTGATCCTTGGTAAGGCCATTGTCAAAACTTTTACATTTAGCAGAACTGGATGTTGCAATACTACTACTTGCTCCACCAGATTTTGAAAAAACAAATTTTAATAAGCTAATTTTTGCTGTGAGAAACTACTCTGGGTAACTCGTTTTTTTTTTTTAATTTAGAAATATTTTAATGAGCAAGGATGAAAATACACATGAATTGAGGCACTGTTATCTTTATGGCCCAGAAATAATACTGGCTTAATATTAGCAAGTCAGGGCAGACTGACACAACAGACAACTGACTGAATGACTGACAATGACGTGAGATGACACTTGAAATTGTTTTACTGTTTATCACACAATGGAAAAGTGGTGTGCTTCTGCAAACTTTGTGATTTTAGTGACACACTAACAGCGTAATGATTGTACTCTCTCTCTGGTGGTCTGTCAAAATAGATTAGGCTGTTGGACACAGAAATCTGAAGCTTTGCTTCAGCCAAGAAAAATACTTAGTTACTGTGTACTGACTTCTGTCTCAACAAAAGGACTGTCAGATTCACTGAAGCAGGCTTTGCTTCAGCCCAGAAAAATACTTAGTCCTTTTGTTGAAACAGAAGTCAGTACACAGTCACTAGGTATTTTTCTGGGCTGAAGCAAAGCCCGCGTCAGAGTGTCTGACAGTCGTTTTGCTGAGACGGAACTCTGTTACAGTCACTGTCAGACTCGCTGATGCAGGCTTTGCTTCAGCCCAGAAAAAATACTTAATGACTGTACTGACTTCTGTCTCAACAAATATAGGACTGTCAGACTCACTGACGCAGGCTTTGCTTCAGCTCAGAATAAATACAAGTGACTGTATTTATAATTAATAAATGACTGTCAAAGTCACTTTGTCTGGCACAGACACTTAATGTTGCCCACAGTTACCTATAATTAGTTACTGAGACTTTTCACTTCACTAAAATTTCAGACATCAGGCACACTGTTTCATCAGCCCAGAATTATATTTTTATTTAAAATAATCCGTTTACACAGCACTTGCAGGCTTGTATGGAATGCTTAGTCACTCAAGCAGCACTGTTTTTGTGAGGTTAATCAGCCCCAGTAGCACACAGAGAACATAGGTTGCAAAAGCTGCTGCATCCTCCTCTTCGAAGAATCTCTCTGCTGCTGCTGGGCCAGAGTGACTAATTTCAACTACTATATAGTATGTCTATATTATATTATGTTCCCCTATCCCCCTTCCCCCAGGATGCATCTGGAATCAGCGGCCCACCGCTCAGCATGCTTTCCTGGTTAAACTCTTAAATACAGTAAATACATAATAGCAGAAACTTACAATTGCTGCTTAACTAGTGGTCACAAACATCAACGACTCACTAATTAAATTTTTTTTCTGCAGACCTGTAGTCTATAACCAGCTTAAAACTCTGCTGGAGTGTAACTAGTCTCAGTAATTTCCACCCATTTTGTTAAATGGCACTATTTTTATTTTCTGCAGCTCCTAGTGATTTTTATTTCAGTCAGCTGCAACTGGTGGTTCTCACTCAATAAATTCCCCGGTTTTAGAGGGCATAATCCCATTACAGTAAAAAATCTGAATCCTCTGCTCTTTTGTACCCTTTTTAATCAAAGCCCGTAAATAAAACAAATCCCTGCAAAAATATTCAAAAATGTGGCCCCCAAGTGTTGTTTAGCCAGAGAGAAACAAATTTCATTTCAAAAGCCGCCCCAAATTCCGAAGACGAGTGGCAGCACAGCACGTTTGCTCCAGTGAAGAGTCAGCTCCAGAGTGATGGCACACTACAAAATTCTGTTCCACACAGGCACAGATCAGCCATAGAGACCACCTGATTTACAGACTCATCAGTCATGTGATCCCCCTGTGGCTGATCTCGCTTAGGTGCTGTCACTCCGTGAGACTTGTCACTGCTGCCCCCCCCAATGCTGCCGACTGTCACCCGATCCGTTCTGAAGCTGCCAGGAGGATTTAATCCCGCCTCACATTCCTGGATCTCTGGCTGGACTGAAGCGCACGTTTCCCATCCCCAGTAGCGTTCCTGAGGATTTCTGCTAAGGTAAGCACGCTCCGGGGGGATGCCAAGGAGCCACACATCACACTGTGCGCATGTGCAGCAGCAGGAAACAAGGAAAGTCCATCAGACTTAACAGCATTGTGAAGTTTAAGTCCTGCTGCTGCACAGAAACGTCCTGGACGTTGGTCTTGGAGATTTTTCATCCCATTTTTACACAAAAAACAGATTAGCTTCTTGCTTTGAGGATAAATTTCTTCTCTTTTGGGTTGTTAGCTTTTGTTTGCACTTAGGGAGAAGTTCCGGATTGTAACAAATAAGCATTCATCTACTGCCAGTGGAATTTGTTAATAGTTTTCTTTTTCTCTGTTTTCATTAACTTTACTGACACTAGGATGTTGGGATATTAGCTAGGTTTATTCATGCTGTCAGAATGAAAGCTCGACTTTTCACACAAATATTTATACATACACTTCTGTTCTTATCTTTTTTTTTTTTTTAGCAAGACCACCACAAAAAGCAAAACACTGGCCAAGCCATGTAGTAGCAGGTTCAGTTAAAAAGAACAGGTTACTCACCTGTAACAGTAGTTCTATGAGTGGTATATGTTGTTCATCCACACTTGTTGGCATGTCTATTTCCCCTTTAAATCTTGCCGGAAGTCTTCAAGCTGGCTCCTCCTGCCCACCCGGGTGGTATATACCTCGGCTCCGCCCCAAGATGCCAGATCTTAGCCTGCTGGAAGCCAGGTTGTGTACGTCCACAGCCAAGGAGGTCGGGTGGGTCCATGTGGATGAACAACATATACTACTCCTAGAACTACTGTTACAGGTGAGTAACCTGTTCTTCTAGGAGCATGGATATGCTGTTCATCCACACTTGTTGGCAGACTCCTAGCAGTTCTCCGGCAGGAGGGAGGCAAGGGGCACACCACCTACTTAGGGAACAGAGACTGGAGAACTGAGGTCCCAAAACCATCATCTCGGCGTGACTCAAGGTCGATGTGGTAGTGAGTAATGAAGGTGTTTGCTGACTTCCAGGTAGCAGCCTGACAGATTTCCTGGATAGGGATGTCCCTGGAAGCAGCCACCGATGCAGCAGTATGGCAGGTAGAATGAGCTGTTATCCCTCTCGGAGGCTCCTTGCCCGCTAACTCATAGCACAGACCTATGTATGATATACTCCATCTTGCTATGGTCCGTCTGGCTGCAGGTCTGCCAGAAGCAGCTTCAGCGTAGGTGACAAACAGCTGGCGAACCTCCCCACAAATTTCCACTGTCCTCTCCTTATAATAGGAGACAGCATGTCTCAGGTCCAAAGTATGGAGCCTGTACTCGGCCTCTGAGGTGTAACTAAGGTAGTATACCGTCAGAGTCACCACCTGGTTAAGGTGAAACTGACACCACTTTTGGAAGGAATGTTGGGTGGGGGCGCAGGACAACTTTGTCCCTGTGGAAGACCAGATAAGGGGAGTCCACCAAAAGCGCCTAGAGCTCCCCTGTCCTTCTGGCTGACGTGATAGCCACCACGAAGGCCGTCTTCCACGACAAGTGTAATAACTCACACTTGTGCATTGGTTCGAATGGCTTGCCCATAAGCTTTGCCAGCACCAGCAGTAGATCCCACATAGGTGGAGGTTCATGCACCGGAGGGGATATGTGATCCAGGCCTTTGAAAAAGCATTCGACCACTGTCTCCTGCGCCAATGTCGGCTGACCGGCCCGCGCCCAGTTAGCAGAGATGGCTGCCAGGTGCACCCCAAGGGTCGATGACCGCAGACCCCCTTTGGAGTGAGACCAAAGGTAGTCGAGAATGTTAGCCACTGGACAGGACAAAGGGTCCATGCCCTTGCCCTGACACCAAATGGAAAACCTTTTCCATTTGAAGGCATAACATTTCCTTGTCGGTTCCTTTCTGGATGCCTCCACCACATAGAAACATAGAATTTGACGGCAGATAAGGACCACTTGGCCCACCCAGTCTGCCCATTTCCCTACCTAATGGATAAGCAGCAGATCCTAGTTAACCAGCAGCCTACTTCCTTCTACCCCCACCCCTAGAACTGCCTTATGGCTGTCCCATGCATGCCTGAATTCAGTCACTGTTTTTGACTCCACAACCTCCTCCGGAAGGCCGTTCCATGCATCCACAACCCTCTCTGTGAAAAAATACTTCCTTACATTACCTCTGAGCCACCCCCCATCTTCAAATTGTGCCCCCTTGTTCTTGCACACCTCTTTTTTTGAAAGATGCTACCCTCTTGGACTTTGTTGATTCCCTTGAGGTACCTGAACGTTTCTATCATGTCCCCCTCTCCCTCCTTTCCTCGAGGCTATACATATTAAGCTCCTTTAGTCTCTCTTCATATGTCTTCGGTGCAGACCCTGCACCATTTTAGTTGCCCTCCTCTGGACAGCTTCCATCCTGTCTATGTCTTTGCAGAGTGGGTCTCCAGAACTGCACACAGTACTCCAGATGGGGTCTCACCAGCTGTCTGTACAGAGGGATAACAACTTCCTGTTTTCTACTGGTGATGCCTCTCCTATGCATCCCAGTATCCCCCAACCCTCCTTACTGCCCTCTCACATTGCTTGCCCACCTTTAAGTCATCTGATATTACTACCCCCAGGTCCCTTTCCATTTTTTGTTGTTAGTATCTCACCCCCCATTGTGTACTCTTCCCCTGGGTTTTTGTTTCCCAGGTGCATTACCTTGCACTTCTTAGCATTAAATCTAAGCTGCCATACATTTGACCATTCCTCTAACCTTGACAAGTCCCTTCTCATCCTTTCCACCCCACCTTGTGCATCAACTCTGTTGCAGATCTTTGTGTCATCTGCAAAGAGACATACTTTTCCTTCCAGTCCGTCTGCAATGTCACTTACAAAGACACTGAAGAGGACCGGTCCTAATACTGAACCCTGCGGCACCCCACTAGTAACCCCACTTTCTTCAGAGTGGACTCCATTTACTATTACCCTCTGTGTCCTATTCTCCAGCCAATTCTTTACCCAGGCTATCATCTTGGGACCCACTCTAAGGCTGGCTAACTTGTATATTAATCTTTTGTGTGGGACCGAGTCAAATGCCTTGCTAAAGTCTAGGTAGGCCATGTCCACAGCCCCTTCCTGATCTACTACTTTGGTCACCCAGTCAAAGAAATCTATTAGATTTGTCTGGCATGACCTTCCCGCTGTGAATCCATGATGCCTTGGGTCCTGTGCCCCTCTGGCCTCTAGGTACTCGACATTTCTTTCCTTCAGAAGTGATTCCATCATTTCCCTATCACTGAGGTTAAACTAACTGGTCTGTAGTTTCCGCTTCTGCCCTGCTCCCACTTTTGTGAAGGGGAATCACGTCGAGCCCTCCTCCAGTCCTCAGGTACCACCCCCATCCTCCCATGATTTGTTAAAGAGGGTAGTCAGTGGTGTCACTAGTTCTACCCTTAGTTCTTTTAAATTCTGGGATGAATCCCATCAGGCCCCATGGCTTTGTCCACCTTCAGTTTTAAGAGTTCTTTCAAGACCCTTTCTTCTGTAAATGGGCTGGTATCAACTTCTGTATCCAGAGTGTTTCTATTGTTTGTTTTAGGTACCTCCCCCTCTTCGTTTGTAAATACCGAGCAAAAATATTTGTTTAGTATCTCTGCCTTTTCACAGTCACCCTCTGCCCACCCCCTCCCCTTTATTAAGCCTCACTATCCCTCCCTTAGTCTTCCTTCGCTCCCTGATGTACCTAAAAAAGGTTTTATCCCCCTTCTTAACTGAGTTGGCTATCTTTTCCTCAGTTTGGGCCTTTGCTGTTCTGACTGCTTTCTCAGCTTCCTTTTGCTTTAACTGATGCACTTCTCTGTCCTGTTCCTTCTGTGATTCCTTGTACTTTCTGAATGCTTTCTTTTTCTCTTGAACCTTCACTGCCACCTCCTTTGAGAACCATAGTGGTTTCTTATATAGTTTTGTTTATTTGCTTCACACAAAGGCTTGTTACCTCTGTGATGGCAGTTTTTATTATTCCCCACTGTTCTTCCACCCCTCCTTCCTGCCCATTTGCTACTGCATCTCATGAGCACTCACCCATTTTGTGAAAGTCAGCCCTCCTAAGTCCAGTACTTTTGCCTTTGTATGGCTTGACTCTATTGCTGTGTTTATTGTGAACCATACTGTTCGGTGGTCGCTAGTTCCCAGATGGCTACCACTTCTGCATCTGTGATCCTCTCTCCATCTCCATTTGAGAGGACCAGGTCTAAGATTGCTCCCTCTTGAGTGGGTTCCAATACTAGTTGTCTAAGGCATGCCCCTGTAGGACATCTAGAATAACCCCACTCTTAGAAGTGGCTGCTGCAACTGCACTCCAGTTAACATCTGGCATATTCAGATCACCCATCAGCAGTATCTCCCTTTTCTGCCATTCTAAGTATACTTTCTATCATTTCCTTGTCCATTTCCTCCCCTGAAAGTCGGTATACACAACCCTGTGCGGATTGTAGTGCCATTGCCTGCCTCCAAATTGACCCACAGTGCTTCTTCTCCTCCCTGTTTACCCTTTTGTTCTGTTGCTTTGGTTTCTTCTCTTATGTAGAGAGCTACTCCTCCTCCTCTTTTACCCTCCCTGTCCCTCCTGTAGATAGTGTATCCTGGTATGTTTATGTTCCAGACATGGTTCTGTGTGTACCATGTTTCTGTGACTGCCACGATATCCAGATCTTCCTCCTCCATCAAGGCCACTAATTCAGGAAGCTTGTTACCCAGACTACGGGCATTGGTACTCATTGCTCTCCATTTTTTGATGGCTTTACCTTCTGTAGCAGCATCCCCCACTGACCTTTCTACCTTGGTCTTTTTCTCATTTAGTACCCTGTTTTGTAGGGGGAGGCTGGGATTTTCCTGCTGCTTATCAGCGAAGATGTAGACATCTTCGGAAAGACCCAAAGCCTGGAACTCTAGCCGCTCAGGTACCTGGCTGTGAGGTGCAGGGATTGAAGGTCCGGATGGAAGACCTTCCCCTTATTCAGAGATATCAGGTCCGGGCATGAACAAAGCCGCTCCGGGGGCCTGCAGCTGAGGCAGAGATCTATATAACAGAACTGGTGCGGCCAGTCTGGGGCTACCAGAATCACCTTCGCCTTGTCCCTATTCACCTTGAGTAATACTTTGTGGATCAAGGGAAATGGAGTGAAGGCATAGAGGAGGCCTGGGGTCCACAGCCTCGAGAAGGCATCCCCCTGCAGCAAGCCCTGCTGAGAGGGGCGGTCATGAAACAGCCTCAGCTTGGTGTTTTCCCTGGAGGCAAACAGGTCCACCATCGGTTTGCCCCAACGGAAGAACAGGCTGTAAGCTACCTCTGGATGGAGAGACCACTCATGAGAAGTCCTGCCTATGCGACTGACAGCATCCGCCAGCTGGTTCAAGGCTCCTGCCACATGGATGGCTAGGAGATCTGCCTTCAACCGGCTCACGAGGGTCCAGATGTGGAATACCTCCTTGCACAGCAGACGGAGTGCGTGCCGCCCTGTTTGTTGAGGTAGTACATGGTTGTGGTATTGTCCGTCTGGACTTGAAACACTTGACCCCGGAGCTGAGGAGCGAAAGATGACAGTGTCAGTCTGACTGCTCTGAGCTCCAACAGGCTGATGTGGCATTGGGACTCCTCAGGGGTCCAGAGCCCCTAGGCCCTGTTGTCCCCCATGTGGGCTCCCCAGCCCATGTGAGAGGCATCAGTCGTGAGGACGACCGTTGGCTCAGGGATGACAAACGGGATCCCTTCCTGAAACTGGTCTGGGGTGGTCCACCATTGGAGAGCATCCCGGAGTCCACTGGGCAGCCAGCTCCCACTGAAGGAGGCACATGTGCAACCGGGCCCAACGGACCACTGAGGTGCACGCCACCATGTAACCCAGAAGGCGCAGAAAGTCCCGGGCAGGGCGCAAGTGCCCAACCAGAAATGACTGGGCAAAGGAGGAGAGAACCCTGTTCACCGGGAGCCGAGCTCTGGCTTGACAAGAGTCTAGCTCTGCACCGATGAAGCCCATCACCTGAGAAGGCACGAGTTCCGACTTGGCCTCGTTGATCAGGAGGCCGAGTTGGGAGCAGGTTTGGAGGGCCAGATCCCTGGACCTCTCCACCTTCTGTTGGGTGGAACCTGCAAGGAGCCAGTCGTCGAGGTTGGGCTAAATTCTGACCCCCCCCCCCCCGGGATGGGCCGCCACCACTGCAATGCATTTGAAGACCGTGGGGCCGATGACAGCTGAGCGGCATGGCACAGAACTCGTGCAAGGTCCTTCGACCCTGAGGCGGAGAAACGCTGATGGGATGGACGGATTGGGATGTGAAAAAACGCGTCCTGCAGATCCAGTGAACAGAACCACATGTTTTGCTCCAAGGATGGTATGATCTGGGATAGAGTGACCATCTGAAAGGTGCGTGACCTGAGATATTAATTCAGGTCGTGGAGATCTAGAATGGGGCGCCAGCCCCCCCATCCACTTGGACACCAGGAAGTACCTGGAGACAAAGCCTGGGTCTGCTGAAGGATCCGTCACAAGAGCCACTGCCTCCTTGAGGAGGAGATGAGCAATGTCGTCTCGGAGAGCTGACTGGGTGTGTGCGGGAATCCGTTCTTCCCGAGGGGCGTGGCCTCAGCTGGGAGGGTACTGCTCGAATTCTAGAGGCAGTCCCTGACTGACCACTTCAAGAACCCACCTGTCCATGGTAATAGCAGACCAGGCGGAAATAAAATGGTGGAGCCGGCCCCCCCACAGGAAGACCCAGAGCTGGCGTGACAGGAGTAGGGGTGACAACTCCCACCACATCACTGAGCAGGCTTGGAGGAGGAGGAAGCTCCAGGACCTGAGTTTCTGAGTTTCAGCCTCCTCTATGGGCCTGCTGGGGTCCAGGCTTGGGCCGAGGGCGCTAAGCTTGAGCCTGCTGCTGATGCTGCTGTCCCCCTTGGAAGGAGGACTGCTTAACCGCGATGGAAGAGTGCCAAAAAGGGAGCTTCATTTTCTTCTGTTGGTTCTTGCCCGAAGAACTCTTAGCAGAAGTGGCGTCCAAGGTGGCACTGGACTGCTCTATACGCTGTAGGTGCCCGGCCACTCCTGGGCCAAACAAGTCGGTCCCAAGGAAGGGCACATCAGCTAACTTGTGCTGGGTATCCGCTGGGAAGGAGGACAGCCTCAGCCAAGCCCTGCAGCAAGAGGCAACTGTGGCAGCCATCGAGTGGGCACAAGAATCCCCAATGTCCAGGGCTGTCTGGAGCTGCTGTTTAGCAACAGCTCGGCACTGATCCCGGTCCTGCTTAC
Source organism: Neoceratodus forsteri (assembly GCA_016271365.2). Lineage (NCBI taxonomy): Eukaryota > Metazoa > Chordata > Ceratodontiformes > Ceratodontidae > Neoceratodus > Neoceratodus forsteri. The sequence continues at coordinate 910,312,531 of CM057452.1, read as the reverse complement.
CCGTGGTCTGCATGTCCGCAGGGAGATGTGGGAGGACTTCATCTAATGACCCGAGGAGGGCATGAGAGAAGTGTGCCATGACGACACCGCACAGACCTTACATACCGAATGGTTCAAAAGCCTGGACTCTTTGTTGGGAGGTCAGTCAGTGTCGGCAGAAATGCCAGTACGCCTGAACACAGAGGCAGTCACTATGCTCTCAGCCGAAGGGTGCTCTGTGAACCCCACAAGGGACCCCATGGGAACCGCATACTTGTGGGCCACGCGGTCAGACTGTGCTGGACATGAGGCAGGATGCTGCCACAGTTCGAGTGCCGGACCAACAATGGCCTCGGCCACAGGAGAGGCCTCCGTCTGGGTATCCCCTCTCTTGAGAATGTCCATGAGAGGGTACTCTGCTTTTTTCTGGCTGGGTTCCAGGGACATCCCTGTGGAGTCAGAGATGAGGTGAAGGCTCCCTTGGAAGGAGGAAGGACCTTCCTCCATCCCTGTGCCAACGGACGACTCATCATCCCCAGGATGAGACTGGAGCCCAGTGACATCAGAGTCCGAAGAGTCGGGGTACAGTGGCCTGCCGCCCACCCCAAATCCCCCTCGACCCGAGGGCGTTCCGGGGTGACCATGACTGACAGACGTCAGGGAAGTCTGGTATCTGGTCAATCCTCTTTGGAAGGAGCCCCTCCCACAGGCTGCTTAGGCGGCGGCTCCACCACTATCGGTGGAGAGACCGGTATAGGCCAAACAGGCAGTTGCGCCGGCCCTGCGGGCAGAGGAAGCAAAGGCTTCGGTTCCGAGGGGGTCGGCTTCGGCCTAGGAGGCAAAAGCCAAGTAACAGCTGGGGTAGGAGTCGAAGTCAACTTGTGCCCGGACAATATCAGCTGTTGTCACATGAGGTTCTCGTAGCGCCGGAGTTTCCGTCGGAGGCTCTCCTCATCCGAGGAGGACGAGGATGACCAGTGGCGTCCTCTCTTTTTGGAGCGCTTGTGGCTCAGGCTTTACTTCAGACGGATTGGGGGGGGGGGGGTTCTGGACCTCGACTGAGACCAGGCAGGCCGACTCGGTTGCTCGGGAGACCCCTGGGGTCTGGAACCGGGTTCTCGATGGGGACACCAGCAGGCTGGGTCTCCTCATTAGGGAAGACAAGGACCGGAGTCCTTTCCAAAGAGTCGTCGACTGGAGCAGGCGACAGCAGGTCGATAGGATCGAGTACAATCTCTACCTCATCGGCCGCATCCTCGGTCAGCTGGCCCGACGGAAGGTCCGTGAAGCCTGCGGCCGAGGAAGCGATCTCGACCAAGGTTGAGACCACATGCTCCTGGGACTGAGACCTCTCTCAGTCCCAACAGCGCCTTCACCGAGACGAAGATGTGCTCGGTTCCTTATCCCGCTTACGAGATTGGGAGGAGTGCAAGCCCACAGGCGCCTCTCCCAGAGTGGGGAGAGACCGGCACAACTCCCTGAAGGAGCCCAAGAATGTGGAGCCCAGGTTGAGCGGAACAAAGAAGCTTCGAGTGTCTGAAGCACTGGTGGCTTCTTCCTCGAACGCCTTCATGCGTTCCAGCCGTTTGGTGGAACCTGCAGCCGCAGAAACTGCCCACCTAGCCTCTTTGGACTTCACCAGAGGGTTCCTCTTCTCCGGTCTCCCCAGTTTAAGACATGCCAGGCGGTCATCCAGGACGCTGGGATGGAAGGCCATACAAAAACTGCAGGATGAGGTGTCATGGCCGACACCGAGGCAGTAGACGCACATGAGGTATGGATCGGTGCATGACATTTTCTGGTCGCAAGGACAGCGGCGAAATCCAGGGGAAGATTTCTCTTCCATGATCGATGACGCGAAAGCATGATTGCTAACTCAAACAAGTTTTAATTTTGGTAAAACTGAAGTTTTGGAAGCCAGGGCCTACGAAATGCGTGAGCACGAGGGAGGCAACCTGTATCTTCCAACGGAAAGGAAGATCTGGCGTCATGAAGCCGAGGTACGTACCACCCGGTGGGTGGGAAGGGCCAACTTGAAGACTTTCCGGCAAGATTTAAAGGTGAAAGGGACATGCCAACAAGTGTGGATGAACAACATATCCACGATCCTAGAAAAATAATGCTGGCATTGACGCTGACGCGCTTTTTGAATAAGCCTCTTTTAAATCATTTTGTTTTTCAAACACAGATGACAACACACTGAAAGAACAAATTATAAGAATCTGTTCTAGATGAGTATTATGTACTATGTTTTACTAAAGTACAGTTATGTAAGAACTTACCGTAACAGTAGATCTTCGAGAGAGGCTCTTGCAGTAGGTAATTACATATAGGACTGACGCCGGCCGGTGGCAGGACCTCACGGAAAAATTTCTAGCTAGCAGCTCAAGCGGGACCGCCCCTACATTGCAGACCGCGCCATATGACGTCAGTATAAAGGGGCGGTCCCAGACGCCCGCCTTCCAGTTCTTTCCTGCCACAGGCCCGGAAGGCCCGGACGAGAGAGAAGCAGATATTTCCCTTGATGGAAAAGGAGCTGAAAAAGCCTAGGGGGATGGAGGGCGGGAAGGTATTACCTACTGCAAGAGCCTCTCTCGAAGATCTACTGTTATGGTAAGTTCTTACGTAACTGTACCATCTTACTTCGAGAGGGCTCTTACAGTAGGTAATTACATAGGACAGAATCCCAAGCAGTCTGGAACAAAAGAAAGGCACCGGGAGGAGGTACTACTCCAAGAAGTAGCAAAGAAAACCTTGCAAGCTTCAAGAAAGGAGGCCTTGCAAGACTGCTAACCCGAAGCCTGCTCTACGGCGAGAGGCAATGTCCAAACTGTAATGTTTAGTAAAGGTATGGACGGAAGTCCAAGTGGCGGCAGCACAGATGTCTGCCGCAGACACGTTCTTGAAACAAGCCACAGAGGCTGCTACCCCACGAGTGGAGTGACCTCTGACTTGACCCGGTAGGGTCTTGTTGTACTTGTCATAACAGAAAGTGATGCAATGGGCCAACCATTTTGATAGGCATTGCTTAGAAACAGCATTGCCTTCTCTTTTGTGAGCAAAAGAGACGAACAACTGATCAGTCTTTCTGAGATCCTTCGTCCTATCAGTGTAGTATCTCAGAATCCTATGAACATCCATGGTATGGAGCAAGTATTCTCCTTGGTTGGAGTACTGCATGAAAAAGGCAGGTAATTCAATTGACTGATTTAAGGTAGATTCCGCTACCACCTTGGAGGAACTTAGATTCGTATGAAGAGCTACTCGCTCTTTATGAAAATCAGAAAGAGGATTTTGCACATCAGGGCCTGAGCTTGGAAATTCTAGCAGCAGAAGTAATGGCCACCAAGAAGAGCCGCTCTTCCATGATAAAACTTCAAGTTCGCGGAAGCCGCAGGCTCAAAGGGAGGAAGGGTAAGTTTCTGAGGACAAAGTTTAAGTCCCAAGGGGGAGCTGGAGTCTGGACAGGGGGCCTGAGATGAAGGACCCCTCTGAGAAAAGTTTTGGATACCTCCAGTTGGGCAAATGCCTTATCAGTGAAAGGGACAGGGTAGGCTGAAATAGTCGCCATATGGACTTTCAAAGAGGAGTGACTGAGACCCAGGTCGAAAAGATGACGCATGTAATCCAGTAGAACGGTCACAGGACAGGAAAAGGGCTCCACGTTCCTGGACGCAGCCCAGATGGAAAATCTTTTCCATTTCATGGCATAGGTGGACCTAGTGGAGGGTTTTCTAGCCTCCACCAGAATCTCGCCACCTAGAAGAAACGCCAAAGCAGATTGAGCTAGGTCTGCAGGAGCCATGCATGAAGTTGAAAGGACTTGATTCCCGGATGGACCAGGGTCCCCTGATCCTGGGTCAGCAATCCTGGAGATAAAGGAAGAGGAAGAGGAGGAACCTCTGAGTATTGTTGTAGAAGAGAGAACCAGATTTGCTTGGGCCAGAAAGGAGCGATCAGAATCATTCTCACTCCTTCCAAAGCAAGTTTCTGCAACACACGAGGGACCAGAGGAATTGGAGGGAAAGGCATAGACGAATCTGTCCTTCCAGTTTAGAGACAAGAGCGTTGCTCCAGAAAGTGCCTCGCTCTGGAGCGAGCGAGCAAAAGGTTAGAAGCTTTGCGTTTTGGGGGGAAGCGAACAGATCTATCTGAGGAGTCCCCCAAATCTGGAAGATGCTTTTTAGAACTTTTTCGTCCAGTTCCCACTCGTGTGGTAGAGCCGACGAATGACTTAGCCTGTCTGCCAGGACAGTGTCGACTCCCGGAACATGGATCGCCGTGAGGTGAAGGTTGTGAAGCGTTGCCCATTCCCAAACCCTCATCGCTTCCCTGCACAATGGGTAGGATCGAGTCCCTCCCTGCTTGTTGATGTATCACACCACGCACATGTTGTCCGCTTGGACAGCTAGGTGACCGGAAGGATGTATTGTGAAGGGCCTGAGAGCATACAGCACTGCTCGCTCGAAAGTACGCTGATGTGAGAACTAACTCCAATTTTGACCATAAGCCCTGGGTTCGGTGAGAACCCAGATGGGCTCCCCAACCTTCGCCTGAAGCGTCCGTGGTCAGAGTTTGATCGGGGGGAGGATGAAAAAAGGGGACCCCCCGGAATAGGTTCTCTCGAACCATCCACCATAGCAAGTCACTTACCATCGGCGAGGAGATCAGAACCAGATGATCTAGGTTGTCTACCAGTTGATCCCACTGACAGCGGAGAGTCCACTGAGAGATTCTCATGTGGAGGCACGCACGTGGAACCGTCGGGATGGCCGCCGCCATAAGCCCCAGGAGACGGAGCACCGACCTCGCCGGAACCCTCCTGTATTCCGATAGAAGGGAAATCTGGGACTGGAGGGAGGCCCCCCCTGTCCGGAGGCAGGAAGGCCCTGCACATTGTCGTATCGAGGATTGCCCCGATGAACTGGAGTCTCTGAGAAGGATCCAGGTGAGACCTGGAATGGTTGATGGTGATACCCAGGCCAGTGAAAACCTGCTGGGTAAGGGAGAGGAAATGCAGGAATCACTGGACGGGCCACCAGAGCCAGTTGTCCAGGTAGGGAAAAACCTGAACTCCAAAGTATGCAGGTGGCCGCCTACCACTGCCAGGCATTTGAAAAACTCGGGAGCCGAGGAGAGACCAAAAAGGGGTGCCGGAATGGTAGTAGTCCCCTGGAACGCAAACCTGAGGTACTTTCGTGGCGGGCGAATGGGGATGTGCAGGCAATGCATCCTGCATATCCAGTGCACAAGCTCACTGGCCCGGCCAAGCAGGCAAGAGGGTCTGAAGGGAGAGCATCCTGAACCTCTTGTATTCCACATATAGGTTCAGGATGCTGAGATCGAGAATTGGTCTGAGATCTCCCGTCGTCTTTGGTACAAGGAAGAAATGGGAATAGTAACCCGTCCCGTGAAGGTGAGGGGGGATGGGCTCTATAGCCTGCTTCGCAAGGAGAGCGGAGATTTCTTCCCTGACCAAAGGAAGATAGTCACTTGAGTAAGAGGAGTTCAGAGGGGGGTGACGTGGAGGTTTCTGCAGAAACTCTATGGAGTGCCCCTCTGCTATGATCTGAAGCACCCAAGAATCCGATGTTATCCTCTCCCAACCCAGAAGGTGGAAGGAGAATCTCCCTCCTACCGGTTCCTCCGGGGAGTCTGGAGGCGGTGGGAGAGGGAAGGAGTCAGGTGGTGTGAGGCAGCGCCGCAGCTGGGGCACCCACTGCTTTTTTGGGCGGCGGGGGCCTGGCAGCTGTGGGGGCCCGACGTTTAGTGGCCCGCCTTCCCTGAGGTTTCGCTTGAGGCTGGCTGCGTCTGCGAAAGGGACGGCGCTGTGGGGGATGGGGACAGTACATTGAATCAACGGATTTAAGGGCTGTCCCCTTCTCCTGCAAGTCAGTGATGATATCCTTGACATCACCACCAAAAAGCACAGTACCTCTGAAAGGTGCTTCTTGAATTGCTGACTGCACCTTCGGGACCAGACCTGACACACAGAGCCATGCATGACGCCGAAGACTTACGGCGAACGCAGAGCTCCGTCCTGCGGTGTCCACTGCATCGTAGATCATCCTCAGAATATGACGACTGGCCGAACGAGCAGAACGGACCAGGTTGGCTAACTCCTGCTTGACTTGAGAGTCAGGCAAGGAGTCAATCTTGGATTCCGCCTGGGTAAGGACAGCCTCCTGGTAATCCCCCATATGTGCTACATAATTTAGGGCCCTAATCTCCAGTGTGGAAGAAGCATAGATCTTCCTTCCATACTGATGCAGAAGGTGAGATTCCTTATCTGGGGGAGATGAGCTCAAATGTTTCGGGTGTGCTGACCGGCCGTGGGCGGCGCTAATCACAACTGAGTCTGCATGGGGGTGAGAGTCTAAAAAGTCTACACCCTCCGGAGCCTGGTATAGCCTGTTAGACTTCCGAGGAAGCGGGGCTAAAGCCGACGGTCGTTTCCAAATAGTGGAAACAAGGTGGGTGTGAGGCTCGATCCAGGGTGGCACTAGAGTAGGAGCCGTAAGGGGCAAGTCCAGATGTTCGGTGAGTTTAACCCGTTGAGGATCTGGCTCTAAAGAATGTCACTGATGGACTTCCTGAGCAACTCCGTGAAGGAAGGATCCTCCGGAGGAGACTCCGGAGGAGTCCTCGGCCGGGGCTTGGACGGAGAGCGCGGCTTGTCGTCTTTCTCGGAACACCCATCGGAGGCATCCGATGAGTCCGAGAGAGAAGAAGAAGAAGAGTTTGAAGCAGAGTAAGACTCCCTGGCTCGTCTAGGAGGAGGAACGGGTTCCTTAGGGGGGATCCCTGGACACGTGTCCTGCCCCTCTCTGGATCCCGAAGGCAGAGCTCGGGAATCCGGAGGCGGAGAGGGAGTGTGCCGTCTGGGGCGTACGGGAGCCGAGGGTGGCACCGTCGCCGTAAGACGGCTCTCAGCCCACCAGGAGGCCAGAGTCTCCTGGAGATCCACCAGCGGCCCAGGGGGCCGTGGATTGTTGTATGGATGGAATCCGTAAGGAGAGTATCCGTAACCCGGCTGCGGGAATACCGGAGCAGGGTATTGCGGCGTCGGTGGAGTCGGTGCCGGGTACTGTGGACCTGGGAAAACCGGCGTCGGATAAGACGGTGGATACCCAGGCACCGGAGGAGCTGCCGGAGCAGACGGCCCAGTCGGGAACTCCACGGGCGGATCAACCGGGATAGGCCCGTGGGGTGGAGGGCCCCGATGGAAGAGGAATATCCCCTGCCGGCGTCGGAGGGGCCGGTGTTGGAACCGGCGGGGCCGGTGAAGGAGCCGGCGTCAGATCCAGCTCTGTAGGAAGAGGATCGGACGGTGGCCCAGGGTCCCGAGCCTCGTCCGGGGATGGAGGAGAAAAATTCCCTGGGTCAGGCAGGGGGGACTTGGGCTCCCCGGACGGCAGCGAGGGCTGCGGGGAACCTGGTATGACAGATGGAGCAGGGTCTGCCGTAGGCTCCGAGGCCCTGCGCACGTCGGAGAAGCTGACGTGCGACTTAGGGGCCGAGTCCCGGCGGACGCCAGAGGAGCCGGCGTCAGACTTCGGGAGTCCTCATCAGAGACGGGCCGAGGATGTGAAGAGGCCCGGTCCGAGGACACTGCGTGCGCCGCCCGGAGGGTCAGGCGCCTTAACCTTCTCGCCGGGCGACGCCGGAGGAGCTGACGCCAGCTTATGGGAGGCGCCCGCACCAATGGGCCGCAAGCCTGCAGCGGTACTGGGGCTGAAGCCTCTTTTCCCGGAAGCACCCGCGGGCTCGAGCGCGAACCCGATGGGAGGGCCACACCTCCTCCAAAGCCTTGGGGCTGCCGTCAGGCGATCCCGGAGGGGACGTTACGGCCGTGGCTCGGCCGGAGTCGCGGAGGAGGAGGCCTTCTCCGGTGCCTTTCTTTGTCCCGCTTCTTGTGTCCTTCAGGGGAGGTCGACGCCTGCCGAAGCTTCTTCAACTCCTTCTCCATCGTGGACATCTTCTTCTTGAGGAGATGGGCTTCGAGAGACTGCTGGTGTCATCTGCGGGTGGCCGCGTTGAAATGAAGGCAGTGCGGACACTTGTCGACCGCGTGGTCGGGGCCTAAACAGAAAAGGCAGAGGGAGTGACCGTCTTTCTGAGGCAGTTGGGCGCCGCACGAGTCGCACTTATTTTTTGAAGGGGACGACATATACCGACGTTCACCTGACGAAGAAAAAAAAAATACTGATACTTTTCGGAAAAACCGATGAAGTAACAGGACTGAGCGTTATGAACTTCACCATGAGGCGCTGCACGAGCTGACGGTGGGAAAGAACTGGAAGGCGGGCGTCTGGGACCACCCCTTTATACCGACGTCGTATGGCGCCGGTCACCTGACGTGGTGGCGGTCCCCGCCAAGGACTGCTAGCTAGAAATTTTTCTGCGGGGTCCTGCCGCCGGCCGGTGTCAGTCCTATATGTAATTACCTTCTGCAAGAGCCCTCTTGAAGTAAGATCTGATGGTTTCTCATGACCTGTCAGGATACAGTTTAGTGAACAGTTCATAAATATGAAGACCGGAGGCTGTACGTTTTAGTTTTAAAACAAAAGTGACAGTTCCTAAAGTTAGAAATATTCTGATAAGATAGGAACAGGGCTGATCTCTTGCATCATTTTTCAGTTTCTATACATTAGCAGGATTTGTTTTGCAGGAGCCAGAGACAACAACTAGCTGAGGTTAGTTGTTTTGTCTGGTTGTTCTTATTCTGTGCTTTTTGGTGTCATTTTTCGGTAATCAGTCATTGACTGTGGATTTCCATATTTAGCCGTGCTACTCCTTTACGGCTCCGGATAACAACTGATGTCTCAAACCTGTATGTGTGGTTCCTGGATGCACTTGTATTATCATTCTTGCAATACAGGAATGAACAATTTATAAATGTGAAAACCGGAGGCTACGAGTGTTAGTTTTAAAACAAGAGTGACAGTTCCTAAAGCTAGAAATATTCAGACAAGGTAGAAACAGGGCTAATCTCTTGTATCATTTTTAAGTTTCTACACATTAGCTGTAGTTTTGTGATTATCTCGCAGTTGCCGGAACACTGAGTTTATGAAATACTTATGCAAATCTAATTTTAAGCAACTGAATGTTTCCCCATGTTTATCTACAGGGGCATTAAATGCTATGTATGTATGGTTATCTCTATGGCAGATTTTATTTATGGTAAATGGAGTTAATATCACTGAAGTACCTTTTTATTTGGCACAAAACCCCCCCCCCAATAATCAAATTAGTGTATCAGCTATGATGCGACAGCTTTATTTAAAAGTCATCCGTTTTCATTCTGACTGCAAGGCGGTTCTATGCACATAACCATTTTTTTATAAGCTTCTGATACAATAGTGAGTTTTAAGCTCTGTTGGTGGTTCAGAAGGATACTTCCGAAACTCAAATGGAAACATGCCAGGGTCTGCTCATTTTTAGAGAGGACACAGATGATCTTATACCGGAATGCGGAAGTAACAGCCGAAATAGTGTGGCTGTTACTCCATAGCAACCGATCGTGGAGGAGTGTTTCCAGCTCTGTTGGACTTTTGGAAGCATAATTCCACAAGTCCAACAGAAGCATACCGCGATCGGCCGTTTTTCAAGCAACCGCCCAAAGCTGTAAAAAGGGCACCTGACCTCTGACTGTTTCGATGTGATTTTCAAAAGTCAATGCTTCGTCGATGTTTACACCAAGGTACTTGAAACTATTCACCCGTTCGAGTAAGTTACCGTTAAGCTCACATATTTCTTTCTCTATGGGCCTGAAAATATCATATACTTACTTTTTTTTTGGTATTGAGAACCATCTTTTATTAACCGTGCCTGTAAGGAATTAAAATCAATTTAAGCTTGTTCAATAGCTTTATTTACATCTGAGTTGATGTTTACTATAGCCGCGTCGTCTGTGTACAGTATTACTTCTGAATACCTACAGGACGTTGGCATGGAATATAGAAATAGTTTAAATAAAAGAGGACCCAAAATGGATCCCTGTGGTACTTCACAATGTATTGGTAATGGGGTCAGTTGAAGATCCCAATACAGAAGTCTCTTGGTATCTTTATGTGAGATAACTAGAAAGCCACATAATGGTTATCAACTGAAAAGTAGCACTCAGTTAATGTTTCTAACAACAAAGGGTGATCCATTAAATCAAAGCCTTGGTGAGGTCAACAAAAATTCCAGCAGCAAAGTTGCCTTTGTCAATGGCACCCTGCACACGGTTTGTTAACCTCAACAAGGCTGTCATGGTGCCATGCTGGGTCCTAAAATCATGCTAAGTCTCAGAAATTATTTTATAATCCTCCAAAAAGGCTGTAACCTGATCAAAAAATATTCGCTTAAATATTCTGGAAAGGGGGGACAATGGGAGATGGGTCTATAATTAGCAACTTCATCCTTGTTGACACTTTTAAAAACAGATCTAATTATAAGCAATTTCCATTTTGTAAGTAAAATACTTTGCATAAGAGAATGACTGAAAAGTAGGGAATTTGGTTTAGCTAGTTCAGAAATAGTCACCAACAGTTTGAAATGTGAATGTGACAACTCACTAGTTTCAATGCACATACAGAACAATTATTATAAATGTAGAAAGTGTTGTAATAACAGCTTAAAACACACTCGATAAAACAGATTTCCTATTTAACCTGTTGGATTATCTATAGCCAAAGCAGAGTTAAGACCCTCGGTGACATCACTGCCTGTCAGGAGCCTGAAACACATGGCTACCCCAGCACTAACAACAGGTTGATTTACATATGAATAACTCTGGACTGCTAAGACTCACAGGAAAGGACGACAATGGCTCACTCAAATTAGCACTCAGACGAGGGGCCTTGCCATGAGTAAGGAGAGCCTGGCAAAAGTCCTTAAACGCCATCATGAAGGAGGCGCCCAGAAAGAACGGCAAAAAGGCCAAAGCTAAGGAGGTCTGAGCCGCAGCCAGGGCCACCGCCTCCACGAAAGCCACTAGCTGTTCAGTGGACCCGCAGCCATGGAGACCACCTGGCGGGCATCCTTCAACTTGACCAGCGGGTGCCACTCACTCGGATGGCCCAAATTTAAGTGGGCACAGCTATCCTCGAGAATGGAAGGTACGACAGATGCCGCAGGCCTGGGGATCGTGCTCATGGCCCAGGAAGTACACGCACGCGGTAATCAAATCCATTTGGGACATCATCTGCCCACAGATGCATCTTTGGAACCCTAGAGTGGATTCGTCTTTGTCCATCACGGTGGAGAAGAACCAGCCTGAAGGAAATCTGAAGATTTTACAGCAAAGGGCCTGCTCAGTGTGAGAGCGGTATGGAGGAACATGCTTCTTCCAGTGGAAAGAAGATTTGGTGTCATGGGGCGGAGCTGAGGGAGTTACCACCCAGGTGGGTGGGAGGAGCCAGCTTGAAGATGTTCCAGCCTGTCTTAAAGGGGAAAGGCAACTGCCAACAAGTGGGGATAGAACATCATATCTATGTCTCTAGAACCCTCATTGTGGGCCCCCAAGGGGGCTCCCATCTCATCAGAGAGGCATCGGTAGTGAAAGTGGCCGTCTGCACTGGGCAGACTAATGGGACTCCTTCCCGCAGATGTTCCTGGATGAGCCACCACTGGATGGTGTCCCACACTGGCTACGTCACCACAAACAGCTGGTCAAGAGGACAGAGGCGCTAAGACCTCTGATGGGCCAGCTCCCACTGTAGGGGTCGCATTCAGCAGTGGGCCTACCGAATGACACTGGTGCAGAACGCCATGTACCACGGCAGCCACAGGAAGACCTAGGCAGGGTGCAACAGCCAAACCCAAAATGATCAGACAAAGGAGAAGATCCTCCAACCTGTCCACCGGGAGTCAGGCCTTGGCCCAAAGGGAGTCTAGCTCTGCCTCGATGCAGTGAATGAGCTGTGAGGAGCTGAGTTCTGACTTGGCCGGGTTAATCAGGAGACATAAGGCTGAGCAGGTCTAAAGGGTCAGATTCCTGGTCCGTTCCACCTCTGCTCCAGAGGAACTGGCAATCTGCCACTTGTCCAGGTAAGGCTACACCCGTACACTTCGGCACCATAGCAATGCTGCCACCTCTGCTATGCACTAAGTGAAGACCCTGGGGGCCGAGGAAAGGCCAAACAGCATGGCTCAGAACCTGCAAAGAATCCCTTCCGAACGTAACCACCGGTAGGATGGATGGATGGGATTGGGATGTGGAAGAAGCATCCTGAAGGTCCAGAGAGCAGAACCACATGTCCCGCTCTAAGGATGGAATGCTCCAATTCAGAGTGACCATCCGGAACTTGCACGGCCGCAAAAACTAATTGAGGTTAAGATCCAGTATGGGGCGCCAATCCCCCATCCATTTCAGTACCAGAAAATATCTGGAGATGAACCTCAGAAGACCTGTAAAGTCTGGGACACAGCTTCCTTTTGAAGAAGCTGGGTGATGTCCTCCCAAAGGGTGGACAACATGTTTACGGACACCATGTCTTCCCATGGGGCATGGGCTCGGTAAGACAGCCTTGAATTCCAGAGGCAAACTCCAACCCACCTCTTCAAGCACCCATTTTTCTTAAGTAATGATGGACGAGGCAGGGGTAAAGTGGTGGAGCTGGCTCCCCATGGGAGGTGCAGAACAGGACGGGCGGGAGAGTGACACCCCCGACCCGTCACTGGGCAGGCTTGGAGAGGGCTCTGGAGCAGGCTGCCAAGGGAGACCCAGCCCCTACGGCCTCCAGATGTCTTGGCACCAGTGGAGGCTGGCTTAGGTTTGGGTTGCCAGGTCTGGTTCTGCCCCGATTAGGGCTGCCGCGGTCTGGATGGAAACGCTGTGTGGGCCCGAAACTAAAAGTGCTTCTTTTGTTGTTATGGGCCTCAACATCTATTTCGGAGGGCATGATGGAGTTTAGAGTGGTGTTGGACTCAATGTGGGTGAGATGACCACTGACACCAGGTCTGAATAGGTCAGTACCCAAGAAGAAAAAATTACTCACCTTAGTAATTGCTTTTCTTCTCATGGAGTCTTGCTATATTATAACAATAGCAGTCAGCCACTGCAGCTGAACTGCCCCGGAGAGGAAGGAGTTAACTCCAGAAGATCTGGAGTTCTACAGCACGAGGGCGCTGTGCCCAAAGCTCTATCTGGCAGTTTCAAATGAAACTGTCAGATCTTTACGAAGCTAACATCAAAGGACGGAAAGTCTGTGTGGAAAACTACACTAGCCCATGGCTACCTACTAGTAGTAATAACAACAATATAAAGAACAAAGAAACACTCAGAGCCATAATAACAAAAAATTGATGGTATTATAGTTACGTTTCTATGACAAGCACATATGAACCCCCTTCCCCAAAGACTCAAGTCCAGGAAGGGGCAATATAAATAACCTAAATGAAACAATCTAGATCCTAACCCAAAGGAAAAGAGGTAGGGAAAAACTACAATGGCATGACACAGTGCTTGCACCAATTAACCCTACCCAAGTAGAAGTTCTGAGAGGGTAGGAGGGAGGTGGTTATAATGGCAAGACTCCATGAGAAGAAAAGCAATTACTAAGGTGAGTAATTTTTTCTTCAAACACCATGAAATCTTGCTATATTATAACAATAACAGATACACAGCAGTACCTCCATGGAGGAGGGGTCAGAACCTACGTAGGAAATAGGCTCTGAAGCACAGCTGTGCCAAACAAGCATCTCTCTGGACTGGACATCCAGGAATAATGCTTAGTAAGGTGTGAACTGTCTTCCAGGTAGCAGCTTGACAAATCTCCAGAATGGGGATGTCTCTAGCAGCCGCTAGAGGCAGCTGTACCCTGGTGGAGTGGGCCCTCAATCCTGAGGGGGTACTCTACCCAGTTTCTGGTAACAGAATTGGATACAAGAAACAATCCACCTTGCAATTGTTCTCTTAGTGGCAGGTTTCCCTTTGCCAACCTCGCCATAGGTAAGAAAGAGTTGGAGGGATTCGAACCTATGACCTCCTGCTGCTCTAAATAGTAGCTTAAGGCTCTTTTGACATCCAAGCTGTGCAGTCTCCTCTCACCTGAGGAAGAATGCTCAGTGAAAATACTGGGAGAGAGATAGATTAGTTCAGGTGGAAATCAGAAACCACCTTAGGCAAAAACTTTCTATTAGTCCTAAGGACTACCTTATCTCTGTGGAAAGAGATAAAATCTTCTTCCACTGACAGGGCCTGTAGCTCACTTATGCGTCTGGCAGAGGTGATAGCTACTAGGAAAATGGTTTTCAAGTTAAATACTTGAGCTCTGCAGAGACAGAGGCTCAAAGGGGTTGCATTAACTGAGCAATGCAAATATTCAGGTCCCAGGCGGAGCTGGTTCCCGAAAAGGATGGTTAGTATGAAGTAACCCTTTAAAAACTTGGAGAACACGGGTGAGAAGAAAGGAGGCAGGCTTCCTGCTGACACAAAAGCAGAGACAGCTGCCAGATGAACCTTCAGGGTAGCTGGTCTAAGCCTAGGGAATTCAGATGGACCAAAAGTCCAGTAGAATGGGAAGATCAGCAGATTCTGGGATAATCTGCCTCTCAGAGCACCAGATGGAAAACCTCTTCCACTTAGAATTATAAGTGCCCCTAGTGGAAGGCTTCCTTGAAGCCTTTAAAATATCCATGACACCTTAGAAAGGTGTAAGTCAACAATTCTAGCTCCTCAAGAGCCAAGCCTTGAGGTGGAGGGATTTGAGGTCCGGATACCACACTCTCCCCTGTGCACAGGCCAGTAAGTCGTGGACTCTGGGCAGGCTCAGGGCAGGGTGGACTGCCAAGGACAGGAGCAGAGGGTACCAGGGCTGTCTGGCCCAATCTGGGGCAATCAGAATCACTCTGCAAGGTTGAGATCTGATTTTTACTAGTACCCTGAAAAGGAGAGGAAAGGGGGGAAAGGCATACAGGAACTTCCCTTTCCAGTCCAACAGAAAGGCGTCCAGAGGGACTGAGCCCAGAACTGGAGGCCTGCAACAGAAAAGAGGAAGTTGGTGGTTGTCTGGGGCTGCGAAAGATCTATCTGAGGGTGCCCCATCTGGCAAGTCAGACCCCAGCACTTGTGGATTCAGAGCCCATCATTGATGGCCCTGAGAAATTCTGCTGAGGCGTCCGCCAGGACATTGTCCTTCCTGGGAGATGAACCGCTATCAGGAGGTGTTCAGGGAGTAAGCCAGAGACCACAACTTCATTGCTTCGTGCACAAGGCTGAAGACAGAGTGCCCTTGCTTGTTGATGTACCACATTGTGGTGGTATTGTCTGTCCTGACTTGAACCACTTTGTTCTGGACAGAATCTGAAAACACCAAGAGCTAAAAGACAGCTCTGAGTTCCAAAAGATTGATGTGGAGCAGAGACTCCTGAGGAGACCATACCCCTGAGTGGCAAGGTCGCCCAGGTGAGCCCCCACCTAACAAGGAGGCATCCGTGGTGAGGGTGAGGGAGTGAGAAATGGGAATGAAGGAACCCCTGTCTTAAATTGCTCTGGACCTGCCACCAGTGGAGGGCTAGGATCAGAGTTTGAGTAACTGGGACCAACTTGGTAAGGGGTCCTTCCTTTGAGACCAATAGGCCCTCAAATGGAACTGAATGTCCCTCATCTGGAATCTTGCTCCTGCACGACAGCTGTGGAAGCAGCCATGTGCCCGAGGAGTTGCAGAAAATGCCTTGCTGGTCGAGAGACCCGCGGGTAAAGGAGGATGCCAGGCGATGGTCTGTCCACCCTTTCCGATGGAAGAAAAGCCCTGGCTAACCTTGTGTTCAATTCTGCCTATGAAAGTTAGGGACCTGAACTGGTTCCAGAACTGACTTTGGTAAGTTTAGCAGGAATCCCAGGGAAGTGAGAAGCTGCTGGGTGACTTGCAAGTGGGATTTCACCTGACCTGGAGACTGACCCACAATGAGCCAGTGGTCCAGGTAGGGAAACACAGCAACCCCTTGCCTTCTTAAGTGAGCCACTACTACAGCGAGACATTTTGTGAATACCTTGACGCAGAGGTAAAGCCAAGGGCATTGCCCTGAACTGGTAGTGGCCTGAGGGCAGTTCGAACCTGAGGTACTTTCGTGAGAAGGCCTGATCAGAACATGAAAATAGGCATCCTTGAGGTCCAGGGAAGCTAGCCAGTCCCTGGCCTTAGGGAAGGCAATATCATTGCCAGAGTCAACATTTTGAACTTTGGTTTCAACAGATGCTTGTTCAAGTATCTTAAATCTAGAATGGGCGCCATTCTCCTGTCTTTTGGGGTAAGAAAGTATCTTGAATAAAGCCCTTGCCCTGATGGCAGGAGGAACCTTTCACTGCTTTGCAGTCCAGCAGAGCAGAAACCTCTGCTTCCTAAGCAAGGGCTCTGAAGGATTTGGAGGTGGAAAATGCCTGGCTCTCATCTTTGGAAAGTGTTTGGCTGAGAACTAGACCCTGACCTATTACCTCCAGAACCCATCTGTCCCAGAGTGTGGGGGACAGCCAGTTCCTCAAGGAAATAGGCCAACCTGCCCCCCACCGGTACAGGAGAATCGGCCCTGGACACCCCATCAGGTGCCTGGTTAGCAGCAGCCTTAGGCTGAGGGAGGGGACGGGCTCACTTGTGCCACGCCTACCCCTGCCTCTGAAGAAACCCTCTATGAGACAGCAGAGGAGGCTTGAAATTGGTAAAAGGCCTTGAAAAGGGCCTGCCCCTACCTCTGGGAGCATGCCTTTGTGGCATGGCATGCTTCTCCTTAGCCTGGGCACTTTTGTAGGTAGTTCTGTATTCATCCATCTTCATATAGTTTTCTGTTTGCTCCCCAAAAGAGAATTTCCACTACAGGAAAATCCATAGCCTTTGACTGGGTATCTTGGGACAGATTAGTGCATCTGAGCCATGCCAACCTACGGAAGCTACAGAAGTGGCCATGACCCTAGAAGAAACATCATTAACATCAACAGCAGTATGAAATTGAACTTTAGAGGCTTCAATGCCATCAGCAGCCACCTGTTCCAACTCACTAGCCAGCTGGCCATGGGCCTGCTTGGCTAACTACTATCTGTGTCCCACCTAGTTTCTGATATCTAGCTACATAAGCCATATAATTTGCCTGCCTGAGTCCCAAGAGCTGCCATATACTGTTTCTTCGCCATGGCATCAATCTTCCTGGAATCCTTATCAGGAGGATGAGGCCAGAGGAATATTAGCCTTGTCACAGGCTGCAGCTTGTACCACACCTACATGACTACACTGCTCAGTAAGGAAGTCTGTATCCGAGCCTGACAAAGTATACCTTCTGTCCATTTTTATATCAGGAGGGACAGAATGAGGATTTTTAAAATCTTTGTTGTTTACTTCCTAAATGACTTATGCAAAGGAACAGACAACCTCCTAGACTCTGGAATATCCATCATTTCCACATAATCAGGCTCCTCTTGCTCATCCACAGCCTCCTCTAAAGGAAGCTGGAGGGTTTCTGCAACCTTTTGTAAAAAATAAAGAAAGGGGACTCAGACAGAATAGGAGGAGATTCTAAAGGTCTGTCTGAGAGATGTCCGGTTCAATGGGCACGTCCAGAACCCCCAGCCACACATATACTGATCAAATTCCTCCCCTCCTGTGGTTCATAAAATCCTCAACTTCAAAATCCTGAACCACTGGGACTGAGCGAACCAACCTTTTACCAGCTGTTGGTGGTTCTACAGATCCCTGAGACAGTGACTGGACAATCTGAATGGCTTTAGCTATCTCTGCAGCAGTTGGAGACACAATTTTGGACTCCAGACCTACTGATTTCCTTGTCTTTTTACTTGGGACTGGTTCCTCTGAACCAGCCTTCCTTTTGGCCGAGGAAGTCTCGCCCTGGTCAGAGGGCACTCCCTCTGGTCCAGTAGGTACTGGACCGGGCTGGCCATCCGGGTCAGCGGACTTTTTGGCCTCTCGTTCCCTGAGCCGGCCCAATCTCTTCTCCAGGGTGGCTGCAGGGAAATTTTTACACACCTGGCAGTCTGACAGGAGGTGGTCAGCCCCCAGACAATAAACACAAGTGGTGTGTGGGTCAGCCTTGGCAAAGGCGTCCCCACAGACATCACAGTGTTGAAACCCAGTGGGCCCGGTTTTTCTTTTGGGTTTCTCAGACATAATGCCAGCTAACCAAAACTTGCCCTTTGTGATGGCAGTGCCAGGCAAGACACCCTTATCGGTTCCTAACCGTGTCCAGGTATTTGAAAAACGTTATAATTCGTTTTTTAGAACCGATAAGAACTGGAACCGCACTCTAAAACCCACTGTACACTTTTTAAAATGCAGAAAAAACCAACCGATCGGGTTCAAAACCGAACCGATAATTAATTTTCCACACAGACTTAAATTTTAGTACTTACGTTTACCAGATAAGCTTTAAAACCGAAACTGCGGTAAAAATAATAACTTTGCCGTTCAAATGAATCGAAAAATACTCGCTTGAACCGAGAATGAACCGAGCTGAAGGAGCTGGATCTCCGGAGCGACTGTTCAGTGAAGCGGAGTAAAGAATCTGACAGTTTCATTTGAAACTGCCAGATAGAGCTTTGGGCACAGCGCCCTCGCGCTGTAGAACTCCAGATCTTCTGGAGTTAACTCCTTCCTCTCCGGGGCAGTTCAGCTGCAGTGGCTGACTGCTATTGTTATAATATAGCAAGACTTCATGGTGTTTGAAGGGGAGATCAGCCAACTTGTGCTGGGTATCTGCTGTTAAGGTCGAGATCCTCAGTCAAGCCCAGCGCTGCATGGCCATCGCTGAGGCCATGGACCTGTGCCTGGATTCCCCATTGTCCAGGGTCGTTTGGAGCTGTTGCTTGGCCACTGCATGTTCCTGATCCCGGACCAGCTTAACTGCTAGCTGCAAATCAGCAGAAAAGCAGGGAATAACCTGGTCCAGCATTCCCAAGACAGCATGGGTACAAGCTGGCCATCATGACGGCTGAACTGGCCTGCCGAACGCCCAGGGACAAAGTGGCATAGACCTTTTTCGCTGCATGGTCTAACTTCTTAGACTCCTTGTCTGGAGGCATGTCGACATCCTCGATGTTGCCCGTGCGCTGGAACACTTGAGTCGGTGACCAAACCTTCAGCTGAGGGATGGTCAATGAACCCAAGGAAAGATCTGGTAGGCACTGCATAATTGTGGACCATACGGGCTGATGGCACTGGAGAGGAGGCAGGTTGCTGCCACAGCTACAGAGTGGGACCAAGAATAGCCTCCGCTACAAGGAAGGCAACACCAGGGGAGTCATCCCTGTCCAGAATCTCAGTTAAGGAGTACTTAGCCCGCTTCTGTACTGGTTCCAGTGGGATCCCCACAGACTCAGATAAAGTGGAGCAGAGCCCCGAAGAAAGCCAGCCCTTGCTCCTCAGAGGACTCCCTGTCAAAGCCCAGGGTCCAAAGGGAGTGCATGGAGGAGTCCTCAGAGTCCGAGGACTCCTCAAACACTACCCACGAGCCCCAACTCCCCACTGACAATCCGAGGCTCGTCAGAGTGAGAAATCTGCAGTGAGAGGCCTACCGGGAAACCCCAAAGTGGGGCATGCAGCCTTGGATGGAGCCATGTGCAAGTGGTGGCTCCACCAGGCAGGCTTCGGCTCGGCCGGGGGAACCAGTACAGGCAGCGGCAACAGTGACCAGGGGAGCACGGCTGTGGTCAAGAGTCCACTGCTGCTAGACAAGTTCCTCTATCGGTGCCATAATGTACAGTGGAACCATTCCACACTGGAAGATGAGGAAGAGGTAGATGAGGAACGTTGACAGTACCTCTTGGCCGATGGTCGAGGAAACGAGGACAGTCGAGAATGGCGGAGTCCGAGACAGGCCTAACACAGACCTCGACCCGGCGTTGCAGGGTCATCTGGAAGGAGACATGGGGGAAAGCGTAGGATGCCAAGGAACCCACGAAGGGTCAATCTCCAAGGGAACACAGCCGGATTAGCCTGCTGAACAGAACCCTCTTGCAAGACGGGCATAAAGACCGCCAGTCCATGAAAACTAATCCTACCAACTGTCCTCCAACACCGGGTTGACTGAGTTGAGAAAGACGTCGACCAACTGACCGATCCACATCTCAGCTGACAAGCCCAACAGGGACACCGTGGGTCCAGTGGCCTGTACCTGAACATCATAAGTGTCAGCCGAAGCAGACAGCTTGACAGCCGTTAAGCCAGAAGCATGGGAATGGGAGAAGCAAGCCCACTCCTGATCCCACAACCTCAAAGACGGCAAGCTGTGCAGCCGAACTGTCCATGGCAGAAAATGCCTTGCAAGCATCCTTAGATCGAATGTGAGGGTCCTGCTGGTCCAGGCAACCCAAGATGAGACAGGCGTAACGGTCCTCCAGCGTGGAGGGCTGAAGGGTCCTGCACAGGCTGCAAGCCTGTGGATCATGCTTTGGGTCCCCAAACAGTAGAGGCACATGGAGAGTGGAGTGTGGACTGACATTTTTTGAGCACGTCGTGCACCGTTTGAAGCCAGGACTCTATTTGGATTTCTCACGTTCCATGTTGGAATTCAGAACAAGGAAAGAGCGAATGCTAATGGCTCGAAAACCAAAGAGAGGTTTTCAGGTCTACACCTAGCGCAGAGCTGAGAAGAGGGGAACCTGATGCTTTCAGCGGAAAGGAAGATCTGACGTCACGGGGTGGTGCAGAGAGGGATACCACCCAGGTGGGTGGGTGGGAGGAGCTAGCTTGAAGATCTTCTGGCAAATCTTAAAGGGAAACAAATACTGCCAAAAGTGTGGATAGTGCACCATATCCAGATCCCTAGAACCTCCCTTTCCAGGAGAGGGACAATGGGTCTTGCCAGAAAACTCCAGGCCCTGGAGCAAGCAAAAACATGGCAGTTTTGCACTGCGTCAGCGGAGACGTTTTGTACACCTGGAAGATGTATGGCTGATAGTTCTGGGCCGTGTTCCAGAACCCAATACCATACTCTCACTGCTTTCCTGCCCAGCAGATAGAAATGGAGTTCCCCTTGTTTATTGATGTAATGCATCACACTGACATTGTCTGTCTGTAATAACAGAGAATCTGGGTTCAGATGCTCCTGAAATGCCTGGAGAGTGTGTAAGACAGCTCTCATCTCAAGGACATTTATATGCAATGTTGTCTCCACCTGCATCCAAGTATCGTGTGTCTAATGTGGGCCCAGGAGTGCTCCCTACCCAGATCCTAAGGCATCTGAGGTGAGAATTTGTGTTGGGGTTGAAATCAGGCATGGATCGCGCTGTAGTAAATTGCTACGATCCAGCCACCAAATCAGCGCTTTTCTCAAGGGAAATATAACAAGCAGCTGTTGGACTACTTCATTGTTCAACTGGTCCCAATGGACTCTCAAGGTCCACCGGGGGATCTGCATATGCAAGCAGTCCAGTGGCACAGTAACAATGGCTACTGCCATCTTGGTACATGCTAACTGCTGAACACCATCTATGCTTGAGCCATGGTGGGGGGGGGGGGGGTTCAGCCCTGTCCAGAGGCAGGAATGCATGGGCCCGAGCTGTGTCCAAGACTGCCCATATGGACAGCAGTCTCTGACATGGGGTCAGTAGCGACTTTGGCAGACTGACTGTCACCCCTTGGTCGAACAGTTTTCTGATTTGAGCCAGGGTGTGTAGTAGTTTGACCCTGGAATTGGCCTTTAAGAGACGATGATCCAGGTAGGAAAAAACATACAGGCCTTACTGGCAGAGGGCTCCTGCTACCACTGCCAAGCACTTGGTAAAGACCCATGGTGCAGAAGATAAGTCAAAGGGCAATAATTTGATCTGGTAATGCTCCCCTTTCAGCATGAATCTAAGATACGTTTCGTGGTGCTTCCTGATTTTTAATATGAAGGTAAGCATCCTTCATATCTAAGGAACATGTCCAGTCCCCCGTTTGAAACACAGGAGTCAGAGTCTGCAGCGAGACCATACGAAACTTCTTATACTCTATGCAGAAGTGGAGGTCTCTCAGGTCTAGAATAGGTCTCAGTTCTCTTATCTGTTTGGGGACTAAGAAGTATCTGAGTAGCAGCCTCTGTTCCTCTGTCTGGAAGGAACCAGTTATATGGCACATTTTTGAAGTAAGACCTGCACCTCCTTCTCTACAGGGACATGTGCCTTGGAGGATACGTTGAGATAGGTGGTTGATGATCTGGAGGGGTATCTATAAGCTCCAGAGCATGACCTTTCATAATAATGTCCAGAACTCATTCGTCTGTGATCTCCCTTCACTGACTCAGATGACAGGAACGACGATGCCCCATGACCACCACTAGGGGCAGAGGGGTATACAGCTGCCAGTCAGGCTGAACTGGTGGGGGCAACTCCACAAGCTCCACCACCTTTAGGTGCTTCTCAAGGGATACCTGGAGGGAGAGGGTCTGGCAAGGCTCCAGTACCACTGTGTCTGCCATGCTGTCTATAGACCTGTCGGCCCCCTCTGGCAACAGGCTGACAAAACTAACCCCTGCCCCTAACTTTGCCAGGTGTGGGGAACTGGGATTTTACTGATCTCAAGGTCATCTTGAATGAATGAAGGCCTCTTAAAACCTTTTCAACGTCGTATCCAAACATTTACAGCCTCTAAATGGGGCATTTAACACTGCTTGCTAGACATTATTAGCAAAACCTGCCACTTCAAGTCAAGAGTAATGACTTCAGCACATGCCCGATGCATTTGCCCTGGCAGATGCATCTGAAAACATCAAAGGCTGAGCAGATTACATGTTTACCCACTTCAGCCCCTGCAGTCAGGCTTATACCCCAGCCATCTTTCACTACCCACTTATCCTCAGCCAACAGTTGTACTGGCCCCTTCAGCCTTGCTCCCTATCCCCTGGCAGTTTACGTTGATAGGCTCCCCCTCCTAGCACTGGCCCCCAGCTTTTGGATCACTCTACTCTAAGCCCTAACCCTTCGCTGTCTGTGTTCTGTCTATCCCGCATTCTTTATCAAAGAATCAGGGAGGCAGTATAGCGCAGTGGTTTAAGGCTCTGAGCTGCAAATCTGGAGACCTGGGTTTGAATCCCACAGCTCCCACTTGCATACTGTGTGACCCTGAGCAAGTCACTTAACTTTCCTGTGCTCCCAGGATGCACCTGTAAACAAGCTTTCAACTTAGTGTGTCTCACCTGGTTAAACAATTGGAAAGAATCTTCTCTACCGTCACCCGCCTTTATCATTGCTCACTCCCAATCCCCTGGCGGCTTACACTGATGGGGTCCCCCTCCCAGTGCAGGGCCCCAGCTTTTGGATCACTCTGCTCTGAGCCCTGACCTTCTGCTGTCTGTGTTCTGTCTATCCCGGCCTCTTTATCACAGAATCTTCTCTATCACCACCCACCTTTGTCATTGCTCACTCGCCAAACTAATTACTTCATGTTCTGCTCAGTCACTGATGCGGCTGCTTTGCAGTACCAATGTTCAGTATACATAATCCGCACTTAAGCAGTCTGCTCTTATCTATATTATTTTGATTGCTCATTGCTCATATTGTACTATTCATTGCCAATTGTGTTATTACTGTCAAGTGTTCTCACTGTAAAAGTACTATTGCGAATTGTTTTCATCTTAAACTTGTAAATTGTTTTGATCTTGTCTTGTAATTCGTTGTCATACCAGGACCGCCTTGTAAATGAGCGTGCTCAATGGTGTTTTTCCTGCAAATAAACTTGAACTAAGTAACTCTGTTTTGGCAGTATCTTCAAGCAAAGCCTGTGCTGCAGCCTTGGCACTTCTTCATAAAGTATTCTGGTATTTAATCATACAGGCCTGGTAGTTTGTAATACATAGGCCCAATGAGGCAAAGGCGTAAGTGCGTTTGCGCATGACATCTAACCTCCTGGATTCCTTTTCAGGAGGAAGGGAGTTCATGTGTTTAGGTGCCCTGGATCTATCATGGGCAGCAGTGATCACCACAGAATCAGTCTCTGGCTGACTGGCATAGTAAGGCTCATTAGATGGTGCAGGGTACATTTCATCAGCCTTTCTAAGGACAGCTAGTATGGTATTTGGTCTATACCAGGCTGCATAGGTGTCATCCTCTAGTGCTGGGCATAACGGAGGAATGACAATGGAGGGAGTTTCTGGCACCTTCAAGAATTCAATTACATTTTTTCTTTGTGGAATTCTCTTCCTCCAAAGTAAAGCCCATGGCAGCCTGCATTTTCTGCATCACTGACTGGAAAGAGAGATCTTCTGGTGGTGATCTTGGGATGTTCACCATAGAGTCCTCACTAAATGAAGATAAGGTGGAGCTGGTGCCAGATAAATACTGGTATTCAGCATATGCCTCCTCATAATCCTCCTCTAATATGAGATCTGGATTATATTCAACCTCGTCTTCTCCTTCAGCAACAGGAACAGAAGACCACACCGGCTATGCTCGCAGCAGCTGAGAAGTTTTCATTTGCAGTGTGCTGGGTTGAGGCATTGACGGGGTCTGTGAGGTAGTAAGTTTCACTGACATCAGAACAGGCTGCCCAGGAAAGCCTGGTAGTAAGCACTGTACCATTTCTGAAAACTACACCAACACTGCTTGTGCATCAACAATGCCTATATTAGGAGTCATGACTGTAGTAGGGAACGGCAAGTGGAGACTTGGTGAAGAGGGTGAAGTACTGCCCGTAATAGGCCCAGAAGCACCCAATCCAAGCCCCACACCCTTACTGTTTGGTTGACGTTTTGGGAGTGGGGTTGGGCTCTTGTCACTGCTGCCGAAGCAGACTATGACGAGTTAGAAGGGTTACCCAATGGCCATGCTGGGGACCTATATCTCACTGGGGAAGCTTTTTCTTTGCTCCTGTGCTTATGCTTGTGGCCTTCTGATGACATTTCTTTCAATTTTGATGACCAAGATTTGGTTGACATGGCAGATGATGTGGATTTTTCCTGCATCTGTTTTCCCCATCATTGCCAAAGTTTTCTTCAAAATGAACCTTTCCAATGTCACCTAGGGTTACCACCTTTTAAGAAGCCCAAAGTGGGACATTTCTTATTGAAACATAATTTTTCACAGGACAGTACGTAACCTTGACCAGTGCAACAGACGTCTTTTCTCTATATAATCAGAATTAAGGCTAAGTATTATAGTTTCTTGGTTGTTTCAATGGTTTGATATAATTTTAATACATTTTAGTTAAGGTACTATAGTTTTCTAC
Organism: Neoceratodus forsteri; assembly: GCA_016271365.2. Classification (NCBI taxonomy): domain Eukaryota; kingdom Metazoa; phylum Chordata; order Ceratodontiformes; family Ceratodontidae; genus Neoceratodus; species Neoceratodus forsteri. The sequence continues at coordinate 910,287,419 of CM057452.1, read as the reverse complement.
AAGATTTAATGGAAAGTTAGAAAATATTTTTTCTACTAAAAAGTCAAGACGTAGTATTTTTCATGTTTTTTTGCAGGACACAGCCGCCCAAATCAGAACTGTCCTGCGAAACTCTGAACAGGTGGTAACCCTGTCACCTGGTAACGGAGCTGAAACCCTTACAAGCTGTTACCCTGTGTGCGAGGCCTGAGCAGCACACAGACACTTTATATAAGTCACCCTTGTAAATCTCTTTGCACTCAAATTACTGAAATAACTTCGATGGTTCTTTAGGCCGCATACAGAAGTGCCGAAAAATCACTAGTGATTTTAAATGAGAAAATAAAATAATGGTGGCTAGCAGTCGACATTTCCTTGGCAGGTCCAGTGAGTATGATCGATGGCGGCAAAAGAACTGAGTAGAGGTGGGGCTGCCCATGTTTATGTAGACGCTGATACATGTCGTTGTGGGTGGCCCCGGCTTGTAAAAGTTTCCGTGTGGTCCTAGCACTAATGTGGGTGTAGTTCCTAAGATGTGGCCTGCTGAAAGTATTATCCTCGAAGATGACAGAGGTAAACTCCAGGATCACCCACCTTTTCTACCACCTGAAGAAACCATCTTTATGGTTATGGGGGTTCCATTAGTGGAGGTAGTGGGATCCCCCCCACCACACACACACACACACACACAGGAAACTGTTGAAGGAGACAGAAGACATTTCTAGAAACCATCACAAGTTCTGGTAGGGATACTGACCTCAGCAAGCCAGGGGAAGGGGGAAGTGGTGCTGGATGTCCCACCCCTTACCCTTACTATTGCATGCACAGAGACATACACACATTTTTATATGAACATGGATATACATGCGTAATACTGTTGAACCATTTTTTCGCATGTTCAACCAGCAGACACACCCCAGATATTGAATATCTATTGTAAACTACAATTTCCTGCAGTGATACTCTATTCAAGTCTACATTGCATTTTTAGTTAGAAAGTACTTAGCAATGAAGAAATTCCCCACCTGAGACCACGGTCTGTAATCTGATAACATCCAGACAGGCTCAGAAATTGGAGTACACGAGCAGCCTCTCGACCTGACTTTTCACCCACAGTATGCATCAAGTTCCTCTCCTCTGACTGCTTAGTCCTTATTGCCATATCTAACAGTGCAGAGGACTCTGGGAGTGCTTTTGTAGTCCTTAGTGATGTCTCAGCAGAGCATAAAGAATGGCCACACTGTGCCAAGGCAGTGGCTGTCCGGTAGCGCTGCCAACAGGCACTAGTTCTCATGGTAGAATTGTCCCTGTTACAATATCCAAAGCCACCACAGGAGAGGCGGGATGATGTTGCCACAAGACCAAGTCCCTCAATATTTATGTGCCGTGATTTTCCAGCATCCTCAATATCTACCAGATTTTCAGCAGGTATCACCCAGACATGGCTAGGAATATTAGGGCAACTTGCAAACTTCACAGACTTTAATGAAATCTGTTGATTATTTGCTACCTGCATGTAACTTTTATCCTGCAAACCTTTCTCACCAAGGAGCTTCTTGTTGTTGTCCACATTTTCTTGCAAGATTTTTTCATTCTTGTTCTTGTTAATGCACCGTTTCAAAATACTTGCTTTGATGTTCTGTGATGCAAGGTCACCCACAGCCACAGATATTTTCTCCAAAGTTGCATCTGTAATTTTCTCACAACCGGACAGGTCAAGGTGACGAAGAGTTTGGCAGCTGCCAATCCATGACCAACTGCAAACAAGTTTAAGAGAAAAGAAGATTCATAAAAAACACATGTATGATTTTGATGCATTACAACTTTTCAACTGTTCTTACAAAATACTGTATGCCCCCTTCCCCCACACAATTCTATTGTAAGTATATGCTGCCATTTCTTCCGTATTCTTGTTTATCTTGCTCTTGCCAGCCAGATTTGATCAGGCTGTTCTGGGTGACTTCACAGCCCTGACAGTGACTCACCTGACCCACGCTTCTTTCACGGTTTGTCCCTGTGGTGGATCTTCAGGAGTATCCCCTTCCCACTGCACAATCTAGGTAGACCAGGGATGATGACAGGCCAGCCAGTACCCAATGTGTTATCCTCCATGTGGCTGATGTGAATGTCTTCAAGTTTTCTCCCCTTCCCAAAATGGCACTGGCAAGGCCCCTCAACTGCACACATAGGTCAGAAGACCCAGGAACAGGTTACCATCCCACCCATTCTACAAGATGTGCCCAGCCTGCACAACATGCCCTGAAACATCAGGAGGCACTGGCAAAGTGTGCTGCACATTCACCAGCTCCTGGACACTGGAAAAGTCCACACAAATGCCTGCAAAACCTCCTGCCAGCAGCCAGGACATCCTGGGCCAGGGCACAAACCTGGGTGACCAGTATGGCAAGCCATTCCCCAGCCACTGCACTATCAGGCTGACCAACATACAACCCTTTTAAAGGACTCAGGTCACCTTTGTAACTGCGATACTGTGCACTAGCCATCTATTACAACAAACTTCTTTGTCATCATCAGCAGGGCAGTTCTTTATTCATGGTAAATGTGGAGAAAATCATGGTACTGTCATGATCAACATACAATCAGTCATGGAAATGGTAGTAAAAGTCATGAAGAGTCACAGACCCATGTTAATCAAACTACCTCTATTTTGACATTTTGTTACACAAGTGAAACAGAAAATATTTAAAAGTTTTAAAAATTGCATTTTGGCTAGTCCCAGTGACAGGAACGCATTATGCTGCTATTTGGGAGACCAAGCCTCATGCCTAAGCCCCAGAAACCCACACTGGGGCCAAATGGGCACCAGGCACACTGCAGAGGTGAGGCACAAAATCACGGGTCTCTCTTGACAAATATAAAAAATATAGTGTTTTTCATGAAAAATGCTACAAACCATGGTGTCGACATGGCATATGCAAAAAAATCAAGGCGGTGTCATGAAAAATACCAAAAATATCCCCAGCAACCACCCCATCTCTCTAATCCAATATTCTATAGCAATTGGTCATTTGGTAGCAAGCAATGGTGCAATACTTTTCAGAGCTGTTTTACTGTACAACTGAAAGGCAAGGGCAGAAGCAGTCCACTCAGTTTGCCTTGAAATCCTACCTGAAGCCACTCTAAGATGGCTTCTCCCTCTAACTCTCTATCTCCTCGGCCCTCCTCCCCTGGCCAGGTTAATAATCAATCTGTAGCCATCCCTGTCATTTCTAGGTCCAGCAATTTTTATTTATTTTTTTTTTTTACAAAGACTACTGTGTTGGTTACAATATTCCACTTATCCACTACCATCTCACAGAAACACAGAAAAAGAATTTGTCAGAAGGAAAGGACTGCTTGGACAACCTAGTCTGCCAAGATGTTTCCTGCCTAATCTGTTTTCTCAGAACCCAAGTGGTTCTCCTTCATCCCGCCTCGATTGTTTTCTAATACACCTGTCTATCCCATGCATGCTTGAAGCCCATTTTTTGCCTCCACCACTTCCACTGGCAGTCTGTTCCAGGTATCTACCACCCTTTCAGTGAAGAAATATTTTCTCACATCTCCCTCTAACCCCCTGTGCTTTTTTCATTCTCTCCATAAAAAGTACTTCCAAAATTTTTTTCTGACCCCCCCTTAAAAAACCTTTAAACTGTAGCACTGTTGAGTCAATTCCAACTAAGAGGTTTGCTGTCCCCCTCCCCAACACATACATACACACACATGCACAACGCACCCACACAGACAACTGCTCTGCATACAGTAACCCTGTTTGCCACATATGCAAACTCAATCAGTGAGGTCAGGATCAGTTTACATTTTGAGCAGATTTCCAGAACCCTCACAAGTAATACGTGCTGGTGGATCTAAGCAGAGAGCCTACAACAAATGGAGTAAACTCTGGTCACAGCCAACACAACTGCTGCAGAGTGGTGAGCCCGAGTCAAACAGTACTCATAGCTCCAAGCATGGCTGACGCCGTACTTGCGTGGTACTCGTGCATGCACAGTTGCTGTTAATTGCGCATGTGAGAGAAACAGCCCGCCATGACCAAGATGGCCACCATGACAATGCACATGTGCAATTATTGCTGACTCAGGCATGTCCAATGAGCTCATGGCGGTCATCTAGGGCACGGTGGATGGTTCGTTTTCTTTTCGACCATAATTGTGGAAATGACACGCTGAAACAATATAGTGCTCCCAGCAGAGGATAGGATGACAGCAAAGACAGTTACATAAGAACTTACCATAAGCAGATCTTTAAGGGATCTCCGCCATCAGGTCACACATATGGAACTTCACAGTACATGACGCAGGATCTACATGGAAAATTTTCAGCAGTACATCTAGGGCCACCCACTACTACGTCATCTACTGATGTCACCAACCCTATAAAGGTGTGAATGGCCCTGGTCACTCCTCAGTTCTTTCCCTCGGAGACTAAGGGAGCAAAGCTCATGCCATAGGGGACCGTGGAGAGGAAAGAGGTGCACAGGTCTAAATAAAAGGCTGGATACACCAGATAGCCAGATCTGGAAAACAGCCCCAAGAAAGGGGGATGGTGGGAGGGAAGGCAGACCTGATGACTGAGATCCCCTCGAAGATCTACTGTTAAGTTCTTCTGTGACTGTTCTGTCTTCATTGGGTGTATCTCAGTCATCAGGTCACACATATGGAACGACTTTCAAGCAGTTACTGATACACATAAACAGCCTAGGAGGGAGGCCATCTTTAAAATTGAGACAGGAGGACCTGCAGCACAGCCCTGTCAAAACCTGCACAGGCTCTAGAAGAGGCAATGTCCAGATTGTAGTGCTTAGTGAAAGTATGGATGATACTCCAGGTGGCAGCCGCTTAGACCCCTTTGAAACAGGCCACAGAGGTAGCCATGCCCCTTGTGTAATCGGCTTTCACCGCCCCTGGCAACTCTTTGCCATGTTTGTTGTAGCAGAACACAATACAATGTGCCAACCATTTAGACAAACATTGTTTGGAAACCTGAATGCCCTCTCTACCCTGGGCAAGGGAAACAAAAAGGTGCTACGACTTTCTGCACTACTTAGTTCAGAGCAGATAATACTTCAAAATGTTGTGCTCATCTAGCGTATGGAGCACTGTTCCCCTGGGTTAACACGCTCAGGAAAATAAACAGGAAGGTGGATAGATTGGTTCAGAATAAACTCAGACACCACCTTAGGAAGAAACTTAGGATCCGTGCGCAGAGACACTCTGTTTTTTGTGAAAAATCAAATAAGGCATCTCGAACCAGAGGACCTGAAGCTTGGAAATCCTTCAAGCAGAAGTAACAGCAACCAAAAATATCACTTTCCAGAAAAGAAAGCATAGTTCGCAAGTTGCGGCTGGCTCAAAAGGAGACAGGGTCAACAAAATCCAAATCCTAAACTGGGACATGGGAATGGATTTGAGGTTTCCGATGCAGGATGCCCCTGAAAAAGGAACGGGAGACATCCACCTGAGCCACAGCAGGGCCGCCTACAGGCTCACGAAATGTCAAGCTAGCTAAAATGTGCACCTTTAAGGAGGAGTACTGGAGACCGTAGTCTGACAAAGATGTCAGGTAATTTAGTTTCTGTCTCAAGTAAAAAGGTCCAGATGATGCTCAGCAGCCTACATGTCAAATCTCTTCCACTGCATGGCATATGTGGCTCGAGTGGAGAGCTTCCGAGTGGCCACAAGGACACCCGCCACCCTCTGGGACATCCCAAACTGGGCAATAGCTATATCCTCAGGAGCCAGGCATGCAGACGAAAGGGCATGAGGTTGGGATGGACCAGGGTCCCCTGAGCCTGCGTAAACAGATCCCTGCAGAAGGAACGGAGGTTCATCCGCTAACTGTTGCAGAAATGGAAACCATATCTGCCAAAGCCAGAATGGAGCTACCAGGATCATGCTGGTCTCCTCCATTTGCAGACTGATTAGCACCTTCTGAATCAGAGGAAATGGAGGGAAGATGTAAAGGAACCTCCCGTTCTAGGAGACGGACAAGGCATAAGGGAACCTCCTGTTCTAGGAGAGGGACAACGTGTCTCACCATAAAACTCCAGGCCCTGGATCTAGCGGCCTGAAACCAGGCAATTTTGCAATGAGTCGGGACGCAGAAAGGTCCAACTCTGGACCATCCCATCTGGCGAACAGATGTTTTGCGATGGATGAGAGAAGTTACCATTCGTGCATGCTGGATAGAGTCCGACTGAGGCTGTCTGCCAGGGTGTTTAGCACGCCCGGGACATGGACTGCCGATAGAACCAGACTGTGGTCTAGTGCCCAGTACTAAACTCTCATGGCCTCCCTGCACAGGGGATATGAATGTGTTCCCCTATTTGTTGATATAGTAGACAACACTGAGGTTGTCGGACTGGATCAGCAAATGACCCAGGAGGAGATGGTTCTGAAAAGCCTGCATGGCATACAGGACTGTCCACATCTCCAAGATGTTGATATGCATGGAGGTTTCGATCTAGGACCAAAAGCCCCGAGTCTGAAAGGGATCCAGATGCACCCCCTAGCACAAGTCTGAGGCCTCCATGATGAGGATCCAAAAGTCCTCAACAATCTCCTTCCCCAGAGTGTCTCCTCTCTGTTCAAGAAGGCTTGCCCCATCCATCTTACTAGGAACACTGCCTCATCCCCTTTTTAGGTCCCCTACTGCTACGCCTCTTTGGGGCAGAGATTGCTTACTACAGAGGTACCAAGCTGTTAAACACTCTCCCCCTTCCCAACCTTATTAGCAGCCCTTCCCTTGGCACATTTAAGGTCAAACTAAAGGAGCACCTACTCAATAAACCACCTTGCAACTGCCATAGGTAGCATATCTTAATTTTCCTACCACTGACCAGAGCAATCCCTAGGTCACTTGCTCAATTTTCAGTTAGAATTTTTCCCTCTCTTTTCTCTTAACCCCTTTCTCTTGTCCACCTCACTTCTTCCATGCCTTCCCCCCCTTCTAAGCTCTTTCAGAGTATTTCCCTCCTTCTCCCGTGTATTTGTACATTTTGTTCAGACTTGCTGTTAATACTACAGCTGCTGTACATAAGCCGTTTTGTATGTAACAAATTCCTGTATACACTTTTGTCATTGTATTTTTTTTTAAACATGTGTTTGTAAAGTATATATCCACCACTGTAAAAACCCTAAAACTGGACGCTTGTGAAAATGGGCATTTTTTTCCCCACATGCCTTTCCAGTATAAAATAAAAATGAAATGAAATAGATCTGCTGGGGGGAGAAGATCTGGAATGTAACCTCTTACAACAGGTTCACAGGGTCCATCCACCATTTGAGCACCTTGTGGACTGGGGAAGAGACCAGTACTAACTGTTCCAACTCGTCTGTGCATTAGTCCCATTGCACAGAGTGTCCACTGGAGGACACACATGTGCAGCTGGGCCAGTGGAACCATGGAAATGGCTGCAGCCATCAACCCCAACAGCATTAAGTATACCCCTGCTGTAACATAACGGCTCTGGGCTACCTCCTGAGCTTGGGCGATAAGGCACTCAGCTCTGTTCTGAAGAAGGAAGGCGTTTCTCTACGCAGAGTCCAGAACTGCCCCTATATATTGCAGCTTCTGGGATGGGGTTAGGACCGACTTGGGCAAGACGACTAGGATAAGAAACAGCTGAAGGGTTCTCTCTAGAGTCCGAAGATGATGTTCTAGGACAGGGCCTTTAGGAGCCAATCGTCCAGATGGGGAAAACATACAATTCCTCCCTTGTGAGGGCTGCAGTTACTGTTGCTAAGCATTTGGTAAAGACCAGCAGCACAGAGGATAAGCCAAAGGGCAATACTTTGAATCGGTAGTGCTTGCCCTGAAAGAAAAACGAAGGAATCTCCTCTGCGGAGGAAACACCAAGATATGCAAGTAAGCATTCTGCATGTCCAATAGGGCATAGCCAGTTTCCCTGCTTGAGAAGAAACATAAGGCCTGGCAGGGTTACCATGAAAAATGTTTCTGTATTGGAAATACAGATTGTGGTCTACGAGATCTAAAATGGGCCTCAGATCTCCGGATTTCTTAGGGAGGAGGAAGAACCTGGAATAAAATCCCATTTCTTTGGCACCTGGGCACTGTACCTCCTCCCGGAGAACAAACAGGTGAGCCAGAGGGTAGGCAGGGATCGACAAATTTCAAAATGGCATGCTAGTCCCAGGCAACTGGTCTGGTCAAAAATGGTAGTCCCAGAGTTCCGAGTGGTAGTCCAATACGCTTATATGAAAATTTTAACCAAACATCTGTAGAAATAAATTACATGGTGTGTCTGGGGTTGTACTATTGTATTAGGATGGATGTAGATGTAGAAGAACTGTGTAAATCGGAAAACAATACTGAGTGACTGACTCTGCATCCAAATCCTTTCCTTTCTAATACTGCAGGTCCAGGGTGGGACTGAAATGCGGTGTAGGGTACCGCACCTGCATTCAGATTTGGCAAAAAGAGGACACCTAGTTCCTCGATGAGCCCTGGTGCCACTGCCAGACCCCGAGTAAACAGGTTTAAAATTCCACTTCCTTCCTTCACAGCTCATATACAAGGGGAGGTCCGCACGGTAGGAGAAGAGACTGAGGTAAAAAAATTATAAAAATAGTAATAATAATACAACAGAATATTGAATTGAAGGTACATGAAGAATATTTGGCAGCTGGGAAAGAGGACATGTGCTCGTAAAGAGGACATCTGGTGGTGACCCTAACTAACCATGTGTGCATGCAGCAGGGCAGGCTGAAGTCTGTTTCAGAAGAGATTGGATAATTGTAGTGAAATGAAACCAAGGCCATCAATCAACAAGCCATTCTGTGAATATAGCATGACTGTCATCAAGGGGTAGACTGACTAGAGATTGGGAAGACAGGAAGATGATGATGGAGCACTACTAGGAGTACTTGCATCGGATCATCATCACTAATCAGGAGAAGAAACGGAAGCAGCAGCAGTAGCGGCAGCAGCATGCCCATGAACATGTCTAGTTCCTGGGCCAGAGAGCAGCCAGTGGTTAACTGCAGGATCAGGATTAAATTCATGCAGTTCAGGACCTTCTACCGCTATCTGCAGGAGAGACTGTAGTGTGTCATCAGAAAGCCGTGTCCGTATTTTTGTTTTGATAAGGTTCTGGATAGAAAAACTCTTTCACACTTAGCAGTTGAGACACTCATATTTATTAGTATTTCAGACTAAGTCAAGAATAATGTGCCCAATCTGTGGTGGTTTTTCTTTTAGTAATTTTGTGTAGACCTGCAAATACGGCTTGTCAGCTGAAGATTTAAGCAGCATTTTAAATGCAGCATACTCAGACTTTATATGTTCTTGCTGCTCTTCTGTGAAAAAATCAAAGTATTTAACTAGGTTTGCCAGTTCACAGGTCCCAAACACCGCTAGTTGGTCTCTTGGCAGATCAAACTGCTTGAAATCTAAACAGCTGAACCATTTGAGAGGCACCTCTGAGAAATTTTTAAACCTCTCGTCTATGTACTTTGTTGCTGCATCTATTAAATTCTGCAATTGTGCATCTCTTACAAAACTGACTTCTGGGCAGTTGCCTCTGAATGGGAAAGGAACAGTCCTGTTCCCCTCTTCCTCCTCCTCCCCTCCCCTCTTTGACACAACATACTCCATCCATTTCTGTTCAGGTTTGTAATGGCTAAGGAAAGTTGCCATGTATTTCCCTGGTGATGTTTTCAGCTCCGTAAGCTGGAGTAGGCAGGTCTCAACAAGTTGTGGAACTTCCAGTATTACTATGTCATCTCTTTGAAACTGGAGTGACAGGTTTTTTTAGTATTGGCAGGAAGTCTTGTAGTATATATAGGGATTTTACAAACTGTACACTCTGTACTTCCTTTAAGAGGGCCTTTGTTCTAGAACCTTCATCACCAGCAGCAGAGGATGCATGTTCTAGGTGTTGAGCGACACTGGGTAGATTAACCTGAACTGCATGAACTGACTCGGACCTACTGAGCAAGCTATCATCTCACTTGTTTTATAGCACTAAAGTGAGCAAGATCAGTATCCATGACATTAGCAATTTCTTTTAGTTCTCTCATTTTTTGGGACTGTAATGATAAAACTTAAATATTCCTTGAGAGTACTTTCAAGCTTTGAGACAAATGTATTTTTACCACATCAAGAACTGCCAGCTCTAACTTATGGGCAACACAGTGCATTGCAATTATTTGAGGACAGTGTTCATAACGCTATGGTTCCTCCTCTTTCGCCCATCATGACACTGGCCCCATCAAAATTGCTGAAACAAGGAATGGCCCTGGATTGTGAACATTTTGTAGGTTACTTAGGGAAGATTTACTGACTCAAGTGCAGTCGTTATTCGTGAAATACACCTTCTGCATGTGCATGTTCCAGTGGCACAGCTTGGATAAGCACTGTACGCACCTGTTTTGAGTTTGGGTCAACAAACCGTATGAAAACATTTTCCCACTCAGTTATACTAGAATCTGTACTACCGTCAGCAAGAAATACAGGTTACTCACCTGTAACAGGAGTTCTAGGAATGGTATATGTTGTTCATCCACACTCATTGGCAGTATCCTTGCCGCTTTAAATCTTGCCGGAAGGTCTTCAAGCTTGCTCCTCCCACCCACCCGGTGGTATAACCTCGGCTCCGCCCATGACGCCAGATCGCCCGCTGGAAAGCTCTAGGTTGTGCGTCGAGCGGAGGTCGGGAGGGAGTGTAGGATGAACAACATATACCATTCCTAGAACTCCTGTTACAGGTGAGTAACCTGTATTTCTAGGGACATGGATATGTTGTTCATCCACACTCCATTGGCAGACTCCTAGCAGTTCTCCGGAGGAGGGAGGCCAAGGCAGCACACCCCATATACTTACTTGGGAAAGAGACTGGAGAACGAGGTCTCAAAACCAGCATCCCGGGCGTGACTCAAGGTCGATGTGGTAGTGGTAATGAAGTGTTTGCTGACTTCAGGTAGCAGCCCTGCCAGATTTCCTGGATAGGGACGTCCCTAGGCAGCCACAGTGCAACAGTATGGCGGGTAGGGCGAGCTCTTATCCCTCTGGGAGCTCCATGCCCGCTAACTTATAGAAGATCTATGCAGGAGGTTACCCATCTGCTTATCGTCCGCTTGGCTGCAGGTCTGCCAGATCGGCTTCAAGCGTAGGTGACAAACAGCTGGCGAACCTCTCCCAATTTCAACCGTGCGCTCCTTATAATAGCGGCGCCCTTCTAAGATCTCAGAGTATGGAGCCTATATTGACCTCCGAGGTGTGAATGGGGTAGAACACCCGGCAGGTCAACACCTGGTTGAGGTGAACACTCGACACCACCTTGGAGGAATTTCGGGTGGGGGCGCAGGACAACCTTGTCCCTGTGGAAGACCAGGTAAGGAGACTCGATGGAAGGCGCCTGGAGCTCTCCATCCTTCTGGCTGGCCAGTGATAGCCACCAAGAAGGCGTCTTCCCACGACAGGTGAGAGAGAGCACACCTGCATAGGTTCAATGAATTGCCCATGAGCTTTACCAGTACCAGCAGTAGATCCACGGAGGTGGGGTTCCGCACTGGAGGAAATGTTGATCAAGGCCTTTGAAAGCGCCAGACCACCTTCTCCTGCGCCACTGACTGCTTCCCGCCAGCGCCCGGTAAGCAGAGATGGCTGCCGAACCACCCTTAAGTCGTCGACCTAAACCCTTGACTAGAAAAGGGACCATAAATAGTCCAAGATGCTTGCCAGGAACGGAGAAGGGTCCAAGCCCTTGCCCTGACACCAAATGGAAAACCTTTTCCATTTGAAGGCATAACATTTTCTGGTCGACTCCACGGGACGCCTCAACTACATTGAGGACCTCGTCGGAAAGACCCAAAGCCTGGAACTCCTAGCCGCTCAGGAACCAGGCCGTCAGGTGCAGGGATTGAAGGTCCGGATGGAACACCTTCCCCTGATTGACTGAGAGCAGGTCAGGCGAGCTGGAAACTGCCAGCGAGTCCTGGGAGCTGAGACTGAGGAGATCTGGGTACCAGAACTGGCGAGGCCAGTCTGGGGCTATCAGAATCACCTGCGCCTTGTCCCTCCTCGCCTTGAGAAGCACCTTGTGGATCAAGGGAAATGGGGAAAAGCGTAAAGAGGCCCGGGTCCATTGCCTCGAGAAGGCATCCCCTGCAGCGAGCCCTGCTGAGGGGGCGGCATGGAACAGACTCAGCTCGTGCCTCCATGGAGGCAAACAGGTCCACCTGAGGTGTGCCCCAAAGGGAGAACAGATGCTGTACCACCTCCGCAGGAGAGACCACTGGGATGCAGCCCTATCCGGCTCAGGGCATCGGGGCCAGGGTGTTGGAGGCCCCGCCACGTGAATGGCTAGGAGATCCGCCTCCAGGCCATGCGACGAGTGACCAAATGCGGAGAGCTCCTTGCATAGTAGCTACGGAGGCGTCCCCGCCTGGCGGTTTAGGATAGCAGCATGGTCTGGTATTGTCCGCCTGGACTCGGACCACTTGATCCCCGGAGGAACGGAGCAAAGGCGCAGAGCGAGGCGGACCGCCTCGAGCTCCAGCAGGCTGATGTGGCATCGACTCTGCTGGGACCAGAGGCCATGAGCCCGTGTTCCCCAGATGGGCACCCCAACCCATCAGAGAGGCATCGGCGACAGAGAGACCGTCGGCCCATGGATTTAACGGGATGCCCTCCCTGCAAATGATCTGAACGTGTCCACCACTGGAGAGCATTCCACATCTCTGTGTCACCGGCTACGTAAGCTGGTCCAAGGGATCGAAAGGCTAGAGACCACTGGCTGGCCAGTCCCCACTGAAGGGGGACGCGATGTTCCAGCGGGCCCACGGACCACGCTGGCACAGGCCGCCATGAGACCCAGGAGGCGAGGAAGTCCCGGCAGGCGCACTGCCCAACCAGAAATGATCGGGCAAGGAGGAAAGAACCCTCGCCCTGTCCGCCGGGAGCCGCGCCTGGCTCAAGAGAGCCGAGCCGTGCTCGATGAATAAAATCACCTGCTCGCCTCGAGTCTCGGCTCTGGCCTCGCTGATAAGGAGGCCCAGTTGAGAGCAGACCTGAGGGCCAGATTCTGACCACCCGCCTCCTTCCTGGAGGGAGTTGCTATCAGCCAGTCGTCCAGGTAAGGGCACACCCGACCCCTGGCGCCAAGAGGGAATGCTGTCACCACTGCCATGCATTTGGTGAAGACCCTGGAGCTGGAGACAAGCCAAGGGCATGGCTTTGAATCAAGAGAGATCCTTCCGCCTGAAGCGAAGGAATCTCTGGTGAGACGGATGGATAGGGACGTGAAAAACGCTGGCCCTGCAAGTCCAGAGCAGAACCACACGCCTGCCCAAGGATGGTATTATCTGAGCCAGAGTGACCATCCTGAAGGTTCGAGACCTTAGGAACTTGTTTAGGTCGTAGGTCGAGAATGGGCGCCAGCCCCGTCTGCTTCGGAACCAGGAAGTACCTGGACACAAACCTGGGTCTGAAGGAGGGTCCACCACTCTTACCACCTCCTTCTGGAGGAGGAGTGATGTCGGCTCGACGAGCCGCCAGTGAGGCTGGGGATCTCGAAGCTTCGAGGGCGACGGCCTGAAGGGGTGGTGCCTCGGTCAATTCCAGAGGCAGGCCTCTTCCCACCACCTCTAAGACCCACCTGTCCGTGGTAACAGCGACCAGGCGGAACGAAGTGTCGGAGCTGCCTCTACCGGGGACCTAGGGTAAGGTGACGGGATGGGGCGATACCCCTCAGCCCGCCACTGGGCAGGCTTGGAGTGAGGGACCGCCGAGGGACCTCCTGGGCCCTTTCCTCCCTGCCTCCGTTAGAGGAAGCCGCGGCTTTGGGTTTGGGATGCCATGTCGGCGCCTGCTGGCCCTGACGTTATGGGCTAGCGTGGGGCAAAGAAGGATTAGGGCTTAGGGCTGTGGTTTGCGGCCTTGTCCTTCTGAGCCGGAAGAGACCGAGTCCAAGGTGGCATTGGCCTCTCTCGATCCTGCAGGTGACCTTCCACCCCAGGGCCGGAGAGGTCAGTCCCCAAAGGGAACATCCGCCAACTTGTGCTGGTATCCGGCAAAGGTGGATATCCTCAGCCAAGCCTCACGACGACAGCCACCGCGGCCGACCGATCTGGTGCACGAGTCCCCTACATCCAAAGCAGTCTGAGCTGTTGTTTGGCCACTGCTCCTGCCCTGGTCCCGCACTCCTGCTAACCGTAGTCTGCAGATCGGGCGGAAGATGAGGGATGACTCATCCAGGGTCCAACAGGGCATGAGAAAATGTGCCATGAGGACGGCCGAACTGGCCTGATTAAGGCCGAGAGAGGATTTAGCGTAGACTTTTCGCCCGACATAGTCCAATTTCTTGGACTCCTTGTCAGGAGGTTTGTCCATCCTGGCGTTGCCGGGCGCCGAAAACGCTGTCGGTAACCAACCCCAGCAGAGGGTGTTCAAAACCGACAAGGAACCGTAGGGACCGTGATACTTCTGGCCATCCTGGTCAAGGCGAGGGCAGGAAGCAGGGCGCTAAAGCCCAGTGCCGGACTCCACTATGGCCTCGCCACCGGAAAGGCCTCGTCGTGAGAATCCCTCGTCCAGAATCTCCGTGAGGGGATACCTGGCCTGCTTTGGAACGGGTTCGAGCTCCATCCCGGTAGACTCCGAGATGAGCCAGGTAGTCCTAGGAAGGACGACGGCTATCGCCCATTGACTGACCTCCTGAAGACTCCAAGTCCAGTCGCTGAGAAGAAGGAGGAATCATCTTCGACTCGAAGAGTCCCAAGAGCTGCCTCTGGCCTGAGCCACCCTTCACCCGCCGAGGTCGGTCGGGAGTGAGGTAACTGACAGCCGATGGGTGAAACCCCAGCCGACCGAGAATCTTGGTCGGAGCCCCACCTGTGGCTGTGGAGGCGGAGGTTCCACCGAATCGGTGGAGCAGTTGGTTTGGCCGAATAACCGCCTGGGTATAGGCCTCGGACAAGTCGAGGGGTTGTGTCGCTGCCCGTGACAGCTACTTAATGGTCGAAGCGCTCGGAGTCGGCTTATTCCCCGCCAGGAGGAGCTGTTGCAACATAAGGTCTCGGTGACCGCCGATTAATTACGCCAAGCCTCCTCATCCGAGGAGGAGGACGAGGACGAAGCGCGACGCCGCGCATCGCGGGTGTCGAGACCGAGACCGCTTATGACGGTGGGAACGGCTGGACCGCTGAAGAGGTCCGAGACCGAGACCGAGAGTCCCGAATTCTCCGTCGGTGCGGGAGGTGTCGGCCGAACCGCACCCTTCGCTCGGAAGGTCCATCCGAGGGCTCGAACCGAGGCACAGACGAGCCCATCGGATCTCAACTCCTCCCGGGAACCGGGAGAGGGAATCTCGGCTGCTAAAGGCGACAGCCTGTCTAATGGGTCGAGAAAATTCGACTTCATCAGTGGAGTCTCGGTCAACTGACCTGACGGGACACCGTGGAGGCCAGTGGTCAGCCGAGCGGTCGACATCGGCCGACGGACGACGGCCCGGGAGAGGGACCTTCCGCCTCCCAAGAGCCGCCGACGGAGGGACTTACCCTTGTCCTCTTTTGGACCGAGAAAAGTCCAGCAGACGCAGGCCCTTCTCCTTTAGTGGAGAGGGACAGACAAAGCTCCTTAAAAGAAGCCGTAGGAAGAACCCAGAGAGACGGGATAAATGCCGCCGCCGAGAAGATACGGGTTCGCGTCACTTCCTCTTCGAGGATCTACTCATCCGCTGAAGCTGATCCGCCGAGCTCCGCCCAGCCAAGGACACCGCCAACCGGGCTTCCTTGACTTCACCGGAGGGAAACGCTTCTCGGGACGGCCCAGTTGCAATCGGGCAGCACGGTGTTCGAGGACGTAGGCCGAGAAAGATGAGCACAGGTCGCAAGCCTGCGGGTCGTGCTCAAGGCCTAAGCAGTAGACACACGTGGAGTGTGGATCCGTCCGAGACATCTTCTGTTCGCATGGGCATCTCCTCAAATCCGAGTCGATTTGTCCATCGCAGCTGCAGGATCAAGACTGAAGTCTTTTGCAAAATTTTTTTTTTAAATCCGCAAACGGAGAAATAGGAACCAGTCGCAAACGCAGAGCGTTAAGGAGGGAACCTGAGCTTCCAAGCGGTAAGGAAGATCTGGCGTCATGGGGCGGAGCCGAGAGTTATACCACCCGGTGGGTGGGAGGAGCAAGTTGAAGACCTTCCGGCAAGATTTAAAGCGGCAAGGATACTGCCAATGAGTGTGGATGAACAACATATCCATGTCCCTAGAACTGTCACATATTTAACATCAGTAAGCGTTTGCATTTGGGTTTGGGATATAACTGCTGATATAGCACCACAGAAGTCCCTGGCTCGTTTATGATTGGTATAATTAGAACCAAGTGTTATCCCATTTCTTTCTTGCAGTTCACAGAGCCACTCCATGTCCGAGAAAGGGCGCAGATTTTTGGCAATGGAATATGCTGTGTTGAACAGGTGTTGCATCTTGACCTTAGTGCCCTGATCCAACTGCGTAAATGCTTGATACAGTGGGGACTCAGTGATATCAAAATGTACCACACGCTGACCACTGTCCGCAATATGTTGATTCATGCACAGCAAATGTGGTTTGGACTTGTCATGAGCACGGACTGACTCAATTCGAAAAGTATTTGAGCCAGTGGCAAAAACATTAGGTTTCTTTGAAAAGGCTGGTACTGCAATGGTTGGATATTTTTCGCACACAGTGCAATACATCAGTCCTTTTTTTTCATCATATCTCAGCCAGTTATAAATGGTTAACCAATGCCTCTGAAACAAATCGGGCCCTTTTCTCTGATCGTATTTCTTATCTTTATTTGGCCTCTCTGGCCTCCTCATCCTGCTCATGGAGCACTAAAGCATCGCTTTAGGAGTGGATAAACTTTAGTTAAGCTACTGCTTAGTTCAAGACACTGATGATCAGCAGTTATATCTCCTGACACAGATATAGGCTCATTGTCATTGTTATTACTCTTATCTGCACTAGACACACTGACAGAGGTGGATTGTGTTTCTGTTTCAGGTGGTGTATTGCTGCTGATGGAGTCTGCTGTTACTCGTGAGGCTACTGACCAGAGAGAAAAAGAGTCTGCTGTTTACTACTCCTACTCCTGTTCTGCATATTGGGTGGCACTTATTTTCTTCCCAATGATAATAAAATATATTTTATTAATTAGGTGTGTCTGAGTTTCTTTTTTTTGGGCGGACTGACTGGTGTTGACCTGCTGGCCCAGTGGCCTGGCAGACAGTAATGACACTTAAGGACCGCGGAGCCAGAAGGATGAGGTGCTTATTTGCTAGCCTATTCAATAAAGGCAATGGATCTTTATTTACAAATGACCTTCAGTTAAGTTGTGTTAATACTGAACAACAAATGCACATTTGCACAGCACAAGCAGTATAATGGCACACTTTTTTTTGTGGCTTCTAAGTTGTGAACAAACTGAACACTCATCAACAGATTCAAGAGGCTACAGCTGAAACTAATGGAGTGATTTGGTTTCCACTTTCTAATCTACAGCGTTCTCCTTCTCAGGCTCTCGCCGCTCTCCAGTCTCTATTTTTGTTTCTGGCAATAGCATGGGCTAAGAAAAACAAACTGCCAATGCACATTTGCACAGCACAAGCAGTATAATGGCACACTTTTTTTTTTTTTTGGCTTCTAAGTTGTGAACAAACTGAACACTCATCAACAGATTCAAGAGGCTACAGCTGAAACTAATGGAGTGATTTGGTTTCCCACTTCTAATCTACAGCATTCTCCTTCTCAGGCTCTCGCCGCTCTCCAGTCTCTATTTTTGTTTCTGGCAATAGCATGGGCTAAGAAAACAAACTGCCAATGCACATTTGCACAGCACAAGCAGTATAATGGCACACTTTTTTTTTTTTTGTGGCTTCTAAGTTGTGAACAAACTGAACACTCATCAACAGATTCAAGAGGCTACAGCTGAAACTAATGGAGTGGTTTGGTTTCCACTTTCTACAGCTTCTCCTTCTCAGGCTCTCGCTCTCCAGTCTCTATTTTTTGTTTCTGGCAATAGCATGGGCTAAGAAAACAGTTTTGCCAGCTGCTTCCCCAATCACCAACCCTCCCTGCCACAGCGGCCCACCGCCCCACCTGCAATCTCAGCAACCTCCACCAGTACCTCAGTCTCTCAAACTCTGACTTTTTTTATTTTAAGAAAAAATTTAAAAAATGCTGAGGCAAGACAAGTACTGTAGTCTACAGTACTGCACACTGCACTTCAAGTCTCCTCTCTCTCTCTCTCTCTCTCTCTCTCTCCAAAGCAAGTGCACACAATCCAGAAAGAAAAGACTTAAGTGAACTGCTCTCTCTGGGAACAGCACGCACGCCCTTTCTCCGTAAAATGAGAAAGAGAGTGTGTGTGTGTGTCCCAGATCGCTCCTGCTCGTTGCGCGGAGCCAGCTCGCCCAATGCGCTGCCTTACCCCTCCGTGAGCCTCCCTTCCATTTGCTGCCACATATGCCCATCTCTCTGCCTCGCCCTCCTCTGTTGTCCTGCTGTCTTGGCACCCGTGCACTGTGACTATGCGGCTCTGCACTGCACCCCCGCCACGTGACTGCTGCCCGAGGGTCAGATGACCCAGTACTCCCTCCAGTATCGCGCGCGACAGCACACCCAGTGGCAAAAGCCAGCAATGCAGGCAAATTGGGCATTTCTTTTTTTTTTAAATGCTTGTCCCTGGGCAACTGGCAATCTGAGGCAGCGCTTGTCCCTGGCTGGAAAGTTGTAGCCCGGGACGTCGGGCTATCCTATTTGTCGAACCCTGAGGGTAGGTGGAGGGTAAGGGAGGAGTCTCTGGGGGCACCTCAATGAGTTCCAGGGTGTGACCCCTCTCTATCATCTGAAGAATCCAGGCATCCAAAGTAATGGTTCTCCATTGATCGAGATGGAGGGAGAATGGACATCTGACCACCACCTCTTGGTCAGGAACAGCAAGAGGTGGGAGTCATGCAGAGGAGGATCCAGCCACTGGGGCTGATCCATCACACCTAGGGCACTTTGCTGCTGCTCCTGAGGGGGAGGGAGTTGGCATGGCAGCGGAGGTTCTTCTCTTGTCTTGAAGCCAAGAGGCTGCTCCGGAGTTTTGGGACACCTTGCAAAAATGAGGACGCTGTCTGCTCTTGGGCCAAGTATGATAGAGCTTGTGGACAAACATAACTGTTCTTCCAGATGCCTGTAGCTCATTTATGATGTTCTGCACATCTGGACAAAACAGCTTGGAGCCACTAAAAGGTGCTATTGAGCACCTTTTGCTGGACATCAGTTGGAAAACCAGAGACCCTCAGCCAGGAGTGCCAATGAAGGCAAATACATGTGGCAGAAGCCCTGGCACCTGTATCCAAAATATCGCAGAGGGCCCTCAGGAGGTGCTTGCTAAAATCCTCAGCACTCTGCAAGCATTTGAGAACCTCCTGTTTCTGGGAACAATCAAGAAGGGCCTGGGCTTGGCGGGTGCTGTGGAGCCCGAACAAGATGGCAGCCAGTGGATAGTGCTCTGCATATTGAAGAAGTTTAAGTCCTAAAATAAAAGACTAATTTGAGATACCTGTGATTTCGGGCTAGAGGTACTCGAAGGGGAATCTTTCCTTCCCAAAATGGGAAATCCACGACGAGACAAGCAGCAAAATGAAGGAGCTAAAGCGAAAACTTAGAGTGGTGCATCTGCCACGAGACCAGGCCTACTGAACCAAACCTCCCCGGAGGATTTCCCAGAAGAAGAAATGCTTCATTCTTTGGGGCTAAAAATAAACTGATATATTCGGTGACTGGTCTCTCCGACAAAATCGATAATCTAGCCACTCGGGTGACTACAGTGGAAACTGGGTTGGACACTGTCTCTACAGCAACTGCAGAGGCTACGAAGCGGGCCGATGTGGCTATGGGGGCGGTAACTGCAATAATCAAGGAAAATGGACATCTACGCACCAGACTGGAAACGCTTGAAAATCAGACAAGGGCAATGAATATCCGAATACTGGGTCTCCCGAAGGGCTGCGAGGGAGACCATTTGCTATTATTCATTCAGGAGTGGCTACAGCAGCAATTCGGTGACGAGGTGGCCGAGTGCACCCAGCGAATTCAGAAGGCCTACAGAATCGCAACGCGGGGAAAGCTAGTGAATCCGGAGGCACCGCATATTGTAGTGGCAGTCACCGATGGTATGGGCACACGAGACCACTTCTTGGCTTTGGCGAAACAACAAAAAACAATACTTTGTGACGGTCAAATTGTGCACCTTTATCCCGATATCAGCTACGCTACACGGCAACGGAGAAAGCAATTCGACGGGACCAGAGCTATACTGAGGGAAGCTGGAATACCACACACAATTATATTCCCAGCCCGACTTAGAGTCGCCTACCAAGACAAAATCTTTATCTTTTTGGATTCTAAAGATGCCATGCATTGGGCCCCAAAACAGGTTCCAATGAGGCGAAGAAATAAACCCAGGGAAGATGCATCCTCCGAGGAAGACAGCGAGTCATGAAGACAAGGTTTAAATTTGTTACGTAGTTCGTAGGAGTGGATGGAATTACCCTTTCTGGTGGCAAAATTGTAGGTACTTTAATTTACTTGTTCCCATTGGACTGGGTTGACATATCCAAGAGGGACTCAAAGCCTCTAAATGACTTCCTTGACATTTTCTGCAGTTATCTAGGGGTGTTAAGTTTATATAGTAGACTCGTGAGGACATTCTTATAAACGCAGAGCAAAGTAATCTTGTTTAGTATATTGCTGGTAAATAACATCTAGCCATAAACGTTTCACATATGAAGTTCTTAAGTTTTATACCACCAAAACTGTGGCAAATTTTTGTAAAATTGTACTATCCTAAAGAGAGATTGCACAGTTAGTGCACATATTGCTGATTAATGCTCTTTCTTTTTCCTGATATGAGGAAAGAGAATATTTTGAATTCATTATTTTGATTTATGTAGAACATTTCCATGCTGTTCATGGGCTCATCATACAGCTTTTTCGTATAGTTACATTTAGGGTGGAATTAAAAAGAGTATCACCCCCGATGTATCTTTAAGCAGTAGATGGTGGCTAGTCATGTAATCAAGAGGAGTGGAGACCTCAAAGTGTACACTTGTTACATCTCTACTTGTAAACTGTACTTCAATGTTTACTTGAAACAATAAACAAAGTATAAAAAAAAAAAAAAGAAGGCCCTGGGCTTGCCCTTCTTCCAGATAGTAATCTGGTACATGACCATGTGAGAGAGGTAGCTGGCAATCCTCAGCCCAAGGGTGGAGGAGGCATAGACCCTCTTGCCCCAGAGAGCACTCCTATGGGATTCTCTGTCAAGGGGAAGGGAACTGAGGTGTTTGGGCACCTTCGATCTATTATGATCTGCCTTAACCACAGAATTGGTTTCAGGATGGACAGCATAATGTGGCAGACACAGAGAAACATGATACAACTTATCAGTCCTGTGGGGGCATGGATGGCACCATGTCAGGCTTTTGCCAGGTCACAATAGTGGCATTCCTCAGAGCTGGAAGGATAAGAGGAATCACCTTGGGAGGAGACACTGGGATCTCCAAAATGTCCACCAGATCTCTTCTGGTGGCATCTTATTCCTCAGTATGGAAGCCCATGGCTGAGGACAGCTGCTTCATGACACTGAAAAAGGTGGGGGTACTCTGAAGGAGACAAGGAGACCTAGGAGTATGCTTAACACAGTCCTCGCTCACGGAGGAGGCACTGGACCAGTCAGAAGAAAGAGGCTCTTCCTCAGGTACGATGAGGTCGGGATGGTACCCCTCCACCTCTACGTCGACCTGTTCAGCTCAAGGTCCGACAAACAAGGGACAGTCAATGGCCCGTGGGGAGCAGCCCACAGGGGTCCATGTGGTGTTGACAATGATAGTGCCATTGACAGCACTGTAATGAACTTGGTCAAAATATAATTAAGGTTGACGACAGTGGAATACTGAGTCAACCAGGGGTGGGGGTGTCGACGGCACAGGGTGCGATGACCCTTCCAGTGGGCCCCGAGAGCCTGAGGAGCCCGAACCCTTAGGTCCTGGAGAAGCATCAGGCCTCGATGGCAGGACTGTCAACGAGCCAGTCATTGATGGAGTGAGGGTGGTGGTCAATGACCAGCCACAGTGAGTGATGGCACTGTCGGTAGGGGTCTGGTAGAGACAGAGACCTGGACAGCAGCAGGCGTTGACGTAGCCGCAGCCAACGTAGTACCCCCGGACGAAGGCAAGGAGGCAGTCGGGGAGCGGGAATGCCATTGGGGGGGGGTGCGATCCTGGACCTTTTTATGACACTCCCTAGGACTTGTCGTGGGCCTTAGAGGCCTGCGAGCTCAATGAGCCTATCAGCAACTGGGAAGGAGGGACCCCAGCCCAGAACTGCCTACCTGCTGCTCCATTGGGAAATTTTAGAGAGCCTTGTTTCGTCACCGGAGGGTGATCTGATTAAACTTTTGACAAGAGCTCACAGCCCTAGACGTCGTGGTCAGGCCCAAGACAGCAGACACAGAGTGAATGTTCATCTGTAGAGGTAATCTTCTTTCCACAGCAGCAGCAATGGAAGACAGAAGTCAAAGGATTAACTCTTGACATAAACAAAGTAAAGGAATTTCTCTAGCAAGAGAGATTCTAAAGGGCTAGGTATATAAACAAGTTCCGGTCAGAGTCAAAACGTCTGCAGGATCTGACCTGATAAGGAATAAATTTAGTGTGCATGACCCATGCTACTAGATGTGTTCAGACCTGCTGCTGGCTGCGACACCCTCTGGGCTGCAGCTGTGGTGCTGTCAGGTTCATGTCAAGGTGTTAAGTAAACAGTAGCACCTCTGAGCTGTTTGGCACACTGTTAGCAAGGCAGGCAAAGCAAGCAGTGCCAACTAATACTAGGCTTCACCTTCCCATTGCCCCCCTTCCACTCACCTGTGGAGCAAAAAAAGCCTCTTGCTCTCTTTAAATGAGCCAAGCTTGACTCAAGTGGAAAGTACAGTTACGTAAGAACTTACCGTAACAGTAGATCTTCGAGAACAGCTCTTGCAGCAGGTTACACCATTAGGACTGAAGCCGGCAGGCATCAGGACCCCACGGAAATCTTCTAGCTAGCAGTCTTCAGCGGGGACTGCCTCCGACGTCGGTCCCGCCCCCGACGTCAGGCGTAGTACATAAGGAGGCGGTCCCGCCAGAATCCCCAGTTCTCCTGCCGGAGACTCCCGGCCGCTGGATGACATCAGAAAGGGAGACCGAGGACCCGCCATCAGATGGCCAAGACTAAAACGATCTTGCTCAGCGTAGGCTGGAACTTACCTCCTCCAAGGGGGAATGGTGGGCGGGAAGGTGCCTGCTGCAAGAGCTGTTCTCGAAGATTTATTGTTACGGTAAGTTCTTTCGTAACTGTACTATCTTCTTCGAGGTACAGCTCTTGCAGCAGGTTACACCATTAGGACTGATTCCCAAGCAATGGCACCTTGAAAAGCCATCGGGAGGAGGCAATACTGATACACCAACACGTCCTGAGCCTAGGACAGGAGGCCCTGCAGGACAGCAAGTCCAAAACCCGCTCTTCGCCGTGAGGCGATATCCAGGCTGTAATGCCTGATAAAAGTGTGCACTGAGCTCCAGGTGGCTGCAGCACATACGGTTGATGTGGATACATTTTTCAGTGCTGCGAAAGAGGTAGCCACTCCCCTTGTCGAATGGCCCTTAACCACCCCTGGTAAGGGTTTCTGTCTATTGTTGTAGCAAAGGGAAATGCACTGGATTAGCCATCGAGAAAGGGTCTGTTTCGAGACTGGATCTCCCAACATCCTCTCAGTGAAAGAGACAAACAGCTGTTCCGCTTTACGGTGCTGTTTGGTCCTGGTCAGTAGATCAAGGCACCGTGAACATCCAGGGTGTGAAGCAGTGCTTCTCCTCGATTAGCTGCATCGGGAAGTACACTGGTAAATCAAAGTCCTGGTTAAGCGTGAGGGCTGAGACCACCTTAGGCAGGAACTGGGATTCGGCCTCAGGGACACCCTGTCCTGGTGAAAATTAAATAAGGCTCCTTACACATTAGAGCGCAGTAGTTCGGAGATTCTTCTTACCGGGCGCAACAGCAACCAAAAATAGCGTTTTCCACGACAGAAAACGCAGCTCGCAATCTGCGGCAGGTTCAAAAGGTGGCAGCGTAAGCTGCTCCAGGACGAAAGGTAGGTCCCAAGGAGGAACTGGATCCCTAATAGGTGGCCTAAGGTGGAGTACCCCTCTTAATAAGGCCCGGGACGTATCCAACTGTGCTACCGAGCGTTGGCCTACCGGGGCGTGGTAGGCTGAGATTGCACAAAGGTGCACCTTGATCGAGGAGTAAGCCAACCCCGATTAAAAAAGGGAGAGCAGGTAATCCAGAACTAATTTCTCTGGACAGTCTAAAGCGGAGAAGCCGCGTGCTTGAGACCACAGGCAAAACCTACGCCATTTCATGGCGTACGTAGCGTGTGTCGCCGGTTTTCTGGCGGCAGAAAGCACTTCCGCCACCTCTTGCGAGACCCCGTGATGCAAAATGGCTATTTCTCGAGGAGCCAAGCTGCAGGTTCGTAAATGTAAGTCCGGTGACTAGTGAACCTCCTCCTGAGACAGTAGATGGGAGCTGATTGCAAAGAAGCGGCGTTCCCGGACAGGTGACTCAGAAGCGGAACCAAATCTGTCTGGGCCAAAATGCGCTATCGAAATCAGGGCCATATTCTTAAGTTTGAGAAGGACTCTCTGGATCAATGGAAGGGAGGAAAGGCATAGAGGAATCTGCCTGCCCAGGAGAGGGACAACGCTGCCTCGCCAGAAAACACTAGGCCCTGGATCTAGCGAGCAAAAATTGGGCAGTTTTGCATTGGATGGGGACGCGAACAAATCCAATTCTGGAGTGCCCCATCTGTGAAACAGATCCTCTGCCACCTCCTGCAGAAGTTCCCACTCGTGGACCCTGGCATGGGAACGACTCAGGCTGTCTGCGACGGTGTTGTCCACTCCGGGAACGTGAACTGCAATGAGGTTTGCGCCATGTCGTACTACCCATTCCCACACTCTCATGGCCTCCCTGCAGAAGAGGTAGGAGTGCGTGCCTCCTTGTTTGTTGAGGTAATACATCACCGCTGTATTGTCTGTTTGTAACAGAAGAGTACTCGGTGGAATGTCCGACTGGAAGGCTTGCAGGGCATAAAGGACCGCTCTCATCTCTAATATGTTGATATGGAGATGAGCCTCCTGAGTAGTCCATGTTCCCTGAGACTTCACCCCGTTCAAGTGCGCTCCCCACCCCAGCCCTGAGGCGTCTGTGGAGAGTGTTATCACTGGGGACGGCGCTGAGAACGGAACCCCCACAGAGAGGGTTCCTGGATCTAGCCACCATTGCCAGTCCCGAACCACGGCCTTTCGTGATTCTGACTGGCTGCTGCAGATGGTCTTGAATTTGGTCCCATTGCACTCTGAGCATCCACTTGAGTTACCTGCATGTGGAGCCTTGCTATCGGGACCGTTGGAATGGCCGCAGCCATGTGTCCGAGCAAGCAAAGGACCAATCTGGCTTGGACGGTCTTCTTCGCTGATAGGTCCCTTATGAGGGACCAGATGCGTTCCGGCCTGTCTTCGCGAAGAAAGGCTTTCCCTTGGGTGGTGTCCAGAACTGCCCCTATGAATTGCAGTTTCTGGGACGGTACCAGGAGAGACTTCTCGCAGTTGATTAGGATGCCCAGAGACTGAAAAAGGGTCTGGGTGTGCTGGATAGCTATCAACAGCGCCTCTTCGGAAGAGGCCATGAGAAGCCAATCGTCGAGGTACGGGAACACACAGTGGCCCTGTCTCCTCAGAGACGCTGCCACGACTGCCATGCACTTGGTAAAGACCCTGGGGGCTGATGACAGCCCAAAAGGAAGCGCTCGGAACTGATAGTGGTGGCCGAGGAACTCGAAGCACAGGAATCTCCTGGCGCTGAGCGATGGGGATGCAGGTAAGCGCCCTGATGTCCAGGGACGCCAGGAATGCGCCCTTCTTCAGCATGGGGATTAGGCCCGAAGGGTCACCATGCGGAAAGCTGTAGGCATCGGCTATTGAGGTCGCTTAGGTCCAAGATTGGACGGAGGTCCCTGTTTTCTTTGGAACCAGGAAGAAGTGGGAATAATATCCTGCTCCTCTCTGGTTCACTGGGACGTGCTCCAAAGCTTCTTTCTGCAGCAGTGTGAGCACTTCTTGCCTGATGTGCAAGGCGTGCTGACCTGAGTAATGGGAGAGCAAAGGAGGCCTTGTGGGTGGCTTGTCTGAGAATTCTATAAAGTGGCCTTTTTTGACCAATTGTAGCACCCACCTGTTGGTGGTGATCGACTGCCACCCTGGCAGGTGGTCTGCTATGCGACCCCCGACCTTTATTTCCCGTTGATCCTGAGGGGCGGGGCCGGAAGGAGTCATGCTGTGGCGGGCGGAGGGTCCTGCAGGTTGGGCCGACTTGGTAGGACGCTGGCCTCTACCTGAGGACGACTTGCCCTGGGCTTCTCCGGTAAAGGAGCCCTCTGTTGCAGGCCGGAACGAGGCTGTTGTCTCTGAGTCCGGCTGCGAAAGCAACTCTGGTTCCTACGAAAGGAACTGAGTCTAGATCTGTACATGGCCTGGACAGATCTAACGGTCTTCCCAGCCTCCTGCAGTTTGGTGATGACCTTCTCAGATGCCTCACCAAACAAGACCTCGCTGCGAAAGGGGGCGTCCAGAATGTTCTTCTGGACGTCCGGGGTAAATCCGGAGACATGAAGCCACGAGTGTCTCCGGAGGCATATGCCTGAGGCTGCCGCTCTGGCCGCGGAATGGTACGCGGTTCGGAGCACCTGGGTCCCCACATCTGAACCCGTGCGGAGGAGCTGGAGAAGTTCCTCCTTTTGCCCACAGTCTGGCAATTTTTCTACCAGGTCTTGTCCCTGTTCCCACAGAGCATTCTGAAACTGAACCATGTGGGTAAGGTAGTTCAGGGACCTGATGGCGCAGGTCGCAGCTGCGTGCGCGCCACCCATCGCGTCCAGTTGCTTGGATTCCGGGTCCGGTGGCTGTGTGCTCAGATGTTGCGGTCTCTGGGACCGGTCATGAGAGGCTGTGATGACCAGGGAGTCGGCCAGAGGATGATTAGCCAAGTACTGGTCCTCCCTTGGGGCCTTGTACAGGTGGTCAGCCTTCTTCGGCATCGCCGGGAGCGAATGTGGGCGTTTCCACACTGCCTTGGCGATGTCCACAAAGGTGTCCACCAAGGGTGGTACCACCACAGACTTAGGATCTTTCTGTCAAGATAACGAGCTAGGTGTAGCCTTTCAGGGTCGAGTTCTTCTGCGTCCCACCCCATGTTCTCTTGGATATGTCTCAATCTCAGAGAATGAGGGGTCATCTGGAGGAGACCTAGGAAGTTCATGTGGGTCCGGAGAGGGGACGCTGATGGGAGGAGGAGATCTGGAGCCATCCGAGATGTCCGATCTTGAGCCCTCCGTAGACGGTGAGTAGCGGCGCCTTCTGGGTCTCTTGGGGCTGGGTGAACCAGAAGAGGATCTGGACGGAGGCCTTCTCTTGTCTGTAGGTCTGCACCTAGGAGGTCCGGCTGGCTCCTGGGGGGAAGGTACTCGGCCTGCTGCTCCATTGGGTGAAGGAGGGGGCGCTGGGGGCCGCGCAGGTGCGGAGGAGGGCGCGTGGTGACCACATCCTTTTGATGGTGTCCCACCAGAAAGTGAATAACCCTTCACTCCGGATGTTAAGGCCCGACGACGGGCCGGGCGCCGTGGCCTGTCGCCGGTCCCGCGCCGCCCCTGGGGTCTCCGGTTCTGGGGAGGGCTCCCGTGGGAGCTCGACAGGTCCGGGTCGCCCACCTGGTCCTCGGGCTGAGTTGATTCCTCCTCAGTCAATGCCTCCTGCCGACGCCGCAGGCAGGCGGGGGGTTCTTCTCGCTGCTGTGTCAGACGTCGGTCCCCCAGCCGGCGTCCGGGTAGGAGAGTGCCTGACCGGCGACGGTTGTCGGACTGTCGTCGGTTCCCGGGATCTATGGTGTTTGGCCGATGTCAGGGAAGCCGATGTCGGGTCCGACGTCCTCTTCAGGGAGGTGGCAGGGAAACTGACCGGACGTCGGGGGCCGAGTGACGCTTGTGGTGATCCCCTGACTTAGACGAGGCCTTGGAGGAAGAAGAAGGCCTAGAGGTCTTAGCAGGCTGCAGGGAGGAAGAACCGCTGGCAGACTTGACCATGACCGGGGGAGGCTGAGAGCGGGCCCGAGACGGAGAGCGGTCGGACCTGGAGCTGCGGGAGTCCGAGGCCCTAGAAGGGGATCTAGGTCTCACCTTCTCCCTGTGCTTCTCATGGTGCCTGCGGGATTTTTCCGAAGATTCCCCCTTGGAGGAAGGTTCCATGGCCTTGAGCTTCTCTTCTAAAAGGTAAGCCTGGAGAGCCTTCTGTCGGCGGATCCGGGGTCCGCTGTTGAAGCCTCGCTAAAAGGAACAAGCCTGTTGTCGGGTCTGGGCCCAGGCACCGGACGAGGTCAATGTGGGTCTTTGAATGGAATCTGTTTCCCACAGGCGCATTTGACTAATGGCTCTCCACGGAGGTTGGGGAGGACATCAGACAGAGGAATAAATCTGGAGGAAGAGATTTGAAGAAATTCTCGTGAAGAAACGGTTGAACGAATTTCCTGATCGTCACACGGCAGATACTGACCGGCGGGTCGAGACATGCAAGTCAACGCGGAAAGAACTGGGATTCTAAGCGGACCGCCTCCCTTATGTACTACGCCTGACGTCGGGGGGACTGACGCCGGAGGCGGTCCCCGCTGAAGACTGCTAGCTAGAAGATTTTCGTGGGGTCCTGACGCCTGCCGGCTTCAGTCCTAATGGTGTAACCTGCTGCAAGAGCTGTACCTCGAAGAAGATCTGCTATTGCCTTCCTGGACTGGGAGCGACATTGAGTCTTGCTACTAGTGGCCAAGGGCCAATCCTGCTGGGAGTGATGGAGAAAGTGCTCCCACAGCAAAAGCAAGCAGTGTATGCCATTACAAGAAAGTAAAGGAGGGGACCTGCACCTCCAGTCATGCCTCATTCCAGCACAACAGTACCACATAGTAATAATGTGGAAATAACTACTTTTGTAAATTGTACCCATACAACTTTAAAAATCACAGTAAATATTTCAGAAACTTTTTAAAAAAAAATTTTAATGGATCCATTTCCTAATTGCGGTAATACACTCCAAGGTGTGGTATGTCTACATATATTGGCCTATATTCACAAATGTTACCTGCAGTGTTAACACTCATTTGCTATTACTAATCTGATTCAACAATTTTCTGTGTTATTTCATCTCACATGTTGCTGAATCCAGTCAGTAAAGCCAACGTAAAGGGGTGTTAACACTGGAGGTAATGTTTCTGAATACTGGCCATTATTAGGAAGACTTTCAACCTTTGACTAGTGCCCACAATGCAGCTGAGGCATGGCTATGTCAGTAGACATATCCGTTCTGTCATGTATCACTGCTTAAACATAGGCTGGTGCGCTGAACAGGGGTAGGTAAGCAAGAACAGTGACATGAATTAATGATTTGCACAGGCCATTCCTGGACCTATTTCTATGTTCCCTTTTCCAAGTTTTGTTTTTCTTGTACAGCATTTCAGTTTTTGCGTTGCTGATAATGTAAGAAGCAAATGGCCTACACATTCCGTTGTGTGTCTATATCCCGGCAAAGCATACAACATAAAATGTTTCTGCTCTGTATCAGTGATGATTCTATCAGGATTTTCCCTCATGCAGCATAAGCGAATTAATCACTGAAACCATTATAGTTTTACAGTATATTAGAGCATCAGCATTCTACCTTTCTGGTGCTTACAGCAGCCATATAACTCATGATTCATCAAGCACTGGACAGTTTGGGGGCTTTGCCAAAAGCCCAATAATTCCTACTAATTCCTGCAAGTTTAATGTTTAAATAGGAAAAATGCACACCCAAAACATGGTACTGTATGGTGAGTGTACACAGTACTTGTGTGAAAAAACTCCATTGGTTTACTGCATATCTCAAGCTAAAAATGTTGACTGCCGTGTGTGACTGTACAACCTGTACAATACATTGTACATGTAGTAAATCAAAACTAATTTCTAGCATTGACAAATAACTGCATTAACCTGAGGAAACGTGTTAGTGATTCTCTGGGGGAAATAACCAGTTGCTCGTTTCCTACATGTCTTCTCTTCAGTAAAAAGAAGAAATAGATCACCACAGTGTTGACCATATACTGGTGACAAATGTGTTTTTAAAGATACAACACAGAGTGGGGTATTACAAAATTGTCATTGCCTGTGGAATATTTACAACACCCATTTTACTACCCGCATCACAGTGCAGGAAATGCATTTTATTTATGAATTATGCCGTTGCAGGACTGGGTGGTATGCAGATTCATTCAGCTTCTTACCCAAGAAAAGAAATTGGTTCAACCATTTAATTTTATCCTACACATTTGTCACATAGCAGAACGAGGAATCGGTTTAATAGTTCTGTCAGTCACATCACACCGGGCCTTCAAAGGTTGAGATACAGTACCAAAAGTCTCAAGGAGGAAAGAAACTGGTACAGAAACTTGTACAGTAGCTCCGGAGTGGCTGACCAAATTCCTTCCTTTGCATCCTGCGTCATGTCAATTTCAATTGAGCTAGCCTGCTACTATTTTTGTCCATGCCTTGACAGAATTCAGAAGACTATTTTTCACTTAATTTACACTGGCTGACATTCCTATCCATAAAAGCTGCCCCTTGCTCCCGTCTTTCTGACGTCATTCCCTTCCACACAGTGACGGTGTTGGATCAGTTATAAAGGATCTTTACTATTACATTATGTAATCGGGGAGCCCAGTCAGCTGAAACTCCAGGCTCCATGTACAGATCTGGTTGTGGGGGATCGGACATCACTCGCTTGCCTCGAAAAGTCAATTCTGCATCGTCAGGATTTGAATGATCCCACTAGCTGCATGCAGCCCGAGGTAAAGGGCGAGGATCGGACAGAAAAGTACAGCCCAGATGACATTATATATTGCTGTTTTGGTTTGTTTGTGTGGTTTGAATTGTATGTTATGGGCAGAGAGTGTTTTATGCAGTGATATGTGTTCCTTTAGGTTACGAGTTGTCCTCGGTCGAATTTTTTAAGCAGCTGTCAAAAACGTTTTCGAGTATTTGCACTTGTGGCGCCTCCCAGCCAGCACTTGTGCCTGTAAGGAATGTAGACTTCGAGGGATGTGGTAATCCGCGATGATCTCTTCCCCCGAGTTGGAATAACCAGTGGAAAATTGTTAGAACTGGAATCATTTAAATTAAAAGAGGCTGTTTTCACATTTGGCGAAATGGCAATCGTACAGCAGGTGACCTGAGGATTGTAGGTACCAAAGCAGTTACGGCAATCTAACACATTGAAGGGTGGGCATTCTGGGCTGTGTCTGAACGGACTGAACAACTAATGACAAGTATCCTCCTACAGGATGTCGTCATAAATTGAAGCAGAGCTATGTTCGAGTTCATAACAATACGGCAGATGACCTGAAAAGTCGATGTGTTACTTATTGCAAGGGTGCTGTGCACGGTGGTGCTGAATCGGAGGTAAAGTAAAATAGTAAGCCAACTGAGGGTACCCGCTGCGAGCCCTTCACATCCCTGTCCACGAGTCTAATCTAGTAGTTAATTCGAATTGTTTGGGGCCAGCCGCCTCAAAATAAATTTCGAAGAAAAAAAAAAAAAAAAAAAAATGACTCCACAAGGAAAAAAAAAAGCCCACTGTGATATAGTGGAGTGCTGCAGTCCATAGGACAACATGGGCGGACTGCTTCTTGTGGGAGGGTCAGGCGGAGGAAAAATGGTTCCACGGACGGAAAACATGACGTAGGTCCTTTTCTGATGCAAAACATCTGCAGGCTCTGCCCACTGAAGACGTAAAAAGCTGTAGGCAAAAACCGCGCAAAACTGTGTCTGAGTTTCCGCAGAGACCCATGCGAACAGAGTCAACAGCGGGAAAGAATCGAGGAGGGAGTGGAGCTGCTCACACCTTTCTAGGGTGCGTGACATTAGTAGATGACATCAGCGTGGGCAGCCCCAGTTGTACTGCTGAACATCTTCTGTGTGGATCCTGCTTCACCAGCGGTGAAGTTCCATACGTGTGACCTGATGACAGATACCCCCGATGAAGATCCTATGTTACACGAATGAGCACAGCACTGTGGAAGCACACCGCATAGCGATCCGGTCACTTGCTTTCATGGTCCCTTTTCTCTATCCTAGCAATACGTCTGCAGGGCTCTGTCCATGTAGCCGTAAAAAGTAATAGGCAACTGGGGTTTTAATGCAAAGAAGTGTAAGACCATGCACATAGGGAAGATAAACCCTGAAGCTACCTATAAGTTGAGAGTGGAGTTGCTGGCAATCACAAGGGAAGAGAGGGAGTTGGGCATCATCATCACAGATAACCTGAAATCATCCAAATAGACCATTAAGCAGTAGGGAAGGCTAGAGGGATGTTTGGGTGTATTACTAGGGGTATCACAAGTTGTAAAAGGGAGGTAATAATCCCTCTTTACAAGACACTGGTTAGGTCCCATCTGGAGTACTGTGTGCAGTACTGGAGGCCGCACCTGCACAAGGACATTAACTAAAATGAAGGCAGTCCAGAGAAGGGCAACCAAAATGGTGCAGGGACTGCATCAGAAAACATGTGAGGACAGATTAATGGAGCTAAACATATATACCCTGGAGCAAAGGAGGAAGAAAGGTGATATAATCAAAATATTCAAACATCTTAAGGGAATTAACAAGGTGAAAGAATCTAACATGTTTCAATATAAGAAAACTAGCAGGACAAGAGGACACAGCATGAGATTAGAGGGAGGCCAATTAAGGTGTAATGTGAGGAAGAACAGGTTACTCACCTGTAACAGTAGTTCTAGGAGTGGTATATGTTGTTCATCCACACTCTTTGGCATGCCCCTTTCCCTTTAAATCTTGCCGGAAGTCTTCAAGCTGGCTCCTCCCACCCACCTGGGTGATATAACTCTCGGCCCCGTCCCATGACGCCAGATCTTAGAACGCGGGAAGCAAGGTTGTGCACCTTAAAGCCGGGGAGGTCGGGTGGGTGCATGTGGATGAACATATACCACTCCTAGAACTACTGTTACAGGTGAGTAACCTGTTCTGGGAGCGTGGATATGTTGTTCATCCACACTCTTTGGCAGACTCCTACCAGTTCTCCGGGAGGAGGGAGGCAAGGCGCACACCCCCTACTTAGGAAACAGAGATTGGAGAACCAAGGCCCCAAAACCAGCATCCCGGCGTGACTCAAGGCCGATGTGGTAGTGGGAAATAAAGGTGTTTGCTGACTTCCAGGTAGCAGCCTGACAGATTTCCTGGATAGGGATGACCCAGGAAGCAGCCACCAATGCAGCAGTATGGCGGGTAGAATGAGCTCTTAACCCTCTGGGAGGCTCCTTGCCCACCAACTCATAGCACAAACCTATGCATGATATACTCCATCTTGCAATGGTCCGTTTGGCTGCAGGTCTGCCAGAAGCGGCTTCAGCGTAGGTGACAAACAGCTGGCGAACCTCTCCACAAATTTCCACCATTCTTTCCTTATAATAGGAGAGAGCACGTCTCGGGTCCAGAGTATGGGGCCTGTACTCAGCATCTGAGGTGTAGGTGGGGTAGTATACCGGCAGAGTCAACACCTAATTAAGGTGAAACTCTGAGACCCCCTTCGGAAGGAATTTCGGGTGGGGGTGCAGGACAACTTTGTCCCTGTGAAAGACCTGATAAGGGGAGTCCACCGAAAGCTCCTGGAGCTCCCCTGTTCTCCAGGCTGATGTGATAGCCACCAGGAAGGCTGTCTTCCACGACAAGTGTCATAACTCACTTGTGCATGGGTTCGAATGGCTTGCCCATGAGCGTTGCCAAAACCAGCAAGAGATTCCACGGAGGTGGAGGTTCATGCACCGGAGAGGATATGTGATCCAGGCATTGGAAGAAGTGCCCGTCCACTGTCGCCTGTGCCAATGTCGACTGACCAGCCCTCACCCGGTAAGCAGAAATGGATGTCAGGTGCACCCTAAGGGTCGATGACCATAGACCCCCTTTGGAGAGAGAGACCAAAGGTAGTCTAAAATGTTAGCCACAGAGCAGGATAAGGGGTCCAGACCCTTACCCTGACACCAAATGGAAAACCTTTTCCATTTGAAGGCATAACATTTCCTGGTCGATTCCTTACGAGATGCCTCCACCATGGTGTAGACATCTTCGGAAAGACCCAAAGCCTGGAACTCCAGCCACTCAAGTACCAGACTGTGAGGTGCAGGGATTGAAGGTCCGGATGGAAGACCTTCCCCTGGTTCAGTGATATCAGGTCCGGGCATGTAAAAAGCCACTCCGGGGCCCTGCAGTTGAGGCTGAGGAGATCTGGATACCAGAACTGGCGCGGCCAGTCTGGGGCTACCAGAATCACCTTCGTCTTGTCCCTCCTCACCTTGAGTAACACCTTGTGGATCAAGGGAAAGGGAGGGAAGGCGTAGAGGAGGCCTGGGGTCCACAGCCTCGAAAAGGCATCCCCCTGCAGCGAGCCCTGCTGAGGGGGGTGGGCATGATACAGACTCAGCTTGGCGTTCTCCCTGGAGGCAAACAGGTCTACCACTGGTATGCCCCAACGGGAAAACAGACTGTAAGCTACCTCTGGATGGAGTGACCACTCATGGGATGTCTGGCCTATACGGCTGAGAGCATCCGCCAGCTGGTTCAAGACTCCCGCCACATGGATGGCTATGAGATCCACCTCCAACTGGCTGACAAGGGTCCAGATGTGGAGCGCCTCCTTGCATAGCAGACGGGAGTGCGTGCCGCCCTGTTTGTTGAGGTAGTACATGGTCGTGGTATTGTCCGTCTGGACTTAAACCACTTGAACCTGGAGCTGAGGAGCTAATGCTGACAGTGCCAGTCTGACTGCTCTGAGCTCCAACAGGTTGATGTGGCATCGGGACTCCTCGGGGGTCCAGAACCAGTGGGCCCTGTTGTCCCCCATGTGGGCTCCCCAGCCAATGAGAGAGGCATCGGTCGTGAGAACAACCGTCGGCTCGGGCGGAAAAACGGGATCCCCTCCTGCAACCGTTCTGGGGCAGTCCACCACTGGAGTGGGTCCCACATCTTCTAGGTTACAGTGATCAGCTGGTCGGAATGACCGTGGCACTGAGTCCACTGGGCGGCAAGCTCCCATTGAAGGGGACGCATGTGTCACCTGGCCCAACAGACCACTAAGGTGCACGCCACCATGTAACCCAGAAGGCGCAGAAAGTCCCGGGCAGGGCGCAAGAGCCCAACCAGAAATGACTGGGCAAAGGAGGAAAGAACCTCCGCCCTGTCCGCTGAAAGCTGAGCTCTGGCTTGACGAGAGTCGAGCTCTGCCCCGACGAAGCGCATCACCTGAGATGGCACGAGTTCCGACTTGGCCTCGTTGATCAGGAGACCAAGCTGAGAGCAGGTTCTGAGAGCCAGGTCCCTGGATCTCTCCACCTCCTGAAGGGAGGAACCCGCCAAGAGCCAGTCATCGAGATAAGGGCAAATTCAAACTCCTCGACGCCGAAGATGGGCTGCCACCAATGCAATGCATTTGGTGAAGACCAGAGAGGCCGATGACAGGCCGAACGGCATGGCTTGGAACTCGTACAGGATCCCTTCAACCCTGAAGTGGAGGAACCGCTGGTGGGACGGACGGATCGGGACGTGAGAAAAACGCATCTTGTAGATCCAGTGAACAAAGCCACGTTTCGCTCCAGGGATGGTATGATCTGGTTCAGAGTTACCATCCGGAAGGTGTGAGACCTGAGATACTGATTCAGGTCATGGAGATCTAGGATGAGGCGCCAACCCCTCGTCCGCTTGGGCACCAGGAAGTACCTGGATACGAAGCCTGGGTCTACAGGGGGATCCGGCACTGGAGCCACTGCCTCCTTGCGGAGGAGCTGAGCTAGGTCATCTCAAAGAGCCGACTGCGTGCGAGCTGAGATCCTTTCCTCCTGAGGGGCACGGGCTCGGCCGAGCGGGTACTGCTGGAATACCGGAGGCAGTACCTGCCCTACCACTTCTAAAACCCACCTGTTCGAAGTGATATCGGACCAGGTGGAAAGAAAGTGGCTGAGCAGACCCCCCACGGGAGGACACAGGGCAGGCATGACGGGTGTAGGGGTGGCAATCCCCAACCCGTCACTGAGCAGGCTTAGAGGAGGAGGAGGAAGCTCCTAGACCAGCGCCTCAGCCTCCTTTACGGGGCTGTTGAGGGCCCTGCTTGGGCCTAGGGCGCCAAGCATGAGCCTGCTTCTGCTGTTGGTGCTGCTGACCTCCTCGATAGGAGGGCTGCCTGACCGCAGGGGAGGACTGCCGAAAAGGCTTCCTTTTCCTCTTCTGCTGGTTCTTGCCCGAGGAACCCTTAGCAGAAGTGGCGTCCAAGGTGAAACTCGACTATTCGATACGCTGAAGGTGGCCTGCCACTCCTGGGCCAAACAAGTCAGTACCAAGGAAAGGCACATCAGCTAACTTGTGCTGGGTATCCGCCGGAAAGGAGGATAACCTCAGCCAGGCCCTGTGGCGGGTGGCCACTGTGGCTGCTAAAGAGCGGGCACAAGAATCCCAGATGTCCAGGGCCATCTGGAGCTGCTGTTTGGCAACCGTACGGCCGTGATCTGCATGTCCCCGGGAAGGTGAGGAAGTACTTCATCCAATGACCCTAGGAGGGCATGGGAGAAGTGTGCCATGATTACAGCCAAACCGGCCTGACAACGGCCCAAGGAAGAGGCTGCACAGACCTTACGGGCAGAGTGGTCCATGTTCTTGGACTCCTTGTCTGGAGGTCAGTCGGTGTCAGCCGAACTACCAGTACATTTGAAGACGGAAGCAGTCACCAGGCTCTCAGCAGAGAGATGTTCCGTGAATCCCAGCAGGGATCCTATAGGCACCGCGTACTTACAGGCCATACAGGCAGATGGTGCTGGGCAGGAAGCTGGACGCTGCCAAAGCTCAAGGGCCGGACCAGCAATGGCTTCCGCTATTGGAAAGGCCTCTGTCGGGGTATCCCCCCTCTCAAGGATATCCGTAAGGGTGCTCTGCCTTTTTGGATGGACTCAAGGCATCAGAAAATCGAGATAAGGTGGAGAATGCCCTGAAAGGAGGAGGACCTTCCTCCAAGGCCGACAAGAGTGACTCCTCATCAGCAGGATGGGAGTACAAACCGATGGTATCCGAATCCGAGGAGTCTGGGTACAGCGGTCTTCCGCCCATATCCCCTTCGATCCGCCGAGGACAATCTGGAGTGACCGTGATGGACAGATGTCGGGGAAGCCCGGTGCCTGGACGGTCCTCTTTAGAGGGAGCCCCACTGGGGGGCTGCTTAGGCGGTGGCTCCACCCTAATAGGTGGTGAGACCAGTATGGGCCTAGCCGGGATACAGACCGGCCCCCTGGGGTGGAAGAACCGAAGCCTTCGGTTCCAGAGGGGTCGCGTAGGCCCTTGAGGCGCAGGCCAAGTAATGACCGGGGCAGATGGTGTAGCCGGCTTCTGCCTGGCCAAAATCAGCTGTTGCCACTTGAGCTCCTCATAGTGTCAACGGAGTTTCCGTCGAAGCCTCTCTTCGTCCGAAGAGGAGGAGGATCTGAGTCGGCACTACTTTTTTGAATGCCGGTGGCCTTTCTTCAATTTTTCGGTCGAAGAAGACAAAGTCCTCGATCGAGACCGACGAGGGTTAGTTAGGGTCGATCGAAGCCGGGACTCGGGGAATCGAGGTTCCAGTTCGATTCCCTCAAAGACACCCACAGGAGGCATCTCGTGATTGGGGAAAGAGAGGATAGGTGTCCTCTCTAGAGAATTGTCGACCGGAGTTGGCGAAAGTGGCTTTACTGGCTCGAGAAAAATCTTGGCCGGTTCAGCCGATGCCTCGGTGTCCGCCTGGCCAGACGGAAGATCCATGAAACTGGTGGCCGAGGTAGCTATCTCGACCAAAGTTGACCCCGCCATTTCCTGGGACTCTGACCTCTCTCGGTCCCAGGAGCGTCTTCTGGAAGACGACTTTGGATCCTTGTCCCTCTTGCGAGGGCGGGAGGAGTGCGAGCCAGAGGGCGCCTCATCTCTGGTGGGGAGAGACTGGCACAACTCCCTAAAGGAACCCGAAAAGGCGGAGCCGAGGTTGAGAGGTACAAAAAAACTTCCGCTGGCCGAAGCCTGAGCAGCTTCTTCCTCGAAAGCCTTCATCTGCTCTAGCTGTTAGATCCCACGGCTGCGAAAACCGCCCACCTCGCCTCCTTCGATTTCACCAGCGGGTTCCTTTTCTCCGGTCTCCCCAGCTTAAGGCGCGCCATGCGGTCATCCAAAATGTTAGGATGGAAGGCTAAGCAAAAGGAGCAGGTGGTGGTGTCATGACAGACACCTAGGGAATACACACAGGTAAGGTGGGAATTGGTGGGTGACATTTTCTGGCCGCATGAACACCGGCAAAATCCGGGGAGCGACTTGTCCTCCATATCCGATGTGCTATTATCGGAATAGACAACTCGAACGAGTTTAAGGGATAAATGCGGTAAAAACTGACGTTGCGAAGCCAGGGCCTACGATGGCTAGAATTAGCATGAGGGAACCCGAATCTTCCAGTGGAAAGGAAGATCTGGCATCATGGGCGGGGCCGAGAGTTATACCACTCGGATGGGTGGGAGGAGCCAGCTTGAAGACTTCCGGCAAGATTTATAGGGAAAGGGACATGCCAAAGAGTGTAGATGAACAACATATCCACGCTCCTACAAGTTCTTTTTCACAGAAAGGGTGGTGGATGCATGAAACAGCCTACCTCAGAAGTGGCAGAAATTAATACAGTGCAGGGCTTCAAACAGGCATGGGATAGGCATAAGAGAGTAAAACAGAGGAGTATGAACAGATAGACCATTGAAAGAGTAAAGGCCTATGGCACATTCATAAGGTAGAAAAAATGGGCAGACTTAATGGGCCCTGCGGTCCTTATCTGCCGTCAATTTCTATGTTTCCATGTAGCAAACTATGTACAAGAAAAGGTTACTTACTGTAGTAAAGTACAGTTAAGTAAGAACTTACCGTAACAGTAGATCTTCGAGAACAGCTCTTGCAGCAGGTAACACCATTAGGACTGAAGCCGGCAGGCGGCAGGACGCAAGAATTCTTTTAGCTAGCTAATCTCAGCTGGGACCGCCTCGACGCCGGTCCCCGCCTCCGACGGCAGGCTGAGTATTATATGGGGGCGGTCCCGCCCAGATTCTAGTTCTCCGCCTGAGACTCCCGCCACAGGACGACATCAGAATGGGACCGAGGATCCACCCTCAGAAGATAAAAGGGCGTAAGCCCCTGATCGAGGCTCGGTAAGCTATGCCTCCTCCAAGGGGGAAGGTGGGCGGGAAGGTACCTGCTGCAAGAGCTGTTCTCGAAGATCTACTGTTACGGTAAGTTCTTACGTAACTGTACTATCTTACTTCGAGATACAGCTCTTGCAGCAGGTAACACCATTAGGACTGATTTCCAAGCAACAACGCTGGTAGGCATTCTGGGAGGAGGAAACTGATAAAATCCATCCAAGTCCTGACTCTAGGACAGGAGACCTCTGTAGCACAGCCAGGCGAACCGGCTCTTAGCCTTGAAGCAATGTCCAGGCTGTAATGCCTGGATAAAAGTATGCACAGAGCTCCAAGTGGCTGCAGCACAAATGGCAGAGGAGGAGCGCTAGATGCTGCAAAGGAGGTAGCCACCCTAGTGGAATGGCCCCGGACTATACCTGGGAGGGGCTGCAAGCATCATAGCAGAATGAAATACACTGGACAAGCCAGCGAGAAAGGACTGCCGATACTGGTTGGCCCATCATCCCTCTCAGCGAAGAAAAAGAGTTGCTCCGACTTGATGCTGTTTAGTCCTGTTCAGGTAATACCTAAGACAGCGTGAACATCCAGGGGTGGGAGCAGCGCTTCTCCTCTATTAGCATATTTAGGGAAATACAGGCAGGTCAATGTCCTGATTGAGAGTGAGTGCAGAGACCACCTTAGGCAAGAACTTAGATTAGGTCCTCAGGGACACTCTGTCCTGGTGGAAAATCAAATAAGGTTCCTTAGACATGAGAGCGTGAAGCTCAGAAATTCTCCTTGCTGACGTAACAGCAACTAAAATTTTCCATGACAGGAAACGCAGCTAGCAATCCATGGCAGGTTAAAAGGGGGAAGCGCGAGTTGTTCCAGGACAAAGAGTAATCCATGGAGGAACAGGGTCCTTGATGGGTGGCCTGGGTGTAACACCCCTCTCAGAAAGTCTCGAGAAGCGCAAGTTGCGCCACTGTGCGCTGTCCCACCGGGAAGTGGTAAGCAGAAATGGCGCAGAGGTGCACCTTAATAGAGGAGTAGGCGAGACCCGAATGGAAAAGGGAGAGCAGGTAATCTAGTACCGCTTTCATCGGGCAACCTAAAGGGGGAAAGGCCGCTGCGTTGCGACCACAAGACCACAAGCCATTTTATGACGATACTCATCATGCGTGCCGACTTTCTGGCAGCAGAAAGAACTACGCCACCTCTTGCGAGGACTCCGTGGTCGCAAAATGGATATGTCTCTAGGAGCCAAGCATGCAGGTTCAGTGAGCGTAAGTCCGGGTGAACTAGAGAACCTTCCTCCTGAGACAAGAGGTGGGAGCTGAAAAGGCAGCGGAATTGGAGGTTCCTGGGACAGCTGCGTTAGCAAGGAGACCAGATCTGTCTGGCCAGAATGGAGCTACCAGGATCAATGTTGCATGCTCCCTACGTGGTTTGAGAAGAACTCTCTGGATCAACGGGAAGGAGGGGAAGCATAGGGAATCTGTCCGCCCAAGAGAGGACAACGGCGTCTACGCCAGAAAACACCAGGCCCTGGATCTAGCGAGCAAAATTGGACAGTTTGTGTTGGATGGGGGAAGAATAAGTCCAGTTCCGAGTGCCCCATCGAAGAAACAGATCCTCACGACCCCTTGAAAGTTCCCACGTGGACTCTGGCTTGGGAGGCGACTCAGGCCGTCTTGCGATTGTGTTGTCCACTCTGGGAACGTGAACTGCAATCAGGTTCGCACTGAGGTAGACTACCCAATCCCACACTCATGGCTTCCTGCAAAGGGGTAAGAGGTGCGCCTCCTTGCTTGTTGAAGGTAATAGATCACCGCCGTGTTGTCTGTCTGAAGCAAAAGAGTGCACGGCGGGATTTCTGACTGAAAGGCCTGCAGGGCGTAGAGGACCGCCCTCATCTCCAGCACGTTGATGTGGAGGTGGGCTTCTAGAGGGGTCCATGTTCCCTGGGACCTCACCCCGTTCAGGTGCGCTCCCCACCCTAGCCCCGAGGCGTCTGTGTAGAGGATTAACTCTGGGAATGGCGCTATAAAAGGAACACC
Organism: Neoceratodus forsteri; assembly: GCA_016271365.2. NCBI lineage: Eukaryota > Metazoa > Chordata > Ceratodontiformes > Ceratodontidae > Neoceratodus > Neoceratodus forsteri. The sequence continues at coordinate 910,245,967 of CM057452.1, read as the reverse complement.
TGCAGAAAGTGCCCCTGGGTCTAGCCACCATTGCCAGTCTCGAATCACGGCCTTCGTGATTCTGACCAGATGTTGCATGTGGTCCTGCCTTTGGTCCCACTGCACCCTGAGTATCCACTGAGTTTCCCGCATGTGAAGCCTTGCCAAAGGGATGGTCGGAATGGCCGCAGCCATGTGTCCGAGTAGATGAAGGACCAGCCTGGCAGGGACAGTCTTTTTCGTTGAGAGATCCCTGATGAGGGATCTGATGCGTTCCGCTCTGACGTCTGGGAGAAAAGCTTTCCCCTGAACGGTGTCCAGAACTGCGCCTATGAACTGCAGCTTCTGAGACGGTACGAGGAGAGACTTCTCGTAGTTGATTATAATGCCCAGAGACTGGAACAAGTCCTCAGTGCTCTGAATAGCCAGCAACAACGCCTCTCTGGAAGCGGCCATGAGAAGCCAATCGTCCAGAATGCGGGGAACACATAGTGGCCCTGTCTCCTAGGGCGCTGCCACGACTGCCATGCATTTGGTAAAGACCCTGGGCGTGACGATCCGAAAGGAGAGGCCCGAACTGAAAATGGTAGCCGAGGAACTCGAAGCGCAGGAACCTCCTGTGCGCTCGAGCCACAGGGATGTGCATGTAGGCGTCCTGCATGTCTAGAGATGCCAAAAAGGCGTCCTGCTTCAGCATGGGGATGAGGCCCGGAAAAGTCACCATGTGAAATCGTTTGTAGTCGACCGACATATTTAGGTCGCTGAGGTCTGAGATTGGACGGAGGTCCCCTGTCTTTTTGGGAACCAGAAAGAAGTGGGAATAGTATCTGGAATCTATCTGGTTCTCTGGAACATACTCCACCGCTCCCTTCTGCAGGAGCGCGAGTATTTCTTGCCTGATAAGCAGTTTGTGCTGACCCGAGTAACGGGAGAGCAGAGGAGGCCTCGAGGGTGGCTTGTCTGCGAATTCTATAAAGTGGCCTTTTTTGACCAACTGAAGAACCCACCTGTCATTGGTTATAGCCTGCCATCCTGGCAGGTAATTCGAAATACGACCCCCGACCTTGATGTCCCGTTGATCCTGAGGGGCGGGGGCCGGGAAGGAGTCAGGCTGTGGTGGTGGAGGGAGCCGCGGGCTGAGCCAGCTTAGCTGGGCGCTGACTTCTGCCCGCAGGCTGTCTTCTCTGGGCTCTACGGAAACTGGAGCCCCTCTGTTGTGGACCGGTGTGGGACTGTTGTCTCTGTGTCCGTCCATGAAAACGGCTTTGGTTCCTACGAAAGGAACTAAGCTTAGGTCGGTACATTGCCTGGACCGACCTCACCGTCTTCCCGGCCTCTTGGAGCTTGGTGAGAACCTTCACAGCGGGTGCACCAAAGAGAACTTCTCCTTCGAAAGAGGCGTCCATGATATTCTTCTGGACGTCCGGGGTAAATCCGGAGACACGAAGCCATGAGTATCTCCGGAGGCATACGCCTGAAGCTGCCGCTCTGGCTGAGGAGTCCGCGGAGTCATACGCGGCTCGCAGTACCTGGGTTCCCACGTCCGAACCTGTACGGAGGAGTTGCAACATTTCCTCCTTCTGCTCACCTTCTGGCAATTTCTCCGCCAGATCCAGTCCCTGTTCCCACAAGGAATTTTGGAACTGCACCATGTGGGTCCGTGATTCAGGGATCTGAGTAGGCGCTTGGTAAGCGGAAAGCGTCTGGTCTTGCGCCTACCCATAGCGTCCAGCTGTTTGGACTCTGGGTCCGGTGGCAGGGTGCTCAGATGTTGCGGTCTCTGGGACCGGTCATGAGAGGCTGTTATGACCAGTGAGTCGGCCAGAGGATGTTGAGCCAAGTACTGGTCCTCCTTAGGAGCCTTGTACAGGCGGTCAGCTTTCTTCGGCACCGAGGGAGCGGTGTGGGCGCTTCCACGCTGCCTTGGTGACGCCCACAAAGTGTCCACCAAGGTGGTACCACCACAGGCTTGGGATCCTTCTGCAAGATACCTAGCAAGGCGTAATTGCTCGGGTCTAACTCTTCGCATCCCAGCCCATGTTCTCTTGGATATGTCTCATGATTTCCGAGAGCGATGGGTAGTCGGAGGAGACCTAGGAAGCTCACGTGGGTCCGGAGACGGGATTGGAAGGGGAGAGAGAGATCTGGATCCTGACGAGGACTCCGATCTTGTATCCTCCGTCGAAGGCGAACGTCGGCGTCTTCTGGGTCTCTTAGGACTGGGTGACCCTGAAGAAGATCTAGACGGAGGTCTCCTTTTATCTGGTCTTCCCCTTGGAGGGTCCGTAGGCTCCTGGGGAAGAGGTACACGGCCTGCCGCCCCGGATGGAGAAGGGGGCGCAGGGGCCGGAGGGGGCGCAGGTGGCGGAGGAGGAGGAGGTAAAGGAGGTGGTGTGGGAACCACATCCTTTTTAATGGTATCCCACCAGTAGGAAAACAGCTCCTTCACCTCAGAGAAAGAAAGGCCCGACGACGGACCAGGCGCCGGTGGCCAGTCGTCGGGTTCCGGCGTTGGCATTTCAGGGGCCTCAGGTTGCGGGGAGGGTTCCCTTGGAGGCTCGGCAGGGCCGGGTTCGCCCGTCTGGTCCTCGAGCTGTGTCAGTTCCTCCTCCGTGATAGTCTCCTGACCAACGTCGGTAGGAGGCGTCGGGGTCCTCTTCTCAACTCACACGGACGTCGGCCCTCCTGCCGACGACCGAGAGGGCGAAGGCCTGACCGGCGACGGGCATCTGGTCGGCAGCTCCTGGGACCTGTGATGAGAGGCCGACGTCGGGTCCGACGGTCTCTTGAGCGAGGTAAGCTCCTTGGTCTTCCGCTGGGAGGAGGAGGCAAGGAGGCAGACCTGACATCGGGTTCGGAATGGCGGGAACCCGACTTGCGGTGATGATGATGGTCCCCAGACCTAGCCAGGGCTTTGGAAGAAGAGGACGAAGAGGGCCTGGAGGTCCTGGCCTGTGAGGAGGAAGAGGAGCCCGAAGGTTTCTTCACCGCGGCGGAGGGAGGCTGAGAGCGGGCCCGGGTTGGCGAACGGTCGGACCGAGAGCCGGAACTACGGGAGTCAGAGGCCCTAGACAGGGACCTGGATGGAGCTTTCTCCCTATGTTTCTCAGAATGCTTCTGGGCTTTCTCAGCAGAACTCCCCTTGGAGGTGTCCATGGCCTTAACCTTCTCCTCGAGCAGGAACGCCTGCAGAGCCTTCTGGCGGTAGAGCCGGGTCCGGCTGTTAAACCCTTGGCAGAAAGTGCAGGACCGGGTGTCGTGGTCTGGGCCTAAGCACTGGACGCAGGCCGAATGCGGATCCTTGAACGGGATTTGCTTCCGACAGGCGCACTTCGAGGGATGGTCTTCAACGGAGGCTGGAGAGGACATCAGACAGCAACATTGCAGAAAAAAAGAACCGTTTCCCAAAGGAAGAACTTGACCACGCGTTGCGCGCTAGAAACGATCCGAAGGGTCGAGACATGCAAGTCGACGGCAGGAAAAGAACTGGGGAATCTGGCGGGACCGCCTCCTTATGTACTACGCCTGACGTCGGAGGCGGGACCGACGTTGGGGGCGGTCCCAGCTGAAGTTAGCTAGCTAGAAGAATTCCGTGGGGTCCTGCCGCCTGCCGGCTTCAGTCCTAATGGTGTTACCTGCTGCAAGAGCTGTATCTCGAAGTAAGATGTGCAGTTCTTCTAAGGGGATGAAAAGTACAGTTACAAAAGAATTTAACGTAACAGCAGATCTTCGATAGAAGCTCTTGTAGCTGGTAATACCATTAGTACTAAGACCACCAGGTGTTAGGACCCTACAGAAAAATCTTCTAGATAGCAGTCTTTGGCGGGGACAACCCCTGATGTTGGCTCCACCCCATCAGATGTGGTATAAAGGGGATGGTCCTCCAGTTCTCCCGCTGGAGACCCAGCTGAAAAACAGATGGAGAACCAAGGAGGATCTCCCATCCCCAAAGAGAAAATAATAAAATCTGACCTCGGGGGCAGGTGGATGGGAAAGCCACCTGCTGCAAAAACCTGCTCTCCTCCTGGAAGCAATGTCGAGACTGTAGTATCTAACAAAAGTGTGCACTGAACTCCAAGTAGCGGCCACACAGAGGTCTGCTGAAGAAACATTCCTAAGGGAAGCGAAGGACATCGCTATCCCTCTGGTGGAATGACCCTTAACTGGTCCCGGTAAGGGCTTGTTGTGCTGCTGGTAGCAGAAAGTAATGCAATGCACTAACCACTTAGTGTTTGCTTTGTCACGGGTGCCTCAGCCTTTCTGTGGACAAAGGAGACAAACTGCTATATCTTCCCTTGTCAATCTTCACCATTCATTACTTCCTGGGTGTAAGCCGGAGGCGCACACCCGTCACGGGAGCTTTATTTATTTATTTTTTTTAAAAAGTTGCCTAAGGCCCGCCCTCGAGGCGGCGTCATGCGTCATCTTGGCGAGGCGGCGTTATAGCGACCGACTCCTCCTCCAGCTCGGTTCTGTTTCTCCCGCCGTCGAGGAGCACCTGTTCGCGGTAGCTAACGAAGAGTGCGTATCCGACTCCTTTTTCTACACTCTGGCTTCTCTGGTAAGACTGTTCCTTTTTCTTTCCTTTATGCGAGCGGTGTATTTCGACTGTGTTTAATCTTGTTTATTTACATTATGTCCGGAACACAGGCGGCGTTCTTCTCAAAACGGGCCGTGCCCTATCGTCAGTGTGCTCCTCGGCGGCATTTCTCCGTCTCGGACCGGCATAGCGTCTGTCTTAGTTGCCTGGGACCCAACCATAATATGGATTCATGCGGCGCTTGTTCTCGATGGACCGTCGGCGTCCTCGAAGTCATGGCCACAAGCTCGGCAAGGCCCCGCCCGACTACTGGGGCGGCGTCGCTTCAGTGAATCTCGGGCGAGATCCTTGAGGCCTTTCCCCGGGTTCCCTCCGGGCCTACTATGATCGAGGAGGAGGGTCTCCTCTTCCCTTCTTGCCGAGGCCCTTCCAGCGGTGTTGAGGGCGTCGTAGCCCCTCCCGGGCGCAAAGCGCTGACACCGCCTCGGCAGTCCCTCTTGGTGCAGGCTCCCCGTGTCGAGGCCTTGGCTGGGCCCGGCTCGGGTGGACCCTCGGCGTCGCCTCGCGAGCGATTTTGAGATCCGGCACGTTGGCGGTGCCGGTGATGGCGGCGTTCAGCGCCGTTCCAGATCCAGCGCGCTTTCGCGGTGCCGGTGATCAATGGCGCCGCTTTGGATCCGGCGCGTTCGCGGTGCGGTGATCAAAGCGGCGCCGTTGGCGGTGCCGTTTTGGCCTCGCGCGTTCGCGGTGCCGACGAGCCTAGCGGCGCCGCCCGGCGGTGCTGCCGCCTCCCGACACCGCGGCGGCACGCCCCTCCTCCCGGGCGGTGCGGGTCTGCGGAGCCGCTGGGGGTGTGGGGTTGGGCCTTCTGTGCTGCGGCGTGCTGGGGGCGGCGGCGTCGCACTCGGTACAGGGCCGCGGGCCTCGGGGACCTAAAGTGGCCAGCTCGAGGTCCTGCTGGTCTCGTCCTCCTCGGAGGACGATGACTCAGATTGGACCCATCCTGGCATCCCATTCTTCCGAATCTGGGTCCTCGGTGGCTAGGGTACCAAGGAGTGAGCCCCTCCTCTGTCCCCTTGTCGTCTCCTGGGGTTCCTCGGCTGGGGTGCCGAGGTCCCGGGGGCAGGCGTGGGGGTGACGGAGGGCTCCCCTCTGGAGGTCGGTGACAGCTACCCCGGGTGCTGTTACCTCCTCTGGGGTTAGGGGCGTTGCAGTCGGGAGGAGGGCCTCTCGAATCCGAGGGTTGAGGGGCAGGCGTCCTGCTGCTCGGTCTTCTTTGGCCACCTCAGGGGTGGCCAGGAGCCTAGCGCAGAGCCCGCCCCTCCCCAGGGGTTCTAGGGTGTCCTCTGGCGGGTTGTGCGGACTGCCCTTCTGGATCCATGCAGTCAGGCGTCGTACAGGGAGTTTCTCCCCAGGGCTCTTCAGGTTCCGCTTCCCCAGAGTTCCGTTCTGCGGCCTGGTTTGATATCCGGGATCCCTCCTACTAGAGCTCCCTTCCCAGTTCAGAGCCCTACAGAAGCAGTTGCCTCTCGGAGGTGCCCTCTCCCATCTCTCTGCCTTCCTACCCCCAAACCCAGGCCATGTCGGTCCCTCTGGTCCGTTATCCTGGGAGCAGTTCAGGGTTCTGCAGCTTCCCCTCATATGTGAGTTACATGCATGGCGGGTCTTCGACTCTCCCCACCGCCCAGGAATCCTCTGGACATTCCAGTTCCCCATCATCCTCGTCTCTCCCTCCTCTGAGAGAGAGACCCCCTACTCATCTGTCCTCCGATGCTGATTTCACAGAATATCAGCGTTTCCTCTCCGAGGATGGTGAGGATCTTGGATTTCCTACGTTCGGAGAGACAATACCGAGCGGGTGACAGCGTAATTCAGTGCCCAGCATCTGGTGGTACCTTCGGCCTATCCCTTCCAGGAAGCGTCTATCCGGTCCTGGCAGTTCCTGCGTTTCTTCCCCAGCCCGGCGGACTGCCAGCGTGAGGTATTTGCCCCTCTGAGTCTCTAGGTTCCCTTCCCAACCCGTCCTCAGGTTTGGTATACCTGGATACTCCTTCTGGGGCCCGTTGCCTGGCGCCACGACCACCACGGATTCGGACTCTCTCCAGTTCAAGCCGTTGAGGCGAAGAGTGTTCTTCTTCGGCGTGCAGTGCATGTATTGCATCACATCAGGCTCCTGCGCTGCCTACAACTGGCATCTGTGGTCGATGATGTCCCAGCTGCTGGCATCTATGCCTGACACAGACAAACCAGACAACCGTTGCCCTCTCAGCGGTAGGCCTGGAGCTGGCAAGACACCAAACAGGGCATCTTATGGCGCCAATGAGGTGGCTTCCAGGCTTGCGAGGACAGCGATCTGCATCAGGCGGACGGCATAGCCCGTCTCTCAGGTTGTCACCCCTGGCCCGGCGTAGGGTGATGCGCTCCGCCTTCCGGGGGACCCGTCTTTTCTCATCCAGAGCTAGGAGACTTTTACAGGGGCTCCCTCCGTCTCCTCGTCCTCGGGAGGCACCTCCTAGCTCTTCTCCCACTTAGGCTTTCTGAATAAGCCAGGGTCTTCTCCTTCTGTTTCTCACCAGCAGAAGGCTGGGGGTCTTGTTCCCTCAGGGTATGGCCTCTTCCCCCTCCTGGGGAAGAGGAGGCCTAGTACTCACCCAGGAGTAATGAATGGTGAAGATTGACAAGGAAGATAGGAAAATTACGTGACCTACCGTAATTCTTGATCTTCTCTTGTATCTTCACCGACCGATTACTCACCCACCACCATCCCCTCAGTGGCCTCTTCCTGTGGCTTCTCCTCCCGTCTCCTTCCTCTCTCTGCATTATATAAAATATAGGAAAATTGCTTTCATTTCCAAAAAAAAATCTTCTGGGGGTTTAAAATCCAGAAAAATTATTTACTCTAAGATTCATGGGCCATCTCGCGGATTGCATTGGCGATCAGACTGCACAACTATCTCTTGCTATTCTTATGGCAAGATACCTCTGAGGTTGTTTGGCCTGGCTCAGGCTATTCAGTTTTGATCCTGCAATCCCGTGTTCAGGTATTGCCCTGAAATCTAATCCCCCCCCTCTATTCTTGCCTTGCAGAGCAGAGGAACGAGTACGTCTGTTCCTTTCTCTTCTAAAAAAAAAAAAAAATGCTGAGGGAACTCTCTCCAACTGCTATAGGCATCTTGGTATCTGGGTCATGCATCTAGTTAAAAAAAAAAAAAAAAAAATTTTTTCTATCTGTAAAAAAAAAAAAAAAAAGGAATAGGAGAAATCAAACAAGAAGGCAAATGAGAAGGTAGGCTATCCTTCTCGCTGTTTTGCTAAGTGGTTTCTCCCTTTAAGTGTCCTCCTGGACAATTTTTACAGTAGAGCTCTGCTGACCATATCCAATCTTAGCCAGCCCTAAGCCTTGGCCCGTTAGCCAGTCAGTCTGAGTCCCTTCTATCTTGGGACGCTTCAGAAGACTTACATTTCCATTTCTAAACCCTGAGCAGCGCTCTCATGCTGCTGAGGTTTATTCTTCCCTCCTCGGCTGTCCTCCAGTTAAAGGCTTCCAGCGGCCAGGAGCCGAGGTGGGTGTCAAGAACAATGGCATGTTGAAGATGAGGACTATGCCCTCCTGAGTCTGTGTCTAGCGGGTTCGGTGAACCTTCTCTTCAGGCTCTATGTCCGAGATTCTGCTTCCCTTTAGTCGAAGCCTTCAGCTACAAGCTAACTATGCTCGTTGCTGATTCTGGTCCCTTCAACATCCCATCTCTCTTCTCTTTTCTTCTTCTTCTTCTATTTCTCATTTTCTTACTCATCTCTCCTCCTAGAGTCGCTCACGTAAGGAGGCCCTGCACTCCTAGGCTAGGGATGTTCTTATCTCCTCTGTCCTTCCTCCATCGGCTTATTCCTTTTCAGTTCATTCTTCCTTGCTTTGCTATCCCTCGGCTATCTTGCCTCGCTATCTATATTTTCTGCTTTCATTTTGCCTCTCGGCTCCAGAACTGAATTGGAGGAGAGACCATGCTAACTGCCGCCTCGCCACATGACGCATGACGCCGCCTTGAGGGCGGGCCGTTAGGGCAACTTTAAAAAAAAAAAAAGCCTCGCTGACGGGTGCGCGCCTCCGGCTTACACCCAGGAAGTAATGAATGGTGAAGATACAAGAGAAGATCAAGAATTACGGTAGGTACGTAATTTTCCTGTCTTTCTGGCGGAACTAGTCCTTGCTGGATAGTAACGTAGGATACTATGTACATCCAGAGAGTGCAACAATGCCTTCCCCTGTTTGAGTACTCTGGGTAATAAACTGGTAGATGTCCTGGTTCAACGTAAACTCAGACACAACTTTCGATAAAAACTTAGGGTTTGTATGTAGGGCTACCCTGTCGCTGTGAAAAGTAAGATAAGGCTCTTTACACATCAGAGCCTGCAGCTCTGAAATCTTCAGCGCTGAGGCAATGGCAACTAAAAATAATGCCTTCCAAGACAGAAGGCATAGTTCGTAACTGTGGCTGGGTCAAAGGGAGGCAAGGTGAGCTTTTCCAAAACAAACAGGAGGTCCCAATGCGGCACTGGGTCTCTCCTAGGAGGTTTAATATGCAAGGTACCTCTTAGAAAGATCTTGCAGATGTCCAAATGTGCCAGAGTCTTCCCTGTTATTGGTGCATGGTAAGCTGACACACAGCAGAGATGCACCTTAATGGAAGAGTAGCCGAGGCCCTAGTCCAATAGGTGGAGAAGATACACCAGCATAGGTTCCACCGGACAATTGAGGGGATCCAGAGAATGGGGGAGCGCTCACAAGAAGAAACGCTTCCATTTCATGGCATATGTCATCCTGGTAGAGGGTTTTCTTGCTGACACAGGCACGTCTGCCACTCTGAAGGATACTCCAAATCTATCCCTAGCTAAGTCCGCAGGAGCCAAGCATGCAGATGCAGGGACCGGAGGTCTGGATGGCACAACATCCCTTGCTCTTGGCAGAGCAAGTGAGTGGAGAGGGGAAATGGAATCGGCGGTTCAGATGCCAGTTGTTGCAACAGCAGGAACCAAATCTGTCGAGGCCAGAAGGGTGCTGCTACCAGTATCATCTGGGCCCCTTCTGCCTGCAACTTGAGCAGGATCCTCTGAAGAAGAGGGAAGGCATACAGAATCCTCCCTCTCCAAGAGAGGGACAATGCATCTCGCCAAAAAACACCAGGCTCTGGATCTAGCAAGCAGAAATTAGGCAGTCTGGCATTGTGTGGGGATGCAAAGAGGTCTAGTACTGCCCGACCCCACCTTTCCAAGAGGTCGTCTATGACCTCTTGCTGTAGTTCCCACTCGTGGTTCTGAGACAGAGAAAGACTTAGACTGTCTGCGAGGATGTTGTGAATCCCTGGAACATGGACTGCCGTGTGATCTACTGTCCAAGTCTATACCCTCATTGCCTCTCTGCATAGGGCATAAGAGTGTGTACCCCCATGCTTCTTGAGATGGAAGACTACTGGGGTGTTGTCTGACTGGACCAAGGAAGGAGTACCCCTTGGAAGGCCTGAAGGGTGTAGAGTACGGCTCTCATCTCCAAAATGTTTATGTGGAGAGACCACTCCGTGTAGTTCCAGGAACCCCTTATCTGATGAGAAGCAAGATGTGCTCCCCATCCCAGTGCCAAGGAGTCCATAGTAAGTATCTGCTGTGGGCTGGGTCACTGGAAAGGAACCCCTATGCTCAAATGGGCTGGGGTGACCCAACAAGTCAGGGACTGACGTACAGTGCCAGAGATCCGAATGGGCTGCTCTAGCTCATCCGTGCCTTGGTCCCACTGAACCCTAAAGTGCTACTGCAGGATTCTCATGTTCAACTGTGTGATGGAAACTCTGGCGATGGCTGCAGCCATATGACCGAGAAGCTGCAAAACCATCCCTGCTGTGACCAAGTCAGAGTCCTTCACTCTGTGAGCAACCTCTCTTAGCCTGTGCGTCTGGTCTGTGGGCAGGAAGGCTTTCCCTTGGATTGTGTCTGGGATTGCTCCTATAGCCTTTGAACAGGCCATGGGTGTGACTTGGGCAAGTTTAGGGTAATGCCCAGAGCCTGGAATAGACTGAATATCTTCTCCAAGGTCCTGTTTAATTGGTCTTCTGCTGCAGCTGCAAGAAGCCAATCGTCCAGGTGGGGTAGACAAAGTAACTCCCTCTCCTGAGGACCACCACGACTACTGCCAGGCACTTGGTAAAGACCCTTGGTGCTGATGACAGACCAAATGGCAGCACCCCGAACTGGTAGTGCCCACCATGGAAGGTAAAGCGAAGGTACTTCCTGTGGGATGGCAGGATCTTGATATGCATGTACACGTCCTGCATGTCCAGGAAGCAAAGCCAGTCTCCTTGATGGAGCATGGGCAACGGGCTTGCCAAGGTCACCATTCTGAACCATTTGTATTCGATGAAATTGTTCGACTGGCTCAGATCCAGAATGGGACAGAGGTCTCCCCGTCTTCTTTGGGACAAAGATGAAGTGGGAGTAGAAACCCTTTCCTCTGAGCGAGGGGGACCTACTGGACGGCTCTCTTATCTAACAAGGCCTGAATTTCTGCCCGCAGAAGAAGTGCATGGGAGGGTGAGCAGTGGGAGGGGACTGGTGGATTGTCCAGTGGGATCTGAGTAAACTTTAGGGAGTATCCTCTCTCCACTATCTGGAGGACCCATTGGTCCAATGTGATATTGGACCATCCGGATAGGTAAAGGGAGAATCTCCCTCTTCCCACTGAGCCTCCGCTGTTTTTTTTGGGTGGGTAGAGTCATGCCGTATGGAGGGGTGGCAGGGGAGGTCTGGGTGCTTTGGGATCTTTGTGACCCTGGGCGCCTGAAGAAATGTGGGGGGCTCGGCTTCTGAAGCCTCCCTTGTGCTGTGGCTGTCTTCCCTACTGTCCTTTTTTTTCCGAAAAGGATGGTGTCCGGTAGCCTGCGGTTCTGATCTATACATTTGGTGGACTTCAGACACTGCTTTACCAGAGTCCTGCAGATCAGTTATAAGCTTCTCGGTTTCCTGACCAAAAAGGACTGGCTCTTGAAAGGGAGCATCCAGAATGGCGTCCTGCAGGTCTTGGCGGAAACCTGAAACCTGTAGCCAAACATGCCTCCTCATGCAGAGGCCTGTCACAGCTTCCCTAGCTGCAGTGTCTGCCGAATCATACGAGCTCCTTAGCACATGTTCATCTACATCCATCCCTGACTGGATGACTGCCAGGAGCTCTTCCTTCCCCTCAGAGTCTGGCTGGCCATTAGCCAGATCCACTGCTTTTGCCCTGAGTGACTTTTGACAGGTCACCACGCAAGCCAGAAAAGTTCAATGACCTGACTGTGCAGGTGGCCGAGGAATACATTTTGCAGCCAATCTGATCCAACTTTTTGGACTCTGGGTCTGGAAACTGGGTACTCATATGCATGAGTTGCTGTGCCCTACCCTGTGCTACTGTTAGCACCATGGAATCAGCTTTAGGGTGCTCATCTAGGAAAGGCTCCTCTTTAGGTGTCTTGTAGAACCTGTCTGCCTTTCTTGGTACTGCAGTTGTAGTAGCCGGGTGTTTCCAGGTAAATCTGGTGTTGTCCTGAAAAGGTTCAACTAACGGGGGAATGACCAATGACTTAGGGTCAGTAGCCCCCAAGAATTTAGCCAAATGACGGCTCTCAGGATCCACCTCTTATGTGTCCCATTGGTATAGAGCCTGGGTATGTTGCATTATGTCCAAGAAGGATGGGTTGTCCGGTGATTACCTTGGAGAGTTCCTTGGGTCCAGAGAAGGGATAGGTAACTTGACCTCTTGAGGAGTAATCAGACAAGGTGGACTCTCCAGAGTCTTCTCGTAAGGTCGGAGGCGGACGTCCGATGTCGGATGGGATGGATGGGGGTGCTTTTCCTACCACTCGGACCAAGTGTCCACTTATCCTCCTCTTCTGGTGGCCGATGCTCCTTCGGCGGAGGAGGTGACCCAAGGGACAGGTCTCTGAGTGTTGGGAGTAGATCCCCTTTGATGTGTTCCACCACGCAGTAAACAGCACCCCCACCTCAGCTAAAGGGACAATCAGGGGTGGAGGCATAGGGTTTGAGGGGACAGGCATCAGACACTGTGGGCTTTCAGGGGCTGGCGTCCAGTCCCGAGGTACCTCTTCTATGGGTGCCCTGGTGTCAGGTCTGGTTAGGACTCTTCCCATGCAACTGAGCCCCTTTGTGGTCTGGTGTCAAGCTCCTTAGGAGGAGGCAGTTGGGCGTCCTCAGTCCTAGGAGTTTTATCCTTCGCCTTGGTCGCCGGGGGACGATGTCTGATCTTCTGGGACCAATGTCCGTTCCTTGGCTGGAGGCACTTGCTCCTTATCCAACACGGAATCGGAGGGGCCGGTAGTATGCCTACTATCGGAGGGCTGACATCTCCCCATGTTCTGGTGGAGAAAGTATCAGATATCTAACGACCTCTTGGCATCTGGTGGAATCGTCCAGTCTTCTGTGTTTATCGGACGAACCAGCGTGCCTTCGAGCAGTGTCCGAAGATTTGCTCGAAGTGGACACCTGTCCCTCTTGGGTCGACCCATTGGAGGATTTATGGGGTCGGAGGGCCAAGGGCAGACAAATGCCCTTAACTCCTTACCTTTGGAATGTGACGAGGAGGAAGTCTTCTTATGAGCAACCTCGAAACTGCAGTGATACCTGGGGGAACAGATTCTGACCTCCCGCCGGAGGTAGAGAAAGCAGAAGTCCTCTTGGAGAACTTTGGGCGGGATTCCGACCTGGCTCTCTCTTTCTCCTGGTGATGGTGTTTCCCTCCCGATCTTTTCTCCTTGAGGGGAGACTCCCTGGGAGAGGAAGAAGAACTACGCCTCAAATGGGTCTTCTGCATGGCAGCCACTTGTTTCTCTAAAAGGTAGGCTTTTAGCATATTAGCGTGTCGAATGCGAGTTTTACTGTTAAATTTTTGACAGTGCAGACAGTCGTCAGGCTGGTGGTTTGAGCCTAGGCAGATCAGGCAGGCAGAGTGACCATCCCTTGCCAGATCTGCTTCCCACACGTGCACTTCGACGTCGTCGCTTGGAAGGCAAAGAAGGACATGTACCTTCTTAGAATTTTACTGAAAAAAAAAAAATCTATTGATTAACTGCACGAGGTGCAAAAAAGGCAGTAAACTGAGAACTATGGCGGCCATAGATCTGATGTTAGTAGGTCGACAGCAAGAAAAGAAGTGAGGTGGTGCCTGGGGACCGCCCCCTTTACACCACGTCTGACGCTGGGGCAGAGCAGACATCGGAGGCGGTCCCTGCCACAGACTGCTAGCTAGAAGATTTTTCAGTGGGGTCCTAACGTCTGACGGCCTTAGTCCTAAATGGTATTATCTGCTGCAAGAGCTCCCCCTCGATGTGAGATCATGCTATCCTCATGTATTCCCACACAGTGTCGCTGTCCTGACGGATGAACAGAGCTACGAATCAATTCAAACACTCTGCATGGTGATTGTGCTCTCTGCTGACTAAACATCAGATCAATGACTGAAGACTAGATGGAGCAGTGACCACCCTAATAAAAAAATATTTCTAGGTAATTTGTACAGGTTTTTCCAGGGGAAAAAATATTTTAAAGCCTGGAACATTTCAACAAAATAATTTTCAAAAAGCTGGTGCATCAACCTGAGCAGCTGATACTGAGGACCCTTGAGCAATGTATGAGAAGGAGAGGTTCAGATGGGTTTGTGAGAATAACATGTTTCATCATTCCAAAGACAGTACAGTTACATAAGAACGTAACGTAACAGTAGATCTTTGAGAGGAGCTCTTGCAGCAGGTAACACCTTTAGGACTTAAGCTGGCAGGTGCCAGGACCCTACGGAAAACATCTAGCTAGCAGTATACAGTGGTGAACCGCCCCAGATGACAGGTATGGTATAAAACAGGAAGTCCCCCAGCCCATCCCTAGTTCTCCCACTGGAGACCCTGGCAAGAGAGTAAAAGTGGAGAACCAAGGAGGTTCCTCTACCAGAGGAAAACAAGGTATCTGTGATGGAGAAGCAGCTACCAGGGGGATGGTAGAAGGGAAAATAGTACCTCCTGCAAGAGCTCTTCTCGAAGATGTACTGTTATGGTAAGTTCTTACATAACTGAACTCTTACTTCGAGACTCGCTCTTGCAGCAGGTAACACCTTTGGGACCGAATCCCAAGCAGTAAGGAGAGACCCCGGTCAGCTGGGTGGAGGCAGAAATCTCCCAAGGAAATTTAAGAGAGGAGGCTCTGAAGGACTATCAATCCAAAGCCTGCTCTGCGTCAAGATACAATGTCCAAACTATAGTGTTTGACAAAGGTGTGGATAGAACTCCAGGTAGCAGCTGTGCAAATGTCTGCTGCTGACACATTTCACAAGGAGGCAAAGGAAGCTGCCATGCCCCTGGTAGAGCGACCCTTTACTGAGGTCAGTAAGGGTTTGTCATACTTGTTGTAGTAGAAAACAATGCAATTAACCAACCATTTGGATAAATGTGGTTTAGAAACAGGAGCCCCTATCATTCTGCGGGCGAACGATGCAAACAATTGATTAGACTTTCTGGTAGCTCGAGTGCATTCCAAATAATAATAAAGAAGCACCCTGTGAACATCCAGAGTATGAAGGAGTGCCTCCCCTCAGTTTGAGTTCTCTGGATAGTAGACAGGAAGGTGGATGTCTTGATTCAAGGTAAACTCTGACACCACCCCGGAAAGAAACTTGGGATTAGTCTGCAAGGATATTCTGTCCTTGTGGAAAACTAAATAAGGCTTCTTGTACATCCAGGCCTGAAGCACAGAAATCCTTCACGCAGAAGTAATGACAACTAAAAATAACGCTTTCTATGACACAAAGCGTAACTCGCAACTTGCGGCAGATTCAAAGGGAGGCAAGATTAGCTGTTCTAGAACAAACAAAAGATCCCATGGGGGGGACGGGGTTCCGAATGAACAACAGAACAAAAGGGTAAACAGGGAGGAGAAGAAGCACTGTGGGTAAATTTGGAGACAGGCAATGGCACCACAATCCGCACAGGGGTTGTATACAGACCCCCTTCTCAGGGGGAGGAAATGGACAAGGAAATGATAGAAAGTATACTTAGAATGGCAGAAAAAGGGGAGATACTGCTGATGGGTGATCTGAATATGCCAGATGTTAACTGAATGCAGTTGCAGCTGCCACTCAAGAGTGCAGTTATTCTAGATGCCCTACAGGGGGCATGCCTTAGACAACTAGTACTGGAGCCCACTCGAGAGGGAGCAATATTAGACTTGGTACTGTCAAATGGAGATGGAGAGAGGATCACAGATGTAGAAGTGGGTAGCCATCTGGGAACTAGCGACCATCCAACAGTATGGTTCACAATAAACACAGTAATAGTCAAGCCATACAAAGACAAAAGTACTGGACTTTAGGAGGGCTGACTTTGCCATAATGGGTGAGTGCCTAAGGAATGCACTAGCAAATGGGCAGGAAGGAGGGGTGGAAGAACAATGGGGAATAATAAAAACTGCCATCACAGAGGTAACAAGCCTTTGTGTGAAGCAAATAAACAAAACAAGACAATGTAGAAACCACTATGGTTCTCACAGGAAGTGGCAGTGAAGGTTCAAGAGAAAAGAAAGCATTCAGGAAGTACAAGGAATCGTAGAAGGAGCAGGACAGAGAACTGTATCAGTTAAAGCAAAAGGAGGCTGGGAAGGCAGTCAGAACAGCAAAGGCCCAAACTGAGGAAAAAGATAGCCAACTCAGTTAAGAAGGGGATAAAACCTTTATAGGTACATCAGGAGCCGAAGGAAGACCAAGGGAGGGATAGTGAGGCTTAATAAAGGGAGGGAGGGTGGGCAGAGGAGACTGTGAAAAGGCAGAGATACTAAACAAATATTTTGCTCAGTATTTACTGAAGGAAGAGGAGATACATAAAACAAACAGTAGTAACACTCTGGATACAGAAGTTGATACCAGCCCATTTACAGAAGAAAGGTTCTGAAAAGAGCTCTTAAAACTGAAGGTGGACAAAGCAATGGGGCCTGATGGATTCATCCCACAATTCTAAAGAACTAAGGGTAGAACTAGTGACACCACTGACTACCCTTTTAACAAATCATGGGAGGATGGGGTGGTACCGAGGACTGGAGGAGGGCAGATGTGATTCCCCTTCACAAGAGGGAGCAAGGCAGAAGCAGAAACTATAGACCTGTTAGTTTAACCTCAGTGATAGGGAAAATGATGGAATCACTTAAAGGAAAGAACTGTCAGTATCTAGAGGCCAGAGGGCACAGGACCCTAGGCAGCATGGATTCACAGCGGGAAGGTCATGCCAGACAAATCTGATAGATTTCTTTGACTGGGTGACCAAAGTAGTAGATCAGGGAAGGGCTGTGGACATGGCCTACCTAGACTTTAGCAAGGCATTTGACACAGTCCCACACAAAAGATTAATATACAAGTTAGCCAGCCTGGGAGTGGGTCCCAAGATGACAGCCTGGGTAAAGAATTGGCTGGAGAATAGGACACAGAGAGTTATAGTAAATGGAGTCCACCAGAAGAAAGGAGGGTTACTAGTGGGGTACATAGAGGTTCAGTATTAGGATCGGTCCTCTTCAATGTCTTTATAAGCGACATTGCAGAAGGACTGGAAGGAAAATATGTCTCTTTGCAGATGACACTAAGATCTGCAACAGAGTTGATGCACAGGTGGGGTGGAAAGGATGAGAAGGGACTTGGCAAGGTTAGAGGAATGGTCAAATGTATGGTAGCTTAGATTCAATGCTAAGAAGTGCAAGGTAATGCACCTGGGAAACAAAAACCCAGGGGAAGAGTACACAATGGGGGGTGAGATACTAACAACAATAAGAATGGAAAGGGACCTGGGGGTAGTCATATCAGATGACCTAAAGATGGGCAAGCAATGTGAGAGGGCAGCAAGGAGGGCTGGGGGGATACTGGGATGCATAGGGAGGCATCACCAGTAGAAAACAGGAAGTTATTATCCTCTGTACAGACAGCTGGTGAGACCCCATCTGAGTACTGTGTGCAGTTCTGGAGACCCAATCTCCAGAAAGACATAGACAGGATGGAAGCTGTCCAGAGGAGGGCAACTAAAATGGTGCAGGGTCTGCACCAGAAGTCGATGAAGAGAGACTTAAGGAGCTTAATATGTATAGCCTCGAGGAAAGGAGGAGAAGGGGACATGATAGAAACTCTTCAAGCACCTCAAGGAATCAACAAAGTCCAAGATGGTGGCATCTTTCAAAAAAGAGGTGTGCAAGAACAAGAGGGCACAATTTGAAGACTGGGGGCGGCTCAGAGGTAATTTAAGGAAGTATTTTTTCACAGAGAGGGTTGTGGATGCATGGAACGGCCTTCCGGAGGAGGTTGTGGAGTCAAAATCAGTGGGGGAATTAAAGCATGCATGGGATAGTCATAAGGCAATTCTGGGGGGTGGGGGTAGGAAGAAGTAGGCTGCTGGTTAACTAGGATCTGCAGCTTATCCAATAGGTAGGGAAATGGGCAGACTGGGTGGGCCAAGTGGTCCTTATCTGCCGTCAAATTCTATGTTTCTATGAATGGGAGACTTCAAATGCAGAATGCCCCATAAGAATGTACTGGGAAGATCCAGCTGGGCAAGGGTTTTGCCCTCAATAGGTGCATGATTGGCTGAAATGGCAAAGAGATGCACATTGAACGAGGAGTAGCTCAGACCCAAATCCGACAGGGAGAGGGGGTACTCCAGAATAGGATTCACCAGGGAGGTGAAGGGGGTGAAACTCCTAGCGGTGGCCCAGATGCAGAACCGTTTCCATTTCATGGCGTAGGTGGCCCTGGTGGAAGGCTTTCTGGTGGCCACCAGGACATCCGCTACCCCGGGAGATACCCCGAATCTGGATATGGCTAGGTCTGCAGAAGCCGCGCATGGAAATGCAGAGATCCGAGATCCAGATAAAACAGGGTTCCATGCTCCTGAGAGAGCAAATCTGAACAGAGGGACAGGGAGACTGGGGATTCTGCTGCAAGTTGTTGGAGCAGTGGAAACCAAATCTGCTGTGGCCAGAAAGGTGCCACCAGGATCATCTCTGCTCCTTCTGATTGCAGCTTGAGGAGGACTTGCAGAAGAGGGAGGGAGGAAACAGGTAAAGGAACCTACCCATCCAGGAGTGGGATAATGCTTCTCACCAGAAAACACCAGGCCCTGGATACTGCGAGCAAAAACTGGGCAATTTTGCACTGGATGCGGAGGCAAACAGATCTAGTTCTGGATGTCTCATCCGTCAAAGAGGTCTTCTGCCACTGAGGGGTGAAGTTCCCACTTATGTGCCCCGGACCAAGACCGACTTAGGCTGTCGGCCAGGGTGTTTTTTACTCCGGGAACATGGACTGCCGTGAACTCCAGTTGGTGGTCCATGGCCCATGCCCAGATTCGCATGGCTTCCTCGCAGAGGAGATAAGAGTGAGACCCCTCTTGGTTGTCGATGTAAAATACCACCAATATGCTGTCTGACTGGATCAACAGGGGGCCGGAGAGCAAGACCGTCTGAAAAGCCTGAAGGGCATACAGAATCACCCTCGTCTGTAGGAAACTGATGTGGAGATCAAGGGCTTGTTGAGATCAGGTTCCTTGAGTCGGACAGTATCTTAAGTGTGCTCCCCACCCTTGGCCCAATGCATTCGAGGTTAGGATCTTGCTGGGAGGTTCTTTCCTGAGATAACCCCATTTGGAGAGGTTGGAGGAATTCACCCAGTATGCGAACACCTGTCTTACAAGGTTCGATACCACGATGGGTTGTTCCAGGTCGTCTGAATGCTGGTTCCACTGAACTCTCAGGTTCTACTGATCACCCTTATGTACAGTCTGACCAGGGGAACTGTTGCAATGGCAGCTGCCATGTGTCGCAAATGTTTCAGTATGGACCTTGCCGGGACCCGACATGAGGAGATCTGACAACCGTACATCTGAAGCCGCTCTGCCATCTTGAGGGAGAAAGACTTTGCCTTGATCCATGTCCAAGATTGCCCTGATGTACTGCTGCTGCTGGCTTGGCCAACTAGAGGACTTGGGGAGATTTAAAGTGACCCCTAGATCCAAAAACAAAGAGAAAGTGGCCTGCACGGTGTGGAGGAGCCAGTCCTGGGTGGAAGCAGTCAGCAGCCAGTTGTCCACATAAGGAAAGACATAATAGCCCTGTCTCCTTAAAGCTGCGGCTACAACTGCGAGGCATTTCGTGAAAACCCTGGGGGCTGAGGACAGGCTGTATGGCAGGGCCCTGAATCGGTAGTACCTTCCCTGGAAGCAAAAGCGAAGGTACCTCTTCTGAGGCTGGAAAATCAGAATGTGGAGGCATGCGTCCCGCATGTCCAAGGAGCATAGCCAATCCCCTTGATGAAGCAGACTGAGCAGAGTAACCATCCGGAATTGTATGTATTCTATGAAAAAATTACTCACCTTAGTAATTATATGTTTCTTCTAATGCAGTCTTGCTGTATTCTGACATATTGCAGTGATTCCCAACCTTTGAACTGCCCTGGAGAATAAAATGTTAACTTTCTATGCAGGGCATAGAATGCTGAGCTCGAGCTCGGTTGAAGACTCTGTCTGGAGTGTTTCAAACTCAAACCGTCAGATTCTTACAAGCCCAACTAACTAAAAATTCTATGTGGAAATTGTAAAGATTCCTACTAGCCAACCAACAGAAAAAAGGTTTGGATTCCCAAGGAAGATTCAAGTCAGGAAAACCAAAAACCAATCTAATACAAATAACAGTAATAAATAAGCACCCAAACAAAGAAGGAGGAGGGTGTAAACAAAAAACACCCCGGGGTGCAACACTGCACCTGCCCCCCCACTTCCCAAAAACAGGTTCTGAGAGGGGAGGCAGGGAAGGAGGTCAGAATACAGCAAAACTCCATTAGAAGAAACATAATTACTAAGGTGAGCAATTTTTTCTTCAAACAACATGAAGTCTTGCTGTATTCTGACATACTGCAGACTGCCAAGCAGTACCTTCATGGAGAAGGGACAGAACCTACTTTGGGAATAGGCTCTAAAGTACTGCTGTGCCAAACCAAGCATCACTCCTAGCCTGGATATCCAGAGAGTAGTGCTTGGTAAAGGTATGGACTGTTTTCCAGGTGGCTACTTGACAAATTTCTAAGAGAGGGATATCCCTGGCAGCAGCCAGGGAAGCAGCTGTACCTCTTGTGGAATGAGCCCTCAGGCCCGAGGGTGGAGTTTTTCCCAGTTTTTCATAGCAGAACTGTATACAAGACACAATCCACCTGGCAACAGATCTCTTGGTGGCAGGTTTGCCCTTACCCACTTCTCCATAAGTGAGGAACTGGAAGGAGTCAAACCTGTGACCCTTGGTATGCTCCATGTAGTAACTAAGGGCTCTTTTAACATCTAAACTGTGTCACCTCCTCTCTCCTGAGGAAGAATGATCAGTGAAGAAAACAGGAAGAGACACAGACTGGTTAAAATGGAAGTATGAAACCACTTTGGGCAAGAGCCTTCTATTGGTTCTAAGGACCACTTTATCCCTGTGAAATGAGATAAAATCAGGTTCCACTGACAGGGCCTGCAATCCACTGATACGCCTGGCAGAGGTGATGGCTACCAAGAACACAGTTTTCCAAGTTAAGTACTTGAGCTCTGCTGAAGACACAGGCTCAAAAGGGGGTTGCATAAGTTGAGTAATGCAAACATTCAAATCCCAGGCAGGGTCTCTAAAAGGAGGATTGGTGTGGAGCAATCCTTTTAAAAAATTTACAGAATACAGCATGAGAAGACAGTGAGGAAGACTTCCCCACAGACAAAAACGCAGAAACAGCTGACAAGTGCACCTTGAGAGTAGCTGGTCTGAGGCCTAGGCCATTAAGATGGACCATATAATCCAGAACTGTAGGCAATCCAGCAGTGCCTGGAGAAATATGCTTCTTAGCACACCAAATGCTGAATCTCTTCCATTTGGAGTTATAAGTCTTTCTGGTGGAGGGCTTTCGAGTAGCCTTGAGGATATCCAGAACCCCTTGGGAAAGATGCAGATCTGCAACCTCTCAACTCTTCAAGAGCCATGCCTTGAGACTGAAGATTGGGGTACCAAATCCTCCCCTGAGAGGATGTTAACAGGTTGTAATTCCTGGGAAGAGACAGGGGAAGATGGACTGCTAGGGACAGCAAACAGGGGGTACCAGGGCTGTCTGGCCCAATCTGGAGCAATCAGAATCACTTTGCAAGGTTGAGACCTTATTTTGACCAAGACTTTGAAAGGGGGGGAGGCATACAGAAACTTCCCTTTCCAGTTCAGAATCAGGGTGTCCAGGGGGACTGAGCCCAAGACTGGAGGTCTGCAACAAAAGAGAGGGAGTTGGTGATTGTCTGGGGTTGCAAAGAGGTCTATCTCTGTAGTGCCCCACCTTGAAAAAAATCACTTTCAACACCTGAGCGTCCAGGGACCATTCGTGATGGCCCTGAGAGATCCTGCTTAGTGCATCTGCTAGCACATTGTCCTTCCCTGGAAGGTGAACTGCTACCAGAGAGGTCTGCAGGGAATAAGCCAGGGACCACAACTTCACGGCTTCTGTGCACAAGGCTGTGGACCGAGTGTTTCCCTGCTTGTTGATGTACCACATGGTGGTGGTGGTGCTGTCTGTTCTGACCTGAACCACCTTGTTCTGTACTGACAGAGAAAGCTTTTAGGGCCAGAAAAACTGCCCTGAGCTCTAGGAGATTGATATGGAGAAGGGATTC
Source organism: Neoceratodus forsteri (assembly GCA_016271365.2). Classification (NCBI taxonomy): domain Eukaryota; kingdom Metazoa; phylum Chordata; order Ceratodontiformes; family Ceratodontidae; genus Neoceratodus; species Neoceratodus forsteri. Next base: position 910,223,722 of record CM057452.1, on the reverse strand, counting down.
TTGGGGGGACCACAGCCATTGGGCAGTGAGGGACCCCAGATGGGCACCCCAGCCCAGAAGAGAAGCGTCCGTGGTAAGGACCGCTGAATAACAAAAGGAACACCTTGTCTTAAATTGTCCTGATCCTGCCACCATTGGAGGGCTTGGATCAAGGTCAGAGTCACTGGGATCAGTCTGGTAAGGGAATCCTTCCTCTGAGACCAAAAAGCTCTCAGGTGGAACTGAATATCTCTCATCTGGAATCTTGCCCCTTGGACCACTGCTGTTGAAGCTGCCATGTGGCCCAATAGCTGGAGGAAATGCCTTGCTGGCCGAGATACCCGAAGGCTGAGGGAAGAGGCTAGTTCCATAAGAACCCTTGCCCTTTCTAAAGGAAGAAAGGCTCTTGCTCCGAGTGTGTAATTCTGCCCCTATAAAGGTAAGAAGCTGGACTGGTTCGAGAACTAACTTGGGAAGGTTGAGAAGAAATCCTAGAGAAGTGAGCACTTGTTGGGTCACTTGTAGGTGAGACTTGACTTGGTCTGGAGACTGACCTACTACTAGCCAATCGTCCAGATATGGAAAAATGGAAATCTTTTGCCTTCTTAGAAAGGCAACTACTACTGCCAGGCACATTGTGAAAACCCTTGGGGCTGAGGTTAGGCCAAAGGGCATTGCTCTGAACCGATAGTGGCCTGAGGGCTACTCGAATCTGAGGTACTTTCTGTGGGAGCACCTGATGGGAATGTGAAAGTAGGCATCTTTGAGGTCCAGGGAGGCTAGCCAGTCCCCTGGCCTTAGTAAGGATTATTCCCAGAGTTAACATCTTGAACTTTGGTTTTAAAAGATGTTTGTTTAGATATCTTAGGTCTAGGATGGGTCGCCACTCCCCTGTCTGTTTTGGGGTCAGGAAGTACCTGGAGTACAGTCCTTTGCCCCAGTGTAGGGAAGGTACTCTCTCTATGGCTGTTAAGGCTAGAAGAGAAGAAACCTCTGTCTCTAGGGCAAGGGCTTCCGAGAGATTTGCAGGTGGAAAAGATCTGGTTCTCATCTTTGGAAATTTTTTGAAGCTGAGAACCAGACCCTGGCTTACTACTTCGAGGACCCACTTGTCTGATGTAATAGACATCCAGTCCTGAACAAAGTAAGCCAGCCTGCCCCCTACTGGAATAGGAGTCTCGACCGGGCAGGCCCATCAGGGTGTCTGCTTGGCAGGAGCTTTAGGCTGAGGAGTGGATGCAGCCCTGCTCATCCCCTTCTGCCTCTCCTCTGAAGAACCCTCTGAGAAAAGGAAGAAGAGGCCTGTGCTTGGTAAAAAGGCCTTTGAAAAGGCCTGCCCCTGCCCCTAGACTGCTGCCTTTGAGGAGTTGCCTGCCTCTCCTTGGCCTGAGTACTCCTGTAAGTGGTCCTGTACTCATCCATTTTCTTCATGTAATTCTCTGTCTGCTCCCCAAACAGAGAATTACCCACTACAGGAAAATCCATGGCCCTAGCCTGGGTGTCCTGTGAGAGGCTAGTACATCTGAGCCAAGCCATCCTCCGAAGAGTCACAGATGTAGCCATGACTCTTAATGACACATCATTAAAGTCCACAGCAGCATGAAACTGAACCTTAGATGCCTCAATCCCATCTGCAGCCTCTAGCTCCTTGGCTAGCTGGGGGGAGGCCTGTTTAGCCAGTGCCAGTATAGTGTCCCACCTGGACTTCTGGTACCTGGCTGTATAGGCCATGTAATTTGCCTGCCTGAGTCCCAAAGAAGATGCCATGTACTGTTTCTTTGCCATGGCATCAATCTTCCTGGAGTCCTTTTCTGGGGGGTGTGAAGCCAAGGGAATATTTGCCTTGTTACAGGCAGCAGCCTGCACTACCCCAACATGGCTGCATTGCTGGTATAAGAACTCCATGTCTGAGCCTGAAAGTGTATACCTCCTGTCCATTCATCTATCCACAGGAGGTATAGAGTTAGGAGACTTTAGGATTTTTTGTGTCCGTTTCCCAAAGGATTTGTGGAGGGGAACAGACAGTCTCCTGGACTCTGGGATGTCCACCATTTCTACATAATCAGGCTCCTCTTGATCTTCCACAGCCTCCTCCATATGAAGCTGGAGGGTTTCTGCCACCTTTCTGTAGAACATAAAGTGAGAAGGGGACTCAGAAAGCCTAGGAGGGGAAACACCTGAAGGTCTGTCTGGGGAGATGTCCGGTTCCAGGCACATCCAGACCCTCACTTTCACCATCATCCTCCTCAAATTCCTTCCTCTTCAAATTCGATTCATAAAAATCTTCGAGGGTATAATCTTGAACCGGGGACAATCAACCCCTGACAGAAGGAGCCGGAATGGTAGGAACCGGGCGGAGCGACTCCACAATCTGAATCACTCTGGCTAGCTCTTCGGCGGTCGGAACATGAACCTCTGGTTCCGAACCAGACAATTTGTCTCTGCGCTTTCTTTTTGTCAGAACCGATCCCTCAGAATCAGCTCTCCTTTTGCCCGAAGAAGTATCGTTATGGTCAGAGGGCACTCTTTCTGGTTCGGTTGGAACCGAACCGGGCTGGCCATCCGGGTCAGCGTACTTCTCGGCCTCCTTTTCCCTCAGTCTACCTAATCTCTTCTCAAAGGTAGATATGTGAACATTTTTACATATTTGGCAGTCTGAATCGAGGTGGTCAAACCCCAGACAATAAAACACAGGTGGTGTGGGGATTGGCCTCAGCAAAGACCTCCCCACACTCACTGCAGTGTTGAAACCCAGTGGGCCCGGTTTTTTTCTTGGGTTTCTCAGACATGGCCAACCTAACCAACTTATCCTTTTTATGTAACCGCATGGCAAGACTCATATTGGTTCCTAACCGTGTCACAGGTATTGAAAAAAAAAACATATTGAAACACGCTTTTTTTTTTTTTTTTAGAACCGAGCAAGAACCGGTAACCACACACCATATAAAAACACAAAACACAAGATTTCACTATCAAATGGCTGGTTCAGAAGACCTGAGACGCACTTTTACAAGTTCCACACAGAAAAACAGAACAATTCCTATTTAGTACTCACGGCACCACAGACAGAGACTGAACCGACTATGCGGAAAACTTTTTCAGTTTAAAAAAAATGACGGAAACTGAAACTTCAACCGACTTTCGAACCAAGCTGAAGGAGAAATCTTCAGCGTGACTGTTCAGTGAGGCAGAGTAAAGAATCTGACGGTTTGAGTTTGAAACACTCGAGACAGAGACTTCAACTGAGCTCGTGCTCAGTATTCTATGCCCTGCATAGAACGTTAACTCTTTGTTCTCCGGGGCAGTTCAAAGGTTGGGAATCACTGCAATATGTCAGAATACAGCAAGACTTCATGTTTGAAATACTGATTCTGGTGGCCAAGGATAGGGCAAAGGTCCCTCGTTTTCTCTGGCACCAGGAAGAAGTGAGAGTAAAATTATTTCCCCTGTTGTGCTGTGGTGTTGTGGGGTGTGGGTGGGTGGGGGGTCGAGCAATGAATCAGGCTGAGGAGCCGGGAGGGGAGAACAGGCTGGAGGTCCGGGAGCTCGAGGGCGGAACCTCCAAAGGCAGGAGTAGAGGCCTTTCGCTTGAATCCTGCCCTCTGCTGTTGCTGTCCCCTAGATTGCTGTCTGGGCTGGGATTTGTATATAGTCTATACAGACCTGATGGCTTTTCCAGATTCCTGCAGGCGAGTGATGATGGTTTGTGAGTCTTCGCCAAACAGGACTGGCCCCCTAAAGGGGGCATCCATAATCTTGGACCAGATCTCCAGGGCGAACCCGGACACCCTCAGCTAGAAATAGTGGCAGATATAGACAGTGGGTGCCGTGGCTCTGCCCACTGACTCTACGGTATCATAGGATGCCCGAAGGACGTCATCTACACCCGAGCCAGACTTCAGGATGGCCATGAGCTCTGCCTTCCCTGGGCAATCTGGTATGGCCTGAGCAACCTCCATTGCCTTGTCCCACAGGGCATTCTTACACTGAACCATGTGGGCAAGGAAGTTTTGAGAGCATATGGCACAAGTAGCTGAGGAATACACCTTCCTGGACAGGTGGTCAAACTGCTTAAAATCCTTGTCTGAGGGTTGCATACTCAAATGCCTAGGGCACATGGAGAGGTCAAGGGCAGTGTTCATCACCACTGAGTCTGCCTCCGGCTGTTTCCAATAAAAGGGATCCTCCTTGGGGTGGTATATAACCAGTCTGATTTTTTGGATATGGCCGGTGTACAAAAAGGACACTTCCAAGCCAGCCTGTTGGCGTCCTTGTAAGACTAAACTATAGGCAGGGTGTCTTTCTTCCTGAGAAAGGGGGCCAGCCAATGTCGTTCTGGATCCAGCTCCTCTGTATCCCAGCCATTCAGTTGCTGGATGTGCCTCATTACGTCCATGAATGACAGGTCATCAGGTGGGGACCGAGGAGTGTTTCTGTCACCCTCCAGCTCTGACAGCAGGTCAGAGTCCCCCTGGTCAGAAAAAGAGTAGGAGTACCTGTCCAAATCTCCCCCCCCCACCCCGAGTCTGGGGAAGGTGAACGTGGGTGCTAACGCGGCCGACCTTTAGGAAAGGGGATATCTGGTGTCGGGGTAGTTCCCCTAGGAGGGGGAGTATGTGGGCTAACTGGAGGCTTGCCCAGAGACAGTCCCTTGGGGGGTTGGCTAAAGCGGTGCCCTGGGTGTCTCTATTTTTAAAATAGGCCCACCAGGCAGCAAAGAGCTAATTTAGGACTTGTGAAGGGTCCTGCAGCAAGGCTGGTGTGTCTGGTGTCGGGGGGGGCGCTAGACTTAGATGGCCCCAGTGTCTGGTCATCAGGTTTGGGTAACTCAGGCATCGGTGTAGACAGATCCAGGTAACCTGGCATCTGACCCAGAGGGACAGTGCCATCTGGTGTCAGACAAACTGGACTCTGCGTCCGATCGTCGGTGGGGGATGGGCGTCCGGCCCCGCCAGTTACTTGGGAGGGTTAGGTGGCAAAAGGGTCACCCAAGGAGGCAGAGAAACCAACTTCAAGGGGACCAGTGTAGGCTGAGGCAGGCTGGGGAGTCAGCCGGCAGCCACCTAGGAGGAGTCGCCTGGATAGGGGAGCCAGCTCCTGAGTAGGACGGATGCCCCTCTTTCCAGAGAAGGAGGACAACTGTCCTAGGTGTTGCCTGGTAGCACTGGCCCTGGACATCGGGGAGGACTCGGCAGACACTTTGGCTGAGACAGCGACAGGTAAGGACCAGCCATCCAAGGATCCACCGGCCGAGCCACTTGGCTTAGAGCTTGCTGGCACCACAGACCTAAGCTCGAGAGGCTGCTAGGCAGGGGCCTTAGACCCAAGCCCTGAAGAACCTTCTCCCACTATAGAGATAAAGGAGGGAAGTCTGCTCACCGGCAGCCTGGAGGCCACGGTGGAGGAAGTTGGCCCCCACTGGGGGATGAACCCGAGGCGACTGCCAATACGGACGGGGACCGTTGAGCGGTCTTCTGCCTGGGGTTTCTTCCTTATGCTTCTCCTGGTGCTTGCATTTGCCGCTCAATTTCTTCTCTTTGTGAGAAGAAGAGGAAGAGGCCGGAGAAGTGGATGAACTCTTGTGGTGAAGCTCCTTCTCCATCTCAGATAGCTTCTTATAAAGCAGGAAGGCTTCGAGGGACTTCTGGCAGCTGAGTTGAGTGTGTTGATTAAAATCTTAGCAGTGCCAGTAGGCCTCAATATTGTGGTCCGGGCCTAGGCAGAAGAGGCAGGCCGAATGGTTCTCTTTGTGAGGAATCTGCTTGCCACACGCACACTTCAAAAACTGCCTCTCGACTGAGGAGGATGGAGAAGGAGAAGACATGCAAGTGAATTGTTGAAAAAAAAAAAAAAAAATCACTGGTTTTGGCGAAAATAAAATGCAGGTAAGCGCGATGAAAAATTGCGGTCTACTACCTGAAGGCATTCATGGAGGTCTGACTTGTGCAGTCGACAGCGGGAAAAGAACTGGGGATGGGCTGCAGGACTGCCTCTTTTGTACCATATGTGATGTCGGGAGCGGGGCCAACGTAGGGGCGGTCCCCCACTGTATACTGCTAGCTAGAAGTTTCCCGGGGGGGGGGGTCTTGACACCTGCCAACTTCAGTCCTAAATGTGCTACCTACTGCAAGAGTGAATTCTGAAGTAAGATCTACAGTGAGTACAGAACAGTTATGTACTTACCGTAACAGAAGATCTTCGAGAAAATCTTTTTCATCAAGCCACACCTTTGGAACTTATAGCCGCCAGGCTCTAAGACCACACAGAAATTTCTGCAAGCAGTCTGCCAGGGGCCGGCCACAAGGACATCAGATGTCAGCGTATCCATGAACTTGTGTGGCCCCTCCTCTCCGCAGTTCTTTCCCCACCAATCTGAACTCAGACTGCTGCAAGAAACGTTGCTGCTATTACTGCAGTTTTATTTTTTCCATTTACTAAGTGATCACTTAGCAGAGGCCTGGAGACAAGTAGTTTTTGAAGGCCTGGAGTCTATACAGAACACCTCACATTTCTAGAACATTTATATGCAAGGCGCTCTCCACTGGGGTCCACGTGCCCTGTGCCTGACAGGGGCCCAGGTGTGCACCCCAGCCCATCTCCAAAGAATCTGTTTTGAGACTCTAGAGGGAAGGGAATCAAGAATAGAACCCCCTTTAAAGGTTGCTTGGTTCCATCCACCACTTGAGCACTTTGCATACAGGAGACATGACTAGGACACTGCAGTTACATAAGAACTTCCCGTAACAGCAGATCTTCGAGAGAGGTTCCTGCAGTAGGTCTTCACATATAGGACTGTGCCTCCTGGTGTCAGGTTCCAACGGCAAACTTGCAGATAGCAATCATCAGCGGGGACCACCCCCGACGTCAGGTGACATGACGTCAGCCTGACTATAAAAGGGGCGGTCCCGCGCCCGCCCTCCAGTTTTTTTCCACCTGAGACCTAGAGAAAGATAAGTAGAAAATAGGAGGAGTAAAGCACTCCTAGGACCATGCTTCCTCTCTAGACCCAAGGACTAGGCAGGATGAAAATGAAGGAAACACTCCAGGAGCAGGGGAAGGTGGGAGGGAAACTAGACCTACTGCAGGAACCTCTCTCGAAGATCTACTGTTACTGTAAGTTCTTCTGTAAGTGCAATATCTTATTCAAGAGGGTTCCTGCAGTAGGTCTTCACATATAGGACTGAATACCAAGCAGTCCCAAAAGAAAAAAATACGAAGGTACATCCGGGAGGAGAAGTCGCCAACAGGAATTTATGACCGAAGGCCTTGTAAAACTGCGAGACCAAAGCCAGTTCTGCGCCTAGAGGCAATGTCCAGACTGTAATGCTTAGTTAAGGTGCGGACAGATGACCACGTGGCCACTGCACAGAGATCTGCAGTAGACATATTCCTGAAAAAGGCAGTAGAAGCTACAACACTCCTAGTGGAGTGACCCTTAACTGCCCCCGGAAGGGACTTCCCATGTTTTTGGTAAGTGAAACAGATGTAGTTGGCTAACCATCTAGAAATGGTCTGTTTGGAAATAGCCTTGCCCTGGCACTGGGGAGCAAAGGCTACAAAGAGCTGATTGGATTTACGAACCTCCTTAGTCCGGTTTGTGTAGTATCTCAGAATCCGGTGCACATCCAGAGTGTGCAACAGGTATTCCCCCGTTAGAATGCTGGGGATAGTAGACCGGCAGTTCTACACTCTGATTAAGAGTGGATCCTGATACCACCTTGGGGAGAAATGAAGGGCAAGTCCGAAGGACTACTCTGTCCCTATGAAAAATTAAATGGGGTTCCTTGCAGACGAACGCCTGAAGCTCCGAGACCCTTCTGGCGGAAGTGACTGCAACTAGAAATAAAGTCTTCCAGGAAAGGAAGGGCATGTCACAGCTACAGGCTGGCTCAAATGGAGGTAAGATCAGCTTCTCTAGCATGAAATTCAGGTCGCGGGGGGTGGGGGGGAGACAAGGATTCCAGATCGGAAGTTTCAGGTGGAGGATGCCTTTCAGAACAGTTTTGGCAACCTCCAGCTGCCCTCGGGGATAGGCAACGGCACCACCTACCAGCAGCCACACTCCACAGGCCAGACTACCTCCTGTCCTGGGCCGAGCCCAGCCCGGCCCGAATTGTAGATAGAGTGCCCTGGGCGGACAGGGCAGCCCTTCCTCGGGGGGCTCAGAGCCAAGGGGACAGCCGGGCTGGTGCCAGGATGTAGGGGGAGTTTCAGGCTAGGAGGTAGAGTTGGGGTATGGTGGATGCGTGAGAGAGTTCCCCGTAGTGGCAGTGAAGAAACGGAGTGTTAAAAAAAAAAAGGTGTCGATCGGCCTTTGCAAACTGCTCACCACACTTGGTGCACCGCTGAAACCCAGTGGGACCGTATTTTTCTCTTGGGTATTGGTGATATACCCTTCGGTTAAACACTTATCCCAGTGGCTTAGTTAAGCTGGTTAAGCTGCCCAAAGAAATTTAATTTATCCGAACTGGCTTAGTCAGGCCCGGACAAGCAAAAAAGATTTTACTCCTGGTGGCTTAGTCAGGCTGGGAAAAAGGAGAAAAAAACAAGACCCGACTACCGACGGTTTAGCGCCGGTAAGAAACCGAAAAAAAGCTCAGTTTCAGTGAGTAACTCGCAACTGGAATCCCAAACAGTAAAAGCAAATGCATTAAACTTTTTGAAGAAAAGAAGGAGCGTTCGGTTCCCCAATGGTCACGAAACCACTAAGAAACCGAACCGCTTAACCAACCGGTAACACTAAAGCAATATCGAGGACAGCGGTTTGAATACTTGAAAAAATAAGGAAACAGTTGAAAACGGACAAATTTACTCTTAAACCGACAGAAGAAGAGAAGCAATCTCCAAGGCATCTTCAGTGGCAGGCGGAGTAAAGAATCTGATCAGTTACTGGAGAGTACAGAGGATGGTGGTTTGAAAACCAAGCTCGAGCTCACTGTTATTTGCATAGAAGTGAACTCTTTGTTCTCCAGGGCAACTGAACTGGTTGGTCATACTGCATTAGTCAGAATACAGCAAGACTTCATGTTGTTTGAAATAGCTTGTATGCCCCAGACAGGTTGCACCTCAGTAATGAGGGGACGATAGTTCTGAAAAGTACAGTTACGTAAGAACTTACTGTAACAGTAGAACTTCAAGAGTAGCTCTTGCAGCAGGTTATTACCATTAGGACTAATGCTGCAGGCCTTAGGACCCACCAGAAAAATTCTTAGCTAGCAGTACCCAGCAGGGCTCGCCCCTGATGTTGGCACCACCTCCACCTTCAGTCATGGTACAAAAGGGGGCCGGTCCCCAGTTCCACCTCAGTTCACCTGCCTAAGAGCCGTGAACAGGCCTCAACAGGCGAACCAGGTGAAGCACGCCTATGTTATGCTGAACTCAAGAGGGAAGGAGGGCGGGAAAGCAACGCCTGCTGCAAGAGCTCCTCTTGAAGATCTACTATTACGGTAAGTTCTTACGTAACTGTACTATCTTACTTTGAGTGGGAGCTCTTATAGCAGGCTATTGCCATTAGGACTGAATCCGAAGCAGTCCCGAGAGAAAGAGATGGTATGCCCCAGGAGGAGGAGGTTAAGAAACTAGCAACATCGCTTACATAGGCAGAAGGCAAAGACGTCAGGAAAGCAGTCCCTGATGGCCCGGCGCCTGGCAGCTATGTCCAAGCTGTAATGCCTGACAAATGTATGAACTGAACTCCCAAGTAGCTGCGGCACAAATGTCTCCAATAGAGGCATTTTTCAAGCAGGCAAAGGAGGTGGAGACTCCCCTGGCAGAATGACCTCTGACTGATCCCGGGAGAGGCTGCCTGTACTTATTGAAACAGAAGGCTATGCAGTGGACTAGCCACCTACAAATAAGTCTGTTTGGACACCGTATTGCCCAGGTGTTGAGGCGCAAAGGCCACAAACAGTTTCTCTGATTTGCGATGTGCCACTGTACGCTTAAGGTAATACCTCAGGGCCCCGTGGATGTCCGAAGTGTGTAGGAGAGCTTCCCCTCTGTTGTAAGGGATGGTGGAAGGTCAACCGACTGGTTGAGGGTTAACTCTTAAACCACTTTAGGAAGAAACTTAGGATTTGTCCTGAGGGAAACCCTTTCCCTATGAAAAATTAAAATAAGGCTCCTTACACATCAGGGCCTGAAGCTCAGAAACCCTTCGAGCTGAAGTAAGAGCAACTAAAAAGGACACCTTCCAGGATAGGTAATGCAGCTCACAGTCTGCTGTTGGTTGAAAGGGAGGGAGGGTAAGCTTCTCCAACACAAAAAGGAAGTACTGGACCCCGGATGGGAGGCTTTATATGCAGTATGCCCCTTAGAAAGGTGAGTGACATGTCCAATTGGGCTAAAGTTCTGCCCTTTATCAGTACGTGATAGGCAGAAATCGCAGACATATGCACCTTAATGGAGGAGTAGCTCAAGCCTTGGTTCAGTGAGGAGAGGAGATACTGTAAGGCCAAGTTCACTGGAGAGGTAAGGGGGTCCAGATGATGGGATGAAGCCCAAAGGCAGAAACGTTTCCACTTCATAGCATAAGTTGACCTCGTAGAGGGCTATCTCGCCAAAACGAGAACATCCGCCACCTCTTGGGAGACCCCATACCTTGATTTAACTACGTCTGCAGGAGCCATGCATGAAAGTGCAGGGATCAGAGATCCAGATGAACCAGTCTGCCCTGGTCTTGGGAGAGTAACTGTGAGCATATTGGCAGCGGGATCGGAGCTTCCGACGACAGCCGCTGAAGTAGTGGGAATGACTTCCGTTGACATCACCAGCGCGAATGGTTGCTTAGGTGGAGAGCTCTGGTTCCGGACAACAATAAATAATTATTCTTTAGCCATCCGAGAGGATAGAAGGGTAAAGCTGCATTGAAACTAATCCTTAGAACAGAAGGCAACATGGGACGCACTAAAAAATACAAATCGTTGGGCAAATTAGCAGCAAAAGGACCAACTTCAGGCAGAGGCCCAAGCCCAGCACTCTCCCAATCCTTTATGCTAACGGGTTCCGGGGAAGAAGACAATGACTCCGGTTCAGACTCAGTAGCAGTCACGTCGAGAGCTGACAGCCATAAAATAATTAAGATGCTGCAACGAACTGATTATAAAGTAACGGGCATACAAAGAGATCTTAAAAAACTAGAAAATCGTACAACAACGTGGAAAACCATATAGACACTTTACAGAACGAACGTATGGCTTTTAACTGCTCGTTCGTGTATCTCCATAAAAGAGAATGAGACCTGACAATAAGAGTGGAGGATGTGGAGGCACAGGCACGACGAAACAATATCAGAATTTTTGGGTTGCCAGAGGGGGTAGAACAAGATAACATGGAGTTTTTTATGGAATGTTGGCTCAGAATGGAGCTGAACTTAGACGAGAGCATGGTAGTGGAAACTGGACGTGCTCACCGATCGATTACCCCCAAACCAAAGTTAGGTACCCCACCTCAGTCCATTATCATAAAATTCCTCAAATACCCTATCAAAGAAAAAATCCTGAGAATGGCTTGGGGAAAAAAAAGACTTAAATTTAGATGGGAATAAAGTTTATGTGGACCAGGATTTCCCCACAATGATGTTGGCAAAAAGAAAAAAAGTTTTAGCTGTAGTTAAACAACTCAGAGACAAAACTATTAAGGCACAATTGAGATACCCAGCAAAACTGTGAATTCAGGACGTAGAGGGAGTGAAACTATTTGATTCTTTGCTTGCTGCGACACAATATTTGGAGGAACACAAAATAAATTTACCTGACACAAAAGAGGAGAAAGAGATTGAAGATTTGCTGTGGGCAGTAGCCCCGGGTAATAGGAGAGTCCATAGAGGAAGAGAAGATGCCCTGTTACCAATGCACTCAGACGTGACGAGGTGGACTGGACCCAGAAAGCCAGCTTGACAAGCCTCCATGTCAGACAATGAAAAGCCTCACATAAGGAAATCCAGACTGAAGAGAGGAACCTTTATTAGGGAATTCATTTCCTGGAGGGACTTCCTGTAAGACTGGACTTGTATGGTGCCCATCATAACAAGCACCCCAGATACTCCGGACTGATACATTATCTACAAATGCTTTTAATATTAATTTTCCCTACCAACTCACTAGGATCAGCTGTACGATGGTGTACAGAGTAAAGTGACACACTTAAGAACTAGTGAGCCATTTAGATTAGTTTCCGAATGGACTGCTGCGTAGACTGTAATACGAGACCGTAGTTCAGCTGAAACCCGATCCCTATTCGAGAGGATTTTTCTCTTCTACTTTTGGTCTGCTCTGCTGTCATCATACAACATTCCTGTTAATATAACTGCTCCAAAACCGTACATAAAAGGGCAGAGATTTGTTATATGGGTTTACAAACTGGTCTGAAGTGATAAGTAAGTTCTTAGAAGATCTATGCGGTAACAGTCCTGTTACTTGATTCACTGGATTTGTTTCGCTAATACGAAGAATTATTCTAATCTTGAATGTGCAAAGTTATACAGTATATAAGATAGGTTCTGAAACTGCCTAACCTTGGCACAAAAGCACTAAATCCCAAAGGGTCTGAAAAATAAATGAGTATTACTATTTACTTTAATTATAGGACTGCGTTCTGCCAGAGAGATGAATAAATCATGCCGCAGAAATCAGAAAATGCTGCCGAAGAAGCCAAGGAGCCCTGCCGCAGAAATTAGAATATTCTGTCGCAGAGCACTAGGGGCCCAGGTTATACATTATATAAGATAGGTTCTGAAACTGCCTAACCTTCTGGCAGGAAAGGTATGCCTCTTTGCGGATGACACAAAGATCTGTAACAGAGGTTTTTTTTTTTTTTTTTTTAAATTTTGTTTTTATTGGTTGTTGGTTTCTTCATAATGTACAATTACTTTCACATTTTCAGTAATGAACATAAAACAAGCATAGATCATATATCAGAGTAACATTTTGTATTGCTTTAAAGTAATATGATAATTTGCTAGGGCTGGGGAACTCCCGACCTACCAGTCTGAAATCTTTCCATGGAACCCCGGTTGTCTGTGAGGGCCCCTCCCCCATCCTTCCAAACCTCTCACTTTCCTCTTACACTTAACTCACCCTCCGAAATATGAAAATAGCCTCAAGGCCCATAGTCAATTTCGTATTGTGAATAGTATATTACCCACGGTCTCCATAATGGTTCTATTAAGAGTTGTTTGTTATGGATTTTAGCCGTTAAGGTTTCCATATGATAAATATCCACCACTAGCCTCCTCCACTTGTGTACCGATGGGATAGTTGGAGTGTACCATCTTTTCGTTATAGCTTTTTTGGCTGCTAATATAAAAACCGGTAACAAAGTTCGATGCCACGAAGGGCTGTGATAGGGATATACTGAAAGCAGCACTATCTCTGCTGTGAGCTCCACTGTCTCCCCCAGACATTCCGAGATTTCTTTTTGTAATGTATACCAGAATGGCATCAATAAGGGACATGACCAAAAAATATGGCCTTGATCTGCCAATTTACATGAACACTTTCTCCAACACTCCCTGAATGGTTGAGGATGGTATTTAGCCTGAACCGCTGGAGTACGAAAGAAACGGCTTCTGCACGTCCATGCAAATTCACGCCACCTAGTAGCATGAGTAATCTTGTACGCCTGAATAGATGCACAAAGCCATTCCTGTTCCTGTACTTCCATTTCCAGGTCTCTATTCCAACTGTTTAATATTGAAATAGAGGAGCCTCCCAACCCCTCTCTCAAAATTTTATAAAGAAAGCCTATTTGATGGGGCCATAGCTTGCCATTGATATTGTCTTCGATATATCTCCAGGCCAGAGGGAGGGGAGCTGGGAGCCTAACCTCTACCTCTCTTTGTCGTAGTAAGTAATTCTTGACCTGGTTGTATCTGAAAAAATTACTTTCTGTTAAGCTGAAATTAGTCTGGAGTGTTTCGAATGGGATTATCCCTGTTTGGGAGAGAAACTGCTTAAAAAATTGGAGCCCTACTTGTCTCCATCTGGAGAAAGTGTGATCTAGAGATGCTGGAAGAAACCGGTTATCTTCTGAAATTAAGGTGTGAAAAAAAAAAAAGTTCTCTAAAGGCCTTGTGTTTTTTCATTTTATACCATATTTTTAATATATGGGCTGTAAATCCGGTAAAGTCATGAAATAGGGGTGGGTTTGTGGCCAAGGTCAGCGTGATCTTTATAATATCATACAAATCATTTATTGCAAACTCCAAGTCTTTCCAGGTGGATTGGTAAGCCGGAGTGACCCACAAGGACACAATTCTCAAAAATGATGCCAGGGCATATATTCTTAAGTTCGGAAGGTTAACACCCCCTGTTGTGCCTGGGAGTTGAAGAAGTGAAAGCCTTATTCTTGGTCTTTGACCATTCCAAATGAAGTTAGATATGAGCTTGTCCCATGATTTAAAATAAAAGCCTGATGGTAGGGTGGGGATATTCTGAAAAAGATACAGTTACTTAGGAAGAACTATCATCCGGATCGTCTCAATTCTCTGAAACAAAGATAGTGGTAATAGTGACCATGTGGACAAATCTTTTTGTATTTGATTGGATAAGGGCTCATAATTTAATAATTCTAGCATATCCAAATTTTTAGGGACTGTTATACCTAGATTTTTAAATTTAGTTTTATGCCATTTAATAGGATATTTATCTTTTAAATCTTGAGTTGGAGTAAAAAATAGGGGTATCAGGTCTGTTTTAGTTATATTTAATTGAAAACCTGCTATTTTTCTGAAATTCTCTAATGTTTGCCAAAGGGCAAGTAGAGACTTCTCTGGGGAGAGGGCGGTTATCAAGATATCATCAGCAAATAATGCTATCTTGTATTCCCTTTGACCCATAGAGACTCCCTCTATCACCGTATTTTTTCTAATAATTTCCGCCAGTGGTTCTACATAAAGGGCGAATAGTAATGGAGACAGAGGGCATCCCTGCCTTGTTCCCCTCTGAATTTGGATTGGTTGGGTTAACGATCCATTCACCCAGATATAAGCTTTAGAATGCTCATATAAATTTTTTATACAACAAATAACAGCTTCCGGGAAAGAAAAATTTGACAGGGTAGTCCACAGATATTCCCAGCTTACCCTGTCGAATGCTTTATCAGCGTCTAGGCTAAGAATGGTGGATGGAATTTTTCTAGTATGCATGTATTCTAAAAGAAGTGTAAGACGGCACAGATTATCAAAAGTATTTCTTTGTTTTATGAAGCCCGATTGGTCCTGATGTATTAATATAGTAAGAATTGTTTCTAATCTTATGGCCCATATGGCCGTAAATATTTTATAATCCACATTTAATATTGAAATAGGGCGATAAGATAATGGGAGGGAGGGGTCCTTGTCAGGTTTTAGTATTGGGGAAAGAACTGCATAATTCCAAGAGGGGGGTGGGGGTTCCCCTCTCTGCACCTCCTTGTAGGTTGATAATAAACTTGGAAGAAGCTGAGAACTGAATGTCTTGTACCACTCCGGACCAAATCCGTCTGGGCCTGGGCATTTTAAGGGTTTTAACTGTTTTATTTGGTGATGGATCTCTTCCGGACTTATGGGTTGCTCTAGTCTTCTCTTCATGGGATCCGTCAGCTTAGGTAACTTGAGATTTTAAAAAAAGTATGTGATTCGTTCTTTCTTATTAGGGAGAGGGGCAGTATATAGAGCTTCGCTAAATTGTTGGAATGCCTGTTTTATATGATCTTCTTTATATGACAGGAGGTTTGTAGTTAGGGACTTAATTTTTAAAATTGTGGAGGCCCTTTTTCTTGCTCTTAATTTTCTTGCCAATAACCTTGCTCCGCCCCCCCCCCATAGGAGGATTGCGGAGATAGGTCAGGCTCTGTAGGGTCTTATAATCCATTACTTCCTGGATATCTTGCTTTAGGGCCCTTATCCTAGTCGATCTGTAACAGAGTTGATACACAAGGGGGGGGATAGAAAGGATGAGAAGGGACTTGGCAAGGTTGGAGGAATGGTCAGACATATGGCAACTTAGATTCAATGCAAAGAAGTGCAAAGTAATGCACCTGGGAAATAAAAATCCAGGAGAAGAGTACACAATAGCAGGAGAGGTACTAACGACAACAATAATGGAAAGGGATCTGGGTGTAGTCATATCAGATGACCTAAAGGTGGGTAAGCAATGTGAGAAGTCAGTAAGGAGAGCCAGGGGGATACTGGGATGCATAGGGAGGGGCATCACAAGTAGAAAAAGGGAAGTGGTTAACCCTCTTTACAGACAGTTGGTGAGACCCCATCTGGAGTACTGCGTGCAGTTTTGGAGACCCCATCTACGCAAGGACATAGACAGGATGGAAGCAGTCCAGAGGAGGGCAACTAAAATGGTGCATGGTCTACATCAGAAACCATATGAAGAGAGACTGAGAGAGCTTAATATGTATACCCTTGATGAAAGGAAGGACATGATAGAAACTTTTAAGTACCTCAAGGGAATCAACAAAGTCCAGGAGGGTAGCCTCTTTCAGAAAAAGAGATGTGTAAGAACAAGGGGGCACAATTTAAAGTTAGAGGGGGGATGGCTCAGGGGTAATGTGAGGAAATTCTTTTCACGGAGAGAGTGGTGGACGCATGGAACCGCCTTCCTGGAGAGGTTGTGGGGTCTAAAACAGTGGGGGAATTCAAACATGCATGGGACAGACATAAGGCAATTATAGTGGGGGGTGGCAGGAAGTAGGCTGTTGGTTAACTACAATCTGCAGCTTATCCAATAGGTAGGGAAATGGGCAGACTGGGTGGGCCAAGTGGTCCTTATCTGCCGTCAAAGTCTATGTTTCTATGTAACCTTGGCACACAAGCACTAGATCCCAAAGGGTCTGAAAAATAAATAAGGAATATTACTATTTACTTTAATTATATATCTATATACTACATAAGTTTAGAATGGAGATAGGAGCCAGAGGATACATTTGAGAGATATAGCCCCAGTAAGGGGTTAAAAAGGATATACTATTTACTAGATTCACCCCATCTCCTGGTATATATCTATTTTTTTTTCCTTCTGGCTCAGAGTAAAAAAGGGGTGATTATGAAGTTTATGTGACCCTAATGGTGTAATGGTTAAAGATTAGACACATAAGGTATTACAGATGGTTTCTTACCATTGGTGTCCCCCGGGACAACCGCTACTACCACCAGGTGGCCTAATTTTTGTGAAGACACTTGCAATTTTAGGGGAAGGTTTGGACGCACTAGTGAAGACTAGTTCGCCCAACCTATATCATCAAACAGTTGATGCATCCCATCGGGGCCAGATAAGCCCTACACAGGCATGAATTTACATCTGTTTGAGGTGCCGCTGACTGACTGAGTTCATTCTGGCACCACCATTGTTCAACTGGGTTTGAATTTCTTGTTCTAAATGCTGCAGTACCCAAGTTTAG
Organism: Neoceratodus forsteri; assembly: GCA_016271365.2. Taxonomy (NCBI): domain Eukaryota; kingdom Metazoa; phylum Chordata; order Ceratodontiformes; family Ceratodontidae; genus Neoceratodus; species Neoceratodus forsteri. The sequence goes on along the minus strand of CM057452.1, from coordinate 910,206,352 downwards.
ACGGGACTGCAATTAGATGGTTAGTTAAATGTTCTTCCAAAGGATTGTTTTTCATGTTCAATGTATCTGTGTTTAATTTTTTATTTTTTTATTTTGTTTGTTCACTGGTGTATACATTGGGAGAGAGAAGGAAAGGGGAGACCAGACGAAAGGAGATTGGGATATACACTCATAAAACAGTATTATGGCATCTATAAAGATTGGTTCTGTTAAAGTTAAAGGAATTAACAATGTAGTTAAGAGGGCGAGAATTTTACAAGAAATTAGCAGATTGAAAATGTGATATTACCTGTTTACCGGAGACAACATTATCTGCTAGTGAACACTTGAAATTAAAACAAACTTGGGTAGGTACAGTCTATGCTAGCTGGGGTAGCAGTTTTAATAAAGAGGGGAATGCTAATCCAAGTTAAAGTCACTACAGCAGGTACTGGTAGGCTGGTGCGACTTATCAGGAATGTATAGTGGTATAACAATACATATCATAGCATTTTATGCACCAACACCACCCACAGGAGAATTCTTCAGGTATATTTTTAAATTAATAGCTTCCAGAGGGTCATCTAATATGTATGGGAGATTGGAACTGTGTAGAGCAGGGGTTCTCAAATGGTGAGGCCAGCCTCCCTTGGGAGGCCCCAACCTGTTCCAGGGGAGGCTCAAGCGAGTCTGAAAAAGTACTGTATTTAAATTTTGAGTTTTATATATTTTGTATGAAGAGATGATGCAAACTGAAAGAGGATAACAGTAGGTGAACTTAATGTATTTATTTATTAATAGGTGACAGGAAGTGAATGAGCCAAGGCTCATTTCAGGTGTACCTAGGGAAGGGTAGGGAGGAATACATTTCAAAAGGTAACTGCAGAACAATCAGAAATATACTATGAACAATAGTGCGAGCAAATACTGAACAATACTAATAATGAGTGGTGGTAATTGAGTCAATTTGTAGACTGATGTAGAACAGCCCAAATACAAGGGTTGAGCAGAAGTGCTAAGATCAATAGCAGGAAGGAGTAAAGTAATCCAGAGAAGTTGCTTTAGGAGCAGGGAAGGATGGGAGATGCAAAGTATGTAGGAAGGTTATCTCATAGAGAGGAAACAGAGAAAGCAGTCTGACCCATGAAGGTACTGCAACAAGGGGTAACAAGGTTCAAGAATGAAAATGAGAGTAAATGGGATTGGCCTGTAAGCGGGTACATAGTTGAATGATAATACGTTTATTTATTATCTAGATAACACTTTGAGCACAGGAGCTCTTTTTTCACATGTTCCACATCACTAAAGCACACAGTACTGGAATGTGAGCCAAGCACCAAAGGGGTGTCAATTTATTCTGTGGTGTGCTGCTCAAAATACAGTATGTTATTTTTATTTGGGGAGGCCCAAGATTATTTCACTCGGGGAGGCTCAAAACCCTTCCATAGATTGGGAGGCCTAATAGACAAAGTCTGAGAACTATTGGTGTAGAGAATATCACTCTGGACCGATCTCCAAATGGCACTAAACAAAAGAAAGCCTGTGCTACGTTATTAGGGAACCTGTGTCTAAATCCGGACTGGTTGACCCCTGGCGTATACTGAATCCCCATAAGAAAGATTACACCTTTTATTCAGCCTCTACGAACACATATTCAAGATTAGATATTTTATACCCATAAAAACTCAGTTCATATATTTCAAGATGTAACTATTTACCCTTTGATCTTTCCAGATCATGCAATGATTACAGCAAAATAATAAAGTGGGAAATGGGAAAGAGGAAATGTACATGGCGTTTTAATCCAGGATTATTAAATAAGATATATGTAGACCAAATTAAAGAAACCATTAAAAACTATTTAAATGAAAATACAGAAAAGGAGTCAAAATTAAAATATATATGGGAAAGAATGAAAGTAGTCCTGAGGGGACATGCAATTTCTTACACAACCCATAAAGTACACCAAAAGAAAATGATAGACACTTTAACACAAATTCAAAAACTAGATACATAGCACATAAATAACAGATCGGAGACTTCTAATAGAACTCAAAAAACTCAGAAAACAATATGATGAGCAAATGCTCAAGAAAACAGAAAACTCACTTAGATACACTAAACAAACATATTATGTTAATGGAGACCGTGTAGGGAGACTATTAGCACTGTGGCTCAAGAAACAGGCAGCAGAAAGATATGTATCTGGGGTTCAGAGTGCAGATTATCCGGGTTCTAAGGTACATCAGCCCCAACAGATTGCAGATGAATTTGAAAGTTCTATGAACAATTATATAAAAAGGAAAGGGAATTAGACAACGAACGGAAAATACAACAATTTCAAGATAAATTAGAATTACCCAGACTATCTCAGATGCAAAGAGAAATGCTGGATGCCCCCTTTTCGGAGATGAAAGTAGTAAAGGCAATAAGGTCCTTTAAAGTAGGGAAAGCGCCAGGACCCGATGGCTATAGCATTGAATTCTACAGAGGATTTATCAAAGAACTAACCCCAATAATTACGAAAGTTTGCAATACAGCACATGAACAGAATGCTATGCCAGATTCCTGGAGTGGGGCTCTAATCTAAGTCATAGCAAAGCCAGAAAAAGATCCCATGAAATGTTCAAGTTTCCACCCAATATCATTGTTAAACCAAGATGCTAAGATTTTTACAAAAATAATTAATTTACGAATGCAACGAATTATAGCATCATTGGTACATACAGACCAAACAGGATTTATTCCTGGGAGGCAAATTAGAGATAACATCAGACTTCTTTTGAACACACTGACAGCAGCTCAGAAATTTCCTCCAAAACATTACATGCAACTGTAGCCCTAGATGCAGAGAAAGCGTTTAATCACTTACACTGGAAATATTCAGAGAAAATTATGCAAAAATTTGGCTTTGGGGAAAATACTCAAAAATGGTTAATAAATATTTACAACACCCCATGGGCACAAGTTAAAGTTAATGGAACTTTACCATTACCTTTCAAAATAAAATGAGGTACTAGACAGGGATGTCCCGTTCCCCCTTACTGTTCGCCCTGAGTATGGAACCGTTGACGGAGATAAGACAATCTAGAGAGGTTCGGGGGGGGTTCAGGTGGGAGGTGAAGAGATAAAAATATCCTTATATGTGGATGATACGTTGTTATATGTAGCAGATCCAATTAAACTCCCCATATTGAGGGAGATGCTAAGGAAATTTGGGGAGATAGCAGGGTTTAAAATAAATGAGGAGAAAACAGAGGTATTTCCAATAGGACCAGGAGCTACAGGTTCCCTTCCCCCATTGGGAATTTCAAATGAGTGAGTTCAGGGATGCAATATCTGGGCATATGGATACCTAGGAATATGGCAAAACTCTATGATGTTAATTATGGAAAATTACTTAAGGCTGTACAAACTGACTTCAACAGATGGAAAGAACTACCATCATCTCTGTCAGGTAGGACTGAATGTATACGCATGAATATATTGCCCCGTTTCCTATTTTTATTTTCATCTCTACCATTGAGATTACCGAAATTATTTTGGATGTCCCTAAAAAAATGATGGCAAGATTTCTGTGGGCAGGGAAGATCCCCTGAATAAAATGGAAAGTACTACTACTCCCTAAACAACAAGGTGGACTGGGTTTACCAGACCTCCCAAGATATTACTGGGCAGCGCAAATACAGGCTTTAATACCTTTTATGAAAAGGGATCCACAACCACTGGGGGCAGAAATCGAGAGACTGTCATGCAATCTCCAACAAATGGGAGATCTAATATGGAAGGATTCGGTTGGGTTTAGCAATATATATACTAGCAATCCATGGACCCTAACCCTAATAAATACTTGGAGAATTGTATGTAGAAAATTGCAAATACCCTTAATTAAAGGGTTACAAACACCGATAAGAGCTTGTCAGGACTTTCTGCCAGCTCGACTTGATATAGGATTTCAAGTTTGGGAAAGGAAAGGTCTCTGAAGGGTGGAGCAAATGTATCAAAATGGGGAGATCAAACCTTTTCAACAACTAAGCAGAGAGTTCGAACCATCTCTACAGGATCAATTTAGATATTTTCAATTCAGACATTATTTATTATTAGAAAATGGCACCGGAAAATAAACGAATCTCACTGGTGAAAGCATGGCAGTAGAGATTAATTTATTTTCCGATACAGCCCGCATAAAAACGAGAGCCTATTCAGAGTGCCCCATAACCAAAACAATCAGTGTGCACCTCGAATGTTAATGAAACGCGGCCACCATCTTGCCCTGCTCGGCAAAGCATAACAGTATTCAGCGCTGAGGCCGTTGTCTCTCACTGCAAAAATAACAAGACTGCACAGTTCAAATAAATAAGTGTAACAACATACAAAGCACATACACACTTTCCGGTCAACAAAGCAGCCGCTGTATTACATCTCCTGCAGGCAGCTTGTCAGCCTCAAACTGAGCATGAGAGCACCGGTATTTTCTTACATCTTCCTACCGCAGATGGAAGCCATATCGGCATGGAAGAAGTGAAAATACCAGTGATCTCCGGAGCAAGTTGACAGCCAGTGTCGCCGCTGTTCTCTTCGCTCTTCAAGATGTACAGAAAGAAGTGAAAAAAAATGCATACTTCTCACAAACATAACATTCACTGACATTTTATTTGATGGGAAAATCAAGCTCCTGGTCCCTCAAAAGCCGCCTGAGGTAGTAAGCATTTCGAGCTCGTAAAATGACTCCATGTGCCCTGAGCAGAACTTAAGAAAATCTGCCACGGTCTTTCCTCACATTCTCTGTACAAAAGTTCCTCGGGCTGTCCATTTTGCTCATTGCCACTAAAAAAAGAAATAGCTCACTCGACCTTCCTCAACTGCACCTCCTGACTCTCTAGGCCGCTCCTCAGTGTACAGAACTGCCTGCCCGCTACGACTGCCCCCACTACCAATTCCCGCTGCCAATTCCCAATACCTTCACTTTTATTTACTCTAGAGTAGCCCCTCTCATTGCCAGATGACGAAATTGAGTACAAAATCAATTACAAGAGACAGCATACTTTTTTTTTTTTTTACAAGTACAGAGGCTCCAACAGGCTAAAAGTCCTCAGGTAAAAAAAAAAAAAATAAAGCATACAAGTGCAGGCAGAGGAACTATTTTATGCTATTCTATACTATTTAAACTATTTTATAGTATTTTACTTCATTTTAAAATGCATACAACACAGTGACACATTTTCTAAGCGCAATAATACCCTCCAGGGTGGCGGTGTGGGAAATACCGGACCTTCCAGGGGCTATAAGGCCCTCCCATGCAGCGTCGGGCCTCATTACACCCCTGGGTGGTCCGGGATTTCCCAATACCGCCCAACCTGTCAGGTATTATTGCTTACGAAAGTAATAAACAACACCAGTTTATTGACAAGGTAAATCCCTTGCAGGATTTAATGTTGGGACTGGCATCAAACACGGTCACTAAAGGTATAATATCTCAATTGATTAATTTCATGGGGGAGATGGACTCAATGGCGGACCACACAAGTCATATTAAAGAGAATTGGAATAAGGAATTAGGCATAACACTCAAGTCTGAACAATGGAGAAAGATATGGGAGGGTATTCATTTAACAACAGCATCCAACATATGGAGAGAGTTCAGATGAAAGAAAAAAATGACTCACCTTAGTTACGTTGTTTCTTCTAATGGAGTCTTGCTGTATTCTGACATATGCAGTTAGGTCCTGCCTTTCAACTGCCCCGGAGAACAGAGAGTTAAACTTTCCATTGCCAGCATGGAATGTTCACCACGAGATCGACTGAAGCCCCTGTCTGCTGCTGTTTAAACTTCAACCATCAGATCTTTACAAGCAATACTCACTAGAAGTTCTGTGTGGAAACTGTAAAACTCAAAACTAGCCAACTGGCAACTATATCTATATGAAAGAGTTTTTTGGTTTCAAAAGAAGACTCAAGTCAGGAAACCCAAAAAACAAAACACATACAAAAACAAAATCACTCATCCAAATAAAAGAGGGTGAAAAAAGGACACCCATAGGGTGCCAACACTGCTCCTGCCCACCCACATCCCAAAAACTAGGTTCTGAGAGGGGAGGCGGGGGAGGTCAGAATACAGCAAGACTCCATTAGAAGAAACAACATTACTAAGGTGAGTAATTTTTTCTTCAAGCAACATGAAGTCTTGCTGTATTCTGACATATGCAGACTACAAGGCAGTACCTCCATGGAGGAGGGACAGAACCTACTTTGGAAACAGGCTCTGAAGTACTGCTGTGCCAAATCGAGCATCACTCCTAGCCTGGATATCCAGAGAGGAATGCTTGGTGAATGTATGGCCTGTTTTCCAGGCGGCTGCTTGACACATTTCTAAGAGAGGAATATCCCTGGCAGCAGCCAGGGAAGCAGCTGTACCTCTAGTGGAATGAGCCCTCAGGCCTGAGGCTGGAGTTCTACCCAGTTTCTCATAGCAGAATTGTATACAAGAAACAATCCACCTGGCAATAGATCTCCTAGTGGCAGGTTTGCCCTTACCAACCTCTCCATACGTGAGGAACAACTGGAGGGATTCAAACCTGTGACCCTTGGTGCGATCTATGTAGTAGCTCAGGGCCCTTTTGACATCTAAGCTGTGTAGCCTCCTCTCTCCAGAGGAGGAATGGTCAGTGAAGAAAACAGGGAGAGACAGACTGGTTGAGGTGGAAATCTGAAACCACTTTAGGCAAAAACTTTGTTAGTTCTTAGAACCACTTTATCTCTATGGAAAGAGATGAAATCAGGTTCCACTGACAGGGCTTGCAATTCACTGATACGCCTCGCAGAGGTAATGACCACCAAAAAGAACAGGTTACTCACCTGTAACAGTAGTTCTAGGAGTGGTATATGTTGTTCATCCACACTGTCTGGCATTGTCCCTTTCCCCTTTAAATCTTGCCGGAAGTCATCAAGCTGGCTCCTCCCACCCACCCGGGTGGTAAATACCTCGGCTCCGCCCCATGACACCAGATCTAGCCCGCTGGAAGCCAGGTTGTGTGCCTTAAGCCGGGGAGGTCGGGTGGGTGCGTGGATCAACATATACCACTCCTAGAACTACTGTTACAGGTAAGTAACCTGTTCTTCTAGGAGCGTGGATATGTTATTCATCCACACTGTCTGGCAGACTCCTAGCAGTTCTCCGGGAGGAGGGAGGCAAGGCGCACACCCCCTACTTAGGAAACAGATTGGAGAACCGAGGCCCCAAAACCAGCATCACGTCGTGACTCTAGGTCGATGTGGTAATGGGTAATAAAGGTGTTTGCTGACTTCCAGGTAGCAGCCCGACAGATTTCCTGGATAGGGATGTCCCTGGAAGCAGCCACCGAAGCAGCAGTATGGCGGGTAGAATGAGCTCTTTATCCCTCTGGGAGGCTCCTTGCCTCCAACTTATACAAGACACTTATGCATGATGTAATCCATCTTGCAATAGTCCGTTTAGCTGCAGGTCTGCCAGAGCGGCTTCAGCGTAGGGTGACAAACAGCTGGCGAACCTCTCCCCGACTTCCGCCCTTCCTCTCCTATAGGAGAGAGCATGCCTGAGGTCCAGAGTATGGAGCCTGTACCGCATCCGAGGTGAGATAGGGTAGTATATCGGCAGAGTCAACACCTGGTTGAGGTGAAACTCTGACACCACCTTCGGAAGGAATTTCGGTGGGGGCGCAGGACAACTCTGTCCCTGTGAAAGACCAGATAAGGGGAGTCCACCGAAAGCGCCTGGAGCTCCCCTGTCCTTCTGGCTGATGTGATAGCCACCAAGAAGGCGGTCTTCCACGATAAGTGCGAGAGCTCACACTTGTGCATGGATTCGAATGGCTTGCCCATCAGCTTTGCCAAAACCAGCAAAAGATCCCACGGAGGTGGAGGTTCACGCACCGGAGGGGATGTGTGTTCCAGGCCTTTGAAAAAGCGCCCGATCACAGTCTCCTGAGCCAACGTCAGCTGACCGGCCCACGCCCGGTAAGCAGAGATGGCTGCCAGGTGCACCCTAAGGGTCGATGACCGAAGACCCCCTTTGGAGAGGGACCAAAGGTAGTCTAGAATGTTAGCCACAGAGCAGGATAAGGGGTATAGGCTTTTTCCCTGACACCAAATGGAAAATCTTTTCCACTTGAAGGCATAACTTTCTGGTCGATTCTTTAGAGATGCCTCCCACGGTGTGGACATCCTCAGAGACCCAAAGCCTGGAACTCTAGCAGCTCAGGAACCAGGCTGTGGTGCAGGATTAAAGGTCCAGTGGAAGACCTTCCCTGGTTCAGCGATATCAGGTCCAGGCTTGTACACAGCAGCTCCGGGTCCTGCAGCTAAGGCTGAGGAGATCTGGATACCAGAACTGACGGCCAATCTGGGGCTACCAGAATCACCTTCGCCTTGTCCTCCTCACACTTGAGTAACACCTTGTGATCAAGGGAAATGGAGGGAAGGCGTAGAAGAGGCCTGGGGTCCATGGCCGAGAAGGCATCCCTGCAGCGAACCCCGCTGAGGGGGGTGGGCATGGTACAGCCTCAGCTCGGTGTTCTCCCTTGAGGCAAACAGGTCCACCAATGGTTTGCCCCAATGGAAGAACAGGTTGTAAGCTACCTCTGGATGGAGAGACCACTCGTGGGATGTCTGGCCTATGTGGCTGAGAGCATCCGCCAGTTGGTTCACGACTCCTGCCACATGGATGGCTAGGAGATCTGCCTCCAGCCGGCTGACGAAGGTCCAGATCCGGAGCACCTCCTTGCACAGCAGATGGGAGTGCGTGCCACCCTGTTTGTTGAGGTAGTACATGGTCGTGGTATTGTCCGTCTGGACTTGAACCACTTGACCCCGGAGCTGAGGAGCGAAAGCTGACAGGGCCAGTCTGACTGCTCTGAGCTCCAGCAGGTTGATGTGGCATCGGGACTCCTCGGGGGTCCAGAACCCGTGGGCCCTGTTGTCCCCATGTGGCCTCAGCCCATGAGAGAGGTGTCAGTCGTAGGGACGACCATCGGCTTGGGGTGAACAAGCGGGACTCCTTCCTGCAAAGATTACCGGGGCGGTCCACCATTGGAGGCGTCCCACATCCCTCTGGTAACTGTGATCAGCTGGTCAAAGAGACCCTGGCGCTGAGACCACTGGGCAGCCAGTTCCTATTGAAGGGGTGCATGTGCAGTCTGGCCCAACGGACCACTGAGGTGCAGCCGCCATGTAACCCAGGAGGCGCAGGAAGTCCCGGGCAGGGCGCATGCCCAACCAGAAATGATTGGGCAAAGGAGGAGAGAACCTCCGCCTGTACTCGCCGAGCGACTGGCTTGACAAGAGCTCAGCCTGCGCCGATGAGCCCATCACCTGGGAGAAGGTACGTAGTTCTGATTTGGCCTCATGTGATCAGAAGGCCCAAGTGAGCAGGGTTCAAGGGTCAGGTCCTGGACCTCTCCACCTCCTGAAGGGAGGAACCCGCCAGGAGCCAGTCGTCTAGATAGGGGTAAATATGGACCCCTAGACGCCGTAGATGGGCTGCCACCACTGCGTGCATTTGGTGAAGACCTTTGGGGCCAATGACAGGCCGAACGGTATGGCTCTGAACTAATAGAGGGTCCCTTCGACCCTGAAGCGGAGGAACCACTGATGGGACAGACAGATTGGGACATGGTAAAAAGCATCCTGAAGATCCAGTGTACAGAACCACATGTTTCGCTCCAGGGATGGTATGATCTGGTTCAGAGTTACCATCCGGAAGGTGCGAGAGCTGAGATACAGATTCAGGTCGTGGAGCTCTAGAATGGGGCACCAACCCCCCATCCGCTTGGGCACCAGGAAGTACCTGAAGACAAAGCCTGGGTCTGAAGGAGGATCTGGCACCAGGGCAACCGCCTCTTTGAGGAGGAGTTGCGCAATGTCTTCCCGAAGGGCAGACTGGGTGCCAACTGAGATCCTTTCCTCCCGTGGGGCACGGGCTCGGCTGGGAGGGTACTGCTCGAACTCTAGGGGCAGCCCCTGCCCAACCACTTCCAGAACCCACCTGTCCAAAGTGATAGCGGACCAGGCGGAAGGAAGTGGTGACGGGCCAGGAGGACCCAGAACTGGCGTGATGGGTGTGGGGAGGCCACCCCCGACCTGTCACTGTGCAGGCTTAGAGGAGGAGGAGGCAGCTGGACCAGCACCTCGGCCTCCCTTGCGGGGCTGCTGGGGACCTTGCTTGGGCCTAGGGCGCCAAGCCTGAGCCTGCTGCTGTTGTTGTTGACCTCCCTGGAAGGACAGCTGTCTGACCGCAGGGGAAGAATGCCGAAAGGGCATCTTCTTGCGCTTCTGCTGGTTCTGGCCTGAAGAACCCTTAGCAGAGGTGGCATTATACTGCTCAATGCGCTGAAGATGACCTGCCACTCCCGGACCGAAGACGTCGGTGCCAAGGAAGGGCACGTCAGCTAGCTTGTGCCGGAGCTATCCAGCGGGGAAAGGAGGATAACCTCAGCCAAGCCCTCGCGGCAGCGACCGCTGCCACTAGTGAACGGCATAGGAATCCCCAATGTCCAGAGCTGTCTGGAGCTGTTGTTTGGCAACAGCCTGGCCCTGGTCCCGGATCTGCTTGACCGTGGTCTGCATGTCTGCTGGGAGGTGAGGAAGAACTTCATCCAGCGACCCCAAAAGGGCATGAGAGAAGTGTGCCATGATCACTGCTGAGCTTGCCTGACAGGGCGCCCAAGGATGATGCCGGAGACCTTCCGGCCGAAGTGGTCCATAAGTTTGGACTCCTTGTCCGGAGGCGGTCAGTATCCACAGAGCTGCCCGTTCACCTGAATACTGAGGCAGTCACAAGGGCTTTCCGCCCAGTAGCAGGTAAACCCGCCAAGGACCCTGTGGGCACTGCGTGCTTGAGGGCCATGCGGGCAGATGGAGCCGGGCAGGAGGCTGGACGCTGCCAGAGTTCCAGAGCCGGGCCAACTATGGCTTCGGCCACTGGAAAGGCCTCCGTCGGGTTATCCCCCCTTTTAAGAATAATGATATTCTGCCTTTTTCTGTATAGGCTGCAAAGGCATTCCTGTGGACTCTGAAATGAGTCGAAGGATGCCCTGAAAGGAGGAAGGCCCTTTTTCCAAGCCTGACACCGACAGCTCATCATGAGAATGAAGGCCGGTATTATCCGAATCGGAGGAGTCCAGATACAAAGGCTTCCCGTCTAAATCTCCCTTGATCGCTGGGCGATCAGGGTGACATGTCGACAGTCTATGAGGAGACCTAAGACTGTGGGGTCACTCTAGAGAACCCCTCCCAGGGAACTGTTCTGGTGGAGTTCCACCAAGGTAGTGGTGTGAGCCTGTAGCGGCCAAGCCGAAAGGCGCACAGGGGCCACCAAAGGAACCGGAGCCCTGGAAGCCGAAGATGACGGTGTCAGCCGAAGAGGCTGAGGCCAAGTGATAGCCGGAACCGCCGGGGTAGCCGGTTTCTGGCCTGTTAGAAATTGCTGACACATAAGATCCTCATAGCATCGACGGAGTTTCCGTCGAAGCCTCTCCTCATCAGACGAGGATGAGGAACGGTGGCGGCGCCTCTTCCGGGAGTGTTTGTGTCCTTTCTTGGGTCTTCCGACCGAAGAGGACTTACTCCTCGATCGAGACCGACAGTGTCGGCTCTGTCTGTCAGGGGAAGCCGGACTCTGAGAAAACCGAGGTTCCGGCTCCTGGCCCTCGATCGGGATACCCGCGGGATGGGTTTCCTCATCGGGGAAAGAGAGAAAAGGCGTTCTCTCCAGAGTCGTCGACAGGCGTCGGCGACAACGGCTCGATCGGGTCGAGAGAAATCTCGGCCGGTTCAGCCGTGTCCTCGACTTCAGTTCCTTGTCCAGACGGAAAGTCTGAAAAACCATCTCGACCGTAGTCGAGACCCCTTGCTCCTGGAAGTCGGACCGCTCTCGGTCCCAGGAGCGTCTTCTGCAGCTAGAAAATACAGGTTACTCACCTGTAACAGGAGTTCTAGGAATGGTATATGTTGTTCATCCACACTTATTGGCAGGTATCCTTGCAGCATTAAATCTTAGGAAGGGTCTTCAAGCTGGCTCCTCCACCCACCGGTGGTATAACTCGGCTCCGCCCCATGGCGCCAAGATCTGGCCCGCTGGAAGCTCAGGTTGTGCGCCGAGCGGGAGGTCGGGTGGGTGGGTGTGGATGAACAACATACCATTCCCTAGAACTCCTATTACAAATGATATTTCTATATTCTAGGGACATGGATATGTTGTTCATCCACACTTGTTGGCAGACTCTAGCAGTTCTCCGGGAGGAGGGAGGCAGGCACACCCCCAATGCTACTTGGAAAGAGACTGGAGACGAGGCCCAAAAACCAGCATCCAGGCGTGACTCAAGGTGAGTGGTAATGGGTAATGAAGGTGTTTGCCGACTTCCAGGTAACAGCCCTGCAGATTTCCTGGATAGGGGACGTCCCTGGAAGCAGCCACCGATGCAGCAGTATGGCGGGTAGAATAAGCTCTTATCCCTCTGGGAGGCTCCATGCCCGTCAACTTATAGCAGAGATCTATGCAGGAGGTGACCCACCTGCTTATCGGTCAACTTGGCTGCAGGTCTGCCAGATCTGACTTCAGCGTGGGTGACAAACAGCTGGTGAACCTCTCCCGAATTTCAGCCTGCAGCTCTTTGTAAGGCGGCGCCTTCTAGGGTCCAAGTATGGAGCCTATATTCGACCTCCGAGGTGTGATTGGGGTAGAACACCGGCAGAGTCAACACCTGGTTAAGGTGAAACTCACCACCACCTTGAGGAATTTGGTGGGGCGCAGGACAACCTGTCCCTGTGGAAGACCAGGTGAGGAGACTCGATGGAAAGCACCTGGAGCTCTCCCATCCCTAAAAGCTGACGTGATAGCCACCAAGAGGCGGTCTTCCGACAGGTGAGGAGAGAGCACACCTGTGCATAGGTTGAATGGCTTGCCCATGAGCTTTGCCAGTACCAGCAGTAGATCACGGAGGTGGAGGTTCTGCGACCGGGAAATGTGATCAAGGCCTTTGGCGCCAGACCACCTTCTCCCCGCCAACGACTGCCTCCCGGCCAGCCGTAACGGAGAATGGCTGCCAGGTGCCTGCTAGGGTACATCAGACCTAAGCCCTTGATTAGAAAGGGACCATAAATAGTCCAAGATGCTTGCCAAGGAACAGGAGGAAGGGGTCCAAGCCCTTGCCCTGACACCAAATGGAAAACCTTTTCCATTTGAAGGCATAACATTTTCTGGTCGACTCTTACGGGACGCCTCAACCACATTGAGGACCTCACCGGAAGACACAGGGCCTGGAACTCTGGCAGCTCAGGAACCAGGCCGTCAGGTGCAGGGATTGAAGGTCCCGATGGAACACCTTCCCTGATTGACTGAGGAGCAGGTCCGGGCGAGCTGGAGGCTGTCAGCGAGTCCTGGAGCTGAGACTGAGGAGATCTGGGTACCAGAACTGGCGAGGCCAGTCTGAGATATCAGAATCACCTGCGCCTTGTCCCTCCTGCCTTGAGAAGCACCTTGTGGATCAAGGGAAATGGGAAAAGCGTAGAAGAGGCCCGGGGTCCACTGCCTCGAAGGGCATCCCCTGCAGCGAGCCCTGCTGAGGCGGGGCATGGAACAGTCTCAGCTCCGCGTTCTCCTGGAGGCAAACAGGTCCACCTGAGGTGTGCCCCAAGGGAGAACAGATGCTGTACCCACTCCGGCAGGAGGAGACCCACAAGTGGGATGCAGCCTATCCGGCTCAGGGCATACGGCCAGGGTGTTGGAGGCTCCTGCCACATGAATGGCTAGGAGATCCGCCTCCAGGCTGCGCCACAGTGACCAAATGGGAGAGCTTCCTTGCATAGAAGCATGGGCGGCGTCCTCCCTGGCGGTTTAGATAGTACATGGTCGTGGTGTTGTCCGTCTGGACTCGGACCACTTGACCCCGAGGAGCAGGCAAAGGCGGTGAGAGCTGAGCGGACGCTCAGAGCTCCAGCAGGTTGATGTGCATCGGGACTCCCGCGGGGACCAGAGGCCGTGGGCAGTGTTCCCCAGATGGGCACCCCAACCCATCAGAGAGGCATCGGTCGATAGAGAGACCGGCCGGCTGGGGCAGGCAGACGAGATGCCCTCCTGCAAATGACCTGGGAGCGATCCACCACTGGAGGAGTTCCACATCCCCATGTCACCGACACAAGCTGGTCAAAGGATGGCGTTGTGACCACTGGCTGGCCAGTCCCATTGAAGGACGCATGTTCCAAGCGGGCCCAATGGACCACGCTGGTGCAGGCAGCCATGAGACCCAGGGCGCGAGGAAGTCCCGGGCAGGCGCAGTGCCCAACCAAATGATTGGGCAAAGGAGGAAGAACCTCGGCCTGTCCGCGGGAGCTGCGCTCTGGCTCGAGAGAGAGTCGAGCTGCGCCCGATGAACAAGAATCACCTGCTTGTCTCGGAGTTCCGACTTGGCCTGGATGATAAGGAGGCTGGTTGAGAACAGACCTGGAGGAGCCAGATCTCTGGACCACTCCACCTCCTGCCTGGAGGAAGCTGCTATCAGCCAGTCGTCCAGAGTAAGGGTACATCCGGACCTAAAGGCGCCCCGTGAGATGCTGTCACCACTGCCATGCATTGGTGAAGACCTGGGAGCTGGAGACAAACCCGAAGGGCATGTGGAGACTCAAAAAGGGATCCCTCAGCTCGAGGCAGAAAATCTCTGGTGGGGCCGAGATGAGATGGGGCGTGAAAAGCGTCACAAATCCAGAGAGCAGAACCACATGCAGCTCCAAGGATGGTATCTGAGCCAGAGTGACCATCCTGAAGGTTCGAGACCTTAGGAACTTGTTTAGGTAGTGTAGAGTCGAGAATGGGCGCCAACCCCGTCCGTTTGGAACCAGGAAGTACCTGGACACAAACCCTGGGTCTGAAGGGGTCCCTCCACCTCTCCTTATCACCTCCTTCTGGAGGAGGAGGCATGTCGGCTCGGCGAGGCTGCCAGCGAGCTGCAGGGGACTTGAAGCCCCCGAGGGACGGCTCTGAAGGGCGGTGCCTGCTCGAATTCTAGAGGCAGGCCTCTTCCCATCACCTCCAAAACCCACCTGTCCGTGTGACAGGCGGACCAGGTGGAACAGGAAGATGCCGGGCGATCCCCGGGAGGACCCAGGAGCCAGGTGACGGGGATGGAGGCGACACTCCTCAGCCCATCACTGGGCAGGCTTGGAGGATGGACCGGCCGAGGGACCTCCTGATCTTTTCCTCCCTGCCTCCTGTTAGAAAAGCCGGTGGCTTGGGTTTGGGATGCCAAGGCCGAGCCTGCTGGCCTGACATTGCTGGGCGGGCGCGCGGGCGCAAGAGACGAAGAAGCAGGCTGTGGTTTCTTGGCCTTTGTCCTTCTGGTGGAGAGACCGAGTCAAGGTAGCATTGGACTTCTCGATCCTCTGCAGGTGACCTTCCACCCCAGGGCCGAAGAGGTCAGTCCCAAAAGAACATCCCGCCAACTTGTGCTGGGTATCCGAGTAAAGGTGGATATCCTCAACAAACCACACGACAAACATAGCCACTGCGGCGCTACTACGACCTGGCACATAGGTCCCCAATATCCAAAACAGTCTGGAGCTGCTGTTTGGCACTAACCTGCCCTGGTCCCGCACCTGCTTGACCGTAAGTCTGCTGACCAGCGAGGAGATGAGGACAAGCCTCATCCAGGAGCCCAACAGGGCATGAGAAAAATGTGCCATGAGGGCGGCCGAACTGGCTGGCGAAGGAAAAAGGCGAGAGCACTAGCATAGACTTTTAGCCCGACATAATCCAATTCTTGGATTCCTTGTGAGAGGTTGTCCATCCTGGCGTTGCCCGGCCGCGCGAAATGCTGTCGGTAACCAACCCCTCAGCAGAGGGTGCTCAACGGACGGGGAACAGTGGGGACCGATACTTCCTGGCCATCCTGGCCGAAGGCGAGGACAGGAAGCAGGCGCTGCCAAAGCTCCAGGGCCGACCCACTATGGCCTCGGCCACGGAAAGGCCTCCCGTCGGAGAATCCCTCGGTCCAGAATCTCCGAGAGGATACCTGGCCCATTTGGAAGCGGGTTCGAGCTTCATCCCGGTGGATTCCGAGATGAGCGAAGCAGTCTAGGAAGAGACGACGGGCTATCGTCCATAGACTGTCCTCCTGAGGACTCCAAGTCAATCGCTTGGAAAAGGGAGGAATGATCCTGGGACTCGGAGGAGTCCTCGAAGAGCTGCCTCTGGCCTGAGCCACGCTCAACCTGCCGAGGTCGGTCGGGAGTGAGGGTAACCGACAGCCAATGGGGTAGACCCTTAGCTGACCGAGAATCCCCGGTCGGAGCCCCAAACAGTGGCTGTGGAGGCGGAGGTTCCACCGGAATCGGTGGAGCAGCTGGTTTTGGCTGAACAACCGGCCTGGGTACAGGCTCCTCGGGTAAGTCGAGGGGTTGTGTCGGCCGCTCCGTGACAGCCACTTAATGGCCAGGAAAGCGACTACGCCGGCTTACTCCCGGTCAGAAGCTGTGCTGCCACATGAGGTCCTCGCATCGTCCGACGTAACTTACGCCAAGCCCCCTTGTCCGAGGAGGAGGATGAGGGACAGCGGCAACGCCCGGCTGCAGTGCCGAGACGAGACCCGCCTGTAATGACGAGATCGGCTGGACCGCGAAAGAGGTCGAGACCGAGACCAAGACCCTTAGCTCTTCCGAGGTCGGTGCGGGAAGTGTCGGCAGGAACCGCACTCCTTCGCTCGGAGGTTCATCCGAGGGCTCGGAACCAGAGGCACAGGCAAGCCCACGGATCCTCAACTCTCGGGGAACCGGGAGAGAGATCTCGGCTTTATGGCGACAGCTCGCTCACGGGTCGAAAAATCTCGACTATGCCGACAGGAGTCTCAGTCAACTGACCTGACGGAGCACCGTGAGACCAGTGGCCGGAAGCCGAGCGGTCGAATCAAGTCGACGGTCAACCCACTGGGAGAGGGACCTTTCCGCCTCCCAAGAGCGCCGACGGAGGGATTTACCTCTGTCCCTCTTTGGACCAAGAAAAAGGTCCAGCAGCGCTGGCCCTTCTCCCTAGTGGAGAGGGACAGACAAAGCTCCTAATGAAGCTGTGAGGAAGAACCCAGAGAGAGCGGTATAAATGCCGCGCCGAGAAGATCACGGCCCGCCGCCTCCCCTTCGAGGGCCATCATCTGCTCGAGCTGATCCAGCGCAGCTCGCCGCGACACCACCGATCGGGCCTCCTTAGACTTCACCGGAGGGAAACGCTCGGGACGCCCAGTTGCAATCGGGCAGCACGGCTTCGAGGACGAGGCCGATAGCGAAGAGCACAGGTCGCAGTCCCGCGGGTCGTGCTCAAGGCCCAAAACAGTGACACACGTGGAGTGCGGATCCATCCGAGACATCTTCTGACCGCAGGGGCATCTCCGAAACCGAGTCGATGGTCCATCGCAGCCAGGGATTGAAGACCGTCTTTGCAAAAAAACTTTCAAATTCGCAAAACGGAAGAAATAGGAACTAGTCGCGAAACGCAGAGCGTTAAGGAGGAACCTGAGCTCCCAAGCGGTAAGGGAAGATCTAGCGCCATGGGGCGGAGCGAGTTATACCACCCGGTGGGTGGGAGGAGCCAGCTTGAAGACCTTCCGGCAAGATTTAAAGCGGCAAGGATACCTGCCAATAAGTGTGGATGAACAACATATCCATGTCCCTAGAAAAGATGGTTTTGGATCCTTCTTTTTGGATCGGGAGGAGTGCGAGCCCGAGGGCGCCTCACCCTTTGTAGGGAGAGACTGGCACAAATCTCGAAAGGATCCTGTGAAGGTGAAGCCCAAGCTGAGCGGCACAAAGAAGCTTCGGTTGGCTGAAGCTTGGGTAGCTTCTTCCTCGAAGGCCGCCATCTGCTCGAGCTGCTCAGTGGATCCCGCAGCCGCGGAAACCGCCCACCTGGCCTCCTTAGATTTCACCGGTGGATTGCGAAGCTCCGGTCCCCCCAGCTTCAGGCGCGCCCGATGGTCCTCCAGAACGGTCGGATGGAAGGCAGCACAAATAGTACATTGCAAGGTATCATGTACTGTACCGAGGCAAATAAACGCACGAGAGGTGGGGGTCGGTGTGCAACATTTTTTGTCCACAAGGACACCGGCGAAACCCGGGGGACGATTTGTCATCCATGTCCGAAGGGTTCGGATCCGAGTCGTATACTCTTACGAGTTTCAAAGCGAGAAGATGCAGTGAAAACCATCGATTAGACTCCAGGGCCTCAATCGCTGCAAAAAAGCACGAGAGGTGGGGGGAACCTGTATCTTACACCCGGGTAGGTGGGAGGAGCCAGCTTGAAGACTTCCGGCAAGATTTAAAGGGGAAAGGGACAATGCCAGACAGTGTGGATGAACAACATATGCACGCTCCTAGAACACAGTTTTCCAAGTCAAGTACTTAAGCTCTGCAGAGGACAAAGGCTCAAATGGGGGTTGCATAAGCTGAGCAATGCAAACATTAAGGTCTCAAGCAGGAGCAGGATCCCTAAAGGGGGGATTTGTGTGAAGCAATCCCTTGAAAAACTTAGAAAACACAGGATGGGATGATAGAGGGGAAGACTTGCCTACTGACAAGAAAGCAGAAACAGCTGCCAAATGTACTTTAAGGGTAGCTGGCCTGAGGCCTAGGCCATTAATATGGACCATATAGTCCAAAACCGTAGGCAACTCAGCAGAATCTGGAGAAATATTTTTCTTAGAACACCAAATGCTGAATCTTTTCCATTTGGAGTTGTAAGTCTTTCAGGTGGAAGGCTTTCGAGAAGCCTTTAGGATATCCAGAACCCCTTGGGAAAGATGCAGATCAGCAAACTCTAACTCTTCAAGAGCCATGCCTTGAGATTGAGAGACCGAAGATCCGGGTACCAAATCCTCCCCTGAGAGGATGTCAACAGGTTATAATTCCTGGGAAGACACAGGGGAAGGTGGACTGCTAGGGACAGCAACAGGGGATACCAGGGCTATCTGGCCCAATCTGGAGCAATCAGAATCACTTTGCATAGTTGTGACCTTATCTTGATTAACACTTTGAACAGGAGAGGGAAGGGGGAGCATACAGAAATTTCCTTCCCAATTCAGGATCAGAACATCCAGGGGGACTGAGCCCCAAGACTGGGGGTCTGCAACAAAAGAGAGGAAGTTGGTGATTGTCTGGGGCTGCAAAAAGATCTATCTCTAGAGTGCCCCATCTTGAGAGAAAATCACTTTCAAACCTAGAGGATCTAGGGTCCATTCGTGATGACCCTGGGATATTCTGCTCAGAGCATCTGCTAGGACACTGTCCTTCCCTGGGAGGTGAACTGCTATCAGAGAGGTCTGCAGGGAATAGGCCAGGGACCACAACTTCATTGCTTCTGTGTACAAGGCTTAGACCGAGTGCCTCCCTGCTTGTTGATGTACCACATGGTGGTGGTATTGTCTGTTCTGACCTGGACCACCTTGTTCTGCACAGATTTGGAAAAAGCTTGCAGTGCCAAAAACACTGCTCTGAGTTCCAAGAGACTGATGCGAAGCAGAGATTCCTGAGGTGACCACAGTCCTTGGGTGGTAAGATCCCCCAGATGGGCTCCACAGCCCAGTAGGGAAGCATCTGTGGCGAGTATCACTGAATGAGACTGAGTGACAAAAGGAACCCCTTGTCTCAAATTGTCCTGATCCTGCCACCACTGCAAGGTCTGGATCAGGGTTCAAGTCACTGGGACTAGTTTGGTAAGGGAATCCTTTCTTTGGGACCAGAAGACTCTTAAGTGGAACTGAATGTCCCTCATCTGGAATCTTGCTCCTTGGACCACTGCTTGGAAGCTGCCATGTGGCCCAGAAGCTGAAGGAAATGCCTTGCTGGTCGAGACACCTGAAGGGTGAATGAAGAGGCCAGTTCCATGAGGGTCCCTGCCCTTTCCAGGGGAAGGAAGGCTCTTGCCTTTACTGTTTCCAGCTCTGCCTCTATGAAGGTGAGGAGCTGTACTGGTTCGAGAACCGACTTTGGAAGGTTAAGAAGGAATCCCAAGGAAGTGAGCAATTGCTGAGTCACTTGCAAATGAGACTTGGGGCTGATGTTAGGCCAAAGGGCACTGTTCTGAATTGATAGTGGCCTGAGGGCAACTCGAACCTGAGGTACTTTCTGTGGGAGCACCTGATGGGAATGTGAAAATAGGCATCTTTGAGGTCCAGGGAGGCTAGCCAGTCCCCTGGCCTTAGAGAGGGAAGGATTATTCCCAGAGTCACCATTTTGAACTTCGGCTTTAAAAGGTGTTTGTTCAGATATCTTAGGTCCAGGATGGACCGCCATTCTCCTTTTTGGGGGTAAGGAAGTACCTGGAGTACAATCCTTTGCCCTTGTGTAGGGTGGGAACCCTCTCTATAGCTTTGAGAGCTAGGAGGGAAGAAACCTCTGCCTCTAAGGCAAGGGTCTCTGATCGATTTGCAGGTGGAAAGGATCTGGTTCTCATCTTGGGAAATTTTTTGAAGCTGAGAACCAGCCCCTGGCTTACTACTTCCAGGACCCACTTGTCTGTTGTTAGAAACTTCCAGTCCTGGATAAAGTAAGCCAGCCTGCCCCCTACTGGTATGGGAGAATCGGCCCGGGCAGACCCATCAGGGTGTCTGCTTGGCAGGGGCTTTAGGCTGAGGGGTGGATACAGGTCTGCTCATCCCCAGTCTGCCTCTCCCTCTAAAGAACCCCCTCTGAGAGTAAGAAGAGGAGGCCTGAGCTTGGTAAAAAGGCCTTTGGAAAGGCCTGCCTCTGCCCCTGGACTGCTGCCTTTGAGGAGTTGCTTGCCTTCTTTGGCCTGAGCACTCCTGTAAGTGGTCCTGTACTCGTCCATCTTTTTCATGTAGTTCTCTGTCTGCTCCCCAAACAGAGAATTACAAATAACAGGGAAATCCATGGCCTTAACCTGGGTATCCTGTGATAGGCTAGTACATCTGAGCCAAGCCATCCTCTGAAGAGCCACAGATGTAGCCATGACTATTGATGAAACATCACTGGAGTCCACAGCAGCATGAACCTGTACTTTAGATGCCTCAATCCCATCTGCAGCCACCTGCTCCAGGTCCTTGGCAAGCTGGTCAGGGGCCTGTTTAGCCAGAGCAAGCACAGTGTCCCACCTGGACTTCTGGTATCTAACTGTGTAGGCCATATAGTTAGCCTGCCTCAGTCCCAAAGATGCTGCCATGTACTGTTTCTTTGCCATGGCATCAGTCTTCCTGGAGTCCTCGTCTGGGGGGTGTGATTCCAAGGAGATATTTGCCTTATCGCAGGCAGCAGCCTGCACTACCCCAACATGGTTGCATTGCTGGAAAAGAAACTCTGTGTCTGAGCCTGAAAGAGAATACATCTTGTCCATTCATCTGTCCGAAGGAGGTATAAAATTAGGAGTCTTAAGAATTTTATGTGTCTGTTTCCCAAAGGATTTGTGGAGGGATATACACAGTCTCCTGGACTCTGGGATGTCCATCATCTCAACAAAATCAGGCTCCTCCTGATCCTCTACTACTTCCTCCACAGGAAGCTGGAGGGTCTCAGCCACTTTTTTGTAAAACATATAGTGAGAAGGGGACTCAGAAAGCCTAGGAGGAGAAACACTTGAAGGTCTGTCTGGGGAGATGTCCGGGTCAATAGGCACATCCAGACTTTCATAATCACCACCATCATCCTCATACTCTCCTTCCTCCTCCTCCGGTTCATAAAATTCTTCCAAAGTGTAATCCAGAACTGGGGGAACCGACCAAACCGAATCCCTGCCAGATGGTGCAGTTCGGTCAGAACCAAATGTGATTCCACTATCCTATGTAGCTATTCTCATTGGCGGTCGGAGTATGAAATTTCGGGTCTGAACCGATTATTTATCATTTCTTTTCCTTTTACTGGAACCACCCTCAGAACGCGTTTTGCCCCGAAGAAGAATCGCCTGGTCAGAGGGCACTTCTTTCTGGTTCGGTCGGAACCGAACCCGGCTGGCCATCCGAGTCAGAGGACTTCTCGGCCTCCCTTTCCCTCCTTCTACCTAATCTCTTTTCCAAGGTAGATTTGGGAAAATTCTTACAAATTTGGCAGTCTGAATCGAGGTGGTCAAATCCCAGACAATAAACACAGGTGGTATGGGGATCAGCCTTGGCAAAGACTTCCCCACACACACCTCAGTGTTGAAACCCAGTGGGCCCGGTCTTTTTCTTGGGTTTCTCAGACATGGCCAATCCTAACCAAAACTTACCCTTTTTCCGGCAGTCTGCCAGGCAAGACTCCCCTATCGGTTACTGACCGTGTCACGGGTCTTGGAAAAAAACGTAATAAAATCTTTTTTTTAGAACCGATACGGACCCGTTACCACACTCTAAATAAATCACAAACTTTTTTTTACCTGAAACTAATCGGTTCAGCTGAACCGATCACCAATTTACAAGTTCCACACAGAAACTACACAGAAAACCTATCTAGTACTCACGGTACCATAGACAGAGACTTGAACCGACTGAGCGGTAAATACAGGTTACTCACCTGTGACAGGAGTTCTAGGAATGGTATATGTTGTTCATCCACACTTTCTGGCAGGTATCCTTGCCGCTTTAAATCTTGCCGGAAGGTCTTCAAGCTGGCTCCTCCCACCCACCCGGGTAGTAAAACTCTCGGCTCTGCCCCATGACGCCAGATCTGGCCCACTGGAAGCTCAGGTTATGCGTCGAAGCCGGGGAGGTCGGGTGGGTCGTGTGGATGAACAACATATACCATTCCTAGAACTCCTGTTACAGGTGAGTAACCTGTATTTCTAGGACATGGATATGTTGTTCATCCACACTTTCTGGCAGACTCCTAGCAGTTCTCCGGAGGAGGAGGCAAGGCGCACACCCCTACTTAGGAATAGAGACTGGATGAACCCCAAACCAGCATCCCGGGCAAGTGACTCAAGGTCGATGTGGTAGTGGGTAACGTAAGGTGTGTGCAGACTTCCAGGTAGCAGCCCTGCAGATTTCCTGGATAAGGACTCCCTGGAAGCAGCCACCGATGCAGCGGTATGGCGGGTAGAATGAGCTCTCATCCCTCTGGGAGGCTCCCATGCCCGCCAACCTATAGAGAGATCTCGCGGGAGGTGACCCACCTGCTTATCGTCCGCTTGGCTGCAGGTCTGCCAGGTGCGGCTTCAAGCGTGGGTGACAAACAGCTGGAACCTCTCCCAATTTCAGCCGTGCGCGCCTTATAATCAGGCGACTTCTAGGGTCCAGAGTATGGAGCCTATATTCGACCCGAGGTGTGATTGGGGTAGAACACCGCAGAGTCAGCACCTGATTAAGGTGAAATCCTGACATCCACCTTGGAAGGAATTTCGGTGGGGACGCAGGACAACCTTGTCCCTGTGGAAGACCAGGTAGGAGACTCACTGGAAAGCGCCTGGCGCTCCCATCCTTCTGGCTGATGTAATAGCCACCGTAAGTTGTGGTCTTCCACGACAGGTGAGAGAGATCACACCTGTGCATTGGTTCGAATGGCTTGCCCATGAGCTTTGCCAGTACCAGCAGTAAATCACGGAGGTGGAGGTTCTGCGCACCGGAGGAAATGTGATCAAGGCCTTTGAGCGCAAACCACCTTCTCCTGCACTCGACTGCTTCCTGACCACGTCCGGTGGGCAGAGATAGCTGCAGTGCACTCTAGGGTTGTCGACCTAAGCCCTTGCTGAGAAAGGACCATAGATAGTCCAAGATGCTTGCCAAGGAACAGAGGAAGGTCCAGGCCCTTGCCCTGACACCAAATGGAAAACCTCTTCCATTTGAAGGCACAGCATTCCTGGGCGACTCCAACAGGACACCTCAACTACATTGAGGACCTCGTCGGAAAGACCCAAGGCCTGGAACTCTAGCTGCTCAGGAACCCAGGCTGTCAGGTGCAGGGATTGAAGGTCCGGATGGAACACCTTCCCTGATTGACTGAAAGTAGGTCCGGGCGAGCTGGAAGCTGCCTCGAGCCTGGAGCTGAGGCTGAGGATCTGGATTGGACAGCATTGGCGGGGCCAGTCTGGGCTGCCAGAATCACCTGCGCCTTGTCCCTCCTCGCCTTGAGGAGCACCTTGTGGATCAAGGAAATGGGAAGGCGATGAAGAGGCCGAGGTCCATGGCCTCGAGGAGGCATCCCCCCGCAGTGAGCCCTGCTGAGGGGGGTGGGCATGGAACAGCCTCAGCTCCGCGTTCTCCCTGGAGGCAAACAGGTCCACCTGAGGTGTGTCCCAATGGGAGAACAGATCTTGTGCTACCTCCGGCAGGAGAGACCACTCGTGAGACACAGCCCCTATCCAGCTTAGGGCATCAGCCAGGGTGTTGGAGGCACCTGCCACATGAATGGCTAAGAGATCCGCCTCCAGGCTGCGCACGAGTGACCAAATGCGGAGAGCTTCCTTGCACAGAGGCATGGAGCGCATCCCGCCCTGGCTGTTTAGGTAGTACATGGTCGTGGTATTGTCCGTCTGGACCTGAACCACTTGACCCCGCAGGAACGGAGCAAAGGCGGTGAGAGCGAGACGGACCGCCCGCAGCTCCAGCAGGTTGATATGGCATCGGGACTCCTGAGGGGACCAGAGGCCGTGCGCTCAGTGTTCCCCCAGATGGGCACCCCAACCCATCAGAGAGGCATCGGTCGATAGAGAGACCGTCGGCTCGGGGCGGACAAACGGGATGCCCTCCTGCAGATGAGCTGGAACGGTCCACCACTGGAGAGCGTTCCACATCCCTTGGGTCACCGTCACTAGCTGGTCCAATGGATCACAGCGTTGTGACCACTGGCTCGCCAATCCCCACTGAAGGGGACGCATGTGCCAGCGGGCCCAACGGACCACGCTGGTGCAGGCCGCCATGAGACCCAGGAGGCACAGGAGGTCCCGGGCAGGGCACGATTGCCCAACCAGAAATGATTGGGCAAAGGAGGAAAGAACCTCGGCCCTGTCCGCCGGGAGCCGTGCTCTGGCTCGAAGAGAGTCGAGCTCTGCCCCGATGAAAAGAATCACCTGCTTCGGTCCGAGTTCCGACTTGGCCTCGTTGATGAGGAGGCCGATTTGAGAGCAAAGCTGGAGGGCCAGATCTCTGGACGCTCCACCTCCTGTCTGGAGGGGGCTGCTATCAGCCAATCGTCCAGGTAAGGGTACACCCGGACCACTCGGCACTGCAGGAATGCTGTCACCACTGCCATGCATTTGGTGAAGACCTGGGAGCAAGAGAAAGGCCGAGGGCATGGCTCGAATCAGAAGGGATCCTTCCGCTCGAAGCGAAGGAATCTCTGGTGAGACGGATGGATAGGGACGGAAAACGCATCCTGTAGGTCCAGAGAGCAGAACCACACGCCAGCGTTCCAGGGATGGTATTATCTGAGCCAGAGTGACCATCCTGAAGGTCCGAGACCTTAGGAACTTGTTAGGTCGGCAGGTGAGAGCGGGCACCAGCCCCCGTCCGCTTTGGGACCAGGAAGTACCTGGACACAAACCCCGGGTCTGAGGGGGTCTGCCACCTCTCTGATCACCTCTTTCTCGAGAGCAGGCGATGTCGGCTCGGCGAGCCAACAGCAGGCTACGGACCGAGACCCCAGGGACGACGCGGCTCGGATAAGGGCCTGCTCGCACTCAGGAGGCAGGTCGCTTCACCACTTTCCAACACCCACCGTCCGTGGTGATAGCGGACCAGGCGGAAAGAAGTGGCGAGCCGATCCCCAGGGGAACCTGGGAATGTGGTAAGCGAGGTTGAGGCGACACCCCCAACCCGTCACTGAGCGAAGCTTGGAGGAGGGACCAGCCGAGGGACCACCTGGGCCTCTGCCTCCTTGCTTCCTGGAGGAGGAGGAAGCTGCGGGCTTAGGTTTGGGATGCCAAGTGGTAGCCTACTGGCCCCTGATGTTGCCTGGGCCTGATGTGCCCACAAGACGAAAGAGGCTTAGGTTGCGGTCTGAGCCCTTGTCCCTCTAGTGAGGATGAGAACAAGTCCAGGTGGCATTGGACTTTCGATCCTCTGGAGGTGACCTTCCACTCCAGGGCCAAGGAGAGCCGGTCCCCAGGAGAGGACATCCACCAACTTGTGCTGGGTATCCGCTGCCGAAGGTGGATATCCTCAGCCATGCCTGATGGCGCATAGCCACTCGCGACACAACTGACCTGGGCGCAAGAGTCACCGATGTCCAAAGCAGTCTGAAGTTGCTGCTTGGCCACCGCCCTGCCCTGGTCCTTGCACTGGCAACAGTGGTCTGCAGGTCAGCCGGGAGATGAGGACTACCTCGTCCAGGGGAGCCCAACAGGGCATGAGGAAATCGCCATCAACACGCGGCCGAGCTGGCCTGGATTCAAGGCCGAAGGAGGAGCATAGCGAGAGCACCTGCGCCCGGGCGTAGTCCAACTTCTTCGGACTCCTTTGCCAGGAGGCTTGTCCCGTCCCTAGCACTTCCCACGCCCGGAAGGCGCTGTCAGTAACCAACCCCTCGGCTGAGGGGTGTTCAGACAAACCGGACAGGGAGCCGGTAGGGACCGCATACTTCCTCGCCATCCTGGCTGAAGGCGCAGGGCAGGAAGCAGGACGCTGCCAGAGCTCCAAGGCTGGGCCCACAATGGCCTCTGCCACCGGAAAGGCCTCCGTAGGAGAATCCCCTGGGTCCAAAATCTCCGTGAGGGGATACTTGGCCTGTTTGGATACGGGCTCGAGCTGCTTCCCGGTGGACTCCGAGATGAGCCTAAGCAAACCCATGAAGGACGATGGGCTATCGTCCAGCGACTGACCTCCTGAGTACTCCAAGTTGACCCGCCTGGAGAACAGGGAGGAATCGTCGTCGGACTCAGAAGAGTCCGCAAAGAGCTGCCTTGGGCCTGAGCCACCCTCCACCTGCTGAGGGAGATCGGGAGTGAGGGTAACAGACAGCCTGGGGCAAGCCCTAAACAAACAGAGAATTCTTGGTCGGGGAGCCCCAAACATGTGACTGTGGTGAGAGTTCCACCAGAATCGGTGAGGCAGCCGGGTTTAGTCGAAACAACAGGCCTGGGAACAGGCGCCTCGGCAGAAGCGAGGAGTTGCTTGGCCCGCTCCAATGACAACCACTTGATAGCGGGAAGGAGAACTGATGTCGGCTTGCTCCGGACAGAAAAAGCTGTTGCCACTGAGTCCTCGTGGCGCCCGGCGCAGCTTGCGTGAGGCCTCCCCTCATCGAGGGAGGGCCAGGCTGGCATGGCTGCAGATACGAGACCGCCCCTGGCAAGGGAGATCAGCTGGACGAAGGCCAAGACCGAGACCCATGAGACCTCGGTTTTCTGATGAGGGTTCTGGGGCGGGGGGCGGAAACCCGCTCTCCCTCGGCTCGGAGGGCTCAACCGTGGACTCCGGAACTGGAGGCACGGGCAAGTCCACGGAAACCTCAATCTCCGCCGGGGGAACCGGGGAGTGAGGGTTTTCGGCTTCACCAGTCGACAGCCCGTCCGACGGGTCAAGAAAAATCTCGACTGCGTCGACGGGAGTCTCAGTCAACTGACCTGATGGGAACACTGTGAGAACAGTGGCCGAAGGATCGACCGAAGTCGATGGTCGACTACTCGGAGAGAGGGACCTCTCACGCTCCCAAGAGCGTCGACGGAGGGACTTACCTTTGTGGTCCTTCTTCTTGGACCGAGAGGAAGGTCCTGAAGATAATGGTCCCTCTCCCTTAGTGAAGAGAGACAGACAGAGCTCCTTAAAAGAAGCTGATCAGGAGGATCCTAAGGAGGCGGGATAGAAATGCCACGGCCGAGGAGAGCGAAGAATCCCGGACCAGCGCCTCCTCCTCGAGGTGATCATCTGCTCAAGCTGATCCCTGCCGAGCCAGCACTTGTGAAACGCAAGCGGGCCTCCTTGACTTTACGGAGGAGTAACGTTTCTCGGGTAGCCCAAGTTGCAAGCGGGCGTAGCAGTCTTCAAGGACGTGGGCCGAAGAAGAGCACAGTTCACAAGCCTGCAGGTCGTGCTCAAGGCCCAAGCACAGTAGGCATGCGTGGAGTGCAGTTCATCGAGACATCTTCTGCCCCATGGGCACCTCCGAAACCGGAGTGATTGTGTCCATCGCGAGCCGAGGGAAATAAATGACCAAGTCTTGAAAACTTTAAAAGTATGGATGAAGAAAGAAACCAGTCCTATACGCTGAGCAGCGTTAAGGAGGGAACCTGAGCTTCCAAGCGGTAAGGAAGATCTGGCGTCATGGGGCGGAGCCGAGAGTTTTACCACCCGGGTGGGTGGGAGAAGCCAGCTTGAAGACCTTCCGGCAAGATTTAAAGCGGCAAGGATACCTGCCAGAAAGTGTGGATGAACAACATATCCATGTCCCTAGAACAGCAATTCGGTAGAAACCGAGCGACAAAACGACACTTCAACTGACTTTTTTGAACCGAGCAAAGGAGAAATCTCCGGAGCGACTATTCAGTGAGGTGGAGTAAAGAATCTGACGGTTGAAGTTTAAACAGCAGCAGACAGGGGCTTCAACCGAGCTTGTGGTGAACATTCCGTGCTGGCCATGGAAAGCTTAACTCTTTGTTCTCCGGGGCAGTTGAAAGGCAGGACCTAACTGCATATGTCAGAATACTGCAAGACTTCATGTTGTTTGAAAGTGGTGTGCTGATTTTTCCAAACCCTGGTAATAAATACAGGTTACTTGCCTGTAACAGGAGTTCTGGGAGTAGTATATGTTGTTCATCCACACTTATTGGCAGGTTCCTTGCCGCTTTAAATCTTGCCGGAAGGTATTCAAGCTGGCTCCTCCCACCAATCCGGGTGGTAAAACTCTCAGCTCCGCCCCATGACGCCAGATCTAGCCCGCTGGAAGCCAGGTTGCACGTCGAAGCCGGTGAGGTCGGGTTGGTTGTGTGGATGAACAACATATACCACTTCTAGAACTCCTGTTACAGGTGAGCAACCCGTATTTCTAGGGACGTGGATATGTGGTTCAATCCACATTTTCTGGCAGACTCCTAGCAGTTCTCCGGGAGGATGGAGGCAAGGCGCACACCCCCTACTTGGGAAATAAGGACTGGAGAACCGAGGTCCCAAAACCAGCATCCCGGCGTGACTCAAGGTCGATGTGGAAGTGGGTAATGAAGGTGTGTGCTGACTTCCAGGTAGCAGCCCTGCAGATTTCCTGGATAGGGACATTCCTCGAAGCAGCGGTATGGCGGGTAGAATGAGCTCTTATCCCTTTGGGAGGCTCCATGCCCACTAACCAATAGCAGAGATCTATGCAGGAGGTGACCCACCTTGCCTATCGTCCGCTTGGCTGCAGGTCTGCCAGGTGCGGCTTCAGTGCAGGTAACAAACAGCTGGCGAACCTCTCCCCGAACTTCAGCCGTCCGTGCCTTCTAATAAGCGAGCGCTCTTCTAGGGTCCAGAGTACGGAGCCTATATTTGGCCTCCGAGGTGTGACTGGGGTAGAACACTGGCAGAGTCAACACCTGGTTAAGGTGAAACTCCGACACCACCTTCGGAAGGAATTTCAGGTGGGGGCGCAGGACAACCTTGTCCCTGTGGAAGACCAGATAAGGAGACTCGATGGAAAGCGTCTGGAGCTCTCCCATCCTTCTGGCTGACGTGATAGCCACCAAGAAGGCAGTCTTCCACGACAGGTGAGAGATGTCACACCTGTGCATCGGTTCGAATGGCTTGCCCATGAGCTTAGACAATACCTGCAGTAGATCCCACGGAGGTGGAAGTTCTCGCACCGGAGGGGATATGTGATCAAGGTCTTTGAAAAAGCGGCTGACCACCTTCTCCTGCGCCACAGACTGCTTTCTGGCCCACGCCCAGTAAGCAGAGATGGCTGCCAGGTGCACCTTAAGGGTCGTCGACCGCAGCCCTAGCTGAGAAAGGGACCAAGGGTAGTCCAGAATGCTAGCCAAAGAACAGAAGGAAGGGTCCAACCCCTTATCCTGACACCAAATGGAGAATCTCTTCCATTTGAAGGCATAGCATTTTCTGGTTGCCTCCTTACGGGATGCCTCAACGACGCTGAGGACCTCGTTGAAAAGACCCAAGGCCTGGAACTCTAGACGCTCAGGAACCAGGCCGTCAAGTGCAGGGATTGAAGGTCCGGGTGGAATACCTTCCCCTTGTTGACTGAGATCAGGTCTGGGTGGGCTGGAAGCTGCCTTGGAAGCCTGGAGCTGACACTGAGGAGATCTGGATACCAGAACTGACGGGGCCAGTCTGGGGCTACCAGAATCACCTGCACCTTGTCCCTCTTCGCCTTGAGAAGCACCTTGTGGATCAAGGGAAATGGAGGGAAGGCATAGAGGAGGCCTGGGGTCCACGGCCTCAAGAAGGCATCCCCCTGCAGCGAACCCTGCTGAGGGGGCGGGCATGAAACAGCTTCAGCTTCGTATTCTCCCTGAAGGCAAACAGGTCAACCTGAGGAGTGCTCCAGTGGAAGAACAGATCTTGTACTACCTCCGACAGGAGAGACCACTTGTGAGATGCAGCACATATCCAGCTGAGAGCATCAGCCAGAGTGTTGGAGGCTCCTGCCACATGGACGGCTAGGAGATCCGCCTCCAGGCTGCTCACAAGAGACCAAGTGCAGAGAGCCTCCTTGCACAGAGGCAAGGAGTGCATCCCGCCCTGACAGTTTAGGTAGTACATGGTCGTGGTGTTGTCCGTCTGGACCTGGACCACTTGACCCTGTACAAACGGAGCGAAGGCAGTGAGGGCTAGTCGGACCGCTCGAAGCTCCAGCAGGTTGATGTGACATCGAGACTCCTGAGGGGACCAGAGTCAGTGGGCTCTGTGCTCCCCCAGATGGGCACCCCAACCCAGAGAGGCGTCGGTCGTCAGAGTGACCGTCTGCTTGGGGCGGACAAATGGGATACCCTCCTGCAGATGAGCTGGAACGAGCAACCACTGGAGGCCGTTCCACATCTCCTGGGTCACTGTCACTGGCTGGTCCAGGGGACCGGAGCGCTGTGACCATTGGCGGGCCAGCCCACACTGCAGGGGACACATATGCCAGCGGGCCCAATGGACTACGCTGGTGCAGGCCACCATGAGGCCCAGAAGGCGCAGGAAATCCCAGGCAGGGCACAATTGCTCAACCAGAAATGACTGGGCAAAGGAGGAAAGGACCTCAGCCCTGTCTGCCGGAAGCCATGCTCTGGCTCGAAGACAGTAGAGCTCTGCCCCGATTAACTGAATCACTCGCGATGGCATGAGTTCCGATTTGGCCTTGTTGATGAGGAGGCCAATCTGAGAGCAGACCTGGAGGGCCAGATCCCTGGGCCGCTCCACCTCCAACCTGGAGGGGGCTGCAAATCAGCCAGTCATCCAGGTAAGGGTATACCCGGAACCTTCGGTGCTGCAGAAATGCTGTCACCACTGTCATGCATTTGGTGAAGACCCTGAGAGCTGGAGAGAGGCCGAAGGGCATGGCCCAGAACTCATAAAGGAATCCCTCTGCCCTGAAGTGGAGCAATCACTGGTGAGATGGATGGATTGGGACGTGAAAGAATGCGTCCTGAAGGTCCAGAGAACAGAACCACACACCTCGTTCCAAGGATGGAATGATCTGAGCCAGAGTGACCATCCTGAAGGTACGGGACCTTAGGAACTTGTTCAGGTCATGTAGGTCTAGAATGGGGCGCCAGCCCCCCGTCTGTTTTGGGACCAGAAAGTACCTGGACACAAACCCTGTGTCTGGAGGAGGATCCGCCACCTCCCTGATCACCTCCTTCTGGAGGAGCAAGGCAATGTCAGCTCGACGAGCCGACAGAGATGCTGCGGAACCCGTAGCCCCCCCATGGGGCAATGGTTCGATAGGGTGGGGACTGCTCGAATTCCAGAGGCAGACCCCTGTCTACCACTTCCAGCACCCAGCGGTCTGTGGTGATATCAGGCCAGGCGGAAAGGAAGTGGCGGAGCCGTCCCCCCACGGGGGGAACCAGGGGAGCAGTGACGAGCTTGGGGCGACACCTCTCAACCAGTCACTGGGCAGGCTTGGAGAAAGGTCCGGCCGAGGAGCCACCTGGACCTTTCCCTCCTGGCTTCCTGCTGGAGGAAGCAGCAGGCTTGTCTTTGGGGTGCCAAGTGCGAGCCTGCTGGCCCTGATGCTGGTGTTGCTGGGCCGGACGTGCTGAAGGACGAAAGGGCTTACACTGCTGCTGGCGGCCTTTTTCCTTCTGGGCAGATGTGACCGAGTCCAAGGTGGCATTGGACTTCTCGATCCATTGCAGATGACCTTCCACCCCGGGACCGAACAAGTCAGTACACAAGAAGGGAACGTTTGCCAGCTTGTGCTGGGTATCCGCCGTAAAGGTGGAGATCCGCAGCCAAGTTTCCGCGGGCGCATGGCCACCGCGGCCGCTTACTGCTCCGGCACATGAGTCAATGGCGTCCAAGGAAGTTTGAGCTGCTATTGGCCACTGCCCTTCCTTGATCCTGCACCTGCTTGACCGTCATTTGAAGGTCAGCCGGGAGATGAGGAATCACCCAAAAGGACGTGTGAAAAGTGTGCCATCAGGACGGCCAAGCTAGCCTGATGAAGGCCTAGGAGGAAGCAGCATAGACTTTCCGCTCGAGTAGTCCAATTTCTTGACCCCTTATCGGGTGGTTGTCCACATCCTGAGCGCTCCTGGAACGCCGAAAACGCTAGTCGGTCACTAGCCCCTCCGCAAGGGGTGCTCAGAGAAACCGGAGACTGAACCGGTGGGAACAGCATACTTCCAAGCCATCCTGGCCAAAGGTGCTGGACAAGAAGCTGGCTGCTGCCATAGCTCCAGGGCCGGGCCAACAATGGCTTCGGCCACCGGGAAGGCCTCCGTGGGGGAATCCCCTCGGTCCAGTATCTCCGTGAAGGGACACTTGGCCAGTTTTGAAATGGGTTCGAGCTTCATCCCAGTGGACTCTGAGATGATTCGAAGCATTCCAAGGAACAAGGATGGGCTCTCGTCCACCAACTGACCCCCAGTGGACTCCAGGTCAAGCGGCCTGGAGAACAAGAAGTTGTCGTCGTCAGACTCCGAGGAGTCTACGAACAGCTGCCGAGGGCCTGAGCCACCCTCCACCTGCCGAGGTCGATCAGGAGTGAGAGTGACCGACAACCGATGGGGCAAGCCCTGACCCGACTGAGAATCCTTGGTCGGGGCCCCAGTTTTAGGTTGTGGAGGCGAGGGTTCCACCACAATGGGTGGCGCTGTCGGTTTCGGCTGAACAACCAGTGCCAGCTTTGACTCCTTGACTACTACGAGGGTTGTTTCGGCTACTCCGGTGACAGCCATTTAATGGCCGGAGAAGGCGATGGAGTCTGCTTATTCCCGGACAATAAGAGCTGCTGCCACATTAGATCCTCATAGCGCCGAAGCAACTTGCGCCGGAGCCTATCCTCCGAAGAGGACGATGAGGATGAGCGGCGCCGCCGCTTTCCATGGTACTGAGACCGCCGACATCGGCGGGACCAGCTGGACCTGGAAGAGGTCTGAGACCGAGACCAAGACCTTCGGGGATTCTGAGGGTAGGTCTGAGAAGGGGCGGGGGAAACCCGCTCCTCCCTCAGTTCAGGTACCTTAACCGGAGACTCTGGCACAGGAGGCACAGGCAAGTCCTCAGTTTCCACCGGGGGGACCGGTGAAGAAGGGTTGTCTGCTTCTCCAGTCGACAAACTGTCCGACGGGTCCAGAAAAATCTCGACCGCGTCAATGGTTGTCTCGGCCGGCTGACCTGACGGGGACACCGTGAAGCCAGCTGCCTTAGCCGCAACCTCAACCAAAGTCAAGTGTCGACTAGCCGGGGAAGGGGACCTCTCCCGCTCACACGAACGTCGACGGTCGGACTTACCTTTAGAGTCCTTCTTTGACCAAGAGGAATGTCCCAAAGGCCCTTCTCCCTTGGTGGAGAGGGACTGGCAAAGCTCCTTGAAAGAAGTTGTGTAGGAGGAGCCCAAGGAGAGCGGGATAAATGCCGTGACAGAGGATGATGATGATGCAGCCTGGGCCGCCTCCTCCTTGAGGGCGATCATCTGTTCTAGCTGTTCAGGTGAGCCCGCAGCCGCAGACACCAGCCAGCGGGGCTCCTTCGACTTGACTGGAGGATAACGTTTCTCGGGTCACCCCAACAGCAATCGGGCAGCGCGGTTCTCCAAGACCGAAGCCGAAAAGGATTTGCACAACTCACAAGTCTGTGAGTCATGGCAGGGTCCAAGGCTATAAACGCACGTGGAGTGCGGATCGGTCCAGGACATCTTCTGCCCACAGGGGCACCGACGAAATCCAAGAGTCGACTTGTCCATCGCAGCCGTGAGAGAAAGAGAAGACTGAAGTCTTTTAAATTTAAGAATGAGTTTCGGATTGACCGAAGAGTGTGGATCCAGGCCTAAAACGCAGAGCATTAAGGAGGGAACCTGAGCTTCCAAGCAGTAAGGAAGATCTGGTGTCATGGAGCGGAGCCGAGAGTTTTACCACCTGGGTGGGTGGGTGGGAGGAGCCAGCTTGAAGACCTTCCGGCAAGATTTAAAGCTGCAAGGAACCTGCCAGTTAAGTGTGGATTGAACAACATATTCACGTCCCTAGAACTAAACATTTTAACAGAGGCTCAACTATATGTTGGAGGTGTAAATCACAAAAGGGAACCCATGCCCACATCTTTTGGACCTGCCCAGCAGTGACATCTCTTTGGAGAGAGATGAGTAAGATAATTAGTCAGTTAATGGAAATACAGGTACCACATGAACCACAATATTTACTATTTGGACTTCCACCCCCCTAAAACAATAAAAAGCAAATTATACTTATATTGTGATTGCGGCAGCCCTTAAAACAGTAACGAAAAATTGGCTTACGGATAGGTCCCCTGAAATAGATTCTTGGTACGTGATCTGCCTTCAAAGAATGGAAATGGAGAAAATGACTGCTAAACTTAGACTAAGTTTTGAAAAATTCAAGGGAAGGTGGTTTCCCTTTTTTCAATATCAGGCGAACAAGGACAATAACAGCATAATAGAGATATTAGCAGTTCAATAGACTCCCTGGGAAACTGCGCCTGCCCTTGATTTTGCTTATGACAGATCAACTCCTAGTCTTATAAAGATATAAATATTTTAACACCAAATAATATGTGAATGGACTGTGAATGCTCCCTCTCAAAGCTAGTAGGTTTGTTTTTATTTATACACCAGTGTAGTCTGAGTCTGATTTGTCTGATTTAATGGTATATACTTATTGTTAATTTGAAGTTGATAGACTGATGTCAGTATCTGTTATCTCACCATAATATATTAAAAGAGATATGAGGATTGGTTGATGTATGCTAATTGTATAGATGGGAACAAGAGAAAAATACAGGTTACTCACCTGTAATAGGAGTTCTAGGAATGGTATATGTTGTTCATCCACACTTATTGGCAGGTATCCTTGCCGCTTTAATTCTTGCCGGAAGGTCTTCAAGCTGGCTCCTCCCACCCACCCAGGTGGTAAAACTCTCGGCTCTGCCCCATGACGCCAGATCTAGCCCGCTGGAAGCCAGGTTGTGCGTCGAAGCCGGGGAGGCTGGGTGGATGTAGGGATGAACAACATAACATTCCTAGAACTCCTGTTACAGGTGAGTAACCTGTATTCTAGGACATGGATATGTTGTTCATCCACACTTACTGGCAGACTCCTAGCAGTTCTCCGGGAGGAGGGAGGCAAGCGCACACCCCTACTTAGGTAGAAAGACTGGAGAACCGAGGCCCGACCAGCATCCCGGCGTGACCCAAGTCGATGTGGAAGGAAGGTGAAAGCCTGCTTCCAGGTAGAAGCCCTGTGGATATCCTGGACCGAGTATCCTCGAAGCAGCCACCATGCAGCAGAAGGGCGAGTAAAATGAGCACTTATCCTCTCTGGGAGGCTCCATGCCCCCCTCCTATAGCGGAGACCTATGGGAGGTGACCCACCCGCTCGTCGTCCGCTTGGCTGCAGGTCTGCCAGGTGCGTCTTTGGTGTAGATGACAAACAGCTGGCTAACCTCCTCCCGAATCTCCGCCTCTACGCCTCCCTGGGTAGGTGGCGCTAAATAGGATCCCATGGAACCTATATCCGGCCTCGAGGTGTGAATGAGGATGAACCCCGGCAGAGACAATACCGGCTAGGGAAGACTCCGCCGCCGCCTTCGGAAGGAACTTCGCGTGGGGCGCAGGACAACCGAGTCCCTGTGGAAGACCAGATAGGGAGATTCAAAGGAGCGCCTGGAACTCTCCCTCCTTCTGAATGGCAGAGTAGCCCCAAGAAGGTGTTCTTCCACAACAGGTGGGGGAACTCGCACCTGTACAAAGGTTCGAACAGCTTGCCCGTGAGCTAAGCCCATACCAGCGAAGATCCCACAGAAATGGGGATACTCTCCCCCAAAGGGGAGGTGTGATTGAGGCCTAGAAAAGTGCCAGACCACCATTTCTGTGCCACCGACTGCCTTCCGGCCCGCACCCGGAAGACAGGGGTGACCAACAGAAGCACCTAGAGGGTCGTCGGCCGAAGCCCTAGTTCAAAAGAACGGACCGCAGATGGTCCAGAATGTCGCCGAGGACGGGAGAGGCCCAAGCCCCATCCCATCACCAATGGAGAACTCTTCCAATTGAAGGCGATCATGTTTGGCCGACTCTAGCAGGACGCCCGAAACGCCGAGGACCCTTTGCCGGGAGGATCTGGAAGGCCTGGCCCCCAGCCGCACAGGGACCAGGCCTGCCGGTGCAGGGATTGAAGGTCCAATGAAAAGACCTTCCCCTGAAAGAGAGATCAGGACCGGGCGGGCTGGAAGCCGCGTCGGGAGCCTGGGGCTGAGACTGAGGAGAGCTGGATACCAGAGCTGGAAACCCAGTCTGGGGCTACCAGCATCGCCTGCGCCTAGACCCTCCTCGCCTTGCCCATGGGTCAAGGGAATGGGGGAGAGGCGTAGAAAGGCCTGGGGTCCGCAGCCTTGACGGCATCCCCTACAGCAAACCTTGCTGAGGGGGACGGGCAAGAGACAGTCTCTGCCTCGTATTCTCCCTGGAGGGAAGGAGCGAGAAGATCCTGTGCTACCTCAGGCAGGGGAGACCACTCGTGAGGCGCAGCCTATGCCCGGCCAGGCCAACAGCCAGGGTGCTGGAGGCTCCTGCCATCAAATGGCTGGGAACCGCCTCCAGCTGCGCGAAAGACCCAATGCAGAGAACCTCCTCATGCCGAGGTAAGGGGCTCAACCGAACCTGGCAAGGTAGGTAGCACATGGTCGTGGTGGTGTCCGCATGGACTTAAACCACTAGACCCCGCACAAACGGAGCCAGCAGTGCAAGTTGAGCGGACCGCCTGGAGCTCCAGCGGGTAGGAAAGATATCAGGACTCCCGAGAGGACCAGAGGCGAAGCACTCTGTATTCCCCTAGATGGGCACCCCCACCCATCCGAGAAGCATCGGTCGGAGAAGACCGTCGACTCAGGGCGGACGAACAGGATGTTCTCCTGCAAGAGCTGGAACGGTCCGAAGGAGAGCATTCCCTAACTCCTGGGCTGTAGTCACGAACTGGTCCGAAGGGACACAGCACTGAGACCGCTGGCTGGCCAGTTCCCACAAGGGGAACGCATGAACCAGCGGATCCGACAGACCACGCTGGAGCCGGCCGCCGCGAGGCCCAGGAGGAGCAGGAGGTCCCAGCAGGGCAACTGCCCAGTCAGACCTGACCAGGTAAGGGAGGAAGAACCTCAGCCCTGTCCACCAGGAGCCGAGCTCGGACTCAATAGTCGAGCCTGGTCCCGAAGAAGGATCACCCGCTAAGGCACGAGTTCCAACGTGGCTCCGATAACAGGAGACCAGCCTGAGATCCAGAACTCTGGATTTACCCCTTCCACCTGGAAGGGTTGTAATCAGGCAGCCATCTGGGTGGGGTTACGCCCGGGCCTCTCGATGCCGCAGAAAGCTGTGGGCAGAGACCGAAGGGCCTGGCCTGGAACTCGTGAGGAGATCCCCCATTAGGAAAGGGAGGAGTCTCCCAGGAAACGGACGGAACGAGGAGGAAGTACGTCCTGGGGGCCCAGGAGAGAAACCCTCCGCCCGTTCTGAGGATGGGATATCTAAGTCAGAGAGACCATCCAGGCATGCAGAAGAATGGGGCGCTAGCCCCCCATCCATTTGAGACCAGGGATACCTGGACACGAATCCGGGGTCAGAAGGAGGATCGGCAACCTTCCTGATCACCTCTAATTAGAGGGCCAGGCAAGTCGGCTCAGCGGGCCGCGAAGAGGTTGTGGATCCCAAGATCCCTGTGGGGCGATGGCTCAAAAAAGGGTGGAACCTGCTCACAACCCGCGACAGGACCTACTTTTAGTACCCCCGACGCCTAGAGGTCCGGGAAACGGACCAAGAGGAAGAGGTGCAGAGCCGTCCCCCCACGGGGAAACCCGGGTAGGGACGACGGGCCGGGACAGCGCCTCTAGCCCATCACTGAGCAGGCTTGGTGAAGGAAGAGGCCGAGGAGCTCTGGACCTTACCTCCTGTTTCCTTTGAGGAAGACGCTGGTTTGACGCCAGGCGCCAGCACATGCCTACTGGCCCTCGTGGTTGCCGGGTCGAGCCGCGAGGCCAAAGGGCAGGCAAAGGCTGTTGGCTGCCCTGTCCTCCGGGCGGGAGGATCGAAGTCCGAGTGGCATCGGACTCTCGACCCCTGGAGGTGTCCTCCACCCAGGCCGAAAAGGTCAGTCCCAAGAAGGGGATGTCTGCCAACTCGTGCTGGGTTTCCAAAGAAAAGGAGGATAACCTCAGCCACGCCCTGCGGCGCATGGCCACTGCGGCCGCCACCGATCTGGCACAGGAGTCGCCTAGATCCAGAGCCGTCTGGAGCTGCTGTTTCGCCACCGCCCTACCCTGGTCCTGCACCCGCCGGACCGTGGTCCGCAGGTCGGCCGGGAGATGAGGGAGGACCTCATCCAGGGAGCCCAAAAGGGCGTGGGAGAAGTGTGCCATCAGTGCCGCCGAGCTGGCCTGACGGAGGCCTAGGAAGGATGCAGCGTAAACCTTGCACCCGATATAGTCCATCCTTTTGGACTCCTTGTCAGGGGCCTATCCACATCCCTAGCGTTTCCAAAACATTGGAAAACACTGTCGGTGACTACCCCCTCAGCCGAGGGGTGTTCCGAGAAACCGGGCAGAGAACCGACAGGAACAGAGTACTTCCTGGCCATCCTGGCCGAAGACGCAGGGCAGGAAGTAGGCCGCCGCCAGAGCTCCAAGGCTGGACCCACGATTGCCTCAGCCACCAGAAAGACCTCCGAGGGTGAACCCCCTCGGTCTAGAATCTCCATAAGAGGGTACGGGGCCCGTTTGGAAACGGACTCGAGCTGCATCCCGGTGAAAACCAAGATGAGGTGGAGCAGACCCATAGAGGACAACGGGCTGTCGTCCATGAAATGTTCCGGAGAACACCATGTTATAATTGTTTTTGGGCTGTTGAAAATTTAAAACATAGTGGTGGTGTAATTCTGTGCTGTCTTTAATTGCTGCAAATTTTATCTTGGCTTGTCTGACTGCCCTGTAGTTGAGTGAAGGGTGTTAATTGTCTGGCCTCTGACCTCAGCTAAGTGATAACTGGAGGTGGGGCTTAGTCAGAGTTAAAGTAGCAAGCAGAGTTTTAATTTCTCAGAAGAAGCCAGAAGGGGAAGGAAGGAAACATATTCAATTCAGTGCTTTAGAGTAACTGGTAATTGCTATTTTTCTTTTATTAGATTGTGGGCTTTTAGTGACACTATACTTTCTTTGTTGTCTTTACTTATAATTGTTTTTGGGCTGTTGAAAATTTAAAACATAGTGGTGGTGTAATTCTGTGCTGTCTTTAATTGCTGCAAATTTTAGCCCTCTCCCTCCCTTCCCCAACTCTTAATTATATGCCCTGTTAAATCTGATTGACAGGAGCTAAACACAGGGTATAGTAAGGGTGTGAAGTAGGAGGGCATAAGGAAAGAAGCCCACCCTCAGCACAAGTGTTTTGACTCATTTATTTATTGGTTTCTTTTCTTTAAAAAAAAAAAAAAAAATTACCTGAGGATCAGTGGCAGGATTTTTAGTACAGCAAATTAATAAAAAGGGAACTAGGAGAGCTTCAGTAGCAGACAAGTAGTGGAATTGCAGTATAATGTGGGGAGTGGTGCAATGCAGTGGCTGTGGGGCAGCCATATTCAAGCAGACCTTCTGGACACTGAGGTGCTGCCCTATCTGCTTGCATCTCTCTGGACTGCGGGATGAGGTAGCCAGACTCAGAGCAGAAGTAAACTGGGTCAGGAGTACCATCACCCCTATCCAGGGACCACCCAGTCCACTGCCTCAAAGGATGCCGAGAACAAGGAGCACTTGGATGACAGTGGGCTCAGGGAGGGTTAGAGCAGTTAGGCAGAGGCACATCCCAGATCCTATTCCACTCAAGAACTCATATGCCACACTGGCAAATGAGGACAACCAAATAGAGGTACCCAGAGAAGTGGAAGGAAAGGATGTGGAGGTTAGCAAGGAGGTGACCTCAGCAGGAAAGCAGTGGACCCCAGAGGAGGAGGAAGCTTAATCCTGGTGGGGGACTCCATCACAAGAGGGATCCAGCTAGGAACACAGGAGGGGAGGACAGGAGGTGAGGTGCCTACCAGGTGCCATGGCATGGAGGGATGGAAGGAACATCCTGGGATCACTGGGAAGGCAAGACGGGAGGGTGAGCTGGATGTCATTATCCACCTAGGTACTAATGACCTGGCAAATGGGGAGCCAAAGGAAATTCAGGAAGAGTTTAGGAAACTGGGGAGGGGTCACAAGCAAGTAGCTACTTCTGTCACTTTCTCAGAAGTACTACCTGTGAGAGGCAAGGGAGAGCATAGGAGTGCATGCACCGAGAACTTTAACTCATGGTTGAAGAACTGGTGCTGTGAGGAAGGGTTTGGATTCATTGGTGACTGGGGACCCACCTGGAGGGATGGAAGTTTGTTCAAGCCTGACGGCCTGCATCCATCCTGGAGGGGAATCGAAGCACTCAATGATAAGTTTAAATGCTACATTGACAAGCATTTAAACTAGCAAAGGGGTGACAGGCCAGCAAGGAGGACCTACTTGCTCACCCCCACAGCTAGCAGTGGAACCAGTGAACCAGAGGAGTGGCTATCTCTGCAAAGCAGTGTGCAAAGATGGAGATTAGTGCCCAAGAGGTGGATAAGCAGAAAAGGGCAAAATTCAGCAGAAGGGCAGACAGCAAGGAGAACCAGGGATAAATGACAACCAAGGAAGGGGCTGGAGAGAACAGTGAAACAGTCTAGGAGGTCAAATCATGGAAAGCCATGTGCAAATGCCAGGAGCCTTAGCAACAAGATGGACGATCTGGAGGCTGTCATGGTACAGTCAGACCTGGACATTGTGGCCATCACTGAAACCTGGTGTAATGATAACCACGACTGGGAGATGACCATACCTGGCTACAACATATTCAGAAGAGACAGAGCAGGCAGGAAGGGAGGAGGGTGGCACTGTATGTGAAAAAGACATAAGGGCCACAGAGATCCAGGAGGAACAAAATGGAGGAGATACTGTGGGTTAAGCTGGAAAGGAAAATGGGACAGCCATCTCGCACAGGTGTGGTCTATAGACCACCAGCCCAGGAGGAAGAAACAGATAAGAGTTGATGCTAGCCATCCAAAGGATGGCAGACAAGGTGAGGCAGTACTGGCTGGAGACTCAATATTCCAGACGTGGACTGGAGCATCCCAGCAGCAGCATCAACTAGAGCAGATTTATCCTGGACTCCTTCAGGGTGCCTTCTCAAGCAACTGGTCATGGAACCAACTCGGCAGAAGGCAATACTGGACCTTGTGCTCACAAACAGGGACAGTGTGATGGGGGTAACAGTGGGGAGCACCTGAGAAACAGTGACCACCAGTTATTGTGGTTTGAAATCACAGAAAGAGCAGAACCAAACCATACAAAACAACGATCCTGGATTTTAGGGGCAGACTTTGGGAAAATGGAGAGATACTGAAGAGGCATTAAGGGAATGGGACAGGAATCAGGGGTTGAGGAACAGTGGGCAATATTTAAAATGGGGATTACAAGAACAACAGAATTATGCATTAAGCAGGTTAGCAAGAGAAAAGGAAGAGGAGACCATTATGGTTTCCAAAGAGGTAGCAAAGAAAGTGAAAGCCAAAAGATTGCATTCAGGCAATACAAAAGACACAGGCAGAAGGGGAT
The DNA here is from genome assembly GCA_016271365.2 of Neoceratodus forsteri. Classification (NCBI taxonomy): domain Eukaryota; kingdom Metazoa; phylum Chordata; order Ceratodontiformes; family Ceratodontidae; genus Neoceratodus; species Neoceratodus forsteri. The sequence continues at coordinate 910,164,197 of CM057452.1, read as the reverse complement.
AGGGAGAAGTACCAGGAGAAGCAAAGGGAGGCAGGAGGTCAGTAAGGAAGCCAAAGCTCAGACAGAAGAACACATTGCAAAATCAGTGGGTAGAGGACAAAACCTTTTACAGGTACATAAGTGAAAAAGAAAGACAAAGGGAGGATAGTGAGACTGAAGGGGGAGGATGGGGCAGCGTGGAGGATGACAACAGTAAAGCTGACATTTTGAACAGGTATTTCTGCTCAGTCTTTACTGAGGAAGAGGAGGTAATGGGTCTGAAGGAGTACAAGGGTGAGAATGGTGCAGAAATGGACACAAGTCCCTTTACACGAGAAAGGGTCCTGAAGGAACTGGAAGTAATAAGAGTTGATAAAGCAATGGGGCCAGATGGGGTGCACCCCAGGGTCCTTAAAGAACTAAGAGAGGTGGTGGCTGAACCTCTGGCTATCCTGTTTAGCCGATCACTGGAAACAGGGAGGTACCCAAGACTGGAGGACAGCAGATGTAGTCCCCTATACAAAAGTGGGAACAAAGAAGCGAGGAACTACAGACCAGTCAGCCTCACCTCGGTGAGTGGGGAAGATCATGGAAGCACTACTGAAGGAGAGATTGTGGAACATCCGGTTGTCAATGGACTACAGGACCCAAGGCAGCATGGTTCACCAGGGGAGGTCATGTCAGACCAACCTCGTTGAATTTTTTGACTGGGTGACTAGGGAGGTGGATCAGGGGAGGGCAGTGGACATGGCCTATCTGGACTTCAGCAAGGCCTTTGACACTGTGCCACATAGAAGACTATTACACAAACTGAGGAATATGGGTGTAGGCAGGACAGTAGTGTGGTGGGTAGGTAACTGGCTGGGTGGCAGGACACAGAGGGTGGTGGTAAATGGCTGTCACTCCACAGAGGGAAGAGTGACCAGTGGGGTACCACAGGGATCAGTGCTGCGACTGGTCCTATTCAACATCTTCATCAGTGACATTGTGCAGGACCTAGAAGGCAGAATTTCACTGTTCGCTGATGACACAAAGCTCAGTAACAGAGTAGACACACCAGAGGGTGTAGACAGAATGAGAAGGGACCTGCAGAAACTTGAAGAATGGTCAGGGGTTTGGCAGTTGAAATTCAATGCAAAGAAGTGCAAGATAATGCATATGGGGCACAAAAACCTGGCACAATATATCAGTTGGGGGTGAGGATATAGCATGCACCAAGCAGGAAAGGATCTGAGGGTTGTCATCTCTGATGACCTCAAGGTAGGGAAACAGTGTGACAAGGCAGCAGGTAAAGCAAATAGGATGCTGGGATGTATAGGCAGGGGCATCACCAGCAGGAAAAGGGAGGTCATAATTCCGCTATACTAGACACTAGTGAGGCCCCACCTGAGTACAGTGTACAGTTCTGGAGACCATACCTCACGTAAGGACATAGACAGGGTAGAGAAGGTTCAGAGGAGGGCAACAAAGATGGTGCATGGATTGCATCACAAGTCCTATGAAGACAGGTTGAAGGAACTGAACATGTACTCCCTGGAGGAGAGGAGGGAGAGGGATATGATAGAGACATACAAGTATCTTACAGGGAGGAACAGGGTGCAGGAAAACACTATTTTTAAGCGAAAAGATGTTCCAGGATTAGAGGGCATGGGATGAAGTTGGAGGGAGGACGATTCAGAGGAAACATGAGAAAGAATTTCTTCAAAGAACTGGTGGTGGACAAGTGGAACACCCTGCCAGAGGAAGTGGTGGGGGCTGAAACAATCACGGGATTTAAGAATGCATGGGATAGACAAAGGAATTCTGGAGGTCAGGGGTAAAGGGCAACAGACTTCTAGGAAAACAAACTGAACTTACAAGCTCAAATGGGCAGACTGGGTGGGCCATAGGCCCTTATCTGGCGACACTGTTTATGTATCTATGTATCTATGGGTTCTCCCTGCTGGGAAACATAGAGGAGTCGATTTCGGGCTCCGAGGGGTCTGCAAAAAGCTGCCGCAGGCCTGAGTCACTCTTCATCCGCCAAGGGCGGGTGGGAGTGAGGGGAACAGATAACCTGCGAGACAGGACATGGCCTGGCCTGGGTTCCACCTAGGACGGTGGGGCAGCAGGGATCGGAAGAGCAACCAGCCCCGGAGAGGGCACCTCGACTGCCTCGAGCGGCTGCGTCGGCCGACCGGGCGGCAGCTGCTTACTAGCCGGAGAATGAATCAGAGTCGATTAATTCCCAGACAACAACAGCTGCTGCCACATAAACTCCTCGTAACGTCGACGCCAACGGGTATCAAGCCACCCTCATCCGGGAGGAGGACGAAGAAGAACGGCAATGCCATTGACCCGTGCCCTTCACTCGAGAACGCCGAGGTCGGGCGGGAGCGCTGGGCCGAGAGGAGGACCGAGACCAGATCCTCGGGGAACCGAGGGTGGGTTGGGAAGGAGCGGGCGCGCCCGCCTCCTCCTTCGCTCGAAGAAATGGCCAAGAACTGTCGACCAAGGTACCGCAGAACCTCAGCCTCCGCCGGGGACCGGCGAAGGGATGGCGGCACTAGCAGAAGACAGCCCAGATGACAGGTCGAGAGGGCTCGACAACGCCAACGGGGTCCTGGCCGGCTGACCTGACGGGACATCAGAGGCCAGCGCCATTGCCGCGATCCCCGACCGTTGGATACCGTAGGGAGGGGGAACTCTCCCGCTTCCCTCCGGAGCCGACGAGGACTTAGCCTGCAGCTCCTTGGACTTGGGCCGAGAGGCAGGTCCCAAAGGTCCCTCTCCCTTCAAGGAAAGGGACTGGCGAAGCTCCTTGAACGAAGCTGCATGAGGAGAACCCAAGGAGAGCGGGATAAGCGCCCATGATCGAGGAAGAGGGAGGGGCAGCCACCCCTCCCAGAGGGAAGAAGATCGAGCTGCTCAGAAACAGCCGATAGCGGGACGCTGCCCGAGTCTTCGAATTTTCAAGCGGAAAATTTACCAAGTGCGGCAGGCCGACCAGGCCGCATCCTCCAGAGAGCTGGGCCGAAGGGCACAACAAAACTCGCAAAGCTGAGGATCATGACCCAGGTCAAGGCGGTAAATGCACGTGGAGTGCGGGTCTCTCCTGGAGGAATTAACCGGGCACCTCCCGGGGCCGGAAAAAGAATGGGCCATCGCTGCAGTGAAGAAAAAAAGATTGAAGTTTCAGAAAAACCTCCAATTGATTTCGAAGACCGAAATTTCCAGGAACCAGTCGAAAACGCAGATCGCTAAGGAGGGAACCTGCTTCCCGGTAAGGAAGATCTGGCCATGGTGGAGCCGAGAGTTTTACCACCCGGGTCGGTGGGAGGAGCCAGCTTGAAGACCTTCCGGCAAGAATTAAAGCGGCAAGGATACCTGCCAATAAGTGTGGATGAACAACATATCCATTTTCCCTAGAACATTGTATTTGCATAACTATTTTTATATATGTTCCTTTTATTTATATATGTGTGATGATGTTGTAGATGTGGTATATTGAAAATCAATAAATTACTATTTAAAAAAAAAAAAAAAGTAGTAGTGGGAACCAAGAAAAAATTACACCCCTTAGTGATTGTGTTTCTTCTAATGGAGTCTTGCTGTATTCTGACAGATGCAGTGATCCCCAACCTTTAAACTGCCCCCGGAGAACAAAGTTAACTTTCTATGCAGGGCATACAATGCTGAGCTCAAGCTCGGTTGGAGTCTATCTGGAGTGTTTCAAACTCAAACCGTCAGATTCTTACGAGCCCAACTAACTAAAAATTCTATGTGGAAATTGTAAAATTCCTATGAGCCAACTGGCAGTTAAAAAGTTTTGGATTCCCAAGGAAGATTCAAGTCAAGAAACCCAAAAAACAATCTAATACAAATAACAGTAATAATCAATGCCCAAACAAAAAAGGAGGATGGTGTAAACAAAGAGCACCCCTGGGGTGCACCTGCCCACCCACTTCCCAAAAACCTGCCCACCTGCACCTGCACCTGCCCACCCACTTCCCAAAAACAGGTTCTGAGAGGGGAGGCGGGAGGTAGGTCAGAATACAGCAAGACTCCATTAGAAGAAACACAATTACTAACGTCAGTACTTTTTCTTCAAACATGAAGTCTTGCTGTATTCTGACAGATGCAGACTACCAAGCAGTACCTCCATGAAGGAGGGACAGAGCCTACTTTGGGAATAGGCTCTGAAGTACTGCTGTGCCAAACCAAGCATCACTCCTAGCCTGGATATCCAGAAAGTAATGCTTGGTAAAGGTATGGACTGTTTTCCAGGTGGCTGCTTGACAAATTTCTAAGAGAGGGATATCCCTGGCTGCAGCCAGCGAAGTAGCTGTACCTCTTGTGGAATGAGCCCTCAGGCCTGAGGGTGGAGTTTTTCATAGCAGAATTGTATACAAGACACAATCCACCTGGCAATAAATCTCTTGGTGGTAGGTTTGCCCATTCCCACTTCTCCATAAGGGAAGAACAACTGGAAGGAGTCAAACCTGTGACCCTTGGTACGCTCTATGTAGTAACTAAGGGCTCTTTTAACATCTAAACTGTGTAGCCTCCTCTCTCCTGAGGAAGAATGATCAGTGAAGAAAACAGGAAGAGACATAGACTGGTTTAAATGGAAGTCTGAAACCACTTTGGGCAAGAACCTTCTATTGGTTCTAAGGACCACTTTATCCCTGTGAAAGGAGATAAAATCAGGTTCCACTGACAGAGCTTGCAACTCACTGATACGCCTGGCAGAGGTAATGGCTACCAAGAACACACTTTTCCAAGTCAAGTACTTAAGCTCTGCTGAAGACATAGGCTCAAAAGGGGTTGCATAAGTTGAACAATGCAAACATTCAAATCCCAGGCAGGGGCAGGGTCTCTAAAAGGAGGATTGGTGTGAAACAATCCTTTAAAACATTTACAGAACACAGGATGAGAAGATAGTGAGGAAGACTTCCCCACAGACAAAAACGCAGAAACAGCTGATAAGTGTACCTTGAGAGTAGCTGGTCTGGGGCCTAGGCCATTAAGATGGACCATATAATCCAGAACCGTAGGCAATCCAGCAGTATCTGGAGAAATATGCTTCTTAGAACACCAAATGCTGAATCTCTTCCATTTGGAGTTATAAGTCTTTCTGGTGGAGGGCTTTCGAGAAGCGTCCGTGGTAAGGACCACTGAACAAGGCTGAGTAGCAAAAGGAACACCTTGTCTTAAATCGTCCTGATCCTGCCACCACTGGTGGGTTTGGATCAAGGTCAGAGTCACTGGGATCAGTTTGGTAAGTGAATCCTTCCTTTGAGACCAAAAAGCTCTCAGGTGGAACTGAATATCCCTCATCTGGAATCTTGGCCCTTGGACCACTGCTGTTGAAGCTGCCATGTGGCCCAAGAGCTGGAGGAAATGCCTTGCTGGTCGAGATACCCGAAGGCTGAAGGAAGAGGCTAGTTCCATAAGAACCCTTGCCCTTTCTAGAAGGAGAAAGGCTCTTGCTCTGAGTGTGTTCAGTTCTGCCCCTATAAAGGTAAGAAGCTGGTCTGGTTCGAGAACCGACTTGGGAAGGTTGAGAAGAAATCCCAGAGAAGTGAGCACTTGCAGAGTCATTTGCAGGTGAGACTTGACTTGGTCTGGAGACTGACCCACTATAAGACAATCGTCCAGATATGGAAAAATAGAAATCTTTTGCCTTCTTAGAAAGGCAACTACTACTGCCAGGCACTTTGTGAAAACCCTTGGGGCTGAGGTTAGGCCAAAGAGCATTGCTCTGAACTGATAGTGGCCTGAGGGCAACTTGAACTTGAACCTCAGGTACTTTGTGTGGGAGCACCTGACAGGAATATGAAAGTAGGCATCTTTGAGGTCCAGGGAGGCTAACCAGTCCCCTGGCCTTAGAGAGGGAAGGATTATTCCCAGAGTTACCATCTTGAACTTTGGTTTTAAAAGATGTTTGTTCAGGTATCTTAGGTCTAGGATGGGTCGTCACTCCCGCCTTTTTTGGGGGTAAGGAAGTACCTGGAGTACAGTCCTTTGCCCCAGTGTAAGGCAGGAACTCTCTCTATGGCTCTTAAGGCCAGAAGAGATGAAACCTCTGCCTCCAGGGCAAGGGTCTCGGAGAGACCTGCAGGTGGAAAAGATCTGGTTCTCATCTTTGGAAATATTTTGAAGCTGAGAACAAGTCCCTGGTTTACTACTTCCAGAACCCACTTGTCTGATGCAACAGACATCCAGTCCTGGACATAGTAAGCCAGCCTGCCCCCTACAGGGACAGGTGAGTCGACCTGGGCAGACCCATCAGGGTGTCTGCTTGGCAAGGGCCTTAGGCTGAGGAGTGGATGCAGCCCTGCTCATTCCCCTTCTGCCTCTCCCTCTGAAGAACCCCCTCTGTGAAAACGGAGAAGAGGCCTGTGCTTGGTAAAAAGGCCTATGAAAAGGCCTGCCCCTGCCCCTTGATTGCTGCCTTTGAGGAGTTGCTTGCCTCTTCTTGGCCTGAGCACTCCTATAAGTGGTCCTGTTCTCATCCATTTTCTTCATGTAATTCTCTGTCTGCTCCCCAGAGAATTCCCCACCACAGGAAAATCCATGGCCTTAGCCTGGGTGTCCTGTGAGAGGCTAGTACATCTGAGCAAAGCCATCCTCCGAAGAGCCACAGATGCAGCCATGACTCTTGATGACACATCACTGGAGTCCACAGCAGCATGAAATTGTACCTTCAATGCCTCAATCCCATCAGCAGCCACCTCCTCCAGCTCCTTGACCAGCTGGGGGAAGGCCTGTTTAGCCAGTGCCAGTACAGTGTCCCACCTGGACTTCTGGTACCTGGCTGTATAGGCCATATAGTTCGCCTGCCTGAGTCCCAAGGAAGATGCCATGTACTGCTTCTTTGCCATAGCATCCATCTTCCTGGAGTCTTCATCTGGGGGGTGTGAAGCCAATGGAATGTTTGCCTTGTAACAGGCAGCAGCCGGCACTACCCCAACATGGCTGTACTGCTGGTATAAAAACTCTGTATCTGAGCCTGATAGTGTAAACCTCTTGTCCATCCTTTTGTCAACAGGAGATACAGAATTGGGAGACTTTAGGATTTTTTTGTGTCTGCTTCCCAAAGGATTTGTGAAGGGGAATAGACAGTCTCCTGGACTCTGGGATGTCCATCATTTCCACATAATCAGGCTCCTCTTGATCCTCTGTTGCCCTCCTCCATAGGAAGCTGGAGGGTTTCAGCCACTTTTCTGTAAAACAGATATTGGCAAGGGGACTCAGAAATCCTAGGAGGGGAAATACCAGAAGGTCTGTCTGGGGAGATGTCCGGTTCCACAGGCACATCCAGACTTTCACCATCATCTTCAAACTCCCCCCTCCTCCTCAAACTCCGGTTCATAAAAGTCTTCAGGGGTGTAATCTTAAACTGGGGGAACCGACCGAACCGAACCCCTGCCAAAAGGTGCCAGATCGGTCGGAACTGGGCGAAGTGATTCCACAATTCGAGTCGCTCTGGCTATGTTAGGATTCACTGCAAAGAAGTGTAGGATTATGCACTTTGGGAGTAAGAATCCTGGGTTCAGTTATCAACTAGGAGGTGTGCAGCTAGCAGTTCCCATAGAGGAAAAAGATTTAGGTGTGCTTGTCACAGGCCATATGAACCACTCTGTAACAATGTCGAAAAACGGCAGGAAAAGCCAATACGATATTTACTATTTAATAGTAATAGTAAACAGAGTCCACGCTGAAGAATGGGGGGTTACTAATGGGGTACCGCAGGGTTCAGTACTGGAACTGGTCCTTTTTAATATCTTTATAAGTGACATTGTGGAGGGACTGGAAGGAAAAGTATGCATCTTTGCAGACACAAAGATCTGCAACAGGGTTGATACACAAGGAGGGGTGGAAAGGATGAGAAGGGACTTGGCAAGGTTGGAGGAATGGTCAAAAGTATGGCAGCTTAGATTCAATGCAAAGAAGTACAAAGTAATGCACCTGGAAAACAAAAACCCAGGGGAAGAGTGAACAATTGTTTGGGGGGGGGTATGAACAACAACAAAAATGTAAAGGGACCTGGAGGTAGTCATATCAGATAACCTAAAGGTAGTCAAGCAATGCGAGAGGGCAGTAAGGAGGGCTGGTGGGGTGTGGATACTGGGATGCATAGGGAGAGGCATCACCAGTAGAAAACAGGAAGTTGTCATCTCCCTAAACAGACAGTTGGTCAGACCCCATCTGCAGTACTGCATGCAATTCTGAAGACCCCATCTCCGTAAGGACATAGGATGGAGGCAATCCAGAGGAGTGCAACAAAAATGGTGCAGGGTTTGCACCAGAAGCCACACGAAGAGAGACTAAAAATGACAGCTGGTCAGCAGGGTAAGGCATACGAGAAGAAGATGAGGGCACTGAACATGTACTCCCTGGAAGACGGGAAAGAGAGAGGACATGACTGGGACCTTCAAGTACTTGAAAGGGATAAATAAAGTTATAAGGAGAGTCTCTTTAAGCTGAGTGACAACCACAACACGAGGGGGGTACAGTCTTAAGCTGGAGGGTGGGAAGTTTAGGAGGGAGGTCAGGAAGCACTTCTTCACAGAGAGGATGGTGGACACTTGGAGTGCGCTGCCAGAAGAGGTAATCTCATTGAAGACAGTGGGCAGCTTTAAGAGAGGTTGTGACAGGTATAGGGGGAGGGTAAGGGTCACGAGTAGGGAGGATGAGAGGAGTTGGGAGAAAGGGCAGGGACAGTAGCTCAAGCTGTGGACCCTGCAACATGAGCAGACTTGACAGACCAAATGGCTTTCTTCATATGTTCATATGTAAATGAGCTTATTATGTATACCCTCGAGGAAAAAAGGGAGAGGGGGGACATGACAGAAGCTTTCAAGTACCTCAAAGGAATCAACAAAGTCCAAAAAGAGTAGCATATTTCAGAAAAAGAGATGTGCAAGAACAAGGGGGCACAATTTGAAGATAATGGTGAGGGTGGGGTGGCTAAGGGGCAACGTGAGGAAGTATTTTTTCACAGAGAAGGTGGTGGACGCATGGAATGGCCTTCCTGAGGAGGTCATAGGGTCAAAAACAGTAGGGGAATTCAAGAATGCATGGGACAGACATAAGGCAATTCTGGTGGGGTAGGAAGAAGTATACTGTTAGCTAACTAGGATCTGCAGCTTACCAAATATGTAGGGAAATGGGCAGACTAGGTGGGCCAAGTGGTCCTTATCTGCCATCAAAGTCTATGTTTCTAAGATGCTGGGGTGTATAGCTAGGGGAATCATATCAAGGAGTGAGAAGGTAATCCTGCCGCTCTATGGGGAACTGGCAAGGCCTCACTTGGGAGTACTGTGTGCAGTTTTGGCACCCATTTTCAAAATTGGACATCAGACTGTTGAATGGGGTTCAGAGGAGAGCAACTGAAATGCTCAGTGGGATGAGGGAAAAGCCCTGTGAAGATTGGTTAAGATCGCTCAATATGTATTTGCTGGAGGATAGAAGGGATAAGGGGAGATCTGACTGAGACCTTCAAATACTTAAAGGGAATTAATAGGGTTAGTCACGATGGCCTGTTCTTAACACAAAAGAGAAGGAATCACACGGGGCATAGCATGAAGTTGGAAGGGGGGTTCAGAAGAGTGATGAGGAGGCATTTTATAACAGAGAGAGTGGTGACAGCATGGAATGCTCTGCCAGAGGAACTGGTTATGCAAAAGTACAGTTACGTAAGAGCTTACCGCAACAGCAGATCTTCGAGAGGAGCTCTTGCAGCAGGTAATACCATTAGAACTGATGACGGCAGGCGTTGGGACACCACGGAAAACTTGTAGCTGGCAGTCTGAGGTGGGGGACCGCCCCCGTCAGCGCCGCCTGACGTCAGGCGTGGTATAAAGGGGGTGGTCCCCTGGCACCGTCTCAGTTCTCCTGACAGAGACCCGTCTAAAATAGCATTGGAGAACCGAGCAGGAACTCCCTAACCTTGTACAGGTGCAAGACTCATATTCCTGGGGAATGGAGGGTGGGAAAGCTGCCTGCTGCAAGAGCTCCTCTCGAAGATCTACTGTTCCGGTAAGTTCTTACGTAAGTGTACTATCTAACTTCGAGGGTGGAGCTCTTGCAGCAGGTAATACCATTAGGACTGAGTCCCAAGCAGTACCCAAAGATAGGCCCAGGACTGAGCGGGAGGTGGGTAAAAACTGAAAACATCGAAAAGATGCCGAATACTCAGAGAGTAGGCCCTGCAGGACAGCTAGTCCAAAACCTACTCTCCTCCTAGAAGCAATGTCTAGGCTGGAATGCCTGATGAAGGTATGGACTGTGCTCCATGTCCCAGCAACACAAATGTCTGCTGAAGACACATTCCTTCGGGAAGCAAAGGAGCAGCTGCAGAATAAGGGGTGCTAGCTGCACGTTCGAGCAGACTTGATAGACCTCTAGGCCTTTATCTGCTGGCAAATTCTGCATGTTCGTAAGTGGCCACAGCCCTGGTGGAGTGGCCCTTAATGGGACCCGGAAGGGGTTTACTATGGTGCTGGTAACAAAATGAAATACAGTGCACTAGCCAACGGGCTAAAGACTGCTCAGAGACAGGAGCCCCTGTCATCCTTTTGGCAAAGGAGACGAATAACTGGTCCACCTTTCTGGAGGAACATGTTCTGTGAAGGTAATATCTTAGGATTCTACGAACATCCAAGGTGTGCAACAGCGCTTCACCTTGGTTGACAAACTCAGGATAATAAATCGGAAGGTTAATGTCTTGATTCAGTGTCAAGACGGACACCACCTTCGGCAAGAACGTGGGGATCATATGCAGGGTCACCCTGTCCCTGTGAAATATTATAAGGTTCCTTACACATCAATGCCTGCAGCTCAGAAACCCTTCGAGCTGAGGTAATGGCAACCAAAAGGAGAGCTTTCTAAGAGAGGAAGCGTAGCTCACAAGGGTAGAAGGCAGGCTCGAAGGGTAGAAGGGTGAGTTTCTCCAGGACAAAAAGCAAGTCCCATCGAGGAACGACATCCCTCCTGGGAAGTCTGACGTGCAAAGACCCCTCTGAGAAAAGTCTTGTAGACATTTAGTTGTGCTAGAGTTCTCTCCCTGATCGGCTCATGATATGCGGAGATCGCACATGTGAACCTTGATGGACGAATAGCTCAGTCCCAAGTCCAAAAGGTGGAAGAGATAGTCCAGCACATGTCTGACTGGACAATCCAAGGGATCTATGGCAAGGGCTGTAGCCCAGAGACAGAAACACTTCCATTTCAGAGCTTAAGTAGCTCCAGTGGAGGGTTTCCTCACTGCAACCAAGACATCCGCCACCCTGCTTGACACTCCTAGTCTCTCTTCCGTTAAGACTGCAGGAGCCACGTGTGCAGGTGAAGAGAATGGAGAGCAGGATGGACGAGTGTCCCCTGTTCTTGTGAGAGCAAGTGGGTGGAAAGTGACAACTGTGTTGGGGGTTCCAAAGACAGCTGCTGGAGCAGCGGATACCAGATCTGTCGAGGCCACAGAGGAGCAATCGGGATCATCCTCGCCCCCTCTGACTGCAATTTGAGCAGTACTCTCTGAATGAGAGGGAAGGTATACAGGAACTTCCCTGTCCAGGAGAAGGACAATGTGTCTTGCCAGAAAACACCAGGCCCTGGAGTGAGCGAGCAAAAATTTTGCAGTTTGGCATTGCACGGGGACACGAAGAGGTCTAACTCTGGATGGCCCCAGTGACCGGAGGTCGTCTGCGACTTCTTGGAGTAGTTCCCACTCATAATTCGGAGAGGTAGAGTGACAGACTGTCGGTGAGAAAGTTCTATACCGCTGGCAGGTGCACCGTGATGAGATCTAGACTGTGTTCTACTGCCCAATCCTACACTCTCATGGCCTCTCTGCAAGGGGGATGAGTGAGTTCCCCCTTGCCTGTTGATGCAGAAAACCACTGGTGTGTTGTCTGTCTGCACCAGAAGAGAAACCAGTGAAAATCGGTCTCTGAATTTGTGAAGAGCATTCAGAACTGCTCTCATTTCCACAACATTTATATGTAGAGAGCTGTCTGTGGGAGACCAAGATCCTCAGGTCCTGTGATCCCCTAAATGAGCCCCCCAACTGGTCAGAGAGATGTCTGTGGTTAGAATCTGAGGTGGAGTTGGCCTCCGGGAGGAGACCCCTTCCTCTAGATTCTCATGGCAGAGCCGCCACTCCAGGGAACGAGGGACCGCCCGAGAGATCCGGATCTGGAGATCCAGATCGTCCACCGCTTGGTCCCACTGGACCTTGAGGTGCCACTAAAGGACCCTCATGTGCTATCTGGCGAGGGGTACTGTGGCTATAGCGGCCGCCATATGGCTCAATAGCTGAAGGACAACCTGGGCAGAGATAGAGGGTGCCCTTTGGAATCTGCTTGCCAGAGCCTGAAGGCGTTCTGCTCTGTCCGAGGGCAGAAAAGCTCTCCCCGTTCGGTGTCTAAAATTGCCCTAGAAACTGCAGCCTCTGCAACAGCCATGGGTGTCATTTTGGCCGGTTCACTGTGATTCCCAGGGAACAAAACAGACCCTGTGTCTCTTTCAGAGCGATTTGAAACTGCTCTTCTGATGAAGTGGAGAGAAACTAATCATTCAGGTAGGGTTAAACAAAGAGGCCTCTCCGCCGGAGTGCCGCTGCTACCACTGCGAGACACTCGGTAAATACCCTGGGGGCTGAAGAAAGGCCGAAGGGGAGTACCCTGAACTGGTAGTGCTGGTCCTGAAAGCTGAAGCAAAGAAACCTTCTGTGAGATTTCAGGACCTTGATATGCATTTCCTGCATATCGAGGGAGCACAGCCAGTCCCCTTGCTGAAGCAACTGGAATAGACCTGCCAGTGTAACCACCCGAAATCTCTGGTACTTGACAGAGAGATTGAGCTGGCTCAAATCCAGAATGGGGCGGAGGGCTCTGATTTTCTTTGGGACCAGGAAGAAACAGGAGTAGTAACCTTTGCCCCTCTGGGCCTGGGAAACCAGCTGGATGGCCTTTTCCTCCAAGAGTTGCTGAATCTCCGCAGCCAGGAGGAGATTCTGCACCGTGGACAACTGACCTGGGGGTGGGGGGGGGGGGGTAATGTCCGGTGGAATAAAAAAGATTTCTATGGCATACCTGTTTCGAATGGTGTCCAGTACCCATTGGTCTGAGGTGATACTGGACCATTCGAGTGGGTAGAGGGCTAACCTCCCACCTACTTTCTCGTTCTGCGTGTCCCTGAAGAGAGGAGGGGCAGGGAGAGTCAGACGGAGGGGATAGTGGGTTCTTGGGCCCTGGGAACAGTGGGGGGCTGGGTGACCCCACCTCTTGAACCCTTTGCCTTGGGAATGCTTGTTCCCCTGTCCTTTCCGAAAGGGACAGCGATAGGGTTCTTGAGGCTGGGATTTGTACATGATGAGTATGTCAGCCACCGCTTTACCAGACTCCTGTAGCAGCTTGACCATGGTTTCAACCTCTGGGCCAAACAGAACTGGGCCTTGAAATGGAGACTCCAAAATGGACTCTTGCAGGTCCAGTTAGAATCCTGTCAACCTGAGCCATGATTGCCGTCTCACACAAACCCCTGAGGCAGCAGCCCTGGAGGCCGTGTCCACCACGTTGTAAGAGCAACGGAGGACATGTTTGTCAATGTCCAGTCCTGACTGGGTGTAGGCAAGCACCTCCTCTTTTGAGCCTGAGTCTAGGTCTATGGTCTTCTGCCATAAGGATTGTTGGTATGTAATCATGTGTGCCATGAAGTTAAGTGACCTGATGGCACCTGTAGCAGAAGAGTAAACCCTCCGGCCCTGGCTGTTCAACTTTTTTGGAGACCGGGTCCGGGGGTTGGAAGCTCAAGTGTTTGGGCTGGGACACCTGCCGTGGGCTGCGGTCAGAACCGAGGAATTCGCCTTTGGCTTTTCTGCCAGAAAAGGTTCAGATCTGGGTGGCTTGTAGAGCCTGTCAGCCTTCCTAGGAACTGCAGGTACTGAAGTAGGGGGTACGCCAAGTCAGGCGCGTGACATCCTGGAAGGGCTTGACAAAAGGGGAAATTGCCAAAGGCTTACGTTCTTTTTCGCCCAGGAACTTGGCCTGGCACTTGCGCTCTGGGTCCCACTCATAAATGGCCTGAATGTGCCTCATATCTAAAAATGAGGGATCATCCGGAGGGGACCATGGGGAATCCTTAGGTCCTGGGGAGGGAGGGAGGAAAGAATTCCCTGTCTGAATCAGGCTCAGATTCTGTGTCTCCCTCTTCTGAGGAGGACATGTGAAGAGGAGGAGAAGAAGAAATGGGAAACTGCTGCCGTCTCCTCTTTTTGCCCTTAGGATCCGGGCGTGGGCTCTCACCCTCATCAGGAGTTGGGGTGGGGGAGGTCCCATGGGTGGTGGAGTTGGGGTGGTATCTGAGGGATTGTAGAGAAGGTCCCCCATACCAGATTCCACCATATGGTGAATAAAGAGTCTATATCTGCCACAGGAACGACCGCTGGGCCGGGCACTGGGTTCGCTAGGCTGGGCGTCAGGCCTGCCGGGAGCGGGCATCTGGGGTTCCTGGGGTAATGGCGTTGGGTCCGGGACCCCGGCCATAGTGGGCTGACGTCCGGTGTTGCCTTCACCTGAAGAGCTGGTGTCTGGAGTAGGCCTGGCCGGCGACCGACCTCCCGGAGGGGGTGGGGCATCTGGTCCTCCGCCGGCGACCGACCCGTATCAGGCGTCGGGGAGCGGGATGACTGAGAAGGCAACCAGCTAGGCTTTCGCTGATCGACTGGGAGGCAAACCTTAGCCGGAGGAGGGGGAGGCGTCCAAGCCTGGATAACCTCTTGCCTACCTGGGTGTTCGTCTGAAGGCTTCCTTTTATCTGATGAACTAGGCCTGTCCTTCGAAGACTTGGATTGGCCCTCCTGGGTCGACTGTGAGGTAGATGAGCCAAGGAAGACTGGTGTCCCGAAGAGGCCAACTCCCGGTGCTTGCCCTGAGAAGAGGCGGGAGTGGACTTACTCAAATGGGAGTGTTCGGTCGTCAGGGCTGGCACTGAACCAGACCTCTGGCCAGAAGGTCGAAGAGGAAAAATATAGCAGACTGACTTAGGAGTAGGACTCAACCTGGCCCGATCTTTTTCCCTGTGGTGATGTTTCCCATCCGAGGACTTCTCTTTTGGTGGGGAATCCCTGGTGGGAGAAGAGAAGCTGGCCCCTGAGCAACGTTGCATCACCACTAGACGTTTCTCGAGAAGGAAGGTTTTGAGTGAGTTGGCTCTCCTGACACAAGTCTTCTGACTGAATTTCTGGCAGTGCTTGCAGGCATCGGGCCGATGGTCTGGGCCTAAGCAGATGAGGCAGGCCGCATGGCTGTCTTTGGCCGGGATCTGCTTCCTGCATCCACACTTAGCTTTACGCTGTGGTGGGCGAGGCGACGACATACACAAGACGAACTAAACGAACTACTGAGAGAAGTACTAAGGAAGAACTTTTCTTTAGGCTGTCGACTGCTGAAGAAGGCGTCCGTGGAGCCGAACTACACGGGTTGACGGCAAGAAAAGAACTGAGATGGCGCCGGGGGACCACCCCCTTTATACCACGCCTAACATCGGGCGGAGCTGATGGGGGTGGTCCCCTATCTCAGACTGCTAGCTACAAGTTTTCCATGGGGTCCTAACACCTGCTGGTATTAGTCCTAATGGTATTACCTGCTACAAGAGCTCCACCCTCGAGGTTAGATCTTAGGATTTGTCCTAAGGAAAACTCTCTCCTGGTGAAAAATTATATAAGACTCCTTACACATCAGGGCCTGAAGCTCAGAAACTCTTCGAGCTGAGGTTACAGCAACTAGAAGGCAAACCTTCCATGAAAGAAAACGCAGATCACATTCCGCTGCAGGCTCAGCGGGGGTGAAGAGTGAGCTTCTCCAACATAAAAAGGAGTTCCCAGGAAGGGATAGGATCTCTAATGGGAGGTCTCAAGTGTAAAATGACCTGCAGAAAGATGTGTGTCAGACTTCCACTATAGGTGGGCCAGGGCTAATGCTGTGAGATATTTAGGGATTAAGATCACCCCCCGGTTGCCAGACCTGTCTGAGTTGAACTATGGGAGGCTCTGGAGAGAGATCTCTGTGATATTACAAGATGGAGGCTCCTCCCGCTCTCCTTTTTGGGGGGTGGGGGAGTGGAGATAATAAAAATGAATGTTTTACCCTGGTTTATGTTTTTTTTTCCAGACACTCCCAATTGGGATCCTGAAGAGATACTGGAATCGGATCTCGGGAGACTTATCTAGCTTTGTTTGGCAGGGTAGTCGATGAAGAATCCGAATGGAAATTCTCTCCCAACCCAGGGAGAGGCGGGGGCCTTACCCTGACTTTAAACTGTATTATAAGGCATTACTGGGCGCAATGGTTGGAATTCCGCTTGTAGCGGTGACCAGGTTCGGAACAGACCAGAGTCGCTGGAGGGCCAGCTGGGGAGATGAATTCAGCGCCCTATGGACAGCTTTCTCTGGGGAGGTGGGGAAGTGTCCAGTGCGTGAAGGACCCCTAGCGAGGCCGGGGTACCACAGCACCAGCCACACTTATGGGAGGCGGGGCGACGCTGACGTAATTGCACGTCATACCGAAGAAAAAAAACTAGAAAATGGAGGGGGAAGCCTCCGTCTATATGAAGCCCTCCCCTGTCATGTGCCCCAGAAGTCTGAGGAAGGTCCTGACTTGGACCTGTGGGGTTATGAGGATCGAACCGGCCACCTCTCTCAGGCGATCTCCCCTTTCTTGAGGGAGAAAAGCCATGCCCTGGACCGAATCCAGGACCGCACCTATAAAGGTGAGTCTTTGGCTGGGCTCTGGGGAAGATTTTGGTAGGTTCAGGGTGATCCCCAACTCTCAGAATACAGTATAAGTGCCTCTGAGAGCTTGAATCAGGTGCACCTTTGACGGGGCCACTAGGAACCAATTGCTGAGGTATGGAAAGACAAAATGTCCTTTGCGCCTCAGAGCTGCAGCCATCACTGCCTGGCATTTGGTGAGGACTCAAGGAGCAGAGGAGAGGCTGAATGGTAGAACCCGGAACTGATAATGTTCCCCCCGGAAGCAAAACCTCAGGTACTTCCTGTGAGGTGGAAAGACCCCTATATGCATGTACGCATCTTGCATGTCCAGGGAACAGACAGTTTCCCTGATGCAGCAGAGGGATAAGACCTGGAAGGGTCACCATCCTGAACCTTCGGTATTTAATATAATAGTTTAGAGAGCTGAGGTCCAGGAATTGGCCGAAGATCTTGCGTCTTCTTTGGAACCAGGAAAAAAATGGGAGTAATACCCTTTTCCCAACTGCTGCGGGGGGTGGGGGGACTCTCTCTATTGCCTTTTTGAGTAAGGCGTGGATCTCTACTTCTATGAGAGGAATGTAAGAAGGAGGATATCCTGAGGACCTTGGTCGACTTTCTGGAGGGATCTGGGTGAACTCCAGCATATGCCCTCTCCTTATAATATCTAGGACCCATTGGTCCACTGTGATTGTACTCCATCCCTCCAGATGGAGAGAGAAGCAACTCCCTACCACTTCCCCTGGTGCCTCCTGTCAATAGGGAGTCATTGGGCAGAGCTGGGAGTGGGGAGAGAGGTCTGGGAGGAGTTCAGGCCTCAAAAGGGTATGCCTCCTGGTTGCTGTCCTTTGTTTTGAAGCCACCTCTCTGGCCCTGGTGGTTACCATGGGCTTGCTGGCCTGAGGGTTTATGAAAGGGCCACTTCCGAAAATGTTTCTGGTCCCCCTTATACATTTGCCAGATGGACCAGATGGATTTTCCCTGACTCTTGGAAACGAGAGATAAGACCCTTGGTCTCCTGCCCGAAGAGAACGGAACCCTGGAACGGGAGGTTCCCGATTCCAGCCTGCAGATCCTGCTGGAATCTGGAGACACTAAGCCAGGCATGGCACCAAAGGCAGACACCTGACGCTGCCGCCCTAGCCACTGAATACGCAGTGTCGTACGAGGCACGCAGAACATGCGTGCCCATGTCCAAGCCAGATTTCAATATGTCCAGAAGCTCCGTCTTCTGAGTGGAGTCTAGCAAGGCATTGCAAGCTCCTGTCCCTTCTCCCAAAGGGCATGCTGGTACTGGACCATATGCGTAAGGAAATTCAGGGAACAAATTGAGCAGGTGGAGGCAGAATAAACTTTCTTGCCCACCTGATCCAAGTAGCGGGATTCCTGGTCGGGAGGCTGGGAGCTAAGGTGTTTCGGCTGTTTAGATTTGTCATGAGCTGCCGCTATTATTGTAGAGTCCGCCTGAGGGTGCTCAGCCAGATAAGGCTCATTCCTCAGGGCCCTGTATAGCCTGTCTGATTTCGTGGGTACCGCCAGGACTGAGGCTGGACGCTCTGCTTATCCTGGTAAGGTCTTGGAAAATGTCGGCGGGGGAGGGACCACCAGAGGTTTGGGCTCCTTCTGCCTCAGGTAACAAGCCAGTCTCTGGCGTTCTGGATCCAGGTCTTCAGTCTCCCATTTGTTAGCGGCCTGGATATGCCTCATGACATTCATGAAAGTTGGATCTTTCAGGGGGCGATCAGAGTAGATCCCTATCCCCAAGAGAACCACTAACTCCTGAGAAAGAGGAGGACGAGGAGAAAGACCAGCTCCTCGACCTTGAAGAGTCCGAGCTGTGTTTATAGGGACTACCCTCCCTAGAGCGTCGGTGACTTGCAGATCGATGTCGGTCCTGGGACTGACATTGGCTTCTGGACTGATGACGGAGTGGTGACTGATGCCTGTCCTTGGACCAGCGTCGGCTAGGGGAGCAAGCCCGCCTCAAGGAAGACCTGTAGCGGCTGCGGGACCTGCTCCTGGGCTTAGACCGATGATAGCTATCCGACCTAGAGCGGCGCCAA
Source organism: Neoceratodus forsteri (assembly GCA_016271365.2). Taxonomy (NCBI): domain Eukaryota; kingdom Metazoa; phylum Chordata; order Ceratodontiformes; family Ceratodontidae; genus Neoceratodus; species Neoceratodus forsteri. The sequence goes on along the minus strand of CM057452.1, from coordinate 910,145,399 downwards.
TGGTCCCTAGACCAAGACCGGGAACGTACAGCTGAGGGAAAGCGGGATTTTTAAAGTTTGCGCTGCTACTTGGGGGTCTTTACCAGTGATCCGACGGGCACACCCCCGGGGTACTTGGTTGTCCGGGCGGTCGGGAATCAGTGCCAGGTCCGGCTTCCGTGAAGCATCATCTTTATGAACCTGGCTCCACCAGAAGGAGAAGAGATGCTGCAACTCCTCCTTGTTGAACATAGATGCTGCCGCCCCCTTTGGGGGGGATAGGAGAAGCCGGAGGATCCAGAAGGGCTTTCGGGGAAGAACCAGAGGAAGAGCCCTCCGGAGAAGATGACCTAAGGGCTGGCATCAGTACCTTGACTGGCTTAGGGACGACGGTGGCCCCATCAGCCTTAGGCATTTCAACCGGCGCCAGCATCCTGGCTGGGGCCAACTTAGTCGGTTTGGACAGACGGGACCCCGTGGAGGCCTTAGCTTGGGGTTCCCGGTCCTTGCTGGACGGCTTACCGGAGTCTGCTATGGCCGCAGCCGGGGCCTTCTTTGTCAGGGCCGAGGTGTGTGCCAAAGTGGAGGCCCTGCTTGACTCCACCGGGGTGGAGGAGACACGCAACAGTGTGACCTTCGCCTCGGATGGCTTACTTGGAGGAGCTTCTGATGGAACAGACGTCGTTAACTTGGAGGGCACTTCTGGCCTCGACTTCTCCTCGTGCCTGGAGCACTTCGAGCAGTAAGACCCGCCCGAGCTGGAGGAGGAGGCCTTTTTGGGGAGAGAGCGAGATCTCGAGTGATGGTGGGATCGGCTACGGTCCTTGTCTCAGGACTTCTGAGACTTGTCCTGGTGCTTGCCCTTTTCCCCTGGAGAAGTTTGCAGGACATTTATTTTTTGTTCTAGCAAGTGGGCTTTCAAGGCCTTCAGGCATCTGATGCATGTCTTGCTTGTGAAGCCCTTGCAGATCTTGTAGGATTTGAGGTCATGGTCTGGTCCCAGGCAGAAGATGCATGCTTCGTGGCTGTCCTTAGATGGGATTTGGCGGCTACAGATGCACTTCGTCTTCTTGGGACCGGAGAAGGAGACCGACGATGGTGACGACATAAGACTGTACCAAGGTCGAAGAGGGGGGGGGGGCCGTGGAAATGAACTGCAGAGTTGAAAAAGCAGAGAAAAAACGTTCAGAAATCATAAGATTTGCTGGAACTGCTTGAAAAGTGTGCTAAGACATGGAAATTACGTACTTACCGTAATTATTGATCTTTTTGGACAGTCTCCATCACTTATTCACATTAGTGGGATAGCGCCGGAGGCGCTAGGACCTAGCGGGAGCCTAAAGTTTTCTGAAGGGTTGGCGCCGAGAGAGGACCACGCATGCACGGCACCGTGAGACTAGCTTGCGCCTGTGTAGGCTATCTCGACGTCAACCCTCCAACTGCCTCAGTGCCTTTTTGACCGAGGAGGTGCAGCGTGACTAATGAGAATAACTCATCCTGAGTTTCTGGGCCTGAGAGGGCCCAGATGACCTTTGCAAGAATGGTTAAGAATAATGTCCTCACAGTCTGAATCATAGGACTGTGAAGACCACGAAAGAAAACGAGTGAACCCAGGGATGGGAGATAAATGAGTGATGGAGACTGTCCGAGAAGGTCAATAATTACGTAAGTACGTAATTTCATATCTTCCTGGACTAAGTCTCCATCACTCATTCACACTAGAGGGAGAGTACTGATAAAACCAACAACCCTGAGTAGGGTGGTAGGAGATAGGGTTCACTCAGAAAGGACAGCCAAGGACTGTCCTGTTAATAAAAGAGCTGTCTTGTAAGAGCATCTATAACATAGTGCCTACAAGATAAACGCTCGAGTTGTAACTCGTCACCTTGCCAACGACTACAATGGGCACAAAATGAAAGTCTGACAGGCAGCCGCAACCACTCTAGGAGAGCGGCAAGAACCTGGCCTCACAATCTGATCTAGGACCAAAATTAATTGTGTCAAAGACATGTACTAATGTAACGTAAAGGGACCTCAGGAACTGAAAGAGTCGGAGGTAATGTCTACTGGTTCAGGGTAGATCGGAAAGTGCAGAAGGAAACCCCCACTGTCCAGTATGGTTGACCTGTAAACAATAGGTCCAGAAGCACTTGAACCCCTTACTTGGTGAGCAAGGGGGTCCAGGTGGGGTTAGCCCATCAAGGAGAATGGTCTCCACTTAGTCACAGGATCTTCCTGATGGAAGACCAAGCACTACTTAGAAGCCTCTCGTGGTGGTCTAGTAAAACCAGAGCCTACCCACTACATATTCCAAAGGAATCATTCTGCCCCTGTGTGTACAACTGTAGTAGCAGTCTCTGAACTCAGGGAAGAAAGGAAAAAGGTGTACAGAAGGATGTGTCCACTGCGGAAAAAAACATTCCGACAGAAAAAAACAAAAAAAACAGGGGCTGGATTTCTAAGGTCAATAGAGGCAGATGTGCGTCGAGGAGGGACACAGCAGGACCAAGTTAGGGCTAACCCATTTGTTGAAGTGACTGAAAGAGGCAGTGACTCAATGTGGTGAGGCACTACCCACTCTGGCTTTAGTGGAAAGAGTAGGAAAGGATTCTAGTTCATTTGCTGAAAAAGAAACATCACCACTCCCTCTCGCACTTGAAGAGGATAGCTTCGTGAGCGACTGGCATGGACCAGAGCGCAGGAACCGAAGGGGTGAATATTTGAGAAGCTTCCTCAGAAAAAGGGACCTACTTGACCATCCGTCAAGAAGGAGGAAATCGCCTGTTAAATTAAACAAGCAAGGAAGCAGGAACCTGAGTTCCGACTCGGTGGAGAGTCGCTCTGCTGCTGTAAGGCTCTGTTCAAGAGAAGAAAGCCTGATAAAAGAAAAGGAATTAATAGACTGGGCAGTCGCCTAGGTCTAGAAATGTCTCTGAATGAGAGAAATCTCTCAGAGAAGAGATGCCCAATCTCGTCGCGGATGGACTCCCCAAACAAGGGGAGGTACAGGTAATTTCGGCAAGGCCCTGTGCTGTGATAAAACCATATGATATTATTTTTTTTTTTTTTTAGTCCGAGCCTAACAAGGCCTTCAGGCTGCTATTTTGAGGATTGTCTTGATACAAAAAGACATCTGAGTGCGAAAAGAGCCTGAGTGTCCAAACTGAAATCATGACCGGACTAACAATCACAGCTGGAGAGAAGTTAACCACCTGTGCCGAAGAAGCCACCGAAGAGGCAATATCACAAGGGGGCTATATACCCCTATCAAAGGAGCGGAAAAGTCAGAGCGGCCCACGACCATTAAATTAAAATGTTCCACAGAGTGTAACTGTCTTGACGATTGAAAAAGTCTAGACGCAGAAGAGTATGGTCCATGGACGCAGTGTGAAATACTATAGTGGACCCTGTTACTGAGGAACTACTGAAACGATTTTCCATCACGGACTCTGAAGATAGAGATGACGTGCCCTCCAGTATATAAAATGAGCCGTCCGCTGCGTTACTGACCAGAAGGACAGGGAAAGACCCATCTAGATGCACTTCTACCCCAGAAGAACCTCCAAGAGAGGTCTAGGTCAGAGCCACTAGAGACTCCGCCATCAGGAAGGATGTCTAGGAGCTTGGTACCATGTAGGGAGCAGAGGGAAGTGCTGAACAGAATGAGATTCCGCTGGCGGAACGGTACAGCAGAGTTTCACAGCAGAAAACTGCTGGATGACACAAGATCCCACATAGACCATCAATCACTAAAATGTGTAAGAAAATAATCCGCAGAACAGGAGTTCATTCTGCGGTAAACATCCCGCCACAAGTTCTGTGGAAAGGAGTCTGAAATGAAAAATGTGTCACTAATTCTGCCATACAGCACCCACTAACACCCGTGTGGCACAGGAGGGCACCAAGCAGTGCCTATGCTAACCTGGGCGATACCCAAGGGCAGCCATGGTAATATCCACAGGTACTCCCGGGCACCCATGTAGCAATGGCACTCGAGGGCACCTCCGACGCCCATGGCACCAATAGCACCATGGCAAGAATGGCACCCAAGGGCACCAATGGCACCTGAGGGCACCAGTGGCAACCATGGGCACCTGCAGTGCCACCCGCGGCACCCACAGGTGTCACCCCAGTACCCAAGGCACCAGTGGTACCCATGGCACTTGAACATCCAAGGAACCCATGGGCGCCCATAGTGTCACCCGCGGCAACCATGGGTGCTCCTGGTGCCACCCCTGGCACCCACAGGTGCCCGGCGCCGCCCGCGGAAACGGCGCCACCCGCGGGTGTGTGGCACCATTGACGGCACTGACAACCAGTGGCAGCAAAGAGAGCACCCACGGCGCCACACAGAGTGACAGTGCCGACCCACAGCGCCGACTAAGGCACAGCGCCGACCAAGGCACTGAGCCACGGCGCTGACCATGGCACTGAGCCACGGCGCTGACCATGGCACTGAGCCACGGCTCCGAGGCACGGTGCCAACCATGGCGCCGAAGGAAAAATGCCAATGGAAATCCTGAAAAGGGCAGAAGGAAAAAGGTGGTGCCCGTGCCAGCCCCTGCATGGAAAAGGGAGAAGGGGGTAGGCACGAGGGGTCGACACGATGGCAAAGGCACCCAGAGGGCACCTCACCATACGTGGTCAAATTAAACCAGCTCCGGTCCAATGGCTCCGAGGCCCAGAGGTCCCAAAATCAGGTACAGAGCCAGGAAAACTGGAAAGTCGAACCCCCTGCTCCATAGGAGCGACCCAAAGGTGAAACTGCTCACCGGAGCTCCAGCGAGGACAGAGATGGAGCTCATTGTCGAGAAAGCAGCCATTAGGCGCGGGGCCAAGAGGAACCCACCAAAGTCGGTTCGGGCCCATCGCCCCTCCAGAAGAACATTCCTCGTGCAGACATACCAACGGGCAACCTCGAGCGGCACCGATTCTTCTTCCTCCCCCGAACGAGGAAGAGGAGCTCGAGATCAAGCGGAGCCGGATCCATTAGATTTGTGCTTCAGAGGACTGTCCTCCCCCCCGAGCACAGGACTGTCCGTAGTCAGATCCCCCCACCCCTGTTAATTAAGGGCGGCGGACTGGACACAGCCCCTCTGCCACAAAAACTTTCAAACAAAGTCCTCCTACTGTCACCACTACCATCTAAGGACAATTCCGTTGATGGCAGGAAATAATTTATTTTTTCTTCTTCTTCATAAAATAATAAATTACTACTTTAAAATATTAAAACATTAAGAGCTGTTATCGTAGAGACGAAAACTTCAACTCCGGCAGATGAGCGACGTCGACATCCAAGCACACTCGACAGCGGAGAAAAGGAACTGAGGCGGTTGGAGGTCAACGAGAGATAGCCTACATAGGCGCCGAGCTAGTCCGCTGCTGCCGAGCATGCGTGGTCATCTCTTGGCGCCGACCCTTCTGAAAACTTTAGGCTTCCGCTTGGTCCTAGCGCCTCTGGTGCTATCCCACTAGTGTGAATGAGTGATGGAAACTTAGTCCAGGAAGATCTTCCCAATGAGAGTGTGTCTGCGACAGGAAAGAACTGAGGTGGAGCCAGGTTCCGCCCCCTTATACAGCATGACTGACGTCAGGGCGGAGCTAATGTCAGGGGACGGTATCCACTGGGTATAGCCTGCTGCACGAGCTCCCCCTTGAAGTAAGATCATCAGCTGGAGGATTTTTTGGGGGGGGGGGGGGACAGAATAATTGGCAAAATCAGAATGGGAAAGGAGGGGAGGAAAAGGGTAAAGCAACTGAAGAAATAAGCAGACGCAGGCAGAATGGCCATTCTTTGGAATTTGTTTACTGCAGGCACACTTGGTTTTGGAGCAAACAGAGGTCGGAGAGGGTTTAGAAGCCATAAAAAAAGGAAAAGCGACGAAAAAACCCACAATGAGAATTTAGAAATAAAAATGTTAAAAGCACATGAAAATGGTGGTCAACTGACGCTGTGGTGATTTCCAGAGGTCAAACGTGCGTTGGTCCATGGCAGGAAAAAAAACTGAGGAGGCTATGGGGGCCATCCACTCTTATAGGATAGGCTGATGTCAGAGAGTGACGTCGGTGGTGGTGGGCTGCCCCCTCCGGTAGACTGCTAGCTAGAAAGCTTCTGTGTGGTCCTAGTGCCTGGCTTCTAAGTCCTACCAGTGTGGCCTGCTGCAAGAGATACCCTCAAAGTAAGATCTGTAAATTTTTGCGTGTTAAGCCGACTAAACTGACAAAAAAAATAAACTCTAATAATGTATTTTAAAAGAAACCTGAAGAACTGAATGCAATTTGTTCTATAGAAGGTGAAGTTCTGGCTTCGAAGTGGACAGTGGTGCTGCTGCTGCACACTCGATGGCGGGAAAAAGAACTGAAGCGTGTGGAGGCTGGCGCCACTGTATACCAGCGCGCACTTAGGTGTGCTTGTGGCTTACTCACGTGCCAGCCCTCCAAAAAAGTTACGATTCCCATGAGGTTCTAGTGCCTCCGGCACAGACCCATTAGATGGAATCTATCGAGAAGACTGATTCTTGGAAGGTCTCTGGAACTCTTTCTCAAAAGTCTGTTGTAGCTCTGCGAATCAGATGTTTAAAACTGCCTTAAAGAGACATTCTTTACTCCCGTTTCATTTGCGTTCCTGCACTTCCTAATATCTGTGAACTGTTAAAGCTCGTTACCTATATTTGGTTTACCAGGAAAAACTCAACTGAGCAAATTATGTTCTACCTGTTGTATATATCCTAATTGCGTACTTAGACGTAGTATTTTTTTTCATTATTTAATATATATTTATAATATGTTTGAAATTACTGACGTTCATGTCTTTGCTTATTTTGTGAGGACTTTATCGCACTGTAACTTCCCAGGTCGTACCTGAAAACAGATAACAGTTAAAAATGTAAATAATGAACATTTTCAAAATTAGGCTGGGATATCTGCAAACTGAATGAAATACATATAGCTTCTCCTACAAAAATCCACACCTATCTTACTAAAGAATACAGAAAATGGAGATAATCCCGTCATCGCTAACCACATGAAAGTATGGCAATTACCTTTCAAATGCAGAATCTGTAATATCTGTCTGAGTAAGATCCAAATGTTCCAAGTTAGGACAAAGCTCCAAAGTGTGACGAACCTTTAAAAAAAAAAAAAAAAATTTTTAAAAGTCTGAAAAGGAACAGCACAATAACATAGTGTTGTAATGACACAAGGAACTTAAGGTCTACCTTGTCTGCCACTCCTGCTGCACGTCCGCGACTACACCTAAATTGAGTATGAGCATAGATCCAAGCTTAAAGGACACCTTAACAGGCATTTTTACCCTGGTGTCTTGAAGTAATCCTCCCATACAGTAACAATTATGAGTCTGGGGGCAGAGGCACTAGAACCCCACATGAGCATATTATTTTTTGCAGGGAGGAAGCAAGCCAAGGCTACTGAGAACAGCACTTGTGCACCCCTACATGTCACCATGCGTCAGCCAATAACCATTGCCAGTTACCTCAGTTCTGTTCACCAGGAGAGAAGCGGAGTGGAAAAGCAGATAACGGGAGACAGAATGCTAAGTTTCCTACCACAAGGGACAGGATAAAGACTTATGAATACAATTCACAAAACCTGACTACCAACTTTGAGACAGAGAGAGAGAGAGAAAGCACAATAACATAGTGTTGTAATGACAGTTCACATTTTTAAATACCTAGGTTGTAAAACTAGATCAGTACCTAACTTTTTCAGCTCACATCAAATCCCTTGCAAAGAAATTACGTCAAAAAATTGGCTTCTGTTATAGGAATAAATCTATTCGATTCTGACTCCAGACTGTGCCTGGTCCGAACAACCTTTCCACTACTTACCGACTATGTTGATATTCTATATGGCAGATGCTCCAATGCCCTGCTATGTCAACTGGACACACACTATAACAGAGCGATTCGCTTCATTTCCAGCGCTCACCGTCGGGACTCATCGTTGTGACCTGTATGCCTCCTTAGCAACCAGGTGTCTCTTCCACTCTGTCACCTAGCTCTACAAAGCCCTGCTGGCAAAACTACCCCTTATATTTCCAACCTCTCAAAAAATTACCTGTCCCTACCCCCTACGCAGTAACTCCTTCATTATGCTAGATGTTCCAACCTCCTGTTCCTGGTTTGGAAACATGGCTGTAAGCCGTGCCCTCCCGGCTGCCTGGAATAAAGCCCAATTCAGGCTCAAACTGCAAAGCCTGATCCCCCTGAATAGCTTCAAAAGACTTGTTTATGACAACCTACAGGACTTCGGTGACTGCGGTTGATAAAGCACCTTCTCCCTGCCTGGTCTACTGCAGTGACCACTCTACCCAGATTCGGCCTCCCCCAAGGGTCGCAAAAGCAGAAACGGAGCCTTCCCCCACAGCTCTCCAGGCAAGCAGCACAGGTACAAATGAAGCAGCCTCCACAGCCAACAGGAGAAGATCCCACCACCACCCCCTTGGTCGACTTGCAAATATATAGCAGCAGTCACGTGACTGCTAAAACCGATCAGCGGAGTTTTCCATCTGCAGAATATCTGCTTTTGCCTCTAGTGGCCGCTACTGCTTGCAATCCACTTTTTTCCACCCTCTGCCATCATTTAACCACTGTGATTCAATCCCTGTCCTTGGCCTTCTCCTACAAGCTCACCTATCCTTGTTCCTAGCTGCCCCTCACTGTAGCCCCCCTACCACAGACCCCTCATCCCCCCCCCACATTTCCACCACTCCCACCTTCTTCCATGAGTCACCCAGTCCTTCTCCTTCCTGGCCCACACCTATGCTGCCACCTCCCCTCCCCTCTCCTCCCACATACCCCACCACCTACAAGTTTCCCCATCCACACATCCCTCATTGCTCCCCTCAAACCTCCTCAATCTTGAGGCACTTTTCCATTGCCTAAACCTCTGCGGGCCACTCTCCAGGTGCAGTCCTGCTAGATCAAAGCACTCCCTGCTACTCTCCATCCCCCCTCTCCCTTCTCTTGCTCCTAGCGGGTGACATACATCCTAATCCTGGCCCTATAATGTCCAGACCTACCTCAGCCTCACCCCCCTATTTTTTCTGGCCTATCCTCCAACCACACCCCAGGCTCTCTCCCCAAGGGCCTCCGTGCTTTTCACCACAACAAAAGGAGCCTCCTCCCTAAACTGGATGCCCTCACAGTATGGGTCACCCAGTACCACCCCAACATACGCTGCATCACAGAATCCTGGCCATCTCCCAGAAAGTACAGTTACGTAAGAACTTACCGTAACAGTAGATCTTCAAGAACAGCTCTTGCAGCAGGTTACACCATTAGGACTGAAGCCGTCAGGCGTCAGGACCCCACGGAAAAATTCTAGCTAGCTATCTTCAGCGGGGACACCCCCAACGCCGGGTCCCGTCCGGAGTCAGACGAGTACATAAGGGTGTGGTCCCGCCCGATTCCCCAGTTCTCCCGCTGAGACTTCCGCCGCAGGCCAACATCAAATGGGAGACCAAGGATCCACCGTCAGAAGTCAAAAGGGAAAATCCCTGATAGTAAGGCCTAAGCCATGCCTCCTCCAAGGGGATGGTGGGCGGAAGGTACCTTTGCTGCAAGAGCTGTTCTCAAGATCTACTGTTACGGGTAAGTTCTTACGCAACTGTACTATCTTACTGCAGAGACAGCTCTTTGCAGCAGGTTACACCATTAGGACTGATTCCCGCAGTAGCGCTGCCAATATTCTGGGAGGAGGAAACTAGTAATTACAATCCAGGTCCTGAATCTAGGACAGGAGACCCTGTTGCACCGCCAGGCCGAAGCCGGCTCTTCGCCGAGAGGCGATGTCCAGGCTATAATGCCTGATAAATGTATGCACAGAGCTCCAAGTGGCTGCAGCACATATGGTAGAGGTGGAGACATTTCGGAGTGCTGCAAAGGAGGGGGCCACACCCCTAGTGGAATGACCCCGGACTGTTACCGGGAGGGGCTTTTGTTTGATATCATAACAGTATGAAATACACTGGACAAGCCAGCGAGACAGGGACTGTTTGGATACTGGTTGGCCCATCATCCTTTCAGAAAAGGAAACGAAGAGTTGCTCTGAACTACGAAGTTGTTTAGTTCTGTTGAGGTAATACCTCAAGCTGCGGTGAACATCCAGGGTGTGGAGCAGTGCCTCTCCTCTATTAGAGTAATCCGGAAGTAGACCGGCAGGTCAATATCCTGATTGAGAGTGAGTGTAGAAACCACCTTAGGCTAAAAATTGGGATTTGTCCTCAGGGATACTCTGTCCCGGTGGAAAACTAAATAAGGCTCTTTGCACATGAGGCGTGAAGCTCCAGAAACTCTTCGCTGAAGTAACAGCAACCAAAAACAGCATTTTCCACCAGAAAACGCAGACTCAGATCAGCAGTTAGGTTCAAGGGGGAAGCATGAGTTGTTCCAGGACAAATAGCAAATCCCATGGAGGCACTGAGTCCTTAATGGGTGGCCTAAGTGTAGCACCCTCTCAAAAATTCCCGAGAGGCGCCTAATTGTGCCATCAGGCGATGTCCCAACGGAAGGTGGTAGGCAGAGAGTAACAGAGGTGCACCTTGATAGAGGAGAGGCTAGACCCAACGGAAAAGGAGAGCAGGTAGTCCAACACCACTCCCACCGGGCAACCTAAAGGGAGAAAATCGCGTGTCATGACAGATAAACTCATGCGCGCCATTTCATGGCATACATCGCATGCGTTGCTGGCTTTCTGGCTGCAGAAAGAACTTGCAACCTCCGCGAGACCCGTGACGCTAGAAGATGGCTATGTCTCTAGGAGCCATGCATGCAGGTTCAGTGAGCGGAAGTCCGGGTGGACCAGTGAACCTTCCTCCTGAGACAAGAGATGGGAGCTGAATGGCAACGGGAGCGGAGGTTCCAGGGATAGCTGAATTAGCAAAGGGAACCAGATCTGTCTGGGCCAGAAAGGGGCCACCAGGATCATTGTTGCATTCTCCCGCGTGAGTTTGAGAAGAACTCTCTGGATCAGCAGGAAGGGAGGAAAGCGAGAGGAATCTGTCCCGGCGAGGAGGGGACACACCACCGGCCAGAAAACACCAGGCCCTGGATCTAGCGAGCAAAATTGGAGCAGTTTTATGTTGGATGGGATGCGAACAAGTCCAGCTCTGAGTTCCCCATCGAAGAAACAGATCCTCTGCTACCTCTTGAAGAAGTTCCCACTCGTGGACTCTGGCCTGGGAGCGACTCAGGCCGCCTGCAATCGTGTTGTCCACCCCGGGAACATGTACAGTGATCAATTCACGCCCGTCGGATTACCCAATCCCACACCTCATGGCCTCCTGCAAAGGGGTAAGAGTGTGCGCCTCCTTGTTTGTTGAGGTAATACACCACCGCCATGTTGTCTGTCTGAAGCAGGAGAGTACTCGGAGGAATATCTGACTGAAGGGCCTGCAGGGCATAAAGGACCACCCTCATCTCTAGGACACTGATATGGAGATGAGCCTCCAGAGGGGTCCACGCACCCTGGGACTTCACCCGTCCAGGTGTGCTCCCCACCCTAGACCTGAGGCGTCTGTGGTGAGGATTACCTCCGGGGATGGCTCTATAAACGGGACGCCCGTGGAGAGCGACCCTGGGTCTAGCCACCACTGCCAGTCTCGAATCACGGTGTTCGTGATTCTGACCGGATGCTGCATGTGGTCTTGCCTTTGATCCCATTGCACCTTGAGCATCCACTGAGTTACCCGCATATGGAGCCTTTGAAAGGGATGGTAGGAATGGCCGCAGCCATGTGTCCGAAAGAAGGGGACCGACCTGCAGGGACGGTCCTGTTCGACGATAACTCCCTGATGAGGGATCTGATGCGCTCCGCTCTGTCGTCTGGAAGAAAAGCTCTTCCCTGAGCGGTGTCAGTACTGCACCCATAAATTGCAGCTTCTCAAGACTGGTGCCAGAGAGACTTCTGGTGGTTGATTAGGATGCCCAGAGATCGGAACAGGTCCTGGGTGCTCTGGATCACACGCAACAACGCCCGGAGGCGCCATGAGAGCCAATCATCCAGGTACGGAACACATAATGGCCCTGTCTCCTTAGAGACGCTGCCATGACTGCCATGCATTTGGTAAAGACCCTGGGTGCGGATGACAGTCCGAATGGAAGGGCTCGGAACCGAAGGTGGTGGTTGAGAAACTCGAAGTGCAGGAACCTCTCGTGCGCCTGAGCTATAGGGATGTGCAGGTATGCGTCCTGCATGTCTAGAGACGCTAAAAAGGCATCTTGCTTCAGCATGGGAATGAGACTCGGAAGAGTCACCATGCGGAATCTCTTGTATGCGGCCGACACGTTGAGGTCGCTGAGGTCCAGAATCGGACGGAGGTCCCCTGTTTTCTTTGGGACCAGGAAGAAGTGGGAATAGTATCCTTGTCCTCTCTGGTTCTCCGGGACGTACTCTATCGCTCCCTTTAGCAAGACCGCGAGTACTTCTTGCCAGATCAGAGACTTGCGCTGACCCGGATACTGGGAGAGCAAAGGAGGCCTCGAGGGTGGCTTTTCTGCAAATTCTATAAAGTGGCCTCTTCCGACCAACTGAGGAACCCACCTGTCGGTGGTTATAGCCTGCCATCCCGGCAGTAAGTTCGCAATGCGACCCCCGACCATGATTTCCCATTTATCCTGAGGGGCGGGGGCCGGAAAGGAGTCAGGCTGTGGCGGCTGAGGGTCCCGCTGGCTGGGTCGGCTTGGAAATCACGCTGGTTTCGCCTGCGGGTTGTTTCTGGGCTCATGAAGCCGGAGCCCTCTGTTGTGGAGCGGGCGGACTGTTGCCCTGGGCGTCCGCTCCACAAAACGGCTTTGGTTCCTGCGAAGGAACTAAGCTTGGGTCGAGTACATGGCCTGAACCTGACCTCACCGCCTTCCCGCCTCTTGGAGTTGGTAATAATCTTCTGAGGGCTTACCAAACAAGACTCTCTCCTCGAATGGAGGCCCATGATATTCTTCTGGACGTCCGAGTAAAAGCAGATCGCAACCAAGAGTGTCTCCGGATGCAACGCCTGAGGCTGCTGCTCGGGCCGAGAGTCCGGAGTGATTACACACTGCCGTAGCACTTGGGGTTCCCACGTCCCGAACCCTTTATGAAGGAGCTGAAGCATCTCCTCCTTCTGCTCACCTTCCGGCAGTTTTTCAGCTGCATCCAGACCCTGTTCCCTACAAGGCATTTTGGAACTGCACCATGTGGGTCAAGTAATTCAGGGATCTGATGGGCGCAGGTAGCGGAAGCATACGCACGGCCACCATAGCGTCCAGCTGTTTGGACTCTGGGTCCGGTGGCAGGGTGCTCAGATGTTGCGGTCTCTGGGACCGGTCATGTGAGGCTGTTATGACCAGAGAGTCAGCCTGAGGCTGCTGAGTCAAGTACTGGTCTTCCCTGGGAGCCTTGTACAAGCGATCAGCTTTCTTCGGCATTGCCGGGAGCGAATGTGGACGCTTCCACGCTGCCTTGGTGACGTCCACGAAAGTGTCTACCAAGGGTGGCACCGCCACAGGCTTGGGCTCCTTCTGCCGAAGGTACTTTGCAAGGCGTAGCCTTTCGGGGTCTAACTCTTCCGCATCCCATCCCATGTTCTCTTGGATGTGTCTCATAATATCAGAGAATGAAGGGTCATCCGGAGGAAACTTTGGCATCTCGCGTGGATCCGGAGAAGGATGGAGAGGGAGATGGGATCTGATGTTGAGAACTCTGATCCGTGTCCTCCGTCGTGGCGATCGTCGGCGTCTTCTGGGTCTCTTAGGCTGGGTGACCTGGAAGAGGATTTGGATGGAGGTCTCCGCTTGTCAGTCTCCCCTTGGAGGTGTTCTGTGCTCCGGGGGAGGGAGTGACCTGCCGACCCGATGGGAGAGGGGCGCAGGAACAGTGTAATCGGAGTAGGAGGAAGAGGAGGTGGAGTGGGAACCATGTCCTTCTTTTGGTGTCCCACCAGTAAGTGAACAGTTCCTTCACTTCTACTATGGAAAGGCCCGACGACAGTCCGGGTGCCAGTGGACGGTCGTCGGGTCCCGGCGTCGGCTCCACAGGGGGCTCGGGTAATGGCGAGGGTCCCCTGGGCGTCTCAACAGGACCGGGGTCGCCCGTCTGGTCCTCGGGCTGAGTCAATTCCTCCTCGGTTATGGTCTCCTGACCGACGTCGGTCGGAGGCGTCGAGTTCTCTTCTCCAATAGGAGCGGGCTGGTCCCCTACGGCGTCCGATGAAGCGCTAGCCTGGCGGCGTGCGTCTGGCCGCGGCGCTCCGGGATCTGTGGCGAGGCAGGGAGGCGACGGGCGACCGCGTCGGGACCTGTGGTCTCTTCAGAGAGGTAAGCTCCAAGGACTTGCGAGGAGGCAAGGAAGCTGACCTGACGTCGGGTTCGGAAAGGCGGGAACCCGACTTATGGTGATGGTGGCGATCCCCAGACTTGACCAAGGCCCTGGAGGACGAGGAAGGTCTGGCAGTCTTGGCCTGAGAAGAGGAAGACTTCTTAACCGCAGCAGGGGGAGGCTGAGAGCTGGCCCGGGAGGGGGAGCGGTCGGACCTGGAACTGGAGCTGCATGAGCCTGAGGCCCTAGACGGGGACCTGGAAGGGGCCTTCTCCCTTCGTTTTTCAGCGTGCTTGTGGGCCTTTTTTGAAGAGTCCCCCTTGGAAGACATGGTCTTAAGCTTTTCCTCCAGCAAAAAAGCCTGAAGGGCCTTCTGGCGACGGATCCGGGTTCTGCTATTAAACCCTTGGCAGAAAGAGCAGGCCCGGGTGTCGTGGTCTGGGCCTAGGCACCGGACGCAGGCCGCGTGAGGGTCCTTGAAGGGGATCTGTTTCCCACAAGCACACTTCGAGGAGTGACCGGAGGTCGGAGAGGACATCAGAGAAAAACTTGCTTGAAGAAATTCAAATTTCCCGTAGGAAAGAACTTAACCACGCGTCGCGCGCTAGAGACTGAACCGAAGGGTCGAGACATGCAAGTCGACGGCGGGAAAGAACTGGGGAATCGGGCGCGACCACCCTTATGTACTACGTCTGACGTCGGAGGCGGGACCGACGTCGGGGGCGGTCCCCGCTGAAGATAGCTAGCTAGAATTTTTCCGTGGGGTCCTGACACCTGACGGCTTCAGTCCTAATAGTGTAACCTGCTGCAAAAGCTGTGTCTCGAAGTAAGATCCCCTAACTCCTTTCTCGCTATTCCTGACTTCAACTTATTCTGCCAAGACCATGGAAAGCGAGGCAGAGGAGTAGCACTGTACAACAGGCAATCTATCACATGCTATATAATATTCAAGGAAGCCTGCCCTTCCTCCGAGTCCACTGTTGCACGCCTATCCTTTCCCTCCTCCACCCCCCTCTACAATGGGGTCCTGTGTGCCCCGCCAAAGACCTCATCCGACTCCCTTGTCAAGGCCATCTGCTCAGTCTCCTCCAGCGCATCCAAAAGAGAGCTAGTATTATTAGGTGACTACAATCTTGACTGGCTCTCCTCACCCGCCAAACCCACCACCCTAAGGATAGAAACCCTCAATCTCTCGCAACTTATCCAGGAGCCTATCTGCCTAAACCACCGGTCCCAAAACCACACCCTCCTGGACTGGATTTTATCCTCCCATCCCCACCGCATCGCTGCCTCAGGCATCTTCTCAGATGCTCTCAGTGACCACTGCATTACCTATTGCATCCACAAAATCCACTCACCACGCTCCCATCCAGCTCCTTGCACCACCTCAACTAACCCACCCTGCTCAGAGACATAACAAATGCTGACTGTTCGCCGGTCCTTTCGGCGTCAGATGTTGACATTGCCTTACTCCACTTCTGCAACATCTTCCAGCGCTCCTGGGACCTCCATGCACCTCTCAGGAAACGTAGAGTTAAACGCTACCACCACCCCTGGATCTCACCCAATCTTACTGCTTTGTGTCATTCCAGAGACAAGGCATGGAGGCTGTACACCACCCATGCTACATGTGATCTCCAATCCTACAAACATCTCAAAAATAACTGCACAAAGGCCATCCATCAATCAAAATCCTCTTACTTTAAAGCACAACTTTCCCAAACCCAAAACTCCCCTGCACCGTTCTGGAAGTTGATCAACTCCCTTCTCAACTCCCCTATCGAAGCAAGCATGTCCTGTCCTGCACTTTGACGGCAGATCTGTCTCAGACCCACAGTCTGTAGCAGAACTTTTTAATAAATTCTTCCGCTCCTGTGCCGCCCAGACCCCCAATGCCCATCCCTCCTCACCCAACCACGACTCTACTAACACCACCTCCCTACCCTGGCTCCTTTCCTCCTTTCAAGCCACAGGAAGTATTCAACGCCAATCGCTGTCTTTAAACCAATCCAAATCCAGCCCAGATGGGTTGCACCCCAGACTGCTCCGTATAACTGCCACTGCATAGCTGCCCCCTTGACACACATAATAAATCTCTCTCTCCCCACAGCCACAGTTCCAGCAGCCTGGAAACTGGCCAAGATCATCCCTCTGCACAAAGGTGGAGATCCCTTTTTACTTGGAAACTACAGGCCCATCTCTCTCCTTCCCTCCCTTGCAAAGATTCTGGAATCCCTCATACTGTCCAAACTGTCAGACTTTCTCTCCTCCAACTCCCTCTCACCCGTGCAGTCAGGATCCAAAAAACACCACTCCACCATCACCTCTCTGCTGTGCGTTACCGACTCCATCCTCTCGGCCATGGATCATAACCAAACCTCTGTCGCCATCTTTATCATCTTGGCAAAAGCCTTCAACTCCATCTCCCATCCACTGCTACTCCGTAAACTCAGCTCCTCTGCAGGGTTTTAAATAATTGATTAGCAGTTTTTTTCTTGGAATGATACTACCTGTACAGAAAGTATTCATATAGATTTTCTAGAAGTGCTGTGTTTGTCAAACACAGTGAGGCAAGAGCTATGCATTTTCACAAAGATTTAGCACTTTTATGAGCAAAACGCTAATCAATTTTTGGAGTTAAATAAATCCCTGCTTTGGCATAGCCCAACCCGCTGTTGACTGGTTCTGCTCGTACCTCCTAAATATGAGACTACAGTCAGTTCAAATAGGCGACACCCTCTCCCCTCCTATCTGGTGTCCCCCAAGGCTCTATCCTCGGCCCCATCCTCTTCTCTCTTTTCATAAATGATTTTTCCTCTGCCTGCCTCTCCTCTCCTCTAATGTGCATCTCTACGCAGATGACACTATCATCGTTGCCTCTGGGCACTCCTACGATAGTGTCTTTCCCAATTTCCAGGCCGACTTCAACAGAGTCCAGTCCTGGTTACTGGAAAACCAGCAAAAACTAAATATCAATAAAACTGTCACCATGGTTTTTGGATCAAGACAGAAGCTTGCCTCCCTCCCTGCCCACCCCCGTGATCACCACCCTGGATGGCTCTGCCCTCGAATTGGTCCCAACCTTCAAGTACCTGGGTGTCTGGCTGGACAGCCACCTCAGTTTCTACACTCACATTGAGAGCATCTGCGCCAAACTCTGGCCAAAACTTGCCATCCTCTATCGGCACAAAGCCAGCCTACACCTTCCCACCCGGTGCTAGCTTGTACGTAAAACAATCTTGCCAGTGTTGGACTATGCCGATATTGTTTATGGAAGGGCCCCAACCTCGTCTCTCTCCAAACTGGACATTCTACTCAATTCTTTCTGCCGCTTTGCCACTGCCCCCCCACCCACACACACTCACCACTGCACATTCGGTTCCCTCCCCCCACCTCACTTCCCACCTGACCCCAGCAAATTCCCTTGATTACCCTCTCCGACACAGGGACTTGCGCACTTTTCACAATCCTCGCCCACAAAATGTCACCGGCCAAGCTGCCTTTTCGCACTGGCTCCCCCTTTTCTGGAACAGCCTTCCCTCTGACCTGCGCCAGGCCTCCTTTCATCCATAAAAAGAAAAAAAAAAACTCCTCAAGCTCCTCTCCACCCCCCACCCCAATTGCCCCAATATTTCCCAGAACACCCCCTAAGCCCTACCACCTGAAGACAGAATTCTTGCAGCGGTCCGGAACATTATTTCCATATACTGGCTGACTTTATTGTGAATGTAAAATTTTGTGTACTGTGTGAAACATGGTTGTGTATACTGTGTCTTTTTGAAAATACTTTGTGTAACTCTTCTCATTTCTGTGTACGCTCCGTACCCGGGTTGCACCTGGAAACGAGCTTCCGCTCAGTGCGTCTTTCCCAGTTATCAATTTTTAATAAATAAATAACCCTCTTGTCCATCCCCCTCCCTCACCCCTAAGTGACTTGCCATTATACTTCCATTCCCCCTTCTTCCTCTCCATGTTACACTACCATCACCACAAGATCTACCCCTAGTCTGTATCCCATATTATCGTCACTTAACAGTCCCTGCCCTTATCTACATCCTTTCTTTACCTATCTCTACCTCCTCTCCCTATAGTGCGCTCGCCCCAGCCAGCATAGCCACCCTGTTATATTTACTTTTCCCTGCGTCCCTATCTCACTTGCTTCCTTGCGCCCCCATCAAGATTCTGAAATGCCACCAGACTGCAACTGTGGAATGCAGCATACTGTTACATTCACTGTTCCCACCCCATCTACCTTGTTGTCTGGCCCCTCCTACTTCTGTTCTACCATACACTGTCCCCCCTTCCCTCTGACCTTATCCCATCCTGCCTGTGCCACTATCTTTACTTTCCTTGCTGGCCTTGTAATTCTACTTCCTTCATGTGGCACTATCTTGTTACCCAAAGCTAACCATTTATTTAACTCCTAGCTTTAGTGCGCCTAGGTATATATGATGTAAATATTACTGTCCTATTTTCTTCTCATAGATTATTCATGTGTTTAATGCATATTACTTTGTATATGCTTGTGTAATGTCCCTGTTGTTAATCAGGACCTACTTGTAAATAAGCCTGCTCAACTGAGTTTTTTTTCCTTGCAATAAACTTGAACAGAAAGAGAGAGAGAAAGGAACAGGGCACACTAAGTGACACAAAGGGGTAGCTGGGTTTGGAGTCAGAGCCTCCTACCACTAGCCAGACAGGTGATGGATAATGATCTTAAAAGGCAGAAGCTCTGAAGCATGTGGCTATGGCAGAAAGCAACAGGGGGATGCACAGAATTGGGACCCCTTTGTAATTGTGATGGCAAGTTGTGCCAAAATAGGAATGAAATCCATGCTACCAGATAGAGGACAGACTGAATAGTAAGTTGATATGACCCCGTACACTCCTGCCAGGAAAGAAAGAAGGGGATTCCAGGTACATGTGGAGTAGTAGGACTATACAGTTCAAAAGGAGTCGAGATGTGCTCACTTCCGCAGGCATTCCTAAGGGTAGTGGGCGAACAGCCCAGCTGGCATAAGGGACGAAAAAGGAATGCCAACCAAAGACAGTCTGATGTAGTTGGTAGAGGATACGAAAGGAAAATCATCTGCTTCTTGTGCAAGCACAGGGATGTACCCTGTGTAAGAGCTAGTGTACTTCCTCTGATTCAGTTCACAGCACCACCTATAGTCACTGCAACTGCCTAGTGCAGTTAGAGTGGATAACGCCCAGAGGCATAGACTGTATTTAGCAAGTAAAAGGGATATACCATGGTCAGGGAGAAAAAGGAGAAAAAAGGGAGGTCACTCCAGGTTTAAGTGATTTTTTTTATTATTATTCTATTTATCCGCCTCCTCTCCTCAGGCTCCGCTTCATTGGGAGCACCTTCTCGTGTTCACCCCATGGAGCTGCAGCTATTCCCCCGCAAGCAGGGACTAGGTGGGGCAGGTACACCTCGCCAATCCAGATTTCATTGGGAGCTGGAAGGAAGGTCGGTGCAAGGCCATGTGGGGTCTGTCCCTGGTGCTCCATCTCCCCGGAGCCTGGAGAGCCTTTTCCCCCAATTTTCTCCCCTGTGAAATGTATCCCTGACATCAAGGCGCTGCGTGCCGCCTAACATCGCGGACTGGCCCCTCCTGCTACTGTAGGACTTGTTGTACCAGAGTCTCACTCGGTCAGGCAATCTACAGACCTTGGTCCCCCCCCCCCATGGAGAAGGCGAGCAGTCATGGGACGCCCAAGCCTTCTCTCCCCAGCGGTCTAGGCTCATTCCCGAACCTGGGTCGCTGGCGTCACAGACGGAAATCCAACTGCTGGTGATTTTTTTTTTTGATGGGGGTGGAGACTCAGCAATGCACCTCCAAACACTGTTTTGTGTTCTGGAGACCACTCTAAGGGAATGCAACTGGGGAGATGCCCTAGCACTAGTGGCGCTGGCCAGCAAAGAAAGATGGTGGGTGGGTGTGGTTGTCAATGGTGAAGATATTCGGAAAAGGCAACAATTACATTAAGTACTGTGTAACAGTTTAAATTCACGCCTGTTACATTTAGTGCTCTGAGCACACCCCAACACGTTCACATTTTATTTCACTGGTGAAACACTGGTGCTGCTATTGTATAGTGATTCACCTACTATTCATCGTCTTTTTTATTTTTGAGCTAATATGGAACCAGCAAAAATAGCAAAAAAAAGACAGTGAATATTTCCTACTACAAATGTGCCTCTAAGACATTCTCCTGTGAACCTGTCAGGAATGCCCTAACAGTGTCCCTCCTGGCCTTGAAGAGCACTTTGTGGATCGAGGGACTCGGAGGGAAGGCACAGACGAATCCTTTGTTTTATTCAGTTAACAGTGGGTCTTGCATAAATGTTTCCACAACTGCACCATCCTACGTAGACTGTGAAAGGCTTGTAATAGTCTATGTAATGATTTAAGTCGAATTCTTCACCAGTTAAAGAGTGTGTAAACACCTGGCCAGCTACAGCATACGTGCAAAGATTACAATACTTGCACTTGAAAAATCCTGGTCTAAGCTACCTGTGTTCATCTTTAGGGTTCACAAAATGGCTGCCTGTTAACTGGTCCATTAAGTTGCTACCCATGCGGAATGTGACTCTGGGGGAAACTCCCACCAAGGGTCCCAGTTCAGCCCAAAAGGTCCAAATCACTTTTTTTTTTTTTTTTAAATAAATTTTCTGGACTCTGATTTGTAGTCCGTGGCAAAAAAACAGGTTAGGGTCTGTTCCTGAAAAGGGGTTAAAGTGTGACATGAGCGTCAAATTTTCTAATTATTTCTAGATTACATTTGTGATGCATTTCAAGATTTTATAACCCAAGTATGAAAAAAAAAAAACATATTAGGAGATAAAAGTCTCACAGGTTCCTGAGATAAAAGAACTGTATTGTGGTGAGTGTAACAAGTGACACCACACACCGTGGTGAATGTAACACCTGACATCCCTTTTAGCATAAAAAACTTTATTAAACATATGTAATGAGTTATATTAAAACATGAGAAACAAATATTTATAAGAATTACATTAATTACAAATTTGATGTTTTGCACCACATAACATGGTAAACGTAACAAGTGACACCACACTTACGTTTCACTTACTAAAACTGTACTAATCATGCCTAACAACTAACATACAACTGCTACTGACTGACATACTGCTATAAAACACGAAAAAAATTGACAATTACATTACTGGCAAGTGTGATGCTAAACACCACATACCGTGGTGAATGTAACAAGTGACACCACACATTTGTTTCAGTTTTACAAAGTTTAGTTGACATGCCGAATGGCTAACATGCTACTAATAACTGACACAGTGCTACAAAACCTGGAGAAATCTGACAACAGTACTGACAGTTAAGA
Source organism: Neoceratodus forsteri (assembly GCA_016271365.2). NCBI lineage: Eukaryota > Metazoa > Chordata > Ceratodontiformes > Ceratodontidae > Neoceratodus > Neoceratodus forsteri. The sequence goes on along the minus strand of CM057452.1, from coordinate 910,123,739 downwards.
AGTTTGACACCACATACCGTTGTGAATGTAACAAATGACACTACACATTTGTTTCAGTTTTAAAAGGTTTACTGAACATGCCTCGTGGCTATCATGCTACTACTAATAACGGACAGTGTTACAAAACCTGGAGGAATTTGACAATAACAACAGTACTGGCAGGTATGATGGCTGACACCACATATCGTGGTGAATGTAATGAGTGACACAACAACGGTCTGGTTATGCCTGGACCTAGAAGGGCTAGAAAGCTGCACAAAGACAGAGGTAACTGACTTCAGGGGAACAGATTTTAAGGAAATGGGAAGGATCCTTAAGGAGCATTTGGATGGGATTGGGTCAGACATGGACGCTGATAGTAGGTGGGAAATCATCAGGAGAGGGGTGCAAGATGCTACCAGCACCTGTGCAAGAGTAAGACGAGAATGCGGTAGGGCCGAAAACCTGCTGGTGGACCAGGAGGTCCAGGAGGTGGTGCAGGGAAAGAAGGCAGCCTATAGGCAATTCAAGTGCTCAAGGAGTGAAAGGGATCGAGGGGAGAGGAGCTGATTGCAGAAGGGCCACTAGGGTGGTGAAGGCTAAGGCAAGGAAGGAGCAGAACCTGGCCAGGGAAATCAGGAGAGGAACAAGGGTTCTTTAGATACACTGGGGAAAAACGAGGCGTGAAGGGGCAGATTAGCAGGATTAAATCAGGGAGAGATGGGCACAAGACCCGGAGCAGGCTGAGGTACTAAATGAGTACTTCACCTCAGTTTCCACCAAGGAAAATGGGGTGCTGCATCATAGCATGGGAGGAGACAGGAGATACTGAGGAGGGGGGACCCTTACCAATCGGGCGGGTCTGGGGAGAGGGGAGGCATCACTGGCAGGAGGGGGAGGGCTAAGCAGGAGAAGAGGTCCTGAAGTGGAAATCACAGCAGAGCGAGTGAGGAAGCCTCAGCCCCTTAAGACGGAGAAAGCACCGGGGCCAGATAAATTACATCCCAGAGTGCTGGAAGGAACTGGCGGATGTCCTGGCGAAACCCCTGGCGGAGCTTTTCACCATCTCTCCGAGGACAGGGTGGGTGCCCCAGGACTGGAAGGTGGCGCATATAGTGCCTATCCACAAGGGGGGGATCAAGGGAGGTGGCAGAGAACTACAGGCCTGTCAGCCTGACATCGGTGGTGGGCAAGGTGATGGAGGGCATTGTCAAGGAGAGGCTAGGAGGGACCTGGAAAAGTCAGGGTGCCTGGATGATAGACAGCATGGATTCGCCTCGGGAAATCGTGTCAGACAAACCTTGTGAGTTCTATGACTGGGTGACGAGTGTCTTGGACCTTGGTAGACCAGTGGACGCCTCTTTCTAGACTTCAGCAAGGCATTTGACTCTGTTCCTCACATGGGCCTGTTGGATAAGCTGGGAGAAATGGGGGTGGGGAACCAGATGATCAGATGGATAGGCAATTGGCTCCAGGACCGGACCCAGATGGTCGTAGTTGGCGGGATAGTCTCATCCCCAAAGAGGGTCATTAGTGGGGTCCCACAGGGATCAGTCCTTGGGCCACTCCTGTTCAACGCCTACGTCTCTGACATAAGGACAGGAATCAGGAGTGAGATGAGTCTCTTTGCGGATGACTCAAAACTGGGGGCGGTGGTGGATGGGGAGGGCGGCCCTACAGGGGGACCTGGAGGCTCTGGAAAGATGGTCTAGAAAGTGGAAGCTGAGGTTCAATGCAGGGAAATGCAAGGTACTTCACCTGGGGGCCAGAAACCCGGGCCAAGTGTACACCTTGGGGGGAATGCTACAAGTCTCGATGGCTGAGAGGGACCTGGGGGTTGTGGTGGATGTCAAAATGAACAACTCGGAGACTTGTAGGAGGGCAGCAGCCAAGGCCAACAGGATGCTGGGATGTATCGCTAGGGGGATCACCTCCAGAAGGAGTGAAGTGATGCTCCCTTTGTATAACTGCTTGGTGAGGCCACACCTTGAGTACTGCGTCCAGTTTTGGAGGCCACACTTAAAGAGGGACATTAAACTCCTGGAGAGGGTCCAGAGGAGGGCAACCAAAATGATTTGGGGCTTGGGGGACAGGACCTATGAGGAGAGGCTCGAAGAGCTAAATATGTACACACTGGAGGAGAGAAGGGACCGGGGGGACATGATAGAGGTCTTCCAAGTACATGAAGAGGGTAAATAGGGGAGGAACAGTCAGGGTGCTTCGAAGGAAGGAGGAGGGGGCCACTAGAGGGCATGGGTGGAAGCTGGAGGGGGGAAGATTCAGGGGAGAAAGAAGGAGGCGCTACTTCACTGAGAGGGTGGTGGAGCCATGGAATGCACTGCTTAGGGGGCTGGTGGAGGCAGAGACGGTGGAGGGGTTCAAGAGGGCTGGGACAGGTACAGGGGAAGGGTTCTGGAAGCAAAATCCAATGCAGCAAGAATATCCGGAACTGGGAAGGGAGAAGCCAGAGAAGGCGAGGGGGGCAGTAAGGTCAGCACCCAGGGTGGGGGCTGACCAATCGAGCAGACTCGAAAGACCGTTAGGCCTATTCTGCTGGCATTTTAGTATGTTAGTAACAAGGAAAATCCATTTTAACCCTCCACCCCGTATACACTGTATAATCCCTATTACAACTGATGCCCAGCACTTTCCCTAGACATGCAGTTGTCACTGAGATATGCTCCATGAAAATTTGCCCCCAAATCAGTGAATGATGGTAACCAGCGTCTACCTGTGGTGAATGTAACTGCAGCCCTCATTGTTGCATGCAGTATCTTCATGGAATGTAGCCCTACGAAGTGGAGGAGCCACATGCAAACAATAGGCTTTCAACCACAACTCGGGCTTCTCCCTCAATGGCTGCCCCTTGGTTCTGATGGGCAGGTTATGACTTTGCAACTGTCACAGACTGATGGGTAAACACTGGGCCTTATGTGACTCCAAGCAGAGCGAGGGTCAAAGGTTGCTCTCCCTTCTGTGGGAAAGCTAGATCAAACAGTAACACAGTCAGTTATCACAAGAAGGCAAACTAGGAGAGGAGCCAGAAAATCTTTTAAAGTGCTAATAGCACAATTACAGATTTGGGGGCCATGTGGGTGAATGTAACGTGCTATGACACCAACTGTTACATTCATCACACTAAATACAAAGCTGCACAAATTAAAAATGGAGAATTACAATGGGCCAAAGAGTACAGATAATAAAAAACAACTCCAGACTAGTAAGCAGAGTTATTTTATTAAGGGAAAACAGTAAATAAAGCTTGTAAAAACAATTAGTAAAACGTATTTTTGCATGTCACACTTTTTCAGGTTAAAAAAAAAAATCAGCGAAATGGAGCAGGGCACCCAATCAAAAAAAATATGGATACCCTAGAACTCTATACTTATGTTATTTATCTGCACATATAGCCAGCATTAAGATTTATTCAAAAACATATGCTTGACGGTTCTTGATTTTTAAAAAATGTGGTATGCACTGTATGGTGAGCATAAGTAACCCCTTTTCATGAACAGACCTGTTACTCACCTGTAACAGTAGTTCTAGGAGTGGTATATGTGCTTCATCCACACTTATTGGCATTGTCCCTTTCCCCTTTAAAAATCGCCATAAGTCTTCAAGCTGGCTCCTCCCACCCACCTGGGTGGTATAACCCTCGGCTCCACCTCATGACGCCAGATCTTAGCCCACTGGAAGTCAGGTTTGTGTGTCCGCAGCCCGGGAGGTCGGGTGGGTCCGTGTGGATGACCAACATATACCACTCCTAGAACTACTGTTACAGGTGAGTAACCAGTTTCTCTAGGATCATGGATATGTTGTTCATCCACACTTATTGGCAGACTCCTAGCAGTTCTTCGGGAGGAGGGAGGCAAGGCGCACCCTCCCGCACCCCCCCCCCACTGATATTCACTTGGGAAATATAGACTGGAGAACTGAGGCCCCAAAACCAGCATCCCGGTGTGACTCAAGGTCGATGGGGTAATGAAGGTGTTTGCTGACTTCCAGGTAGCAGCCCGTCAGATTTCCTGGATAGAGATGTCCCTGGAAGCAGCCACCAATACAGCGGTATAGCGGACAGAATGAGCTCTTATCCCTCTGGGAGGCTCCATGCCCGCCAACTCATAGCACAGACTTATGCAAGATGTAATCCACCTTGCAACAATCCATTTTGCTGCAGGTCTGCCAGAAGCAGCTTCAGGGTAGGTGACAAACAGCTGGCGAACCTCTCCCCGAATTTCTTCCGTCCTCACCTTATAATAAGCGAGAGCTCGTCTCCGGTGCAAAGTATGGAGCCTGTACTTGGCCTCCGAGGTGTAATTAGGGTACTATACTGGCAGAATTAACACCTGGTTAAGGTGAAACTATGACATCACCTTCAGAACGAATTTCGGGTGGGGGCGTAGGACAACCTTGCCCCTGTGGAAGACCAGATAAGGGGAATCCACCGAAAGTGCCTGGAGCTCTCCTGTCCTTCTGGCAGACGTGATAGCCACCAGGAAGGCAGTCTTCCACAACAAGTGTGACAACTCATACTTGTGCATAGGTTCAAATGGCTTGCCCATAGAGCTTTGCCAGTACCAGCAGTAGATCCCACGGAGGTGGAGGTTCATGCACCGAAGGGGATATGTGATCCAAGCCTTTGAAAAAAACGCTCAACCACTGTCTCCTGCACCAATGTCGGCTGACCGGCCCGCGCCCAGTAAGCAGAGATGGCTGCCAGGTGTACCATAAGGGTCGATGACCAAAGGTAGTCGAGAATGTTAGTCACTGGACAGGACAGAAGGTCCAGACCCTTGCCCTCACACCAAATGGAAAACCTTTTCCATCTGAAGGCATAACATTTCCTGGTCGATTCCTTTCTGGATGCCTCCATCACGGTGAGGACACCCTCGGAAAGACCCAAAGCCTGGAAATCCAGCAGCTCAAGTACCAGGCTGTGAGGTGTAGGGATTGAAGGTTCGGATGGCATACCTTCCCCCGACTGAGAGAGATCAGGTCTGGGCATGCTGGAAGTCGCTCCGGGGACCTTCTGTTGAGGCAATCTGGATACCAGAACTGGTGCGGCCAGTCTGGGGCTACCAGAATCACCTTCGCCTTGTCCCTCCTTACCTTGAGGAACACCTTGTGGATCAAGGGAAATGGAGGGAAAGCCTAGAAGAGGCCTGGGGTCCATGGCCTCGAGAAGGCATCCCCCTGCAGCGAGCCCTGCTGAGGAGGGGCGGGCATGAAACAGCCTCAGCTTGGTGTTTTCCCTGGAGGCAAACAGGTCCACCATCGGTTTGCCCTAGTGGGAGAACAGGCTGTAAGCTACCTATGGATGGAGAGACCACTCGTGAGATGTCTTGCCTAAGCGGCTGAGAGCATCCACCAGATGGTTTGGGGCTCCTGCCACATGAATGGCTTGGAGACCCGCCTCCAAATGGCTGACAAGAGTCCAGATGCAGAGCGCCTCCCTGCAAAGCAGACGGGAGTGCATGCCGACCTGTTTGCTGAGGTAGTATATGGTCGTGGTATTGTCCGTCTGGACTTGAACCACTTGACCCCGGAGTTGAGGAGCGAAAGCTGACAGTGCCAGTCGGACTGTTCTGAGATCCAACAGGTTGATGTGGTATCGGGACACCTCGGGGGTCCAGAACCCATGGGCCCTTCTGCCCCCCCATGTGGGCTCCCCAGCCCATGAGAGGCGCATCAGTCGTGAGGACAGCCGTCGGCTCTGGGCGGAAAAACGGGATCCCTTCCTGCAACCAGTCTGGGACGGTCCACCATTGGAGAGCATCCTACTAGGTTACAGTGATCAGCTGGTTGAAATGATCATGGCGCTGAGTCCACTGGGCAGCCAGCTCCCACTGGAGGGGGCGCATGTGCCGGCGGGCACAATGGACTACGGAGGTGCATGCCACCATGTAACCCAGAAGGCGCAGAAAGTCCCGGGCAGGGCACAATTGCTCAACCAGAAATGATTGGGCAAAGGAGGAGAGAACCTCTGCCCTGTTTGCCGGGAGCCAAGCTCTGGCTTGACAAGAACAGAGCTCTGCCTCGATGAAGCACATCACCTGAGAAGGCACGAGTTCCATCTTGGCCTTGTTGATCAAGAGGCTGAGTTTGGAGCAGGTCGGTGGGACCTGCTAAGAGCCAGTCGTCGGGGTGTGGTAAATTCTGCTCCCCCAACCGACACCCGAGATGGGCTGCCACCACTGCGATGTATTTGGTGAAGACCTGTGGGGCTGATGACGGGCCGAACGGCATGGCTCGGAACTTGTATAGGTTCCCTTCAGCTCTGAAGCGGAGGAACCGCCAATGAGACAGACGGATTGGGATGTGAAAGAACGCGTCCTGCAGATCCAGTGAACAGAACCATGTTTCGCTCCTAGGATGGTATGATCTGGGACAGAGTGACCATCCGAAAGGTGCGTGACCTGAGATACCGATTCAGGTCGTGCAGATCTAGAACGGAGCGCCAGACCCCGTCCCCTTGGGCACCAGCAAGTACAAAGCCTGGATCTGCTGGAGAATCCACCACTGGAGCTACTGCCTTCTTGAGGAGGAGCTGAGCGATGTCATCTCGGAGAGCCGAACGAGTATGGACGGATACTCTTTCATCCCTAGGGGCGCAGGCTTAGCTTGAAGGGTGCTGCTCGAATTCCAGAGGCAGTCCCTGACTGACCACTTCCAAAACCCACCTGTCCATGGTAATAATGGACCAGACAAAGAAAATGTTGGAGCCAGCCCCCCACAGAAGGACCCAGAGCTGGCGTGATGGGAGAAGGGGTGGTAGCCCCCGCCCTGTCACTAAACAGGCTTGAAGGAGGATCCAGGACCTCAACCTCGGCCTCATTTACGGAGTTGGAGGGCCCAGGCTTGTGCCGGGGGTGCCAAGCTTGAGCCTGCTGCTGCTGTTGCTGCTGCTCTCCTCCTTGAAAGGAGGGTTGCTGTGCCACAGGGAAAGAGTGCCGAAACGACTTCTACTGCTGTTTCTTGCCTGAAGAACCTTTAGCAGAAGTAGCATCCAAGGTGGCACTGGACTGCTCAATACGCTGAAGGTGACCAGCCACACCTGGGCCGAAAAGGTCGGTGCCCAGGAAAGGCACATAAGCAAGTTTGTGCCGAGTATCTACCGGAAAAGAAGAAAGTCTCAGCCAAGCCCTACGATGAGAGACAACTGCGGCAGTCATCGAACAGGCGCAAGAATCCCCAATTTCCAAGGCTGTCTGAAGCTCCTGTTTGGCAAGAGCCCGGCCCTGATCCCGGACCTGCCTGACTGTGGTCTGCATGTCTGCAGGGAGGTGTGGGAGGACTTTATCCAAGGACCTCAAGAGGGCATGGGAGAAGTGTGCCATGATGACGGCCGACCTTGCCTAACGAATTTTCGGAATAACCAAAGGTTTTGAAGCCAGGGCCTACAAAATGTGGGAGCACAAAGAAAGCAACCTGAATCTTCCAGCGGAAAGGAAGATCTGGCATCATGGGGTGGAGCCAAGGGTTATACCACCCAGGTGGGTGTAAGGTGCCAGCTTGAAGACTTCTGGCAATTCTTTAAGGTGAAAGGGGACATGCCAATAAGTGTGGATGAACAACATATCCACGATATAAGGACACTGCAGCCATCACAGAAATGTGGGCCACCCAATTCAATAACTGGGACCTGTCTGTACCAGGGTACAGGTTATTTCGTAGGGACAGGGTGATTGGGAAAGGAGGAGGGGTGGCACTAAATGTGAAGGAAGGAATGAAATGTGTAAGGGAGGAAGGGGAGGAGGGTAGTACGGAGTCACTTTGGATGCAAATCCAGGATTCCAAGAACAGGATTCTCAGAATGGGAGTGGTGTACAGGTCGCCCTCTCAGATGGAGGAGTTAGACAGGGAACTAGCCAGACAGATCAGAAGGACCTGTGAGAAGGGTAGTGTGGTGATTGTGGGGGACTTCAACATGCCAGGAGTGGACTGGAGTACTCCAACAACTGGGAATAGAAGGGGAGCAGGTACTGCTGGATGCCTTCCAGGACCGCTTCCTGCTACAAATGGTCAGTGAACCAACCAGGTTAGGGAATACCCTTGACCTTGTGCTGCCAAATGGGGAGTTTGTGAGAGAACTTATGGTGGAAGAGCCGCTGTCAGGGAGTCACCACCGCTCAGTATGGCTCACACTGGACATGGGCAAGGAAGGAGTGGAATCTGGCACAAGAGTGCTGGACTTCAGGAGGGCCGACTTTGGGAGGATGGGGGAAGTGGTAAAAGGGTACTTGGCCAGAATTCAACAAAGTATGGGCACTAACCAGAGGTGGGAGCTCATAAAGCTGGGATAGTGGAGGCAATCAAAACCTGCTGCAAGGCCCAGAGCAAGAAGGCTAGGGCTAAGAAACCGAGCTGGTTGAGCAAGGAGGTCATGGAAAAGGTAAGGAGGAAAACAGCTGCCTTTAGGAGGTAAAAGAAACAGGGAGGGCGGAGGACAGGGAGGAGTGCCTGACGGAATCGAAGGAGGTGGCATGGGCAGTAAGGGGAGCCGAGGCATCTACGGAGCTCAGGCTGGCATAATGCATTAAGAAGGGGGAGCAGGATTTCTTTAGGTACATCAGGGAGAAAAGGAGCTGTAAGACTTCAACATTGCACCTAGTCCCCATCTTGATACCACCAGTGCTGCCAGAGACAAGCAACCTGCCCCATGTAAATTTTTTAAACGTTATATTCAAGAGGTGGGCTGGCTGGACATATGGCAAACCCTCCATCCCAGAGACAGACGATATTCTTTCTATTCAGCGGTGCGCGGTTCGTACTCCAGTACAGACCATTGTTTTACACAAAAAGAGAATTTAGATTCTCTAAGGGAAGCCACTACTGGGGACATAGTTTACTCTGATCATGCTGCTGTAGTAACGGAATGAGAGATGGGCCTGGAGAGGCAAAATTCCTTTTGGAGATTCAACCCAATCCATTTAAAAAATGCCCACTTTCAGGAGTTCTCCTGAAGTTTGTCATTAAGGATCCAGGGGGACAATTTGGGCGCTGAAGTCTCCTCTGTAATACGATGCGACACATTACAGACGGTACTTCGAGGCCATCTAATACAGTACTCTGCAAACTTGGCGAAAGCGTAGGGAAGAGCAGGCTACATTAGAACAGACCCTTTCCTTTCTCCAAATAGTACATCAACATGGTAATGACACAGTGCTGCCACAACTTAAGCAGACTAAAAGGGAGCTGGATACACTAGCAATGCAAAAAACAAATTGCCTTGGCCCTCCTGAAACAACGATATGGCAAGGTTGGCCCTAGGGCCTCCCGCCTGCTGGCATTCCGGATACGCAAACAAAGGCGCCTTTCAATTATACCTATAATTCAGGACCCTGTTTTGGGAACCCAATGTACAAAGGTGAGCCAAATTAACCAGGTATTTAGCGAGTACTATAAAAAGCTTTACACCCCAGACCACCCCCTCAGAAGCTGAAGGCATTAAGGCTTTTCTCCAGCCCCTGGGTCTCTCCCAGCTGACCAATGAACAACAGAGCCATTTGGTCTCCCCCGTTACACATATAGAACTCCTGGCGGCCATCTCTCATGCTAAAACAATGAAAGCTCCTGGCCCAGATGGCTATGGCGCTGAACTTAATAAGCACTCAGTACAGACACTCTCCCCAATTCTTCTGCAGGTGTACAATGAAGTCTTACAAGGGACAACTAACCCCCCAGCCAGTTGGTCATACGCAGCGATATCCCTCATCCCTAAGCTGGATAAGAACCCACAAGTATGTACATCATATCGCTGAATTTCCATTTTAAATGCGGACTACAAGTTACTTATGTCTATTATGGCTAAACGTCTGGACTCAGTATTGCCTTCCCTTATTAACACTGATCAAACCGGATTAGTCAGTGCTAGATCCACCACAGACAATACAAGAAGGGCCTTACATTTGGTCCAGGAACTGCAATCTCATGACTCCCCATCAATCTTCCTCAGCTTAGACGCTGAGAAGGCTTTTGACAGGGTCTCTTGGCCCTTCCTGTTTGCCACTATGACCATAATGGGCATCCCCCTCCCTTTTGTCTCCATGATTAGGACACTGTATTCTTCACCTATAGCATGTGTAAAAGTATGTGGACATCATTCCACCTATTTTCCCCTATACAGGGGCACCTGACAAGGATGCCCTCTGTTCTCTGGTCTCTTCGCCATATTCATCGAACCGTTGACACAGGCCATCAGGGAGTCTCCCCTGGTAGAAGGTGTAAAGGTCAAAGATACAGAGCATTAAACTGCTCTCTATGCTGCTGATGTCCTGTTATTTCTTGCCAACCCCTCAAGGTCAATCCCAGCGGTATTAAATATAATTGACCAGTTTGGTAGATGCTCAGGATATAAGCTTAATACCACTAAAACAGAGGCTCTGACGTTTAACTTCTGCCCAACATTGGACCCAACACAGAGATTTCCCTTCCAATGGGACCTGGAAAAATTGAAATACCTGGGCGCATATCTATCCCACCGAGCTGGGAATACAAAAAGATTCACCTATTACCCATTCACCATGCAGCTCCAATCGGATTTGGCTCGGTGGAATATCCTCCCGCTGAATCTCATACAGAGAGTAGATGTAATCAGGATGGTGGTCTTACCCCGGGCCCTATATCTGTTTCAAAATATAGCCATACATACCCCCACTAAGATATTCCAATTATGGCATAAATGTATCAGCAGGTTTATATGGTCTGGGCATCGACCCAGAATAAAATTTGGTACTCTGACCCTCCAAAGAGCTAAAGGCGTCTTGGCTTTACCAAACCTTAAGCACTATTATTGGGCCTCATATCTCTCATTCATAATGCATAGAATGACAAAAGTCAATCTAACCCGTTGGAGAGAAATAGAAGACCACCTTATTCCACATCGAAAATGGGTCAGGATGATATTGCATTGTTCCACTTCTTACCAAGGTAACTCGCTCCCCCAGAACCTGTGGATTTTATTCCAGCTGAAGGTATGGACAGAGACCCGTAAGCAGTTATCCCTTACCACTTATCTTTGATTTGCCCAGTGCCCCTCTTAGAGAATTTTTTACCTGCCTCCCTCGACCACATTTTTGAGTCCTGGGGCAGTCTACAACTCTCTTACCTTTCACATTTTTTCACATGGTAGGGATTTTAGGTCCTTCCAGGAGCTGAGCCGTACCCATCGTCTCCAACACTCGGACTTTTACAGCTATTTGCAGCTGAGGTATTTTTACTATTCTCTCCCCCCGGAATTACGGGACCCTGAGGCTATTCCTCCCTTGGTTGCATGCCTTCAGCAATGTATTACCTCCGGTGGAATACCCCACATTATCTCGGTCTTATATAAGGCCATCACAGAAAATCTAGGAACAAACACTGATGAGTACTGAGCAAAATGGAGTTTAGAATTCGGGTCTGATGTACCTCTGCTATTATGGGAAGGGGCCTGTAGAATGTCATCAAAATACAGGTTACTCACCTGTAACAGGAGTTCTAGGAATGGTATATGTTGTTCATCCACACTTATTGGCAGGTTCCTTGCCGCTTTAAATCTTGCCAGAAGGTCTTCAAGCTGGCTCCTCCCACCCACCCGGGTGGTAAAACTCTCGGCTCCGCCCCATGACGCCAGATCTAGCCCTCTGGAAGCCAGGTTGTGTGTCGAAGCCGGGGAGGCCGGGTGGGTCGTGTGGATGAACAACAGATACCATTCCTAGAACTCCTGTTACAGGTGAGTAACCTGTATTTCTAGGGACATGGATATGTTGTTCATCCACACTTATTGGCAGACTCCTAGCAGTTCTCCGGGAGGAGGGAGGCAAGGCGCACACCCCCTACTTAGGTAGAAAGACTGGAGAACCGAGGCCCCGACCAGCATCCCGGCATGACCCCAGGGTCGATGTGGAAGGGGAAAAACGGTAAAGCCTGCTTCCAGGTAGAAGCCCTCCGGATATCCTGGACCGGAGTATCCTCGGAAGCAGCCACCGATGCAGCGGAAGGGCGGGTAAAATGAGCACTTATCCCTCTGGGAGGCTCCATGCCCGCCACCTATAGCGGAGACCTATGCAGGAGAAGACCCACCCACTCGTCGTCCGCTAGGCTGCAGGTCTGCCAGGTGCGGCTTCAGCGTAGATGACAAACAGCTGGCGAACCTCACCCGAACTTCAGCCCTACGCTCCCTGGGTAGGCGAGCGTATAAGTAGGGTCCCCAAAGGAACCTATATACAGCCTCCGAGGCGTGAATGGGGATGAACCCCGGCAGAGGCAATACCCGGATAGGGAAAAACTCCGCCACCGCCAACGGAAGGAACTTCGGGTGGGGCGCAGGACAACCATGTCCCTGTGGAAGACCAGATAGGGAGATTCAAAGGAGCGCCTGGAACTCTCCTCTCCTTCTGGATGGCAGAGTAGCCCCAAGAAGGTGTTCTTCCACAACAGGTGGGAAACTCGCACCTGTGCAAAGGTTCGAACGGCTTGCCCGTGAGCTAAGCCCATACCAGCGAAGATCCCACAGAACGGGGATACTCTCCCCGGAGGGGAGGTGTGATCGAGGCCTAGAAGTGCCAGACCACCTTTTCTGCGCCACTGACTGCCTTCCGGCCCGCGCCTAGAAGACAGGGTTGACCAACAGAAGCACCTAGAGGGTTGTCGGCCGAAGCCCTGGTTCAAAAGAACAGACCGAAGATGGTCCGGAATGCCCGCTGAGGGACGGGAGAGGGGCCCCTGGCCCTGTCCCAACATCAACTGGAGAACTCTTACCATTTGAGGGCGAGCATGTTTGGCGACTCGCGGGCGCCTCCCGGAAGCGTCGAGACCTTGCCGAAAGACCCCAGGCCTGGCCCCTAGCCACACAGGGACCAGGCCTTTAGGTGCAGGGATTGAAGGTCCAGATGGAAAACCTTCCCCTGAAAACAGAGATCAGGACCGGGCGGGCTGGAAGCCGCCTCGGGAGCCTGGGGCTGAGACTGAGGACAGCTGGATACCAGAGCTGGCCAACCAGTCTGGGGCTACCAGCATCGCCTGCGCCTAGTCTCTCCTCGCCTTGCCTGAGGGTCAAGGGAAATGGGGGAGAGGCGTGGAACAGGCCCGGGGTCCACGACCTTGACGGCATCCCCTACAGCAAACCTTGCTGAGGGGGCGGGCATGAGACAGTCTTAGCCTTGTATTCTCCCTGGAGGGAAGGAGGGAGAAGATCCTGTGCTACCTCCGGCAGGGAAGACCACTCGTGAGGCGCAGCCTATGCCCGGCTTAGGGCATCAGCAAGGGTGCTGGAGGCTCCTACCGTCGAATGGCCAGGAAACCGCCTCAAGCTGCGCGAAAGACCCAATACGGAGAACCTCCTTACGAGATGTAAGGGGCTCGTCCGAGCCTGGCGGGGTAGGTAGCACATGGTCGTGGTGTTGTCCGCCAGGACTAAAACCACTGGACCCCGCACAAACGGAGCGAGCGGTGCAAGCAAGCGGACCGCCATGAGCTCCAGCAGGTAGGAAGACATTGGGACTCCCAAGAGGACCAGAGGCGGAGCACTCTGTATTCCCCTAGATGGGCACCCCAACCCATCCGAGAAGCATCGGTCGGAGCAGACCGTCGACTCGGGGCGGACGAACAGGATGTACTCCTGCAAGAGCTGGAACGGTCCGAAGGAGAGCGTTCCCTAACTCCTGGGCTGTAGTCACGAACTGGTCCGTAGAAAAGCAGCACTGTGACTGCTGGCTGGCCAGTCCCCCCAAGGGGAACGCATGAACCAGTGGGTCCAACAGACCACGCTGGAGCCGGCCGCCGAGAGGCCCAGGAGGAGCAGAAGGTCCCGGCAGGGCGCAGTTGCCCGGTCAGACCTGACCAGGTAAGGGAGGAAGAACCTCAGCCCTGTCTGCCGGGAGCCGAGCTCGGACTCGAGAGTCGAGCCTGGTCCCGAAGAAGGATCACCCGCTAAGGCACGAGTTCCAATGTGGCTCCGATAACAGGAGACCCGCCTGAGACCCAGAACTCTGGATCGACCCCTTCCGCCTGGAAAGGGTTGAAGTCAGGCCGCCATCTGGGTGGGTTTACACCCGGGCCCCTCGATGCCGCAGAAAGCTGCTGGGCCGAGACCGAAGGGCCTGGCCTGGAACTTGTAAGGAGAACCCCCGCTAGGAAAATGAGGAGTCTCCCACGAAACGGACAGAACGAGGAGTAAGTGCGTCCTGGAGGCCCAGGAGCGAAGCCACACGCCCGTTCTGAGGATGGGATATCTAAGCCAGAGAGATCATCCAGGCATGCAGAAGAATGGGGCGTAAGCCCCCAATCCATTTGAGACCAGGATTACCTGGACATGAACCCAGGGTCAGAAGGAGGATCTGCAACCTTCCTAATTACCTCTATTTAGAGGGCCAGGCAAGTCGGCTCAGCGGGCCGACGAAGAGGCTGTGGACCCCAAGATCCCCATGGGGCAACGGCTCGAGAGGGTGGGACCTGCTCTCAAACCCGAGACAGGGCCTTCCCTTTGCAGCTCCGACCCTTGCAGGTCCGGGAAAGCGGACCAAGTGGAGGAGGTGCGGAGCCATCCCCCCACGGGGAACCCGGGTAGGGGCGACGGGGCCGGGGACAGCGCCCCTAGCCCGTCACTGAGCAGGCTTGGGGGAGGAAGAGGCCGAGGGAGCTCTCGGGCCCTTACCTCCCTGCTTCCTTTTAGAGGAAGACGCTGGTTTGGAGTCAGGCCGCCCAGCGCATGCCTGCTGGCCCTCGTGCAGGGCCGATCGCGCCGCAGGAACCGGCGGGGAAAAGGGGCCTACGCAAAGGCTGTCGGCTGCCCTTGTCCCTCCTGGCGGGAGTGACCGAGTCTGGAGTGGTATCGGACTTCTCGGACCCCTTGAGGTGTCCCTCCACTCCAGGGCCGAAAAGGTCAGTCCCCAAGAAGGGGATGTACGCCAACTCGTGCTGGGTTTCCAAAGAGAAGGAGGATAACCTCAGCCACGCCCTGCAGCGCATGGCCACTGCGGCCGCCACCGATCTGGCACAGAAGTCGCCTAGATCCAGAGCCGTCTGGAGCTGCTGCTTCGCCACCGCCCTACCTTGGTCCCGCACCCGCCGGACCGTAGTCCGCAGGTCGGCCGGGAGATGAGGGAGGACCTCGCCCAGGGAGCCCAAAAGGGCGTGGGAGAAATGTGCCATAAGAGCAGCCGAGCTGGCCTGACGGAGGCCTAGGGAGGACGCAACGTAAACCTTGCGCCCGACATAGTCCATCCTTTTGGACTCCTTGTCAGGGGGCCTATCCACACCCCTAGCGCTTCCAGAACACTGGAAAACATTGTCGGTAACTAACCCCTCAGCCGAGGGGTGTTCCGAGAAACTGGGCAGAGAACCGACAGGGACAGAGTACTTCCTGGCCATCCTGGCCGAGGGCGCAGGGCAGGAAGTAGGCCGCCACCAGAGCTCCAAGGCCAGGCCCACAATTGCCTCAGCCACCGGGAAGGCCTCCGAGAGTGAACCCCTTCAGTCTAGAATCTCCGTAAGGGGGTAAGGGGCCCGTTTGGAAACGGGCTCGAGCTGCATCCCGGTAAATTCCGAGATGAGCTGGAGCAGACCCATAAAGGATGATGGGCTGTCATCCACAGAATGTTCCGGAGAAGACCCTGGGTCCTCCCGGCTAGGGAACATAGAGGAGTCGATTTCGGGCTCCGAGGGGTCTGCAAAAAGCTGCCTCAGGCCTGAGTCACTCTTCATCCGCCCGGGCGGGAGGGGACAGATAACCTCGGGACAGGTCATGACCCGGCCTGGGTTCCACCGAGGATGGTGGGGCAGCAGGGATCAGACGAGCAACCAGCCCTGGAGAGGGCACCTCGACTGCAGCGAGCGGTTGAGTCGGCCGATCGGGCGGCAGCTGCTTCCTAGCCGGGGAATGAATCTGGGTCGATTGATTCCCGGACAACAACAGCTGCTGCCACATGAACTCCTCGTAACGTCGACGCCATCGGCATCGAAGCCACTCCTCACCTGAGGAGGGGGACGAGGAAGAACGGCAATTCCACTAGACTCGGTGTCCCGACCGAGAGGAGGACCGAGACCCGAATCCTTGGGGGAACCGAGGGCGGGCTGGGAAGGAGCGGGGTGCACCCGCTCCTCCCTCGGCTCAGAAGAAAGGGCCGAGGTCTGTGGACCCAAAGGTGCAGGCAGAACCTCAGCCTCCGCCGGGGGAACTGGCGAAGGGGTGGAAGCTCTAGCAGAAGACAGCCCAAATGACGGGTCGAGAGGCTCTACAACGTCGACGGGAGTCCTGGCCAGCTGACCTGATGGGGACACCGTGAGGCCAGCTGCAAGAGCGCATCCTCGACCAAAAGTCGAATGTCGGCCGGCAGGGGGGGGAACTCTCCTGCTCCCTCCAGCGCCGACGAAGGGACTTAGGCTGCGACTCCCTGGACTTGGGCTGAGAGGCAGGTCCCGAAGCTCCCTCTCCCTTCGAGGAAAGGGAATGGCGAAGCTCCTTGAATGAAGCTGCATGAGGAGAACTCAAGGAGAGCGGGATGAGCGCCGCGACCGAGGAAGAGGGAAGGGCAGCCGCCCCCTTTCCGGAGGAAGGAAGATCGAGCTGCTCAGCCGAGACAGCCCGGCCGGGACACTGCCCGGCGGAGTCTCAGGAATTTTCGGGCCAGGAAAAATTTCGATCGCCCGAGGCCCAGGCAGACGACGATGCTCAGAGAGCTGGTCGAAGGCACAGCAAAAAATCGCAAGTTGAGGATCATGATCCAAGTCAAGGCAGTAAACGCACATGAGTGGGTCTTTCCTGGAGGAATTAGCCGGCGCCCAGAGCCAGAAAAACGACGAGTCACCGCCACTAGCGAAGAAGATCAAAAGTTTCAGAAAACTTCCAATTGATTTCAAGACCGAAATTACCAGGAACCAGTCGAAAACGCAGAGTGCTAAGGAGGGAACCTGAGCTTCCAAGCGGTAAGGAAGATCTGGCGTCATGGGGCGCAGCCGAGAGTTTTACCACCCGGGTGAGTGGGAGGAGCCAGCTTGAAGACTTTCCGGCAAGATTTAAAGCGGAAAGGAACCTGCCAATAAGTGTGGATGAACAACATATCCATGTCCCTAGAAACTTACTCTCTCCCACGGCTGGAGACTGTTTGCTTGGCAGGTGATACTTAGGTACTTTCGAACCACGGTAATAACGGCCCATTTCTCAGTGGCCTGCCCTGGATCCGGTTGGCATCAGTGTGGAAATCCTGCAGCACACCACACCCACATATTCTGGCTCTACCCAAAAATCAAGCCTTTCCTGAACTCATTGCAAGCCGAATTAAGTACCCCACTTACAGTACATTCACTGCTGAATTTTTTTATCCTATATATCTTCCCCCCAGACATAAAGGCCACCTACACACGTTATCTAATGGGGATATCCCTCCTAGCTGCAAAAAAAGCCCCAACACGAAACTGGCTTACCCCCAGGGTCCCCACTGTGATAGACTGGAGAGAGAGAATGACCCAAATTTATAGGTCTGAAAAGATCTCCTATTCTTTATACGGCTCCTCAGACTTATTCACTGTGAAATGGGCTAGGTGGGTTATGCATACCATGTTAAGAGACTATCTTCATTCCCTGAACAAATTATACTAAGAATATGATCAGCTATATAGGATTCTGACATGGATTTAGGCACTCCAGCACAAATGACCCTGCTGAATATGCAGATTGAAGAGATGTGTGTATTGCACTGTAATGTATATCATATGTTCCTTTTTTTTTTATATGTACGGGGAAGAGCTCTGGATCACCAGTTCTAGCTATTATCAACTTGTACCCAGTAATTGATTGTATGACACAAAGTGTATCCTTAATAGACTAAATGAATAACCCATTATAATGTTCTGTATAACTGTGTATTATGACTGCCAACCCCCCATGTAACCCCCTCCCGTTAAATGGAAAATACACTAAAAATATATTTACAAAAAAAAAGGTATATTATATTGTATTATATTATATTATATTATATTATTTATATATATATGTATAAAAAGACAAGACTTGGGGAGTTTCAAGGTACTCCCCAGAGTCTGAACCAACTGGAAGTTGGCATCCAGGGTCCGGATCAACTAAGCCCTGGAGGAGGCTGTCAACAGCCAGTCGTCCAAGTAAGGGAAGACATAATGCCCCCGTCTCTGCAGGGCCGCAACCACCACTGCCAGGCACTTGGTAAAGACCTGGGGAGCCGAAGAAAGGCCAAAGGGGAGGACCTGAAACTGGAAATGGTCCCTCTGAAAACAGAAACGGAGAAACCGACAGTGGGGTGGGAAAACCAGGATACAGAGATGGGCATCCTGCATGTCCAGCAAACAGAGCCAGTACCCTAGTGCAGGAGGCGTAGCAACTCTTGGAGGGTGACCATCCTGAACCGCTTGTACTCTATGTACAGATTAAGGCGGCTGAGATCCAGAATCGATCTCAGGTTCCCTGTCTTCTTGGGGACTAGAAAGAAGTGGGAGTAGAACCCCTTTGCTCTCTGTTCCGGGGGAATGGGCTCTATGGCCTTTTTGCGTAGTAGTGCCTGCATTTCCTCCTGGATGAGGATGACATGGGCCTGAGTGTAACAGGGAGGACCCTGTTAATATACATATTAAATGCTTTGTGAGAAGGTGGTTTGATAAGACCCCCCCCCCCAACCACTTCTGTTCATACTGTCCTAGCGTCTTTTTTTTTTTTCCCTTTTCTTTTCTATCTTTCACTGTCAGGGTGGCCAACCTGGCAGTATTGAAGCTGTCTTTACTATCCCTTTTTCTCTTTTCCCTGTAGCTGTGTAGTTGCCATATGGCTCAATGATAGCATGCTGTTATATAGAAACCCCCGAGCAGGAGGGAGAGAATTCCAGCACGAGCCACGCATCTAACAGAGCTGAGAACAGTTAAGACAACTTGGGGAGTGGGCAGTGGTCTTATTTTAGGCAGCCCCATATTTATTGCACTGTGCCTAGAGTAAAATCCCAATGCTTCCATTAAGTGCATTGCTTTTGCGGTGCCAAAATCATGGCCTGAAGCATGCCGCAAAATGCAACAAAGGAAAGCATCTTATATTGGAGCAGGATGTGCGCCGTATAATTACACAAGTTCAAAGCAGAATGGTGCTGTGCAGAAATGCGCAAGTCACACCAGGCAGTAGGAGGCTGAGAAATAAAACAGACACTGCGGGCTACAGCTGTTTACGGTTCCATAGTGTCTGTGCTGTGGTAGTCGCAGATAGACTGAGGAAAGCCTGATAAAATATGATATATTTGGTCGCCGGACGAGGGACTAAAAAAGGGTCTGCCACCAAAAAGGGCCCAAATGAAATTGTACCTGACAGCTGACGATTTCAGCCATCGGACCGAAGAGGAAAAGGTTTTTTGTGTGTACAGTGCCTGAAGAAATGCTTATTAGATATGTATAGACAAGCTGCAGGTAAATTAAGGGAAGCAACCTGTTTGGAAGGAGAAAAAATACAGGTTACTCACCTGTAACAGTAGTTCTTGGAGTGGTATATGTTGTTCATTCACACTTACTGCTAGTGTCCTTTCCCTTTAAGATGTGCCGGAAAGTCTTCAAGCTGGCTCCTCCCACAAACACTCGGGTGGTATCTCTCGGCTCCACCCCACGACGCCAGATCTTGCCCACTGAAAGCAGAGGTTGTGTGCCTGAGCCTGGGGAGGTTGGGTGGCTCTGTGTGGATGAACAACATACAACACTCCTAGAATTGTTACAGGTGAGTAAGAACAGGTTACTCACCTGTAAAGTACAGTTACATAAGAACTTACCGTAACAGCAGATCTTCGAGAACAGCTCTTGCAGCAGGTTACACCATTAGGACTGAAGCCGACAGGCGCCAGGACCCCACGGACATTTTCTAGGTAGCAGTATACTGCGGGGACCGCCTCCAATGTCGGTCCCGCTCCCGACGTCAGGCGTAGATGAAAGTGTGAACGGAGCTCCAAGTAGCTGCAGCACAAACAGCTGAGGTGGATACGTTCTTTAAAGTTGCAAAAGAGATAGCCACCCCTCTGGTGGAATGACCCTTAACCGTGCCCGGTAGGGGTTTGTTGCGCCTCTGGTAACAGAACGTAATACACTGGATGAGCCACCTGGACGGCGACTGTTTTGAAACAGGAGATCCCATCATCCTGTGGGCAAAGAAGACAAAAAGCTGGTCCGATTTTCGGTGGTGTTTGGTTCTGGTCAGGTAGTATCTGAGACACCTATGCACACCTAAAGTGTGCAGAAGGGCTTCTCCTCGATTTAGAGTACTTGGGGAAATACACTGGTAAATAGATATCCTGATTAAGGGTGAGTGCTGAGACCACCTTAGGCAGAAATTTAGGATTAGTCCGTAGGGATACCCTGTCTTGGTGAAAAACCAAATAAGGTTCATTGCACATAAGTGCATGAAGTTCAGAAATTCTTCTGGCCGAGGTAATGGCAACTAAAAACAGCATCTTCCAAGAAAGAAGACGTAGCTCGCAATCTGTGGCTGGTTCAAAGGGTGGCAGCGTAAGCTGTTCCAGGACAAAGGGTAGATCCCATGGTGGAATCGGATCCTTAATCGGGGGCCTAAGGTGGAGGACACCTCTCAGGAAGGCACATGTCGTGTCTAATTGAGCTATAGTGCGTTGGCCTATAGGGATGTGATAGGCTGAGATGGCACAGAGATGTACCTTGATCGAGGAGTAAGCCAATCCTGACTGGAAAAGGGACAGCAGGTAGTCCAATACAAACTTCTCTGGACAGTCCAAAGGTGAAAAGCCGCGCGCTTGAACCTAAAAACAAAACCTGCGCCACTTCATGGCGTAGGTCGCATGGGTAGCCTGCTTCCTGGCAGCAGCGAGAATGTCTGCTACCTCTTGCGAGACCCCGTGTCGCATCATGGCTGTCTCTAGGAGCCAAGCGTGTAGGTTCAGGGAACGTAGGTCCGGGTGGACCAAGGAACCCGCCTCCTGAGACAGCAAGTGGGAGCTGATTGGCAACGGCACTGGAGGTTCCTGGGACAGCTGATGCAAAAGAGGGAACCAGATCTGCCTGGGCCAAAAGGGCGCGATCAGTATCAGTCTCGCTAGCTCTCTGCGAAGTTTCAGAAGAACCCTCTGGATCAACGGGAAAGGGGGAAAGGCATTAGAGGAATATGCCTGCCCAGGAGAGGGACAACGCGTCTCGCTAGAAAACACCAGGCCCTGGATCCAGCGAGCAAAAATTGGGCAGTTTTGCATTGGATGGGGACGCAAAAAGGTCCAATTCTGGAGTACCCCATCTGCGAAACAGATCCTCTGCTACCTCCTGAAGCAGTCCCCATTCGTGGACTCTGGCCTGAGAGCAGCTCAAGCAGTCTGCGATGACATTGTCCACACCCAGAACATGAACGGCAATGAGGTTTGTGCCGTGTTACACGACCCAATCCCACACACTCATGGCCTCCCTGCAAAGCGGGTAGGAATGGGTGCCTCCTTGTTTGTTGAGGCAGTACGTCACCGCGGAATTGTCCGTTAGTAACAGAAGTGTACCCGGTGGGATCTCCGACTGGAAGGCCTGCAGGGCGTAAAGAACTGCCCTCATTTCCAGGATATTTATGTGGAGATGAGTCTCGGTCTGTCCACAGGTCCCGAGACCAGACACCGTCGAGGTGTGCTCCCCAGCCGAGCCCTGAGGCGTCCGTGGAGAGTGTCATAGTCGAGGACGGTGCGATGAAGGGGACTCCCACTGAAAGATTCCTTGAATCTAGCCACCATTGCCAATCTCAGATTACGGCCTTCGTGATCCGGACTGAATGCTGCAGATGGTCTTGCTTTTGGTCCCATTGGACCCTTAACATCCACTAGGTTACCTACATGTGGAGACGGGCTAGAGGGACTGTTGCAATGGCCGCAGCCATGTGTCTGAGCAGGCAAAGGACCTGTCTGGCAGGAACAGTCTTCTTCGCCGGAACGTCCCTGATGAGGGATCTGATGTGCTCCGCTGTGTCCGGGGGGAGGAAAGCTTTCCCTTGGACGGTGTCCAGAACTGCACCTATGAATTGCAGAGTCTGGGACGGAACCAGGCGTGACTTCTCATGATTGATGATGATGTCCAATGTCTCGAACAGAGACCGAGTGCAGTGAATAGCAGGACATCAGGGCCTCCCGGGAGGGTGCCATGAGAAGCCAATCGTCCAGGTAGGGGAATACGTAGTGGCCTTGTCTCCTCAGAGATGCGGCTACGACCGCCATGCACTTCGTAAACACCCGAGGTGCCGATGACAGCCCGAAGGGGAAGGCTTGGAACTGACAGTGGCGACCCTGAAACTCTAAGTACAGAAACTTCCTGTGCGCCTGAGCAATAGGTATATGCAGGTAGGCATCCTGCATGTCTAGTGACGCTAGAAAGGCGCCCTGCTTGAGCATGGGAATCAGACCTGGGAGGGTCACCATGCGGAAGCGTTTGTACAGGACCGATTCGCTGAGGTTGCTGAGGTGCAGTATCGGACGGAGGTCCCCTGCCTTCTTTGGAACCAGAAAGAAGTGAGAATAGTATCCTAGACCCCTCTGGTTCCATGGCACGTGCTCTATGGCTTCTTTTTCCAGAAGCGCGAGCACCTCCTGCTGTATGAGCAGGGTATGCTGACCTGAGTAACGGGAGAGCAGCGGAGGTCTTGCCGGTGATGGTCCAGAAATTCTATGAAATGACCTTTCTTGACCAATTAAAGAACCCACCTGTCAGTGGTGATCGACTGCCACCCTAAAAAGTGGCGAGCGATGCAACCCCTGACCTTTTGTGTCCGTTGATCCAGAGGAGGAGCGGGGGCCGGGAAGGAGTCATGCTGTGGCAGCACTGGTCCCTGCAGGCTGGGCCGGTTTTGTGTAACGCTGGCCTCTGCCTGGGGACAACTCGGCCTGGGCTTTTCTGCTGGCCAGAACGTGGCTGCTGCCTTTGTTGCTGGCTGCGAAAGCGGCTCTGGTTCCTACGAAAGGAACTAGGCCTGGAACAGTACATGGCCTGTACAGATTGGACTGCCTTCCCTGCGTCCTGGAGTTTGGTGATGACCTTCTCCGAGGATTCACCAAAGAGTACCTCGCCGTTACACGGGACATTGAGAATGTTTTTCTGTATGTCCGGGGTGAAGCCGGAGACATGGAGCCAAGAGTGTTGCCGGAGACAAACACCTGAAGCTGCAGCTCTGGCAGATGAGTCCGCAGAATCGTATGCAGCTCTAAGCACTTGGGTACCCACATCTGACCCTGTGCGGAGAAGACTGAGGAGCTCTGCCTGTTGATTGCCATCGGGAAGCTTAACTACCAGGTCCTGGCCCTGTTCCCACAGGGCGTTCTGAAACTGTACCATGTGGGTAAGATAGTTCAGGGACCTGATGGCACATGTAGCAGCCGCGAACGTGTGCCTCCCCAGGGCATCCAATTGCTTGGATTCCTGGTCCAGTGGCTGTGTGCTCATGTGTTGAAGTCTTTGAGACCGGTCATGCAAGGCTGTGATGACCAGGGAGTCTGCCAGAGGTTGTTTAGCCAAGTACTGGTCGTCTCTCGGAGCCTTGTACAGGCAGTCAGCCTCCTTCGGCTCTGCAGGAGTGGAGTGCGGACGCTTCCACGCAGCCTAGGTGACGTCCGCAAAAGTGTCCACCAAGGGTGGGGCTACCACAGGCTTCGGGTCTTTCTGCCAAAGATAGTGGGCAAGGCATTGTCGTTCCGGGGCAAGGTCTTCAGCATCCCACCCCATGTTGTCCTGGATGTGCCTCATGATCTCAGCGAAAGAGGGATCATCTGGAGGAGACCTGGGGAGGTCACATGGGTCAGGAGAGTAGATGCTGAGTGGAGAAGGAGATCTGGAGTAGTCCGAGGTGTCCAATCTGGAGTCCTCCCCCGACGAAGTATACAGACGCCGTCTGGGTCGCTTGGGGCTAGGAGAAGCTGATGAAGATCTGGAGGGAGACCTTCTCCTGTCTTTAGATCTGCCCCTAGGAGGTGGAGTCTGTTCCTTGGGAGTTGGTGGTCATCCTGCTGGCCCCTTTGGTGGAGGAGGGGGGCGAAGGAGTAGGAGGAGGATTAACAGGGACCACATCCTTTCGGATAGTGTCCCACCAAAAAGTAAAGAGCTCCTTTACTTCTTCAATATTCATACCCGATGGCAGGCATGGAGCCGGTGGTCTGTCGCCGGGATCGGGCGTCGGGTCCCCAGGTGTCTCCAGGTTCGAAGAAGGTTCCCGCGGGAGCTTGGCATCCTCTGTGTCGCCCACCT
Source organism: Neoceratodus forsteri (assembly GCA_016271365.2). Lineage (NCBI taxonomy): Eukaryota > Metazoa > Chordata > Ceratodontiformes > Ceratodontidae > Neoceratodus > Neoceratodus forsteri. The sequence goes on along the minus strand of CM057452.1, from coordinate 910,099,559 downwards.
GGTCTTCGGGCAGTGTAGCGCCCTCCTCAGTTGAATCCCTGTGACCGGCGTCCGCCGGTGACCGAGGGGGGGGTGGTCTTCCGCTCCGGAGAATGCGATGCAGACGTCGGCCAAGATCAGGTGAACACCCGGCCGGCGACGGGTGTCTGGCCGGTATTGTCAGTTCCTGCGAGCGCCTGGCCGACTTCTGATGCTTGGCCGACGTCGGGTGTTTAGCCGACATCTAGTCCGACGCCCGCTTCAGGGACGTTAGATGCTTAGTCTGTCTCGGAGGTGGAACAGGACCTCTGGGAGGTTGGGAGACCGACCTGGAGTCGATGTCCCGACTTCGGGTGGCAGATGAAGATTTATGGTGCTCGGAAGACTTGGAAGAGGCCTTGGATGGAGTGGAGGAAGCAGAGTGCCTCGAAGTCTTGATTGGCTGGAGCGACGAAGAGCCGCCTGAAGCCCAGACCTTAACCGGGGGGGGTGGGGCTGTGACCAAGCCCTGGAGGAAGAGCAGTCCAATCTGGTGGAACCTGAGCTGCGGGAGTCCAAGGCCTGGGTTGGGGATCTAGACCTAACCTTCTCCCGGTACTTGTCCTGGTGCTTATGGGCTTTCGAGGATGATTCTCCCCTGGAGGAAAGTTCTTGGTCCATGCTTTTAAGCTTTTCTTCAAGAAAATATGCCTGTAGTGCCTTCTGACGGCGGATCCTGGTGCGGCTATTTAACCCTTGGCAAAAGGTGCAGGCCTTGGTATCACGGTCCAGGCCTAGGCAACGCACACAGGAGGAGTGAGGATCCTTGAAAGGGATCTGTTTTCCGCAGGCACACTTAGAAAGGTGACTCTCAAGCGAAGGAGTTGGAGAGGACATCAGCTAGCGAAAAAACATACAGAAAGTTCTGTAGTCGTCGTACGCTAGGTAGAGACCAAGAGGCCAATGCTGGCGAGTCGACGGCCAGAAAAGAAAGTACAGTTACGCAAGAACTTACCGTAACAGTAGATCTTCGAGAGAGGCTCTTGCAGTAGGTAATTACATACAGGACTGACGCCAGCAGGCGGCAGGACCCCACAGAAAAATTTCTAGCTAGCAGTCCCTGGCGAGGGACAGCCCCCACGTCAGGTGACCGGCATCAGGAGACGTCGGTATAAAGGGGCGGTCCCGGACACCCACCTTCCAGTTCTTTCCTGCCACAGGCCAAAAGAAGCCGGACGAGAGAGGAGCGGATATTTTCCCCAATGGAAAAGGAGCTGAAAAAGCCTAGGGAGATGGAGGGCGGGAAGGTATTACCTACTGCAAGAGTCTCTCGAAGATCTACTGTTAAGTTCTTACGTAACTGTACTATCTTACTTTGAGAGGGCTCTTGCAGTAGGTAATTACATATAGGACTGAGTCCCAAGCAGTCTGGAACCAAAAGAGGCACCGGGAGGAGGAAAACTACTCCAAAAGGTAGTTCTGGTTGTGCAAGTCTCAAGATAGGAGGCCTTGCAAAACAGCCAGCCCAAAGCCTGCTCTATGGCAAGAGGCAACATCCAAACTGTAGTGTTTCGTGAAGGTATGGACAGAAGTCCAGGTGGTGGTAGCACAAATGTCTGCCGCTGACACATTCTTGAAACAAGCCACAGAAGCAGCTACTCCTTTTGTGGAGTGGCCTCTGACTTGACCCAGGAGGGTCTTGTTGTATTTGTCATAACAGAAAGTGATGCAATGAGCCAACCACTTAGACAGGCATTGCTTGGAAACAGCATTGCCTTCCCTTTTGTGAGCAAAAGAGATGAACAACTGATCAGTCTTTCTGAGATCCTTTGTCCTGTTGGTGTAGTATCTCAGAATCCGGTGAACATCTATAGTATGGAGTAAATACTCCCCTTGAATAGAGTACTGCATAAAAAAGGCAGGTAACTCTATGGACTGATTTGAAGTAGACTCTGCTACTACTTTAGGTAGAAACTTAGGATTCGTGCGATGCGCAACTCGTTCCTTGTGAAAAATCAAGTAGGGTATTTTACACATCAGGGCCTGGAGCGCGAAGATTCTTTGAGCCGAAGTAATGGCCACCAGGAAGAGCATCTTCCATGAAAGGAACTTCAAATCTACAGAAGCTGCCGGTTCGAAGGGAGGAAGAGTAAGTTTCTCGAGAACAAAGTTCAAGTCCCAAGGGGAGCAGTGCGGATGGGGGGCCTCAGATGGGGGACCCTCTGAGAAAGGTCTTGAGACCTCCAGTTGAGCAAAGTTTATTCATGGAGGGAACATGATAAGTCCGAAATGGTTTCATGTGTACCTTCAGAGAGGAATGGCTGAGACCCAGGTCAAACAGATGACATAGATACTCCAGCAGAAGCCCCGCTGAACAGGAGAAAGGTTCCACATTCTTGGGCGGCCCAAATAGTGAATCTTTTCCACTTCATGGCATAAGTGGATCTGGTGGAGGGTTTTCTGGCCTCAACTAAAATCTCCGCCACTTTGGGAGACACTCCAAAACGGGATTGGGCTAGGTCTGCAGGAGCCATGCATGTAGTTGGAGGGATTTGAGGCCTGGATGGACCACGGTCCCCTGATCCTGGGTCAAAAAGCCTCGAGATAGAGGAAGAGGAAGAGGAGGATCCTCTGAATATTGTTGAAGAAGAGAGAACCAGACTTGCCTGGGCCAGAAAGGAGCGATCAGAATCATTCGCGCTCCTTCTGAAGCTAGTTTCTGCAAGACTCGTGGGATAAGTGGAATTGGGGGAAAGGCATGGATGAATCTGTCCTTCCAGTCTAGAGACAGAGCGTTGCTCCAAAAAAGCACCTCGCTCTGGAACGAGCGAGCAGAAGACAGGAAGTTTTGCGTTTAGTGGGGAAGCGAACAGGTTGACCTGTGGTGTTCCCCAAAGTTGGAAGATATTGTCTAGGACCCCTTGGTCCAGTTCCCACTCGTGAGTCAGAGCAGAAGAGCGACTTATTGTCTGCCAGGGTGTTGTCGACTCCCGGAACGTGAATCGCCATGAGGTGAAGGTCGTGTTGTGTTGCCCAATCCCAAACCCTCATTGCCTCCCTGCATAGAGTGTAGGACTGAGTCCCTCCCTACCACACCACGCACATGTTGTCCGTCTGGACGGCTAGGTGGCCGGGAAGGATGTATTGGTGAAGGGCTTGGGGAGCATACAACACTGCCCGAAGCTCGAGCACATTGATGTGGAGAGCGTGTTCTAGCTTGGACCAGGAGTCCTGGGTCAGATGAGGGCCTAGATGGGTTCCTCAACCTTCGCCGGAGGCGTCTGTGGTTAGAGTCTGGGAGGGGGGAAGATGAAAGAAAGGAACTCCCTGAAAAAGGTTCTCTCGACAGCGGAGGCCCTGGCGCCGGAGGTACCGACGTCGGAGGGGCCGGCGTCCGGGGAGCCGACATCAGGTCCGGTGCTCCAGGTGGAGGAAGGACTGACGGAGGCAAAAGATCCCCAGCTTCGTCCGGGGACGGAGGGGAAAAGTCCCCGGGGTCAGGTTGGGGAGACTCTGGTTCCCCAGACGGCAGCTGAAGGCTGCGGGAACGCGGGACGCCAGACCGAGCTGACGTGAGGCTTAGTGGCGAGCTCGGCGGGCGCGGAGAGCAGACGTCCGACTTATGAGAGTCACTTCTGGAGGCAGGCCGGTAGAGTGATCGCCTGGTCCGGTGGAGGAGGCCGCACATCGCCCGGAGGGTCGGACGCCTTACCGCCCCTCTGGGCGGACGCCAGAGTAGCCGACACCCGGCTACGGAGTCGCCCACAGTGGTAGGTCGCGAGCCCGCGGCCGAACCAGGGGCGGAGGCCCAACTGCCCGGGGCGCCTGCAAGGCCGAGCGCGAGCCAGACGGGCGGGCCGATGCCCCCTCAGAAACCTCCGAGGTGGCTGTCGAGGAGTGATCCCTCGGAGGATGTTACCTGTATTCCCAGCGACTCCCAAGGAGACGCGTGGAAGAGTTCTTGTCCCGTGCTGCCTCTCCTTCTCCTCCTTCTTCCGATGTCCTTGGAAAGTGACGCCTGCCTCAGTTTTTGAGCTCCTTCTCCACAGAACTCAATTTCTTCTTTAGAAGATGGGCTTCCAGGGATTGCTGCCGCCTTTTCCGGGTAGCTGCGTTAAAACTGAGGCAGTGCTGGCACTTCTCGACCGGGTGATCGGGGCCTAGGCAGAACAGGCACAGGGAGTGGCCATCCTTGTGCGGTAGTTGGGCACCACATGAATCGCACTTATTCTTGTGCTCAGAGGGTGTAGGGGAAGACATACACCGACGCTAGTACTGACGTTAGTCGAAAAATAAAGAGTTTTTCGGTAAAAAACTGATGAAGGTAGGGCTGATGAAGCACAAACTTTTCCGCGAGGCGCCGCACGAGCTAACGGAGGAAAGAACTAGAAAGGCGGGTGTCTGGGGACCGCTTATACCGACGCCGATGACGCCGTCACCTGATGTGAGGGCTTTTGTCCTCAGACCGCTAGCTAGAAATTTTTCCGTAGGTCCTGCCGCCGCCATCAGTCCTATATGTAATTACCTACTGCAAGAGCCCTCAGAGTAAGATCTGGGGATTCTGGGGTACCACCTCCTTTTGTACTACGTCTGACGTTGGGGGCGGGACCGACATCAGAGGCGGTCCCCGCTGTATACTACTAGCTAGAAAATTTCCGTGGGGTCCTGGCGCCTGGCGGCTTCAGTCCTAATGGTGTAACCTGCTGCAAGAGCTGTTTCTCGAAATAAGATCAGTAGTTCTAGGGATGGAATATGTTGTTTATCCACACTTATTGGCATGTCCCCTTCCACTTTACATCTTGCAGGAAGTCTTCAAGCTGGCTCCTCCCACCCACCCAGGTGGTATACACCTCGGCTCCGCCCCATGACGCCAGATCTTAGCCAGCTGGAAGGAAGGTTGCGCGCCCAAAGCCGGGGAGGTCAGGTGTATGTGTGTGGATGAACAACATATACCACTCCTAGAACTACTGTTACAGGTGAGTAACCTGTTCTTCTAGGAGCGTGAATATGTTTTTCATCCACACTTCTTGGCAGACTCCAAACAGTTCTCCGGGAGGAGGGAGGCAAGGTGCACACCGCCTACTTAGGAAATAAAGACTGGAGAACCGAGGCCACAAAACCAGCATCCTGGTGTGACTCAAGGTCGATGTGGTAGATGGTAGTGAAGGTGTTTGCTGACTTTCAGGTAGCAGCCCAGCAGATTTCCTTAATAAGGATGTCCCTGGAAGCAGCCACCGATGCAGCAGTATGGCGGGTAGAACAAGCTCTTATCCCTCTGGGAGGCTCCTTGCCCACCAACTCATAACACAGACCTATGCATGATGTAATACATCTTGATATGGTCCGTTTGGCTGCAGGTCTGCCCAGAAGTGGCTTCAGCGGAGGTGACAAACAGCTGGCGAACCTCTCCATGAATTTCCGCCGTCCTCTCCTTGTAGTAGGAGAGAGCACATTTCCGGTCCAAAGTATGGAGCCTGTACCAGGCGTACGAGGTGTAATTAGGGTATTAAACCGGAAAAGTCAACACCTGGTTAACGTGAAACTCTGACACCACCTTCGGAAGGAATTTCGGGCAGGGGCGCAGGACTACTTTGTCCCTGTGAAAGACCAGATAAGGGGAGTCCACCGAAAGTGCTTGGAGCTCCCCTATCCTTCTGGCAGACGTTGATAGCCACCAGGAAGGCAGTTTTCCACGACAAGTGTGAAAGCTCACATTTGTGCATGGGTTCGAATGGCTTGCCCATGAGCTTTGCCAAAACCAGCAACAGATCCCACGGACGTGGAGGTTCACGCACCGGAGGGGATATGTGATCCAGGCCTTTGGAAAAACGCCTGACCACTGTCTCCTGCGCCAATGTCAGCTGACCGGCCCGCGCCCAGTAAGCAGAAATGGCTGCCAGGTGCACCCTAAGGGTCGATGACCACAGACCCCCTTTGGAGAGAGACCAAAGGTAGTCGAGAATGTTAGCCACAGAACAGGATAAGGGGTCCAGACCCTTACCCTGACACCAAATGGAAAATCGTTTCCATTTGAAGGCACAACATTTCCTGGTCGATTTCTTTCTAGATGCCTCCACCACGGTATAGACATTTTCGGAGAGACCCAGAGCCTGGAACTCTAGCTGCTCAGGTACCAGGCTATGAGGTGCAGGGATTGAAGGTCCAGATGGAATATCTTCCCCTGGTTGAAAGATATCAGGTCCAGTCATGTACAAAGTCGCTCTGTGGGCCTGCAGCTGAGGCTAGGGACATCTGGGTACCAGAACTGGTGTGGCCCATCTGGGGCTACCAGGATCACCTTCGCCTAGTCCCTCCTCACTCTGAATAAACACCATGTGGCCTGGGGTCCACGGCCTCGAGAAGGGATCCCCCTGCAGCAAGACCTGCTGATGGGGGCGGGCATGAAACAGCCTCAGCTTGGTGTTCTCCCCGGAGGCAAACAGGTCCACCATCGGCTGGCCCCAATGGGAGAGCAGGCTGTAAGCTACCTCTGGATGGAGAGACCACTCAAGGGATGTCTGGCCTATGCGGCTGAGAGCATCCGCCAGCTGGTTTGAGGCTCCTGCCACATGGATGGCTGGCTAGGAGATCCGCCTGCAACCGGCTTATGAGGGTCCAGATGCGGAGCGCCTCCTTGCACAGCAGATGGGAGTGCGTGCTGCCCTGTTTGTTGAGGTAGTACATGGTTGTGGTATTGTCGTCTGGACTTGAACCACTTGACCCCGGAGCTGAGGAGCGAAAGCTGACAGCGCCAGTCTGACTGCTCTGAGCTCCAACAGGTTGATGTGGCATCAGGACTCCTCGGGGTCCAGAACCTGTGAGCCCTGTTGTCCCACATATGGACTCCAAAGCCCATGAGAAGCATTGGTAGTAAGGACGACCATCGGCTCGGGGCGGACAAACAGGATTCCTTCCTGCAACCGGTCTGGGGCGGTCCACCACTGGAGAGCGTCCCACATCTTCTGGGTTACAATGATCAGCTGGTCGAAGTGACCATATCACTGAGTCCACTGGGCGGTCAGCTCCCACTGTAGGGGGCGCATGTGTCACCCGACCCAATGGACCACTGAGGTGCACACCGCCATGTAACCCAGCGTGACTCAAGGTCAATGTGGTAATAAGAAATCAAGGTGTGTGCTGACTTCCAGGTAGCAGCCCTGCAGGTTTCCTGGATAGAGACGTACCTAGAAGCAGCCACTGACGCAGCGGTATAACAGGTGGAATGAGCCCTTAGTTCCACGGGAGGCTCCCTACCCAACCTATACCACAGTTCAACGCAGGAAGTGATCCACCAGCCAATCATCCACAGGTCTGCCAGGTGTGGCTTAAGCATAGGTGACAACTGGCGAACCTCTCCCCAAACTCCAGCCGTACGCTTTTTGTAATAAGTGAGTGCTCGCCTCAGGTCCAGAGTATGGAGCCTGTGTTTGGCCTCTGAGGTGCGATTCAGGAAGAACACTGGAAGAGTCATCACCTGACTCAGGTGAAACTCCGACACAACCTTCAAGAGGAACTTCAGGTTGGGGCACAGGACAACCTTGTCCCTGTGGAAGACCAGGTAAGGAGATTCCACCGAGAGCGCATGGAGCTCACTGAACCTTCTGGCTGACATGACAGCCACCAGGAAGGCTGTCTTCCACGAAAGGTGAGACGTGTCACACCTGTGCATCAGTTAAAATGGCCTGCCCATGAGCTTTGCCAAAACCAGCAACAAGTCCCACAGCGGTGGTGATTCATGCACCGGAGGGGAAATGTGATCTAAGCCTTTGAAAAAGTGCTAGATCACCTTCTAATGTGCCATCGACTGCTGACCAGTCCGCGCCTGGTAAGCAGAGATTATTACCAGGTGCACCTTAAGGGTCATTGACTGAAGTCCCCTCCTTTGGAGAGGGACCACAGTAGTCCAAAATGCAGACCACCAGACAGAAAAAATGGTCTAGCCCCTTGCCATGACCCCAAATGAGGAATCTCTTCCATTTGAAGGCATAGCATTTTCTAGTCAATTCCTTTCTAGATGCCTCCACCACGGTGAGGACATCTTCGGAGAGAACCAAAGCTTGGTGGTGTCGATCCGTGAAGTTGGGGCAGTCTTAGCTGACGCCCAGACCAGGAGGCTACAGGCATAGACCGACCACCTGAGGAGGACCCGGCTGAGTCACCTGGCTGAGGATCCGCCTGATGCATGGGACTGAGCGTCAGGGGCTGAGAGGTTGGGGACGAAGACCCGAGCCCCAAAGAACCGCTGCCCGAGATAGTGATGAGAGCGGCTGGTTTGACCCCTGGTAGCCCAGAAGAAATGAGGGCTGCTGGGGTGGCAGGGGCCGACCTCCTGCGGGAAGAAGACCCAGGCTCAGTCACCAACTTGCGCGGGGACCTAGAACGGGAAGCTGACCAGGGTTTGTCCCTGTGTTTCTCCCAGTGTTTGTGCTCTCCATTAGACTTCTCTTTGTGTGATGAAGAATAAGTTTAAGCCCTGGAGGCCGGGAAAGGAGAGGTACTTTTATGGAGCTCCTTCTCCATTGCTGTTAATCTCTCCTGTAGCAGGAAGGCATCCAGGGTCTTCTGGCGGTGTAGCCGGGTTTGCTAGTAGAACTCCTTTCAGGCCTCAGTGTTCTGGTTCAGGCCTAGGCAAAGCAGACCTAACAAGTGGCCGTCCTTATGGGGAAGCTGCTTGCCAAAAGCACACTTTGTTCGCCGCCACTCCACAGAAGAGGATGGAGAAGACGACATGCAAGAAATACTGTAAATTGAACAATTTTTTAAGAAAATAATAAAGCACAGGTAACGCAAAGAAAATGGTCGACTATAGCAGAAGGCATCCGTAAAGGTCCAACCAGCCCGGGTCAATGGCAGGAAAAGAACTGAGGTTGGGTTGAGCGACCACCCCTTTTATACCATAGGCGGACGTCAGGGGCGGTCCCCCCCATATACTGATAGCTGTAAGTTTTCCGTGGGGTCCGGGCGCCTGCCGGCTTCAGTCATAATGGTGTTGTCTGCTGCCAATAGCCCCCTCAAAGTAAGATCTTAAGGTAGATGGACTCTACACTGAGCAGACTCAACAGACTTCAAAGTCATCTGCTAGTGAACCTCTGCTTTTATGTTGCATTGCTATCAAGGCCTGTATGGTCTTCATGGCCATCCTCACTGATCGAAAGCGGTTTAATGGGTTCAATCTGTGAGAAGTGCTTCCTATCGTTACTTGTGTATACCACCTTTTACCTCCAGGGTGCCTTTCTGCCCCTCTACAATGCCCTACATCTATAGCAGAGTTTGGTGAGTGGAGCTGCTTGTTAGTCGTAGGTCTTGTCTGGCTCACCAGCTTAAATCTATTGTAGTTCAAAATGCTTTGCTGTCTTTAGCAGTATTAACACATTTGCTCTTAGTGGTCATTTTGGGTCAGATCTAGCAATGGATGGTTCCGACGCCATATGGTGTCTATGGGAACAAATGAGCTAACTGATACAAGAAATGATCAAATAATGCAAGTTTACCAATTCGAATTGCAGTATTCTCCACATGTATACATCAGATTAATCAGCTTTGTAATAAACGCAAGGCTTGTAAAACCAAACTGACATCACTGTAGAACGGTACTGAAAAGCATACATACCATTTTGCTGGAAGCAGCAGAACTGTAGGCCAGTACCAGAGTTTTCACATACGGCCCTACCCATGGCAGAAGGCTGTGAATCAATCCTTGCAATAAATGCTTCTCTCGCTGTGCAACACTGATAGCTGTTGATTCTTCTGAAGCTTCCTCTGCAAAACAAATAAGTTCCACTTACAGCATTTTATCAAGATAACTGCTATACCGGAACCAAAGTCTTTCTTTAAAGTAACAGTATTAGTTAAAATGTTCTTTTGATCAACTGTTGAGTCACACAAGACCTACAATTAAAAGACACAATCCAGATGGCCAGTCAATGCAACAGTGGCACTACTGCTCATGATGCCAGCAACCCAGATTTGGAAATGAACCTAGGGCATTGGGGGCCAGCTGCAAGGGGGGGGGAGAGAATCGAGTGTTCCAGAGGCTGCTGTCCTCCTCCAGGGAGGGAAGACTGTGCAAGTTGCTACTACACTGCCACCTGGTTGACCACGAGTAGCAGTTGAGCCACGACAGGTGGGCAGATAGTCTGCTGATCAGCGTGCAGATGTCCACTTGGTCCTAGCCCATGAGGCACTCTAGGAGAGGACTTACAGGAACAAAAGCCTCCCTAGCCTATAGCAGCACGACAACGCATCTCTCTATGCAGGCCCCTAACCACTTGCTGGGCTACCAGCCACAACCCAGCTCTAATTTCTCCCGACTTGGGAACCTGGGGGCTCCGTCACGGGGGGTTAACCATGGTGCACTGATCCAGCTGGATTGTAAGTCCTAGGGACGGAGGGTGACGGGGTTGGTGGGAGGGAAAGAGAGAGAGGGAGAGAGAGGGGGTGGCCGAGGTCAGCAAGACAGGGATGAAGAAAGTACAGTAAATTAAAAAAAATCCTTCCTTCATAATTCTTTTTTTCTGTTTTCTTACTGTTCTTCATATATCTAGGGTACTTTCTTCAGGAAGCACAAAGTCAGATCTACTCAGTTAGAACATTACAGGCAGCTTCAAATTGCCCAAGATAAAAAAAGGGATTGCCGGGTCTTCCGGTTGAGACATGGCGGGATAGACACACAGGGTAAGAGCCCTCTCCCCATACCTGAGCAAAAAGATCACTGCACCCTGCCGGAAGCTTAGAAAATGCACAGAATCGACGTTATATCAATAGAGCAAGGTCGGTGATATCAAGTGGAAAATCCCCCACGGGATATGGCCCACCAGTCGAAAAACCGATATTAGCTGCTATCGGACCCCACCGAGGAAGACAACTGCAGCTTGGTAGAAGCAGTCCCTCCACCACGCGCCAAGAATCAACCGGATAGTAAAAAGCCTAAAGGGGGTGAAAAAGCTACAGACCTCATGCAATCGGAAGCAATACTAAAAGCAGTAGTGGAATTTCGCTCCGAAATGAGGGATGCAATAAAAGATATCAGAACGGACCTGGGGGAGTTCCAAACTAGAATGAATGAGGTGGACTCACAGATCACTGATAACACAAATAGAATAGACTCCCTTGAGCAAGCAGTAAGAGTCCTCGCTTCTGAGTAGCTACACTCTTCTCTCAGGCAGGAAGATGTCGAAAATAGAGGGTGGAGAAAAAATATTCGAATTTTTGATCTTCCAGAGGGCAAGGAGGGGACAGATCCAGTGGCCTTTGCAGACTACCTTCTCCGGCTGCTGCTGGACCTGGGGCCTGAATACCAGATAGATATTGAGAGGGCGCACCGGGCCTTAGGCCCGAAGCCATCAAAACCAGATGCCAGACCCCCATCCTCTGTCATGCGCTTTTTGAACTATAACCAGAAAGAACAGTTACTCATAAAGGCTTGGCGCAAACAAAAAATAATGTTTGCTGATCAGCGCTTCATTTTCGATAATGATTATGTTCCTACAACACAGCGGATGAGAAGGGAGTAAAACTGCAGTTAAGTAATAACTTAACGTAGCAGTAGATCTTCAAGAGAGGTTCCTGCAGTAGGTCTTCACATAAAGAACTGCGCCCCTAGTGTCCGGTCCAAACGGCAAACTTGTAGATAGCAATCATCAGTGGGGACCGCCACCCCGATGTCGGGCGCCATGACGTCAGCCCAGCTATAAAAGGGGTGGTCCTGTGCCCGCTCTCCAGTTCTTTTCCACCGGAGACATAAAGAAAGGTAAATAAAAGCTAGGAGTAAAGAAACTCCTAGGACCCTGCTTCCTCTCTAGACACAAGGACTAGGTATGATGGAAACTAAAGGAAAAAAAAAAACATCCAGGAACTGGGGGAAGGTGGGTGGGAAACTAGACCTACAGGAACCTCTCTCAGTCTACTGTTACAGTGGGGTTTCTTACGTAGCTCCAAAATCTTACTTGAGAGGGTTCCTGCAATGAAATCTCACATATAGGACTGAACACCAAGCAGTCCCAAAATAACTTATGCAGAGGTGCATCTTGGAGGAGGAGAAGTCGCCATAGGGAATCATGACAGGAGGCCTTGCAGAACTGCAAGACCAAAGCCTGTTCTGCGCCTAGAGGCAATGTCCAGACTGTAATGCTTGGTGAAAGTGTGAACAGACGACCACGTGGCCGCTGCACAAATCTCTGCAGTGGACACATTCCTAAAGAAGGCAGTAAATGTAGCCACGCTGTGGGTGGAGTGGCCTCTGACTGCCCAGAAGGACTTCCATATTTCCGTGTAAGAAAGTGGATGGAAGGGCTAACCATCTAGATGGTTTGTTTGAAATAGCCTTGCCCTGGCACTGGGGAACAAAGGCTACAAAGAGTTGGTTAGATTTACGAACCTCTTTAGTCCAGTTCGTGTAGCAGAAGTACCTCAGAATCCAGTGCACATCTAGGGTGTGCAGAAGGTATTCCCCCCATTGGAATGCTGGGGGATAGTATACTGGTAATTCCATGCTCTGATTCAGAGTGGTTTCTGATACTACTTTGGGGAGGAAGGAAGGGTTAGTCCAAAGAACTACTCTGTCTCTATGAAAAATTAAATTGGGTTCTTTACAAACAAAAGCCTGAACCTCAGAGACCCTTCTGGAGGAAGTGACTGCTACTAAAAATAAAGTCTTCCAGGAAAGGAAGCGTAAGTCTCAAGTAGAAGCTGGTTCAAGCGGGGGGAAAGTCAGCTTCTCGAGCATGAAATTCAGGTCCCGGGGGACAGGGATTCTGCACAGGAGGTTTTAAGTCAAAGATGCCTTTCAGAAAGGTTTTGGCAACCTCCAACTGAGCCAAGGTTTTGCCCTCCACCGCAAGGTAGTAGGCTGACACCACAGAGAGATGGACCTTAATGGAGTAGCAGCTAAGGTCTGTCTCAGATAAATGTGCGAGGTACTCTAACACCTGTGCCGCTGAGCACAAAAAGGGATCCCAGCTCCTTGCTATTGCCCAGACTGAAAATCTTTTCCACGTCATGGCCTATGTGGATCTAGTAGAGGGTTTTCTGGCCTCTACTAAGATATGCGCAACCTGCGAGGAGACACCATAGTGGGAAACCGCTATGTCCACAGGTGCCACACATGAAGGTGGAGAGACTGAAGGCTCGGGTGCACCAGGGTGCCCTGCTCCTGTGTCGGAAGGTCGTAGGAAAACGGCAGAGGGACCAGAAGTTCCAGTGCCAGTTGCTGCAAAAGAGGATACCAAATCTGGCGTGGCCAGAGAGGAGCAATAAGAATCATATGAGCTCCCTCCTGCTGAAGCTTCACCAGAACCTTCTGAATAAGAGGAAAGGGAGGAAATGAGTAGAGAAACCTCCCTGTCCGAGAGGAGAGTGCATCAGCAAAAAGCACAATGCCGGGGCGAGCTATCAAGTTGGGTGGTTTACATTGAATGGGAAGCGAACAGATCTAAGTCTGGACGACCCCATCAAAGAAAGAGTTCTTCGACCACCCCTGACTTTAGCTCCCACTCGTGGGCCCTGGCCACTGATCGACAGACTGTCCACCAGGATGTTGCTTATGCCTAGTACGTGGACTGCTGTCAAGTAAACGCTGTGCTAGATCGCCCAGTACCAGACCCTCATTGCTTCTCTGCAGAGAGGGTACGACCGGGTTCCTCCCCGTTTGCTGATGTACCAGACTGTGGACATACTGTCCGTCTGGACCAGAAGTGATCCCGGTACCAGAAGGGACTGGAACGCCTGGAGAGCATAAAGAACCGCCCTGGTCTCCAGAACGTTGATGTGGAGCATAAGCTCCGGATCAGACCAAGACCCCTTCGTCTTGTGTACCCCCAGATGGGCTCCCCAGCCCAAGTCTGAGGCATCCGTGGTAAGGATTTGGGTTGGGACAGGGGAATGAAAAGGAGTTCCCCTCGACAGGTACACTGAATAGAGACATTGTTTGCTTACTGGAGACAATAGCAGAACAGGCAACAGTAACGGTACACAGTTAGAAGAAGTTAGTATACAAGGCTAAAGCAACAAATCAAATTATACAAGAAGATACTTCACAAGCAGTAACAGGAAACAATTGTGCGATTCTATCTGCTAGAGTTGGACACCAACTCACCAGGAGGAATATTTAGGTTAGAAGCTAATAAGTAAGAGGCTCAGACTCATAGGCAGACCAAGTGGTCAAGCGGAGACACAAGACGACGACCCCCCCCCCCCGCATCAAATACAAGTGCACCGATTTACCTCGAGCATGTGGGATTTTAGGGCAGCTTTGAATGTATTCAGGGTGGAGCAGTTCAACACCACCGAAGGTAGGCTAGTCCAGAGGGCCGGGGCTGAGATGGCGAAGGACCTGTCACCAGCACAGGATCTGGACCTAAGGAATTCCAGGGCGAGGTGGGTAGCTGACCTTAGCTCACGCTTAACAGACCTGAACTGGAAAAGTTCACTGAGACTATGGGAGGCTGATAATTTAGCCATTTTGAAAGCAAGGCAAAGAGTAGGACAGGCAAGTCTTGCGTCAAGTGCTGGCCGATTCATTGACATGCGAATATTACAGTGGTGATCACAGGGATGTGCGGCATCTGCAAAGTGGGCAAATTTATAACAGAGGTCTCTGAGTTTGGCAAGTTCAGTGCCCCGGAGAGGCTGTATAAGGGGAGCGCCATAAAGAAGAACAGGAAGGATGGTTCCTGTGGTGATTGCCAAGCGAGCTTCACTCGAGAGGAACCCATCTGGGCTGTATAACAGGCAAATTATTTGATGGAGGGTCTTGGTGGTAGCCTCATCATGCACGTTTAGGGTTAAGTCTTGGTCTAGATGTATGCCATGATATTTTATGGACGCACTGACCTCCATTCTGGTGTTGCTGGTCAATGAGATTTGAAGAAGGTTAGATCAGCTCCCAGACATTTGGGGCTGAAAAGCATGGCCTTGGATGTATTTAGGTTAAGGACCAGTTTACTGTTCACAAGCCAGTTTTCCAGTGTTCTGAAGTCCGTACTGAGGTTCTGGTTAATTTGCTTGATATCCTTTGAACTCCTGTAGATGATAGCGTCATCTGCATAGAGTTGGGATGCTGGTTCCTCCACAATGTTTGGGCATGCAGTTTATGAAAGTAGTGGATAGCAGAGGTCCAAGAATGGACCCTTGAGAGACTCCTTGGTTCACCAGCTTAACATCAGATGCCGGACCCTTCCATTTTACCAGTTTTCTCTCACAGTGGCAAAGAAACATTATGGGGTATTTACATTCGGCAAAAACAGTCTGAAAATCTATCACCAAAATTGACACGTTTATTTATCAATTTCAGTTTGGGATTAATACCTTTGAGCCAAGGGCTCGTTTACAAAGGCTCCAAGCCAAAACAAAGTACAGAAACAGAGATTACCAGTACAGCAGCATACAAACAGACATTTGCGTACTATAATATCATGATTACATGGTTTTATAGCACGCATAAAAAATGTAGCGATGTTAACAGTCACTTTAAAATTAGGTTATGGTTTAGCCATATAAATTAAAGTGAGTACTTCATCGTCAGTTATACTTGAGAAAACAGTTCAGAATTCTGCACAGGACAAGAGACACATTTCAGGTAGCTAGTGCACTAGAGGGGTAAGGTCACCAGACGGTGTTTTTTTTGTTGATGCTAAAACATAGTGGCAGCCTGAGAGGGTTTTGTCGACGTGACAGAGGGTTCATGGTGTGGACTGGGGGGGGAAGAGAGGATCGCAGAGGGAAGGAGGTGAGAATGGGTGGGGAGTGATTAGGTAGGGGTGGGTAGGGTGAGGAGATAGTAAGCAGGGTGCAGGGAGGTGGCAGCCTGAGGAGGCACTGTCATAGGATAGGAGGGTCCCGGTGCAGACTGGGGTTAAGGAGTGAAAAAGGGGGAGCGCTATAGGTGGGGGGTGGCATGGTGAAGGAGACAGTAAGCAGGAGGGGTTGAGGGGTGGGGTAGAGGGGGAGGAACTGGGCATGGTGTGGTCATGGTGGTGAGTGGAGGAGGGGGATAAACAAGCAGTAGCAACAGGAATGGTGGATGGGAGGAGTTGTTTGGGACAATTCAAGTGCTAGAGTTATAGTAGGCAGGGCACACTGAGTTTACTGGCTAGTTTTTGTTGGTGCACTCACAAATACAGGCAAGAGCTAGGAACGCTCAGAGTCCAGCTTTGAAGGAGCTGACCTTGCCACATTCAAGAAGGTCGGAGGGAAGATCATTTACCCACTTGGGTCCTCTATAAGAGAGAGAGAGAGAGATCTCTGGGCAACTGAGGTATGCTTCAGGGGTACCACCAACCCACCCTTAGATGCCCTTCGTGTACTGACAGTTGGTTTATTTAATTTGAATAGACAAGAGGTGGTTTCAGGTGACTGCCTGATCAAGGCTTTCTTTGCCAGAAGATAGGCCTGGTATTGGGACCGAAGATGAAGGGCTAGCCAATCAGTTGCCTTATAAAGGTCACAAGTGTGAGTCAAATGGTCTGCTCCCAAGACCAGCCTATATGCTTTATTGAGGAGGGTTTTTACCCTTTTGAGGGCTGTTTCAGTGCCAGCGCCATAAATTACTAGGCCGTAGTCGATGGTAGATAGCACTGTGCTACTTGTGACCATTTTTAGGGCCTCAGGCGGTAAGTAGTGTCTGTATCGATACAGGATACCTAGTTTTGCATTGGCTGTTTCGACTACATGATCAACTGAGTTGGAAATAAAAGGGCAGTATCTAAATGAACTCCGAGACATTTGAATGTGTCTACCTGCTGCAATTTAGCCCTCTTGCTACTCTGTACCTGCAGTCTCCCAAATTTCTTTCAGTTCTGTAGCACTATGAAAAGCATGCTCTTAGTTTTTTTGTAATCGAACATTAGTTTATTATTAGTGAAACAGCCCCACAAGTATACGAACATTCTGAATTCAGTATCTTCTTTAAGAGAACCCAGATTGTCTGAGTTGTAAAGTGAGCGTATTCCAGAACGGCAGGCTAATTCAAAAACACCCACAAGTTCAGAGTCCACATTCACAGAAAAACCTTGTTTTGAGACACTGGCCATTGCTAATTGTGGTAGAGAAAACCTGATTTGTTTATATGCGTAAAACAACAAACAGCTCTTTCTTATTTAAATTA